>OY728133.1:1497952427-1499301853 GCA_963277665.1 Viscum album
GGGGTGGGGTTGGCTGTCCAAAGTGGGGGGCGGGGGGTGGGGCTGTCCAAGGGGGCGGGGTGGGTTGTCTTGGACACCTTGTACCCCTGGAAATCCCCCACCCCTTGAAGGACCCCCACTCCCCTGGACCCCCCCCCCCCTCCGCCCCCATCGCCCTGGACAGCCCCTTCCACCCCCCGTGGACGGACCACCCACCCCCCTGGACACCCCATACCCCCTAGACAGCCCCCCACGCCCACCCTCATGGACAGCCTGCCCACCCCCTTGACACCCCGTACCTCCTGGACAGCACCACCACCCCCATGGGCAGCCCACCCACCCACCCCGTACCCCCCGGGACAGCCCCGCCCCACCCCCTAGACATCCCTCCCCCCTGTGGATATCACCCACCCCCGTGGACAGACTTCGAACCCCTGGACACCCCCGTACCCCCCCTAGACAGCCCCGCCACCCCTGCCACCCCACCGGACAGCCTGCCCACCCCCTGGACACCTCATACCCCCTGGACAACCCCCACCCTTGGAAATACACCCCACCCCCTAGACACCCCGCCCCCCCTGGACAGCCCCTCTACCCCAGTGGATAGCCCACCCACCCCCTAGATAGCCCGTACCCCCATGGATATCCCCCACCCTCGTGGATAGCCCACCCACCCCCCAGACACCCGCCCACCACCACCCCGGGCACCCCCATCCCCCCCGGGCACCCCCACTCCTGGAACCCCCACCCCCTTAACACAACCCCGACCCCACTGGATAGCCCTTCCACCCCCATGGACAGCCCGACCACCCCCCATGGACAGCCCGCCCACCCCCCCTGGATAGCCCACCCACCCCTTGGATACCTCGTACCCCCTAGACATGCCCACCACCCCCATGGGCATCCCGCCACCCCCCCTGAACACCCCATACCGCCCTGGACAACACCCCACCCCCTGGGACACCCCTCTCACCCCCTTGGACATCCCACCCACCCCCCTGGACACACCACACCCCCTAGAGAGCCCAACCACCCCCCATAGAGAGCCCACCCACCTGGACACCCCGACCCCCCTAGACATCCTACACCCCATAGACACCTCCAACCCCCCTGGACAACCTCGCCACCCCCCTAGACACCCTCACCCCCTAGACACTCCCTACCCCCTTGGGGACGGTATGTGTTCACTCAAATTATCTACTAAAATATAAAATTTCTTCGATTTAAAATTTAGCCAACTACTGAATAAATATCCTCCACAAGTGATATGGATCTTGTACACTCATGTATAGTTCTAAAAAGATATTTCATTATGAATATAGTATTTTGTGTCTTTTTATATTATGATTCTCATATAGAGTAGTGTGTCAGTTATAGTTTCATATAATGTGAAAAATTCTCAGTTACATAAATATATTTTCGATGAAACTTCAATATTATGATTTTTTTTGAAGAAATGACTTATAAAAATTATTTTTTTACAGAATGGATAGAAGTTGGACGTATGAAATAGATCAGAACTCAAGCAATTTTAAAAACCAATTTAGATAGATTTTTAGATTTTTCATTTCACACTGCTTCAGATAGTGGTCGCATACACTGACCATGTTCCATTTGTGTTGGCAGACCTTGGTTGATCCATGAAGATGTCCACCTACCACATAAACAAATATGGTTTTTCAAGAAAACTACTATATTTGGTATCAAAATGGTGAGAAAATGAAATCTCAAATTTCCGATGATCCAAATTAAAGGACTCGATTAGAGAATTATTTATATGACAGGTTTCCATTTATTCATCATCATGAAAAAGAAATTATTCTAACCCAAGAAGACGTTGATGTGATCACATATGATGTGTCTAATGAAAATTATGTTGTTTTCAGGGTGAAAAAATTGAATGGTGCTACCTTGACTCTAGTATATCGACAACGTGATAAAATGAAAAAGCTGGAATTTTTAATCCGATTGTTTCATAGGAAAACTATGTATGGGATTTATAATACATCAATCGATTACATTCTTACCTTATTGAAGTATTTAATTCTAGATGATGCAGATATTCCTCAAACCACTATATGGCATGAAAGTTAGTTGAAGAACTTTGATTTTCAAGAAACAAAATTCATGCTTGCCCAAAAGATTTCAGTTTATTCTGGGAGGAAATCGCTAAATGAAATGATTGTATAAAATGTGGCACATCCCATTGGAAGTCAAAATATGATGGAACACCATCCCATGTGCCACATAATGTAATGTGGAACTTTCTATTGATCCCCAGACTCTATAATATTTTTATTTCTGAAGAAATATCAAGAAAAATGAGATGGAATGATACCGAGAGAAAGAAGACTAATGATGAGTTGGTTCACCTTGCAGATGGATTTTCATGGAAGATATTTGATGCTCAATATCATGATTTTGCAGTTGACATGTGTAATGTGAGGCTGGGTCTTTCATGCGACGATTTTAATCTGTTTGGGAAGATGTTTACTTCTCACAACACATGCCCAGTTTTTATACACATTTATAATCTTCCCCCATGGTTGTGTATGAAAAAACCTTTCACTTTCATAAAAATACTCATATCTATCCCTTCTGATCCCGACATTGATATTGAAGTATACATGCAACCTTTAATAAAAGAGTTGAAACTTCTTTGGGATGTGGGTGTGCGAACATATGTTGCATATTTGAAAGACATATTTCAGATTCATGTTGCGCTTATGTGAATGATCAATGATTTTACGGCTTATGAAATGATGTCTGGATGGAGCACGAATGAAAACTGTCATGTTCTATTTTTATGAAGAATACATGATCCAGAAGACTGAAACATCATTGTAGTTTCAGTTTTATGGGACATCGATGATTATTTCCAATGGACCATCCATATAGAAATAATAATCGAAGATTTGATCATACCATAGAGAACGCTGATCCACCTTAGCATATATCTAGAACTGATGTGCTTAAGGAATTGAAAGATTTCAGTTTTTTATTCTCGAAGGGTCAAATGAATTCTTGAAAAAGAAAGAATATTTCCACTGAAACCTGTTACAATTGGAGCAAGAGGAGTATATTTTTTGATTTTCCTTATTGGTAAACCAATTTTTTACGTCATATCTTAGACGTAATGTAAATTGAAACGAATATATGTGAAATTTTTCTTTTGATTCTTCTAAATGTTAAGGGAAAGACAAAACATGATTTACGGTCTCGACGCGACTTGGTGGATTGGGGCATCAGAACAGAATTACATCCTGTGTGTATCATTTAAAATAAATGGCAAGTTCCTTGTGTTTCTTATGTGATGATGACTACAGAAAAAAACAATTTCTGGAAGTATTAGTGAATATTAGAGTTCCTGATGGCTATTTAAGAATCATATCTAAACGTGTCAACATAAGAGAGTTGAAGCTAAAATCATTGAAGATTTATGAATATCACATTCTTCTACATGAGTTGATTCCAATAAAAATCCGTCATTTTTTCTAATAATTTAAGGGTGAATTTTATTTGGTTGTGACATTTGTTTAGAGATCTTTGTTCTAAGATTTTCTCCAAGTCTTTCTTGCAAAAAATGATGAAAAATGCAACAATAATTTTGTCTGAGCTAGAGAAAATATTTCCTCCAATATTTTTCACATGAATGCTACATCTAACTATCCATATCCCCAATTAAATACTTCTCGGAGGACCTGTTTCTTTTTGTTGGATGTATACAACTAAAATATATTTTTACACATTAATGTTTTATGTCAGAAACAGGAATCATCCTGAATGTTATATCATGAACGATTACATGGCTCAAGAATGTATGGATTTCTTCTCAATGTATTTGTCTGATCTCACTACAAGAATGAACAGAAAAATGAAAAATTTATAAGAATAGTATGAGCAAATTGAACCCAGTTTTCCATCACTTCCTCAAAGAGGAGAAATTCTTGGATCATATACTTTGAAGACATTAATCCTTGAAAAGCAGGAGATGGCACATCGCATAGTTTTGTTCAACTATGATTTTTTTCGATGACTACATCAGGTAACTAAAGTGAATATGTATATCTTAAATATATATATATATATATATATATATTAATAAATTCATATTTTTTTATCTACAAGGAACATAAAACTATGATAAATAGAAATCATCGTTCGTTATCTTTGAGAAGGAAAGAGTCCTTTAAAAGCAAAGTGTTTTCTTCTTGGTTAAAATTGAATGTAAATATATTATTGTATAAAATAATTAAATCAGTATTTAATTAAGTTTAATATTCATTTATATTAGAAGTATTGAGTTTTCCAGCTAACTCTGTCTCTGAGGTAATAATAGCTTCGGCTTTTTGTCCAAATACAGTGGTTCGTGACTGTAAATCAAGTGTTATTAATGGGTATAAGTTTATTGTTACTAAATGAGAAAATAACATGAGAACACAACATGATGGTGTTATGGTTACTGGCACAATATATTTTTATGCCAGTTCATCAGATATTAGACCGTGATTTGAAAATGTGGGTTGTTATGGAGTCGTTGAAAAAATAGTAATATTGGATTATTACTCTCATGGATGAGTCATGATGATGAAATTCCATTGGTTTGATTCAATGATGGGATAGGGAACATTTATTGATGATTATGGATTTCGAGTAATTAATATGACTCACACTCTTGCTACTGAAGAACCATATGTATTGGAATCAATGGCTAAACAATTTTTTTATGTCAAAGACTAACTTCGACCTGAATTTGGTGTCATATTTGAAGTAATTACAAGACATATTTATGATGATGGTGATAATGGAATTGAAACTTTTCCTACTACCATTGGAACCAATCCATTTATTTATTTTGATGAATCTAATAGCTCAATTGTAAGAGTTGATAGTGAACATTATGTTGTAGTGGAAAATATATAGAATCATCCATCCATGTTCTCAATTCCTTTGGTTTATCTCTAGTTGGGTTTTTAAGGTTAATACTATACAAATTTTTTTAATATTTATTACAAATATGTTCTATCTAATTTTACTTTTATGGGAAATTTCAATGTTTATTGGTTGGAAATTTTATTTGAATTGCATTTTTTAATTTGGAATTGAACTGTACTTAAAACCACCAAACCAACATTTCTAACTTGGTGAAAATTTCAATGCTTCCACTTTGATATGTATAAAATTTGTATGACTCTAAGACATCTATTTAACATTTAACTAGGTAATGAACATGCTAGTTTTTATTCTTCTACAAAACATGTATTGAAACCTGAATCATCGACCTAAGCTAAAGAAGTTAAATTTTTCCTTAATTTTGAGAAATTCTTCACCACTTATGAATCTGGTAGAATCAATGTTCCATGATTTTAATAGACGGATGAAACTTAGTAAATAATCATACAACTAAAAATTAAATTTGTTTATTACATCTTGTATGATTTATTGACTTCATTATATATTTATTCATGCCCACCTAAAAAAATGGTTATTTAAATTATTCATCAATCCCTTTATTCCATATAATTTATTTTGTTTTCTGGGTTACACATTAGTTATCCTTTTATATTTACTTCCATATTTGTTTTTAAATGCAGTAAAATGAAACCAATTGAAGAGAGGTGATGAAAACAGATTATGGACAACAGTCATCGCATGGATGAGATGGGCATTCCACCACTAGTGCCTATAGTGAGTATTTTATTTCAAATATATTTATTTAAATAATATATAATGTCATGTGATTATTTTTTTAAACATTTTTTTTTCAGGATCCATCTATTAGGTGACAATTATTTGATGAGCAGCCTAGTAGTGGTCCCCGTACTCGGGGTGTTCATACGAGGGGGGTGGTATGGGAGCTAGACGATCTGGTCGGCATACCTGAATAGACCCTTCCCCTCCCACTAACATACCACCCATACCACATTATGATCCCAGTGTGCCATTAGGGAGACACCGGATATTTAGACCTCCCATGTTTTTACCACCCTTCACATTTGAGCCTCCTCACCCGTATGTACCATATCCAATGATGATTCCCACTTCCCATCCAGCATTTGGCTAGTCATCCATGCCATATTCTTTTACTTTTGTTTCCTTATCACTGAGATTTTATATTCCATCTTCTTCAACTACTACTCCACCAGAGTCTGTCCCTACGGAGCAAAAATTGGGACCCACTCCATCTGTACAGGGTGTTCCTTCAGTGTTTGCAGATCCAGTAGTTCCCATTGATCAGACTATCGTAGGTATACTTATACAACCCTAACAAATTGTTACACCATTATTTATTTTCATTATAACATGTATTTATAAAATATTTGTTTTTCTTTCATAACAGATACATCTACTGATAGAAGGCAGGGGAGGGGGTGTACACGCATGCGTTCGGTGTGGAACCGCTGCACCTATTTGATGGTGTACTACAATGAAGATAGTCAGATGATTGAAAAATCAGGGCTACAATGTTGGAGTTTTTTGGAAATGGTTTCCAAATACGCTGACATCATTATTATCAGCCCGCTCTTATAGAGATAGCTGCCAAATGAAGTCTAGGATAAATCCTGGGAAAAGATATGGGTAAAAAATATGCGATATTTAATGCAATATATTATTTTATATATATATGAATTAATATTTTAGTTTTAGCTGCGGTTTAATTTCCCCAATGGTGAGGATTCACGACCAGCATGTCTAAAGGATTTAGGAGAGCTTTGGAGAGATTATAAGCATGATTTGTAAAGTGGATAGCATGCTAGAGTGGGAATAGAGTTACAGGTGGTCCTTGTTGTGGATGATTGTCCATTAGAACAGTACCAACAGATGATTACTCATTGGGTGGCTAGCCAATTTATGGTATTAATCAAATTAGAAGTATTTAAATGAATATTTTCATGTTTTTCATTAATACTAATTATTGAAATTTATATAGGATGCATCATCAAGAAATAAAAAAAATTGATGCTAAGAAATTCATCCACACATTGGGACGTACTATGATTCCAGATCATGAGAGACAACTGGTATGACAGTTTATAATCTTTCTTTATGACTTGAACATTCTATTGCTTCCTCTATAATTTATTTGATTGCTAAAGATGTTATATAATTTTAGTTATGAAATTAGTATATTTTTTTGGAATCATATTTTTAATTATGGTTTTCTACATTCAATGTCATTGTAGAGGAATAATTTTAATATAGAAGGATGTTTTCCTTGAGAAAAAATGTTTTCCTCGAGTATGAAGAAGAATGATGGAAGTGTGGTTAATGAACCGACTCAACATCAGATTGTATGTTTTACATTGTAGATTTAAAAAATTAATCTCTAATTTTTAACTTAATAATCTATTTATATTTATAACAAGATACTTTAGAGGCCCTTTATGATAAGTAACCTAACAATTTTGGGCCAAACGATCACTTACATCAGGTGTTGGGAGATGAGCACCCTGGTAGAGTAAAATGATGACCTGGGAAGAGTGTAGTTCCGACAAGGTATTGGCCCTCCTCAGGTATTATTTTTAGTGACACCGAGTACCAATAGGTTAAGGCACAAGAAGAATATGTAGAAAAAGGTCCATAGATATGGTAGAACAGTCTGCTAGGGCAATCACTACATTTATGAAATTGATGAAGGTTTTATATCCAACACTTCCACCAGAGGCCAACACTTCTTGTGATGAATATATGTTATCGATGCATTCTATATATGGTTCACCGGGTAGAAATTATTGTGGTGGTGGAGACAATGGAAAGGAGGAGGTCGAGGCGGAGGAGGAGGAGGGAAAGGAGGGGGCCGAGGCAGAAGAGGAGGGTGAGGAGGAGGCCGAGGCGAAGGAGGAGGGAAATGAAGAGGCCGAGGAAGAGTGAGAGGGATAGGAGGAGGGCGGGGATGATGATGGGGATGACGATGAGGATGAGGGTGATGGTGATTATGATGGTGATTCTAGTGGTGGTGATGAGGGACAGATTGATCCATTATATTTTTGACTGATATTACTGACCATTGATGTTTATTGATATATTATTCTAGAATATATGTGTGATTATGTAGGTCAAATTATCTTTATTTTTTATCTAGTTTAATGAAATTGGAAATTTTTAGTGGAATTTAGAAATTTTTGGTCGGATTATAAGTTGATATATTGAAATTATTTTTTTTATCCTTGAAATAATTTTATTAGAAAATATGTAAATACCATCCCATGTTTCTGGGATAGCCCCCTGGAAAGCCCCATAAACAGCCCCCACCCTCCTCCCTGGACCCCGGACAGCCCCCGGACAACCCCATGATAGCCCCCCAAATAGCCCCCCGGAAATCCCCTAAGACAGCCCCCAGACAGCCCCCCACCCTCCGCCCTGGACCCCGGATATCCCCCACCCTCCTCCCTAGACTCCAAACAGCCCCCCTCCTCCCTGGACCCTAGAGATCCCCCATCCTCCCTGGACCCCGGACAACACCTGGACAGTCCCCCAAACAGCCCCCCAGACAGCCCCCCAGACAGCCCCCAGATAGCCCCCCGGACAGCCCTCTGGATAACCCCCCAGACAGCCCCCACCCTCCTCCTAGGACCTCGTACATCCCCCCTCCTCCTTGGACCCTGGACAGCCCCCCCCCACCCTCCTCTATGGACCCCAGACAACCCCCCTGAAAATCCCCCCACCCTCCTCCCTGGACCTCAGACAGCACCCATACATCCCCTCGGACAGCCCCCTGGACAGCCCCCTAGACAGCACCCGAATAGCCCCACCTTCCTCCCTAGAGACAACCCCTTGGAATCCCCCACCGTCCTCTTTGGACCCGGACACCCCCCTCCTCCCTGGCCCCTAGACAGGCCCCCCACCCTTCTCCCTGGACCCCGGACATCCCCCCACCCTCCTCCCTGGACCTCGGACATCCCCCACCCCCCTAGACCCTGTACATGCCCTCACCCTCCTCCCTGGACCATGGACAGCCCCCAGACAGCCCGCAGACATCCCTCCTATACATCCCTCTCGGACAGCCCCTCGGACAACCCCCCCCCCACCCTCCTCCCTGGACCCAAGAAAGCCCCAAACCCAACATCCCAACATTGGGAGAGCTGTGATTCAACATATATAAAACATCACAACAATTCACGAAAGGCTAAGGACCACCTAACTTGATTCTGGAGACAATATCACTCTTTATTCGTCATCTTCAATCTCAATCTAATCTCTCTTTAAAATGGACACCCTTTTAATTAAAAACAACTAGCATAAAGAAACCAAAGAAACATATTTGGATTGTGTTGATACTTTAGAACAAGGATCCATGGTTCATTTGTGATGTGTATGAGCAAACATTGCTTCAATCCGAGGCACAATGTGGCTGGAACCACTCAAAGTGTCTCACTTTTATTTTAATTGGACAACATTTTAATTGAACACAACAACTCACATGTGGAAAACTGACCAAAGGCATTCGTATTCTGTTGATACTTTATGAAAATGATCCATGGGTCATTTGTGACATTTATGTGTCAACCCTTCCTAAATCTGAGGCACGGTGTGATCGGTACCTCTAAAACTGTCTCACTTTTATTGGAAATGAACAAGATTTTAAGTGAAAACAACAACATTCATATGAAAAACAAACCAAACACATTGGTATTTTCTTGATACTTTAGATCAAAGATCCATGGGTCATTTTGGATGTGTACGAGTCAACCCTGCCTCAATCCGAGGAATGGTGTGGCCGGTACCACTCAAACTATCTCACTTTTATTTGAAATAAACATGATTTTAAGTGAAAACAACAACTTGAAAATGAAAAACCAACCAAACGCATTCTAATCATATTTATGCTTTATAAAAATGATCCATGGGTCATTTGTGATGTGTTCGATTCAACCCCACCTCAATCCGAGGCACGGTGTGGCCAATATCACTCACAATGCCTGTCTTTTGTTTAAAATGGATACTATTTTATGTAACAACTACAGACATAAAGAAAACTAACCAAACGCATTCTGATTGTGTTTATACATTAGAAAATGGATTACTGGGTTGTTTTTGACACATACGAGTCATCCACAACTCAATCCGAGGCACGGTATGGCCAGTACCACTCAAAGTGTCTCACCTTGATTTGCAATGCAGAACATTTTATGTGAAAACAACTGGCATATAGAAAACCAACCAAACACAATTTTATTGTGTTGATACTTTAGGAAAATGATTCATGGGTCATATGTGACGTATAAGAGTCAAACCTGACTCTATCTGAGGCACGGTGTGGACAGTATCACTCTAAGTGTCTTTCATTTGTTTAAAATGGACACCCTTTTAAGTAAAAACAACTGGCATACAGAAAACTGACCAATAATATTTGGATTGTGTTGTTACTTTGGAACAAGGATCCATGGTTTATTTTTTATGTGTACGAGTCAACTCTGCCTCAATCTAAGGCACAGTGTGGCTGGTACCACTCAAAGTGTCTCACTTTTATTTGAATTGGAAAACATTTTAAGTGAAAACAACAACTGGCATACGGAAAAACAACCAAAATCATTTGGATTCTATTAATACATTAGTAAAATGATCCATGGGTCATTTTTTATGTGTATGAATCAACATCACCTCAATCTGTGGCATGGTTTGGTTAGTACCAATCAAACTGTCTCACTTTTATTTTAAATGGACATTATTTTAAGTGAAAAAAAACTTGCATACAGATAACCGACCAAACGCATTTGGATTCAGTTGATAAATAAGGAAAACGATCCATGGGTCATTCTTGACGTGTATGAGTCAAATCCGCCTCAATACGATGCATAGTGTGGCCGGTACCACTCAAACTGTCTCACTTTTATTTGAAATGGACATGATTTTAAGTGAAAACAACAACTTCCATACGGAAAGAGGACCAAACACATTCATATTCTGTTGATAATTTAGTAAAACAATCCATGGGTCATTTTTTAAATTTATGAGTCAACCCAACCTTAATTCGAGGCACGGTGTGGCCTGTACCACTCAAACTATCTCACTTTTATTTGAAATGGTCATGATTTTAAGTGAAAACAACAACTTACATACAGAAAACTGACCAAATTCTTTCTGATTTTATTTATATTTCAGGACAACAATCCATGGTTCATTTGTGACATGTATGAGTCAACCCCACCTCAATACAAGGCAGTGTGGGGCCGGTATAACTCAAAGTGTATCTCTTGTATTTAAAATGGACACTGTTTTAAGTACAAACAGCATACATTTAGAAAACCGAACAAACGTATTCTGATTGCGTTGATACTTTAGCACAAGTATCCATCGGTCATTTTTGATGTGTAAAAGTCAACCATATCTCAATCCGAGGCACGGTGTGGCTGGTACCACTAAAAGTGTCTCACTTTTATTTGAAATGGACAACATTTTAAGTGAAAACAACAATTGGCATACAGAAAACTGACCAAACGCGTTCAGATTCTGTTGATACTTTATGAAAATGATCCATCGGTCATTTGCGACATGAATGAGTCAACCCCTCCTCAATCTGAGGCCCTGTGTGGTAGTACCACTAAAACTGTCTCACTTTAATTTGAAATGGACAAGATTTTAAGTGAAAACAACAACTTGCGTATGGAAAACGACCAAACGTATTTAGATTGTTTTGATACTTTAGCTCAAGGATCCATGGTCTAGCCTCACAAAATCCACTTCTCATGTGAGGAAATCCTACCCCTATTCTAAAACACATGGATTTTAATACGCCAATCCCATCCTCAAACAATGGGTTCTAGGGCCAAACCAAAGTCCCTTTGGGAATCCAATACCAAAAACATAATTGAATATTTATACCCACTAACCAAAATGGGGATTCATCTCACATCACACCCAGGAGACCAAATTACAATTATCCACATACCCCATTATTCCAATTGAAAAGTCTATGAAAAACATGTAGGTTATTTTGGTAACCCATCTTATATATCGACATTGACCAAAGTTTCCCACTACCACATCAGGAACCATTTATACATGGATACATAGTCATTCAAGGAATATAAACAGCCCATGCGCTTCCTATAACTCATCCTTGGTCTAAGCACATGACCACTACAATTTTCTATCTTATGGGTATCATGATCCTTGTCCACTCTACCCATGTTTTTCTGTTGGTTTTAAGATAGTCAACCCAATACCATGAGTAAACATCACATGTACTTCATATAACATGTAGGTTTTTTCTCTTGTATGTATTGGTGTTGTGGTTTGAGTGAGGAGTGAATTATAAATTTTGAATACTATTATAGGTGTTATTTCTTTTCAATTCTAAATTTCATGAATTCTGAATGTATTTGATTCTGGCTATATTGGCATTGAATTCTGAATTTTGAATACTATTCTGTGTATTGGATTTTGGATGTATTGGATTTTAATTTTTTATTGGTGTTATGGGTGTTATTGCATTTAAATTCTGGATGTATTGGATTTTGGATATATTGGATTCTGTATTTTTCTCTTGTGTTGTGGTTTGAGTGAGGAATGAATTTTAAATTTATAAATTTGTGAATTCTGGATGAATTTTAAACATCCCATGTATCCTTTTGGATTCTAGGTGTATGTGTTCTTGAAGGTCAGGGAGAGTAGCATGATGCAGGTTGGAGGTGGTTGTTGGCTGCTGCTGCTATGGAGCTGTAGCATATGTATACCAACGATTTTCAAAACTGTTGGTATATCTATTTGATGTATATTATACCAACAGTTTTGTTATAATCATTGGTATAAACTTCTACCAATAGTTTTGAAAACCATTTCAATATACATTGGATTTATATTTTACACTATATACCAACGGTTCTAAACCATTGGTATAAGGGTAACATATACAAACGGTTTGAGAAACCGTTGGTATATCTATTACTTTGACACATATACCAAAGGTTTACACAGAACTGTTGGTATAAGCCTACACAAATGGATTACGTGGACACGGTTTGGGAAACCATTGGTAAATAATATACCAATGGTTTTCCAGCCTTTACCAATGGTTCAGAACTGTTGGTAAAGGGTAAAATTCCAGTAGTGTACTGTCATATTTTCCATCAGTGTTGGGGTGATATTCCATAATCAAATTCAATTAGGTACTCAAATCATGTTGAATACTTCTCAAAAATTTTGAGGTGAACCTTGGATCATGATCATATATGATAACAAGTGGAACTCCATGCAGCCTTACCACTTCCTTCACGTAAATCCTGGAAAGTTTACCAAAAGAGAGATCTTCCCGAATAGAGATAAAATAGTCAGTCATGGTGAGATAATCCACAAAAAATCATATCGAATTGTTTCCTTTGGAAGTTCTCTGGAGACCATAGAAAATTCCATAGTGATATTGTCCCACTTCCATGTTGGTATGGGTAGTGATTGTAATACCCCTTTAGGAAGTTGTCACTTTTCCTTCACTTGCTAACATACCATGAACCTTGTTGTGTAGTCCACAATATCACTTTTCATATTATCCCAACAATAATGATCAGAAAGGTCTCTATACATTTTTTTACTCCCTGGATGTACTGAGAACGTAGAGTTCTGAAATTCATCCATCAGATCCATCTTTATCTACATAATAGATGGAAAACATAGTCTTGTATAAAATTTTATTACACCTTTTTGATCAATATTGAACTCAAGAAACTTCCCATCCTTCACAACCTCAATCTTCTTCTGTAAAAAAGGATCTTCTTTCTGAGCCTTCTTGATAATCCCTAGTAATTACAGTTGAGAAATAATTTGGGATAGAGTTGATTATGTCTCATCCCTTATAATTACCATGTTTATTTTCACTAGATCTTGGATCAGCGGATATCTTTGAATCCTCATCATGGAAAGAGAAACTGGGTCTCTCTTACTTAATGCATTAGTGACATTGTTTTCTATTCTGGGATGATTATGAATTGACCAATAATAGTCCTTTAGAAGTTAAAATCATCTCATTTGTCTCATGTTCAATTCCTTTTGTGTAAAAATATACTTCAAACATTGATGTCCTATGTTTATATCAAATTTCTACCCATAAAGATAGTTCCTCTATATATATAGAGAAAAAACAATTGCCTCTATTTCAATATCAAGTGTATGATAGTTCTGTTCATGAGGATTCAACCTTCAAGATTCATAATAAATGACCTTTTAATTTTTCAGGAGGATACACTCAAGCCCAATCAGAGATGCATCGATAAAAATATAGAATCCTTCAACGCTTGAGGGTAGAGTTAACACAGATACAGTAACCAATATCTAATTCAGATCTTGGAAAATTTCCTCACACTCCTTTGTCCAGATGAACTTGACCACTTTTCGAGTTAACTTGGTTAATGGATTTGAAAGTCGTGAAATGTTTTTCACAAACCTCTTATAATATCTAGATAATCCAAGGAAACTACACATGTTAGTTATTGTTGTAGGCTGAGGCCACTCCACTACAACCTTTTTCTTTTTAGGGTCAATTGTGATTCCTTTATTGGTTACAATGTTCCCTAATAATGTAGCTTTTGGTAAAAAAAATTCACATTTTTTGAACTTTCCAAAAATCCTATCCTTCCATAGAGTTTTCAAAATTACCCTGAGATGATCCTAATGCTCTCATGAATCTTGGAATATATGATAATATCATTAATAAAAACAACCAAAATGTTATGAAGGTATCACTTAAATAATCTATTCATAAAATCCATAAAAATATCAGGTGCATCAGTCAAGCCAAAGTTCATAACAACAAACTCATAATGCTCCTATCTTGATCGAAAGGCAGTTTTTGGAACATCTTCCTTCTTCACACTCAATTGATGATTACCGGACTGAAGATCAATCTTGGAGAAGAATTGATTCCCATGAAGCTGGTCAAATAAGTTATCAATTCTTGGAAGAGGGTATTTGTTCTTCATTTTGATCTTGTTCAGTTCTCTATAATCAATGCATAACTGCATTGATCCATCCTTCTTCTTTACAAAGAGAACATGTGCTCTCCAAGGAGACACAATTAGTCAGATAAACCCCTTCAAAAAAAGATCTTGGAGTTTTTTCTTTAATTCTTCCAAATCTACATTTTTCATCCTATAAAAGGTATTTTATATAAGATGATATCCATGTATGAGTTCGATGGATAACTCTACCTCTCTTATTGGGGGAGAACTGAGTAACTCTTTAGGAAATACATCAATGTATTCTTGGATGATGGTGATATTTTCGAGCCTTATACTCTCATTTCATTTTTCTTCTTTTCTGATCGAATCCATAAATAAGGATATATGAGGTTCATCTAAACAAACATCAGGTTGAGATATCTCTCCTAGGAAGATAACAGTATGTTTTCCATTCAAGACTACTGATATTTCCTTCCTCCAACATTTGATCCCAGCATTATACTTTGAGAGACATCCCATCCCTAGTATAATGTCGAATTCCATCATGGGAATGACTAATATAAATGTGATAAGATAGTGCTCACTAAATTAAATAATAGAGTTTCTAAACACTAATGATTCTTGGATAATCCCACATAGAGTCTTGACTGATAACTCTACTTTTAAAAATTCTTGGATTGATTCTAAATTCTAGGTAAACATTGAGGATATAAAGGAAAATGTTTAACCAGAAAAAAATGTATTTTATAGAATTGAGAGAAAAATAGTATTACTTGCGACCAAATAATTTGGAGCTTCAATATTAGCTGTTGTGATAGTAAAATGACGGCCTTACTCTCTTGGCCTTTGTTGAGGTTGATGGTGGTTCTCGTCCACTGCACTCATATTTGGATAGAGATTGGAAGTGTTTCCACGTTGTCCACACTTACAACATTGGACATCAAGTAGGTCCGTCACTATCTTCCCCTTGCCATTATTGTCAGGAAGTTGAGACTTCACCTCACTACGACAATTCGGCGTGATATGGCCATCTCTTTTATACTTGTAGCACTTCCCTCTCGTGAGATGGAAGTTCACCAAATGATTCTTCCCACATTTATTACATGTGGAATGCTTCACTTTCTTGTCTCATCTTCCCTTATCAAATGTACTCCCTAAGATGGTATCAATTGATCTCTAATTTTTATTGGATTTATGAGACAACTCATTCTCACCGAACTACAGTTTGAACTTCATCACACTCAGCACGATCTCCTCATAGCTATCATAGTCTCAGTTGGCTGTATTCATTCGCAAATGAGTTCTCATCCCACCAAATAATCTAGCAACCTTCCCATAAGGATCCATGAAAAATCATGAGGTGTAATGGGAATGTTTTTTGAATTTCATCTCACATCTTCTAATAGATTCATTCTCCTTCTACTTCGGCTCGAGAAAATCCTTCTCCATTTTTGTTCTCATAGAACGAGGGAAATACTTATTGAATAATATCCCTGATAACTCTTCCCACTCCATAGCTTAAACCACCACTCTTGGCCTCATGTTTTTAATCAGTTCTCACCACTAATTAGCTTCTCCCTCTATGAAGTAAACTTCCAGGGTGACCTTCTCTTGTTCTAAATAGTGGATCACATAAAAGATCTTCTCAATAGAGTTGATCCACTGGGCAATAGTCAATGGATCAGTATATCCAATAAAGGTTGGTGGTCGTTGATGCATAAATGACTCAATAAAAATTTGTTCCCTTCATGGTGAGATGATTATCTCATCTTGATTCATGTTATTTCCCATAACTTGAGTCAGTTGGTTTATCATCTCATGAATTTTACCATTCCATCTATCATCAGTGGGCTTTCAACACATGGTCCATTGCAGTTACCATTTACACGGTTCCTCTTATTTCCCATCATATTATAAAATAATAAAACCTTAGTTAGATTATAAGTTTCATTTAAAAATATTTTAACTATAAATTATTTTTATTCCTTAAGACATTATGCATACAATGGTATTATTTAACAACATTAACATTTTTCTATAAATCCTTCATAATGATTCATAAATATCGTGGGATTAACCAAACATATCCCTCAGTAGTCTAAAACCAGAAGTGCAAGAAGGATCGTTGTTGTGTACCAAGATACACTATGTTAAGCCCGAAACTCCTTGTCAAATTTCTCACTCCTAGGTACATCAATGACTGATCCATATCCACTTATTCGTATCCAGATAGGTATTTATTTGATCGGAAACCACTTACCTAATATTTCACCAAAATAATATGAAGTTTAAATATATTTAAATTTTCTATACGATTAATCCTAAAGCTTTCATAGAATAATTTCCCTAAATAACTAATCTATCCTTGGATACCAACTATCACATCCTACATTTTTATTACAAAATTTTTCATTACATTTTACAAATAGAGGATCTTTAAAGTCTTGTATCGTAGAAATAAAGAACATAAAACATTAAAACATAAAAAATTATTTTAATCCCCAGGGAAATATTATTGAAAAGTTCATCCTAAGAACAATTATAGTATCTCATAACCTAGATACGAACATCAAAGGAAACAAAGAGCAGAAGTCCTAGTAAAGAAAGCAAGTGAAACAGTTTACATGTGAACTTGAGCAATATCAATAAAAACATGTATATAAAGAGAAATATCATAATAATAATAACTTGAAACAGAGAATGAAAATGTGGCTAAGATATTAAATTTATATATTCATGAACATATCAAAAAGGTCCATCCCCTTGGTTTCATTAAAATTACCAAGGTTATTCACCAAGGTATAGTAAAACTAGTCATCTATTGAGATTAAATTCTTTACCCAATGCATTGGAAAGGTATTAGGGCACACCCTTAATCTGTAATTGTTTTCTTGTGAGACACATAGATCATAATCATACATTTCATAAGCAACCTAAATAGAATAAAAGAAATGTGTTTTATATCAAAATTGTGATGTTTTAAAAAGTACTTAAAAACAATATAATTATGTAATTTATAACCCATGGAAAAGGAATATGGGTTTTATGTATTTCAATTCCAGAATAAAATATATAATTTTTATTTTTTATGAATACCCCTATAAATTAAATAGGTTTACTTATTCAAAAAAATAAAATAAAATAATTTCTTTACAAAGAGAGAGATTTTCAGATGAAAATTCTGCAGCATAACGGCTATACAATATGGTTTTAGAAAACATTAAAAAGATAGTGGACAGGGGTCAAACTAACATAAAGAACTCATAATACAGTGTACTGACAGAATAAAATTTAAATAAGATCATGGTATGGATATTTGAATGAAATAACACATGAAAAGGAAATGTGAAAGAAAAGAGAAGATGTGATTTATTTTAAGAAAACTTAGCGGCCTAACGATGTCACTTAAAAAATAAAAAAATGAATTGGTGAGAAAGAAAAAGGTATCTAATAATATGTAAATACAATGAAATGTAAGAGGGATACATGGTATCATAACCCAATATATGAAAATGGAAATATGAAGACATAACCTACAAGAAGTGCTAACTAAAATAGGAGGGTAAAAGGTTCCCTTACCTTGAAGAGTAACATCAAAAATTCAATGTTTGGGACCTCAGGGGATTCATGGAACCTTGGGAGGACTCCTTGGGAGGGTAAAAGACCATAGATTCATTGTGCTGGATTTTGGAATGAATGGAATGAATGAATGGATTGGTATTTATAGGAAAAGTGATGGAATATTTTATTAATTTACTAGGGACACCTCATTAGTGGTATTTGAAAAAATATGAGCTTTCCCATGGTATTTTCCCATGGTATTGGACTCTTGGGACACCTCATAACCTATTATACTGTAGAAAAGTTTACCAAAATTATTACATCATGATTAATTCATTAATGATGTCATTAAACACACTGAAACTCAAAACTGTATTTTTAGTATTCACTAAAAATTCGTCTATTTTAGAAAAATCCCAAAAATTAAACATAACCATTTTTTGGCAGGAATAATCCAGAAGTAAAATCTATTTTATAAAAAATAATTTAATTTTAGATAAAATAAATTAAATAAAATACTAATAACTGACTAATAATTTCTAAAAAATTAATTTACATATACTATGATATAATTTTATCACATAACCACTTAAGTTGACCAAAAAATATTTATACCTAATTAGGTGATGTTACTATTCCGTTGGTAAAATTACCATTCATAAGGGTAAAATTACTATTCAAAAGGGTAAAGTTACTATTCAACAAAAACTTACCTTGGTATTAATGAACCATATTTTTCACCTTGATCACAACCTTGTATTTCATATTTTTAAAAATCATCTCACCGAAAAAGTTATTTAATAATTAAATATTTTTTTACCATTCATAAAAAAACTATTCATAAAAAACTATTCATTAGGAAACACTATTCATAAAATTGAAACTTATTAGAGAACTTCAAAAAATTAATCCTAGGTTAATTTTGACATTCGAAATTCAAAAATGATGTTTATTTTATTATAATAATTCTCTATGTATGAAAAATCTCTGAAGAGTACATTTTCACATCTAAAATCAATTTATCAGATTTTTCTTAATTAAACAAATACTTAATTATGAAAAGATATTCCTAAAACAAGAATGGTCAAATAAAAATTTTATTTATACCATGGGATTACACAAAGTAACTAAGACCTCATTACATAGCCCCTTATAACACCTACATATGACCTAAGAGTAAGGTGAGAAATGGTGATAGAATCATGGGGTGGATCAGACAACATTTCCCAAGTAGTGATTTAAATCATCTTTAACTTCTCCTATAAGTGATTTCGTCTTGGATTAACATGTTGATGTTCGGTTTGGGCTTGGACCAGAGTGAAGCCCAACGACTCCATCTCCATCCCAAGCTATGAAGAATTGGATTCGTATGGCCCAAGTCTAGTAGATGAGGCCATCAAATTATCTTTCTGTATTAATTAACCCTGATCATTTGTATTTATAAACAATAATCATAATGTTAAGATTATAGTTTCCTATGGTCATATTGGATAATGGTCATATAACAGTCAAAACCCCAAGGTCTTATTTTAATTATACTCACTTCACTAACTGATCTACAATGATAGGTGGTGAGTTTGGTGATCAATGACGCAAACATTGGGGAGGGGTAGTTCTATTGGGTTGGGCCTACGGGTCATGTAATGGGCATGGTATACCTTTGGCCCTTCGGGTCATGTATTGCGGGCAGTTCTATCGTAATCATTCAAGAAATGTCAAACCACCAATGATGCACCAAAAATAAAATACATATCCCTGACTTCATTATAATGGGTTTTCCTTACATCAAAGTACGCTGTCAAATGGAATAGATTGATAATTATCTCATGTTAGGAACCAATACACATGTTCATAGATAGGAACAACCAATAAAACCCCAAACACATGGTGTTCCTATTTGAAGGTCTATCCTCATGATTTCACTGCTAACGATCACCATGTGTGAACTTTATGAGAATAAGTGTCAATGAATATGATCCCCCAACACATGATAGTCTGAAATTAACTGTGTATAGTACATATGATATATCTAGACTGCATGACATATATTTATGATTAATGTCACAGTATCTCAAAGATTAAATTATAGCCTAGAATCTACTATATCGTTTTTACATCACAACTAATCTATGGAAATTAACAAATAAATAGTGTACATAGAAACTTATAAACTATAATGGTAAGTATACATAATTCATATCTCTTTGTAAACACAGTATGGTAATCAAAATTAATGAAAAATTTGGGGATAGGGTACCCAAATTTACAACATAATTATGTTAGTACCATGGGATATTATAGAAATTAATTGAGTTCCATTGATGATTTTAAATTAATGGAAAACTCTATATCTCTCATAGTTGTAAATCCAAAGAGACACTCTTGAAAAAAAAACTGGATATTTATCCATTTTCTTTGTAAGCGGAGGAAGATTATTCACTATAATGTACCCACAAACTAATCCTTTAAGATTAAAATGTAATAATTAAACATATTCCACCCAAAGGCAATTTTTTCTCATATGGATATCCAAATATCCCCCAAAAAATCTAGATAATCTCATCTAGTGATGCAAAAAAGAACTCATTAACTATAATTGTTGATCTAAGATTTATATTGAATCAACCAATCGATCTGGATTATAAAAACAATCTTTTTTATCTCAAAAACTAAATGTTCAATTATATTTACACATTTCGAATCATGATCGAGAAGGAGTGGCACTTTATGTATTATTTAATTCTCTCACCAAATTGAGTATCAATTTTAATTGAATATGGTATCAACTCAATGTGAAACACTAAAAGATTGATCAATCATGTATAGATAAATGAGCTTGATTCTGTATTTTCAAATACTATATAAATAATAAAGGAATCTATTTAGATGATGCGCTATATTATTTATGGAATTATGATAAAATAAACTTATTTTTGTGCCTGGTCTATTATAAGGAATTTTCCCTGATTATTTTAAGGTCTTAATATCTCAACTCAATAAGGCCTGTCAAATTTATCACTAGTCCCAAACTCAGCCTGTCCTGGTGAATCAATATATACCCTCGATCTATTTACTAAGTTGGATGTGCCACCCTTATTGTCTCTAGAGAATAAAAAATAGTTTTTTCTAATGTCCCAAATTATCTTATTGAAAACATATGAAAGGATTATTGAGACACATCAACATTGGGTGACCAAAATTAACATATGATAATCAATCAAATGATAACTTTCCTTGAGAAGCCTAATATGAAACCTTAGTCTTTTTCTATTAGAATTACATCCACTTTTCCTCTAAAAACATTAAATGAATAATTTCCTATACCAATTTGAGGGAGAAAATAACTCTATATGTGTTTTGAATATCATCCTCCAGTGATGACACCATAATATTTACACACACATAGGTTGGTTTCTTCAATATAATAATCATCTATTAAATATATAGATTATATAAAATTTCAATTATCATTTCCTTGATCCTTTCATTCATCAGTAGATGTAACACATACTTCACCCACTTAGTAAATTTTAATAAATACTCCATAATATATAGAATTACCAAAACTTCTTAGCTTTCCCCTCTAGTAAATAATATCTAAAATCAACCTTTGTTATCTTTAGTGTTAGAAAAAATATAAATATATGGAATAAATTGTCTAACTACGCCTCCTTAATCCATCCTATATGTAGTCATAATGATAGAGGGTTCATCTTTTTAAACCTTGAATCCCTATCCACCACATTCAGATAATTATAATATAAAACATTATAATAAACTAGTCATTGATTATAAATAGTTTTATCCAACTTAATTTATATAGGAAAATTAACTCTTTTTCATCATCCAAATCTTATTGAAGCAATCATAGGTATATTTTTTAACACAAAAAGGAATATCTTTAAAAATATACAACACCTCCATCATTCATTGTCATAGAAATCCGTCATTCAGAAACTGAATATGTATAATAATATTCAATTTAATAATTGAATTTTCATCCAACTCTTCACCATATTTCAATTATGTTCTATAACATCAGTAATTTATAATGTCATTATTGAAAATCTAACAAATATATATTCACTAGAAATCAATTTTCATACAGCAAAATACCTTATTCTTTAAAACATTTTCGTGTGATACAATCCATAAAATATCTATATTAGGTATTAAATGTTACTAGTTTTATCCCATCATGGTTTAATGCGATGAAAATAACTTTCCCAGGAGGTTATCATTGATCTATCTTCTACCTAAACATCTCAGTAAACTGAAATTTTCTACAAAGAGGTTTGAAATTTATTTTTGTTTCTACATTAGATGTCTTTAAAATAATACTATCCACACCATATATAATTCCAATGACTTGAATAAAAAACCACATTACTATTTCACTTTTAGAATAATGACTTAGAAGATCATATACCATTACCTAAGATGAGATACCACATGTCTTCAATCACATCCTTTAACCAATTGAAAAATTTTATCATTAGCGAGGGAATATGGAATACCATAAGGGAATGATTTTTCCTCAAGAATAAAACTGTAAACAATGAATTATAATATAACAGTTTTTAAAAATAATTTTACTTTTAAAGAACATTAAATAGTGAGAAACAAATTATATTAAATAACCATCGCAAGTCAAAAATATGAAAATAATAGATGAGAAACATTCCAAAATCACAAATAACATGATCAAACAGTAAGCCAAAAAACCTTACGCTATAAATCCAATGTGGAACTAAAAATCACCAATAAAAAGGATGAATTCTTCCCTTTACCCACATCACGTCCAATCATGTAT
This sequence comes from Viscum album, assembly GCA_963277665.1. NCBI lineage: Eukaryota > Viridiplantae > Streptophyta > Magnoliopsida > Santalales > Viscaceae > Viscum > Viscum album. The sequence continues at coordinate 1,497,975,672 of OY728133.1, forward strand.
ATATGTCTATCAGACTATACATGAATGGTTTGAGAATAAAATCGATAGAAGTTCTCTAATACACTAATGCATGTACATTCAATAGAAATTCAATATGAAATTCCAATTAACCATGAAAAATATATTTTTATACCAAAAAATTTGATCCGTCTAAAATATTCAAAATTATTAAATGATTTTCTAATTAATTCATAATTTTCTCATCAAAATAAAATTAAAAATATTCAAATAAACCATGTTTTCACCACTAAAAATCATAACACAGAGAACATAATTTCAGTAAGTTCTAATAAAATGTTCTATTTCAGAAATTGATAAAAAATATCCATTTCCCCTTTTCTATTCAAAACTACATATTCCCTAAAATCTATCCCCTCATGCTATTGTGTTTCCAAGTACTATTTAAAACCATAATTTTTGCAATTTACATCACTATCTAGCATTACCAATGTATGAATCCCTATTCATATGTAAAAAATTCACACCATAGTGTGTGTTACCTTTGTTTTTTATTTATCCCAACCATTACTTTCCTCAATACATGATCTCTAAGGAACACATCCACATGGATGAAACATTGAGGTTTCAAAAACAAAGTGTCTCTAAAACTATTTCAATCACACATATAAACCTAGTATTACAAATCCCAAAGTACAAAAAAATATATTTTATAATATAATTTACTCTGAAGGAAATTTCAAGAGAAAAATATTACATTATTTTTATTAAACTAAATCACCAAATTTCCCATTGAAAATCATTTTTTTTAATTCTAAAGAAAACACACCTTGAATTTATTTTCTAATCCATGGTAAATTAAATCATTCTTATTTAAAATATATTCTTTCTATTTAAAAAATTATTCTTAAAGATCCATCATTTCTAGTTAAATTCATTGATTCTTAAAATATTTGTTTTTATATAAGTCTATAATTTTACAAAATGTAAGAAATTCCAGTAATAGAAAAAATATAATTAGTCAAGAACACAAAATAAATTTGATAATTCATTTAAGGGATTAGAGAAAAATAAATAGTTTTATTATTTATGAAAATATCTAGATTCCATGGTTTGAGATCATATGATGGAAGAAAATTCTTTTGAATCCCTAATAATATGAACATTGTGTTTTAAGTATATATTTATAAATATGTGAATCAAACTTTTCTAATTCTGGATTCAATAAATATGAAAATTTCCGGACAGTTACAAGGAGATATTCAAAAACAAAAAAATTATCAAAAACTAACATTTGGCTTGACATAAATCCAATTGATACTTGAATTAAATTTATTATTCCATAGTATAAAAGCCCTAAATTTCTCCCATGAATCCATAGAATTTTTTAAGAACAAAATATTGATAATGGAAATTAAGGGTGTGAATATTGGGTATAAAAATAAAATTTAAGTTTTAATCCTTGATACACATGGTTAACTCACAAAATTAGCCTAACAATAAGTCAAGCTATGTAATGATTCTAGATAAATATTTCATAACCCTTTTTATTCCACATTATTTGTATACCTAGAATCTAAATATATAAATCTACGTTTTCCTCTGAAAAATAGAATTATAAATGTGAAAACATAGAAACACAAAAAGGAATATATTTTTCATTTCCATGAAATTATAAAAATAAATAATTTGGTAATTATAATAGGTTGGATAATTAAATTCAAATTTAAAATTTTCTTCTTTTCTTAGGTTTATAAATTTATATAATTAGATATAATATTCCAAACTTTTAAGAGAGTTTAGAATATTCATGCATGCAAGAACGATCTGATGGAAAATGATGTTAAGTCTATATCATGTTAGTTAGTGAGACTAGTACCTAGATCTTTGGATGTAGAGGATCAACCTCTACTTGTAAATAATTAAAATCAATATAAAAATATTTTATTTTAGGATTTATTTGTATTACCTATAAAGAGATATGTACAATTTTTTATTGGAAATATACATTGGATTAAATGCATTCTATTACTATCATATTATATGTCATTGACATAATTACATTAATTGTAGATGTATTCGATTGATCATGAGTATAATGGGTTCCTTTTACCATGATTTTATCCTTGTAATCCACCAAATATTTTTTGAAAAAATACATTTTATTTTAATTTCTATTTATTTACAATCACAAGTTGGACTATGTAACAATAAAATAAAACTATTTTCACTTGATTATTTGTTTGACCAACTAAAGTGATTTTATCAGTTTTAAAAGATTTACCTTTTAACAAAATATCATTAATTAAGGGAAAATTAAGTGGATATTTAAATATTATATTCCTTATGTAGATATGGCCAATATATGTTATTGTTCAAGGTATTTTTGTGTTTCAAATACACCTTTTATTTTTATTGATTTGATGAACCAAAATTTCATCAAGAACAATGATTCATTTTTTAAGTTATTTATTTATTACATAATTATTTTTATCATGGATGAAATAATTTCATAGGAGGGGCCTATAATTTATTTAGACGCAGTTTAATAGTTAGAAATATAATAAATTCTCAAAATATCATTTATAGAATCAAGAGTTGAAATTTATTGTCTCTGTTTGTTTGAGAAATTGAATTTTTTTTGATATATAAAATTTGAGGATATTTATTTCTAATGTTATGATGTTAAAATTTATATACTCAATTTACAAAGTTTGGAGACTATCAAAAAAGGAAAAAATGGTTTGGATATTTCACATTGAAACCAAGAGGCTGGGAGGTTGAGTCATCTCCCAAAAAATCTTATTGTATATTATAGGGTTCCCCTATATTTTTAAACAAATGTTTAGGAAATACTTATCAATAACAATACTAATTTTTTTTTACATCTCATGTCATCATAAATGGGTTTATACCCTTTATAAATGAGGTTGATTGATCTTGAAATTCAATAAAAACATAAATTAATGTAAATCTTTATGTGCTCTAAGTGCAGAGAATATTATTCTCGATGCACAAGAAAAAGTATGTGTATGATGAATCAATATTTTAGATCTATATAGTAGGGAAATATATACTTTAACTCATTCCTTTTAAGAATTTAAATCAATATGATCATCTCCAGATAAATAATGATAATATTGGATCATCACTAGTAGATCTATTTGTTAGATTGTCACTAATTGAATGATATGGGTTACTGGATCATATTTAGTAGATTAGTTTATTGGATCATCACCATTAGATTTATTTGAGTTAGGAACCTAGTTTTTAGGATACTATATCTCAAAGGGTGTTTGAAAAAAAAATTATTCCCAAGACTGATTAAATGGCTGATATGGTGGTTTCATTACCTCTTACCTAGTGAATTGAGGGTTCTCTTAATCATTTTAATAAAATTAATGGTTTACAAGATTAAAAAAAATGAATTAATCGGATCACTATATCCTAAGAAACAATTTTGTGTTTAGTAAATGGTGTCCCATTAGGTTAATACCATATATTATGGGAAATTCTAGAGTTTAGATCTATCTAGGAAGTCTTAAGAGAGATTAGGTGGAAATTATGTTGGAGTTATAATTGAGTTTATGATAGGGGATTCCTATATATTTATATAAAGGGAATAAAAACCCACAATCGTTATCTTCCATTTAAAAATTAAATCTATACCATTTAATTACATTCCATAAGGACTATAGTGATTCCTTTTAAGGTTGTGAAAAATGAGTAGTGATGTAACTTTTAAGGTCACACATCCTAGACTATTATGCGTTATAATTTATGGTTATACAACTAGGTCCAATTTCATATAGTTTATATTCATATAGAATGAAATTATAGGTTAAAGGTTCCTAAAAATGGTATTGTATAGAAATTATGAATTATTGATTCATTTTTATTTAAGATTACACCATCTGTTTGATTCTAGATTGGGAGAAAGGATGACCGAACACACATGTGGTATGAAGTAATGGAACATAGGTTGATACTTACACTAGACCAAAATACTATTGTACCTCTAGATCATTAATATGGATAAAGAGTATTTTAGATTATTGAGAGTTATATAAACTGATTTTATGTAGATATGGTGAAACTCTTGTTATAGGGAAGGTTACAATGATTATCAAATAGTATATTCCATTATTATCAAATTTATACATGATTGATTGTATTTCAAGGACCCTATTATTTAAGAAGGATAACTGAATATATTACCATTATAAAATAAATACATAATTAAGGGGATTATAAGCTTGAATATTCATATTGGGGGTACATGAAGGAGGTATAGATGAAGTATTATTATCAGAGGTTTGACTTTGGATAGATGATTCCAAAAACATATTTTGTGCTATTAGAGAAAAATGGTGAATTTGGATGGGTAATTGAACATGTTTACCTTTTATTTCATATGTGATGAAATAGGGTAAAGATATTACATCCCTTTAGTAAACTAGCATGAACACATATATGAGGGTGTCACTCAATGATTTATAATGCCATACTAATACTCAATGGAATCACATTATAAAAAATACTTATTTGTATGACCCTAGTAGGTGATGAAATATTTATGATTAAGTTAGAGTATCTCATTATTTTTAAGTTAGAAGTGGTGCAAAAAAGATTCACTATGGTATATCCATACATAGGGTCTTATACACGATTGTGTGGAGTATAATTCCATGGTGTTACTCAAATGTAAGTTCATTAATTAACACTTAAAGTGGGATTGATCATAATTATCTTGGGGGAAACTTACACTAAACATTTGGTGTTCCTGGTTTTCTTCAAGGGATTAGTTATGAACCTGATAGAAATAAAATGTTGTATGAAGGTTCACTATGGGCTATGTAGAAATGTTACCTAATTCTAGTGAGGTGTTTTACATGTTGAAATTGTTTTCATGATGATGATATAAAACATATTAAATGAGAAAATTATGGGGAATTTATAGTCGACAATGCATGTATGCGGAAGTATTTACACATGCACTTATGTTAGTGGTCATAAATATAAATACCGAAATAAATGTGTAGAAATTTTAATGTGGAATGGGTGAATAGAAACATTACTTATATTCATGCTGGGTGATTTCCACAACACCTCAAGAAATTAAAATTTCTCACATGGACATAAGTGCATAGATGTGTGTGTTCATAGGTGGGTGTGAAGAAGTGGGAATGATTAAGTGGTCAGATAGAAGATTTAGTTACATTCATGTCAAGTGAGTTCACAAGGACATAAGGAGTATATAATTCCAAGTTTCATGTATTTCGAAGTAATAATTTTTCATGGGGAAGTTCTAGTAGCATGTGTGATAGTGCCTATTATTATTATTTTCATTAAAAATCCTTTAAAATAATTTTTTAAATTCAAAAAAATATAATTTTTGACTGGTGTGCCCATTTTCGCTTTACGAGTAGTCAAATCACATATTATGAAATCAGTTATACCCCATGAAATCTGGTTTACCTATAATATTTTTTTGTGAAAAAATGTAATGGGGGTTCATGAAAATGGTTTTTAATATCTTAGAATCCTTTTTCTCAATTATGAATGAAACCCATGAAGTAATCTTGATAGAATATACACCCCACTATTTCTAAATATTGGGAAATGTTTTTGAATGATATTCACCTATTGGTTAGTGATTAATCAATTTTTTCATGGTGACGTCATATGTGTGTTCTTTATTTAGAATTATACTCTATTTATTTCATTCCATCCAAGATAGTATCATAACAAGGTATTTATGAAAAAGTGAAAGGCACTTTTTTGGGTGCGAAAACTGCCCATGTTCAGAAATGGTTTCATTCAGATTGGAAGGAATCTAATTTTATGGATAAAATAAGAACTTTTAGGAATTATTTATTTATTAGGAAGGTTTATATAAATGTAATTAAATAAGGAGGTTTTCTAAGAGATGGATCTCAACTTAATGGATTTTTTTACAAGATGAGAATCTTAACTCAATTAATTTCTTACCAAGAAGAGAATCATATAACATATTAATTTTTACCAAGAGTAGAATCCAAAATCATGGATTTTATCATCATGATAATTCATATCTATATATAAGAGAGAGTAAGTGTGAGATATTACAATATGCTGGGAATGGATGGTGTATTAACCATTCAAATATTTTTTTTGAAGTGAGTCATTAATATTATCATATTTTAATTATACATTAAAAACAAAAAATATCATAAGAAACAAATTACAATATAACTGAGTCCTCTCAAATATGGGGTGTTGGTGATTTTTTTAAAAAATTATGTATGAAATAATCCTTAGGTAAGGTAGGTGAAATTAAATTTGGTTTTGAATATCCTTCATTTGTGAACACTTTTACGATTATTGATAGTTCATGTGTGCTTATGAAATCAACATTAATTGAAAAAAGCCTACTAGAAAATATGTAAAAATTAAATCTAGTGGTATACATGAGATCATGGATGGGTATTTGTATGATTTTTAAACATGTAGAAATCATAAAAATACTAACCTTGTCAAATAATTAGTAGGGTTGTTTTCCTCTGAGATTCGTTCACCTAGGATGTTATTGGAAGTACATGTGTTCTTACTCCATCACCATAAAATGATGTTGGTCCATTCTATTATGGAAGGTTTTTGTGAATATAAGATGATTTAAATCATAAAGTAGGACTTTTGGGTGATGTTTGTTCAGGAGGGGCTCAAGCATCCAAAAACAGAATCCATATTTAAAATTTCAAGTCCCCAAGAAAATTATACGAAAAGGAAAAAAAATTATAACAAATTTTCGCTAGATCCATTTATCCAAGAATTCTTGTATTGAGTCTTATTGGGTAAGAATATTGGACTCAAATATTTATTCATATTTATTTGAAGGGCCTTAATTGTTTTCCTAATATATGATGTTATTTTTCTTAGATGACAATGACTTGACTATTTACCAGATATCCCTTTTTAGGGGTTTCCCTAAAAAGTTTTATGTATTGTTAATTTCACATTTTACGTTATTTCATTTTGGACCAGTAGTATTCTAGTGGTTTATGTTCATACAACTGTTACTAGAGGGGTTATGAAGGATTACAGTCACATATAATAGACCAAATTGCTTCTCTTAGTTTAATATCATAGAGTTTCAACCAAAAGATAAGGTTTTATAACCTAGAACAATTTGTATAAATCCAACGTGAATGAGGATATATATTCTATCAAAATTAAATTGAGGACCTATTTTTTGTCGTTCAAGCCCATAGAAATTTGACCAAAGGAGTTCAAATGGTTTAAGGTCTCATACCATTGACCAAATTAAATATCTTATTTTAATGTAATAGAGTTCATACCAAAAAAATGACTATTTAATCACTCAATATATTGTGTATAAACCTAACATGATTGATTAGTTTTATCCTAATACAAGAAATCATAATTAAGAATTGCCCAAATATTTTCCTAGATCCACATATCAACCAAGCACTTATAGACTTTTATGGGGCTAAATAGTGGTCTCATGCGATTTGAATCATTTTATTTTTCATTCATACTCTATTTTTGATGATATAAATTTCTCTTAATTTTATGTGGCGTTGAACTTAGTGAATAATTAATTGGGTTTTTTCTCAGTTCACCCTCTGAAGGTTTTTGACTGAAAAATATTTTTCCTTGTTTAAAGTGTAAGGTATTTCATTGTACTAGGAGGTGCTAAAAATTTAATTTCATATAGATTAATCCAAATGGGTATGATATTTATTCTAATTAAATGGTATACATAGTAATAAATGAATAATTAACCTAACATTATTGGTAATCTTAATGAAAATATATACCACATAGAGGGGGATAAACACACATAGTTCAAGATCATTGGGATAAGACCAAAATGGTATTTAATATCTAATTATGGAGGTGCAATAAACATAATTTGAGATTATATAATTGTTAGTTGAAGTATTCCTTACAAAATAGAGGAGATATTGAATTTCATATCGATCCCTTGGTGACACACGAGTCAAATAAAATACTAAGATTTATACAATTTAACACCTTTTAAAATAGTGATACTAGAAAGGAGCTGATTTTTCTTGTAAAATTACACATTTTACAAGGATGATAGATCTAAGAATCAATGTATATCCGATAATAATAGAAATAAATACACAAAATGTTTTAAAATATATGATCTCTATAAAAAATTTTCTTATGTAATGGGGACAATGAAGCATCACGCTATAGATATGGGAGAAATAAAACTCTATATTAATTGGTATGGGTATCACATTAGGGTGGAAATATGACATGGAAATGGGAAAATTGAACAGAACTAGTGTAAGGAATCATGGTTTCACTATATTTCCAATAGTAAGAGTAATCAAGTCACACATAGTTTTATAATAGGAATTATCCGTGAAGATCATTCTCATTCATCGGGGAATGTGATTGGGTAAAAGAGGGAGCCTTGGTTGGGGGAAAATAGGCTCATAGTCGAGTAAGAATGATAAGTTATAAAACTGGGGAGAAATAAGGAGTGGAATGGTGAAGGAATAAGTTGTTTCTCCCATTATAGGGGATATGAGGTTCACTATGTATCTTGTGGTAATATAAATCAAGCCACACATAGTTCTAGAATATTGGCACTATATTTTTATCCCAATGTTGGGAACTTAAAGAAAAACCACTATGACTGAGGGATCCATACACAGAGAATTTGTTTTACATTATAATATTACATATAGTAGTAAATTTTTTATCAATGAGACCACTTTGATTAGTTTAATGGTCATATAGGAAGAACTATGCATTGTGAAATTTATGGTCATGTGTAAAGAATAAATTCGTTATAGTTTAAGAAAAAATGGTAAGGATTATAAGAAATGTTTTTTATAGTCTTGTGATAAGAATATATTCCATGTTATTTAGATTCATTCAATCAATACTTTATTCCATGTAGTCTAGAGTCATATAATGATTAATTTATATCCAATGTCGATTTATACGATGTATTTATTTGAGAATATAACATTGAAAAAGGTATTATATTCTACCAATCATTAGAGATTAAAGAATATACTTCATTAGAGAAGGCCTGTTATATTAGATAAGGCATATCTATTTTGGGTTCTAATTTTATCAGATTCATGAAATGAATCATTAATTTCGTTTGTTCTAAAACCAATTCTCCTTTAATGAATAAATAAATTGAAACAATCTTGTTGGAAACTAAAGCTATTATATCATGATTAATTTTAATATTGTGGAGGGATTATAGGATCTTCCAATCATGACCATAAAACTCATTCACTCAGATATGTGACAATGTAACATAAGTGAAATGGTTATAGATAGTTATATTTAGTGGGATAAGATGAACCTAAATTAGTGTGACAACATATAAATTATATACCAAATAATATTGAATTTTCTATATAGGGGTGTTTATGTTGGCATGATAGACCCAGAAAACGTTGATGATATTTTCTATTCATGAAATTTTATCCTTTACACAACCATACACTAAATGTTTTATTGAGTATTATTGAATGAATCTATCAGTTCATTGGTATCCACATGATAGTATGAGAAATCATTATACAAAAGTTTATATTTTTTATATAATATTTTCAATGAATGTGAAAATAATTTTTTTCCATTATCTTTGAGGATGGTATGAGAAGATAAAAATATAATGATGATATCCGATTTTATGAATGAAATTGTAGTCATTTAACAAACAACCTTTAGGTGTATTTCAATATCCCATTTATGGAAGAGGAAAATGCTGGTGAGGATAAAATTAAATTGTGAGGTTGTTGTTGATGGGTATGGTCATATGTAATCTAATATCCATATGAAAAATATCCAAAATTAATATCTAACATGAATTAGTTATAGGGATTGATAAATGAAATTTGAGTGAATTTGAGATGTTTAACACCTCCTTATGTACTCGAAAATATATTGAATCATTTAAGACTGTAAGTATTTCAGCCTCTTAACATGGTGATTGATTTTGACTCATATCTAATGAACCCTGTATTCTTCTACATGGTATGCTTCTATTACTTTGGGGATCTCATAAACATCAATGCATAAAAGGAGGATCACATAAAATTTTTTCTTATAAATAATTTTGGAGGAACTTTGGTCATCTCCAAGGATGATATTTTACAATCATCTATAGATTTGACCATTTTAGGCTCAATCCTATAGAAGAGATATATATTAAAATAAGTATAATATTGGGGAAATCTACTTGGTTTCTTAAGACCTTTGATATACTATTAGTTTTTTAGATGGATAGTGATTATTTACTAATTTCTATTAACCCCTTCATTTAATAAGAAAGATAATACCATCCAATTATATATAAGAATAAATATTACATTTTGGTTTGGATCAGTGAGGGTAGTTTCCATGTTGGATAATTAATTTATAGGTGATTTTTGAAATAGTGGAAAATATGACACCAGTTTTTTCATAGAAAATTATTCCATTAATTCTAGAATATGATTAGGGTTTGTATTCAATTCTTCCTTCTAAATAGAATATTATTCAAAAAAATTCAGTATAGTTATTCATGGTTCAGCTTTTATTTTTTCATGGGTAATTGGAATCCTTAAAGAGAGCTCTCAAACATTGATCTAAGTTTAATATTTTTTCTCATTGCTAGTTCATATCTATTAGATGGGAAAACATATATAATAAGTGGGTGTAAATAATCCAAAATACAAATTTTTTATTAAATTTTATGTCCTCCTCAAAGAACTATCAAAATGAGTCTACTAAGTTTGGGAGGCTTAATATATGAGGAAAACTACTTTGATAGCTATTTTTCTATCCAGTAGTAATTCTTATGATGATCAGTGGTTGAAAATAAAATTTTAAATCATCTATACCTTTATTACTTTTCAAGAAATAAATTAGATATTGAATTTTTATAAATTATTTTCCATCATGATAAATACTCAATCAATATTCAACAATTGAGAATATATGTTCATGGATCAATATGAGATACTATATGGACCTTGTGATGTTTCAAATTGTTTTACATATTTTGAACCACAATGATACATGTGAGGAAATTACTCTCTACTATACTATACCAATTCTCAATCTATAGTAGGGTATAGATGAGTTAGTATAGACTGTTCTCCTTAAACATAGAAATTTTTTTATGTTGAAGATATATGGTCATCATTCCACAAGTGACATTAAATGTAGAGGTTAAGAAGTGTACTACCTTAAGTTTTCAAATGAATTTTTATAATATTTATCCCATTGGTAAGTGAATCCTTTAATCATATATTTTGAAGAAGGAATAAAAATTCCATTAAGGTTTATGATGCATCATTTTCTATAATCAACGTTTTCTTTTAAGGATTCATAAATCAATATGTTTTTGAGGTGGAAGAATGTTTACGATGGATTTTTTACATTATAGATCAACCTTAATGCCTAGATAATGAACCAATAACCTAATTAATTTACTTGAGGTGACCCAAAAATTCATTTTAGTATATCATTTTTAGGGCGTGGATTCAATGTTATAAAAAAACCATTTTAACATTAGCGAATTGATTGCAACAGTGGAGATATTTCACAACCAGCTATTCTACATGGAATTACAAGATTTTAAATAGGATGGGATTAAATATTTGATTCATTTTAAACTTGAAATTTTCCACAACATTTTTCATCCTAAAATGAATCACTTAATAACAATAAGCCCTTGGGTTTCTCTAAAATCCATAGAATCATAATCTTCACGGGCCTTCTAGATTTGATTCTATAGAAAATACCCATCTTAAAAGGATAACTATTTGAATCCCACCATATAATATATTCATAACTTAATAATAATGAATATTAAATATTCCATTGAGATAGGGTGATTGATTTAATATGAATCCAAAAACCTTTATATTTACATTCCTCTTCATGATGAGAACAAATTTGGATAACTATTTTGGGGTATGGAACTCCCCAAAAAATGATCCTTGATTATTTTATCCACCTCAGTCATGGACATGGATGTATGGGATGAATTTATACTTCTTATGGCTTTTTATATCCATGATTCATTGTTTTGTGACATAATAAATTCATGAAAACATGGGGATCTAAGTTAGTCATCTACATGTAATTCTCATTGAATTAATATTAGTGTTTCTCGATGAATATTTTATATTTCATCGACTCTCCAAGATAAATGTCCAAAAATATCAATTTTGGATAGAGGTTTTAGAGTTGACCAATATTTCATATATGAGGTCATTAATAATTATCAATATAACTTCCTTGATGGAAAGTGGAGAATAATCATGTTTATCCTCAAAATCATGATAAAAAAAGAATTATTCATCTCTATGGTATTCAAATGAGGTTGTTTCTTAACCATCATCAACATTAGGGGTATTATTATCAAGGTTTTCTTAATTTTGGAAATATTAAATTTTTTCAATTAAAAAAATACCATATTTATGCAAGTATAGTTTCCCAAGCCTTAAATTATTTTTTTATGATTCATATTGATGAAATTGAAGACACTGAGTTATGCTGATTTCATATCTGCGAGCTCAAAATTTTGGTAGGTTGTCACTATATGAGTCTCTACCTATAGAGGGTGAATAGGAATACTACCTCGTATGGGGGAGGAGGGTGGATTGATGATCCTATATAACCATCCCTTTTTTGAAATATGTTTCTTAAAAGGGTATTCTTATTTAAATAGAGCACACTGTTTTCCCGTAAGTCTAGTTGAATTGCCTCAATGCGGTGAAAAAGAAACATGATGCTTTCTGTGAAATCATTACATAATTTAGTAGAGTAAAATTCATGTCCATTTGAGGATATCCATTTTAGGTTAATTTAATAATATTTTTTAACAACTAATGTCAATATCCCATGTCTCACATGTATCAAAGGGGGAATTTCCACCTTGAAGAACAAAAATTTGATCTTTTAAGGTGTGCTTCAATCTATGGTGATAAGATGATGGAAGATCCATGTGATTTTGGAGCTATTGTTTCTTAAATAATGTGTTAAATATTATATCCTAGGTAATGAATATGAATCAATGTCAAAGATATGATATCTTAATTAGGTTCTCAATATGATTTTACCTAGGGGATTTTACTAACTTTTTTCATATCCCCATACATTTACACTAGATGGAATAAGATAAAACTCTTTTATGATGAGGAATCAAAGGGTTCAAGATGAGGTTACATTGATCCCACAACCCTTATCATCAAAGACATGAAAATTATCCATATCGTTGAATTCACCAGATACATAGAGGGGATTGATGTTCACATGTATCATAGCCCCTTGGTATTAGTCTTTGATGGAAATTGTAGTGAAATAATTACTAAATTAAGTTATAGTGTGATATTTTATATCTAAACCCATTTCAGTTTCAAATTAAAATGGGTTTATTAGTAATTTGATGAGGGTATTTTTGAGTTTCTTGGAAAGGTTATGATTATCCAATATTAAGAGTAATGTCGGAACTACTTCTAGGTTACTCAATAGATCATAATTTTGGGCCAGTGGTCAAGGAATTTTACATGAAATATACTTATATATGTACATCATTATAATTTTAGGTGGTTGAGAGGATGAAACCCTTAACATCTATTGAAATAATTCCTTCATTGTGTACTGTATAAAAGATCTTAGTGCTATAGAACATTGAGACTACAATACAATGATTCTCCAACTTAATTAATGAAAAATTGAATTGGGGGTGGGAGGTACCTTAATGGCCTTGGGTTAATATTTCTATTTTATATACCTTGTTTTATCACCATTTTTATAGTTTCTATGGAATAAGTTATATGTTCATAGATGAGATCATGAATCCTTGGTGGGACATGATTTATTCTACCTCAATTTCTATATCAATGAGTATATTGATATTAATATAGATTATATAAGTCTTATTATCCTAAATATAAGTATATTTATTATATTTTTCAATAAAATCATATTTCCCTTCATCATCATCAAAAGGTAACTCCATTTGGTGGGTTTGTTCCCCTTCTCTAAGTGGAAGGGGCATGAAATCCGTGACAGTTATGGCTGGTTTAGCGACCTTCGGGTGTCAAACCTTATGTTCTACAGAACAAAAATACATGTTGTTAGAATTTGATAATATATTAATTTAAAATATCTCACCCATAGAGATTTTAAAGTAATTTTGGTAATATTTAGTAGATTCATCCATTACCTCATTATGGAAGGTTCATAACTATCCAACATTCGAGAAAGCTAATTATCATACTTTTGAAGAATTTCATTTGGCACTTATTTTGATATTCCTTATTTACCTAGAGGGGAGATAACCACATGGGAATTATGTGACCTTAGAGTAACAAATTCCAATTCACTATCATCTACCATATTTTGGAGTATATATTGGAAGACAAAACATTATTTAATAGTGTACCCCAACATTGAATGGAAGAGGATGTAATTAGGGTTATGCTTGGGACATTTCTTAGTAGACTTTCTGATTTATAATAACGTGATCATGTTGTGTTACATGTATGATATGAAGAATCTGTGAACTTTTTAAAATCATAATGAAACTACTTTCTTCTTCATATCCTCAAATTCACATCACCTCTATAAATTATTTCCATCTTAAGATTTACAGTTAGAGTATTCATATATTTGTTTTGAGGTTAGGGTTTTAGTCTTGGCTCCACATGATACATGATTGGTTTGGGAGACAGATTAAGTGTTTCTATTTTATTTTTGGAGGTGATGGATATTTTAGTTTTTCAGGCCTTCCAGTTTTTTAATGGTTGCTCCAACCTAGATTTTCATTGGTTTGATTAAGTGTGTCTTCAAATAATTATTCTATATTAGTGAATTCTAGAAACACCCTATGGAATTTTAGTAGGATTATAATAGTGGGGAACTAATATGATAAATTCTCAGAAGAGATTTTAATAATCTATTCCTTGGAAAAATTCTAGTATATGAAGAATATGAAGCATTTTTTATCAAGAAATAAAATGAGAAGAACTATAATTAACTCATTTATATTAGTTATAGAGGTTAATGATACTTTTTACATAATATTGATTTTTAATTATTTAAATATTGTTCATAAAGAGGTCTTCCCAACTAGATCATGGATTGGATTCTATGTTTTGGTACAAAAATAAACATGTTCCATTCAATGTATAGAAGAATCAACAAATTGCAGAAGACTCTTATTATTTAATGGTTCAGATCATCGATCCAAAATATAAATATAAATAAGAGAGGTGTTTCTCTAGGTCCCCAATATCATAAAAGGTAAAAAATATAGGATTGATGAGGTTTTTTGATGGATGAATCAAATCAACCCATTATTGATATGAACTCCTTTGAAATTATGTCGTGACCCCAAACCTGTAATATGAAGTCATTCCATGATTTATTACATTGTTATAAGATACATGAAATCCTACCCCCAATGGATGAATAGTTTAGTAGTCTTGGTAAACTATATATAGACATGCTTCCCTTATTATATTTGATTACACAAATTACAACATAATTTTTTTAAAGAATATCATTATTACCTCTAACATATCCTTGTATATAAAACACTATACACTTCATGGATTCATTATAAAAAAAACTATGGGTGTGCCAAACTCTTTAATAAGGGTTAAGTAAAATGAAAGATATCATGAATAAATAATCATACTCAATATAAAAATGAAAATTAATAATAATACGCGCCACTTAAATAAATTTACTATCATGGAAAGATAAGGGTGAATCAATAGGTAAAGGTAAATAACTAAGAACATGTTCCATTTAATCAATATGTGGGGAATTAAATGCATCAATATATAATATTAGGGTGAGAATATCATTGATAATAATAGATGAATTACAAATAAAAGAAATAATTAATTATCAGACATCATGCTTGTAAGGAACATGATACCATTTCCATTAATAAATTCCAAAATATGGCTGATAACATTATACAATCCAGACCCTTCATAGGGTAGTGTAAAACATACTAGTTTAAAATACATAAGGTTTTTTCACCTTATTTTGGTTCATGAGACTACTGATGCATCAAGGGGATAACAGTAACTAGTCCTTAACCTGGTTCATACCATTCCAAATTATTCCTGTTTTAAAAAATTCCTTCTGATGGTACTTTTGGGTTTATTGTGTATGTTTAAAGGGTCTAAGGTTTTAGAAAAATGATGGTTTTCAAAGGAGGCATGAAGAGTGAACCGTGAGATGTTTGATCTCACAAAATCGCAAGAGTTATGATCTCATAGAAGGGTGAGGCGTATGATCTCAGAGAATAAAAATATCATAACGAATATTGGGAATCAATAATTTCTCTATAGATTTTATGAAGCATGAATTTATGAAATTATCAAATAGAGTGTTAGATTTTTGATTTGATCTCATTAAGAACCACATGATTTTTCAGATGATCTTGAATTGAAATCATGATAAGAATATGAAGACATAGAATTATTGTCAATGTATCTCATGGAGAGATAACAAAATTCACATAATAAAAATGAATTACTATCAAAGGTTCTCATAGAGATATCACGTGAGGTGCATGAAGAATAAGAAAAGATGGAAATGAGGGAGGTGTCATAGATCGTTTGAAATCATGAAACCACATGATTATATTTAGATATTATGGAGGGATTTCATGAACAACTTGAAAAAAATGTCACTAAATCCCCTTATTTTATTTTTAATCTCATGATAGTGTCACATGAAAAATTATAATATAACGTGACTTTACATATGAATTCATTTGGATCTCGTGATGTGATCATGAAAAACACGTGCTATTGAGGTGGTGGAATGGATGGATATCTATAATCTGTGGACTTAAAGTGGTGGACATGTGCCTATAGATACCCATAAACCATCCTTAAGAAGTTATGAAGTTTACTTAAGTGGTTTGATCTATATAAAAATTACTTCAAAAGACTTGAAAAAAGTCTTGCACTGGAGTCTTGCAATCCTCATAATCAAAAGATGGTTTTGGAAAAGGTTGTTATGAGTAGAATTATGCATATCATGTTTGCATTCATATATAGAAACATTTACATCAAATAAAATTCATAAATTTAAAAAGGTCTTTCACACAAGTCCTATGATCCACATAAACATAATTTTTTTGGATCTACGTGATTTGAATAAGGTATCATGATTCGCGTGATATGGAGGTATTGGGATGATCCTGATATGAAGGTCCTATAAAATGGGTATCATAAAAAGATCTTGTGAAAAAGGGTCTTATTCCATAATCTCTTGGAAGGGGTCTATTTTCTAGATCTATCTCATGGGTTTCATGCTAGGATCTCATCAAAGGGGTGTTGTTCCAGGATCTCGCGCAAGGGTTCTAATGTAAAGATCTAATGTAAGGGTTAGGTGGAAAGATCTCACAAAAGGGGTTATGTGTCGGGCTCTCATGGAGGGTTATTTAAAAAGATTCACATGAAAATTTTGTTTTCATATTATTTATAAAACAAGATCACAATTAAACAAAAAAATTTGAATCCACTAAGAACTAATTTTCATAAAAGTTTATAGGGAGAGTAGTGAGATTTCAAAATGTGAATGGTTGTAAAATAGTTGGGATAATGAGTACACTTGACAAATTGTAATTGTAGTGATATTTATTGAATTTGTTCCATCAAAACAATACCTTTGTATTCTTTTTATACATATCATAGTGAGGGTGAATAGAGTAAAATTTCTAGGTCCTGTGCATATTTTAATTTCAATTTATAATCTGAAACAGAAAAGAGAGAGAAGAAAATTCTATCAAACAATGAACCAAGATCAGAATTACAGTTATTTTAATGATTTATAGAACTATTCACCCCTCTAAAATAATTTAAAATAGTTGGTCTAACAATTGGTATCACCACAATGGGTTAAATTCATATCTGATCTTCGACCAAAATCAATGGAATTAATTTTTTACAATAGAAGATTCAAATGCATCACTTCTTTTCATCATTAGAAATGGATGTGTTTAGAGCATCAATGTATGGAATTTTGGCTAGTTCAAATATTTTAGTATTATTATAATGTTAATATAGAGAATTGGATGTTGATGCTAAATGAAACAATATCTTAGGGGGAGATATAACAACCAAATCTACACGAAGGTTATTTTATAGAAGTTATTGCATGATATGTGGAAAAGGATCATAAATATTTAAGAAGGATATTTAAAAGTATGAGAATATAAAATAATAGTTATTTTGAAAAAATATGTAGACTTAATAATTCACCCAAATGAGACTTTAGATTCATTTTTAATCGTTTGAATATTATTTTTGAGCCTATGTGTGGTTAAGGAGAAAATCTTGAAATGTAACGATTGCAAAGTATATATTTAGAAGTCTTCTAGATCAGTTCAATCTAAAAGTATTTTTACTAGATGATAAATATAATAAGGATATGATAATGGATAACTTACATAGTACTATTATTTCTTATGAGATGGGAAATGATAATAATGAGTTAGTGGAAAAGGGAAGACTAAACTGGTGGATTTCAAGGACATGAAGAAGCTTTCTATAGAAGGTGTCCAGGAAGAAGGTTTTGGGGATGATGTTATCTATTTTATTTTCTCAAATGATCAATGTGTAGAAGTTATGTTTAAAGTGAAACTTTAAATTGAATGATTTATTAATGGAAGATTCAGACATCTTGTTGCAACACATTTTATGAAGTTTCAAGATGACGATGAGGATGATGATAAATCTCCAAAGATGTAGTATTCATATAATGTGAAATATATGAAGAATGATAAGTTAAATTTATAAAAAAAATAAGGATATTATTCCACAAGAAAATGACTATTCATAAGAATATGAGGGAGACGAAATGAAATTATCCAATGATTTTGGAGAAGATGCTATGGTGGAAACTGTTGGAAACTCAAAGACAGGGGAAGAAAGTGACGGCGATGAAAGAGAATTCGATGGATGATTTGAAATCGATATTAAATTAGAAGATTCTATTGAGGAGATATATGTTTGGAGATATAAAATTAAGAAAGAAAATAGAGTGGGTTTTGATGAAAATCTCTCTATATAGTAGAAGGAAGAAGGGAAGTCTGAGTTAAAGGAGGAAATTGAAATGATCATATAAAAAATTCCATAAAACTCAGATAAAGTAATTTAGTTCAAGATAATGGTTGAAGAAAAGACTATACATATTGATTTCTTGGCTAACATAGTACAATATTGAGTCAAATGTATTGAATAACATGAGGTGGATGTTTTCTACATATGAATGAAAGAAAATGATCATGAGAAACTATTGAATCATGAAATGATATTAGGAAAGAAGTATTCACATGTTATATAAATAGTAAAATTATAATTAGTAGGGTCAGTAAAATAGTCAATGGAATGTCTAGAGAATAAAGTTTCATATCGATGAAAAATTGTTAGTACAAGATTTTAACATAAACCAAAAGTAATAATGGTTTATGTTTGACCGAAATCATCCACTCTATAGTTGAATAAAATTTTTGGTATGAATCGGAGTTAGTAGATTCATAGAATTCAAGGGTAAATCGATGTTGCAGAAATAACACAAAAGATTAAAACTTGTATCAGTTTTTATTGTTTTGGAAGGATGGTAAATTTTAAAAATGTATCTTCTATATCTAAGAGATATTGACAGGGGAAAGAGAAACAGAGGCATCTAGATAAAGATAAATATTTTAGGAATGAATTTTATGGTCACTATTTTTTTTGTGGTGGATTTGGGAACATGAATAGATATTGTTCATTGAAAATGTGAATTAATGTATGAAACTAGAACTAAATCAGTTTCAAGCATTATTTTAAGTTACCATTGGAATATATGAGAATGAAAAATCAATTTGATGATTTTCAAGATGAGGTTGGACCATCATACTCTAAGGAACATCATGAATTTAAGTCAACATAAGGTATAAAGTCAAAGACATGGACTAAAAAGAAGATATTTTAATATGTACTGGCTTCAAAGATTGTGTTTGAAGCTTCATATTGAATGTGGATACACACCCACTTGAACAGAGAAAAATATTATGGCACAAGAATTTTTTTAAAAAAGGAATGTGTCAAAGTATTTGTCAATAATGAAGGTATAAATATTATTGGTTTGGGAAAATCCATGTTCAGGGGTAATGATATGGGACATGTAGATTTCTTGGTTGTTGATTTTTTCAGTCAGAACTTGCTAATTGTTATTCTATTGGGTGACTCGAGACATGCTATATGGTTTTACAAAAAATTGTGTATCATCTAGGGAAAATATGGAGTATTTTTTTGAATGTAATGATCATGATGTAGAATCTTTAGTTTGTTAGTGGAGAATAAGATACATGTTTCCTATCTATGGAAGAAGAGTATTGTTTGTGGCATAAGCGTCATGGTTATCTGAACAAATAATTCTTAAAAAATGTTGTTAAATATGATGTTTCCTGAGATATCCCTAAGTTATCATGGGATTTTACTCATTCACGTGATGTTTGTCAATAATGGTAGATTACATGAAATTCATATAATTCAAAATATCAAAGGAAAATAAGAGTTCTTGAACTAGTGGATAATGATGTATGCAGACCTATTTATCTATGATATATCAATGGGAAAGATATCATGTATTTTAAATTGTTGATATTAGAATGTTGACATGGGTTTCAATTATCAACCAGAAATCTTAATTGTTAAATTGCACAACACATTATTGAAGGGAAGTTGAAATGATTCTAGATAAAATGATAAATATGGTTTGAACTAATAATGGAATAATGTTCACAAATATCAAAGTGGAGGATTATCTCAAAAAGAATGGGATAAAGAACCATGTATTTTCAATAATAACTCAAAAATATAATGGGGTGGGTGAAAGAGGAGATCAAATTATCAATAATATGCCCCAAATGAGGCGTATCAAGAAATATCTTCTAGATAAATATTGGAAAGAAGTAGTGTTGACATATGTTTTCTTTTCTAAGAGAGCCTTATTGGTTCTAAAGGAAGAAAAGAATCAATAGAAGATGTGGTATGGAAATAATACAACATTTATATACTTTATAATATTTTGAAGGTAGTGTTTTATTTTAAAAAATGATAAATATAATATGTTTGAATTTTTTAGAGATTAACGGATATTTTATGGTTACCCAAGAAGAAGAAAAACATATAAATGTTTCAATAAGTAATTAGGAGGAATAATAGAGATAATTGATGTTTTTATTGTGGGAAATGAGAATAATATCCAAAAAATACATGAACACTCCCAAGAATAAAGTGATGTTGTCATGAGTATCTCAAAGGGAGTTAAAAGCTATATTCAAAAATAGATTCCGATGATGAGAAGATTAAAATAAAAAATAATCCAAAGATCTAAGCCAAAATTGATTGGTAGAATATCATAAAGGATAAAATAGCTATAGTGAAGATGATATTGATTAATTCCCTATAAAAAGAATAATTATTATCACTAGTAGAGCCAATGTGATTAGAATAATCTTCAAGAGACGTTATATGGGTACAAGAAATGAAAGATGAGCTTTTCAAAACTGAAAAGAATCAAACATGTCAGATTTTTTCGAGGTCAATAGGTTAAAATTTCATCAATACCAAATAGGTTTTCCATAATAAGAAAAACGATGGTGAAAAAATAATTAGAAACCAATAATGATTGGTTTATAAGAGATACACCCAAATAGAGGGTGTTGATGTTGATGAAACATTTTCACATATTTCATGGTTGGATTCAATTCAATTATTCATGTCCATAACTATGAAAAAGAAAATTAAAAGTTTTCCAGAGGGATGAAATGTTAGATTTTATGAATGGGGTTCTGGAAGAAGATGTATAAATTGATCATCCAGATGGTTTTATCATTCATGAATATGAGAAAAAAGTATTTCAGTTAAATAAGGATATATATGGGATGACATGAACCTAGATGTTCGTATTCACATCTTGATTATTATTTTATAAAATATAGTTTCAACTTAGTATAGTTGATTATAAAATCTACTAAAATAATAAAAGTAATCAAAGGATGATGCTATTACTATTATTTGATGAAATAATCTTTGGTGGATAAAATGAAGAGAAGTGAAACCAGCTTACAGAATCATTGAAATGTGAGTTTGAAATGTCAATGATTTTTGAGATAAAATTTCTCATGGTTTACATGAAATTTATGGAATATATATGACAATTATTTCTTAGTTAGTATATAACAAGGTGGTTTTAAGTGTTTTTGGGAAAGAAAAATTCCAAATAAATGATGAATCTGGTAACCACATGGATGAAATTCTCAAGGGATGATGAAGGAAAAGAAATAAACATCACTGAATATAGATATAGAATTCGTAGTTTGTTATAATTAACAAAACAATGACCTGATATTATTTCTTCCACATTCCAAGTGGAACTATATCAGATAAATCCCTATAAAACCCACTTACTTATAGTGAAATTAATACTTCAGTATATCAAGGATACATTGGATTTTGGTTTACAATACAATGAAAAATCTCATCACGAGTTATTGGGATTTACATATGGGGATTGGTTCGGTTCAACAGTTGATCAAAATTTTACATCAGGTTGTGAATTATATATAATAAGACTATGTATTTCCTGAATAAGAATGAAACAATATTTTATTTCATTAATCACCACATAAGTAGAATATATTGAGGCTACTCAAGCATGCACATAGTTACTTTGGATGAAGAAGAATCTTGAAGATATGAGATTTGAAGTGATATCCCTAATCGGTCCATTATGATAATTCAAGTGAAATAAATATTAGTGAAAATATAGTCCATCACCCATGAAAAAATCATATTGAAATAAAGTATCATTTAATAAAGGAAAATGGGTAGCATTATCTTGTGAAGTTGGTGTATGTGCCTATAGAACTACAGGTTTAGGATATTCTAATGAAGGTCGTACCCAAACAAGCATTTCAATGGAATTAACTCACTCTTGGAGTTTAGTTGACTCCCCATAGTTAAACATTGTGGATATGAGTCCCCCTCTCTCTAAGGTTTGGAGTTGTTTTCCCTATATACTGATATGTGTTCTTTTCCATATCACACAACACAAATGAGTGTTATTGTCATGAACTATCTCCTAGGTCCCGTGTCGTGACTACCCCAAGCCTGCCTTACATAGGCCAGGGGCTGGTGACTAGCACCGAAAGGTGTATTCCCCAAAAACCGAGAGGGCATTGCCTTTATATTTGGTAAACACACACAACCAAGAACACAACAAGAAAAGAACACAAGTAAACTGAATAGTAAAACGAGTTTCTACAGTAAGTAAAAGGGGACAGAATACAAGCCCAAATAAAAAGCACAACAAAAATAGAAAGTAAAAGTAAACTGAAATAGCTCCTATAAACACCCGCTAAAGATCCTACCTGAAGGGTTGGTACAGATCTTGAACGGTCGTCTCTACGGTAGACCATGTCTAAGGTCCACCTTCGAGCTACCTCCAGTCCCGGTACTCTCATCCTCAGTCAGTGTTGTCCATCAGCTACATCAAACACAATACGTTGTGGGCGTAGCTTGTGCAGTGGTGAGAATAACGATACTCATTAGGGACCCCGAGACCCTCAAAGGTCTCACAAAATCCACAAAGGATGAACCAAAAATCATGAAACAAAATGAAAACCCTACATAGGTTTCTTCCAATACATATACCAAAGTTATCTAGTAAACCCATCCCATTCATGAGGAAATAGAAGGCCAAACTCATTAGCTCAAAGCTCAACTATTCCAAGAAGGAAAGAATGCCATGATGGTAACACCACAAATGTAAGTACCATAAAGGTAAAACCCCAAAAAAATAATACCAAAGAGGTATCACCATGAAAGAAAGTACCACACAGGTTTTCCACATAGAAGACTACCACCAAGGTATCACCATGAAGGAAAGTACCACACAGGTACGCCACATAGAATAATACCACAAAGGTATTACCACAAAGTTAAGTACCACATAGTAATGCCACACAGAGGAATACCACAAAGGTATCACCACGAAGGAAAGTACCACATAGGTATGCCACATAGAATAATACCACCAAGGTTTCACCCCAATGGAAAGTACCACACAGGTACACCACACAAAAGAATACCACAATAGTATCAGCACGAAGGTAAGTACCACACAGGTATGCCACACAGAAGAATACCAAAAATGTATCACCATGAAGGAAAATACCACACAAGTATGCCAAAAATAAGAACACCACAATGTTATCACCATGAAGGTTAGTACCACATAGGTATGACACATAGAAAAATCCCACAAAGGTATCACCAAGAAGGAATGTTCCACACAAGTACGCCACACATAAGAATACCACAAAGGTATCACCATGAAGGAAAATACCACACTGGTATGCCACACATAATAATACCAAAAATGTATCACTAAAAAGGTAAGTACCACATAGGTACGACACACAGAAGAATACCAAGAAGGTATCATAAAGAAGGAAAGTACCACACAGGTACGACACATAGAAGAATACCACCAAGGCATCAACACAAAGGTAAGGACTCAGATCCCTCCATGTATAACTTAGGTAAGATGGTAATGACAATTATATTTATCTACTAAATCATATTACTCTACTAAGAGGCAGACCCACATATGATCCTAAATCATCAGACCTGCACAGGATCCTAGCACATCATCAGACCCACATAGGATCCTAGTACAACATCTGAGTCACATAGGATCCTAGTACAGTAGGCCCAAACATGAACCTAATGTAGCACCACATAGATTCCTAGTGCAGATCCATGTGGGATCCTTAAGAACATACCCACAAATTTTCCCAAAGAACATACCCACATATGATCCCTTTCCCATGTTATAGCCTCCTACAGGGTTCCCACACTATGTTCACTTGATTTTGGGAGGCTCTTCTCATCGAGCCACAGGTAAAATACTGCAACAACCAAGAAGTCCCACGAAGAAGTGTCCTAAAGACTTCCATGAAAATAGGTCTCAACGCATCAGACGATGTGTCAATCAGACACCCTGTCTATAAGTTATTAGCCTTTTAGTCCCGAGGGCCCAGTTGGATTCGTGTTTGATCCAAACCGGCCATACCCCAACATTATCAAAACCATGTGGTTTATACCAAAATTTAATTCTTGATACAAGGTTGTTGATGACATAGAAGGTTCTTCAAACAGACGCCCGTAACTCAAGATATGGCCGAAAGAATGAAAAGGTTTGAACTTGGTCCAGGTCCAGTCTGACCCGGGTCCGACCTTGGGTCCGACCCAGCCTGTTGGGTCCGGCCCGTGGGTCCAGTCTGACCCGGGCCGTGACCTTCTCATCATCCAGAGGCATGGATGCACACCGCTCATCCTTCCTCATGGCCAGCTGGGTTCCGTCTACCCTCTCCTTCTGCAAGTCATTGCTGATTCGTACCAAGCCTGAAAAATTAAACGATCACTTATTTGTGATCCTTGCGTTGAGGCCTTGGCATCCGTATATCATGCTCAGAAAAACACCATGTTTCTAGAACCAATAATTATTTGGCGTTGAGAACAGATGAAGAACGCGTCAAAAACCACATAGGTTGCGGAGAGGTTGGTCCATTTTCATTCAGCCCGCACCCTCCGCGTTAGAATGGTAGAAAACGACTTATTTATTCTAGAGTCAAGAAGAATATAAATATTATTAAATTCAGATGAACTTCAAGAATGGGTAAAGGAATAATCATATAATAATCCCTACAAGATACCCCACAACAACCTCCCTCAAGGACTAAAAAATCATGGGTCAACCTGTTAGTCGGTTGACCCACGTTCTTCATATAAATTCAAGAATGGGGAGGAAGAAAATCAAAAACACTGAAATGAAATAACCCCATAACTCATGTTTGTTAGAGAGCGTCAGTGTTTGAGGAGTTGTCGATGGTCGTTGTCCCCCGAAACTAGCCTCCAACGATGTCACTCGTTCGTCGATCTCCGGTTCGGGGTTTCAGTGTTTCTCGTCACCTCCCGCTGGTACCGGCTCCATCCTTCACGGGTTTGGCATCACTGTACTTTGTTAGAACTTCGTTGCTTGGAAAAGCAGTGCCAACACCTCTCCCCATGTTCCATATAAATAGGATGCGGGAAGGGTGTGCGATGTTCGTGGGATTAATGGGGGATGATTAATTAGGAACCATCCTAATTCCCCTATGGTGTGGTTACTTAGAATTGAAATCTCAAGCCATTTATTAGATTGACACGTCACTGGTCCCACCTTACTGCTCGTTCGTTGGAGGAATAAAATAAAATAAAATAATAATGTTATTTAATTTTTTCTATTAAAAAGTTCCAAAAACTAACTACATCTATATTCCTACTGTGGTCGATGTGAAGGTCTCCTAAAGTGAATATCTACGATGTGAGTTCAACGGTTCCCTCAGAATTTAATTCCGAGAATCGGTTAAAAATTTATATAACTCCACTCATGCGTTTACTGAACAAACCCAAAAAAATGATTGGAAAAATTATAACAATCACCCTTGACCCGCATCGGTCATTAGTTTTTATAGGATATAATGGCAATGACTTCCTGATTTTTGGGGAATATGCCTTTCTTTGCTAGTCGCCAACACCTGGCCTATGGAAAGCGAGCTTGGGGAAGTCACGACATGGGCCCTGGGGGATGGGTCTTGAAAAATTGACACGATCCATCGTGTGGGGCCAGTATTGATCGAGGTTAGGGTCTTCCTATGTAAAACACCCCCAAATAACCCAATGGTACTCTCGGATTTTCAATCTGAATTACCGTTTCTAAGGTAGGAATTTTACAATAAATTAATTATTTTATTTACGGCCAAAAACTATCTTTTACTAGTGGCCCACATCAACAAATGTAGTATCTACCTAAAGAGAGAATACCCTCATGAGTTCATTGGTGGTCTTGAATTTTCAATCCGAGTTAAATTTTGTGAGTTATAAGCATTTGAAAAATAAAATAATTTTATTTAATTAATTTATTCACGATTATGCTGTTTTTGGGATTTCTCACAGGAGGCCCACGCCGACTAAACATAAGCCATACCTAGGGTAAACCTGCCTTCTTGAACGCAACTATGCCCTCATATTTCTGATCCGAGTTACCTTTTAAGATTTATTAAACTTTTTTCATGAAAACTGCTTACAGGTGCTAATTAAAACATAACCAAACTTCGACGGATCATTCCAGGCACTCTAAGCCTTAGAATCACGTGCTTTCAGAATTTCTTGTCTTGAAATAATTCCATATAATTAAAAATAATTATACGGAATTTTCTGGGACATTACATTCTCCCCAACTCAGGGATTTACATCCCCGAAAGCCACAATAAAGGAAAAAAAACCAAAAGAGGGTACTGATCCCAAATATGAGCCTCCCACTCCCATGTTCTCTCCTGGAGGTTACCGTGCGGCCCAAGAATGTGCACCAGAGGTATCGACCACTCATGGAAGAACCAATCGTGTCAATCCTAAATCTCCAATGGAACCTCCAAAAATGACACCCCATCATCTAAGTCCACATCGACGTGGTTGATGATGTGAGACTGGTCATGCACGTATCCCCTATGATGGGATATGTGGAAGACGTCGTGCACCCTCTCCAAATGCAGTGTAAGTGACAAACATAATTATAACTCACTTATCCTCTGAAGTATATGAAAAAGGAATGATAATCCCCGGTGATAACATGGATCCTCAGTCAAATCTCCATAGTCCCTATCGATGAGAGACTCACAAGAATACGTGGTCCCCCTCCTAGAACTCTAAGGGTCTCCGTATCCTATCGACATAGGACTTCTGTCAACTCTGTGTAGTCTTCACTTGCTGACAAGTGATATATTGTGATAAAAACTCTGCCACTTCTTTCTTCATCTCTATCCACCAGTACGGACGCCTAATTTCCCAGTACATCTTTGCCACACCAGGATGTACCTCCAGAGGGGATGTATGTAACTCCCTTAATAACTCCTCCCAAAGATCCACTGGTACCATGGTACTTCCTCTGAAGAGGATGATGTTCTCCCCACCTTTAGAAAATCCATCAAGTGCCTGCCCTGAGGATATCTAAGCACGTCGAGCCTCACAGTTAATTCCCCAGGTTGTGCGTCCCCGATTTCTTGAAGGAGTGGGGGAGTGTCAGTCATAGACTGGGGGTATGAAGCTTCATCTCTGTCGACACAAGATATCTACAATGTGACTAGTTACTATGATGCCTCACTCAGCAGCTGTAGACCAGACCTCCTGATGATTGCATCTTCTACCACCTACCTCTTCCTCAGAGTATAGACTATCTTAAAGTCATAGTCCAAGGGGAACTCTAGCCACTCATATTGGGAACTGAAAACTCAAAACTTATGTTGCCACAAGGGTGAGGCTGGCCATCTCAAGAGTGACCAGCCACACCCTCCTATGTATGAGTTTATCTTGTGCTTCTTGGGTTTGCTTTTTTTTCGACCAAAGAAACCCCCACTCCAATGTTGTAGATAAACCAAAACATTTATTCCTAAAATAGTAGATTTGAGTATGAGCTGTGGATGTCCAGTCCATACCCAAACTAACATCGTAAGGCCTCGACACTACCAAGAATAGGTTCAAACTAAAACTCTCACCCTAAGGGCCAGATCACACCATCGGTGTAAGTGTGATTACCGAGTCTCCTTCCAAATGTATCTCCAGACGTGAGGGTAAATTCAACAGTTTAACCAGAAAATCTAGGTATTGGACAATATTCTTGGAGGGAAGGAATGATTGGTCCCTATGTATATTGATATGGAAGATAGTTGTAGGCATAGACCGTACCTCGAATCATTCCTAGAGTCCTTAGGCTGCACTCCTTGACCGCATACAGCTACTCTCTTCCCCTGTCCTCCATCCCCCTAAGCCTAGAGGGGACCATAATGGGGGGTGGTTGTAACATGTCAAAATGTAGACCACCTCATGATGCTCCCTTATCTATGCTTCCACATCTGCAGCCCTGCAGATTCACCTGTCCCTAACACTTCTTCTTCCTGAATCAATTTTATACTCCCAAGTCTCTAAGATTGGCACCGGTTTCCTATTTTCCCACTAATGACATTCACTGGCTGTATCCGCTCATCCAAAGAACATTCAACCACAAAGGTATTCTCTATCACTCCAACATAAGTAGGAATGCATAGAGGAATAGTGATGGCTCAGAAATCCATAAACAGACATCCCTCAAAAGTCCGAGAACCGAAGCACTGATCACATCGTATTCATCGAGTACCAGGAATGATCAGTACACCTCGATGAATACTCAACTACCAACATGTCGTCCTTCTGAAGCTGTAGAAGCACAAGAGAACTCTCAGCCACTTTTTTAATTCAGTCCTCAAACGCCTGTGAGTCAAGCTTGCCTTGTAACCTAAGGGGTATCTGATGCTGAATCACGCATAAGTCACTAAACCTATATGTTTCCTCTACTGGGTACCACCAGTTGTAACTGCAGACCAACAGGTAGTGATATAGCTGACACACTACCCAAAGGTACTATCTCGGGTAATGGTCCATGTACATAATCCTCATCACTATGAGGACCATCCTCATGGCCACTCATTGAAAAAGACTAGTAGCTAAGATCACCATCTTTTCTAGTGGTGTCTCAAGTAGGCGGGAAACTAAAGAAACCGCCTCCAGCCAACCCTCAGCTGTGTGGGAATTTATCTCACCTCAAAACCATGGAGGCCTCTGCCGCTAGAAATCATACAACACACTCATTCGGCATGCACCGTCCGCTGGTGCGGCTGGTGGTAACTTCTTCCCAACAGGTGGTGGTGTTGCTGGTATACCACCTAAAGGTTCCAATATAGTAAGAGGGCATTGCACCGAAGCCTCATCGCTTAGTGGGCCATCATCATGTACTCTCTCAAGGATCCTAACTGGTTTTCTAAACAACGGTATCCTAAAAAGGAATAGGTTCGCAACAGTCATTAAGTTATAACTTGTGAGATGACTCAAGAAAAAACAAGAAAACTTTTCAAAACACACACAAAATTAGTGTTTTCATGCACTGAGTTAGAAATCAAGAGTTAGGGTACTGGTATATGGATACGTTGGCCACTTCACTAATACTGGATTCCCTAAACTGATAACCACACACACTACACTTAACACTATTTCCATTAAAAAGATCAGAGTCCAATGTTCTACGGTGGAACCGAATCCTTTGATACCAATTTGTCATGACCCATCCCCCAAGGCCCGTTCCGATTGAGGTTAGGCTCACCCTAAGTGAAACACATCCCAATGAACCCAACGGTACTCTCATATTTTCATTCTGAGTTACCATTTAGAAGATATGAATTTTACAATAAAATAACTATCACTTAATTATTTTATTTACGGCCAAAAACTAACTCTTACTGGTTTCCCACACCGACCAATTTTGGTTACTTCCAAAAGAGAGAATACCCTCACGAGTTCAATGGTGGTCTCAAATTATCAATCCATGTTACCGTTTGTGATTTATAAGTATTTGAAAAATAAAATAATTTGTTTAATTATATTTTTCATGATTATGCGATTTCTGGGTTTTCTCACAGGAGGCCCGTGCTGACTAAACTTAAGTCATGCCTAAGGTAAAACCTCCATCTTGAATGCAACTGTGCCCTCAGGTTTCTGATCTGAGTTACCATTTAAGAGTTATTCTACTTTTCCAGGAAAACTACTTATATTCACTAATTAAAACGTAACCAAATTTCGACGGATCATTCCAGGAACTTCGGGCCTCGGAATTGTGCACCTTCAGATTTCACGATCTCAAAATAATTTCATATAATTAAAAAAAATTATACAGAATTTCCGGGACATTACAGTTATTTGGTTCATTGAAAATGTTTTCAAAAGTTCTTTATTCTAGATAGGGGAAGAAGCTGATAGTGAGAGCTGTGAAACATGGAGTGCATTAATTATGATGATGTTAAAATTGGTCTATCAATGAAGAAGAATCATTAAAATAATTTTCTTTTGGGTTCATAATGAAATCAATGAACCTGTGTAGGTTAAAAATAGATCTTAGTGGTTGAGCATGTTATATCTTTTTGGAATCTAGATGTTTTTAGTGGCGGGATTAAAAATTAAGTGATTGTTTGATGATCTTTGAATGTTAATCTTGTGTCTCATATCATTATTGAATAATGTAGTCTAAGAGTATTTGTTAACTATTTCCTTGATCACTATCAGGGGGTATAAAGGGAAAATGGTTTCACATGAAGATCACATGTCAATATGTTGGTTCTTTAATTATATAAGTTTTTTAACAAAACAAATGGGGGGTATTGTTGGAAAAAAAATACCTCAAGATTATGATTTTCGGTTTATTGTATTTGTTGAAAAGTTTTAAGGTTGTTGATGAATGATGGTTTTCAAAAAGGAATGAAGAGTGAAGTTTGATATGTGTGATCTTATGGAAGCCCGAGAGGTCTGATCTCACAAAATCATGATATGTCTGATATCATAGAGCACAAATCAATGGACTAATATCATAGACTGCTAATGTCTAAACTGTTCTCATGGATCATGAATATCTGAACTAATCTCATAAAGAATGAGATGTTTGATCTGATTTTGTAAAGAACTACTTGATTGTTAGATGATATCTCATTGATATCATGCGAATAAAATAAAGGCGTAACATGATTTTCAAAGTATATAATGGAGAGATAACATGAATCAGATAATGAAAAATCATTATTTTCATAGGATATTGCAAACAGACCTTGTCAATCACATGAAGAGGAATAAATGATGGAACTGATGGAGGTGTCTTGTATTCATTCAAAATAAAGTTACCACAAGAATATCTTTAGATATTGCGATAGGATTTCACGAAGTTCTTGAATTCAGTGTCACTGAAATGACATGATAGTTTGTGAAATATCACAACAAGACCATAGAAAAAACTATAAGAAAATACCACTTTCTATATGATTGTATTTGGATCTCGCAATGGGGTCACATAAATAACATGATGTTGAGGTTTTGGAATAGAGGGTTTTATGAAAATTGTTGATTTTAGGTCGTGAATTATTCCTATAAATACCCATAACCTTATATTAAGAAGTTATGAAGTTTTCTTATGTGGTTTGATTTGAATAAAAATTAATTCTCAAGACCAAAATAAAGTCTTGCACTAGAGTATTGTGATTTAATAATCTGAAGATGGTCTTGTAAAATTTTATTGTTAAGAAGTCGTAAGAATAGAATTATGAGAAGGGTGTTTGCATGCATAGGTAAAACCATTGAAATAACATGATCCACATAACCTCAATATGTTCTTGTGTAAGGGTCACATGATTTTTATGAATAGAATAATTTCCTACAGGCTATGTTATCTGAATAAGGACTCATGATTCATGTGATTTTAAGGTCTTACGATGAACAAGATCTGAAGGTATTGTGAAAGGGGACTCAAACTAAGATCTTGCACAAATGGGTCTCAGACTATGATATCACACAAGGGTTCTCATGTAAGGATCAAACACAAGGGTTTATTCCTAGATCTAGCCAAAGGGGTCTCATGATAGGATCTCGTGAAAGATGTCTCATGTTAGGATCTTATACAAGGGTTACATGTCTGGATCTCACAAAAGGGGTTACAAGCCAAGGTATCATGTAGGAGTCTTGTAGAGGAGTCTCACAAAATGGTTTTCATCTTCTTATTTATTAAAAAAGTGTATATGGATACATAAAAGTTTTAATTAACTCATAAATTATTTTTAGGATAGTATACTAGAGGATTAGTGAATTCACTTCATAGAGAAAGAGTAGTGGGATTTCAAATTTGGAGTGGTCTAATCTAGGAGGGATAGTTGGTTTGCTCCAAAAATTGCAAAATCACTGAGTTGTAGTAGATTTGGTACATAAAACGAATTTGTTTTTATGCTCCTTGATGTATCCCAGTGAGGGTGAACTAAGAAAACTTGTTTTTTTAAGTGCATGTTTTAATTTTCATTTATACTATGAAAACAATAGAGAGAATAATGTTTTTTCTAACAATGAAACATGATCTAAATAGATAGTTATTTTAACATGTCATACCCTAATTCACTCTCCTCTCAGGGTATTTAACATGGTTGGGATAAAAATTTCTCAGATGTTGAATATTAAATTTAATTCTAAATCAATGCACCTAAATATAAATTATCTATATTGAGTAAAGGATACATATTTATCAATATCACTATAGATAATCAAATAAATTTCAAAATAAAAGACCATATATAGAAAAGAGATACTATTAAAGAAATAAGAATAATCAGGATAAATAATATAGATATTTAGGGGGAATTTAATGTTTAATCACTACACCCAAATCAGCATTTAGTGGTACGCATTTAGCAGTGGTTTTACAAAATCACTGGTAAATTTTTTTCCAAAATATAGAGGCATTTTTTTTAAAAAAGCTCTCATATATTTTTTAACATTTGAGAATTATTCTCCCCCCATGACCTGACAACCCTCC
Source organism: Viscum album (assembly GCA_963277665.1). Classification (NCBI taxonomy): domain Eukaryota; kingdom Viridiplantae; phylum Streptophyta; class Magnoliopsida; order Santalales; family Viscaceae; genus Viscum; species Viscum album. The sequence goes on from OY728133.1 coordinate 1,498,009,182, forward strand.
ATATCTTCCCTCGACCCCGTGAATCCCTACCCCTCCCACCAGCCACCTTCTCCATATTGCGGCTAACCAACTTTTCCTTTGATGTCATCCTCAAACCTGAATCCCCTCCCCCTCTTCCCCTGACAGTTTCAAACACTATCCCCATCATTTCAACCCCCTTCTTCCCTTGAAACCATTTAACTTCTCCATCATTATCCAGTTCATACCCTACTTCATTTCCATCAGCCCCTATTCCCCCGAACGCCATTAAACCCGAGGTACAATTCTCTTAATCTCAGTACACTTTTCATATAAAGCGTGGAATACATGATTTAAATTTTTTTTCTTTCGATAAATTTTAGTTTTAGGATTGAATATATTTTATTTGAATTAGGATGTGCGAAAAGGTATTCTTTGAAGGTTCTTATTGTGATTAAGGTGATTTGGTTATTTTGGATGTGGTTCTATATAGTGGATTTTCATTTTCTGTTGTAGTTTCATCTTCACCATGTATCTAATATTATGGTTTGTTCAAATTTATTGGTTTTTTATTACTTTTTAGTGTTGGTTTTTGTTTTATCATGTTTTTATGGATTATTGAAAGCTATAGGGTGTTGGTAAATGGTTGGGCTCCATGATGATGGATTACAGATTCATCGACAAACTATTCACTATTGATGATGATCCTTTTCAATTATTATCCAGTGATTATGTTTTTTCTATGCTTAGTGATGATTAGAAGTGATGTTGGGTGATGTGTTGGGTGGACACACCCATATTAGGGTCCAAGGTGATACTCAAGATCAATTTCTGATTTCTCAAGTTGGTACAGTTTCAGTTACTACTTTGTTTCTATTCGGTAAATTGTTCTGTCGACATGGGGTACCCATAAAACACTCTGTTGGTCCTTGGGTGATGGCTAATTATTTTTTTGATGGGTTTTTTTCATTCTCACACATCTTTAAAGTAATTTATTTGAAAATTAAAAAAAAATAATTTGATTGAATGAGCTCTAATGGTTAGGTTAATGAATATCTGCCTTCCTCTATAAATAGTCAACAACATTTCCATTTTAAAATATAGAGAACCATAAATTTAATTTCTCTTAAAAATAGTATGAATGAATTTTTTTCTTTTGTAGCCATACTTATATTCCTTAGGATGATATGAAAAATTCATCAATTCTGTAATAAGTTATATTCGTGTATGCTAAGATAGCATGATTTTCCTGTATCACTCACATGAAAGAATTTTATTTAGTCCACAGACATATTTTCACCACTATTCCACATTCTATTATCATAACTAAGAAACCATTATTCTCAAATTAAAATTCATTTTCTTCATAAAAAATAAGATAAACATATAAAATTATTATTTTTATTTCTTCAACAAAAAAATTATATTATATTTTAACTTTTCTTTCCCAATGTACGCTGTTCTATGTAATTTTATTTTTATTGACCCGTCATTTATGAAGTTCACTATACCTTATTTTCACTATTTAATATATTTAGAATATTTAAATTTCCCTTTATGTGATAATATAATATATTGACCTAGATCTTTATTTTTTTTGAAATTGGAATCATTAAGTATATCATCAAAAAAACTCCTCAATTAAATTTCTCTTATTATTATAACCCCATTGAGTATGGTAAATAATATATTTTAAGGATGGTAGAAGGATGAGTCATCCATTTTTATTATGACCAGGATAATCACATATTTAACCATGTTCTTAAAGAACCTTAAATATATATTTTTATTTTCTATTTTTATAATTTTTAATCGACTTTCACAAAAACTTCTATTAAAGGGGTTGAATCACCCTCAAACCATGCCTCCCATGATTTCATATCAAGTTTTAAAATTGGTAATTAGACTAGAATTTTCCCATCTTTTTTAGTCCTTTACAATACTAACAAAATCTATAGAAAGCATACTTAACATTATAAGAAGTATACTATCAAGAATGTATTACTTGTCTTCATTGTTACATAGAGTTACCAATCATGGATCCCTTTTACAAACCAAAACTTTTGTGAACACCATAAAATCTATTTTTTATATTATAATTATTATCATAATTTTTTTGGATTCTTTATTTATAGTAGTTTTTAAATCATGTTTATGTTCTCAAAATTTATAGATTTCCTAGAATCATTACTAACATGGTCCCGGTAACTTTCCTCTTGTTATTTAACCATTCACTAACATTTTAGTGTAATATATGAGGAATGAATTTTCATAAATTATTAATTCTCAATATTATTTGAATATTCTCTAACTTCTAAAACGGAATTTTAAAATATGAATCTGGAAATTTTCAGTTCTTATTCAGTATTGACCAATATTTATTTAATATATTCATTCTCTTTATCCAATTTAATCAAATATTTAGTCTATATTGTTTTTTAAATTCATAACATCATCATGAATCTTATTTTGACAATAAACCCCCTCAAGAAAGAATTATTTTTATCATATACCATAAAATTCATTAATTATAATAGTTTTATTATATTTTTTATTATTATAATATCCATCTATAAATTGAATATCATATAGATAAACACATTTAAATCCTTAATTTTTACAAACCCTATCTCAGTCACCTCTTCCTCAAATTTAGAACAACCTTCACAACAAGTGATATGATTATGATTTATTTTCTCTATAGTTTATTTTTCACCAATTTCATCACTAGAAATATCAACTTCCTCATCATATCAACTACAATATCATTTTTTAGATAATAATTTTATATTGTTATATTTAGAGACCTTTCTTACCATGTCTCTATATGAAAACATTTACTTTTAATATTTCTTGTTAGAGATCCATAAACTCATTTCATCTTCTTCATTACTCTCCTATTCAATTATTGTTTATGGTATGGTTTCTATGAAACTCATAATACCTCCACAACTGAAACATTTTAAAGGAATATTTATCAATTATTTTTCTATCCCAGGTCTTATTTTCTATGAAATAAACAACATTTCCTCAAAATGATCTCATTCATAACTTCACTAGAATATAAAATTCATGATTATACTTTAATAATAGTAATATTATTTGAATTATTTTAGTTTTGAGAAATTGAAGGCTATTTCTTTTTCCGGCCGCCCCTTATTGAAACAATTGTCTCTTGTCATATCATAAGATATTAAAATGTTTTGTAAATAATAAAAATCGAAAATACCTAATTTTTTATCTTATAAAGAATATACATCAGCATAAAAATTATCATATTATATGACTAAAACCATTTATACCATATTATAATAATAAATCATGTCATCATAACATATGATTGTGCTCAAAATATCATTATCACTTGTGAAGAAACGGTCAACCATTTCATCATCATTTTTCCATATATCATTATATTTCAATATCCAAATTTGTATATTTACATGGTTCACTATATTATTTAAAATGTAGATACTAAAAAGTATTTTTAAAATGTATATTTTTGTTTTGATTCGTCCAACATTAATAAATTTTGTCTCTTAAGGAGAAGAAAAAATAGTATTTCATGCATGTCCCTCATTCTCAAGATTCTTATTATCTATCTCTTCTGTTGCAGCTATTTCATCATGACAAGTGAATCAGCAGTATGATCTCTGGTGAGTTCCTTTACATTGGTTTTACCCTTTTATACAATTTTTCTGCATTATAGTAGAGGAATATATTCACTATAGGTTCATTGTATTTTTATCATGATCATTGTGAGATCCTGGTTCTTCCTATGATCTCCACTACATTTATTCTTCTTGGAATTACATTTAGAAATATTATATTTGATCTCTATATAAAGGTATGTGGTGTAAAAAAACACATTCCGTATTTTTCTAATTTTTTATGTATGAGATATTTTTTGCAATTACGATAACAAAACATGAACATTAACTAAAATAATAATAATTAATGATAATCATGTATTTTTAATCTCCTTACTTTAGTAATGGAATTTGAATTAATCCTTAACATATAAAATTATTCACACAAATTGGTAAACATTCATTCATCCATATCCCCTCAAAACACTTCATTAATGTACCCAAATAATGGATCATCCATCTAGAAATATAAGGCTATATATTAAAATCCTTTATGATAGTATGAAATTCTCTTAATATCTTCCAAGTGATCCTTTATTTGATTTTCAGGAATCCAATAAAAACTACAAACAACATCAATAATTCCATCCCTTATTTAAATTAGGATAGAAAACACCTTCCAATTATTTATGTATAATGAAAGTTTTTCTTATATTTAGCCTTATCTCAAATTTCTAGTTCTTTCGCATTAGATAAAATGAAAAATCTAGAAAATTGGGTGTCATAGGGTGACATATGGGAATTATGAATCTTTCAATGAACATTTAGATATATTCTTTCTATGAAGGAACTAAATATGTGTCATTACCATCTATCATTCTTGGAAACCTAAATTTACAACTGGATTTATTAAGATCCTTCATATCAATCATTATATAAAATTTTTCCTTTAACTTTTTTACTGAATCCATATTGAAATCCACCAGTGTTATATCATCTATATTTACAAGAAATATTACACAACATATTCAAATAATCTCTTTTATAATGTAGTTTATATGTTAGTTAATTTTGAAACCACTCTAGTTGGTTTGAGATGTACCATCTATAAATAAGGAAAAATAGAATGTCACATACATAAATATAATATATTAGATCACTACTAGAAATACTATCTGTGATTTATTTCATTTTTTACATTGATTTTTTTTGTAAATATATGACTCTTCTTATAATAACAGGGGTTGTAATTTTTTCTCTTCCATTTATCTATTTTTCTACTTAGTAATACTTATGTGTTTTAATTTCAAAAAAAAGTGTAGGCAAATTTCGATATGGATAAAAGTTGTATCACATTTCTGAGGAATACTCCACAATAACCTAAGGATTTGGATGAGTTTTTAGAATTTTCAATTTCTAATTGATACATTGATGAGAGAAAAAGACTTTCATGTCCTAATAGTAAATTTAGAATATGGTTTAATAGAGATGATGTTTATGGACAGTTGATATTGATTTAATTCCATCCTCAATATTTGTGTTGGATTTCTCAAGGAGAATTGAATGTTATAAAAAGTTTGACTACTGATGTCAATCGACATAATGAGCTAAAAACTTCATCAAAAATGGACAATTAAATGAAATGCCTTATAAATAATGTTTTCAATATTGAAGACACTATCATCAACAACAAAACATATAAAAACAACCAGTTGAGAGTGATAAATATTACAACATAAAAAGTGATGTTTTTGAGACAATGGGACAACCAGATCAATATTGTAACATATAATTGGGTCATACTCTTGATTTTATGGAGAATAACTCAAAATAAAACATTACAAAGTATAAAAATGTGTTTAATGGTTTAGTTTATGATGTAAATCAAGATTTTTGTAGTGGATGCTTGAAATATTCAAAATTCTATATTTTTATGAAATTTCACCATATCAAATTCATCCATGGAATTAAAAATAAGGAGATTTCCATGATATTGTAATTTTTTCATGATGAATTTCCCAAATAAAATATCCCTGAGTCATTTTATGATTTCAAAAAACATGTTCACATGTTTGGTCTGAATTAAAAAAAATACATGTGTGCCCTAATGATTTTATTCTTTATTGGGGAGAGGATTAAAGTAGACATGATTTCAAAAAAAAGTTCTTCTTATATATTGTAGTCGATGGGTGATGTCGGAAGTATGATTCAACAAAATATCATGAAGAATAAGAAAAGGAACATACCTGCAAAGGTTGTTTTCTTAATTTCCTTTAAATCCCCAATTATAAAGATTATTCATGTCATTGAAAGTCGTTGGATACATGAAGTGGGATTATATAGATAATAAAAATGATGGGTTAATGTGACATATAATATATTCATAGTCATGGATGAAATTTGATTCATTACATCTAGATTTATCATCTGATCATAGTATTTTATGACCAGGATTGGCTGCTGGTAGATTCATCCCATTTGAGACTGTAAGCATCATTTATAGAATTTTGGAATTTGTTTTGATCCCTTACAATCATCCTATGTGGATGTGTCTGAAAATAATTTATTTACCATTTAAATGATTATTTATGTAAAAAATACCTATAAATGATATTTATGTATACGTTCCGCATTTAATTGAAGAATTATAAAAGTTATGGAGTAATGTTTTTGAGACATATGGTGCATCTTCTAGAACAACGATCAAAATGAAATAATCTATACTGTGTACTATTAGTAACTTCCTTGGATTGAGGAATTTATCTGGTTGGAACACTTACACGGGATTGGGTTTTCCAATTTATAACTTTAATTTTGAGCATGAACAACTACCACACAGTAAAAAATAGTGCTTCTTATGTCATCGAAGATTTCTCGATGCATCTCATAGATTTGTGTCGAACTAGTCCAACTAAAATGGTCATATTAATCATAGACCAACTCTAATGTTTTTAACATGATTTGAAATATGGGCAAAAATTGGAAATGTTGAAACATATTTTTGGTAAGGATCATAATTTTAATGATAAAGGGAAATGAGTTTAAATTTCATTATCAAGTAAAATAATAATGAAACATTGGAAGGAAAAAATTATATACTTAAAACATCCATATTAAGAAATTAATTCACTGTGTAACAATATTTATGTTATATATGTTGAGAATAATTTTTGTGAAAATTTGATCTTCACATTTCTTATTGAGCACAGAAAATTGAAGGATCATCTCAATACTTATAAATAATTACAAGCAATGGAAATAAAGTGCAATCTCTGAAAAAACGAGAAAGGAAAGTACGCTTCGTAAAATATATGTAGGTATCTGATGGGTATTAAAGTAATATCTCCAGGTACAATGACATAAATCATCATCGATTACAACTCACATACATTGTTACAATAGTTACTATCATTAGCATTGCGTACATTATTTTTTGAAAAATATTACAGTTGTTGTACTCCAATTTTTCTCATTATTCAGACATCTATGTGAAGAAACTCAAAAACCATTGGATCTTGACAACATTCAGGAGATATTTTTATTGACACTTTGTGAAATGGACATGAGTTTTCCTCTATTTTTTTTAATATTATGATTCATAATATTGTGCATTTAGTTTGGGAAACTAAATTTGGAGGTTGTGTACATTATATATGGATGTATCCAATTGAGAGATACATTATTTATATTTTTCTACATTTAAGTAAAAAAATCTTGGAACATTATTAAATACAAAATTCTTTTGTTATGTCACATATGTCTTGGGAATCTAAAATCATATGTGAAAAATAATTCTCAACCTGAATGCTCTATTTTTGAAGGATATTTGGAAGAGGAGTGTATTACCTTTTATTATTGACACTTGGATGATATTGAGATAAGATTTAATCAAGTGGGACATGTTGAGGTCACATCAACTCATTATCAACTACATAGGAAATAAAACATCTTTCCTACAATTAGTTTACTAGTTGGAATGAGTTCTAATGTTACACTCTAAAAAGTGGAATTATCAATGACCCATAGATACGTCGTGATGAATAGTGAAATTTCATATCATTTTAGTGAAGAGTTGAGGATACAAATAGAGATATGAATGATAGGCCAAACATGAAATGAGAAAGATATAAAAAAAGATGTTAATAAACAGCTTGTATAATAGTTTGAATGCGGTGTAAGTTCAGAAATATTACAGTCAATACAAATATTAGGTAGACACATATATTTTGTAAATTTGATAACACATATTACTTTTTTATATCATAAATTGTAACATCCCAGGTAAATAAAGAATATGAAATTTTCATATTTATTAATATTTTTGAATTAAATATTAATTTTACATTAAATTGGATGTTATATCTGACATCGTACTCAACACTGAATAATGGGTTTCTTTGAAATCTTATGTTTCACAGAACTTTGAGTTATACCTAAATATAATATAATATAATAATAATATTTTAAACGGTTTTTAATGACCAGACATTTTATTAAAGGAATTGAATAGAAATAAATAAAATATGACTAGAATTTTTTGTTTAATGTTTCTAAATTTATCCAATAAAACTTAGAGGCTTATAATGAGAATGAATCTAATTTTAATCATAAATACTCAAATATTTTTAAAAAGTAGTTTTACCACCTTTTGATAGAGAAAACTTTTTAATCTAGTTTTTTTCACTTTTATATGATTAATTTGAAAAAATAAAATTATTCTTTAGAATTGGAATATCAAAATTTACTTTGGATGAAATTTTGGTATTTTTCTGATAAAGTCGAGTTTAACGAATAGTGCAAAATACCACATTTTAATTCAAAAATGCCTTTTCATATAATTTATTTATATGGTTAGATTATCTATTTAATTGTTTTTAAAGTTTAATTAGACTATGTTTTACCATTTAATCCAATTTTGGTCATTGGAAGTAATTTCACTTTGAAATTGGGCATAAAAAAGTTTCAATCTTTTGATTGTTCTCTTTATTAAAAACACGCTTTCTGGTATTGATAATAGGAATTAATTTTAAATTAATTTCAGAAACTTATGTATTTTGAATTTGGAAAATTGGATTAAATATTTGGAATCAAGAGGTCCAAATTGTGTAAATAGGTATCTTTTATTTTTAGACATTATTAATATTTACATCAGTAAATATTTTATTTACCATGGAAAAAGAGTAAATCTGGTAAATAAGGGTAAAAAAATATTATAATAATAATAAATTTCCCTTATACTTGTCATAATCCAATTTTACGAGATATTTCAGACCAAGGAAATCATTGGGAAGATTTTGGGACCCCATGGAGCCACTTGGGAGTGATAATGACACTTTATATTTATTAATTTAAATTGAAGTGAAAAGTAACACAAACATATATCTTTTAATAAAACAATTTTTATATGGGGTTATATAAGTGATATATTTGAATATAAATATTAATTTTAAATCTAAAAATATTTCCTACATCATGATATTTTATTTATAATCTTTAGACATTAAATAAATAAATTTAAGAATGACACAATGGTGATGTAGTAATTTCTTCCTTAATAAAGCATTGACATAAATGATATTATAATTATTAAAATAAAATTATTTTGAAACTTTTCATGCCATCCAAGAATTTTAGTGATAATAATTACTTGGTAACTTTAAATTAATTATTTAATAATCAAGTTGTTATAGAGTTTTCAAAAATCGTGATATGAATAGTCTATAAATTGTCGTAAATGAGTTTTTAAAACAATTAATATTTAATTAAATGATAAAATAATGCTAAAAATCTATGATTCAGTAAAAATATTTAAATATTGTTATAAATTTCATAAATGAACCATTTTGGGTCTCTTGGAATTTTATTGTAAATATATTAACCAAATAGTATGAATATATTAGAGGACATGGTAAAGTTAAATAAGTTAACAAAGGGAAAAATAAAAAAGATAAGAATTAAAAAACATCTAAAACCAGTCCAATTATTATTGGAGGATTTTATTTCTACTTATATGTACCTTATATTAAAATTATATATTTTTTGGATCTTTAGGAAACCGAAAATCATATTATAATAAAATAACACTTTCAAACTTTCTTAAAGAGACCCTCCTCCCTCTTATAAAAGGTCACCAACTCCTATGTGGTACTCACACCTCTCAAGAATTTTGGAACATAAAAAATATGATAAAAGAAGATCCAAAAATACCTCTATTACTCAAAGAATCCTTTCCCTAGGTATAATGAAATTCAAGAAATCCTTTTGTTCAAACCAAAGGGAGTTACCTGATTTAAAGGTAATGTCTTCTCTCAAGTTCTATTCTTTTATTTTCCTTCTCCAACCCAGCTAAACAATATTTATTCCATTATTTTATAACAACAACAGTATCTTAAATATAATAGTATGTTTTTTTGAGGAGGTTTCAAACTTCACATCCACACACCTTCATCTAATGGATATGAACATACTACTTCTATAGACGGTGAACTACTACCTCGTGAAACGACGATTGTTCAATTATCTTCTACCAGGTCTCATGGTGGCCATTATGATGGAATTTTATTTATATTTGATATATATTATATTTATATTGTCTTTATAATTCAATATTTTTCATTTATATCATACTATTATGGTTTCTATAATGGGTAAATACGATAATTTCATTTGAGGAAGTGCGGACTACCGCCCCCTCAAAGTGATATGACTCATTAATGCCATACATGGAATGTATAAAATACGGATTTAATTAAATTATATATGATATAATACTGTAATTATAATATAACTATTTATCACTAAGCCTTCATTCCATTAAATATGATATAGAAATACAAGTAGTGTTCATACATACGCACGACATACCATCTCCATGAACTGTGCATTTCATTTCTTATATCCCAATTCTATGTACTATATTAAATACATATATAATGGATATATATTATATATATGATATAAATACCATTAATATAATTTTTAAGATAATGGAAGTTTGACCACATGGACAATTTGTAATTATAACATTTTCATTTTTGACTCGAGCTCCGAACGTCAACAAAATGTCTAATATAAACTCAAATAATTAAATAATTGTTATATAAAGGTAATATGTGATATAAAAAGAATAATAAAATTTAAAAAGGTTCTTAATTAAGTTTAAATTAACTTATGTTTATTATTCAGGACGAACAAGTAACATACAAGACATGTCAGACTTGAGGTAAGCGGTTTTTATCTCACTTTTTATTCCCATGAGATTCATGATATATTTTACAACATTCCCTTTTGTGTGGTGTATGTAGTACCCATGATTGTATTATTTTTGTAATATAAATTAATTTATGGGTATTTTTTATCTTTATTTTATGATCTTTCTTTCATGGGGTGTATGTTTCATAAGTTACCAACTCGTAAGGGAACCTTTCACCCACTTTGTTTAGTAAAAAACATCTTTTATGTTATTTATTTAAATTTCAATTTTCAAATGTTGGGATATGTTATTATATATACTTATTTATATAAATTTCATTTCCCTGTGGTGAGATACCATTTTTTTTCTCTCATCAACTCATTTTATTAATTTTTAAGTGGTGTCGTTTTGCTGCCGAATTTTTTGTAAGGGAACTTATTACCCTAATTTCAATTATTTGGTTTTAACTTCTACTTTTTGATTATATCATTATATAAATATGTGTGAATGAGATCTGATTTTTTACACTTAATATACACTAATAATTGGTGTATTCATATTTTTCAAACATACTTATTTCATTTATTTTCCCTCCATCTAAGGATATGATCATTGCAAGGGACTTTGTCTCAATTTACATTCCATTGAGACTTATTTGTTATTATACAAAAAATCATTTTTATATGGTTTATATATTTCCCTTTGAAATATTATATCTTGAATCTATTTATTCTCATGATATTATAATCTTTGATTAATGTTATTTCTCAATTATTTGTTTTCATGGGTCGCTCATTTGGTTAGGAACTCTTTAAATAAAATATTGTTTTAAATGTTTTAAGATATATTCTTATAAATTTTTCTCATTAATGTCGTTGTTTTAAAAATGGTTTTAATGATTTTTTTATAAGGTCATGAATGTTTTGAATTTAAAATTTCTTTCAAAATATTCATGTTTTATTGGACACTTTGATTAAAAAATCTCTTTATTAAGAGTTTTAAATGGTTTTGAAAATGGTTTAGTAAAGCATTGAATATGTCAAATATCTTGAAATGATATATTGTGATTGCAATGTAGAAATGTTATATTGTTTTTATTCTTGTCTTATGTGTTATGAATATGTTATGGTTATTGGTAATTTTTATGTATACATGTGGTTCCGTGATAAACCTAGGGCGGGTGAGCCCAAGATAACTCTCCAATGCATTGGGAAACGTGACGGATGTAAACATTAATGTTTATCTTAAGAGATTTCAAGGAATATAATGTGATGGGTATTCCAAACGTAACATCCTATGTAGCTTTGAAGGATACAATGTATGTAGGTTATGTATTCCACTAGTTAACTTTATGATTTATGATTAATATGTATTATTCATAATTCTTATGATCTTGTGTGGTATGTTAAAGATTGAAAAGTATGATTTCATTAACATGTATATATTTAAGGACTGATGTTTTTTCCTTGTTTTATAACCATTACTGGGATCTTTATGCTCATACCATGTTTTTGAAATGTTTTTTCAAAGGACTTAATGATGAATAGGGTCAAGGAAGGGATCAAGGAAAAGTCATTCTATATAAAACATGGAACTAGACATGAATATTTTTTTGAAAAGTTTTTATTTTATGAAAAAGTGGATACTATGTAGAAGTGTCTACATGTAATATTCAATTTTTTATTTATATGTTATGACCTAATTATCTAAAGCACTAATCTTGAAAAGATCCTCAATGTGAATTATTAACTTAATTCAAGATTATGTAATGTTTAAGGCTAGGGATTTATGTAAATACTAATACTCAAGATGAGTTTTTAGAAGTTTTTAAATTTCTTGCTCGAGGTCTCCTAAAACAGGCTAGAAATTTAGACGCTTACAATGTGAATGGAATTAAATTTCATACAGTCGATCGGAAAGAGGGTTTCAAAACATATAATTGTGGTATATTTACGTTTTTTGAAGTGGTATACAATGGAATGTTGATAGAAATTATCAAATTAAACTATCAGAGGAATTTTTCATTTATTTTATTCAAATGTAATTGAGTCAATATTATCTAGGGTGTTAAAAGAGATTAATTGGAAGTTAATTCTGTGAACTTATCTCACTTGATGGATTTTGATGACCACGAATTACATGATCAGTATATCTTATCATCAGAAGATAAAATTGTATATTATGTGGAAGATGTTTTGGATGAAGCTTGGATTGTAGTCTCTCTCTTAGAACTAAGATACTTTTATGATATATGTGATGAAGTGGAAGATTTGACACCTAACATTTAATCCAATCAACAAAAAGAAGAAAACTTATTTGTCCGTCATGATATTACATATATTAGTCTTGAAATAGTTGATGAATTAGATAAAGTAAAGATGGATCTTGTGAATAACATGACTTAAGGGAAACTGATTATATGTAAAATCACCCATTCAATTATCAACCACTGATGTCATTTGTGCAGTAAATAATTATCATAGTTATGTATATATATTTTTAGTACTGTGAATGTATTATCATTTGTATTATTTGTATTATTTTTTTAAATTTTTTGTTATGAAGTTAATTTTATTTGATTAAATTATTAGAATTCCAAGGAGGAAGCATTATATTTATTCCAGTCAACTATCATTCTATGTTCAATCAACCATACAGACAGATGATGATCCATCTGTTTCCCTCCCTATAAAATCTGAGATATCATCCCATTTTCTCCTACACCATCTATAAAACACTCCATCTGGGTCCCATCAGTAGCTCAACTAAAACCTCCTCATTTTATAGCCTCAACTGTGACAGAAAAGGTTTCCACTCCTTGTTCTTCATGGTGATATTGAAGGGTGACTGCTATATGTACAAATTTTAATATGAATAAAATTATTGAACTTTTTTATACTACTAATTATTTTTATTCATAAAATATTGAAACAATGATACTAATGAAAAAAATATGAATATTTCAGTTGTCTGTAATCTAAATAGACTAAAGGCAGTTTAAACATTTGACTTATATGGGGCCCAAACAGATGACGTTGCGGGATTATTTGGCCAGATTCTAGGCCAGATGGTGGTAGATTAGGTTACTCTTTTGATTATGTATGATGATTGGAGGCGCATGCCTCTATCTTGAAAAAATAAAGTTTTTTATTATTAGATAAAGGTAATATTAAAACATTATGGTTTAATTTATTTTCATTATGTTATTAAAATCTAATATTTCTAAAATGATTCTCATTGTATAGATGCTTTTCCAATTTCTCTTTGCTGATCTTATAGCACGAAAATGGACATTAAAATATTTTAGAAGAAATGGAATGATTTTAAATTGATATTATGGAATGAATTCAACGATACTTCATTGATAACCCATTAAATATATGATATGGTACCCAATAGGGTACCCAAGGAGCACTGGAAATGTTTTATCGATATCCATCATGATGAGAAGCACGTGGTATATAAATATATATTATTATATTAATCTCCTTTTACATTTACACATGAATATAAAAAAATATGGAATATAATACATTAATATTAAATTAAATTTTATTTATTTTAGGATGTTTCAAGGAATAATTCATTGAGTCGGTCTAAGAAAATAATCCCTCACACTATGAGGTCAGAGAGTTTTTCTAGAAGTCGATCGACTCTGGTAATATTTTTACTAGTTTAAATATTTATTATAAAATATTATCTATTCGATATATTATATTTTTTATTTGTCTTTTTTAATGCTATCATAAAATATATGGAACCATGCCTCCTCAACATAATTTTGGTTGGATGTTCATAGAAAATCTTATGGGAGGTAAAGTCCTTGAGAAGGAGAATCCTAGTCGAGTGTGTGGGATGGGTTGGATACCATTACCATATGAGGTATTTAGTTGGACATCAAGGATTTTATCTATATATACTTCTATTTGTGGTCAATCCCTACCCTGAGATTCTTAGAGAGTGATTGTTTCTATGCAATGCTCAATTCAAGAATAGGGGGATCTGATATCCCATTTTCCAAAATCATTGGTTGATTTATATGAGAGGACGACCAGATCTATCCCCGGTGAAATTTCATTAATGACCAGTGGTTAGAAGGTTAATAAAAAAACATCAATATCATTTTGGTCACAAATTTTTTTGGTCATATGTTTAAATATAAATATAAAAAATTGTTTAATTTTTAATATATTTTTCTTTCAGGTGCCAGTAGTAGGAAGTAGAGATGGGGATGGAGAGGATGACAATCATATTTTATCATCAAGTAGTGATTAGTGGTCTTTTTGATATCTTGGAGTAATATGGAAAGAGAGGGTTTTTTCTTATATCATTTTTTTATATAGAATTCAAATTTTATTTTCATGACTTCTATTTTTGAAGAGGCTAAAACCATTTATGGTATGTGTAAATTTACATACATGATTATATATGATTATATTACTATATTCATGTTTCACGGGAATTTGTAGATGAATATGGTTTAAGAAAACTGTAGAAAAATATATAGGATTATTTTATGGGATTATGATACGAGATACACCTAGTCCTATGGTCTATGTATTTTCTTTTTAGGGTAGTTCTGAGGATGTCGAATTTGGAGTTGGGTTTTTTTGGAAATAATCATATAGAAGTTGTTTAAACCGTCACCAAATATTTTCTATTTTTAGTAGTGGTTTAAACCGCCACTATATTATTGTTAGTTTTTATTGATAGTGGTTGAAAATGTTGCTAAATATGGAACACTATTTTTTGGCGGCCATTTTCTGACAAAAAAAACATCAGTATTTCACAATGATTTTAATCTCTGTGAAATCATAAAGTATTTTTTGTGAGAATACCACCGCTAAAAAGACAAAACCACTAGTTAAATATGATTTATATGAAACTAACCATAAAAATATGCTAAATGAAATGAACTTCAGGGTCTTGGATTCTGACACCAACTTTGGATGTGTTTTTTTGAAACTATTGTAGAGCTATTTGTCAGTGGTTTAGACCATCACCATATCAAAAAATAACCATCGCTACTCAGTAACTTTAGTATAGTGATTGATAACTTGATGATGAATATTAAGTGGAATATATTAGACAATATAAATTATTCAGATACAAAATATTGAGTCCATTTTTCCAAATTAAACTCACCTAAGTGGTAGGAGTTAATTTAAAAATAACCCCGGATACATGATAATAAAGAAGTTTTTTTAAATGAATATTTTCAAAATTTATTAATTTTTATATATAAAAAATCAATAAGAAAATTATTCTAATGACCTAAATTAGAATAAATGATATACAATTGAAATAATTATACCTTAAAACCAATTAAAATTATAATTTATCATTATAAAATTATTTAAATTAAAATTATATTTTCCCTTAAAATTCAGTATTTTTCAATATTTATCAAAAAATGAAACATTTTAAAATATTACCAAATATTCAACCTATGATAATTTTAGAAATAAAATTCCAAAAATGAAGTTTATTTATTCAAATAAATTTTCTTAAAGAGGTAAAAATTAATTTTTAATTATTCATGCAAAGCTCGACAAAACTGTCTTTAAATAAAATACTATTTTTCAGAAAGAATTTCTGTTTATTTTGAATGATTCAATATTTATTTTTAATAAATAGATAAAAAAATAAAACTGTCTCGACTACATATTTTCATAAGATAGTTTATCCTATTTATACCTTCCAATTTAATTATTATGTTATAATAATTATATTAAATAATAATATTTTAATTGTATATAATTGTTCAGTAGTTCTCGGTCTTGTGTGTTACACAAACTAAAATTAGTGTTTAATTTAATGAAATCTATTGGAATTATTTAAAAATAAATATATCATAAGATATCAAGCTGTTATATTCCCTTATATTCTTGGTGTTTCATGTCATACATGCTATCAAATACAATATCCTTATTTTAGAATTTTCGGGCGTTATATTCTCCTGACCATAAATGAATTGTGTCCCCACAACATAAACCTAATATTGGTAATCCATGGTTTGATATTTGAAAATTCCTTTTTTAAAACTGCACATCGTAAAAGGGTTAATAAGTGTCCTTTTTATAATAGATAAAGGAAAGTATCGAGGTCATATGAAGTAGCACATAACTAGGTTTCCAAGTTGGATAACATTGGTGTAATGTGAAGATATGGACCTGGAGGAAAAGTGTAAATAATCATAGAGAGTGATTGTGGTCATTGATCACAAAAAAGTAAATGATCAATTTAAAGATAAAGGACAAAAAACCATAAATCTATGACACTTTTTAAAACCATTTGATTCATCAAATATAAATTTAATAGGATAATATTTTGGTTCCATGATCAATTAAAAATGATGTGGAATTATTTTACTATCATGTAATATAAAGAAATATATCTACTTGATACATTTATATTTCATTATCATAATTTCATCTATTATTTTTTATTTGATCAATTTCCAATTCTTCACTTACTCTATGAAATAAATATCTAAAATTTAAATTTTTATTCCCGTGGAAATTAAATTCACCATTAACAGATTGATGGGTTGTCACCCAACATGCATGTTTTCATTTTTCTAAATAAATATTAATATAATTTCAAATACGTTCCCAAAAAAATATCATGGGCATCTTGGAAAAAACTAAAATTTTTTGTAGGTTTTCAATACAATATTTTTTTTGAAAACTCGAATGATATTATTTGACTATAATTAAAATTTAATTAATGATTTCGTTAACCCAAAAGTCTATCAATACCTTTAAACCTATTTCTAGAAAATTAAAAGGAATTATTAAAAATACATTTTCAACTAAAACATATAATATTTATAAATTTTCCAAAAATTTCACAAATCTAGTGACACTCCTACAATTTTTTTTAAAGGGTGTATTTAAGACATTAAACATATGATAAACCATAACACATAACCCATTATGGTATAAAAAACTCTTAATTTTATTTATACATAGATTATTTTAAAATTTAACACAGTCCTAAGACATTTCATGATTATTATAACAAAATACCATTTGTAAAAATTCTTATAAAATTTAATTCTGGAATCCCAAGACACAAATATAACATATATTTTATTTAAACATAGGTCCTTCCTTGGTCTATGGTTTAACCTAGGTTATTCATTATCATTATCTATTCAAATCCTTATATAATGGTTTGTAATAAATATATGAATTTTCCTAAGAATATCCTTTTGGGGTGTCTAACCAGGTTCACCGTAATGATCGTTTTCTTGCACTGTGTGATGATCTAGTGAAATCCAATGCACCATTTTTAGAGTTATTACTCCTAGGTACATTTATTCCAAAACCATGCCCCTAGTAGTATCTATATAGGGATGTATTATTAGTAAAAACCAAATAATCACTACCTTATCAAAACATTAGGATTTTCTTATATACATATCCTCAATGTCAATCAGAGGGTTATTCCCCTAATCTATATTATCCTAAAACTAGTTCCAAATGTTTCTAATAAATTTCCTTTAATACAAACTATAAAAACTGCAACCCAAATATCTTGGATCTAATGACTTATTTATTACATTGGCATAATATATAAGGAGTCAAATCTAAAAGGACTAAATAGTTCACTCGTCTTTGTAAACTAGATACATACATGATTCCCATAATAAATTTTATTACAAAAATTAAAACATAATTTTTTTTGGAATATCATTATTCCTAGTAGAATATCCTTTTATTTCAAACACAACACACTTCATAGATTCCTAAAGAAGGAAAAAAAATATAAGTGTGAGATCAAATTCCCCGTAAGGGTAATGTGTAATGTAACTATCAAAAATCTGTAAGTACAATTAATAATTAAATTTAAATAATTGAACATACATTTCATTTAAATAACTTGAGTAACATGTTAAGAGAAGGCATAATCCACTTGTAAATGAAAATAACTAGGACCACACGAAATTTAATAAATATGTAGAGAAAAAAATTCATCAATTGATATTATCGTAGAGAAAATATCATGGATAATAGTAGATGAATTCTAAATGAAGAAAATTCTTAATTATCAGATTCCATGTTTCCCATGAACATGATTCCATTACCTTCCAGGACTTTTACGAGAAGGTTAAGAACATACTACCATCCAAACATTTTACAAGATAGTATAAAATATACTGATTACAAAAACATAATGTTTTTTCAAAAAATATTGTATCATGGGGTTACTGATTCCTCAAGGGGATAAATTAACTAGTCCCTAACCTATGTCATAATAGTATAATTATTTATTCATATATCAATTAATCAATTTAATTCATAAATAATATTCGTTATCATCATTTATCTATATTGATTAAAGGGTGCATATTTATCAATATTTCCCCTCTTTATCAAATAACATTTAGTCTAAAATAATGCATATAGAAATGGGAAATGGTTTAGAAAATTAAAATATCCCTGATAAATAATATAGATATTTAGGGGGAATTTAATGTCTACTAATCACATGAAAGGGAATAATTCATAGGGAAGTTAATGACTACAAAATGAAACAAATAAGTGAATGTGAGTACTATCCCTGGTCAAAATAATCATAAAACATCCAAAAAAATATTAAGGATGATATAAATACTTTCCCATTACTATAATAATAAAGGGTTATTATCATTGATGAATATAAATACCATAAAAAGAAAAATAAAAACATTATTGGGGAAAATTTCCTTTTCATTTTGAAAATAAATTTTTAAAACTAAAATTTCAAAGAACATTTTCAAATTAATTTTCATTGAAAATAAACTTTGAAATATATAAATTAATCATTAACAAATTATTTCTAATAATTATTGGAAATTCCATTAATTTCATACACATTAATGTAATGTTTTGTTTCTCCTTTTTAGTTAAATCCAAATAGAAAACTTCTTGAAAACAAAATAAGATTCCATTGAAAAATTTTTAATGAGTAAAAATTGGGGAATAAAATATAATAAATCATTTTGAAAATTTTAAAAATGTTTTTTAATTTTTTCAAAAAAACATGGTTTTGGAAAAAAAAAATTGATTGAAGAGAGAAATGAAGTTAGTTTATCTTATAAATAATTTACAAGAAATTTTTATTACCAAAGATTGAAACAATGTATATATTAATTGACAGTATCATGACGAGCCATATGATATTAATATGGAAGGTTTTATTAAACAATGATCAAATAATTTCCTCGACTTTAAATTCATGGATAAAAAATCTCAGTTTAATAATGATTGTGAAGTAATCCCCTGCAAGGATTATATTGTTGAAGTGAGAATAATCTAATGAGTCAATTATTTTTATCAAAAATAAATCAAAATAAAACTAATGGAAATACAAAATAAGATAATCAATAGTCATTATACACATAATCTTAGCCTGACATCATCAATGAAGAAAATTTTTAACCTAATAAGTGGAAATTGATTTACGAAATCCCTTACCAATTGAAGAAATTAAATTAAAATACCATCAGATGAAAAATTTAAATTTTATACTTAAAATAAAATAAATAAAGAATTTTTTATGATACTACATGTTAGTGGGACAATATATACACCATATATAATAAATTTGGTTCATAACATTACGATATTCCTTAATAAAAATAAATTGAGACGAAATCCATTACCATATGATTCTTTTCAATTGAACGTTATTTAACTACATATATAGTGGAGTTAAAAATATTAATAACTTAAAAAAGAACCATTTTATAATTCATAATGTTATATAGAATCCTTTTATAACATCTGTCTCCCATTCTTTAATAATATTTTATTATGTTTATTGATTCAAGTGATAATTGTGTTGTTTTCTCATGCATGTTTCATTCTGAAAGAACTAGTTCTTTAACATATTATGTATTTATATCATCTCCATATTAATAATCATGAAATATTGATCATATTTTAATATCCAATTATAATTTTAAAACCAATTCATGAAATATTTTTATGAAAAAATAAAGTATGTTACGATCATGGGGATTGTAGGCCATATGTATACACGAGTTACACTTCCATTTTTCAAAGAACATAATGGAAAGAAGGTTAGCAATATTTTAAATTTCCATAATTATCATAATATACTATATAACATATTATGTAATTATATATAACATCTAGTTTGTGTGGTGATAAAAATAGAGTCACATCAATTCGTGAATGTTGTAGTCCACACGTACATGAACAACATTATCACCATTCATTGAGTGAAGAATTAAGAAAATAAAATGATATATTATCTTTACATAATGATAAATATTCCTTTAATATCATAATTATTTCAAATATGTCATATATAATTATTAAATTTATTTTAATCACATTCTATTTAAATCATTAATGAAAGGAAGATCACATTGCATTGGGAGGTGGTAGTCTACCGTACACAGGAGCGACATTATCATGTATTCTATGGAATGGAGAGTTGAATAAAATTTGTGATATATTCTTTTAGAAATGTTTTTTTATATTTTTACAAGTAATATTTTTTAAGAATTTATTATTATCTAGGAATTGGATAACGTCCATTGTAATGAGCTTTGTAAGAAAGCCAAACATTGCTGAAAGAATCAGATCCATCTGCATCGTATTCAGCTCATCAGATCCAAAATAATTGGGGGCCAAAATTTTTGTTTGCCGGAAATTTTTCTTATGTATAAAAAGGAAAGAATTATGTTTCTGAGGGAAGATTCCATGATATTACTAAAGTTAATTTTTGACGAAAGTGATGAGAGGAGTTATTAAGTTTTCATACTTTCAAAACAATTTCATACAATGAATTTTTTATCATAAAGATCACAAAATCATGAAATATTTCATGATAAATGATTTTGAATCAATAACGGAGATGTTTGATGAAATTCGGTGTTTTAGTTTGGAGATTCCATCATAATGGGATATCTATTGTAATGTGAATTATTTTCTAATTGGAATTCTATCATTATGATAATTAAATCGGATTCATAGATAAGGATATTGAATTATGATTAAATGATAAGGATATAGGATTCAGATTCATTGAGAAGGATACCAACATTAGATTCACTAATAAGGATATGGAATTTGGATTCACTGAGAAAGAAATACAAATTAGATTCACTAAGAAATAAATAGAAATAATTTTGAGCTGATTAGGAAGAAGAATCAAAAAGAAAATTCTATATCTTTTAGGAAGAGTTGATAAGGAAAAAAATAAAATACATTTTTTCATAAATCATGGAGAAATTTAATTATGTCCGAAGAATTCAAAGTTTATGTTTTAAATGTGAGATATTTTCAATGTTTTTGAGATTTTTTGATGCGGGGAATGTTTTCAAGTTTCACACTAATGTTTTTGAGTCACCTATAAATATTTCCTTATATCATTTTATATGTATGGAATTTTTCTTGAAAGTGGATATGGTGGAGCACTGAGGAAATAAATTGAATGTAATTTAGAAATTGAGATCTCGTGAGGAGAATAAGACAGTTGAAAGCTTATTTTCTGGATTAAGAAAGATCGTATTGAGAAAATCGTATTTAGTCAATTAAATTGAGTATACTAGATTGAGGCATGTCGTATTTATTATTTGAGTAGAATTTGAGTTTTGAAAATTGATAAAGGGTTCATTATATTGAGTCCATCTTATTTACATAATTGGAGTCATACTCATCATATTGAGAGAATCTGATCTAAACTAATTGGATTGAGAGAATCAAATCTAGACACATCATATTGAAAAAATTAAATCCAACAAAATCAAACTAATGATTTCGCCTGAGTAATTGTGCAGAAGTTTCAAAATTTTACATATTAAGTTTTTTGGATTAATTTTTTTATAAGAAAACATTGTAAAGTAATGAGTTTCAATATAATATTTCTAATCAGGAGATATTAGGTGTCTAAATGGAGTTGGTATAAGCTATATTTACTTATTTATAATAGTAGGTTTCCATAGTCTCATGAGAGTGGTTATGGAAAGGATATAAGTTCTCACATGGAGGTTGAATCTTGTAAATATTTTCTTCTTTAGTTTATTTCATGCTTTTTAATTCATAGGAATTTACTAGATGTTGATAAGAAAATAAATCTTAATTGGTCATACGGGTTATGTTTCTAAAAGTTTTGAATCATATAAAAAGTTAACAACTGATTCAACCCACCCTCTTCTTAGTTGTAATTTGATTATTTGGAAAACAAATTGGTAAAAATGGGAGGTTCCCTTATTGAATCCTTTTCATAGATAATATTGATTATACCCACAGTAGATGAATTTCTACATTTTATAGAAACAATTATTATGGATGGAAAAGTATGATGATTTCTTTTCTCATATCTCTTGTACTAGAAGATTCTGATGCTACTACTAATGGGTTTCCACCTATTAATAAATATCCTCTGATGACCTTTGCTAATAAGAGAAATATAGAAGTTAACGGAAAGGCTAGAAATACAATTCTTTCGTCCTTATCATAAAATGTTTATCAAAATATATTGGGTATCAATACTTTAAAATTATGTGTGACAAGATAGAAAGTGTTTTTGAAGGGAATAGAAAAGTTAAGTTAGAAAAGATAGAAATATGGAATAGTAATTATAAAGACATTAAAATGAGAGATAGAGAAATAATTTATAAATACTTCACCAGAGTAAATGAAATTGTTTGATACATTAGAGGATTCATAGATTTTCATGAAGATTATAAAATTATGAATAAACTTATGAGAATATATCTGGATAGGTTTGATTTTATGTTTTCTCCTTTAGAATATAAGGATTATTTATCACTTGATTAATTTTATAACCTTTTTATTTCTTATGAAATGAGGAAAGCTCCAATGATTAAAATGAATATGAGTGATGAAATAGATTTTGAAGCTATGAGAAAGATGAAAATCTAAGATGATAAAGAACCTGATCTTTGAGAGTCAAAAGATAAATATAATTATGAATTGAATAAAAAATCATGTCTCTTATATAGAAGAACTATCAAAGAGTAAGATGAAAGTATGGATGTGAACATCCTATCAAATATTTTGAGTGTGGTATAATCAAGAAAATGTATATGAATTTACCCAAGAATAATGTTTGAAAATATTTAGATGATTCAAATGAAAAACCCAAATAGAAGAAGTGGAAAAATGATAATGCAGAAAAGTATTACAAAAAATACAAGAAGAAGTATTCGGGAAACAAAAGTTATATGCTGAGTAAGAAATTTGAATCACACACAACTAAAAATAATTCTTATGAATAAGATAGTTCATAAAAATTCATAAAATTCATTGAAAATGTTTTGAAGAAAAGATTCCTCAGAGAGTGAAGAAGGTGGTGAAGAATATTATCGATAGTATCAACTGTGAATATAATTTGTTGCATGTCTGGAGATAACAAAACTCTCAAGAACTGAATTATAGTTATGAAGAAAGATTGTGAATAATATTTTTACATAAGAAAAGATGTTAAATAGAATTTTGAATACATTGATGAGATTTAATGTTACAAACATATAATTTCTTAACAAGGAAAGATGATTGAAGATATTGTTAAGAAGATGGAAGATAATGAAGAATAAGTTTACAAGTTTCAATAAAAACTCCATGATTCCAAAATTACATTGAGTAAGACAAATGAAAACTTCAACAAAACCTCAAAAGTAAAATTTGGTATTTCTAAATATGTCAAGAATTCTCAATATGAGAATGAGTTGAAATATTTTCTTACAAAAAAATTCTTAATATGATTCTTTTAACATTTCATGTTTTGGAAAAATTATTGGGAAATTGTGGGTAGTTAAATGATGTGAGAAACATATCAAACACAAAATGTAGAAAACTCACTCAAAATAAAATATGGTTTTCATCTTTAGTATGTTAGAGCTAAAAGAAGTTACCAACCTAAAAAAGTTTTTTAGTGAAATATTTTTCATGAATGGAAAATCAGGATTTGATGGTTATTTCTGGTGTTGTGGAATCTATGAGCATAGATCATATAATTTTTGAGGCCAATTATCTCTACCAGTGAGAAGGATTGAGAAAAGTGGAAGAAATAATACAAGTATAATGATAGAATTTCATAACTTACAGAAAGTTGGAATGGTGAATTCTCAAGATATTAGAAAATTTAATATAAAAAATCAATTTGAATGTCTCCAAGAATATTTTGGAAGATTCGATCTGGTAGGTCATCATTCTGGATGATGTATGAGACTCCTTCTATAAGAAATTTTTTATGAAAGAAAATAAAAGGAAGTTGAAATGAAGAAATTTGAATAATGAGATTTTTGTGTGTGATATATTTGAATGAAAGTAATGGGAACAAACCATATATACATCATATTGTTTGTTATTAAAATATGAATGGTGATATAGGAATCTCGAAACGTGTTGGATTTCATGATGGAGGAGTAGTTACCTTTGGTAAAGATAGTTCAGTAAAAATTAAAGTACTCGGAACACCTGAGGTTGAAGGGGAAATGTTGAAATACAAGGATTATTTATTTTTTAATAGGATAAAACATATATTACTTAGTGTAAGTAAACATTTTGAAGATGTAAAAGATGTTTTTTTGGGAATATATTTTTGTATCATTAAAAGTGTGAAAAGATGGAAATATTATTACAAAAGGAAAAAGAACCCGTGGGAATCTCTTTTAAATATGAGAATTAAATAACTAATATTTCTTGATTTTTGAAGATGAAAACAAAATATGGCACCAAATAAATTTTCACCATAAGAAGAAAAACATGAACAACCATTCTAAAGTAGATGTTGTCAATAATTTTTCATAATTGAAAACAAGAGATGAAGATGTTTATATTTCTTTCTAGAAAAAAAAATGAAAATATAAAGTCATGAATGATTTGAGATTCAATCAACTAGGAAACTTGTGTTTATTCATTCTGATTTATATGTAATGATGAGATATCAATCATCAAAATGATACTTATACATTATCACTTTTATTGATGATTTCACTCATATCGAAAAAATCATGTTTATGAAGTACAATTCATAGCCTATTCAAATGTTCAAATTCTTCTAAAAATATGTTGAGAAAGAAATAAGGGTTTCTATATATAATTTGAGAAAAAATAATTCTAACAAGTTAAAAAACAATGATTTTGAATCATATCTATGAAAACATGGTATCAAACATTAGTATAGTTCTCCCTATACTCCATAAGAAAATGGAGTCACTGAAAGAAAGAATAGAAGCTTGGTGGAAATGGGAAGAAGTATGTAAGTAGAATATAAAGTTTCAAAGTTATTTTGGAGAGAATAATTTTTTACTAATACACATATTTATAATTTATATTTTTTGAGACCATAAACCAACACAACTCTTTATTAAATTTGGTATAAAAACCTTCATTGAAATACTTCAATATATTTGGAAGACCAAGTTTCCTCAAAATCAACAATCTGGATTTGGGAAAGTTTGGTGAGAAAGCTGAGGAGGGAAATTTTATGGGTAATTAACTAAATAGAAGAATATTAAAATATTGGAACAAAAATTTACAAAAGTTGGTGAAAAAAAATGATACAAAAGAAATTGAAAAAAAAAGTTCCTTAAAAAATGTTTTTGATAAGTATTTGAGGATAAAATGGAGAATTCTAATATTAGTGAATGTAATTCAAGACATCCTTATCATGATTCAGATGAGTGATGAGGTGAGGAAAGTGAATGTGGGAATGAAAATTTGAAATTTCATATTTTATATAAACATGTTCAATCCGAAAAAATTATTGGGAATTAGAAGTCTGTAGTTTATACTAGAAGAAATTGAAGATTAGAAAACCAAACCCCACTTATCTCAAAATTTATTCTAGAGTCATTTTCAAAATCTATTCTACAAAAATAAAGGGTGGATGCTATGAAAAAAGATTTGGATAATATTTATAAGAATAAAACATTATAACTTTTTCCACAAACATTAAATAAAAATGTTATAGGAAAAAAATGGGTTTTAAAAAAATTAAATGAGCATAGAGAAGTTTCAAAAAATAAAATAAATACTTGTTTGTAAAGCATATGAACATGTGGAAGGTGTGTATTTTCATGAAACCTTTACCCCATTGCATGGATAGAAACTATTCAAACGTTTCTTTCAATGGATTTTCATCATAATTAAAAATTTTATTAGATGGATATAAATTCATCATTGTTAAACGGTGATATTGAGGAAGAAGTTTACAGTGAACAACCTTGTGGTTTTCTACTTGAAGAGGATGAAAAAAAAGTTTTTAAATTTAATAAATCATTGTATAAAATGAAACCTGCTCTATGTGATTGGTATTTAAAACATAAAAATTGTTTCATAATGTAAAAATTTTCAAATGTAATGGTTGATATAAACTTATATGTGTAATATGTTTACACTGAATCTCTAATTTTAATTCTTTATGTGGATGATATAATTTTTTTTCTCGATTGAGAGGATGTTTATAATTTTATTTAGAGGAAATGAATAATAATTTTGAAATGTCAATATTTGGAGAATTTAATTTATTCCATAGCTTACAAGTTCAACAAAAAGAGAAATAAATTTTCATTTATCAAGAAAGGTACACTAGGGAATTGTTAAATAAGTTTAGGATTGAGGAATCAAAAGAATTTTCGACTCCAAAACATGTTAGAAAAAATATATGTAAAGGTGAATTTGGAACATGTGTGAATTAAAATTACTTTTGAATGCTAATTTGAAGTATTATTTAGATTATTTCCTCAAGTCATGATATTGTTTATGTTGTGAACTTATGTGAAAAGTATCAAAGTAATCCAAAGGAATCACATATGTTGGTATAAAATAGAATTTTTATATATTTCAAAGGAAATAATTTACATGGGTTCTTAAAAAAAGAAATAGTGATATTAAAATTCATGGTTATAGAGAGGCCAATTAGACTAGAGATTATAGTGATAGAAAATACATATTTGGGGGAATAGTTTTCTTGGGTGAATGTTTTGTGAGTTTGTATAGTAAGAAACAATGTTTAGTAAATTTGAGCACAAATGAATCCAAATATATTGCAGCTAATCAGACTTATACTCAAATTTTATTGATGAAAGTTCAGTTGTAAGACTTTAAAGTGACTGTTTCTAAACAATTGATGATACATTGTGATAAGCAAAGCGCAATTCGTATTTCTAAAAATCATGTAAAACATTCAAGATCAAAACACATTGACATAATGGTTCACTTTATAAAATTGAATGTTGATACTAGAGATATTTTTCTGAAATATATTTCAATAAAGTATTAGATTTCCGATATCTTTACAAAAGAAATAATGAATGAAATGTTTAGAGAATTGTGGTTGAAAGATCATGTTCTGACTCCTCCCATGGCTTCATAAACCTTATAAAGAAGAACCCCCCATTCATTGGATTATGTTTATAAAGGGAGAGATAAAGTAATATTTTTTTTAATTTGTAATAATTTTTCACTTATATTTCATTTAGGAATATAAATTAGTACCTAACATAAAATGTGGTAGATGAAAAAAGTGAGAATATAATGAATTTAGAGAGAAAAATAATATGTGAAAATAAAAGTGGTGAGAGTTTTTCTTTATCTTTCCATAAAGTTTACTTTCCCCAAAACATTACTTTGTCTAGTAGTGTGGTGTAAGGACACTCTCTTTTGAGAAAGGACATGTTTTGATAAAAATAAATAAAACCTGAGTTGTTTACAAAAGTTGACTTGTGAAAAAATTATAAGAATAGAAATATTTGTTAACAATTATTATCAACAAATATAAAGGGGGAGATTAATGAACATTTGAGATAAATTATTCTAACAATTTTCATTCGTTTTTGAAAACTAATGTTTTTTGATAAGAATGTTTCTATTATCTAGGAATTAGATCTATTATTTTGCAATTTTATTTGTTTGAAATTTAATTTTTTAAAAGAATCAGATATATATGCAACATATTTATCTTATTAGATCTAAAATAATCTGTAGTATAAATTGTTTTAGGTTGGAAATTTTCCTTTTTTTAATCAAATAATAAAGAAGCTACTCAGGGAAGAAATTTTATTATTTCTTAAGAGGGTTGTTGAAGAAAATGAAGAAAATATTTAAAATGTTTTCATACATTATAAACAAATTTAGAGGATTTTTCTCTGATCATAATATTCTAAAAAATCATGAAAACTTTTACAATAAAAGATTTTGAAGAAATTGTGGAGAGTTTTTGAAGAATTTAAAAGTTGAAATATGGAGATTCCATCATAATGGGATATCCATCTTAATGATAATTCCATCATAATAGAAATTCCATCATAATGAGAATTAAATCAGATTCACTAAGAAGGAATCGTAAGACAGATTCATTAAGAAGGATATTGAATTTGGATTCACCAAGAAGGATACATAAATTTTATTCACCATAATGTATATAAAATTAAGATTCCATAAGAAAGAAAAATAAATTGGACTCACTGAAAAACAAATAAAAATCATATTGACCTGATTGTGGAGAAGGCTCCAAAATAAAATTCCATAAGTTTTCTGAAGAGTTCAGGATATCAAACATGAAATTCAATTTTTCTTCAATATCGTAGAAATAAAAGGATCTTTGAAGAAGTCAATGTTGATGTTTGAAAACTTATATATTTTTATAGTTATTGAAATTTGAGGAACCTGGGAATGTTTTCAAGTTTCACGCTTTTGTTTTCTAAGTCACCTATAAATACTTTCTCTCATCATTTTATCTTTATGTAATTTTTCATAAAAGTTTAAAAGAATCATGATGAAGAAATCATGTGAATCCAAATAGATATGTCTTGAGGAGGATCAAGTAGATGAATGTTTGTTGTCTGATTGAAAAATATTGTATTGAGAAGAATGTACTCAGTTAATCAGATGGAGTCAATCAGACTGAGGGACATCATAATAAGTATTTGGGAAGAGTTTTAGTTTTACATATTTATAATAGGTTTATTATATTGAGTCCAACCCATTGATATTATTGGACTAGGATTCATCATTTTAATAGAATTGGATCGAGACTCATCAGATTGAGAAAATCAAATCTAGACTCATTGGATTAAAAAAATCAGATCCAGCCAAATCAGACTGAGGATTTTGACTGAGCAATTATGGAGCAGTTTCAAGAAATTATTTTTTATTTTTTGGATAAATTTTTTATTAGAAAAAAATATAAATTTATTGGAGTTAGTATTATATTTTCTATAATGAGATAGAAGGTGTCTAATAGGAGTTGGAAGAAGTTTTATTCATTTCTTCATAATAATGGATTTCCATAGACCCATGAGATTTGTTATGTCAAGGATGCAGGTTCTCAAACTGAGCCTAAAAATGGTTAATATTGCGTGCTTTAATTTATTTCTTACTTTTTTGAATAGGTATTTACTAAATGTTGATAAAGAAGTAAAACATAACAGGTGGTAGGGGTTATGTTTGTATATGTTTTGAATCATATAAAATGGTAACAATTATTTCAATCCCCCCTTCTCAGTTGTTATTAGATCCTTTGGAAGTTCAAAATTAATAATGAATATACTCTATAATGACTTAAATGTAATAATTGTTTTGTAAATATCGTATATATACATTAGATTAATTGTAATACCATACCTTGAGAGGTGGTAATGGAAAAACTAACAACATTAGTTCATGATACGATAGTCCATTGTACACATAAATGATGATTTCATAAACGCTTTGATGAAATTGGGGAGGTTTGTAGGTCATGAAATTATCATAAAAAACCTCAATATTTATATGACAATTAAGTTATTATATAATAATGGTTTAATAATAAGTAAAGGATTTGGAGAAGGAAATAAAATAAAAATGTCCATTGAAGAATGTTACATATCCTCTGGGTATCATCCATAGATTTTCACTAAAGCTTTACATGATTTTATTTATACCCAAAATTAGGTATCTAAGATTCAGTTAGGGAATTTATTAATTTATTTGGAAATTGTTTTGTTGAACCAATGTGGTATTAAGGTGTTGATAAGTGAGAGGAGTGAGTACAATTTTATAGTTATAGAGTAGCATGAGTTTTTTAAATACCCAAAAGTATTCATTATTCAGAGGTCTCCCATAAATCATGTGGATGAAAAATTCAATAATAATTTAAGGGAGGGTTTATTTTTTCATAAACACCTCCACCAAACAAAAAGAAACACATTTCTATGATGTTATTATTGAGTCAAATGTTATCTTTTGACTTCTATATTTTGTTTTGGAAATCACAAATGTATTTTTAATCGTATCGTACTGACTCTGTCTGTAACTCCCCAAGATTTTATGAAAAATATTCATTTAATTAATGTCTTGTGTTGTATGCTACACCAAGATTACCTTGCGCTATACGCAACACCGTATTAGCTTGCAGTATACGCAACACTATTCTTGGATCGTGTTACACACAATTTTGATAATAGTTATTCTACACAACATTGAGTATATATATATGTATATTAAATGTATAAATGAAATATGGTTGGATTCTGTTATATGAAACAACGAAGGATTATTTAACAACACGCAACGCAGACTTGGCTTGCATTACACGCAATCACAACCTTCCTCGATAGTGTGTGTTGTACGCAATACCGGGTTTTAATAAACAACGATATATTATTATAATATTGTCATGAACTAGCTGTTATGAATAGTATTAACTAAGTTTTGAATTTTATAACATTATTATTCAACATACACATTTTCTAGAACATGGTATAAGAACAAAATAAATTTTTCGGGTAAAATAAGTATTTTTCAAAAAATGCAGTTTTGCCGCCTTTTGATGGCGCACCCACTTTAAATCTATTTTTTGACATGTTTATAAGTTCAATATGACAAAATAAAATTCTTCTTTTGAATCAGGACATAAAAATTTACATTAGATAAAGTTTTGATATTTTTCCGATAACTTTCATATTTTAATGAATAGTAAAAACACGCTATATTTTAATTAAAAACAACTTTTTTCATCGTAATATCCTATGTGGTTAAATTATAATATTTAATGGTTTTACAGTATAAATAGAATATATTTTTACCATTTAATATAATGTATGTCATTAGCATTGATTTTACCTTGAATTCGTAGGTTAAATCAATTCAATCTTTTGCAATGTTTTAAAGAAAAACCCGTTTCCTTTCGACAACGGGATTAATTTTAATTTAACTTCTGCATCTTTTGTGTATTGAATTTGTAAAAATGAATTCCATATTTGGAATCAGTGGATCCAAATTATGTTAATAAGCTACTTTTTATTTTTGGGCATTGTGAATAGTAACTACGGTTAATTTTATTTATTATAGTTAAAGATAAATCGGGTAATTAAGGGTAAATATAAGATTATAAAATTACCCTAACACTTGGAAAAATCCTATTGGATGGCTAAAAGTAGACCCATATAACCTAAGGGTTGGATTAGATTCATTTTATGGACTTTGTTCCATGAAAATAATTTAATTATTATTAAAACCAAAGAATGTGATAACATGTCACTTTCTTAAATCTTATAAGTATAATAATTTTAATTTAGTGATCAACTTCATGAAACTTCGATCCCAAATAGTCTCCAGAAAGCTAACACAATTATCTAAATCATAGAAATTTATTTATAATTTTTAGAGATTAAATATTTATCATTTATTGTGACACAAAGATGATGCAGTAATTGTCTTATTAATGAAATATTGACATAATTGATGTTATAAATGCCCTAATAAATGTAATTTGAGACTTTTTAGGACTTAAATTAATTTTCTAGGTTAATATGACATGTTAGTATTGATTTAATTAACGTTTTTAGAACTTATCATTCTGTTATGAGTTTCAAAAAAATCAATTACTAAATAGTGTCAAAATTGACATAAAATAGTTTTTAAAACAAATATTATATTATTAATTGTTATTTAATTCCTAAAAATCTAAGGTTCGGCAAAATGACTTAGATAAGGTTATATATATTAATAATAAATAACTTGGGGTTTGTTTGCCTTGTTATGGTAAGTTTATTAAACATATAGTGTAAGAAAAACAAAAAGACACGGTAAAAGTTAAATTATTTAACTTAGAGTTAAATCTAATTGATAAGGTTAAAATAATACCCTAAACTTGTATAAATCATATTGGATGAGATTATTTCGACCCATAACCACCTTATCTTCGAAATAAATCAATTTGGAGCTATTTAAAACCGAATTTGACTTTATAATAAAATAATAGTTTTAGTTATTCCAAAGGTGCCTCTCTCCTCCCTTATAAAAGGGAACCTCCTCCCCCTCTTCCTCACACCACTTTTAGCCTTCAAGCTCGGCCAACCCCTGACAAAATCTCTTCTCCACTCCCATAGTATCATTATAGAGGTCCTGGTCTTCTTCAAAGACCATCCTTAGTTCTTTATGTGGAGGTTAAGAAAAGGCGCATCAAAAAGAGGTAATATCCATTACCGATCTTTTCCAATTTCTTTCTTCTTCAACTTCTTCTTCTTTAGTTGTTTCATGATAAAGTAATAACATCAGTATTTATTATATACTGATATGTTATTATAAATATGAAACAACTCTAATTAACCTTCTATCCATCCTACGGAAAAAAGAAATCACCGCGCGTGCGTATGTACGGAATACCGTCTCCACGCCGTGGTGTAATCTATTTTCCACCAACACCTTACTTGGATGGGTATAATGGTGTAAATAATGACTATATATGACTATTATAAATTAATATTGATTCTAAAATAGTATACATATACTCCAATACAATTCCACGATCATAGGAATGGTATCATCACTCGTGCGTACGTACGGAATACCGTCTGCACGATGTGATGCGACTCGTTCTATATGATCTTAATTTCATAATGATTATATAAATGAATTGAATGAATGAATATGATATATGTTACACTAATACCATTCTGGAAATGAGGTATCTATAACCTAAAGATAAGAATAAGAATTTATTCGACAAACACGCATAAGAACAAAAAGTAATAAACACCCGAATAACAAGTAGTAATGAAATATTACTAATAAGAAGCTAAGAATATGAACATATATGATATCATAACAATAGTTATGATTCTGGAATAAGTCAATAAAATTATTTAAATCATTATACAGGAGGTTCGGACACTTACGAAGCATATCGGACCTAAGGTAAGGGAAATATCACAATCTCATTTTTATCCGAGATTGTTTATACTTTGGTATTTACTAGGGTGTATTTTATAATCCACATCCATGTTTACTCAATATTTAATATTGTTTCCATCCACCTACAATTTTTTAAATCCAATTTTAACCTTCGGTGAGTTTTTAGTAAAAGATATGAAAGGAATCTTTTTTCATTTTTTGTACGAGGTACTTTTTTGACTTTTCCAACAAAAGTACGAGAAGAATGTTTTTTTAACTTAAACGACATGAATGGATTTTTAAAACATTATTTACAAGAATCTTCCTTTACAATTTTTCAAGTTTATTTTTAATCAACTTCATTTAGTTTAGAATTTTATGACATGTTAAGAAAGGAAAAGTGTTTTTAAAGAAGAAAAGATATTTTCCTCAAGAATGGAGTTCAAGTGTTTTATCAAAATTATTTTCCATATAAGATAATATAAGGTTCTGTTTTTATCCCTATTATTACATTGATTTGATTATGTTGTGATGGAATTATTTTTATTCCTTTATCTTATATGAAATGTTTTATGATGTCATGTTGTTTAAGAATCCCATTTTTATTACATGGGTTATGCAATGATGTATGATTTATGATTTTGCGGCACACATAAGAATGGTATCATTATGAGATGGGTGAGACCTATATCTCCCTCCAATGCATTGGGTAAAGATTTTATATCTCATGAGATAGACAAGGCTGGAATGGTAGGTTATACCGGTTCAGTGAAACAGGACTGAAACGAGGGTGACTCGGTTCAGAAAGGGACTTTGTCTGCTAAGATAGTCTTGGAAATGAGTCTTGACTAATAAGAAATGATTTTCTATGACTATGTGTGTATGCCAAAAAGTTTCATGTTTTATGTTATGATTATTGGGATTTCATTTCACTACTAAGATTTATCCCATGTTATGAAATTATCCTCTCTTTTGCAGGATAAGATTTCCAAAATGTTATGTTCTTATGAATATGATGTGATTGATATTTCTTTTGTTTACCCTTACTGAGCATTTGAGCTCACCCTTTTATGTTTTCTTTTACCCAGGATATAAAGAAAGGTTTTAGGTAAAAAAAGGAAGATCTTTTTGGGAGATGTTGAAGATCTTTCACCACGATTAGAAGATTATATTCCGAGTTTCCAAAGACACTAAACTATTACGCTCCTTGTGTGTGTGTTCATGTTATGTACTAAGTATTCCGCAAAAGTAATGTAATGTCCATGTACGTCACATTTCGGGTCTCTACAGTTGGTATCAGAGGAATGGTTTTGTCACCCTTTGGAAACTAGGATGTGAAAGCGTTAGTGAGATCCCTAGAGATATTTCTAAGGTATGTCTAGGGATGTCCCTAAGGATAAGTATACGTATAAGATACAGTCCTAGAACTACGGTAACAATCATAGAATTTTACCTAAGAAGTTAGATATTGAGGATACTCCCACTTTATAATGTTGTTTTTCCTAGCATGATTTTTTCCTCTCACACTATTCTTTTTGGGTTTTAGACGATGGCTGGAACCCGAAGGAACTGTGTTGATCAATGCAATGGACAATGCAAAGATTGTCCTCCTGAACAAACATATGTTATGGGAGATGGAGTGAAAAATCTTATTGCTATACTTATACAAGCTATGAATCATTCTGGACTTCCAAATGAGCAGAGAACGGAACAATATTCTATTGAGTCCCTCATGAGGCAACGTCCACCTTCTTTCAGTGGGACTTCCGAACCACTTGTTGCTGAACAATGGATCAGTACCACTGAAAAGATATCTTCAGTTCTTCAATGTTCTGAACATGATAAATTCATCTTAGCAGTATATCATTTTGAAGGTGAAGCTGATCAATGGTGGAATCTTATCAAGAATACGAGGCCAAGATATAAAATTGAGTCCATGGAATGGGACGAGTTCAAGAACTTGTTTTTCAGTATGTACTTCCCTCGTATTCTTCGAAAAAAGATGGAAAAGGAGTTTCTTGAGCTGAAGCAGAAGGATGATGAATTTGTTGGTATATACAAAGCGAATTTTACAAGACTTGCAAGGTATGCATCTGGCATTATCATCCAACCTAAAAGTAAAGTTGATCGATTTTTCAGTGGCTTAAAACCAAGTCTTCAAAGGGCATTATCTATAAGAGAATTCAGTAGCTATGAAGAAATTGTGCGTTGTGCTATCAAGGTAGAAATGGAAGTTGGTGTTACTTATCCATCTCATAGTTTTGACACGAAACGAAAGATGGAGTTCAAGGAGAAATCTCAGAATAATGGAGAAAAGAAGACGAATGTTTCCTTATGCTCAAAGTGTGGAAAGAAGCATGGTGGAGATTGTGTTAAAGGGACAAGTAAATGTTTCAAATGTAGAAAGGAAGGTCATCGGGCATTTGAATGCCGCAATGATGGGAAGAATATGCCTAATGATGCAAACAAAGGAAGGGATACACAGAATTAACCAACTACACTTCAATGATTCAAGTTAAAGGAAATGGGGCATTATGCTAATAAATTCCCTAATCCAAGGGTTAGTGATGATCGACATGAGAAACCGCTTAAGGAAAAGGACAAAGGGAATTCACATGCAATCACTATTGGTGATGTTGAATATGAAAACGATGTGGTGGAGTGATTAAGTGTTTATGTAATGGGATTCCAAAATAATGTTGTATCATGGAGTATTGGAATATTTATGTATTGGTCTAATGTGGTATTCAAAGTGATTAAGATATTTTTGGAAATAAGATGATATGCGCATAATTAAGGGAAAACGAGAAAATGAAATGTTTAATAGTATTCATGAGCTCATTATTTATATAAGGACTAAGTGATATCATGGTTTGAGTTTATAGAATTTTGAGGATTTTGGTATGTGGAAAGTGTTAACATTTAACAACATTCATGTTTTCACTATGGTTCAATGGGGATTCATTTTTTTTCAAGATAATACATGATTAAGGTATTCACATGTTTGTAATTTGAACAACCAGATATTTCTTATGATATAAGGGGGACAAATGATGGCATTCACATGATCATTTCTATATACTATGATCTTGGACCGAATTATTTTAGATAAGCCTAAAGATTGCAATGGATTATGTTGGACATAAGTTAGTATTTTTAAGGATAAAACCTTTTTTTGATATTGTTGATGGGATGTTATAGTAATATAGTTTTAGAAAAAGGACAACCTGCAGGACGGGCGACAACCCATCGCGTCGGACAGGGCTGTGGGAATCGAACCCACAACCGAAGTACGACTGGCCTTTATCGCCTACCACTGGCCTATAGGAAGTCCCTTTTTAGTAGAAACTAGTTTTATTATATTAAGCAGTATGATATATGAAGTATAAGTCCATTTTAGGAACCATATATCATTAATCTCACTATAGATGGACTTATGTATTTTTATTGATAACTTTTGTAACCTTTTGTTTGAGACAGATGGAATGACCCGTCATTATATCACATGATCTGCTAACACATCACGAATAACAAATTCAACTTCATTTCTTTAAGAGATGAAGTGGAAAATTGTTCAAGGCACGAACAACAACGAGATTGTACCAAAATAAAGTATGTATTTATTCTAATTCAAATTCTTCAACTTTAGGGAAATGATCTTGATAACCAAAAATGTTGTCCTAGTTCCCTTATATCCGATGAATCATATGGTACCTTAGATCATCACAAATAAATAGCTTTGTGATTGTTGGCTTTTTCATAGCCATGTTCTCTACCACTCCCCATCAGAACTTGATGGTTAGATTTTTCTTCCATATCCATATTTTCACCTATGTTCTCATACGTGGAAACCCAGTGATGATTTAATTTGGGTAACCGTTACATTTCATACTTTAGTTTTTAAAGCCATGTTTTGGTATTCCTTTTTACGATGTGGGTTTCTATTAAACAAACTTTTGAGTAGTAACCCATTTATAACCCCGACGAATTTCGAGGGCGAAATTCATTTTAAGGGGGGTAGAATGTAAGGCCCCATTATTTTATGAAAAATATTCATTTAATTAATGTCTTGTGTTGTATGCTACACCAAGATTACCTTGCGCTATACGCAACACTGTATTAGCTTGCAGTATACGCAACACTATTCTTGGACCGTGTTACACACAATTTTGATAATATTTATTCTACACAACATTGAGTATATATATATATATATTCAATGTATAAATGAAATATGGTTGGATTCTATTATACGAAACAACGATGGATTATTTCACAACACGCAACCCTGACTTGGCTTGCATTACACGCAATCACGACCTTCCTCGATAGCGTGTGTTGTACGCAATACCGAGTTTTAATAAACAACG
Organism: Viscum album; assembly: GCA_963277665.1. Lineage (NCBI taxonomy): Eukaryota > Viridiplantae > Streptophyta > Magnoliopsida > Santalales > Viscaceae > Viscum > Viscum album. Next base: position 1,498,047,439 of record OY728133.1, read on the forward strand.
ATATATTATTATAATATTGTCATGAACTAGCCGTTATGAATAGTATTAACTAAATTTTTAATTTTATAACATTATTATTCAACATACACATTTTCTAGAACATGGTATAAGAACAAAATAAAATTTTCGGGTAAAATAAGTATTTTTCAAAAAATGTAGTTTTGTCGCCTTTTGATGGTGCACCCACTTTAAATCTATTTTTTTACATGTTTATAAGTTCAATTTGACAAAATAAAAATTTCTTTTGAATCAGGATATAAAAATTTACATTAGATAATGTTTTTATATTTTTCCGATAACTTTCATATTTTAATGAATAGTAAAAACACGCTATATTTTAATTAAAAACAACTTTTTTCATCGTAATATCTTATGTGGTTAAATTATAATATTGAATGTTTTTAAAGTATAAATAGAATATATTTTTACCATTTAATATAATTTATGTAATTAGCATTGTTTTTACCTTGAATTCATAGGTTAAATCAATTCAATCTTTTGCAATGTTTTAAAGAAAAACCCGTTTCCTTTCGACAACGGGATTAATTTTAATTTAATTTCTGCATATTTTGTGTATTGAATTTGGAAAAATGGATTCCATATTTGGAATCAGTGGGTCCAAATTATGTTAATGAGCTACTTTTTATTTTTGGGAATTTTGAATAGTAACTACGGTAAATTTTATTTACTATAGTTAAAGGTAAATCAGGTAATTAAGGGTAAATATAAGATTATAAAATTACCCTAACACTTGGAAAAATCCTATTGGATGGCTAAAAGTAGACCCATATAACCTAAGTGTCTGATTAGATTCATTTTATGGACTTTTGGCATTGAAAATAATTTAATTATTATTAAAACCAAAGAATGTGACAACATGTCACTTTCTTAAATCTTATAAGTATAATAATTTTAATTTAGTGATTAACTTCATGAAACTTCGAACCTGAATAGTCTCCAGAAAGATAATACAATTATCTACATCACAGGAATTTATTTAGAATTTTTAGGTATTAAATAATTATCATTTATTATGACACAAAGATGATGCAGTAAGTGTCTTATTAATGAAATATAGACATAATTGATGTTATAAATTCCCTAATAAATGTAATTTGAGACTTTTTCGGACTTAAATTAATTTTATAGGTTAATATTACATGTTAGTATTGCTTTTATTAACTTTTTTCGAACTTATCATTCTGTTATGAGTTTCAAAAAAATCAATTACTAAATAGTGTCAAAATTGACATAAAATAGTTTTTAAAACAAATATTATATTATTAATTGTTATTTAATTATTAAAAATCTAATGTTTGGCCAAATTACTTAGATACGGTTATATATATTAATAATAAATAACTTGGGGTTCTTTTGTCTTGTTATGGTATGTTTATTAAACATATAGTGTAAGAAAACAAAAAGACACGGTAAAAGTTAAATTATTTAACATAGAGTTAATTCTAATTGATAAGGTTAAAATAATAACCTAAACTTGTGTAAATCCTATTGGATGAGAGTATTTCGACCCATCCCCACCTTAGATTCGAAATAAATCAATTTGGAGCTATTTAAAACCGAATTTGACTTTATAATAAAATAATAGTTTTAGTTATTCCAAAGGTGCCCATCTCCTCCCTTATAAAAGGGAACCTCCTCCCCCTCTTCCACACACCACTTTGAGCCTTCAAGCTCGGCCAACCCCTGACAAAATCTCTTCTCCACTCCCCAAGTATCATCATAGAGGTCCTGGTCTTCTTCAAAGACCATCCATAGTTCTTTAAGTGGAGGTTAAGAAAAGGCACGCCAAAAAGAGGTAATATCCATTACCGATCTTTTCCAATTTCTTTCTTCTTCAACATCTTCTTCTTTAGTTGTTTCATGATAAAGTAATAACATCAGTGTTTATTATATACTGATATGTTATTATAAATATGAAACAACTCTAATCAACCTTCTATCCATCCTACAGAAAAAAGAAATCACCGCGCGTGCGTACGTACGGAATACCGTCTCCACGCCATGGTGTAATCTATTTTCCACCACCACATAACTTGGATGGGTATAATGTTGTAAATAATGACTATATATGACTATTATAAAGTAATATTGATTCTGAAATCGTATACATACACTCCAATACAATTCCACGATCATATGAACGATATCATCGCTCGTGTGTACGTACAGAATACCGTCTCCACGATGTGATGCGACTCGTTCTACATGATCTTCATTTTATAATGATTATATAAATTTATTGAATGAATGAATATGATATATGTTACACTAATACCATTCTGGAAATGAGGTATCTATAACCTAAATATAAGAATAATAATTTATTCGACAAACACACATAAGAACAAAAAGTAATAAACACCCGAATAACAAGTAGTAATGAAATATTACTAATAAGAATCTAAGAATATGAACATATATGATATCATAACAATAAGTATGATTCTGGAATAAGTCAATAACATTATTTAAATCATTATACAGGAGGTTCGGACACTTATGAAGCATATCTGACATAAGGTAAGGGAAATATCACAATCTCATTTTTATCCGAGATTGTTTATACTTTGGTATTTACTAGGGTGTATTTTATCATCCACATCCTTGTTTACTCAATATTTAATATTTTTTCCATCCACCTACTATTTTTTAAATCCAATTTTATCCTTCGGTAAGTTTTTAGTAAAATATATGAAAGGAATCTTTTGTCATTTTTCGTACGAGGTACTTTTTTGACTTTTCTGACAAAAGTACGAGAAGAATGTTTTTTTTAACTTAAACGACATGAATGGATTTTTAGAACATTATTTCCAAGAAGCTTCCATTACAAGTTTTCAAGTTTATTTTTAATCAACTTCTTTTAGTTTAGAATTTTATGACATGTTAAGAAAGAAAAAGTGTTTTTAAAGAAGAAAGGATATTTTCCTCAAGAATGGAGTTCAAGTGTTTTATCAAAATTATTTTCCATCTAAGATAATATAGGGTTCTGTTTTTATCCCTATTATTACATTGATTTGATTATGTTGTGATGGAATTATTTTTATTCATTTATCTTATATGAAATGTTTTATGATCTCATGTTGTTTAAGAATCCCATTTTTATTACATGGGTTATGCAATGATGTATGATTTATGATTTTGCGGCACATATAAGAATGGTATCATTATGAGATGGGTGGGACCTATATCTCCCTCCAATGCATTGGGTAAAGATTTTATATCTCATGAGATAGACATGGCTGGAATGGTAGGTTATAGCGGTTCAATGAAACAGGACTGAAACGAGGGTGACTCGGTTCAGAAAGGGACTTTGTCCACTAAGATAGTATTGGAAACGAGTCTTGACTAATAAGAAATGATTTTCTATGACTATGTGTGTATTCCAAAAAGTTTCATGTTTTAAGTTATGATTATTGGGATTTCATTTCACTACTAAGATTTATCACATGTTATGAAATTATGCTCTCTTTTGCAGGATAAGATTTTCAAAATGTTATGTTCTTATGAATATGATGTGATTGATATTTCTTTTGTTTACCCTTACTGAGCATTTGAGCTCACCCTTTTATGTTTTCTTTTCCCCAGGATATAAAGAAAGGTTTTAGGTAAAAAAGGAATATCTTTATGGGAGATGTTGAAGATCTTTCACCACGATTAGAAGATTATATTCCGAGTTTCCAAAGACACTAAACTATTACGATCATTGTGTGTGTGTTTTTGTTATGTACTAAGTAATCCTCAAAAGTAATGTAATGTCCATGTACGTCAAGTTTCGGGTCTCTACAGTTGGTATCAGAGGAAAGGTTTAGTCAACCTTTGGAAACTAGGATGCGAAAGCGTTAGTGAGATCCCTAGAGATATTTCTAAGGTATGTCTAGGGATGTCCCTAAGGATAAGTATACGTATAAGATACAGTCCTAGAACTACGGTAACGATCATAGAATTTATCCTAAGAAGTTAGATATTGAGGATACTTCCCCTTTATAATTTTGTTTTCCCTAGCATGATTTTTGCCTCTCACGCTATTCTTTTTGGGTTTTAGACGATGGCTGGAACCCGAAAGAACTGTGTTGATCAATGCAATGGACAATGCAATGATTGTCCTCCTGAACAAACAAATGTTATGGGAGATGGAGTGAAAAATCTTATTTCTATACTTACACATGCTATGAATCATTCTAGACTTCCAAATGAGCAGAGAAGGGAAAAATATTCTATTGAGTCCTTCATGAGGCAACGTCCACCTTCTTTCAGTGGGACTTCTGATCCACTTGTTGCTGAACAATGGATCAGTACCACTGAAAAGATATTTTCAGTTCTTCAATTTTCTGAACATGATAAATTCATCTTAGCAGTATATCGTTTTGAAGGTGAAGCTCATCAATGGTGGAATCTTATCAAGAATACGAGGCCAAGAGATGAAATTGAGTCCATGGAATGGAAAGAGTTCAAGAACTTGTTTTTCAGTAAGTACTTCCCTCGTATTATTCGAACAAAGATGGAAAAGGAGTTTCTTGAGCTGAAGCAGAAGGATGTTGAATCTGTTGGTATATACGAAGTGAATTTTACAAGACTTGCAAGGTATGCATATGGCATTATCATCCAACCTGAAAGTAAAGTTGATCGATTTTTCAGTGTCTTAAAACCAAGTCTTCAAAGGGAATTAGCTATAAGAGACTTCAGTAGCTATGAAGAAATTGTGCGTTATGCTATCAAGGTAGAAATGGAAGTCGGTGTTACTTATCCATCTCGTAGTTTTGAGATCAAATGAAAGATGGAGTTCAAGGAGAAATCTCAGAATATTGGTGAAAAGAAGACGAATGTTTCCTTATGCTCAAAGTGTGGAAAGAAGCATGGTGGAGATTGTCTTAAAGGGACAAGTAAATGTTTCAAATGTGGAAAGGAAGGTCATCGGGCATTTGAATGCCGCAATTATGGGAAGAAGATGTCTAATGATGCAAACAAAGGAAGGGATACACAGAATGAACCTACTACACTTCAATGCTTCAAGCGAAAGGAAATGGGGCATTATGCTAATAAATGCCCTAATCCAAGGGTTAGTGATGATCAACATGAGCAACCGCTTAAGGAAAAGGACAAAGGGAATTCATATGCGATCACTATTGGTGATGTTGAATATGAAAATGATGTGGTGGAGTGATTAAGTGTTTATGTAATGGGATTCCAAAATAATGTTGTATCATGGAGTATTAGAATATTTATGTATTCGTCTAATTTGGTATTCAAAGTTATTGAGATATTTTTGGAAATAAGATGATATGCGCATAATGAAGGGAAAACGAGAAAATGAAATGTTTAATAGTATTCATGACCTCATGATTGATATAAAGACATAGTGATATCATGGTTTGAGTATATAGAATTTTGAGGATTTTGGTATGTGGAAAGTGTTAACATTTAAGAGCATTCATGTTTTCACTATGTTTCAATGGGTATTCATTTTTTTTTCAAGAGAATACATGATTAAGGTATTCACATGTTTGTAATTTCACCAACAAGATATTTCTTATGATATAAGGGGGATAAATGATGGCATTCATGTGATCATTTTCTTTATACTATGAGCTTGGACCGAATTATTTTAGATAAGCCTAAAGATTGGAATGGATTATGTTAGACATAAGTTAGTATTTTTTAAGGATAAAACCTTTTTTGATATTGTTGATGGGATGTTATAGTAATATAGTTTTAGAAAAAGGACAACCTGTAGGACGGGCGACAGCCCATCGCGTCGGACAAGGCTGTGGGAATCGAACCCACAACCGAAGTGCGACTGGCCTTTATCGCCTACCACTGGCCTACAGGAAGTCCATGTTTAGTAGAAACTAGTTTTATTATATTAAGCAGTATGATATATGAAGTAGAAGTCCATTTTAGGAACCCTATATCATTAATCTCACTATAGATGGACTTATGTATTTTTATTGATAACTTTTCTAACCTTTTGTTTGAGACAGATTTAATGACCCGTCATTATATCACATGATCTGCTAACACATCACGAATAACAAATTCAACTTCATTTCTTTAAGAGATGAAGTGGAAAATTGTTCAAGGCACGAACAACAGTGAGATTGTACCAAAATAAAGTATGTATTTATTCTAATTCAAATTATTCAACTTTAGGGAAATGATCTTGAAAACCAAAAATGTTGTCCTAGTTCCCTTATATCCGATGAATTAGATGGTACCTTAGATCATCACAAATAAATAGCTTTGTGATTGTTGGATTTTTCATAGCCATGTTCTCTACCACTCCCCATCAGAACTTGATGGTTAGAATTTTCTTCCATATCCATATTTTCACCTATGTTCTCATACGTGGAAACCCAGTGATGAGTTAATTTGGGTAACTGTTACATTTCATACTTTAGTTTTTAAAGCCATGTTTTGGTATTCCTTTTTACGATGTGGGTTTCTATTAAACAAACTTTCGAGTAGTAACCCATTTATAACCACGACGAATTTCAAGGGCGAAATTTGTTTTAAGGGGGGTAGAATGTAACGCCCCACGATTTTATGAAAAATATTCATTTAATTAATGTCTTGTGTTGTATGCTACACTAAGATTACCTTGCGCTATACGCAACACCGTATTAGCTTGTAGTATACGCAACACTATTCATGGATCGTGTTACACACAATTTTGATAATAGTTATTCTAGACAACCTTGAGTATATATATATATATATATATATATATATATATATATATATTCAATGTATAAATGAAATATGGTTGGATTCTGTTATAAGAAACAACGAAGGATTATTTCACAACACGCAACCCTGACTTGGCTTGCATTACACGCAATCACAACCTTCCTCGATAGTGTGTGTTGTACGCAATACCGGGTTTTAATAAACAACAATATATTATTATAATATTGTCATGAACTATCCATTATTAATAGTATTAACTAAATTTTTAATTTTATAACATTATTATTCATCATACACATTTTATAGAACATGGTATAAGAACAAAATAAATTTTTCGGGTAAAATAAGTATTTTTCAAAAAATACAGTTTTGTCGCCTTTTGATGGCGCACCCACTTTAAATCTAGTTTTTGAAATGTTTATAAGTTCAATTTTACAAAATAAAATTCTTTTTTTGAATCAGGATATAAAAATTTAAATTAGATAAATTTTTGATATTTTTCTGATAACTTTCATATTTTAATGAATAGTAAAAACACGCTATATTTTAATTAAAAACAACTTTTTTCATCACAATATCTTATGTGGTTAAATTATAATATTGAATGGTTTTAAAGTATATATAGAATATATTTTTACCATTCAATATAATGTATGTCATTAGCATTTATTTTACCTTGAATTCGTAGGTTAAATAAATTCAATCTTTTGCAATGTTTTAAAGAAAAACTCGTTTCCTTTCGACAACGAGATTAATTTTAATTTAATTTCTGCATGTTTTGTGTATTGAATTTGGAAAAATGGATTCCATATTTGGAATCAGTGGGTCCAAATTATTTTAATAAGCTACTTTTTATTTTTGGGCATTTTGAATAGTAACTACGGTAAATTTTATTTACTATAGTTAAAGGTAAATCGGGTAATTAAGGGTAAATATAGGATTATAAAATTATCATAACACTTGTAAAAATCCTATTTGATGGCTAAAAGTAGAACCATATAACCTAAGGGTCGGATTAGATTCATTTTATGGACTTTTGTCCATGAAAATAATTTAATTATTATTAAAACCAAAGATTGTGACAACATGTCACTTTCTTAAATCTTATAACTATAATAATTTTAATTTAGTGATAAACTTCATGAAACATAGAACCTGAATAGTCTCCAGAAATCTAATACAATTATATACATAATAGGAATTTATTTAGAATTTTTAGGTATTAAATAATTACCATTTATTATGACACAAAGATGATGCAGTAACTGTCTTATTAATGAAATATTGACATAATTGATCTTATAAATGCCCTAATAAATGTAATTTGAGACTTTTTAGGACTTAAATTAATTTTCTAGGTTAATATGACATGTTAGTATTAATTTAACTAACTTTTTTCGAACTTATCATTCTGTTATGAGTTTCAAAAAAATCAATTACTAAATAGTGTCAAAATTGACATAAAATAGTTTTTAAATCAAATATTATATTATTAATTGTTATTTAATTCCTAAAAATCTAAGGTTCGTCCAAATGACTTCGATAAGGTTATATATATTAATGAAAAATAACTTGGGGTTATTTTGGCTTGTTATGGTAAGTTTATTAAACATATAGTGTAAGAAAACAAAAAGACACGGTAAAAGTTAAATTATATAACTTAGAGTTAAATCTAATTGATAAGGTTAAAATAATAACCTAAAATTGTCTAAATCCTATTGGATGAGATTATTTCGACCCATCCCCACCTTATCTTCGAAATAAATCAATTTTTAGCTATTTAAAACCGAATTTGACTTTATAATAAAATAATAGTTTTAGTTATTCCAAAGGTGCCCCTCTCCTCCTTTATAAAAGGGATCCTCCTCCCCCTCTTACTCACACCACTTTGAGCATTCAAGCTCGGACAACCCCTGACAAAATCTCTTCTCCACTCCCCTAGTATCACCATAGAGGTCCTGGTCTTCTTCAAAGACCATCCTTAGTTCTTTAAGTGGAGGTTAAGAAAAGGTGCGTCAAAAAGAGGTAATATCCATTACCGATCTTTTTCAATTTCTTTATTATTCAACTTATTCTTATTTAGTTGTTTCATGATAAAGTAATAACATCAGTATTTATTATATACTTATATGTTATTATAAATATCAAACAAATCTAATTAACCTTCTATCCATCCTACGGAAAAAATAAATCACTGCGCGTGCGTACGTACGGAATACCGTCTCCACGCCGTGGTGTAATCTATTTTCCACCACCACCTTACTTGGATGGGTATAATGGTGTAAATAATGACTATATATGACTATTATAAAGTAATATTGATTCTGAAATAGTATAAATACACTCCAATACAATTCCACGATCATAGGAACGATATCATCACTCGTGCGTACGTACGGAATACCGTCTCCACGATGTGATGCGACTCGTTCTACATGATCTTCATTTCATAATGATTATATAAATGAATTGAATGAATGAATATGATATATGTTACACTAATAACATTCTGTAAATGAGGTATCTATAACCTAAAGAGAAGAATAATAATTTATTCGACAAACACGCATAAGAACAAAAAGTAATAAACACCCAAATAACAAGTAGCAATGAAATATTACTAATAAGAAGCTAAGAATATGACCATATATGATATCATAACAATAAGTATGATTCTGTAATAAGTCAATAAAATTATTTAAATCATTATACAGGAGGTTCAGACACTTACTAAGCATATCAGACCTAAGGTAAGGGAAATATCACAATCTCATTTTTATCCAAGATTGTTTATACTTTGGTATTTACTAGGGTGTATTTTATCATCCACATCCATGTTTACTCAATATTTAATATTGTTTCAATCCACATAAAATTGTTTAAATCCAATTTTAACCTTTGGTGAGTTTTTAGTAAAAGATATGAAAGGAATCTTTTGTCATTTTTCGTACGAGGTACTTTTTTGTCTTTTCCGACAAAAGTACGAGAAGAATGTTTTTTTAACTTAAACGGCATGAATGGATTTTTAAAACATTATTTCCAAGAAGATTCATTTACAAGTTTTCATGTTTATTTATAATCAACTTCTTTTAGTTTAGAATTTTATGACATGTTAAGAAAGGAAAATTGTTTTTAAAGAAGAAAGGATATTTTCCTCAAGAATGGAGTTCAAGTGTTTTATCAAAATTATTTTCCATCTAAGATAATATAGGGTTCTGTTTTTATCCCTATTATTACATTGATTTGATTATGTTGTGATGGAATTATTTTTATACCTTTATATTATATGAAATGTTTTATGATGTCATGTTGTTTAAGAATCCCATTTTTATTACATGGGTTATGCAATGATGTATGATTTATGATTTTGTGGCACACATAATAATGGTATCATTATGAAATGGGTGGGACCTATATCTCCCGCAAATGCATTGGGTAAAGATTTTATATCTCATGAGATAGACATGGTTGGAATGGTAGGTTATACCGGTTCAGTGAAACAGGACTGAAACAAGGGTGACTCGGTTCAGAAAGGGACTTTGTCCACTAAGTTAGTCTTGGCAATGAGTCTTGACTAATAAGAAATGATTTTCTTTGACTATGTGTGTATGTCACAAAGTTTCATGTTTTAAGTTATGATTATTGTGATTTCATTTCACTAATAAGATTTATCCCATGTTTTGAAATTATACTCTCTTTTGCAGGATAAGATTTCCAAAAAGTTATGTTCTTATGAATATGATTTGATTGATATTTCTTTTGTTTACCCTTACTGAGCATTTGAGCTCACCCTTTTATGTTTTTTCCCCAGAATATAAAGCAAGGTTTTAGGTAAAAAAAGGAAGATCTTTATGGGAGATGTTGAAGATCTTTCACCATGATTAGAAGATTATATTCCAAGTTTCCAAAGACACTAAACTATTACGATCCTTGTGTGTGTGTTTTTTTTATGTACTAAGTATTCCGAAAAAGTAATGTAATGTCCATGTACGTCAAGTTTCGGGTCTCTACACTGTCAATCGTATCGTACTAACTCTGTCAATTGTACCGTACTGACTCTGTCAATCGTATCGTACTGACTCTGTCAATCGTATCATACTGACTCTGTCAATCATATCGTACTGACTCTGTCAAATGTATTGCACTGACTCTTCTATTCATATGTTCATTACTTTTTTTTGGTACTTAGTCAAAAACACTTGTTTCATATGAATCGTACCATTATTTATCATAGACATATATCTTGTTTTAACCAATACGATGTCGTTGAGTTAGTTACAAACTAATCAAAACGATGTCATGCTTTCTGTTTCAATATGATCGTTATGATGCCAGGTATCCATGTCCCTCCGAGGTTTTCGGAGAAATATGACCGTTGGAGGAAACATGACCATTGGAACCTGAGGCCTATAAATAGGAGGTCATTTGAAGCTGAGAAAGAGAATGAATGAGACTTTGTGGAACAACTGTGATACTTTGCTTCAATCAAGATTCTAAAGAGAGATGTTTTGACTTCTCTCACCTGCTTTGTGTGTTCGATCATCGTATCAAGGGATTTCAATCAATTGAAAGGCAGAGGTGTCGATTACCTACAAAATCGAGGGATGCCAGGGATAGGTAGACAGACATGCTGATCATCGTATCGAGCGCTGCTAGGGATAGGAAGACAGACGTGCCAATCATCGTATCGAGGGCTTCCAGGGATAGGCAGACAGATAGTCTGATCATCGTATCGAGGGCTCACCAAGGTGTTGTTGAGACAGACCTTTTATCCTAGGTGAAAGGTTAACCCTTCTCTTTGGGTTAAAAGAATTGTAATTATTTTACATTTCCGATGTTACTTGTATTAGAAAGGAATTTGTATTGTTTCCTTTCTTATTTACATATTTAATTGTAATTGTATCAATTACAATCATTCTATTACATATTGTATTGATTGATTCTATACGCTTTAAGGTAGAATCATTCATCTTTGTATTACTCTGATTATTGTGTTCATCTTGAATACAATTGTTTTACATTACATTAGTATTACAATACATCATACCTTTTTATATTCAATACAATTGTGGGTGTTTGTATTTGTATTAGTTTTAGATCATTTAAACTAATCTCTTAGTTGCTAAAACTCAAAGGTTTTTAAACCTACAATTCACCCCCTCTTGTATTATTCCATCTAATAGACATACATATCTATATATTCGATCCAAAAATTGGTATCAGATGAGGTTTTACAATGATTTGTATTACTATCATTATTTATTTCATATTACTAGCTTAACTACTTACTACACTAACATGTGGAGAGGAAAAGTTTTTTAGATGGCAGGAATGAATATTGGGTCGATAGACAATCTGAATCCTTCTAGACCACTAATCATTGATGGGAATGATTATGAGTATTGGAGAGATCGTATGAAGATGTTCGTTATTAATACTGGTGTCGAAAACTTTATAATGCTTACTGGAGGTTACAAAATTCCTGACAAAGAAGTCAGTACTTTCACCAACCAAGAGAACCAAGAATATCAATTGAATTACAAGGTACACAATACTTTATTATGCTCTATGACCAGGAATATATACAGTCAGATATCTTCATGTGAAGCAGCCAACTATATTTGGAGGAAATTGGAAGTCACTCATTTTGGTACATCCAAGGTTATAGAAACAAGGAGAGAAATGCTTTGAGCAGAGTATCATGGATTTGTTTTTCCTTATGGAGAGCCATTATGTAAAGTGCAATAAAGGTTTATGAAAATTGTCAACAGCTTACAATCAATGGGAGAAAAAGGTCTTGATGATGAAGCTCTAGTCGATAAAATTATAGATATAATGCCAAATTAATGGGAGTCAAAAAGGACAGCTATTGATGAAAATAGAAAACTTTCCCAGATTTCTCTAGATGAACTCTTTGGAACTCTTCTACAGCACGAGACAAGAATGAAGAGAGATGCTGATTTCAACAAGAAGAAGAATGGGAATGGATGTTTAGCCTTTTCATCTAAAGCTAAAATGCCTGAAAGACTTACAAGGTCTAAATCCGAGAAAGTTGTTATATCTGATTCAAGTGATTATAATATTTCGGATAATGAGTTAGCCAATCTTGCTCGAAGAATGAGCAAGATTGTGGGAAAGAAAGACTTCCAATATAGATTCAAAAAGAATGATAGGAAGGATATGAAAGATTTAGAGGTAACTTGTTATGAATGTAAGAAAGCAGGACATATAAGGCATGATTGTCCTTTACTGAAAAGGAAAGATAGAAAGGAGAAACACTCTGAAAGAAACAAGAAAAGGTTTTATAAGACAAAGAAAGTCTTGAAAGAAAATGATACGTGGATTGCAAGTGGTAGTGATTCCTCAGATGATTCTTCAAGAATATGAGACATCAGGACAGAGGAATATCAGTCTCTTACCCAGATTACCAATTGAAGATCATTGTCTCATGGCTAAGGTACATAATGCTGAAGCTATTACAAATTTCTCCTTAAATGCTAATTGTACTGATAATAGATATTATGAATCTTCAAATGATGAATCTTCATCATCAAAAGATGATACATTACCTTCTTTTAAAGATGTCTCTAGATTTTCTAAATTAATGAAAATGAAAATTCTAAACTCAAGAAAAGGCTTGAGAAAGAAAATTCTAGAATTTCCATCTTGACTAAAGAAGTATCATATCTTTATAAAGATCTTGATGTGAAAACTTTTGATTTTTAAAGTATTTTTAAAACCCATGAGAAAGTTAAATCTGATAAGGATAAACTTTCTAAGGATCTTGAAACTTTAATTTCAATGAAAAATATTTTAGAGCCTAACTCTAGTTCAAATTAAAATGTTTTGGAAAATAAGGATTTGATTTTAAAAATAATGTCAGAGATTTTATCCTTGAAGAAATGTTTGTCAAACTTAACTCATGGAATGGAAAACTTTGACAGGATGTATTCTCAAATTAGACCATCGAGAAATCATTCTGGTATTGGTTATACTTATTCAAAACCTATTTTTAGCAATAAATATTTTGTTCCTCAAAAAACCACTTTCTGTTCTAAGTGTCAATGTGGTGGACACTGGATAAGAGATTGTTTTCTTAACAAAACTCAATATATAGGATTTCATAAATCTCATTTTGCAAAACAAATGTGGATTCCTAAAATTCTTTTATCTGACCTTTCTGGATCCAAACAAGTTTGGATTCCAAAAAACTAATTGTTTTTTTTCAGGAAAATGAGAAGTGTACCAATAAGAATATTTGGTACATGGATAGTGGTTGTTCTCGACACATGACTGGAAAAAAATATCTCTTTGAAAAGGTTATCAAAACAAAAGGCGGAAAAGTTACCTTCAGAGATAATTCTCAAGGAAAGCTTGTTGGTATAGGTAATATTGTTTTTCATGGAAAAGTTCTTATTTCAAATTTTTTGTTTGATAAATGTCTTAGGCACAATCTCATCAGCATAAGTCCATTATGTGATGAGGGTTACCTTGTGAATTTTAGAAATGATAAGTGTCTTGTTCACAATTCCAAGGATGAGTTCATTCTATCTGCCCATAGGCAAGAGAATGTTTACACTATTAACTTAGAAGACCTTAGGAGCCAAAACATACCCAACTTAAGTGAAATAGAAGACCAATCATGGCTATGGCATAGAAGACTAGGACACTGTAGTCTGAGAAACCTTAGTAAACTCTCAAAGAAAAGACTTGTAAAGGGGCTACCAGACCTTAGATATGATTCTTCAAAAGACTGTGATCCTTGTCAATTTGGCAAGCAACATAAAACTAGCTTTAAATCAATTAATAAAGATTCAAATTCTAATGCATTACAGCTAGTGCGTATGGATCTTTTTGGTCCTTCACAATCTAGAAGCATTGGAGGCAAATACTATGTATTTGTTTTAGTTTATGACTTTACTAGATTTACATGGGTCTACTTTCTCACAAAGAAATCTGAAGCTTTTTCCTATTTCAAAACTTTTAGAGCCCAAGTTAAAAATGAGAAAAACCTACCGTTGACAACTATTCATAGTGACCATGGTGGTGAATTTCAAAATTCAGATTTTGAAACTTTTTGTAGTAAGAAAGGTATTACTCAGAATTTCTCAGCATCAAGAACTCCTCAGCAAAATGGTGTTGTTGAAAGAAGAAATCGTATTCCTCCGGAAATGACTCGAACCATGATGAGTGAATACTCAATTGCTAAGCACTTTTGGGCTGAAGCTGTTAGTACTGCCTGTTATACTATAAATCGTGTTTTAACTAGACCATTTCTTAATAAAACCCCTTATGAGTTATGGACTGGCCGAAAACCTAAAGTTTCATACTTCAATGTTTTTGGATGCAAAGTATTCATTATGAATACAAAAGATAATCTACACAAATTTGCACCAAAATCTGATGAAGGAATCTTTTTAGGCTATTCTACAACCTCTAAGGCTTATAGAGTTTTCAATAAAAATACTTGTACTATTGAGGAAACAGTACATGTAAAAATCGATGAAACTGATCCTTTTGTTTTCAACCAACCCAATCCTACATCCTCGGATGTGTTTTCTAAAAATGTTTATCAACCATTGTTAGGAGATCACTCTGATGAGGAAAATCTTCAAGAAAGTATTCCTGAAACATTTACCATAGAATATTTTCTACCATATTTTGTTGAACAGGTTTTACAAAATCCAAATCGATTGTTTCTTAGGAATCATCCCAGTGATAACATCATTGGTGATGTAAATCAACCTGTAAGGACCAGAAATTCCTTAAGAAATGAAATAGAACATCTTGCTTTTCTTTCCCAATTTGAACCTAAAATCCCAAGTGAGGCCTTAGGTGATGATGATTGGATCAAAGAAATGCAAGATGAACTAAATGAATTTGAAAGGAATCAAGTCTAGACTTTAGTTGATAGACCTAAAGAAACAACTGTGATTTGTGTAAAATGGGTTTTCAGAAACAAATGTGATGAAAATGGAATCATTATAAGAAATAAAGAAAGACTTGTTGCTAAAGGCTATAATCAACAAGAGGGAATAGACTATGAAGAAACATATGCTCCTGTAGATAGACTTGAATCTATTCGTATTCTATTAGCCTTTGCAGCATACTTTAATTTCAAACTATTTCAAATGGATGTAAAATGTGCTTTTCTAAATGGTTTTGTTCAAGAAGAAGTTTTTGTTGAACAACCTCCTAGTTTTGAAGACCCAAAACATCTTGGTCATTTGTTTAAACATACCAAGGCTCTATATGGTCTTAAACAAGCCCCTAGAGCATGGTATGATAGACTTACATGATTTCTTTTACAAAACAATTATACAAAAGGTACATCAGATCCAACCCTTTTTATAAAAATGGAAAACAAAAATGTTATCATTGTTCAAATCTATGTTGATGACATCATATTTGGATCAACTCAGAAATCTTTAACTGATTCTTTTGCAAATTTAATGAAATCTGATTTTGAAATGAGTATGATGGGTGAGTTAACATTGTTTTTAGGTTTTCAAATTTCTCAAAATCCAGAAGGAACATATATATCTCAACATAAGTATATAAAAGATTTACTCAAAAAATATGGATTTGACAAAACTAAAAGTATTAGCACTCCAATTGGTACCTCAAATACACTTGATCTTGACGAAACTAGGAAATCAGTAGATCAAACAATCTTTAGAGGTATGATAGGAAGTTTGATATACTTGACAGCTAGTCGACCCGACTTAATATTTTCTGTATGATTATGTGCAAGATACCAATCTAATCAAAAAGAGTCTCATTTAAAAGTCGTAAAGAGAATCTTTCGGTATTTAAAAGGCACTATCGATTTAGGTCTTTTTTACTCTTCTTTAAATGATTTTGTTTTAAAAAGTTTTTCAGATGCTGACTTTGGTGGTTGTAGAATGGATAGAAAAAGTACATCTGGAACATGTCATTTCTTAGGAGATTCCTTGGTTTCTTGGTCCTGTAAGAAACAACACTCAGTAGCACTATCCACTGCTGAAGCTGAATATGTAGCAACTGGAAGTTGTTGTGCTCAAGTATTGTGGATGTAGCACACAGTCACTGACTATGGATTGAGTTTTTCCAAAACTCAAATTCTTTGTGATAACACAAGTGCCATAGCTCTTAGTAAAAACCCAGCACACCACTCTCGTGGAAAACACATAGATGTTAGGCATCACTTTCTTAGATATCACACACAAAAAGGAGATATTATTCTACAATTTATCGGAACACAAGAACAACATGCTGACATTTTTACAAAACCATTACCTTTCGATAGGTTTGAGTTTATAAAACAAAATCTAGGAATGATTACATTAAAATAATCATTCATATCTACTTCATGTTTTACAATTCACCTAACATTAAAAAACTCCTCTTTAAATGGGGAGGACATCTCTTACTATGTTTTGTTTGTTTCTTTTTATCTTATGATCTTTAATTCTTTTACTCTCCTGGTATGTGTTTTTACTTTTCTGTTTATCGCATTGACAGTTTTATCATATCATTTACTTTTATGTTCATCGGATCGACCGATGATGGTAATGATTTTCTTTTCCATCGTATCGACCGATGATGGTAATGAATTTATTTTCAATTGTATCGACCGATGATGGTAATGATTTTCTTTTCCATCGCATCGACCGATGATGGTAATGAATTTCTTTTCCATCGTATCAACCGATGATGGTAATAAATTTCTTTTACATCGTACTGTCAGTTCATGGTAATGAGATTGTTTTCCATCGTATTGTCAGTTCATGGTAACAAGATTGTTTTCCATCGTACTGTCAGTTCATGGTAATGATATTGTTTTCCATCGTATTGTCAATTCATGGTAATGACTTTTTTTTCCATCGGTATGAAGATTGATAGTTTTCTTTTATTCCGTACGGTTGTGTATTCGTTTTTAGCTCTTCTAAAACCAAAAACCTCCTTACGTTCTCCGGCAGGTACTTTCCATTAATTTTTTTTTTGTTTTTAATCCTAACCATTGACCTATTTTTCTCTAATCCTGACCGTTTTTTTGAAACCATTAAGAATTTCAAGACAGGAGGGATTAAGTCCCAAATGATTATGTATCCAGTCATCCTTAGAAAGTTCATTCTTGAAAGTATGATGTTTTGTAACATTCCTTTGAAAAGAAACCCGATAGATTTGAAGACCTCCTGGATTAGCAAAATTACTATGATGAAGTTGAATGTTTGTTTTGATTCAATTTCAAAACTTTTTGTTAGAGATGTTGAAGCTGAATTGGCTCAGAATCAAACAGTACCTATGCCATCCAAAGACATTGAATCTACTGGTGTTATTCAAAAGTATGATCCGCAAACCAGTTCAAAGCCTAAGAAGAAGCCAAGGTACAGTAAGGAGGTTGTATCCAAATGGAGAAAGGATAAAGAACAGAGAAAGGAAGGTGATCCAAAGTTCGGTCTTGACCCGGCTGAGGCTTTTGCAGAAAGAATAAGGGTAAAAGAAACCCTTAAGGCTAAAAATAAAAAGAAAACTGTTTTAAAAAAAAGGCTCAAGACTTTGATATCTCTAAAGTCTTGAAAGTAGTTGAGGAAGCTAGTGCTCAACTAACTACAGAAGTGCATCAAGAGCCTATCGTATAGAGCCTTCCTGAGAATGAAAATGGAAAACAACTGATGGAAGAGATAAAAGAAGTGGAAGAGGAGGAAGGATATTTTCTTTTAGAATTTATTCAAAGTTCAAAGAAGAGTAGGGAGGAATCGGTTCAAAAGCTAAGTGAAGGTGTTCAACAAACTCATGTCGATCAAGCACGAACTCCGGACAGAATGTTATCTCAAGAAAAGCAAGGTGCTCAATCCTCTGACTCTGATAACGTTGTTTTCATTAGTGACAAAGTGGAAGAAGAAAGAAAGTATAAAGAAAAAGCAAAAGGAAAAAATCCAGTTGTTGACTCAAGCCGATCAAATGAACTAGCATCGTACGATGAAGATACAGATTCAGAACATACAATTTCTCTCAAAAGGAGTGATTACATTGTCCATGTTTTGAGAAGGGTTGAGAAGACTATTCCATATTTCCCGAGGTTGGAAGGGAAGATTGATTTTATTACTGACAATCAGAAGAAGAAGTTTGGCTCTGTAAAATAATTGAGAAAGAAAGTTTTGTCAGTCGAAGCCGATTTAAAAGTTCTTTCAGACAGTTAGGTTGCTCATAAGAAGGCCTCCAACAAGATGACCAAATGGTTGTATAAAACAGAGAGCTCAATCAATGATCATGAGATATCAATTGAAGATATAATAAGGTTGTCAAATGAACTTGCAATTGCTTTCAATATGCTTGACAGAGAAACAGTTGAAAGGTTGAATCTGTTTTCTTCTCAATGAGCTGATGTTCCTTCAATAAAAGAATTTCAAGAGAGAATGAACGCTTTTCAATATGAATTATCAAAGGTTTCATCTTTCAAGGATGAAATGGTTTTGTTGAAGAAACAAAATTCTATGTTATCCAAAGATAACAAGAATCTGCAAGACATAATTGATACCCTTGAAGAAGTAATCAGAGTCCAGGAAGAGACTATCAAGAATCAAGATCAGATTTTTGCGGACCAACAAGAGCTTATCAGGTCTCAGGGTGATGCAATTTCTGAAGACAAGAAGGAGATAAAAAAGATGAAGGTGGTTCTTCATGAGTTGATCAAAAAGGAGAAAGAAAGAGAAAACAAGTGACTTGTATTTTTGTTCTCATGTTTAGTATTGTTTGTTATCGTAATGAAATTTATTTTATCCATTGGCTTGTGTTTATTTTCTAACATCTTCAGACAATTCAAGATTACCCCTTTCATTTTGTAAATCATAAAGGGGGATAATGTTTAAAAGGGGGGAGAATGTTATATAAAGGGGAAGAATGCTTTACAACACTCTTAAGGAAAATCTACGAATACAATCCTCAGGAAAGTCCATACCTAAGGGGGAGTTATTTGTATTCAAATTCATATTCAGAATAGTTTCCAATAACTCAGGGGGAGATAAGTATTCTTTGTTATATTTACATGGTGTGTTATGATTTCCAAAAAGGGGGAGATTTTTGAGTAAAATGTTATCTTTTGACTTCTATATTTTGTTTTGGAAATCAAAAATGTCTTTTTAATCGTATCGTACTGACTCTGTCAATCATATCGTACTGACTCTGTCAATCGTACCGTACTGACTCTGTCAATCATATCGTACTGACTCTATCAATCGTATCATACTGACTCTGCCAATCGTATCGTACTGACTCTGTCAAATGTATTTCACTGACTCTGCTATTCATATGTTCATTACTTGTTTTGGTACTTAGTCAAAAACACTTGTTTCATATGAATCGTACCATTATTTATCATAGACATATATCTTGTTTTAACCAATACGATGTCGTTGAGTTAGTTACAAACTAATCAAAATGATGTCGTGCTTTCTATTTCAATATGACCGTTATGATGCCAGGTGTCCAAGCCCATCCGAGTTTTTCATAGAAATATGACCGTTGGAGGAAACATGACCGTTGGAACCTGAGGCCTATAAATAGGAGGTCATTTGAAGCTGAGAAAGAGAATGAATGAGACTTTGTGGAACAACTTTGATACTTTGCTTCAATCAAGATTCTAGAGAGAGATGTTGTGACTTCTCTCATCTGCTTTGTGCGTCCGATCATCATATCGAGGGCTTTCAAGAAATTGAAAGACAGAGGTGCCGATTACCTACAAAATCGAGGGCTGCTAGTGATAGGCAGAAAAACGTACCGATCATCGTATCGAGGGCTGCTGGGGATAGGCAGAAAGATGTGCCGATCATCGTATCGAGGGATTCCAGGGATAGGAAGACAGACAGTCCAATCATCGTATCGAGGGCTCACCAAGGTGTTGGTGAGACAGACCTTTAAACCTAGGTGAAAGTATAACCCTTCTCTTTGGGTTAAAAGAATTGTAATTCTTTTTCATTTCTACTATTACTTGTATTAGAAAGGAATTTGTATTGTTTCCTTTCTTCTTTACATATTTAATTGTAATTGTTTCAATTACAATCATTCTATTACATATTGTATTGATTGATTCTATACGCTTTAAGGTAGAATCATTCTTCTTTGTATTACTCTGATTATTGTGTTCATCTTGAATACAATTGTTTTAGATTACATTAGTATTACAATACATCATACCTTTTTATATTCAATACAATTTTGGGTATTTGTATTTGAATTAGTTTAAGATCATTTAATCTAATCTCTTAGTTTCTAAATCTCAAAGGTTTTTAAACCTACAATCCACCCCCCTCTTGTATTGTTCCATCTAATAGACATACATATCTATATATTCGATCCAACAGTTATTACTTACTCTTTATGATTACTCAATTTTACTCTTCTATTTTTTTAACCACAATAAATGGTATCTTTTTTAAAATTTGGTGTTGAAACTTATTTTTATTATGAAATAAAATATCACTTCCAATATGGGTATAGGGAGACCCATTACATTGTTTTTCGGCCTAAGGCCAAGTGGCCCATGAACACTGCTTGGAGGCCTGGTGCAGTATCATGCCTACATCATCCTGCCAGTGTAACCAAGGCTACTTCATTATTGCATCATTGACTGCATCATAAATCCCCAAGTACATTTTCAAGATTTAAAACCTTGTGTTTTTATACGGGTTTATGTAGTTTACCAATTAGGTTCCACCCCAACTATAGGCTAACTTGTATCTTATTTTTAGTTAGGTAATTTATACATTAAGACTATAATTAAACTGTGTTTTGATACATAATATAGACCTATGTATTATAAATATGAAATAATATTAATTAAATAAAATTTATATGTGTTTTTAAAATAAATTTTGATACAAACGCATGTAATTCACAAAACCTCATTTTAACCTTAATCATAATAATTAATTGTAACCGTTTTTACTTATCATAAATGTAACAAAATTTGTTAAAATTATTAAATAATAAAATTTACTTTTGATTAAAAAAATAAAATCCATTTTTTTAATTTAAAATCACAATAGTTAAATAAATTAATTAATAATTAACCCCATAGATGTGATGAGAATGCATGTTTTTAAATTGAAAATATTGAAATGCAAAGAATGATATTATATTGAAATTCAATATGAAAATTATTTCAATGAATTAAATTCTATTAGTTGACATAAAATTGAAATAATTTTACTTTAAAACCAATAAAAAATATAATGTAACATTATAAATTATTTATTCAAAAGGTATTTTTCAATTAAAATTCTGTATTTTTAACTATTCATCAAGAAGTGAATCATTTCCAAATGAACCCATAAATTCACCCTATGATAGTTTTTTATTAAAAAATAAAAAATGAATTTTATTTTTAAAAATATATTTTCTATAATTAGGGAAAAAATAATTGTAAAATATGTGGAAAAATCATGACCAAACAATCTTTTATAAAAAATATTGTTTTTTGGAAAAAAATTATTTTTTAAAATGAGTATTAATTTTATTACAATCAATTGGTAACTAAAAAACATTTCTAAACTATATAATTTCATAACCTTGAAAATTCTATCCACAACCTCTAATTTAATGGCTAGGATATAACTATTATATTAAAAAATAATATTTTAAAAATGTATCATTGTTTGGTAAAACTTGGTCATGTGTGTAATACAATATAAACTCAATGTTGCATGTAATGAAAGCTATTGAGTTTATTTAAACAGAAATATATCATAATTTATCATGGTGTTATATTCCCTTACATGCTAGGTGTTTCATGTAATACATTCTATCATTTACAATTTCCTTATTTTAGAATTTTGGGGTGTTACACTATATATGTGGGCACGTTTCTTAAACTACCTATAGTAAAAAAATTAATGCTTAGATTATTTTTACTTATGACATTGATACCCCTATATTTGGGAAAATTTCAATTGAATTTTCTATGTTGGAGACTTTTTTTAGGATGTAAACATGATTACTTTTCTCCAACTTCATCTTGTAGAATTTTGAAAGCCATGACCATTTGTACTACTAATATTAAAGACCCAATGTTTAGGCACATCTTGTGTGTCATTTTTGGGTTGGAGTGGGGTGATAATTCATTGAGGGAAACAACTAGTGCTTCGTAAGGGACAAAATAATTTAGATTACTTGGGAAGGACTAAAAAATATTTTTTTGGAAGGTTATATCCATACTAGATGTTTTGTTCCATCCTAATGAGTTTAAACACCTATATATGAATGATGATATTCCTATTTAACATAATAAACAATGAGCACATTCTGTCTAAAATCTCAACATTAACTCCCCAAATCCTATCAATTTGTTACTTACATTTGGTTAGTTCCTCTATGAATACTTGTATCTATAAAATATCATTCTTAGGGTGTTTTTAGGCTCAAAAATTCATTTTCACTTATTTTTACTTGATACATGTCACATAGTTGGTAGAGGTAACACATTAAAGGACCCAATTTATGAAAATTATTTATCATATTCTATTATTAAAAAAAATTATTATAATGCCTGACATTATGTTTGTAGTGAACATTCTGTTATGTTTTCAATGTATCATATCATTTCATTGTAATTGATGAATATTGACTAAATCAGCCAAATTGAGAACCTAATTGATCAATTATTTTTAATAATAAGTAGTATCATTGAATTAAATGGGGAAAGTAAGAGGTTTCCGATCTATTGAGAATATTGATCCTTTGTGGAACAACACACATTACATTTACATGTGAACTTATCCTATTTTTGTGTCACGTAATACATCTCCATATGAAGATATTCTCATAAATACACCCATGAGACTATTTCCTAGGATAAATCTATATCTCATTATGACTCAATGTTATGTTAGTACCAATGAGGCCCTATATCAAGTCTTGTGTGTACACTAGAATCATAGCCTAACCTTGCATACGCCATTATGAGACTATGGTTATCACGACCCATCCCCCTGGGCTCGTGTCGTGACTACCCCAAGCCCACCTCTTAAAGGCCAAGGGCTAGAGACTAGTGCCGAAGGAATTATTCTACAAGTGGGAGGAATTTCCTTGAGTTCCCTATGCACGCGTACTCACACACACAACCACATCCCAAAAAAAGGAATGGAAAGGTAAAACAGTAAATGAAACCACTAAGTAAACAACAACCAGAGTACAATAGAAAGTAAGTACAAGGTGGAAAACTGGGCTAGTATATAGTCTCACCAAAGGAAAAGTAGAACACAAGTAGAACCCAAGGTCTCAGAAACTCGTCTGCCGAGAACCCTACCTGAAGGGTATGTGGAGGGTAGCTTCCTGAAGTCGTAGGAGTACATCTTGTATGTTATCTCTCACTTAACACCACTTGGTCTAGGTCCTCCCTAGACTCTGTCAAAGTTTCAGTCATCTACACAAGACATGACACGTGTGGGAAAATCCCATGAAGGGGTGAATAAAAAATTACTCATTAGGGGACCCCAAAACCACAAAGGTAAAGCACAAGAGGTAAACCACAATGAAATGCACAGTTAGATCTATATTGGTATATGCTCACATATATCAAAGAACATCCAAATATACTCATCTCAGCCACTAACCAAACATGTTGTCCCAACCAAACAGCCAACATTTGGATTCTCATTGAAGGCTGAAGTCATAACACACTAAACATGACATCACACTCCATGAGCTCATCCATTCCTAATGGAGCCCATCCGAGAGATGCACTCTATTGGGTAAAATCCTACCATTCCGAATGGTATGTCTGAGAGAATATTCTCCATCGGTAACATTCTACTAGGTCTGAATCTAGTCCCCATCAATAGAGGTTTAGTCATTACAGTCATGAACCCCATGAAAGACTACGGAAATCCAAGTGAAGAGGCCCACCCGTCACTATTGTGCAATGTTTAGGGTGCACTACTCCAAACTAACCTACGATACCTCTGTTGCTCTTATAAAGAGTGGGCCACACCTCAATCCATCAAGGGGTCACTAGATCCATCTAGATATAATTCACAACTAGTGGAGGTGTGCTCTCCTTATCACTATGTTCTATAGTCGAGGGAGATCTAAATCTTATAGAGGACCTGCTCCCCATCGCTACTCGCATATGGGGGAGTATGACTCTGTAAGTGAGGACTCGCACCCTGGTTCCAATAGGAGAGTAAAAATCATGAGGGACCTGCACCCTAAATCAGTAGAGGAGTAAAACATTTTATTTCAAGGACCCACACCATACATTGTAGGGGAGTACTACTAATTGACTAGAGGATTGTCATATGGGTAGTATAGTGGAGTACAAACATTGTCATTTGGTTCGATATGGGGGACCCACACCCTAGTACGTTAGGGTATTACTGATCCTAGGCTAGAGGACCTGCTCCATTGCACGGTAGGGGAGTAACAACTCTGCTGTAGCACTACGTGAGGAGGACTCACACCCTGGAATGATAGGGGAGTACTGAATCCTACATTAGAGGAACTGCTCCCTACCAGGTAGGGGAGTACTAACTCTATATGTGTTAGATATGGAGGACCCATGCCCAGGTCCTTCAGGGGAGTACCAACTCCAAGGTTAGATGACCCACTCCCTAGTCCCATAGGGGAGTACCAACTGTTCCTTCATGAACATCTCCGAGAACCTTCACACTAGTCCTTCAGGGGAGTAACTGCCCCATAAAAAACTATGAAAATTGAAAATAACCAGCACACATGATGTGGGGAGTCCCAAATCTACATATGGAGAGGAATAAGGAGTACATATGCCTTGAGTCATCAAGGGAGAATCCTCCTAACATTCCTTTATAAGAACCACCCTGGTTTTTTCCAATGTCTGCTTGCACCAAGAGATCCTACGCTTCAAACCAATAGGACATCATATAAATTTCATAGAAACTAATTTGGATTATCTCAAAAAGACCTTATCGTTCGAAGGGTCCCAATGCAGTAGAAGACATGTCAAATAGAACTAAATTTAGAAGTTACAGAAATGTTTTATGAAACGTGGGATAGTTGGGTTGGGGTCCGGTCTGACCCAATCGGACTGACCCGGCCTGGGTCTGACCTGACCCAATTGGCCCGGCCCGGAGTAGCTGGGCTGTGGGCCAAGATAGTTGGGATACAGGTCCGACCATCTGGGTCCTGGGACTGCCTTTCTAGGTTGTGGGCCTGGACCAACCTACCTTGTTGGGCGCGACCTACTAGGACCAGCCCAACCCACTACAACGGGATGGTTTTCCTAGATTAGATACAGAAATGGACACTTTCATTTTCTCCTCAGGCGGTGCTAGCTGGCATTGCTACACCAACCAACCGGTCCACGTAGCAGACCGGGTCTTCTTGCACAACCCGCGGTAGAGCCGCCAATCCAGATCATGCCACGACCGGGGGCCATAGCTTCCTCTCTGCGGTAGCCGAGCAGCTGCCATCACCAGCTCCATCATGACGCACTGCCCCACCATCCAGCACGCAGCTGGCACCACCGCCGGTGGCAGCCTGGAAGAACATTCCGCAAACCACATAAAGTGCTATGTTGGTCAGTTCTTCGATCTGGAGTGTGTTCTGGAAACCTTGGGTCGTATTCTTTATCATATGGGACATAAAACCTTGTTGCGATCTATCCAAACACAAAATCATTTGAGTGGTGATATTTTCCTCCCCACCACATTCTGGTCACCTCCCCCACTATTTCACCTTCATTGTGCCATGTCCATCTGAATCCAAGACTTTAGATCATTTCCCTATGGATTTATTGCACCACGACCGTTCGATCACCAAGCATTGAGTCGTGAGCCAAGCGAGGGCTGCTAGGACGAATGAAGAAAAGTGTGAGGAAAAAATAAACAAATAAACAAAGATTCAATGGACCTAGATCGATTTTCATGTCAATATAGTTCAATACCATTAAAAGGGTCAACAAAATATTTTCTAATAGGATATCTGGTTAAGACCACACAAAACTAACCTTCCTGCAAGAACGATCGAACCATGGGTCAACCTGTTCATGGGTTGATCGGCGTCCGTCCTCTAAAACTAGGAACGGGGAAGATACATTCAAATAGCAACCCATACATCAAGAATTTCATTTAAAAAGGATGAAATTATCCGTTTTTTGTCGTTCTGCCACATTTGATCTAAATCTCATTCATCAATTCATTGATTGATCATTGTTGTTGATCGTCATTCATTTTTTGTTGTTCATCAATGGTGATCCTCCAAAGACCCAGATATTTACTCTCTACCTTGTCAACCATTCATTGTTGTCAAACCATTAAGCGATGTTAATATCCTTTTTGTAACTGATGAGATATGGCGTCGTTATAATGTTTCATTAATGAAACAACATTTTAGTTAAACTCAGGTAGAATCCATTATGCTACACAGATTTCAAATTCAAACAAAAATAAAATAAATCCAATTTATTTTATTTAACATTTTCTTCAAAAATACCATAAAATAACTTTTCCATTCAAACTATGGTGGTCAAAGTTAAGTCCCTTTTATGTGAATTCCACCATTCTGAGTTTAAAAGTGCTCTTGGATTTTTGATCTGAGCATCAGTTCAAAATATTGAAAAATACGTTTGTATGATTAAATAGTAATATTTTAAAAAAGTTTGAAAATCTATTTCGTACACTATGGGTCTCGGAATTATGTTCTGTCTCAGAGCCTGGTCTCGTAAACATCCCATTTAAATTTTAAAAACAATTTAGTGGAATTCTGGGACATTATGCCATTTTTAGTATAATGACAATTTGATTAACTTAATCAGACTTTGAAAACATCAATATAGTTTGTAGGAAAGACATGAGATGGTATCACCACTAATATAGCCACACATAACCCCACATTAGATATGTATGGCCCTTAATATAAAACCCTTAGTTTTTCTAAATTATTATTATTTTAAATAAGTTAAATTAATTTGATAGCTTGCATTAAATGTAAAACTGATTCTAGATTACCCAATATGTAACATAGATTTTATCTTTCATTATATGTGAAATAATGTTTTAACAAACTACATTATATTATTAATAACATTATTAAAACAAAACTGTTATACCACATATATTAAACATAGTATTATGAATAGTAATAAATATTTTTTAAATATTAATTATTTTGTTTTTATATATATAAAACCTATTAATTAAATAGTACATAATTTTAATAAAAATATTTACATGTTTAAAACGTACTATTTTACAAAAAAAATATATTGAATTTTTTGAACAAATAATAAATGTAATTTTGAAAAAATTTAAAATATTTATTTTGGAAAAGCTTAATTTTTTAAATGAACATGTCAAAATCATCTTAAAGTTAAATTTTAAGAAAATTCTAAAAAAGATAATCTTTTCAGTGACTAATGAAAATATTGGGTTTTATGAAGAGTTTTCATTTTTTTAAAGCATTTAAAAATATAAAAATTGTTTTAATATGGGTTTAAAAGTAAAATAAGTTCAATAATATATTTATTAATACAATTTAGTTCATTATATACATTTTTATTAAGAATTTTGATATTAAAACGTTTTGAACATAGAAAAATTTTCTTTTTGGAAAAATACTTTTTCATTGATTATTTGGATTTTATATTAAATTATAATATATCACTATTGTGAATGAAATTTGTAAGAATTGATTCCATATTTAGAATAAAAATAATTTATATTATATAATAAGTTAAACATACATTTTGGCCATAATGAATAGTGAATAGTGTAAAAATAAATTACCATAGTTATGGTTTAAATGGGTTTACCAGGGTGTTAAAATAAAATTATAAGGGAAAAAATGTCCTAAAAATTGACTAATTCTTAATATATGGCCATATATACATATTAACCTTCATAGTTTCAAAAAAGGGTCATTTTTTTAATCTTTTCACATGAATCACGTTTTAATTTTGGAGACTTTTGAGAAACATCCAAGAAGTTTCCAAGTGGTTTACTTTCCACACTTATAAAAGGAACACTCCCCGACTATCCTCTCTATGCTCCAAGATCATTTTCGTTTGGAGAAAATATACTTAAAACCAATCCTCACTTTCCTTTATATATATATTAGGCCTTGTTTTGGTTAGTAAAGCCTCATAAGTAGGCTTCAGTTGTAAACCTAAAGAGGCTCCCCGAAGAAGAGGAAATGCTCTTAACAATGAATTATACTATTATTTATTCTTCAACATACTTAAATTATAATTAAACAATAATAATATAAAACCCTCAGTAAATTATATATAATTTTATGTTTTTATATTATGTTAATGATCTATATCCAAATAATTCCCCTCAAATGGGAAATGAAACTGCTGATCACGTGTACGGAGGACTACCACCTCACGAAATGACATAATTCATAATCAATCACCACATCCATAGATTGGATAAAATGGTGAATATGAAATATTTATATGGTATTTGTAACATAATTTCACTTATGAAAATAAAATATCAAAAATACCATATTTTAATTTCCATCCATGGGGGACAAACTAACGCCACTCATGTATACGAGGACTATCACCTCATGAAGTGATATGATATGTTCTCAATGAATCTATTCATGGAAGGTAATAAGTAATATGATATTGAAAATATGTGATACATATGAAATAATAATGGTTTTATAAAGGTTATAAATTACTTACCCTTCTTTCTCTACATCAATTGAAAGATGGAAACAACGTTCTTGTGGTCATACAACCTACCATCTCTATTAACAATTCATTTCATATTTCAATATATAAATTTTAGGAATGAATTTAAATATGTATATAATGAATATATATGATATTAATTTCATATTTAAAAATCATTATATCATTTAAATATGACCAAAATACATGGACCAAAACTACTAAATGAAAACTCTCATGAAAAACAGAATAGTTAACACCCAATAGTAAAAATTTTATAATAGAATTATTAATAAATGGGTGTTTAAACATTATAAGGGGATCATATATGATATTATAATTATGGTTATGTTTAATGACTAGAACATTTTAAATGATATTTTTTTCCTCTGAAAATGTCTATTATATTTTATCATATAAAAAAGCTAAATCTCTTTAATAATGAATTGAATATAAAGGTAAATGTGACCATATGGATCTGAACATTATATTTTAGTCGTTCAATTATGAACTTTTGTAAAAATGATCCTGGAGAACGATACTCTTGATTAAAATTTTAACGTTATACTTAGTGTTTATAAGAAGAAATGAAAAAGGATAAATAATCCAGAAACGAGAAGTGATGACCTAAACCAGTAGACTCATGCCTTATGAAGTCCATCTATCAAAATATGAGGTGAATCTATCAAAAATGGGGTTCTCTCACGACCAAGGCCAAGGTGATATTCAAAAAGAGATGTTAGAATGAAATTTCCTAAGTGAGAAGTTCATGTTAGTGGAAATTACCACTAGATTGTTGTTAGCTGAGCCTCCCTAATAAACTATCACCATCGAAAACCTTACCATTAGGTCATACATTGGTGTTATAATGTGTTACATGTCCCAGATATAGTGTTTAATTCCTTTGTAAAAATTAAAATTTTTATTCAATCAATTTTGATTTAGGAATTTTGTTGATTAATGAAAATTGGTTTAATTAAGATGGATTTTGATACATTAATTTTTCAGTTCCAGATATAACATTCATGAAGAGATATAAATTTTTATAATAAACTAATTCATTATGAATAATAATCAAATTAATGAAATATTATGATAAAAAATGTTTTATTTAAATATAAATGATAAAATAATTTTTCTAATTTTACATGTCAGAAATTTTACTATGCATTCAACCTGCTACTATATTAAATAAATAAGGATTTTTCAATTTAAAAGACAAAATTATCATATTAAAATAATAATTATTGTAAAATAATCATTATATTTTAAAAAATCACATCCAAATTATATAAGGGTGAGTATTTGCGAATTTTTAAAAATATTTTGTTTTCCATGAATTGTAAAAATGCAATTTTTAGTTTTTAGTATGTTTAATGACTTTATAATTATGATATAATGATGTAATAATTAAATAAACACAATACAAGGCCAAAAGTATGTTATTTTATTAATATCATTTATTTTAATATATTTTAATCAACTTCAGAACCTATAATATACTTTTCAAAGATTAAAATTGATACATTAACATGAATAAAATTATTCTTATAGAAATTATAATTTTCTCTGCCAAAAAAAGTAATATAAAATTATTATATAATATTATATACTAAAATAATATAAAATCTATCCCAAACTTCCAAAATCATGGTAAATCCAATGGGTTTTAGTTTTTCCACAACCTAGGATTCTAAGGCCTATATTTTTGGGTATTAATAAACAAATTCCCAACTTTTGCTATAAATACCCAACTGTTTCTCCATTTCCATTCACTATCAATACATAATCCATTAATAAAAGGTATTTTTACCTCCCATGTATTCCCCCTTAGGTTACCTCAATCCCCCAAATTCCCTATCCTCAATTTTTAATATTAATACTTTATGGTTTGGGAATTATCCTTCATTTCACTTAAATTTATGAACCGTTTTTGTAGGTGTCTTCTAATGATTATAATTACTATCTTTTATTACCTTTTAGATTATACCTTTACTTATATTTTTTGTTTAATCATCTGTTTCTCCCTTTTCCCTTTATTTTCACCATTTTATAAAACCTCATTTTATATCTGATATGTTGTCGAATTTACTTCTCAAAATTTTAATTTTTCTCAATAATGAATTATCATTTAATTTTCTTTTTGTGAATACCCAAAACTATTTATTTTCCAGTTGCATTCAACTATATTTAAAAATGATTTATTTTATTTGGTTGTTAACATATATAAATCTCCCATTCCCTTTTCAAGGGTTAAAAATCAATTGATGATCTTATCGTTAAGTAGTTTCCAAAACATCACCATTTTTTATATGAAATTGATTTCTTTTATTTTCCATGTTTTTTATGAAATATTTTATTATGACTACTTGGATCAAAATAATTAAAAAATATTAAAGTTTCACCCTGACATCACACCAATGAATTATCTCAAGATTCTAATATCTAGATATGACTTGTTTTATTATACCTTGGTGAATAACCTTGGACATTATTATGACACCTCGGTGATAAACCATAGTGATATGCTTACGAATGTATCATTTAAATACTCTAGAAAACTTTTCATGATATTATTAATGCCCTTTTTGTTATTATATTCCTTATATTCCATTTCTCATTCCATTAGTATATTCTTTAAGTTCATATTAGTATTCCTCAAGATCCCTTGTAAACTATTTCCCTTGATTTCCCCTACTGGTGATATTCTCACCCCTTTACTTTGATGTATGGACCCAGGTTATCAAATGAATTAAATATACTTAGTATAAAACATTAAAGATTTATTTATAGTAGATTATAATATTTGTTAATGTTTTCGTGTATTAAGTATTTTTTTCCAAGAAACTAAACATTAATAGATCCTCTGTTTATACAATATAATGAAAAGTTATGTAACGAAAAGGAGGGATTCCATAGCCAATATCAAAGGAAAATTTACATATTTTAGAAAATTAGTATTTGAAATGTTTAGGAATAACCTTAGAGACAAATTAAAATATAAGAAAAAATCATTGTATTTTGGTGAAATATTAAGAAAGTGGTTTCCGAGCAAGGAAATCACTATCTGGATACGAACAAGTGGATGTGGAATTGGAAAAAAAATTTCTAATGGAAACACTCACAAAAAACGCTTTGAGCAAGACTCGAACGTGAAGTAGTGCATGGAAACGTGAATTTCGTTCCTCCTGGATTGACACTCCATAGGGATATGTTTGGTTAATCACATGATTTTTATGAACCAATATGAAGAATTTATTGAACATTTATTTGTGGCTAAAGAATAAAATATTTAAGAATGATGTTTTAAGACATAAAACACATTTAAAATTATAATATTCCTCAATGGGACACATTTTTTACTACACATTTCTTCTTTTATAAAATTACCATAAATAGAAGGAATCATATAAATGAGGACCTCGGTGGACCATGTGCTAAGGACCTTCCAATGGAATCCCAAATGGAAAAAGTCATGAGAATAATGAATCAACTGACTCTATTTATGAGCAATAGAAAGAATCAAGTTGAGAGACCAAATTCACCTCAAAGGGTACAACTTCCCATTGACCCCTTCATGAATCAATGAACACCTTCATTTAGTGGATATTTCAAACCGTTCATTTATAAACAATGGATAAATTCTTCAGAAATGATATTTTCTATAATACATTGTTTGGAATAAGTAAAAGTCACCTTGGATGAGTATCACATAGAGGAAGAAGATAATCGGTGGGGGAAACAGATTAAAAACATGAATCCAATAAATTAAATTGTTACTATGGAGTGGGAACAGTTTAGGGAACCTCTTTCAAAAAATATTTCCCATATTTATGGAGAAATAAAATGTAGAAGGAATTATAGGAGTAGTGGTAGAAGGAAAATAAATATGTAGGATGTTATGAGATGAACATTAAATATTCTCGTTACACCTATAGCTATTTCATGGATTCTAAAAGACAGGTTGATAGATTATTTGGTGGACAAAGACCCGATATATGGAAGAATATATCCAATCAAGACTATATGAGCTGGGAGAAGATAGTATGAAGTGATATGAAGGTTGAACTATCATTTAGAGAGACACAATGGTCACATAGATCGAATGAAAAGAACATATCAATGGAGCCATGTTAAGGGAGGAACTTTGATGATGGAAGAGTATGAAATAAAGTGGAACATACCACATGAAAAAAATGTGGGAATAAGAATTTATGGAACTTCTTTCTCGAGAGTGAAAAATTCTACAAGTGTGGAAGAGATTGACATATTAGTAGGAACTTTCCTAGGAATGTGAAGCCTCAAATTATAAACCCTAATGGAAGAGGGAAGATGGTGTAGGCCTAGCCTGAAGTCCAATTATTTAACTGTAGAAAACATTGGCACTTTTCTAATCACTATCCAAATATTAATATAATAGAGGGTAATCACTATCAACCTCAACATAGTCTAGGAGAGAAAGATATGGATTTTTTCTATCACGAAGGCAGATGTTGGAGCTCTAAATGATGTAGTGGTAGATACTCTGAATGTTCTTTCAAATCTATCAAGTAATTTATTTTATTCAGGTTCTACATATTTCATTATTTCCTACAAGTTGGAAAATAATGTCGAATAAATATCTAAACTATGATAAAAAGTGTTATTAGTCAATAATAATAGAGGGATTTTACAAGCATCAATAGTGAATATAAACTCTTGTATTCACTTTGAAAAGAAAAATATCATCACAAATATAGTAATCATTCACATGATGTAATTGGACAGTATACTTGGGATGGAATGGATCTCACAGTATAACACCAAGATCAACTATAAAAGCAATGAAATATTACCATTCATAAATTGAAAACCAATGGTTATTTTTAATGGATATATATCACAACTAGATATTTATCAAGTAGAACCTCCCATAGCCTTCTTTATTGATATTATTGGTGAGGATAAAGAAGGAAGTGAATGTATAAGAACAGATAACGATCCCACCATTTAGGAATACACTGACGTATTGTAGGAATAGTTACCCCGACCTCCCCTAGAAAAAGAGGTAGAGTTATCTATTGAACTTATACCTGGATCCAGGATGATATCAAAAACTCCATATTGAATGGAAAATGTGGAGCTGGGGGAGTTAAAGAATTAGCTTCAAGATATTTTGGATCAGGGGTTTCTATTACCAAGTGTGTCGCCCTTCCGTCTTGATAAGGATACTAAGAATGTACTGATTTTTCACTTTTTCGAGATATTGCTAGAGGTTGATTCTAGAACCACTTATAATGATATGTTAACCCTTTCTACTCTTTTTGATAAGATCCAAGTTTAAGTTGAGTGTAAGAAAAACTCTTTTCTACAATGAATTTATAGATATTGGGATCTCATTCAAGTTATGTTGAAAAAAATTCTTCATGTGAGGAATGTGGGATGAGAGGTCATCCAAAAAATAATTTTCAATGGAAGCCAAAGAGGAATGATTCAAAATTGTAAAAGCCTACTACTCATTATAGTGATTCACTCAAAGAACCAGTTTCCACTAAGGTTGCTGTGTTGATTACTAATAAATCTAATTCTACGGTATCTAGAAAAGTGTTTCTGGTGGATTTGTCTCTGGAGAAAGTTCATAGTGAAACCTCTAATATTCCAGTTGATTTGGTTAAATAGGATAATTCATTTTATGAAAGATTCATGACACTTCATCCCTCTCAGGTTGATGTCCCTAATCATAATGATGCAACACAACATGTTTACTATCATTATGAAATATAGAATCACTTTCTATCATCTGAATTATCTGAGAAATGGGGGAACATTTCTGAAATGAAAGGGTTAATTTTAGTACGCCTATTAGGGCCTTAGATAGTGGTTAGCTTTCATCTAATAAGGATGAAATATTTTTTGGAAAGGCAAAGATAACTGATGGTGAAGGTTTCACCTTCGTTCCCTTAATGTTCAGACCACACAAATATTATTCTAATCTTCTTAGGAAAGTTTCTACCAAATCATATTCTATTGGGTCAAGGAAGGTTGATACAGATATCTTAAAAATTATCAATTGGAACAAGTCCCAATCTTAGTGGGAGACTTCTGGTGACAATGATTATGGAAATGATATGTCATACTATGATATCTACACTCATTTTTGGTGGATGATGGTAATTCTTCATGTTTGATCCCATTGGACAATTTTCTGTACTTTTTATTTCATTTAATAATTTTTTAGAATCTTTTCTTATAGATAGAATTGTTTGGTAAGAAGGATATATTATTCCACTTATGCGTTGATTATAGGGAACTTAATGATATCAAAATGAAGAACAAGTACCCTCTCCCAAAGATTAATGATTTATTTTATTATCTTCTTGGGGCTCAATTCTTCTACATGACTGCTCTTCTATATGATTATCTTAAATTGAGAGTAAATAAACAAGATATTCCAAATACCACCTTCTGGTCATGATATGGGAATAATAAGTTTGTTTTTATTCCATTAAATTGACTAATATCAAACTATATTTATGGATTTTAGGAATAGAGTCTTTAAGGACTACCTCTACAACTTTTTGGAAGTTTTTATTATAGATATTATGATATATTTCAAAAGTAGATAGGAGAATGAGGATCCACTAAGGGTTATATTGAAAACTATGAGGAAGTATAATATAATTGTAATGTAAAAAATGTGATTTTTTATAACAATTTCAGTTATTGGGGAATTTTGTAACCAATGAAGGAATCTCAGTTGATCCTACCAAGATGATGGTTGTGGAGGACTATCCTCATCCTACAAAAGTATCTATATTTCATAATTTCCTTAGTTTAGCAGGATATTGTTGGAGTTTTCTGAAAAAAATAATGACTTTTTAATCCAATAACCAATTTAACTCAAAAATAGTTTATGTTCATATGTACTACGTAGTATGATTAATGTTTCTAAGATCTAAAGAAGAGATTACTTACTCCACCTGTGTTAACACTACCCTCTATCAGAAAAGGATTCATTATTTTTAGTGATACAACAATGAAATGTCTTGGGCGTGTCATCATGAAAAATAAAATGGTGATTTCTTATCTATCTATATAGTAAAATTGTTATGAGAAGAATTATCCTACGGATGACCTGGACATAACTATAGAAATTTTTCACTAAATATATGGAGGTATTATTGCAATGGGGTGAAATGTGTAATATACACAATACACCAAGGTTTGAGGTATACAATCATAAATAAGGAATTGAACATGAGGAAGAGGAGATGATTGTATCTTCTCAAAAACAATGATTTTCCAATTCATTATCACCCCGGAATAGAAAACTAATTCACTGATTCATTATGTAAGAAAGACCCTTTTGTACTGGAAATGATAAGGATTCGAGGAGATACTTTGATCAAAGTCCAAGTAAAACTGGACCTAGGAATAATAAGGTTATAAATTCATAAACCCTATAACAATTATTTCTTATACATAATTACTAGTGAAGATAAATAATTCTCTAAGAGGATAACCTTTTTTATAGAATAATATAGAGGTTATGAGGAATGGGAAGTTTCATGAGTTCAATATTGAACAAGAATGTGTACTGAAATTCTGTACAAGGTTTTGTGTCCCATATATTTTGGAAATAAATAAATAGATTATTTATTAAGATCATATCACTACTTTCTCTATACAACATGGAATAAAAAAATGTATAGGGACCATCATGATCATTATTATTTAGATAACTTGAAAAGGGAGATTGCCAACTACACTACATGGTTATTGGTATGCCAACATGTGAAGGTGGAGTGAAAACATCCTAATGGGGGTATTGAAACCACAACCCCACAAACATAGAAGTAAAAATATATCACCATTGATATTGTGCCTATTCTCCCAACAACATCCGATGGAAAACATGTGATATTTGTTTTAGAGGATCTTCTCACCAACACTACCCATTTTACCATTTTTCGGGAAGATTTCCATCTTGAGAAACCTGAAAATATATATGTAAATGAAGTGGTGAGGTTTCATGGGGTGGCACTTTATATCATTTATGATCATGATCCAAGGTTCACATCAATATTATAGAGTTGTTTTCAATAGACTCCAAGTACCAAATTGAATTTCAGTACGACCTATCACCCCAAACTTACTTCCAAACAAAAAAGACTATTCAAACAATTAAGTACATTATGAGTACATTAGTAATTGAATTTAAAGGTTTAAGGGATCAAAATCAACCATCAGTTGATTCATCAAAAAATAATATCTTCCACTCGAGTATTACAATGGTACCATATGAATCTCTATATGGGAAGCGATGTAAAAATCCTACTTGTTGGGATGAATTTGGTGAGAGAAAGTTATATGGGCCTGATTTTGTTTAAGAGATGATAGAAAGGGTTCAATCCATCCAAAAAATCATAAATGTTGGTCAGAGTTACTAGAAGAGCTATGCTAACAACCATTGAAGGGACTTGTAGTTTGATTTTGGAGACAATGTTTTCCTTCAAATATCACCATAGAAGAGAGTCATGTGGTTTTCGAAGAAAGGAAATATAAGACCTTGGTACATTTTCTTCTATGAAATCCTTAATCACATAGGATAAGAGGCTTATCATCTTCAACTTCCACCAAATTTATCTCATGTTCATGATGTGTTCCGTGTATCTTTTTTGAGGAAGTACATACCTGACCCTTCACATGTACTGAATATAGAGGTGGTGCTTGTAACAACCTTGAACATTATAAAATGGGTCTCTATTCTTATAATTATTCCATATAGTATAGATAATATAAAATCACATAGAGAACTCAATAAAATCATTATAAATAAATTATAAATAGACTAAGAGGTATTTCTAGAAGTTAAGAAACCTATACAAATGGAATAGTAATTTGACCTTTGGAATATTATTATGAAAATTTGGAATAGTAATTCATCTAATATAATAGTAACCTAATCAAGGAAAGTATAACTAAAATTTATTCATATTATTAAGGATAATATGATATAATTATATCATAGTTTAAGTAAATTAAAAATTTAAAAATTATTAATTGAGTGTTGGTATTTTTGTAAGGTATAAATGTTTACTTACAATTTTTTAATTAATATAAATATTTAAAAGAAAATTTATTTTCATAAAACATATTCAAAAATTAATAATCTGTATTCATATGATTATTCAAAAAAATTTATGAGTCCTTAATTAATTTTTCAATGTTTTATAAAAACAATTATATTTTTAAAATTTTCATTTTCCAAGTAAATGATGGTTTTAATTAATAAATAAATTATTCATATTCAGAAAATTATTATCATAAAATGGAGTTCATTTTTAAATTATAAACATCAATAAATGTTTAGGTTTAACTTTTGGGATTATGCTAAAATACATGATTTTTTGGTGAGTAGTAAAATACGATAATTTACAATAAAATTTAAATACATGAATCTATGACACAATGTTTATGTAAGGATTATTTAGGTAAAAAATTCTTATCTATCCTACATTATTTAAATATATTTAGTGATAAAGTCATAACTATTCATATTATTGATCCTAAATAATAAACCAATGAATAAAATAATGAGAAAACACCCCTCTCCTCCCCTTTAAATACCAACCCTCACCTCCTCTTCTCTTCACAATTTAAAACACTTGAAGCTTGTCCATGTTATACTATATTGTCTTACCAATATCATATCCCACATCTAGGAGCCCTTGGTCTCATCAAAATACCAAATAGTTTTCCCTATGGAGGTTCTCAAGGAGGAGTGACTCAAGAGGTAAAATCCCTTTTCTTTTTCTTTTAATTTCATTTTGATTTAATTTTATTTTTTATTCTCACCTCACCCCTTATGAAAGTGGCATGATAATTACAGTATATTTTATATATTTAAATTTTATTATTTTATAGTAATAGTCCCTCATAAATCCTCTTCTCCTCTCCATTTTATTTTAAAAATTGAAACATCATCCGTGAGGTGTTGTTTTATACCTTCAAGGGAGACAAATTTTCATTTTCCTATTCCACAATCTAAAATAATAATAATATCATTATAATGGTTGAAACATATTTTAAAAATTATTTTATTATAATTTTTATGTTCTCGAACCAACATATATACATAATATTAAATAATAAAACCAAACGAGTACATTGTGATCGAAAAACGCGAAAAATGAATCTAAATGATTATCATTAACTATTTATCTAATGATTTATCCAAATAAATAATAAAAAATTATATATAATATCATTTAATATTATATTATTTACGTTATAAAATAGAATTTCAATTATGGACAATTATTCTCATTTTACATGATCTTCCACACATGTATACAAGCGAACATATCAAGAAACCCACAAAACAATCTCTCTTGAATGATGAAATTGAACACTATAACTCATAAAAATGGTTATAAATGAACTTAATAAAATTATAAAGGATAAAATAAATATATAATATGTTATATATCTATTAATTAATGAATATAATTTTACTATTTATGATATTAATCTTAAGAAATTATTCAGGAATAAGGTGAGGATATTCTCGAACCCAATTTACTATCATTAGATTATTTCTCATTCATGCCAAATTTAAGAATTTATATTATTTTAATATTCTTCAAATATAATTTATTTTTCATTAACTTTTCATTTTTGGGATATACATACTTCCAATCTGATTTAGGAAAAATTTAATGATTTCTTCAAAAGAAATCTTCCTTCTAAAATGACATGTTTTACTTCTCTTGACATTGTTTCTTCTTCACTAAAGATATATGATTCTAATACCAAGTATGTTAGTGAATTTTTATTTTTTGAACACAAATTTATATCCATTAAAGTATTATTTATGAAATTTACAAGAAACCCATTTCCTTTCCATGGGTTATTTTATGTAAAATACTGGTATATGTTCTTTGGGGCCTACATGATTATAAAAATGTTAATATGTGACAAGTGCACATAGAATTATATAGCACTCCAAAACATTGGGTAATGTAATGTATGTCATGATATAATGTTTAATTTAAATGAAAATGATGCTATATTTTTTTGACAAGCATGATTTTATTATTATTAACATATGTTATCTGTGAACATGATGTCAGTTTTGTTCACAATGATGTGCGGTGTTGAACACTAAGACATGATATTTCCATTTTATGAACTTCCACACTACATGATTCTATCTAATGCTTTATCTTATGATTATTATGTTTATCGCATTATAATATTTTTATAGTGATGATTATTCTCACCCATGTTATGTTGATTCCAGTTTTTATCTATCCTCTTACTGGGATTCTATCTCACCCCTTTTATTGATGCATATACTCAGGTGAATACTTATACCATAGAGAAAATAATGGCCAATAAGAATCTAAATAAGAAAGAAATAATAAATATTTATATTTATTATGTATATGTTTTTTATGGTCCTTATTTTACCAAGATACTAAATCTATAGATCCCGACTGTGTAATGATTTTATATTTTTTATCCTTAAGATTATATAATAACCAAAAAACAATACTAGGGTCACTATAGTTGGTATTATAAAAAAGTTTAGTTAATTTTGGAATTAGGAATAGAGAAACTTATTGAAAATACTTAGTATGATACTAATTATATTAAATCACCCAAGAAGATTTAGTTTAAAAAAATGAAAAACATAAGAATACAATAAGATAAGACATTAAAGTTAATTTCACAAAGGAAGAATTTATTTATTCATGAATTGTTTTCATATGATTTATTCAAAACTTTTATATTTTATAAAATGGTGGGAACCATGATAAACCCTTCCAACAACTCGTGTGAATGAAAATGCATTAATTAACTAAATGACTCCCCCACTGCCTTCGGTCTTGGAGTTAAAAATTTAATGGTGATGATTACCCAAATGTGTCAATCCATGATCAATAACTTGAATAATGTGGAACATCCTTGTAACACCCAAGACTTTTATGAGAAATATTTTGTTTTTATGATATATAAATCATCAAAGGAATCTTTCACTACACACAACACTAGCTTGGATTGCTTTACCCGCAATCGTGACCTTCCTCGATAGCTTGTGTCGTACGCAATACTGAGTTTTACTAAACAACGACATGCTATTAAAATATTATTAAAACTATCTATTATGAATAATAATATCCAATTTTTGAAATTTTGTAAATTTTATGGACTTCATTTTTGGATTCTGAATATCTAAATTATCCTAGGGTGAAATTTTGGTATTTTTCTAGAAACTTTCAATTTTTGATGAATAGTGAGAACACTAGGTTACAATTTAAAAACCGACTTTTTATTTAAGTAATTATTATTTTTTTATTTAAATTTATTTTAGGTCAAATTTGATACATAATACCTATATATGTTCAATGAAAATCATTGAAGCCATTTTATAAAAATTTTAGATATATAAAAATTTTATCGAACTTTTCACCGTCTTTTACCCACCTCCTAGGAAAATTTCCAAATTCACATAATACATAATTTTACCGCATTTGTGAGGGGAATTTTAAAAACCCAAGAGACACAGTTTATGTTAGTATGAAAAATTTGGTTCAATGTGATGAAAATAATTTTTGGTGAATAGTACCTTTTTACTTTTTTTACCACGGTTAAAAGTAAATAGGGCAATTAAGGGTAAAAATGATATTATTATTACCATAACACATGTCATAATTCTATTGGATAAGAGTAATTAGACCCAAAACAACCTTATGAATAAAATATGACCATTTAGTCCCACTTGGATTAGATTAGGACATTTATTATTAATTTATTTAAAGAAGGGTTAAAATAGTTAAAATCAATGTTTAATAAGTAAATAAAATTTAATATAGGTTTATAAATAAGATAAATTCTACTATA
This sequence comes from Viscum album, assembly GCA_963277665.1. Taxonomy (NCBI): domain Eukaryota; kingdom Viridiplantae; phylum Streptophyta; class Magnoliopsida; order Santalales; family Viscaceae; genus Viscum; species Viscum album. The sequence continues at coordinate 1,498,089,671 of OY728133.1, forward strand.
AATATTAATTAGAAAGATAAAACGATTGCCTACATAATGGTATTTTATTTATAATTTTTAGACATTATATAATTTAATTTATTTATGACACAATGATGATGCAATAATTATCTTATTAATGAAAATATTGACATAAATGATGTTATAAATACCAAAATAAATGTAATTTGAGACTTTTTATGAATTAAAATAATTTTATATGTTAATATGACATGTTATTATTGATTTAATTAACTTTTTTCGAACTATTAATTCTTTTTTGATTTCCAAAAAAATCAATTACCAAATAGTGTCAAAATTGGCATAAAATAGTTTTTAAAACAAATATTATATTATTAATTGTTATTTTATTCTAAAAAAAATTATATTAGGACAAATGTCCTAGCTAATGTTATATATATTAATAATAATCAACTTTGGGTTCGTTTGTCTTGTAATAGTAAGTTTATTAACCTTATAGTGTAAGAAAACAAGAAGACACGGTAAAAGTAAAATTATTTAACATAAAGTTAAATCTAAATGTTAAGGTTAAAATAGATACCTAAACTTGTATAAATTATATTGGATTATAGGATTTCGACCCATACCCACCTTAGCTTCTAAATAAATCAATTTGGAGCTATTAAAAACCGAATATGACTTTATAATAAAATAATATTTTTAGTTTTTCCAAAGGTGCCCCTCTCCTCCCTTTTAAAAGGGAACCTCCTCCCTCTCTTCCTCACACCACTTTGAGCCTCCACCCTCTGCCAAAACCTGCCAAATTCTCTTCTCCACTTCCCTAGAAACATCATAGAGGTCCTGGTCTTCTTCAAAGACCAATTTTAGTGCCCTAAGAGGAGGTCTCAAAGCGGCGCTTCAAAGAAGAGGTAATGTCTGTTACCGATTCTTTCAACTTTATTTCTTCTTCCACTTCTTCTTCTTTAGTTGTTGCATTATGAAATAATAACATAAGTATCACTAATATACTGGTATGTTATTATAAGTATGAAACTACCCTATTTCACCATCTATCCATCCTACAAAAAACGAAATCACCGTGCGTGCGTACGTACGGAATACCGTCTCCACGCCGTGGTGTAATCTATTTTCCACCACCACCTTACTTGTATGGGTATAATGGTGTAAATAAAAACAATATATGATTATTTTAAATTGATATTGATTCTGAAATATTATACATACACTTCAATAAAATTCGACGATCATGGGAACGATATCATCGCTCGTGTGTACGTACGGAATACCGTCTCCACGATGTGATGCGACTCGTCCTACATGATTTTCATTGCATAATGATTACATAATTGAATTGAGATAATAAATATGATATTTATACACTAATAACATTCTGGAAATAAGGTATTCATAACCTAAAAATAAGAATAAGAATTTATTCGACAAAACACGCATAAGAACAAAAAGCAATAAACACCCGAATAACAAGTAACAATGAAATATTACTAATAAGAAGCTATGAGTATGACCATATATGATATCATAAAAATAAGTATGATTATGGAATAAGTCAATGACATTATTTAAATCATTATATAGGAGGCTAGGACACTTACGAAGCAAATCGGACCTAAGGTAAGGGAAAATATCACAATATCATTTTTATCCGAGATTGTTTATACTTTGGTATTTACTAGGGTGTATTTTATCATCCCAATCCATGTTTCTTCAATATATAATATTAATTCCATCCACCTAAATTTTTTTAAATCCAATTTTACCCTTTGGTGAGTTTTTACTAAAAGATATTAAAGGAATATTTTGACGTTTTTTCGTACGAGGTACTTTTTGACTTTTCCGACAAAAGTACGAGAGGAATTATTTTTAACTTATACGGAATGAATGGATTTTTAAAACATTATTTCCAAGAAGCTTAATTTACAAGATTTCACGTTTATTTTTAATAAAATTATTTTAGTTTAAAATTTTATGACATGTTAAGGAAGGAAATGTTTTTTGAAGTAGAAAGGATATTTTCCTCAAGAATGGAGTTCAAGTGTTTTATCAAAATTATTTTCCATCTAAGATAATATAGGTTTCTATTTATATCCCGATTATTACATTGATTTGATTATGTTGTGATGGAATTATTTTTATGAATTCCTTTATCTTATATGAATTGTTTTATGATGTCATGATGTTTAAGAATCCCATTTTTATTACATGGGTTATGCAATGATGTATGATTTATGATTTTGTGGCATACATAAGAATGGTATCATTATGAGATGGGTGGGACCTATATATCACTCCAATGCATTGGTTAAATATTTATATCTCATGAGATAGAATGGGTGGAATGGCAGGTTAAACTGGTTCAGTGAAACATGACTGAAATGAGGAGTGAACTCGGTTCATAAATGGACTTTGTCCGCTAAGATAGTCTTGGCTATGAGTCTTGACTACTAAGAAATGATTCTCTATGATTATGTGTGTATGACACAAAGTTTCATGTTTTAAGTTATGATTATTGGGATTACATTTCACTACTATGATTTATCCCATGTTATGAAATTATGATCTCTTTTGCAGGTTAAGATTTCCAAAATGTTATGTTCGTATGAATATGATGTGATTGATATTTCTTTTGTTTACCCTTACTGAGAATTTGAGCTCACCATTTTGTATGTTTTCTTTCCCTAGGTCAGGAAGAAGGTTATTAAGTAGGATTTTCCAAAAGGGACTCTAGATATGATGAAATAAATGGAAAACAATGTAGATGCTTTATGAACCAGTTGTTTATGTTTCCCAGTTTCTAAAGAAACTATACCTATATGGTCCTTTCCTGGTTTTGTTATATGTTGTAATAAGTGTGCTTCAATTTTGAATTATTAACAATGTATATAAAGTGTGGGTCATTATAGTTGGAATCAGAGGAAAGGTAGTGTCATCCTTTGGAAACTAGGATGTGAAAGCCTTAGTAAGAACCCTAAGGATAAGTCTAAGAATAGAACACAATATCAGTGTTTGAGAAATGGCCATGAACAACCTATGATAATACCTTAAGTGTAATATTTTATTCTGGATTATGTGTTTTTCCTATTATAATTAGTGTTTCTCACACTATTCTTCTTGGTTTTAGTCAGTGGCCGGAACCCGAAGGAACCGTGTTAATGCGGAATGCGACGGGCAATGCAATGATTGTCCCACTGAGCAACCAAATGTTATGGGAGCTAGAATGAAAAATCTTTTATCCATGCTCACACAACTTTCTCAAGCTATGAATCATGTAGGACATCCAAACAAGCAAAGGAAGTAGCAACATTCAGTTGAATCCTTCATGAGGCATCATCTACCTTCATTCAATGGGTCTTCTGATCCATTAGTGGCTGAACAATGGATCAGTACCACTGAAAAGATATTTTGGGTTCTTCAATGTTCTGAACATGATAAAGTCATCTTAACAATTTATTGTTTGGAAGGTGATGCTGATAAATGGTGTAATCTTATTAAGAATATGAGGCAAAGGGGTGAAATTGAGTCCATGGAATGAGACGAGTTCAAGAACTTATTTTTCAATAAGTACTTCCCTCGTATTCTCTGAACAAATATGGAGAAGGAGTTTATTGAACTAAATCAAAAGGATGATGAATCTGTTGGTACCTACGAAAGAAATTTTACAAGACTTTAAAGGTATGCTTCTGGTATTATTATCCAACCTCAGAGTAAGATCGATAGATTCTTTAGTGGCTTAAAACCAAGTCTTCGAAGGGCGTTAGCCATAAGGGACTTCAATAGCGACGAGGAAATTGTTCGATGTGCTCTCAAGGTTGAGATGGAGATTGGTGTAACCCATCAGTCATATGAGTTTGATAAGAAGAGGAAAATGGATTTCAAAGGAAAATCTAAAGAGCACACTGAAAAGAAGATGAGTTTACCCTTATGCTCAATGTGTGGAAAGAAACATGGAGTAAATTGTATTAAGGGGACAAGAAAATGTTATATGTGTGGAAAAGAAGTTCATTGGGAAATTTAATGTCGAAATAATGGGAATAAGATGTCTAATGATGCAAACAAAGGAAGGGATACATAGAATGAACCTACTACCCTTCAATGATTCAAGTGAAAGGAGATGGGGCATTATGCCAATCAATGCCCAAATCCAAGGGTTGATGATGATGATCGACGTCAACAAACTCTTAAGGCCAAAGACAAAGGAATGTCACATGCAATTTCTATTAGCGATGTGGAGTACGATAACGAAGTGGTGAAAGGTACACTTACCATCTACTCTAAAGTAGCAAATGTTTTATTTGATTCTGGATCCACCCACTCTTTTATTTCTGAAGAATTTCTTAGGGTTTCACCATATTACCTCAACAATTAGATGTTGAGTTAGCTGTGACAACTCCTAATGGCACAACAGTCGCATCAAAATTTTATAATTCTTCTCCGATTGAAGTTTGTGGGAAAGTGCTTCCTACAAATCTTGTGATCCTTCATATAGTGGAATTTGATGTGATTCTTGGCATGGATTGGATTTCTTTATATGGATATCATATCAATTTCCAAAGAAGGGAAGTCTCATTTCATATTCCAGATCAATCTATGATCGTCTATCGATTCAAGGATGAACATAACCTTCCAGTGGAAATTTCTTCCATATTATGGGTCTTTATTCCACTAAATGAAGGTTATGTATCTCAAATGGTTGGTGAGAAACTCACGATTAAAAATATGCCCATTGTACGGGAGTTTGATGATGTCTTTCCAGAGGAATTGTCGGGTCTTCCACCAAATCGTGAAGTTGAGTTTTCAATAGAACTCGTACCGGGTGCATTGCCTATTTCAAAGACACCTTATAGAATGGCCCCAATTGAGTTGCAGGAATTGAAGAAGTAACTCCAAGAGAATATTGATAAGGGATTAATACGCCCTAGTGCGTCACCTTGGGGAGCACCTGTTCCTTTTGTTAAGAAGAAAGTAGATCAATGAGACTCTGCATTGATTATCGAGAACATAACCAGATCACTATCAAGAACAAATATCCTCTCCCATGCATTGATGACTTATTTGACCAACTACATGAAGCTCAATACTTTTCCAAGATTGATCTTCGTTTAGGGTATCATCAATTAAGGGTCAAATGGGAGGATATACCAAAGACGTCTTTCCGTACAAGGTATGAACACTATGAATTTATAGTGATACCATTTGGTCTTACTAATGCCTCTGCTATCTTCATGGATCTGATGAATAGAGTCTTTAGAGACAATCTTGATCAGTTTGTGGTAGTCTTTATAGATGATATTCTTGTCTATTCAAAGGGTAAGGAGAACATGAAGATAATTTGAAAATTATATTGAAGACCCTGAGAAAGAAGAAGCTTTATGCCAAATTTATGAAGTGTGAATTTTGGATTTAAAAAGTTGCATTTTTGGGTCACATAATCTCAAAAGAGGGGATATTTGTGGATCCAGAAAAAATAGAGGTTATCGAAAGATGGTCGAGGCCAACAAATGTAACTGAAATTCGATGTTTTCTTGGTTTGGCTGGATATTATTGACGTTTTGTGAAATATTTTTCACGATTATCTAATCCACTCACCAGGTTGACTCGAAAAGGAGTTAAGTTCTTGTGGACGGAGGAATGTGAAGAGAATTTCAAGGAGTTGAAAAGAAGGTTATCCAGTGCACCTGTACTCACACTTCCTTGTAGTGGAGAATGGTTTGTGACATACAATGATGCATCCAAGAAGGGGATGGGGTGTGTTCTTAAGTAAAATGATATGGTGATAGCTTGTGCCTCACGAAAGTTGAAAATCAATGAGAAAAATTACCCAACTCATGATTTGGAGTTAGCTACGGTAATCTATGCATTAATGATTTGGAGGCATTATCTTTATGAAGAAAAGTGTAATATTTATACTGATCATAAAAGTTTAAAGTATATTTTGACACAAAATGAGCTGAATATGCACCAAAGAAGATGGTTAGAGCTGATTAAGGATTACGACTGCTCAATTAATTACCACCCTGGGAAAGCAAAGAGAGTGGCAGATGCATTAAGTTGACAAGACCATGCCAGTTTATCAATGATGAGGATCACAAAATATCCAATATTTATGGATTTAAAAGGATGGATCTTGGAATTATAATGGATGGGGAAAATCATGTCTTTCTCAAATTAATGTTCAACCATCTATACATGTGAAGATTAAAGAGGCACAGAAAGAAGATGTTGAGTTACAAAATAAGGTGAGAAATATTCCTAAATTCAACCTTGATTGTGATGGGATAATAAAGTTCAGGAATCGGGTTTGTGTTCCTCCCATCCCCGAATTAAAGAAGGAGCTACTAGATGAGGCTCATGGTTCTTCATTCTCTATTCATCCTGGAAGCACAAAGATGTATTGGGACCTGAAAGAGTACTTTTGGTGGGATGGAATGAAAAGAGATGTTGCTGAATATGTCTCTCGATGCTTTGTTTGCCAGCAAGTTAAAGCTGAGAGACAGAAGTCCAAGGGGATGTTCCAACTATTACCCATACCCAAATAGAAATGGGAAAACATAACAATGGACTTTGTAACCAGACTTCCTAAAACATCCAAAGGCAATAATGTTATCTGGGTCATAGTTGATCATCTTAAAAAGTCTGAACACTTCATTGCTATTAGATAGGATTTCTCTCTGGATCAGCTTGCCAGGATATATGTGAAGGAAGTGGTAAGATTGCATGGAGTAAAACTTTCCATTATATCTGATCAGGATCCGAGGTTTACCTCGACATTCTAGCGAAGTCTTCAGCATACTCTGGATACAGAGTTGAGTTTCAGCACTGCTTATCATCCTCAGATAGACGATCAGTCTGAGAGAACAATTCAGACTCTAGAAGATATGTTGAGAGCTTTCTCGATGGATTTCAAAGGTGGTTGGGATCAACACCTACCTTTGGTGGAATTTTCTTATAATAATATATTTCACTCCAGTATTCAGATGGCTCCTTATGAAGCTCTATATGGAAAGAAATGCAAGACTCCAACTTGCTGGGATGATGTTAGGGAATGAAAGCTAATAGGACCTGATCTTGTTGATGAGATGGAAGAAAAGGTCATATTTATTCAACAATGCATAAGAGTAGCTCAGAGTCGACAAAAAATTTATGCCGACAACTGAAGAAAAGACCTAGAGTTTTAAGTGGGTGAAAAAGTGTTCTTACGAATATCTCCTGGAAGAGGGTCATGAGATTTGGAAAGAATGGAAAGTTCAGCCCTAGATATATCGGTCCTTTTAAAATTCTGGATCGTGTTGGGAAGGTAGCTTACCGATTGGCGCTTCCACTGAATATATCCCAAGTTCATGATGTCTTCCATGTATCTCTCCTGAGAAAGTACATACCTGATCCTTCACATGTACTCAGCTCAGAAGTTGTACCGCTAAAACAAGATCTTTCTTATGAGGATTAGCCGATATAGATTCTCGATCGTAGTGAAAAAGTCCTATGGAACAGGACCACTCACTTGGTGAAAGTTTTATGGAGGAACAACCAATTAGAAGAATCTACATGGGAGCTTGAGGATATGATGAAGGAGAGGTATCCTCATCTTTTTGTTACAAAGTGACGAATTTTGAGGGCAAAATTCATTTTAAGGGGGGTAGAATTTAACACCTAAGACTTTTATGAGAAATAGTTTGTTTTTATGTTATATAAATCATCAAAGGAATCTTTCACTACACACAACACTATCTTGGATTTCTTTACACGCATACGCGACCTTCCTCGATAGCTTGCATCGTACGCAATACATAGTTTCACTAAACAACGATATGCTATTAAAATATTATTAAAACTAGCCGTTATGAATAGTAATAACCACTTTTTGAAATTTTTTAAATTTTAGGGACTTCATTTTTGGATTCGGAATATCGAAATTAGCCTAGGGTGAAATTTTGGTATTTTTCTGGAAACTTTCAATTTATGATGAATAGTGAAAACACTGGGTTACTATTTAAAAACCGACTTTTTATTTAAATAATTATTTTTTATTTAAATTTATTTTAGGTCAAAATTGATACATAATACCTATATAAGTTTAATGCAATTCATTTAAGTCATTTTATAATAATTTTAGATATAAAAAAAATTTATCGAACTTTTCACCGTCTTTTACCCACCTCCTGGGAGAATTTCCAAATTCACATAAAACATAATTCTACCACTTCTATGAGTAGAATTTCAAAAATCCAAGAGACACGGTTGATGCCATTATGTAAAATGTGGTTCAATGAGATGAAAATAATTTTTGGCGAATAGTAAATTTTTACTTTTTTTGACCACGTTTAAAAGTAAATATGGTAATTAAGGGTAAAAATGATATTATTATTACCCTAAAACATGTCATAATTCTATTGGATAAGTGTAATTCGACCAAAAACAACCTTAGGAATAAAATATTACCATTTAGGCCCACTTGGATTAGATTAGGACATTTATTATTAATTTATTTAAAGAAGGGTTAAAATAGTAAAAATCAAAGTTTAATAAGTAAATCATATTTAATATAGGGTTATACATAAGATAAATTAGACTATAAATATTCATTAGAAAGATAAAACGATTTCCTATATTATGGTATTTTATCTATAATTTTTAGACATTAATTATTTTAATTTATGTATGACACAATGATAATGCAGTAATTATCTTATTAATGAAATATTGACACAATTGATGTTATAAATACCCAAATAAATGTAATTTGAGACTTTTTATGAATTTAAATAATTTTATATGTTAATATTACATGTGATTATTGATTTAGTTAACCTTTTTGAACAGATAATTCTGTTTCAATTTCCAAAAAAATTAATTACCAAATAGTGTCAAAATTAACAGAAAATAGTTTTTAAAACAAATATTAAATTATTAATTGTAATTTTATTCTTAAAAATCAAAGGTTCAGACAAATGAATTATATAAGGTTATATATATTAATTATAAACAACTTGGAGTTCTTTTGTCTTGTTATAGTAAGTTTATTAACCTTATAGTGTAAGAACACAAGAAGACACGGTAAAAGTAAAATTATTTAACTTAAAGTTAAATCTAAATGATAAGGTTTAAATAGAAACCTAAACTTGTATAAATTCTATTGGATGAGAGTATTTAGACCCATACCAACCTTATCTTCTAAATAAATCAATTTGGATCTATAAAAAACCGAATATGACTTAATAATAAAATAATATTTTTAGTTTTTCCAAAGGTTCCCCTCTCCTCCCTTATAAAAGGGCACCTCCTCCCTCTCTTACTCACACCACATTGAGCCTTCAATCTCGGACAAACCCTGACAAATTCAATTCTCCACTTCCCTAGAAACATCCTAGAGGTCCTGGTCTTCTTCAAAGACCAATGTTAGTGCCCTAAATGGAGGTCTCAAAGAGGCGCTTCAAAGAAGAGGTAATGTCTGTTACCAATTCTTTCAACTTTATTTCTTCTTCCACTTCTTCTTACTTATTTGTTTCATTATAAAGTAATAAAATAAGTATCAATCATATACTGGTATGTTATTATAAGTATGAAACAACCCTATTTCACCATCTATCCATCCTACGGAAAATGAAATCACCGCGTGTGCGTACATACAGAATACCGTCTCCACGCCATGGTGTAATCTATTTTCCATCACCACCTTACTTGGATGGGTATAATGGTGTAAATAATAACTATATATGATTATTGTAAAGTGATATTTATTATAAAATAGTATACATACACTTAAATACAATTCAACGATCATGGGAATGATATCATCGCTCATGCGTATGTACGGAATACTGTCTCCACGATGTGATGCGACTCGTTCTACATGATTTTCATTGCATAATGATTACATAAATGAATTGAGAGAATAAATATGACATGTATACACTAATAACGTTCTGGAAATGAGGTATCCATAACCTAAAATGAAGAATAAGAATTTATTCGACAAAACACGCATAAGAACAAAAAGAAATAAACACCCGAATAACAAGTAACAATGAAATATTACTAATAAGAAGCTAAGAATATGACCATATATGATATCATAAAAATTAATATGATTCTGGAATAAGTCAATGACATTATTTAAATCATTAAACATGAGGTTGGGACACTTACGAAGCAAATCAGACCTAAGGTAAGGGAAAATATCACAATCTCATTTTTATCCAAGATTGTTTATACTTTGGTATTTACTAGGGTGTATTTTATAATCCAAATCCATGTTTCCTAAATATTTAATATTATTTCCATCCACCTAAAATTGTTTAAATCAAATTTTATCCTTCGGTGAGTTTTTAGTAAAAGATATGAAAGGAATCTTTTGTCTTTTTTCATACAAGGTACTTTTTGACTTTTCCGACAAAAGTATGAGAAGATTTTTTTAACTTATACGGCATGAATGGATTTTTAAAACATTATTTCCAAGAAGCTTCCATTACAAGTTTTAAGTTTATTTTTAATCAACTTATTTTAGTTTAAAATTGTATGACATGTTAAGAAAGGAAAATGTTTTTGACGTAGAAAAGATATTTTCCTCAAGAATGGAGTTCAAGTGTTTTATCAAAATTATTTTCCATCTAAGATAATATAGGGTTCTGTTTCTATCCCTATTATTACATTTATTTTATTATGTTGTGATGGAATTATTTTTATGAATTACTTTATCTTATATGAATTGTTTTATGATGTCATGATGTTTAAGAATCCCATTTTTATTACTTGGGTTATGCAATGATGTATGATTTATGATTTTGTGGCACACATAAGAATGGTATCATTATGAGATTTGTGGGACCTATATCTCCCTTCAATGAATTGGGTAATGATTTATATCTCATGAGATAGACAAGGCTGGAATGGCAGGTTAAACCGGTTCAGTGAAACAGGACTGAAACGAGGAGTGAACTCGGTTCAGAAATGGACTTTGTCCACTAAGATAGTCTTGTCTATGAGTCCTTGACAACTAAGAAATGATTATCTATGATTATGTGTGTATTCCATAATGTTTCATGTTTTATGTAATGATTATTGGGATTACATTTCACTACTATGATTTATCCCATGTTATGAAATTATGATCTTATTTGCAGGTTTAGATTTCCAAAATGTTAGGTTCTTATGAATATGATGTGATGGATATTTATTTTGTTTAACCTTACTGAGCATTTGAGCTCACCCTTTTTTATGTTTTCTATCCCCAGGTCAGGAAGAAGGTTATTATGTAGGATTCTCCGAAAGGGACTCTAGATATGATGAAATAAATGGGAGACAATGTAGATGCTTTATGAACTAGTTTTTTATGTTTACCAGTTTCTAAAGACACAATACCTATATGGTCCTTTCCGGGTTTTTTATATGTTGTAATAAGTGTGATTCAAATTTGAAGTATTAACAATGTATATAAAGTATGGGTCGTTATAATCCTCATCCTTTACCCAAGATGGAGAAATGGGATATCTAGTGTTTTATATGAAAATTCCCACTAACGTTTAGTAGATCTTATAATCAACTAGTCATAGAATAGAGGGTTACCTCAATGGAGAAGATCTTTTATATGATTCAATATTATAATATCTATATGGTTAAATTGTCTATTTACCATTTAGATGGAGGGGTCAATTAGTTGTGGGTGTGGATTAAGAACACAATCCTGAAGGATGAAATTGATGAGAAGGAGTGGAAAAAATTTAAGAAAATATATCATAACAAGCATTTACCTCAAACTATTTGTACAAATATAGAGATATAATTCCTAGATTTGATGAAAAAGGAAGGTGAATCCATCAAGACATTTTGAGAAAATTTCGCTAGCCTTGAAATGTACTCCTTAGGTTTTTTATTAACAAAGATAGAAAAATTGACAGATTCATCAGTGGTTTAAAACCAAACCATTGAAAGGATAAAAAATTTGATACATAGGGAGTTATTAATATGTAGTTCAATGTGCTCTCAAAGTTGATATGGAGTTTTGAGAATCGTCCATTGGATATGGTGATAAGAAAAGAAATATGGAGTTTTTGAGTTGGTGGATCTGATGACAAATGTGGAAAGAAAACTAAACCACTCACATGTCAAAAATTTGGGAATAATCCTCATGCGAATCTCCTCAAAGGGTTCGAGAAATGTTTCAAGGATGAGAGAGAGGGATACTAATCTGATGAATTATGATAAGATATGAGGAAGATAGAAAATGTAGTTGATGAAAGGAGAGGACCACCCATGGTTAAATTGTTCAACAGTATGGAGAAAGATAACAATGTATGTTAGTCCACTAAACATCTAGTCCTCAAGGGTAATCATAATTAGTATCCACTCAATACAATGATAAAGGGAATTCTTATTCCATCACAACTACTGAGGTGGATCCAGAAATGATATGGCGATAGGTATGTTGTTTATTCATTTAAGAATAGTGAAATACTATTTTATTATGGCTCTACTCATTATTTTATATCTATCTAGTTTATAAGAACTTTTCAAATTGCACATCCAAATATGGAGGTTGAGTTATCTGTGAGAATCGAAAATGGGGAAATTATTGCATCAAAAGTATAAAACCCCCCCTCAGTCAATTTTTGAGGACTGAACCTACCAAAAAATATTGTCTTAGTTCTTTTATTGTAGTTTAATGCTATGATGAGAATGTATTGGATATCATTGTACAAAGACAACATCAACTGTTCAGAAAGTGAGATCACTCTTCAAAACTTGAGGCATCCTCTAATTTTATACAAGAGTAAAGAGGAGGATGAATATCATTCAGAATCATCATCTCGAGTTTGGATATTATTTACATATGAGAAAGAATATCTTACTCAAATTGTTAAGACAATGGATAGAATCATGATCAAAGAAATGAAAATTGTGATATACTACACTGATATGTTCCATGATGAATTTCAAAGTTTTAATTCTAACCGAGAGGTTGAGTTCTCAATTGAACATTTTCTCAGATATCGGCCTATATCAATGACACCTTATTGAATTCCACCATTGAGTTAGAAGAAATAAAGAATTAGTCACAAGATAATTTGGACAAGGGTTTTATATACCTGGGTGATTCATTAGGGGGTGAAAAAATCCTCGTCATAAAGAAGAAGGATGGATCAATTCAAATCTTTATTTTTTACCACAAGATAAATAAAATTAAAACAAACAAAAGTATCCCCTTCCATGGATAGTTAACTTGTTCAATCAACTATGTGGGGAAAATTATTTCTCTATGGTGGGACTTTGGTCAAGATGTCACAAATTTATGGAGAGGAATTAAGATATTATGAATACTACCTTTCAAATGAGGTGTGGAAACTATGAGTTCATAGTGATTCCCTTCAGACTCCCTAATTCACCAGAAATATTCATTGAATTAATGAATCGAGTACTTAGATATTACCTCAAAAATTATATGGCAGTATTTATTGTTGATATTCTGATAAACTAAAAACGAAATGGAGAACGTGAGAATAATTTGAATTATATGCTCAATAATTTTTTAAGGGATAAGCATTATTAAAAGTACAATAAATGAGAGTTTTGGGTGAAGTAATTACCATTACTAGAGAATTTTATCACATGTATTGGAATATCTTTAGACCCTTCAATGAAAATGGAAATCAAAGAGTGGTCGATTCCTACATTTTCAATAGAGATCAGTAGTTTTTTTTGTCAACTTCGTTATTACTGATGATTTGTGAAGAACATATGGTGATTGTAAAACCCACTAACTAAGATGACTTAGAAGTGGGGAATGTATTTCTAGACCAATGAATGAAAATGCCACATTAAAGAGTTAAAAACAAGGCTTATCACTGTGCTAATACACACACATATGAAATGTGGGGAAATATTTATGATATAAAATAATTATTCAAAAAGGTATCAAGATGTGTTCTAATTAAAAATGATAAAGTAATAGCCTAAGCCTCAAGGCAGTTAAAAATTCATGAGAAAAACTATCATACCAATGATATGGAGTTGTCAGCTATGATCATCACATTGAAAATATGGGGGAATTATATATGTTGGGGGGATGTGTGAGATATATACCAATCATCAATGATTAAAATATATATTTACATAGAATGATATTAATATATGAAAGCAAAGATGGGTTGAGATCATTATGGATTATGAATGCTCAATCCCATATCATCCCAGTAAGGTAAGTAAGGTGGATGATTCTCTATGTAGAAAACATCATTCATCTTTATCAATGATGATAATTTAGATGGATTCAATCATCTTATATTTCAAAAAGAATGTAAATGGGAATCGTTGATGAAGGAACATCATCAATCCATTCAGAAGGGATTTTCATCCATCCTTTAAGGAGAAAAAAGGATGCTCAAAGAAATGATGTGGAAATTTTAAAAAGGGTGGAATCCATTAAAAATGGTAAATCCTCAAAGTTTAAAATTGGGTAGAAAGGATTTGTATGAATTGGGTCACAACTTTGGGTACCATCCGATCCAGTGTTATAGAAATATATTTTTAGTGATGAACAGATCTCAACAATATCTAATCACCCAGCGAGGTCAAATATGTTACAATATCTCCTCGAGAACTACTGGTGGGACAATACAAAGAAAGAGATTACTAAATATACATCAACATGTCTAGTATGCCAGAAAGTGAAGGCTTAAAGGAAAAAGTATGAAGGGACGATGCAACCATTACCATACAAACATGTAAATGGGAAAAAATTACCATTGACTTTTTCATTGGACATCCAATGACATCTAGAGGAAGCAATGATATATAGGTTATCTTAAATAATCTAAAAATGATATCTTACTTTAAAATAATTGGAGAGGAATTCTCATAGGTTAAAATTATAGAGATATATATTAGAGAATTGGTAATTCATCGTGGATTAGATCTATCAATTACATCCAGTCAAGACCCATGATTCTCCTCAATATAGAGGAAATATTTCTAATATTCTCTAAATATAGACATAAAAATCAGTACGGCACATCATTCCCTAAATGATGGATAATAAGAGTATACTACTATACCATAGAATATATTTGTTGAGCATGTTATATGGAATTCGAAAAAGGATGAGACCAACATCTACCTATTTTTGATTTCTCCGGCAACAAAAAATTCCACCTGAGAATCCAAATGTATTTATATAAATTCCTTTACGGGAAAAGATGAATAACACCATCATAAAGGGATGTTATTGGTGAACATAAGATTCTAGGACCTGAAATGGTCAATGATATGGTATATAATGTGAAAACCATTCATGATAACATCAAGGAAAGTCAATTTCTATAGAAGAGTGAGGCATATAATAATTTATGGGACCAAGAGTTTTAGGTTGGAGACATGGTATTTCTCCAGGTAACTACACACAATAGGATCATGAGATTAGGGAGGAAAGGAATATTTTTTCCTAGGTAAATTGACCCCTTTGATATTCTTGATCATATCAAAGATATGGCCTATCAAATAACACTTACATCTAGTATTTATCAACTATATGATGTATTCCATGTATCCCACTTGAAATGTGGACACCTGATCCCTCACTTGCACTCAATATAGAGGTGGTACAATTAGAAAGTAATATCTATTATGAGGAGAATCCAATGAAGATCTTGGATCATAGAGAAAATGTTCTATGAAAAAGACTACTCACTTGGTCAATGTACAATGAGAAAACCATAAGTACGAAGATGTAAGAACCCGTGTATTTTGGGACCACCGTTTTGAGTAAAAATTTGAAATTTATCTATTGGATTCTCATGAGAGGTAAAATGGATTTTTTCAAAAACAAAATTACCTTGAATAATTTTTTTGAAAACACCATTTTTTCCGAAATAGGGTGTTTACTGTAGGATATTAGTTCGGTGGAAATTTGAGCTGTTCGAATTTTAGCGGAATATTTAATATTTAATATTATTAAATGGAATATTAAATTATTCATTCATGTTCTTTCAGAAATAAATTTTAAATGAAACATCATATTGAGATTCTATCTACAGTGTTGAGGCCAAAATGGGGAGTTTAGCCTAGGTGAGGCACAATCATGAGTCGGGTGTTGGGGCTAGCCCGTTCCCCCTTTTCGTTTCATTCCTTTTCTTTTTTTTCATTCTTTTCTATTCCTTACTCTGCAATATTGTGCATGACTCCTATGTGACACTCCTCTATTGTGACCAATGGGAGAATTGAAATAGGGATAAATAGTATGATAGGTAAGGGAATATGGGTACCATTCTGAAGCTCTCGATGCACGGAGTCAGCGTATGGAAACTTTAGATGGTGAAATAAACTGAAGCTTCAACAGTTTCTACCTAAAAGTAATGTCTTTTAGTTTTTCACAATAGATATAACTTAAATGTCTTGTTTTATGTTTTTAAAGCATTATATTTATCCCTTGTGTCCTCTGGAGGTAAGATCTATTGTTTCTTGGGCGAAAATGGGTGTTTCGGGTTATATGAGTGTTTTCCTGTTGGGAAACCGAGGTTACACGGTGTGTGTTTCCAGTGAACCTGTTGTGTGTTATTACCATTTTGGGTATAAGATATTTTCTTAAGTACATGTTGTTTACTCTAAGTACACTCCATGTTGTTGTTGGCTGTGTGTCCGGCCGTGTGAAAAAGAACATGGAATGGTGGTTTTTGAATAGTATACATTGCGTACTGTGAGTACACGACGTCTAGTGGCACATGGGTGTGTGTCTGGGTGAAAACGAACATGGGATTATGTTTTATGAATAGTAAGCACAATTTACAGTAACTTACATGTAGTGTACATTTACATGGGCAGACCCCATGTACTCTAGAGTACATGCACTGTACTTTGACCATCCTATTTTCGTCCGGGGGTTCTTTAAACACCTATATGTTGCAATCCAGGGTCCGTTTCACATGTCGTAAACGGCCACATGACCCTTGCTTTGAGGTAGAAATTTTAAGACTAGTTAGAGAAATTGTTTGTGTTAGGTACCATGCTCGGTGGAACAAAACTTCCTAAATAATAATAATAATAATATTTTAATTATTATTATTTGGTGATTATTGAATCAGACGTATCTTCTGGGTCTGATGTTCGTTTGACATACTGTCAGTGGCATGAAGACCCTAAATTAAAGGACGAAGCTTAGAGACTGATTTCATGTTTTAAAACCAAAATCAGGTGTGGTCCCCACTCAGGATCATTATGGTGAATGGTACATTTTTCACTGGTTGACCTTTTTGGGTGTGTGAGTAGTCCATTTTGAGTGGTTTTCTATGAAGATCACAATGGTGGAATCTTATTGAAATTTTGAGTTCATCTAAATGACTTATTTGGGGTTATACCTAAATTGGTTGGTTTTTCCTCCAGTTATGAAGTTCAGTTGTCACTTGGGAGTGACACTTGGCATATATGATAGGTTGGGTGTTCGAACCAACCTAGTTGGGACCTTTGATCTGAAATGAGTTGTGATATATCTCCTTTAACCTAAACTTTTGAGGATGTACCCCTTGTATGATGTGGCCTTCTGGCCTATGAGGTCATGAGACCGAATACTTCTAAGGATCTGCTGAGGTATGCCTTTACTTATGAACTGACCTAGGGAGTCACCTGTAGGATCTCTCTCTCATGTTTTCCATTGAGATGATACATGTTGTAGGATGCCTCTTTTATTTCTCATTCAAGTATGCCATGTAGGATTCCTCCCTTAACCATTTCTAAGGATCCCGTATAGGATTCCTTCACTCATGTTTACTCAGAGGATCCTGAGTTCGATGCCTCCTTAGTGTTTGACTTGAGTGACCTAGCGGGTGCCTATGGGTTGACTGAACATGGGTTATACATCGGTTTTGGGTAGGTATGGTGTTCAGTTGTCTCCTATAATCCGTGACTAACTGGAAAGCCCATGGGGTTGTTGATGTAGTGTTGGGTTGGGCATTTGGACCACTCTCACTCGTTTGTTTATATCTGACTTAGTCTGTATAATGCAGCAATGTTTACCATAGGTTCATCTTAGTTGGTAGTTGTTGAGCCTAGCACATGTCATCCTTTTATATTTTATTGGGATGTCAAGAGGTGATTCCACATATATGGGCATTGAGACATACATGTTAACTTTTATGCCTTCAGTGATACTTGGATTCCTATAGTAGGAATGCATTGGATGGGATCATGGGATGAATGATATTCTAGTGGGTGAGAATCTGATATGCCTTCAGGTGAGGATGTGATATGAATACGGGCGAGGTTATGATATGCCTTCGGGTGAGGTTATTGAATTTCCATAAGTGAGGTTGTGATAGGCCTGTGGGTGGGTTCTTATATGCATGCAGATGGGTTATACTATTTCTACGGGCAAGTTCTGATATTCCTGATGGAGTGGTTTCTTTATGCCTACGACCATGGTTTTGATTCTCAGTTGGATTCATGGGCTTATGCTCCATGTTTTCCGACTGAGATCTTCTAATATTGACCATCAGTATACTGAATCCTTCCTTACAGGATTGAATATCAGTATACAGTATCCTTTTTTATAGGATTGACTGTCATTATATGGTATCATAGTTGGTGATTAGAGGTGATTATGGGTGAACCCAGGTGTAGGACGAGCATCCCCCTGTGGTGACATAGCTTGCTCATAGATATAATTCTATCATTGGCCAAATCAGATACATGTTGATGGTATTATAGACCCATAGATCGACTTAATGATACATTTCTTGAGTGTCATAAAATCCCTCTCAATTCCCTTTCATAGGATGTCCTAGTGATCGAGCTTATGGACCCAAGGATCGGATGATGATGTGGTTTCATGTTATTTAAGTATCATACTCATGAATATTCATATTTATGTATATGTGTATAGGTATTGGACTATACATGTGTACATATACAAATATGGACATCCATGTTTGCAGTTGACCAGTTGACAGGGATTACAGACCCTGGGATAGACTATGGTTGCATGTTTGGTTTCCTTCTTTTTGTTGTGTGTTCTAACTAGACCGAGCACATTGATGTCGCATTCACTTTTAGTAGCATAGTTAATGGTTTCATGTTTGGGTTCCCTTAAGAGATTATTTGTCACCCCTGCACATATATGTTGGTTACCTATAGACATTATGTATGATTTTCAGGATGAGCACAATTTTTATGGTGGATTGGGATGAGCCCTAGTGTTTCATAATCGAGCACAGCTGCTTGAATTGTTCAACTAATCAGGCTGGTAAAGTGCAATAGTGTCTGGAGATTAGGTACATGGGTTTTCTTAGCGTTAGTAGTAAAGACCTATAAATTTACATAATTTTTATTTATACTTATATCTGTATGGTTGGACTAGTGGATGAGAAGTGGTGTTTTTTATTTCATAGCTTTCTGGACTTTTACAAAATTTTACTATTACAGCTTGTTCTATTTCAGTTGTGTATTACTTTCGCACTTTTTATACTTTATGATGTGTATGATACTTAGTTATTTAAACTATTTCCTTAATCTAGTATTAGGGAATAGTATCCCCACTATCAAACCCTAGGACCTCATTGCTAGTTGGCAGCCTCTGACATACAGGGAGGTGCGCTTGTGTCCTTATGGTGAACCGGATCATACCACCAGTTCAATGGATTCTCGGTTGGGATGTTACAATGTTGTATTAGTGTAATTTTCTTTTACTGGTCTTTACCATTTGTAAAATATAAAGCAGAAGTATTAGGAATGTGTTTGAACCTCTAAGGGATATCAGACTAGTGCATCTAGAACACTGGTTCTGGTAAGAAGTCATAGTCTATAGGGTTTGGGATTGATGTTTTGATTTTGCAATGTTATAGTTGTATATTAATATCTCCTTTAGTGATGCACATGTTGTGTGGGTGTTCTAATTTACTATTGATTTATGGATCTTAGCCACATGTAATAGGCCATAGATGGATTTTGACTCTTGGCCAGCAAAGGCAAGAGACGTCACATACATCATACTAGGCACATAGGATTCACAAAAAATAGGCCTGATAGTGTGTGTTTTTTACTGATTTTTGTGACCTCTGAGTCAACTTAAACATGTATTTTTCTCTGGCGGAAGGTTATGTGTATTTACATTGAGGTGGTTTGTTGTGAGGGTGATGACTCAGTCATCATGTACAGGTGGTGTAGTGACCCTAGTATTTTAATGTAGCACATGATGTCTTTCTATTTAACCCCTTATTGGGTGTTATTTATTATGTCTGTGGTTATCTAGTCGGATCGCTGGGTACATTGTTGATAGATTCCAAGTATTTTATTGTGAACTATAACTCCTTTGGATATTTTTGTATACAGATACCAAATGAGTGTCAGTTCACCATTTCTCTCCTGCTTTGGTTGTGACCTCCAAGGATCAATTCCTTCAGAGGATGCTCGGAGAGGATCATGGGCCATATAGGCTGTGTTTTCAATTTTGACTTTCGCAGGTCATTGTGATCTTTACCTTATTTGAGAGGTTGAAACTTTTAGGATAGGTGGGAGACCTAGAGACCCTTAGTTTTGAATCGAATCCTTGTAGGTCGATATCTGTCCTGTTGTAGGGAAACCTATGTGAGAGACAGTTGACCAATGGATGAATCCTGGTCATATTTTGACAAGATAGTGAGTGTGTCTTGGATTTAAATGGATGCACCTTTTATTATAATCACGATTTACTCCTGTTAGAGACGATCATGCACTATCTTGATTCTTCTTGAGTATGCTGAGAGAGCTTCA
Organism: Viscum album; assembly: GCA_963277665.1. Taxonomy (NCBI): domain Eukaryota; kingdom Viridiplantae; phylum Streptophyta; class Magnoliopsida; order Santalales; family Viscaceae; genus Viscum; species Viscum album. The sequence goes on from OY728133.1 coordinate 1,498,110,374, forward strand.
GACCTACGACAAGCTCCATCTTTTTCATTCTTAATATTATTCCCTATTGAGGAGAGAACCTATTGTGGTTGCACTCTAGGAGCAGTGTCAGGAAATCCATATGGTAGGGAGTGCACCATTGGAAATTTGATTGTGTTTTCTTCATTTCAATTAATCATTGGGGTTTCCAGTGGGCTTTTGTGCTCAGAGTTTTCTTTTGAGACGACGATAGGGGTATTTTTACGATGGGGAGTACCAGATCGGTCATAGTTAAATGTATTCCATATAAAAGGAATTTTTAATGCTTTGAGGATAATAAATGGATAGTGTAAATAGTTTGGTTGTGATGGTGCTCAGGTTGGAAGCATGGATATCAGTCCTTTCACTAGGCTTCTCAGAGATGAGAAGGTTTATAGTGGGGAGTTTGTAAGAACCAGTGTTTTCCAGACTGTCGTTTTGAGAAAAAATTTGATTTTTTTATATTACATGTTCTTGAGGGGTAAAATGTTCTTTTAACCAACAATATGACCTCAGATAATTTTTATAAAAACTTCGTGGGCCCTAGAATAGGGTGTTTACCATAGGATAAGAGTTTTGTGGAAATCTGAGTTGTTTGAATTTAAGAAGAATGTTTAATATTTAGTATTATTAAATTAAATATTTAATTATTCACACAGGTTCATTCGAAAATACATTTTATGTAAAACATCAGATTGAGATTACTTCTACGCTATTGATTCCATAATGGGAAGTTTAGCCTAGGCGAGGCATACACTCGAGTCGAATTCCAGGGACGGCCTAGGCCCCGTTTTTTCCTTCCTTTTCTTTTTTCTTTCTTTTCTCTTCTGTCCACCTACATCTTGCGCACACCTCATATGTGTTCCTCCCCCATTGTGAAAAAATGAATAATTTATATATGTAGAAATAGTAAGAGAGGGAATGGAATATGGGTATCACTTTGAAGCTCTCAACGCGCTGAGTCGGCGTGTGACATCTATGGATGGTGAAATCAACCGAAGCATCAGCGGTTTCCACCAGAAAGTAGGGACATTTATGTTTTCAGCATATATCCCATTAAAATGTGTTTTATTATGTTTTTAAATCTATATATTTCTTTCTTGTGGTCTCTTGAGGATCGATCTGTTGTTTTGAGGGAGAAAATGGGTGTTTTAGGTGATCTGAGAGTTTTTACGTTAGGAAACCGAGATTACAAGGTGTGTGTTCTTGGAGAACACTCCATGTGTTCTTACCATTAGAGGAATAATTAGTTTTCTTAAGTACACATCATGTACTATGAGTACACACTGTGTGGTGGTTGTCCGTGTGTCCGACCGTTTGAAAAAATAAAAAGAAATGGTAGTTTTTGGAAAGTACACACCATGTATTACGAGTACACGGCATGTAGTGGAAAATGGGAGTGTGTCCAGGTGAAAAAGAACTCAGGATGATGTTTTTTGAACAATAGACACCATTTACAAAAAATTACATTCTATGAAATTTTACATGGGCAGACCCCATGTAATCCAGAGTACATGCCATGTACATTGACTAACCTGTTTTCGTCTGGGGGTTCTTTAAACCACTATAAATTTCAATCCTGGGGTTTGTTTCACGTTCCATTTATAGCCACATGACCATTGCTTTTAGGCTGACCTTTTATGAAATTTGGATAATGTTTTGTGTTGAGAACCACACACAGGGGTATGAAAGGTCCAAAAATAATAATAATATTTAAATTATTATTATTTTGCGATTATGGAATCGAACGTATCTTCTGCGTCCGAAGTCCGTTTGATGCACTGTCAGTGGTGTAGAGACTCAAAATTAAATAAAGTCATTTCTAGACTTATTTTAGGAACTAAAAATTAAATTAGTTGTGGGCCCCACTCTAGATAGTTCTGGTGAATATAACTTTTTTACTGGTTGACTGTTTTTGGTGTGCGAGTAGACCATTCTGAGTGTTTTTCTATGTAGATCACAATGGTGGAATCCAATTGTAATTTAGAGGCCATTTAAATCTTTTTTTTGTGTTTATAATTAAATTTATAGGTTCTTACTTCATTTATCAAGTTCATTTGTCACCTAGGAGTGAGACGTGGCGTATATGATAGGTTGGGTGTTCAGACAAACCTAGTTAAGACCTTTGATATGAGATGAACTGTGGCCTATCTTCTGTAACCAATAATTTTGAGGAAGTCTCCATTTTGAGATGTAACATTATGGCCTATGAGTACACAATACCAGATAATTCCAATGATCTTTGGAGGGATTACTTTACTTATGAATAGGCGTAGGGAGTCCCTTATAGGATCTCTCTATCATGTTTTCTGTTGAGAGGATCCATGTCGTAGGGTTCCTTTGTTGTTATTATTTTGATTATCCCATGTTGGATTCCTCCCTTAACCTTATCTAAGTATCCAATGTAGGATTCCTTTTCTCATATTTACCTGGAGGATTCTAAGTAGGATGCCTCCTCAGGGTTTGACTTGAGGGACCCAATGGGTGCCTGTGGTTTGGCCGACCTTGAATCATACATCGAGTTTGGGTAGAGATGGTGTTCGAGTGTCACCTAGAACCCATGCCAAACAAGAAAGCCCATGGGTCTGTGGATGTAGGGTTGGTTTGGGTATTCGGTCTACCCTCACTCATTTTTTAATCTCTGAAATGCTTATGCTGATGCAACAATGTTTACCAGAGGTGCCTCCTAGTTGGTGGTTGTTGATCCAAACATGAGGAATATTTTTTATATTATGTTGGGATGTACAGAGGTACTTCCTGGTATCCAACCATTGAGCCTTGAGTGATACTTGGATTCCCATAGTAGGAATTCCTTGGACATACTCTTAGGCTGAATGATATGCTTGCAGGTGAGGATGTGATATTTTTTCGGGTGAGGTTATGATATGCTTGTGGGTGAGGTTATGATATGCCTGCGGGCGAAGTTGTGAGATTCCTGTGGGAAAGTTTTGATATGCCTATAGGAAGGTTCTATTATGACTATGCGAAGGTTCTAATATGCCTAAGGTCATGGTTTTCCTATGCTGGTGGGGAAGGTTTTATGACTCTCTGCTGGATTTATGGGCTTCTGCTCCGTGTTTTCTGACCAGTGATCTTTTATAGGACTGACCATTTGTATAAGATATCCTCCCTCACAGGATTGACCATCGCTATATGGTATCCTTCTTTACATGATTTACTATCGGTATATGGTATCCTAGTTAGTAATTGGAGGTGAGTACAGGTGAACCCAGTTGTAGGATGGGCATCCCACTGTGGTGACACTGCTTTCTCCGAGATATAATTTTTGTGTTTGCTGAAGAAGGTACATATCGATGTGATTATAGACCCAGAGATCAACTTAATGATAAATGGCTTGAGTGGCATGAATTATACCTCAATTCCCTTGCACAATATGTTTAGACGATCGGGATTATGGACCTATGTTTCATCTTTTGATTTGGTTTCTTATTATTTAATTCACATACTATTGAATAATAATATTTATGTATATGTGTATAGGTATGTGACTATGCACATGTACATATATAGATATGGACATACATGGTGGCACATTCCTAGTTGATAGGGATTACAGACCCTGGGATCAATTGTGGTTACACGTTTGGTTTACTTCTTTCTGTTATGTGTTCCAGTTAGGCTGAGCACAATACTGTTTCATACAATTTTAGTAGCACAATTATAGGTTGCTTGTTGGGGTACCTTACGAAGAATATTTCCCACCCCTCCATGTGCACTTCGCTATTTTTATAGACATTATGTCTACATTTTAGGTTGAGCACAAGTTTCATGGTGGATAGGGATGAGGCCTTGTGTTACATTATTGAGCAGAGCTGCTGGAGTAGTTTTACTTATCAGACTACTATAGTTCAACGATGTCTGGAGATCTGGTATGTGGGTTAGCTCAGAGTTATTATTTGATCACTATACTTTTACTTTCATTTTCTTTTGTAATTGTATATGTATGGTTGGCCCAGTGGGTGACCAGTGTTGTATTTTATTTTCTAGATGTTTGTTATTTTACAACATTATACTGTTACAACTAGTTCTATTTCAGTTGATTATTTCTTCCGAACTCTATTTACTTTCCACTATGTATGATACGTAGTTATTTCCAATGTTTTCGTACTCTGGTATGAGGGCATAGTCTCCCCACTATCACACCATAGGCCCTTGCTGATAGTTGGAATCCTCTGGCATATGGGGAGGTGCACTTGAGGCCTTGTGGTGAACTGGCTCAGAGCACTGATTTAGTGGCTTCTAGGTCGAGACATTATAGAAGAGGGAACATTGGAACTAGTTGAATTGATGAAGGATAAATACCCTATCTTGTCAATATAAAACAAAATTTAAAGTGAAAAAGTTTATAAGTGGGAATAATATAACAACCGAGAATATTATCAATGGAAACTCCCTTCTTATAGTTATTCCATATAGTATAAATAACATAAAAATCATATAGATACCACAATAAAAACATTTATAAATGAATAATTAATAGAATAAGAGGTATTTGTAGAATTTAATAATCTTATATGAATTAAATAGTAACTTGACCTTTGATATAGTAATTTCACCATTATGAATAGTAAGTTATCCAATACAATAGTAACATGACCTTTTAAATAGATCTTTTACCATTAGGAATAGTAAGATAGAAAATAGAACTGTAACTTCATTTTGGAAATTAGAAATAGAATTTATGAATCTTATAAATGATAATATGATATAATTATATCATAGTATGTGTAAATAAATATTTTAATAAATATTTATTAAGTGTTCGTATTTTTGTATGTTATAAATATTTAATTAAAATTTTAAAAATAACTTAATAATTTAAAAGAACATATATGTTAATAATTTAGATTCATAAATTAATATATTTTTTATGATTATAAGATAATTTTACGAGACGATAATTAATTTTTCAATGTGTTATAGAATCAGTTGCAATTTTAAAATAAGTATTTCCCAAGTAAATAATGATTTAATAAAAAATATAAATGTATAATATTTATAAAATTATTTTAGTAAAATGGAGTTCTTTAATTAATTTTTTTAAAAAAATTATTGTGATTTTTTAGGGTTTTTCTAAAATAGGTGATTTTTTCATGAATTGTAAAATATTATAATTTTTGATAAAATATAAATACCTAAATTTTGGAGTCATTATTGATGTAAGGATGATTTAAGCCCAAAATATCTAACACTCTTTCATTATTTTAATATATTTAGTGATTTGGTTCAAAATATTCAAAGACTTCAGAAAAAATTAAAAACCATTGAATAAATTTATGAGAAAACACCCCTATCACCCACTATAAATAACACGCCTCTACACCTCTTCTCCTCACACCATCCATTCCTTTAGACTTTTCCATGTTTTATGAAATTATCTTCCCAAGATCCTCCACCAAGTTTAATATCCATTTGTCTCATCAAAACACTAAACCCTTTTCACTAAGGGAGTTATCAAGGAGGATACATTCGAGAGGTAAAATCCTCTTTCTTTTTCTTTTAATTTCCTTTAAATTTAATTTATTTTATTATTACTTAGTTACTGAAACTTATCAAATGGTAATTATAAATCAATTATATTTTAAATAATGGAATTTTATTATGTTTATGTAATAATCCTTCATCAATCCACTATTCATCCCCCTATTACTTTAAAAATTGAAACGTTGGCCGTGAGGTTTTGTTTTATCGCCTTCAAGGATAAGAAGTTTTATTTTTCTTATAAAACCTTAAATTAATTTCATAAAACCATTATAATTATATAAAAATATTTAGAAATTTATGTTATACCCTTTTTAGGTTATGGAAGTGACATATATAAAAAATATTTAATAATAAATCAAAACGAGTTTGTCATGGTCGAAATCCGCAAAAATTAATCTAAACCATTATCATTGACTATTTATCTAACGATTGATCCTAATAACATATTAAAAAATAATTTATAGGATAATTTAAACTTATATATATCGATTATTAACATATTATTTCAGTTCTATAATATTATTATCATTTTACATGATCCTCCACACATGTATACAAGCAAACCTATCTTGAAAACCACGAAATGAACACTTTCAAATGATAAAATTGAACACTAAAACTCATCAAAATGGCTATAAGTGAGCATAAAATATTATAAATAATCAAATACATTTATATGAGGTTTTAGATTTATTAATTAATTTATCTAATTTTATTATCTAGGATATTAGCGTGAATAATGAATTTAGACATAGGGTACGGCGATTCTCGAACCCAATTTCCTTTATTTGGGTTATTCCTCTGTCATGCTAAATTTCAGTATTTATATTATTTTAATATTCATAAAATATAATTTATTTTTCATTCCATTTTCATTTTTTTGAAATAAATTCTTCCAATATAATTTTATGAAAAATGAAATGATTTTTCCAAAAGAACTCTTCCTTTTAAAAAGACATGTTTTACTTCTCTTGAGAATGTTTCTTCTTCACTCAAGATTGATTATTATTACACCAAGTATGTTATTAAGTTTTTTATTTTGGTAACCCCAAAATTTATCCATGAAATTACCCTTTATTAAATTATCATGAAACTTATTTCCTATCCATGTGTTAGTTTGTGGAAAATATTGTTATAAATTCTATGTGGAGTGCATGATTATGTAAATGTTAGGATGTGATGGGTGCAATCAGAATTTTATACCACTCTAATGCATTGGGTAAAGTGATGTATCTGATGATATAAAGTGAAATATGCATGAAAATGATGCTATATTTGTTCACAATGATAGTGGTACGATTATTCACATATGTTATGTGTGAACATGATGCTATCTTTATTCATAATAATGTGTGGTGTTGACCAATAAGACATGATGTTTAAGTTTTATGCATTTCAAAATTCCATGATTTTATATAATTCTTCCTATAATTATTATGATTATGATCCCATTATTATGTTATGATGATGATGATTATGCTTACCCATGTTAAATTGCTTCATGATCTGATCTATCATCCTACTAGTATTTTAGGTCACCCATTTCGTTGATTTATATCCTCTGGTGAATACTTGTACTAAAGAGAACACGAGGGCCAATAAAAAGATAGAAAATTAAAAATTAAACAATGGTTATACTTTATTATGTGTATATTTTCTCTTTCGCAAATTTTCCCAAGGCATTAATCTTTTGGATCCTGGTTTTGTAACGTTTTTATGTTGTTTATCATTAAAATGATATAATAATCATGTAATAAAAGTAGGGCCACAATAGTGAAACTAAAACATGAACACTCTTATGAGGAGGAGTCAGTGGATATCTTGGAACTTAGAGACAAGGTTCTATACAAAAATACAACCTAGCCCATCAAATTGTTATGGAGGAACCATATATATGAAGAATAGGTGTGGGAACTAGAGGGGACTATGATATAGAAGAACCCACATCTTTTCCCAGCTGAGAGAATCTATTATAATTTTGGGAAAAATCTCCTAAGGGGACGAATGTAATGGACCTAAAATTTAAAATTATATTTTATTCCTAATAAAATATTTTTTATATTGTATCATACCCAAAAAAATCGTATCTCCTTAATAATTAGGTGAATATATATGGAAATTTGACCATCTAGATTCAACTGTTATATGACAGTTGGCCTATTATGACCATTGGTCAATATAACCATTGTGAACAACACTACTGATATAAGGACCCAACCTTAAACATTACATAATCTATAGATAAGTAAAGAATTCATATTCAAGATCTTTTTAGCTTTATTGATTTATATAATTAACCCATAACTATTAAATAATAGACCCATACATTACATGTGGACAATTACACTTAGTATCCATTTTTTCCACAAAAGGAAACCATTTTATAAAAATTGATTTATTTTTCTTGATAAAAATCTTCTTAACTTCTTCCTTTATCTTAACCATCTTTATAACCTATGAAAAAAATTTAAAAAAATTATATGATGATTAAAATCTTAGTAAGGAATACAAATTATAGAATAAAACTGTTAGTCCATGAATTTTTTAAACCCACCAAAACATTTTCACAAAATCAAAATTTTCAACAATAAAATAGAAACTATTTACCTTACATAATATAATCATAATATTCATACCAAACATCATATAAATCATAAAAAATATAGGTAACTTGTGTCATCCATATTATACTTACATTTTAGATTTCACACCTACATAGGGAGTAACCCTTATACTTACATTTGGAATACCCATCATAGTATATTACCTAAATCTATTAGGAGAAACCTTTACATGTAGCTCTATCATATTACCCAATGCATTGGAGAGATATCACAAACTCACCCACCCTTGGTTTATCATGGAACCATCTACATTCCTAATAAATTCCCAAGATCCATAACATAATTATATCACATAAACCATGCATAAAAGAAAATTAACATTCTCACTTTGAAATCAAATTTCATATTTATAATCCGCACACTCATAAATGAAAACAAATTATTTTAAAATTAAATGGTAAACTTTTAAAGTTAAAAATAAATACATAATAGTGACATAAAAGCAGGAAATTCAATTCATGATGTATATAAAAAACATTCAATGTTATTGAAATAATCAATCCCGTTTTAAAACACAATTAAAACATTTTAAAAGAATATTTTTTTAATCAAAGTGTCCCATAAAACATTAAATATATTGAAACAAATTCACACTTAAAGAATTCATGTATATATATATATAAGTCCATAAAATTATTTTTAAAACATTGGCATGAAAGAGATGGATTTAGAAGATTAATTGTTTAAAATATTTAAAATAATGTTTTAGATAAAGAGTAATTTACAATTTTGAACATTTAAATTATATTCCACATGCAAGAATAACATTTTTAAAGACATTAAATATCATGAATGTAGATATAATAATGAAAATTAATGTAAAAAGGGATGTATATACACTTTATAAACAAATGAAGGTGCATATCATCACGAAATTTCTCAATGAAAAGAGATGGAGATGAAGTCCCTTACAAAGATCGTATCCTTATATTAAGGATAAATAAATGACATAATTATGTGTGAAAAAAATAAACCCAATATATGTGATATTAGTTGTAAAACAATCAAAGGTCATTCACACATATTCTTTGAAAAAAACAACGACATGGATATTTAACTCAATAAATGAAGATTGAGTTAAGATTTCCCTTACCACAATTTCAACATGTCTCGTTTGTTATTTATATACCTTAATAATAAACATAGGTTAATTTATAAATGATTAATAACCTTTTTTATTATTTCTTTTAAATAAATTATTACCAAGTTATAAAATTTACATAAGTATTTAAGTCCATATCGATCGTTTGGTCGATATTCTGTACTTGAGTCGAAAATGAACTTGTTTTGATGTCAATTGTCCATGTGGTCAAAAGTCAATCATCTCTAGAATGTTATTAATGAATTAAATATCATATATATTTATTATATAGGTATTTATAATATTCCATAAAATTTGGATATAAGAAATGAAATGTCGGGTTCATCGAGATGGTAGGTCGTATGTACACATTAATGCTACTTTCATTTAATTGTCATATTAATGGAATAAAAAATAAATGCTACAAATGTATATTGTACATAAATTATAATATATATGTTTTATATGTTACATAAGTTCATTAAAACCATCCTTTATATGTTCCATGTATTGCATGAAGGAGTCATATCACTTTTAGGGGACGGTAGTACACACTTCCTCAAATGAAATCATAATATTTACACATTAAGGAATGAATATAGGTATGTTGTAAATAAAACATATAGAATTATATAGAAAATATAAATATAATATATATATCATATATAGATATATTTCCATAATAATTTCTCCCATGATATGTCGTTGGAGAAAATTGAACAATCATAGTTTCATGAGGAAGTAGTTTGTCGTAAAATGAAACAATAGGCTTGTATACATTAGATGGAGGCATGAGTATTTTTAGGTAAAAAAATGGTATAAAACATCATATTATAACTATTATACTGTTTTTATTATAAAATAATGGAATAAAGATGGGTAGGTGTTTGTAGAAGAAAAATAAAGGAAAGGAGCTTAAGAGAAGACGTCACCTCAAAATCGGTTAACTCATTTCGATTTAAGCCAAAAGGATTACTTGAATTGAATTATTAAAAAGATAAGGATAATATGTGTAAGTTATGAATTTTTGGGATCTTATTTTATCAGAATATGTGGGAGCCAAGGGGATTGAGAGGTGTGAGAAATTGTGCAGAGGTGGTGGCCATTTATATGAGGAAGGAGGGGCACTTCATAAAAGTCTTGAAATATTGTTTTATTATAAATCTATTTTCAAATAATAATAGCTCCAAAGTGATATATTTTGAGTATAGGATGAGTATGGATATAAATCCTCTCAACTAATAGGTTTTATACATGTTTAGGTCTCAAATTTAGAATTATCATTTGGCTTTAACCGTTAGGTATATAAATTAACTCTTACAGTGTCTTCTTGTTTTTTTTACAATATATAGTTAATATATTTACTATAAAATTCCAAAAGAACATAAATTGGACTATTAATGACATATTTAACATTATCTAAGTCATTTGAGAAAATATTTTATTTTTATGACTATTATAACATTTAATAAAAATGTAATTGTTTTAAAAATTCATTTTTGTCAATTTTGACATTATTGAGTAATTGATTTCTGTTATAGCCATATCAACATGATGAATTAGAAAAAAATCATTAAATAAATATAAAATTTCATAATCATCCAAAAAATTCGGTTATGGAATAGAAATATTGAAATTACATTTATTTTATTATTTATAATATCATTTATTTTAATATTTCGTTAATAAGGTAATCATTGCATCATCATTGTGTCATAATTAATTTTTTTATTTAATTCATAAAAATTTAAAAGAAAATAAAATGATGTAGTAAATATTTTTAAATTTTTAATGACTATTTATAGTCAACTAGATCAATTGTGTAACCCTATATGAAAGTTTTATTAGTAACAAGATACATGTTTATGTTATACTACCCTTTAATTTAAATTAATTATTATAAAATGTAATTATCACACCCAATTGGCTCCCAAATGCCAAAATTTCCGCCTATTAAATATTTTGGATTCCCAAGAATCATCCAAAAATATTATTACATGTCTTATGGTAATTTTATATTTTTATAATATTTTGGTGACACTAATTTACCAAATTTACCCTTTAACCGTTGTAAATAAAAATAATTTCTAAAATCACTATTCGTAATGTCTAGAAAAGGATCCTACTTGAATATTTTGGACCTTATGATTCATAATATGGAATCCATTTTTAAATTTTTTAAAAAATAAGTTATATTAATTAATTTAAAATTAATTTCCTTTGTCAAAACTAAAAGCCGATTTTTAGGAGGTAAAAACTATTTAAAGATTGACATCTATTTATGTCCAATTTAAATGTGAAATTACATACAATGGAAAAAATTGACATCTATTTATGTCCAATATGCAGTATTTTTCACTATTCATTAAAATAAGAATTTAATCAGAAAAATACCAATATTTCAACAAAGGTAAATTTTGATGTCCATATTAAAAATAAGAAGTTAATTTTTTCAAATAGAACATTTAAAAGTGACAAAAATTTAATTTAAAAAGGACTATCCATCAAAATGTGGAAAAGGAACCTTTTAAAAATATTAGAGTATTTTATAATTAAAATTGGATTCATTCTCATTTAAAGCACGTAAAATTTATTAGATAAAGGTAAAATCATTTAACAAACATATTTAATCATATTATAGCTAGTTATCTTAATTCTCAACAAAACAAGGATTCGATGTTATCTGCCATTGAATAAATAATAGTATTTTATTATTTTTCGGTATAACTTAGTGTTGTGTGCAACATAAGATTTCAGTGAAACCCGTTGGTACGCGTCGATTATTATATTAGAAAAGGAATATAATTTATTATAATATTAATATTTTATTCATAAATATTAATAGAGTTGAAAATTCCTTATTTTATAATTAATAGGGATGTCACAGTTGATAATAATTTTAATGTTATAATTAATGTTTATAATTTGAAATGGGAAATGATAATTAAGGATGAACTAATAAGTGATAGCCTCAACTAGTAGTGTCATGACTTATGATGCACATATATTGGAACTTGAGAGGTAGGTAGCATCACTGGGGTTCATTCTTGACTAAACCCAAGATGATCTTCAACAAGTGAAGCTAGAATGAAATCGCCCATGAGAGAAGATCAAGTTAGTAGAAATTACCACTCGATCAGTTTTATCCGTGCCACATGATAAATCTATCCCCATCACAAAAATTACTATTAGGTCATAAACATGTGTTATAAGGGGTTAAATGTCGTGAATTTAATTTGTAATTCCTTTCAATAAATAAAATTTCTATTCCATCAATTCCCTTTTCGGACTAGGTTTTCTTAACAATAATAGGTTTAATTGAGATGGGATTTGATAAATTGTAATTTTGAATCCAAATTTTACTTTCTTTAAAAGTTATAAATTTTTATAATAAACTATGTTATTATGAATAATACTTATTTTAATGAAATATAATTACAAAAACACTTTTATTTAAATATAAATGATAACATAATTCTAAAACTTTTATGTGTTATAAATTTTACTATAAATTTTCAACAAACAATTATTTTAATACATAAAGATTTTCTATTTTAATGTTTAAATTATAGTATTAGGAAAATTATTATGATAAAATAAAAATCATATTTGAAATAAATATTTTGAAATTATGTTAGGGTGAATTAATGAGAATTTTCTACAATATTATGGTTTTCATCGAGTAGTAAAAATACACTTTTGGGTTTTCAGTATGTTTAATGACTTCATAATTAAGTCATAATAATTATATAATTAATTAAACACAATAAATGGATTAAAATATGTTATTTTAATAATATCAATAATTTTAATATATTTTATTCAATTTTTGAACCTATAATTTTCTTTCAAAAGTCTAAAATGGTTCCGTTAACCTTATGAACATTATTCTTGTAGAAAATTTAATTTACCATGGAAAAATAAGTAGTATAAAATAATTATAGAATATTTTGGAGTAAAATAACATAATATTTGACCCATATGTGAAAACTAATTCGCAAAAACCATAGTTAATCCCATTGTTTTTCATTTTCCTCAACCTTGGGTTTTAAGGCCTATATTTGCAAATTAATAAACAAATCCTCCGGTTTTTCTATAAACACGCATACATTTCTCCATTTACATTCACTAAAAATAAATAATTCATGTATATCTTGTTTTTAAGCCTCCCAATGAGTCATCCAATGTTTCCTCAATCCCCTAATGTATCAATCCTCATGTTTTGGGAGTAACTCTTTAAGGTAAGGGAATTCTCATTCATTTCCCTTCAATTCAAGAACTTTTTTTTGTAAGTGTTTTCTTATTGTTATGAATACTACCTTATATTACCCTTCAAATCATACAATTTATTATAGGTTGTATTTTTATCAATGGTATACCTGTTGTCCCTATCTTTTTTACCAATTTATAAATCAATACATTATTCCCACTATTTTACTATATTTACTTCTCAAAGTTTCTCTTTTCTTCTCAAGAAATTCTCTTTTATTATATTTTTGCGAATATCCAAATATATTTATTTTATTCCAAAATTAAACTAGATTTAAAATTGCATTGTTTTATTTAATTATTAATATACATGAAACTCGTATTCCCTTTCCTTGGGTTAAAAATGACATAATGACCTTGTCTTCAAGTACTTTTTGAAACACCGTGATTTTATATATGAAGCCCATTTATTTAATTTTACATAGTTTGTTTATGAAATTTTTTATTATGCAATTTGTAGATCAAATTAATTATTAAATTTCAAGGGTTCTCTATGAATTCCCTCCAATTTATTGTGTAAAGAATCTAATCTCTATAGATGACATGTTTTTCGATGCCTTGGTGAATAAATCTAGTAATTATTGTGACACTATAATGACAAACCTAGTGATATGATTATGATGACCCATTTAAATGTTGTACCCACATTTTCATGTTATTATGAATTTCATTTCTATTATGATATGCATCATATTCCTTTACTCATTCAATAATTACATTCCTTATGTTCTTATTGATATTCCTCAAGATCACATGTAAATTGTTTCCATTGCTTTCCCATACCAGGCCTTATGCTCATCCCTTTACATTGATGTATGTCCATAGGTTATGGGATGTTTTAAATGTACATAAGAATAATTTTTTATGAATAATTTCAAGTGGAATAGAATAATGTTTTATGTTTTCAAATATTATGTACCTTTTTTACAAGAATATAAAATTTTCCAAGATCCTTTATTTGTACAATGTAATGAAAATTAATGTAATCAAAATGCAGGATTATATATTATAATTGTACAACATATGTTAAATAAACCTATATTTATTATATATTAGGTTCTAATTTGTAAAAAGGAAGTTGATAATTAAGGTAAGTGATCTTCATATCACTTTAATATCTGTGAGATATATATCATATGCACCATTAGTTCTTATTGTGGTGTATATACCACCTAGGAATGTCTTTTAATAATAACATCTTGAAAATCATGGGTATTTAAAATTCCATTTTTATCACCCTTTCATGAGGATTACAATTTAGAAGATACCAATGTCGTAAGGGATATATATTTAAGTCTCATTGTGTATTGGAGTTATCCATGATTATATTTACAATGATGAAACGTCCTGATATACCTATTAATAATTCTCTTGAGTTTTATTCTACTTTGGTTATGTATTTTGAATTTATGTTTCACATAAATTTTCCTCACTTTAATTACTCAATATGTAAAATAAATGTTTTTATGGGAAAAATGACATTATTTCTCTCTTCGGTCAATGTTGTTTTTTATACTAAACCCATGTTTTTCTAAAAATGATTTAATATTTTTAACATCATCAAATTAATTTATTAAAGA
The DNA here is from genome assembly GCA_963277665.1 of Viscum album. Classification (NCBI taxonomy): domain Eukaryota; kingdom Viridiplantae; phylum Streptophyta; class Magnoliopsida; order Santalales; family Viscaceae; genus Viscum; species Viscum album. Next base: position 1,498,125,430 of record OY728133.1, read on the forward strand.
AATTTTTACCATGTATTACTTTTAATTTTTTCAAAATGAGTCTTCATGTCATTTTAAAAAGAAGGTCCATTTTGATTTTACTGGATATGTGAAAGGAATAATTTTTTTAACTTGAATGGAATTAAAATAATTCCCCTCAATCATGAAAAATAATTTCATTAAAGATACTTTTATAAGTGTACAATGTAAATTTCAAAGAAATAAATCTTGAATATGTTTTCCATTTTAAAATTAGTGTTACAATGTGGAAAGTCTATTCTCCTCAAGAAATGATCCAAGTGACCTTCCTGAATCATTTTCCATCTAATATGATATCCTTTGATTTTAGTTATGAATTATTGGGGATATGATCCAAGGAAAACATTATTATACATACTTTAATGTTTTATGTTTTTTCTTACTAGATGTTTATACAAAATTTTCCTTTTTAGGGGTTATGATATGATGAAATGATGAATAGATTATGAAACCTATAATCTTTTCAACAGGTTTTTATATGATGGATTTAATATGAAACTTGTTTCCTTTTCCTAGAATGAGTGGAAATTTTTATGAAACCCATTTGTTTTCAAGGGTTCTGAAATGACGAATGTTTTATGATTTTATATATGTTTTTTTCATTATATATCATGTGGGACCTATATCTCCCAAAAGTTCAGTAGGTAATGATTTATATATCATGTCATAGACATGGATGAAATGGGGAGTGAAACCTATTCAATAAGGTACATTTTCAACTATGATGGTCTTAGTAGTGAACCTTGACTACTATAATGGTTGTATAAGTGAACCCATTCAGCTATCATATCCTTGTTAATGAGCCATGAATTATAGGAAAATGAATTTTCATACTTATGTGTATGATATAATACCATGTCTTTTGACTATGATATGATATTATGTCATATATTATTTAATTAATTTATAATTCATGTTTTATAAAATTTGATGCTTTATACCATTTCTAACGATTATGATATTTGATTTGAAGTTTATGGTTTTTTAAATATGAAGCTTATGGTCTCATACCCTTAAGCCCATGTCATGTTTTTGTGATCATTGATATCTCACTGGCTTACCCTTACTAATCTTCTATGATCTCCCTTTCATAGGATTACTTTCCCAAAGTAGTAAAAAAAGGTATCATTTATTCTATATATATGGGTAGTATTATGTTGGAATATTATTATGGGAGACATTTAAGATCGTTCAAAAATAAAAATATTTTTCATCTATTTTCAAAATCTATTAAATTGTTATTATCCCCATGTATGTTTTTAAACAATGTACTGAATATAAATATGAATAATGTAATATTTAGCTAATAAAATACATGGTTATTATAGATGGTATCAAAGGATAAGTCTAGTTAAACCTTTTTAATCTTGGATGATAAAAATATATTGAGAACACTTAAGATAATATTCAGTATAGTAAAACATCCTATGTTCTGGTAAATAATGGACTATGATTTTATAACAAATAAAATTCATTTCTAGATACTAAAAATGGACAAGGTTATAGAAAATAGGTTCCCTGGTGTAATAAATCCAAAAAAAGAAAGTTGGTTTTGACCCAGGCGTTACCCGTTACTTGAAAACTTGACCTTATGCACACCTAGTTTGACACTATTAGTGTATATGAGTTGTTTAATCACATTTTCTTCATGAACCATCATCAATAATTTTAATAGAGGGAGATAAAAAATGACTTAGGATAAACCTAAGGTGTCATTGATTTATAATAAATTATCTTCATTTTGATATCCTAAATGATTTTTCAAGACTATGCGGTTTTGCACCATGATTAGTGTTTCCCACACTATGATTCTTGGGTTTAGTTGATCAACAAAACATGTTGAAATCTCATTAATGGATAATTTGATTGGAAATTAAATGATTTTCCTCCCTAGAAACTGAATATTATAGGATCTAGACTGTAAAATCTCATCACTATGCTAACATAATGGTCTCAAGCTATAAAAAATGATGAAAATCCAAACTATCAAAGGAGGGAACAACATTTTATTGAGTACCTCATGAGGAAATTTACACCTTATTGTAGGGTTAGTGTAATACTATAGTTTCTTTGAAATGGATAAGTACCATTAAAATTATATTTTCGATTCTCATGTGTTTGGAACGTGAGAAAGTCATTTTTACAGTTTATCAGTTGGAAGGTGACATAGATCAATGGAGGAATCTTATCATGAATATAAAGGGACAAGATGAAATTTACTCCATGGATTGTTATTGGTTTAAGAGATTATTTTTCAATAATTACTTCACCTATATTATTCATAATAAAATGGATGAGGAGTTCCTTGAGTTAGATTAGAAGGATAGTGAATCCATTAGTACCTATAAAGAAAATTTTGTTAGACTTGTGAGGTGTGATTATGGTATTATAATACAAACTCAATGTAAGGTTGATCAATTATTAAGGGTCTTAAAATTAATTGCCTAAATGGATTTATCTATAGGATACTTGTAACACCCCAAGATTTCATAGTGGGTTATTTCTTCAAATAATTCAATAACTTGCACTACACGCAACACCGACTTCAATCACACCATGACTTACCAAAAAAAAGCCATTTAAAAGAGGTTATGAATAGTATTATCTAAATTTTAAACTTTATATAATCCTTATAATTTTAGAATCCATATTATGAGATATAATGCAAGAACAAATTCATTTTCAGTATTGCACTTTTATCAACTTTTAAAAGTGAACCCTTTTTAAATACAATATTTTAAACTTTTTGATTAAATGGGGACATCAAAAATTTAAAATGAAACATCCCAAGCTTCCACGGTACACTTACTTTGAATAATACAGTAGCGTGTGTTGTACGCAACCTTGAGTTTTAACACACACCACAACCAATCAAACTAGCCGTTAAGAATAGTAATACCTAATTTTTGAAATTATATATATTTTATATTTTAAAATGGACTTCATTTTTGGATTCGGAATATTGAATTTATCCTAAGGTGAAATTTTGGTACTTTTCGGATAACTTTCATATTTTGATGAATAGTGAAAATTACTAAATTTTAATTAAAAACAACTTTTTTAATCAAAATAATTAATGGTGATAAATTATGAATTTGAGTGGTTTTAAAGTATATTTAGAATATAGTTTTACCATTTAATATAATGTTGGTCATTGGACATAATTTTACAATTAAACCGAACATAAACAAGTGTCAATCTTTTGATAGTTATTATCTCTTAAAAACACGCTTTTTGTTTTGACAGCGGGAATTAATTTTAAATTAATTTCTGCCACTTCTGTGATTTGAATTTAGGAAAATGGATTCCATATTTGGAATCAGGATGTTCAAATTGTGTAAATAGGTAACTTTTATTTTTAGACATTTTGAATAATTACTGCGGTAAATATTTTATTTACCATGGTTAAGGGTAAATCCGGTAAATAAGGGTTAACAAATAATATTATAATAATACTAAATTACCCTAAAACGTGTCTTAACCATATTGGTTGATACATGGACGACCATGGGCATCTTTGGGTCGATTTTGGGACCCCATGGATCCACTTGTAAGTGATAATGACACTTTATTTTAATTAAGTTAAAATGAATACAAAAATGAGACAAGCATATATCTTTTAGAAACACAATTGTTACATAGGGTTATATATGTTGGATTTTAGATTATAAATATTCATTAGAAAGATAAAAAGATTTCCTACATAATGATAGTTTATTTATAATTTTTATACATTAAATAATTTATTTTATTTATGACACAATGATGATGTAGTAATTACTATAATAGTGAAAAATTAAAATAATTGATATTATAAATACCAAAATAAATATAATATGAATCTTTTAATGAATTAAACTAAATTTCTAGGATAATATGATATATTAGGATTGATTTAATTGACTTTGTTCGAAGTAATAAATCTGTTATGAGTTTCACAAAAATCAACTATTGAATAGTGTCAAAATTGACATAAAAGAGTTCTTAAAACCAACATTATATTATTAATTGATATTAAATTCCTAAAAATCTAAGGCTCGTCCAAGAGACTTATTTCATGATAGTGTCATCATTAATGGACCACTTGGGGGTCGCTTGGATGTATGTAGTATGTTTATTAACCATATTATATAAAAATACAAAGAGACATTGTAAAAGTGAAACTAATTAACTTAGAGTTAATACTTAAAGATTAGGTTAATATAAGTACCCAAACCTGTATAAATTCTATTGGTTGAGTGGTCTTCGACCTATCCCCACCTTAACCTTTGAATAATCAACTTTGGAGCCATTAGAAACCGAATATGAATTTATTATAAATTAATATTTCTAGCTTTTCCAAAGGTGCCCCTCACCCCTCTTATAAAAGGGCACTCCTCCTTCTCATTTCTTCACACCTTCCAAGCCTTTTGGTTCGTCCAAACTCTACCCAAATACTCCACCAACATCCCTCACTACAACCTAGAGGCCTTAGTTTGATCAGAAAGCCAACCTAAGGAGCCCTTTTGATCAAATCAAAAGGAAGAACCCGAAGAAGAGGTAATGATTTCACCACCCTTCTCCAAGTTCATTTCTTCTTCCACTTCTTCTTCCTTTGTTCTTACCATTCTAAAATAATAACTACAGTATCTCACATATACTGTGATGTTATTATAAATATGGTACAACCATATTCAGTATTCTATCCACCCTTTGAATAACATGTCACCATACGTGCGTACGTACGGCTTACCGTCTCCACGTCGTGGTGTAATTGTTATTCAATATATTATTATTTGGATGGGTATAATAATGATGTGTAACTCATGTAAATAATAAATATAACATGTTAATGATTCTGTATATATGATACCATCCATTTATATATTATTTTAATATCAAAAGAATGATATTGTCGCTCGTGCGTACGTACGGACTACCGTCTCCACGAACGTGATGAGATTCATTCTCCATCGTATCCATTCAAGTATAATTATCATTTTATGATTTAAAAATGATTTTTAAGGACTTTATATCATTCTAGATATGAATAAGATACAACAAACATGGCTTATGTAACAAAACAAATAAAAGAAAATGAGTAAGTTAACACCCGAAAAGACGATAATTCTAAGATATTATTAACAAATCAATGTTAAAAGATCATATAAGATATCATATTAATATATATGATTCTTGTATAATTTAATAACAATTATTTCACCATTATAAAGGATGTTAACCTACCCCAACCAAGGAAAAGTACAAGGTAAGGGTTTACTTTACAACCTCTTCATTATCCAAGGTTGTTTATACGTAATAATCTACTGGGATCTCTTTATCATCCACATCCATGTTTCTAAAAAAATTATTTCAAATTTTTTTTAATATTTACTAGAATATGAGTTAAAGTCATTTATACCCTTTTTGACTTTTATAAGTGGTTTATAAAGGAATCTTTTGGTCGTTTTCAAAACAAGGTCCTTTTTAACCTTTTCAACAGAATTAAGGTAAGATTGTTTTTTTAACTTATACGGCGGGAACGGTTATTTTCCGCCGTTATAAAATATTCAAAGCTTTCCTTACAAGCTTATAAGATTATTTTCAATGAAAATGTTTGATTTTATATGGATATTAAATGATTTCAAAATAAAAGGAGATATTTCTTTAAAAAAGATTTTTGATTTCATCTATGTCAACATCCTTTGATGGATTTTAACATTATTTGAAGTTGATTTATTATGATACAAAACTTCTATATTGTTTTGAAGGTTTTTTGATATGTTTGACTGTGGATGTGCTATTTTTATACCATTCATAGTTTATGGTGAAAGTATTGACATTTCGTATGCTAGTTCCAATAAGAATGTTTATGTTATATTTCAATCTTTACTTCATATGAATGTGTTGGACAAGTATGTTCCAGGTTGGGGACTGGTTAAAGTAAGCCCTCCAGGTTGGGGACTGGTTAAAGTAAGCCCTCCAGGTTGGGTACTGGTAAAAGTAAGCCCTCCAGGTTTGGGACTGGTAAAAGTATGCCCTCCGGGTTAGTGTCCGGTTATTAGAGGCACTCCGGGTTGGTGTCCGGTTATTAGAGGCACTCCGGGTTGGTGTCCGGTTATTAGAGGCACTCCGGGTTGGGTTCCGGTTACAGTTAGCCCCAAGGTCTTGGGACGAGGCCTTAACAAAGAAATTAAAGTTTAGCATTATGCATTCCAACATTATGAAAGTGGTTATTGATTTTTGCATGTGATTATTCGATTAGTAGAATATCCATGTGAATAAGTAAATGGCATTATTTCATTTTATTTATGCCATACCATGTTGAAATTTCATGTTTGAAAGGCTTTTGTTTTATTTATACATTGCCTTAAAAGTTTATTCTTATTTATGAAAGTTTCCGCTATATTGTTATCCTTACTGGGCATTTGAGCTCACCCCTTTTCTATGTTTTATTTTTCCCAGGATGTGAAGATGTAAGTTATGAATGACTTGCAGGGATATTATGAGGGGATTATAGTGTGGACTGTGGAAACATTATGTTGTTGTAGTAGTTTTTCATTTTATGATGTAATGTAAAACTTATGAATATATCTAGTATTTCCAAGGCTACTAAACCAATCGGTCTTTCGAGATTTGATCTTTCTCCTGATCATGCCAATGTTATGTAATAATGAACCGACTCTGGGTAACTAGGGTCGGGGCGTTACAGTTGGTATCAGAGGAAGTTTAGTACAATCCTTGGAAGCTAGATTTAGATAAACTCTGATTAGAGCACGTAGACCTAAGATGAACTTTGAGGATTAGTATAGAAGAACTTCCTAGAATTTTGGTATTGTAGAGATTTTGTGAGTTTTCCGAGAAATACATCCCTGTCTGGATACGAGCAGGTAGAGGCGACTCTAGCACAGATGTACCTCGGGGTAAAACCCGAAAACACCGCTTTGAGATAGACTCGAACGGGAACTGGTGCACGACAACGGGCCTTGCTGCACTCTTGGTTACGACACTCCCGGGGGATATGCTTAGGATAATTCTCATTTTCATTACAAACCATTATGAAGGGTTTATGAGTATATACATCCTCAAAGGAGACATTTTTATGATTATGGATTATATCCATAAATAGTTCAATTTATGTTAAGTGTTTTATAAGTATGGGATTATGTATTTTGATTCATAAACTGATCTAGTGTATGCCATTGTTTAGAAATGGCGACCAGTAGAAGGAATGAGAACTCCAGAAATGCACATGATCCAAAGAGAAGGAAGGATCATATCTTTCATGGTCTTAAGCTAGAATTTATAAGAGAAATAGTCTCCCATGTATTATCATCATATGAAGAAATAACATCAAGTGTTGATAAGATAAGTAAATAGTTTACTGAGTCCTATGGCTTTGAAGGGAAGCAAGAGAAGAAAAGGATGGAAGAGATAAAGATGGATAAAGTGAAGAGGGAAAAGAAGAATTTTCCCATATGTGGTAACTGTGGAAAGAAACACCCTGGAACTTTCCTGAAAGGAACGGGAGTTTGTTATAAGTGTGGAGGAAAAGGGCACAAAGTACGTGACTGGAAGGGTAAGAAAATGGTTTCAAATGTACAATGCTTCATTTGCAAGGAGTTTGGACACTACGCGAACCTATGTCCCAGTCATCAGACTATGCCGCAAATGATGTTATTGGATAATAATCAAGTTATGATACTACCACAGATGAAGAGGAATGATTAGAGTTCTTATGTTGATTATGTCAATTGAGTGTTGTATCAACAATGTACTTGTTATAATAATTATGAAGTATATAAGGATTGTACTGCAGTACTATTTCATTAAGGACTTGAGATTGTGTGGAACAAAGAAAAGTGACTCAATAGCAGGATAAATTTTTGGAAAATATATGGTTGAGAGAATGATAAATCATAATATAGTTCTGATACTGAGGTAGTGATTTTGGAATAATATGTGATTGTTTTGGATAAATTATATTGGATATTCTTGACTACCTTGGAACTGATTAATGATTTGTATATTCCATCATTGTTGGGGTTTAAAATATTTTTGGATTAATGAAGTATATCCAGCATTCTATATGGAATAAGGGAGAATGAATGTAATCAATAAGGAATATGGTAATACATGATGAAGGTATTCATATGATATTACGGGGTAAAAAGGATCTATATTATGTTTACCTTCCTTAAAAATGTTAGACTATGAGTTTGGACAGAAGTATTTTGGATAGTTCTAGTTTGGATTATTTTGGATTGCCATAAAAGGACAACCCGGAGGTCGGGCGGCAACCTGTCGCGTCCGGCAAGGCTGCGAGACTTGAACCCGCAACCGAAGGGCGACAAGGGTGTATCACCTACCACTATCCCATGAGATGTCCTGGATTAAATAATGTAGTATTTATTAAAAGATCATGTATATGAATTATAAATTCGTTTATTTTGGAACCCTATACGAATAGTGTAAATAGAATTTTTTTTACATTCTATTATCTTTTAGAGTGAAAGATGAGTTTGTGGTAGAAATTTATTAATGGATAAAACTCTAATTATAAAGTAAGTATATCTCCTTATGATCTTAGCCAATCTCATAAATAAATTCCTCAATATTATGAAAAGCAACTTAGAACAAAAATGTTTTCCTAGATGGTACCTTAAATCATCACTAATTTATGGCTTTGGGATTTTTGGCCTTTTCATGGCCATGTTCTCTACCACTCTCCATCAGATAATTGATGGTTAGATTTTTCTTCCATATCCATATTTTCCTACATGGAACCCTAGTATGTGTTATTTTTGGTAATCTTCATACTTTCGACTCTTTATTTTAAATAGAGGCCTCATTAATTCATTTTTCGATGTGGGATTTCTACTAGGATATATTGAAATGTCAAAAATGTGTTATCCTAATACCCTAAGTTTTGTTGAACCGATGGTATTTCAAATCATAATAGATTGATGAATTTAAGGACCTCAATTTTATACTTGTTTGTGATTGATGACCTCAATCACTACCTATAAATATTTACGTTTTTCCTCCAATTATATGTCTCTAAATGCCACCAATGTTCTCCTAATCGAGATCATAATTTGGTGGTGACCCTTTAATTTCTCTTTTCCTCATATTAAGACTAAATTTTAGTAACCCAATTTCCGATGTGGGTTTTTCCACAAATATATTTTCTATTTTAAACCTTTTATTTTCGAAGAACAATTTCAAATTGTGAGGACACAATTTATTGAAGGAGGGGAGAATGTAACACCCCAAGATTTCATAGTGTGTTATTTCTTCAAATAATTCAATAACTTGCACTACACGCAACACCGAGTTCAATCACACCATGACTTACAAAAAAAAGCCATTTAAAAGTGGTTATGAATAGTATTATCTAAATTTTAAACTTTATATAATCCTTATAATTTTAGAATCCATATTATGAGATATAATGCAAGAACAAATTCATTTTCAGTATTGCACTTTTATCAACTTTTAATAGTGAACCCTTTTTAAATACAATATTTTAAACTTTTTGACTAAATGGGGACATCAAAAATTTAAAATGAAACATCCCAAGCTTCCACGGTACACTTTCTTTGAATAATACAGTAGCGTGTGTTGTACGCAACCTTGACTTTTAACACACACCACAACCAATCAAACTAGCCGTTAAGAATAGTAATACCTAATTTTTGAAATTATATATATTTTATATTTTAAAATGGACTTCATTTTTGGATTCGTAATATTGAATTTATCCTAAGGTGAAATTTTGGTACTTTTCGGATAACATTCATATTTTGATGAATAGTGAAAATTATTAAATTTTAATTAAAAACAACTTTTTTAATCAAAATAATTAATGGTGATAAATTATGAATTTGAGTGGTTTTAAAGTATATTTAGAATATATTTTTACCATTTAATATAATGTTGGTCATTGGACATAATTTTACAATTAAACCGAACATAAACAAGTGTCAATCTTTTGATAGTTATTATCTCTTAAAAACACGCTTTTTGTTTTGACAGCGGGAATTAATTTTAAATTAATTTCTGCCACTTATGTGATTTGAATTTAGGAAAATGGATTCAATATTTGGAATCAGGATGTTCAAATTGTGTAAATAGGTAACTTTTATTTTTAGACATTTTGAATAATTACTGCGGTAAATATTTTATTTACCATGGTTAAGGGTAAATCCGGTAAATAAGGGTTAACAAATAATATTATAATAATACTAAATTACCCTAAAACGTGTCTTAACCCTATTGGATGATACATGGACGACCATGGGCATCTTTGGGTCGATTTTGGGACCCCATGGATCCACTTGTAAGTGATAATGACACTTTATTTTAATTAAGTTAAAATGAATACAAAAATGAGACAAACATATATCTTTTAGCAAAACAATTGTTACATAGGGTTATATATGTTGGATTTTAGATTATAAATATTCATTAGAAAGATAAAAAGATTTCCTACATAATTATAGTTTATTTATAATTTTTAGTCATTAAATAATTTATTTTATATATGACACAATGATGATGCAGTAATTACTATAATAGTGAAAAATTAAAATAATTGATATTATAAATACCAAAATAAATATAATATGAAACTTTTAATGAATTAAACTAATTTTATAGGATAATATGATATATTAGGATTGATTTAATTGACTTTTTTCGAAGTAATCAATCTGTTATGAGTTTCAAAAAAATCAACTATTGAATAGTGTCAAAATTGACATAAAAGAGTTCTTAAAACCAATATTATATTATTAATTGATATTAAATTCCTAAAAATCTAAGGTTCGGCCAAGAGACTTATTTCATGATATTTTCATCATTAATGGACCACTTTGGGGTCGCTTGGATGTATGTAGTAAGTTTATAACCATATTATATAAAAATACAAAGAGACATTGTAAAAGTGAAACTAATTAACTTAGAGTTAATACTTAAAGATAAGGTTAATATAAGTACCCAAACCTGTCTAAATTCTATTGGTTGAGTGGTTTTCGACCTATCCCCACCTTAACCTTTTAATAATAAACTTTGGAGCCATTAGAAACCGAATATAAATTTATTATAAATTAATATTTCTAGCTTTTCCAAAGGTGCCCCTCACCCCTCTTATAAAAGGGCACTCCTCCTTCTCATTTCTTCACACCTTCCAAGCCTTTTGGTTCGTCAAAACTCTACCCAAATACTCCACCAACATCCCTCACTACAACCTAGAGGACTTAGTTTGATCAGAAAGCCAACCTAAGGAGCCCTTTTGATCAAATCAAAAGGAAGAACCCGAAGAAGAGGTAATGATTTCACCACCCTTCTCCAAGTTCATTTCTTCTTCCACTTCTTCTTCCTTTGTTCTTACCATTCTAAAATAATAACTACAGTATCTCAAATATACTGTGATGTTATTACAATTATGGTACAACCATATTCAGTATTCTATCCACCCTTTGAATAACATGTCACCATACGTGCGTACGTACGGCTTACCGTCTCCACGTCGTGGTGTAATTGTTATTCAATATATTATTATTTGGATGGGTATAATAATGATGTGTAACTCATGTAAATAATAAATATAACATGTTAATGGTTCTGTATATATGATATACCATCCATTTATATATTATTTTAATATCAAAAGAATGATATTGTCGCTCGTGCGTACGTACGGACTACCGTCTCCACGAACACGATGAGATTCATTCTCCATCGTATCCAATCAAGTATAATTATCATTTTATGATTTAAAAATTATTTTTAAGGACTTGATATCATTCTAGATATGAATAAGATACAACAAACATGGCTTATTTAACAAAACATATAAAAGAAAATGAGTAAGTTAACACCCGAAACGACGATAATTCTAAGATATTATTAACAAATCAATGTTAAAAGATCATATAAGATATCATATTAATATATATGATTCTTGTATAATTTAATAACAATTATTTCACCATTATACAGGATGTTAACCTACCCCAACCAAGGAAAAGTACAAGGTAAGGGTTTACTTTACAACCTCTTCATTATCCAAGGATGTTTATACGTAATAATCTACTGGGATCTCTTTATCATCCACATCCATGTTTCTTAAAAACTTATTTCAAAACATTTTTACTATTTACTAGAATATGAGTTAAAGTCATTTATACCCTTTTTGACTTTTATAAGTGGTTTATAAAGGAATCTTTCGGTCGTTTTCAAAACAAGGTCCTTTTTAACCTTTTCAACAGAATTAAGGTAAGAATGTTTTTTTTAACTTATGCGGTGGGAACAGTTATTTTCCACCGTTATAAAATATTCAAAGCTTTCCTTACAATCTTATAAGATTATTTTCAATGAAAATGTTTGATTTTATATGGATCTTAAATTATTTCAAAATAAAAGGAGGTATTTCTTTAAAAAAGAATTTTGATTTCATCTATGTCAACATCCTTTGACGGATTTTAACATTATTTGAAGTAGTTTTATTATCATACAAAACTTCTATATTGTTTTGAAGGTTTTTTTGATATGTTTGACTGTGGATGTGCTATTTTTATACCATTCATAGTTTATGGTGAAAGTATTGACATTTCGTATGCTAGTTCCAATAAGAATGTTTATGTTATATTTCAATCTTTACATCATATGAATGTGTTGGACACGTATGTTCCAGGTTGGGGACTGGTTAAAGTAAGCCCTCCAGGTTGGGGACTCGTTAAAGTAAGCCCTCCAGGTTGGGGACTGGTAAAAGTAATCCCTCCAGGTTAGGGAATGGTAAAAGTATGCCCTCCGGGTTGGTGTCCGGTTATTAGAGGCACTCCGGGTTGGTGTCCGGTTATTAGAGGCACTCCGGGTTGGTGTCCGGTTATTAGAGGCACTCCAGGTTGGGTTCCGGTTACAGTTAGCCCCAAGGTCTTGGGACGAGGCCTTGACAAAGAAATTAAAGTTTAGCATTATGCATTCCAACATTATGAAAGTGGTTATTGATTTTTGTATGTGATTATTCGATTAGTAGAATATCCATGTGAATAAGTAAATGGAATTATTTCATTTTATTTATGCCATACCATGTTGAAAGTTCATATTTGAAAGGCTTTTGTATTATTTATACATTGCCTTAAAAGTTTATTCTTATTTATGAAAGTTTCCGCTATATTGTTATCCTTACTGGGAATTTGAGCTCACCCCTTTTCTATGTTTTATTTTTCCCAGGATGTGAAGATGTAAGTTATGAATGACCTGGAGGGATATTATGAGGGAATTATAGTGTGGACTGTGGAAACATTATGTTGTTGTAGTAGTTTTTTATATTATGATGTAATGTAAAACTTATGAATATATCTAGTATTTCCAAGGCTACTAAACCAATCGGTCTTTCGGGATTTGATCTTTCTCGTGATCATGCCAATGTTATGTAATAATGCACCGACTCTGGGTAACTAGGGTCAGGGCGTTACAATACTTTAGTAGTTATCAATGTATCATTCAATGTTCTATAAAGGTTGAAATAGAGGATGGAGTTACACATAAATTTATTGGTTTCAATAAGAAGAGAAATATGGAATTAAGTTGAAATCCTAAAAACACTAGGAGATAATAAGATGAGTTTTCCAATATTCTGAATGTTTGGAAATAAACATTGAGTAAATTTCAATAATGGGACTAAAAAACGTTTTATGTTTGGGAATAAAGGTCACAAATAAATAAACTACTGATGTGATGAGAAAAAGTAATGTTATGATGAAAATAAAGGAAGAGATCCAAGAAATTCACCACCAATACTCTAGTGTTCCAAGTGTAAGGAGAATGGTAATTATACTAACTGGTTCCCAAATAAATTTTTTAGTGATGACGAATAACAACAACAACCATTTTATCCTTGAGACAAAGTAAAATATCATGCAATCACAATTTTTGATGAGGGCTATTATAATGTCTTGGTGAATGATATGATTACCATCCACTATAGAACTTATAATGTATTATTTATCTTTTTATAAACTGATTATTTTATGTATGAATAATGTTACAAGGGTATCAAAATGCCTCCACAATAATTAGATGTTGAATTTATATTAAAACACCCTAATAGTGCAATGGTCTCAATCCAAGTCTATGATTTTTCTCTGGTTTAAGAGTGTGGGAATGTTATTCTTATAAATCATGTTATTATACATATAGTTTAATTTGATCTTATCGTAGGACTAGATTAGATTTAACTACATAAATCCCACATAAATTGTTGTGGAAGGTAAGTCATGTTTGGTATTTTAAACAATCCGTTGATCGTATACTAGAGTGATGATAAATGTGAACTTCTAATGGAAATGACACCCATTATATGGGTCTAGATTCGCATAAAAAGGTGCGTTTATCTTACATGGCTGGGGAGAAAATCATCATTGATGATATTTTTATCATATAATACTTTTTATGTAATTCCAAAAGTGATTCATATTCTTCCACCAAATCATGAATTTTAGTTCCCAATTAGTCTCTAACATGGTGCTTCACCTATTTAAAATACTCCCTATAGAATGGATCCAATTAAGTTGCTATAATTGATGAAGAAACTCTAAGATAATCTTCATAAGGGATTCATTTAGGTAGGCATGTTTCCCTGGGAAGCACTTGTTATTTTTTGTTATGAATAAATATAGATCAACACAACTCTGCATTGATTATCTAGAATATAAGAAGATTACTACCATGAATAAGTATCCTCTATATTGTATCGATGACTAAACTTATTGAACATTAATAAATTTTTTAAATATTTATATTCGTTGTAGATATAATAAATTGAGGTTTATAAAAGTGGATATACATAATATAACATTCCAAAAAAGGTATGGACACTGTGAGTATATAGTGATCCATTTAGTCATACTAATTCCCCCACTGTCTACATAGATTTATTGAATAAGGTCTTTAGAGATAACCAGGACCATTTTAAGGTAGTTTATATTGATTATATTCTTTTATACTCATATTGTAAGTATTATGATGAAGATCATACGAGGATTGTAATTAAAAACCTGTGAAAAGAGAATTTGTATGAAAAATTTACAATATGTGAATTTTGGATGAAAAAAAGCTTTATTTTTGGGTCATATAATCTCAAAAGAGGGTATATCTGTGGAACCATTAAATACAATGGTTATAAAACATTATATTAGACAAAAAATGGTAACTGAGACCCACAATTTTCTTGGCTATACTGAATATTATCAATGCTTTGTGGAAATGTCTCTCAGATATCAAATCCACTCACCATGTAAACCCATAAGGGATCCATGTTCCTCTGGATAGATGAATGTGAGGAAAATTTCAATGATCTAAACAGAAGGTTGGTATTTGAATCTATCCTTACACTTATTTATAGTGTATAAGTATTTATAATGCATTGTGACGAATACAAAAAGGTATTAGGATGTGTTCTCACATAAAATGATATGGTTGTTACTTATGCCTTATTCCAATTGAAGGTCATGAGAAATATTACTAAAATCATGGTTTGGAGTTAGCTATAGTAATTTCTTCTTTAAAGATATAAAGAAATTATTTTTATATAAAATGGGTGAGATATATATAGGATATAAAATTTTTAACTATATATTCCCTCAAAAATATTTTAATATATTCCATAGAAGATGGTTGGTACTAATCGAAGATTATAACTGTTTAATACATCACCACCCTGTGAAAGAAAACTATGTGGATAATTCTTAGAGACGAAAGGATCATTCTATATTATCTGTTATGAGGAATAAAAAGGGTCCAATATTTATGGTTTTGTAAAGGGTGAATTTATTGATCTTAAATGAAGGGTAAAGTTCTTATATCTCTGAAACAAATGTTGAACCATCTATACATTTAAGGGTTAAAGAGGCACATAAGGTAGACATAGAGCTACAAAAAAGGGTTATAAAAGTTCCTATGAATAACCATGACTTCCATTTAATGATATGGATCATGAATTTTGTATGTGTTCATTCTATAACATATTTAAAAGAAGTGTCTATTTAGGAGGCACACAGTTCTTCTTTATCTATTCATCTTTGAAGCACAAATATTTATTAATATTTGAAAGCCAATTTTTGGTGGGATTACATGGTGATAGATATTGAAATTTTTTTATCTCATTTCTTTATAAGTATGAATGTTAAGGCTGAGAGAAAAAAGAATAATGGGATATTACAATCATTACCCTTAGTATAATAGAAATAGGACAACATCCCCATGTATTTTTTATAGGACTCCCCAATATATGTAATGTTTACAATACTATTTGGATTGTAGTCGATCACCTTACAAATTCAACACAATGCATCACCATTAAATATGACTTATCTCTTCATCAATGTTCCATATTATAAAATAAATACGTGTAACGATTACAAGGTGTAAAACATCATCTTCTATCGGATCAGGATATGAGGTTTACCTTAATGTTGTAGTCATGTATTCAATAGGAACCCTCCTTTTCACCACATCTGCTGGGTTAATATTAAATATAACTTATTCTGCTTTGAATGTAATTTGAAAAACTTGATTTTATATTTGGAATCATATGGATTTATAATATCTAATAATTTCAATTTAATTTTTTAACATAATGTGTATTGAACACATAAAAAAAAATTACCATGTTTAAGGTTAAAATGGGGTTACCAGGGGGATAAACAAAAATGATAAGGTTTATAAATAAACAAAAGGTTGTTTAATTACAATTTACTAAAAAAATTCCATATTACCCTTCGAAAAATGGAATCTAGTGTAATAATTATTATTTTTTATGTGAAATACTTTATCAATTTGGTGTCTTTTCAGAAATTTCCGCATAGTTTACAAGTGAGTTCTTTTCCCAACTTATACATGGCCTCTCCCATCCTCTCCTCGAGACACTCCAAAAGCATTTTGGTTTAGAAATTACATACCAAAAAAAAATTATAACTTCCATTAAAAATTTCATGAAGAATTTTTAGGTTTGGAAACCTCTTTATAAAGGCTTTAGGTGTAAACATAATGAGGATCTCTTAAGAAGAGGTAATTCAATTAACCATGAATTATCATTCTATTTATTCTTCCACCTCGTTAAATTATTATTAAACCATGATAATATAACATCCCCAGTATATTAAATATATTGAAAAGTGTTTATATTATATGAATTCTATATATCTACAATAAAACAGGCTTCTCATACTTGCATATTGCATCATTTTAGATTAATATTCACTACATTATAAAAACACATTCTTAAGGACCATAATAGTTTACCGCTTTTGGAAACCTGGAATTTATTATTCTTATTGGGTGAAATATAATCAATATATCCCATAATGATCATTCCCATTAGTACTCCTGCATAAAAACATTATTTATTCTGGTGGACAGGATATATAAGAAAAAGGGTGAGATCAGATGATTAGTAAGGGTAAACATGAATGATAATAATTTATTATATTATAAAATAATAAGATAAGAAATATTTGTATGTAACCATCAGAATGTCATAGAAATTTCATACCCAACCTTTAATGGACCATTAAACGTGTTATAGAATAAAATATTATCATGAACCAAAATAATTAAAAATCATCATAAATTATTCTTGAACCATATATTCATGTCAAAATTTGTGAAGAATCATCATAAGTATAGAAAAAATATTATATTTCAAGGTTAACTATAGATAATCATGGTTTATTCCTTATAACCTCTTTTCCTTAACTGATCAAGAACATCGACTTGTTTCCCATCAAAGATCAAGCATATCGACTATTTTCTCTTAACTATATCATGATTCATAATTCATTACCCAATTCATTGGAAGGAGATATAGGTACCAACCCTAACTTAATGAAAACTATACATATGGGTGACACATAAACATAAACCATTCATCACATTAAAACCCAAGTAAAGAAATGAGTTTCATAAAAATCATTCAATCATATATAACCAATGAATAAGAAATGAGTTTCATATATATTAATCCAGAATAAACATAAATGATTTAGAGAAAGATTAAGAATGCTATATATGGTCCATATCACCAATAATTCATAAGTATCACTACATAATTTCATATTAGATGGGAAAATTATTTTGGAATGTTTACATGAAATAATTCTTGAGGAAAATATCATTTCCTTTATAAAATTATTTTATTAAAGAGACTCAAAATATTTTTGGAAAGAGTTTATTTAAAAATATACTTATTAAAATTTAAGAGAATATTCAAGAAATTAAGGCATAATAATGGTTAATTAATCCATTTAGGATGTATATTTTAATAAAACATTCCTTTCACAATTTTTGGTGAAAAAGTCAAAAAGTACCTCATTTGGAAAGAAACATAAAATATTTCATTGAAATCATTTAGTAAAAAGTAAAACATGTGTAAAATAACATTAAATATTACTAGTATATAGTAAAACATTTTTTAAATTTTTTTTTCAGAAAACATAGATGTGGAATATAAATATTTGTCATTATATATTTTAAACGAAACAATCGTGAATGTTGATGTGATTGTGAAGCAAACACATACAACATTATAATCAATAGGATCATATTACCAATGAAGAAAAAATAAAATTATATGGATTTTAAAATTCCATAATATTCAGAATAATAATCATAATATACATTCATGGGAAGCATATAGACCATGTAGAAGAAAAATGTTTTGTATAATGCATGTCTCCGACATAAATAAAAGTTAGAAACAAATCCCTTACCTTATTTTTGACTTCCTTCGTATACATTAAAACCTAATATATAATAAATAAATATTTATTACACATCTAATAGATAACCATATTCATATATATATAATACCATATATTATTTACTTATGAATTTTTATTACTCTCTTTTTATTAATTCCATGATTGAGTTATTTTTCAGGCAATAACCATTTGGTTTTTCAATCATGTTTTGAGTTTTTATCATTGTTCATCTAACATAGATAATGATTACATCATCTACAGAATGAAAAATATATTTAAATATAATATAAATATTTATCATATATTTATTCATGGTGATTCATAAAAGTTAGAGAATGAATATAAAATATGTCGTTCATGGGGATAGAAGACCGTACATACACATGAATGGTGTTTTAATTTTCTTGTCATCTTAAAAGAAACAAAATTATAAGATATATCATAATCCAAAAATAATTACTAATATATATATCATATATTTTCATAAACTTCATTTTTATGAAAACCCATGTGAAATATAGATGAATAAAGAATCACATCTCATTGTTGAGATGGTATTCCATCGGTACACATGAGTGACAATACATTTTCCCAAAATATTAGGTGGTAAAAAGATAGATATGATATTATAATTATAGAAATATGTTAATTTCATAATTAGAATATATAAACATTAAATCCATCATAATTCCCACTAGTAAAATATAGAGATAGAAGATTAATTGTATTGCTACATGGAGACGGTAAGCCATACGTACACACGTGTTATACTTTCACTTCTTGTTTGATGAGAAAGGGGAAGTATAATGGTGTGTTAATAATCAAAATAACATTTATGTATATTTTGGATAATTTATTTATTATTTTTTGATATATATTATAAATTTATAGGAGGTACAAAAGGGTATTAAAATAGATTGATTGGTTATATTGATTACCTATTCTATGAAATGACTCCATTAGATCACCTATAAAGGGATCTAGAGTTGCACTTTTGGGAAGAACATAACCAAAAAAAAATTCAATAAGTAAGTTTATAATAGTATTGTTCTACATTAGTTAATTTATATGTGTCAAAGTGGTAAAATGGTATGAGGGTGGAGGTGTCCTTTTATAATGAAGGTGATTATCACTTTTTGAATCTCCCAAAAATATTAATTTATAATAAATTCAATCACGATAAAAATACCTAAAATATAAAATATATTAGAAGATAATATGTGATAGGGTTTTAATTTTATCATAAAATATATTTTACCAATGTTTTGGAATTATATTTAACATTATCATTTGGAATAACCCTTAGTTAACCTATTTTAATTTTCACTATGGTAACACCATTTTTAATATTATAATGTAGAGATTTTTACATATAAGGAGTAAATTGATCAATAAATGGTCAATTTATGAAATTTCAGATCATAATTTTTCCCCATTTTTTTATTTAGGATTTTTATGATTTTAACTAATTAAACAATATATTAGTTTCCTAAAATATCATTATTATAAATTTTGACACTATTCGTTACATTGACATTAAAAAAACCAATACAACTAGATAAATTTGAACCAATTAATATAATAAATTCTTAATATGCCAAATTAATGTAGAAAATTCACTTATAAACTTATTTAATTCAAATTATATTTATTTTAATATTTCTAATATCATTTAATTGATTGGTTCATTAGTCGAACAATTATTGTATCATCATTGTGTAATTATTTATGATACTTTTTTGTTCACTAAAAATTAAAAATAAAATTACCAAATTTATTTAAATGTTTTGTATTTTATAATAATATACAGTTTCAATAATATCTTCTATTTATCTACATATTAAAATTATTATAATTTTTAAATGTTAGAGTGTGACATTTAGTCACTCCCTTTGATTTTAATAATATCCAAGTAATTATATGGAAAAGTGTCTATTAACTAATCAATTTTTATCCTTATGGTTTAAGGAAAGAATTAAATTCATAAAAAAAATTTGGGAATGTTTTAGGGTTGTTTTATAATATTTAAAATATTTTTTTTACTCTCAATTTAGCTGATTTACCCTAAATACTGGTAATAAAATTTACTAATGTTACAATTCATATTGTCAAAAAATAGAAGGAAACTATTTTTAAATTTTTTTAATTTATGATTCTAAATATGGAATCCATTTCACATAATTAAAAATACATAATTTCAGAAATTTAGTAAAAATTATCTTGTTTGCGGATTGTGAAAACAAGTTTTTAAAGTAAAACTCTCTAAAAGGTTGAAATATTTTAAATCCAAATTCAATGTAAAATTTATTAAAATGACTTTAATTGATTTAAATGAAAAAAATATTTACATAATTATACATTTAAAATGAGTAAAACATTATATGAAAATATAAATAAATCAGATGAAAAATAAGTTATAAATTAAAATAGAGTATTTTTTTGACTATTCTTAAAAAAATGATACTTATCAAAAAAATTCCTGAATCTCAAAAAAAGTAAAATATGATACAATGATTTGAACAAATTTTTTTATTTTTTGAAATATAAATTATAAAAGTATCAAAAACCATATTTAAAAATTTGTGCCATCAAAAGGTGAAAAAACTATCATTTTAGAAAAATACATCATTTACGTGTAAAATTGAATTGAATTTTATTTTATGTGTAGAAAAAACATAGGATTTATGTAAAAAAATATTATAATATATATATATATATCATTAATATAATCCCAAACTATGATTTACTTATTTATTTGTATAAAACACACTCGTTCACATATAAATAGTTTTTTTTAGAAAAACGTTACTTTTTTAGGGTTTTAAATATGTAAACTATACTTTAAAGTTCAGTTAATCATGATCCAATTCTCCATTATAATGGATAGTTTATAATTTTAATTTTTAAATAATTATAATAATAAAATGATGTTTCATAGAAACTCAGTGGTTCAGGTAACACAAGCAAAGTCAATGTTGTGTGTAATGCAAGATTAATATGGTGTAACGTGAAATGTAAGCTATCAAATAAATAAATTTATATAAAAAACATATTTCATAAAAATATCTGGGTGTTGCATTCTACCCTCTTAAAATTAATTTCTCCCTTGAAATACATTTGGGTTATCAAATGTTTCATACTTGATAGCTCATTTCATAGATACCCACTTTATAAAAATGAATACTAAAACTTCCTTTAGAAAACAGATTGTTGGAAACATAATGGTTTCACAAACTAACCCATAACAAGGTTTCCACATATGATAACATATGTAGAATTTGAAAACATAGAAATGGTAGATAAGTTTAACTATCATGTACTAATATAAATTGATAGAGAACATGGTCAAGGTAAAGTTAACAATCCTAAAGCAATAAATCTATCTTGATCTAAGAGACCATTTGATTCATCATAAAAGAAGGTAATAGGATAACATTTTTGGTTTCAATATCCAATCCCTAAGGATAAATAATTTTCATTGGAATAAATACTTAATTGATATATTTATATTTTATTATAAAATATCATCCTTTCATAGTGACTTGACCAAATATAACTTCATATCTTATTCCATGAAATAATGGTGAATCTTTCATTTCTTAAGCATTAATAGATTGTGAGATTCATATAATTATAGGTTTTTATAGTTATCTTATCATACCAACAAAATTTATAACACAAGTTATAAAATATTCCTATATACTCATATAGAGAAATAATACTTTAATCTATATAACCTCATTCAAATTATCACAGAACCCTTCTCATGAATTGTTAACCTTGTAACCCTTATGAATGATGAAAGAATAATAATTTAGAAATAAAGTCACTAAACTCTTCAAAAAAATTCATTGAATTAATACACATATATCATAAATTAGATATTGGTTGTCACATTCCAAACATGTGAATACCATTATCATGTATTTTCTTGAAACATGGTAATAACCTGAATTAGCATAAGACCTTAGAAAAAACATTAATTCTTTCAAAAATTAACTCTTTCATCATAACATAAATAAAAAAACCCTATAAATCATGTCCGTGATATCATGAACCACCTTATCAACTTAACATTCCTAGGGTCAGAAGTACTATCCCATTAATTTAACATGATCAATTATCTCTGTATTTCATTATCGCAACATCATGTGCATATTAAGGGTTATCCATACCTAAATCACATGATTTCTAAAAATATCACCTTACTATGTCAATCAGTTTTTATGGATACTAGTATCATTCTACATATGACCATAAATTCTTATGAATAAACAACAGTGGACCAATAATTAAATATTTCATTATTCCAAAATACTATTAAATTTCTTCTACAACATCATTTTTGACTTTTATTTCATAAACACTCAATTATTCCACCAGCACATTATTGTACACTACATCAAAAATAGTGATCACATTAGATTTAACATTTACATTTTGTTTAATTGGTTTCATAACATTATCATCATCATTAACAATTGGATTTGATCATTGATTAACATAATTCCCATACTCTATGCATCTATATCATTGGAGAATGGGTGGTGCATCAATTGGTGTCTTCTTTTCCACAATTTCATTAACTGTCCTATTCATTTCCTTTCTATATTAATGGGATTTATGATCCACCTATCCATAATTAGAGAACCTCTAAGGTCCATTTAAACACATCCCTTGATGGTTTTTCTATGTTTATGGTATGTAAATGGCTATAATTTAATTCCAAAAGTGATTTATTTGAGTTTTCATGAGACTCGGCCTTTCTTATCTTGTAAAATACATGGAACTGGTGGGTATCTCCAACTTCCATTTCCATGTTAAGAGCACATCAAACAAATTCTTCATACCTACAGATGTTTTTTAAGGATAATATTGTTTACATACCTCGTTTTAATCCATAAAATAATTAGTCAATCTTACTTTCATGTTGGATAATAATTCTATAATAATACCTCAGAAGTAATGTAAAATATTTGTCATAGAATTCAAGATATTCAACATTAATTTTATTTAACTCAAGGAATTCCTTTTCCAGTTTCATATAAAGAATATGAGGAAAGTACTTATGAAAAAATAAGTACTCAAACTCATCCCATTCCATGGATTCAATTTCATTTTATTACCTTTTATTCTTGATGAGATTCAACCATTGATATGATTCTCCTTCCAAATGTTAGACAAACAATATTACATTTTCATGTTCTGTACATTAGAGAACCAAAAATAACTTTTTAGTGTTATTGATCTATTGACCAACCACTAGTGGATTAAAAGATCCACTGAAAGAAGGTGGATGCTGCCTCATGTAGGACTCAATATAATTTCCACATCCTTTCCTAATTTCACAGTCCAATATGATTCATATATTTAGAATTTTGTGTGAGCATAAAAACATTATTTTGTATTCATTCCCCCATAATAACCTATTACATTGGAGGTCCATCATTTCATTTCTCATTGCATTCATCATTAATAAAGTTCCTTCGGTTTCTAGCCATTGAATAAAACAAAAAAACATAGTGTGAGAAACACTAATCATTGTGGTAGAATAAAATAATCAAGGGAAATAACATATATAATTTTAATACATGACAACTTATGTTTAATCCATGGTTATTCATGATCATTACTAATACCCTATGATTGTAACATGAAATTAGACTTATCATTAGAGACATATATAGATATATTCAAAGAAATATATCAAGGGATCTTACAAAAGTTTTCTCATCCTAGTTTCTAAAAATTTACCAATCCATTCCAATGATACCAATTATATTTTCTAAGGCTGTTTATACTTGGATATTACATCATTTTATCAAGATTACACAAAAAAAATTTTGAGGACCATAAAAGTATAGTGCCTTTGGAATAATGGAACACATTCTTCTAATTTGGTGAAATATCTTCAAAATATCCCTTAAATATCATTCCCTTCAATACACCTACTTATAACCAATATTTATACATGTGGAAAAGATACATAAGAAAATGGAGAGTTTATATTCTTAGTAAGGGTAAACATTGAAGATATAAATTTATTATCTTGTGAAATCATAAGATAATAAATATGTGTATGTGATCATGATCCTAATATATAATGTTTATACCCAACCTTTCATGGATCATAAACATGAGTTATGACATAAAACATTAACATGAATAATAAAGAAGGAACGTTTATTATAAATCATTCATGATATAAATGTTCATGCAAAAAATTTGTGTTGAATCATCAAAAGTAAAAAAAATCATATGTCATTGAAAACTACCAAGACTCACAGATCATGCCTTATCACCTGTTTCACTTATCAGATCGATCTCATCGACTTGTTTCCCATCAAATATCAAGAACATCGACTTGTTTCCATTAACAATCTCACGAGGTATAAAATGTTATCCATTAAACTAGAGGGATATATAGGTTACACCAATTAATTAATAAAAACTATACATATGTGTTCAAAATGATGATAAATCATTCATCACATCAGAACCCTTATAATGGAATAAATTTCATAAATACCATTCAATCATTCAAAACCATGAAAAAGAAATGTGTATAATAAATATCATTGCATCATAAAAAAATTGATATAAATATTAATAATTTTATCCTTGTGTCATATCCCCAATAATTAAAAAGTAACATAACATAATTTTATATTATAAGGGAAAATGATTTTTGAATTATTACTTGAAATAATTCGGGATCAAAATATTATTTCCTTTATAAAATATATTTATTAAAAAGCCGCACAATTTTAAAGGAATTAATATTCTTGGAAAATAAACTTATAAGTTTTCTAGGGAAGCCTCCATGAATTATAGTGTCTTGATGGAAAAGAATTATGTTC
This sequence comes from Viscum album, assembly GCA_963277665.1. Classification (NCBI taxonomy): domain Eukaryota; kingdom Viridiplantae; phylum Streptophyta; class Magnoliopsida; order Santalales; family Viscaceae; genus Viscum; species Viscum album. Next base: position 1,498,151,054 of record OY728133.1, read on the forward strand.
TTGATATATATGTTTTAAAAAAGTATTTATTTCTTTTTTCTGAAAAACTCATAAAGTACCTCGTTTGGAAAACAAAAAAAATATTACTTTCAAACCATTTTAAAAAAATAAAGATGGATATAAATAACCTTTAATACTTATAGGATTATACTAATACATTTTTGAAAACATTATTAGGAGATAGGGAAGTTGAAGGAAAATATTCCCCAATAAATATTTAAAATGAAACAATTATCAATGTTCATGAGATTGTAAAATCAGTAATTACAACTTCATAATCAGTAGAATCATATTCCCAATGAAAGAAAGAAAATTATTGGATTTTAAAATATTATAATATTCATAATAAAACTCATAAAATACATTTATGGGATTTATATACACCATGTAGAAGAAACAATTAGTGTATAAGGACTCTTTCCCACATAAATAATAGTGAGAAAAAGAATACCTTAACATAAATCTTGCTTCCCTTCGTATACGTTCAAACCACTGGTATAATAAATTTAATTTTATAATAAAAATATTATAGAACCATATTTATTTGTGTAATACCATATATGATTTACTTATGAAGTTATATTATTCTACTATTAACAATTCCATGTTTATGTTATGTTCCGGGTCAAAACCGTTTTGTTTTTCTGTATTGTTTTAACATGTTATCATTGGTCATCTTACATAAATCATGATTACCAAATCTAAAAATTTATTAGAATGATTAAAATGATATATATATATATTTTTTATATATATTTATTCATGGTGATTTTTAAAAGTTATAGATTGAAAATAAAATACATCGTTTATAGAGATGGTATGCCATACATATGAATGAACATTGTTTTCATTTTATTGTCATCTTAAAAGAGGGAGAATTATATGAAATATAATAATTAAAGATTCTTTTTTATGGTATATATATATATCAGATATATACATAAAATTCATCCTTATTAACACTCATGTAAAATATATCTGAAAACCCATTCACAACACAACGTGCAGATGACAAGACATACATACATATGAGTGACATTATCATTTCGCAAAAGATTTGGAGGAATAAATATAGATATGATATTATAATTATAGAAGTATAAAAAAATTCATAAATATAATATATAAATATTAAACCCATCATAATTCCTCCATATAAAATATGGCGATGGAAGATGAATTGTATCGCTGCGTGTAGGCGGTAAGTCGAATGTACACATGAGTAATATTGTCACTTCTTGTTTGATGGGTAAAGGGTTATATAATTCTGTGTTTATAATAATAATAATAATATTTAATAATATTTAATAATATTTTTTATTCTATTGTTATTATTTTATGATATATAAAATAAATTTATTGGAGTTATAGAATACTTGAAAAAAAGAGTGATTAGTTACACTAATTTCCTCTTCTACAAAACATTTCCTTTAGATCACCTCTAAAAGACACTAGAGTTGGTTTTTAGGAACACAAAAACATTTAGAATGTGTATAAGGAATTATAGAATAGTGTTTGGAAGATATTTTTATATATATATAGCTTATTTTTGTGAACGGGATGAGGGAGGAGGCATCCTTTTATTATGATGGGGAGGGTACCTTTGGAATCTTCAAAAAATATTAATTTATAATAAATTAAATATCAATCCAAATACATCCAACATGAAATTTATTAAAATATAATATGTAATAGGGTTGAAATATTATCATCTAATATATTTTTTTACATGTTTTGTATAATTTTTATCCTTATCATTTTGATTAACTGTGATTTAACTTATATTAATTTTAAATACGGTAAAAACATTTTCAATATTAAAAGGTAGATATTTTTAATTATAAGGATTTAATTGAACCATAAATGGTCCATTTATGATATTTATGACCATAATTTATGCCATTTTTCTTATTAAGTATTTTATGATTATTAACTAATTTAATAAAAAAAATTATATAAAATATCATTCGTGACAATTTCGAAATGTTTCATTACATTGAACATTAAGAAATAAATAAAATAATATAAATTCATAAAAAGTAATTTAATACACTAAAAATATTTCATATGAACAAGGAAAAATATTAATTCACCATAATTAATTCAAATAATATTTATTTTAATATTTCTACTATCATTTCATTGATTGTTTTATTAATTGAATAATTATTCATCATTATTGTGTAATTATTTATGATAATTATTTTTTTACTAAAACTTCTAAATAAAATTCAATGATGTTTTTAACCCCATTATATTTAATAATAATATAAATATTTTAGCATATATTCTATTTAAACAGATATAAAAAATATTATACTTATTAAAAGTGGTGGTGTGACATATTTTCACTCTATTTGATTTTAATAATATGCAAGTAATTCTAAAGGAAAATTGTATATTAAATTATTAAAATTAAATAATTATGGGTTAGGGATCGAATTAATTTTATCCAATAAAATTTATAAAAGTTTCAGGGTAGTTTTATAATATTCATAATATTATTTTCACACTTAATTTACCTAATCTGCCATTAAATGTGGTAATAATATTTATTAAAATTCCTATTAACATTGTACAAAAAGTAAAATGGAACAAATTACTAAAGTTGGAAATTAATATTCCAAAAATGTAATCCATTTTCCAAAATAAAATACATATAATTTGTGGAAATTAATTATAAATTAATCCCATTATCAGATCGAGAAAATGAGTTTTTAAAGTAAAAATGTCTAATAGAATGAAATGTTTTTATATCCAAATTGAAGGTAAAATATATTCAAATGTCATTAATTATATTAAATTAAAACATAATAACCTAATTATACTTTACAACCATTAAACAATATAATAAAAAAATTAAATGAAAATTTAGTTTTCAATGAAAATACTTTATTTTTGTTAGTATTCATCAAAAAATGAGTCTTATAAAAAATAAAAAAAATTAAACAATAGTAAATTTCAGTAAATCAAATTAAAAAAAAAACAGATTTTAAAATATAATTTATAAATGTATCAAGAACTATATTTAAAACAAGTTCACCATCATAATGCAGAAAACATTTTTTTTTGAGAAATACAACTTTTATGTTTATAATTAATTTTATTTTTGTATAATTTCTTGAAAACACACAGAATGAATATATAAAAATTATATTTATCATATATATATATATATTTCATTAATATAATCCAAAAAGTGTTTTTTTGTATTTATTGCTATAAAACACACCTTTTTACATTTAAATTGTTTTTCAGAAAAACAATTTTATTTTAGGGATTTATATTTTTAAACCATAATTTAATAATTAATTTAATCATAATCATTTACACCATTCTAACGACCATGTTATAATTATCTATTTTAAATAATTACTATAATAAAGCAGTGTTTCCTCAAAACATAGTGTTGCATGTAACGTAAGCTATGACGATGTTGCGTGTTTCACAAACTCAACATGGTGTAGAATGCAATTAAAGCTATAAATAAATTAATTTATTTGAAAAATATATTTCATAAAAATATCAGGAGGTTATAATATCCATATAATTTCCCCCAAAATATTTATGCAAAACAATGGACCGTGTGTACATCGGATTACATCATCGCTAAATGTCATAATTTTTTCCCATAATAACCTCTAAAGAAATGTTATAATTGTGGATTTATAATATTTATATGATATTTGTAACATAATTTAACTTAGGTAAATATAATATCACATATACCATTTTAATTTTTCATTCTATGTGGGATATGCTAACATCGCTCATGTGTATGGCGGACTGTCTCATCATGAAGAGATGTAATTCACTCTCACTAACTCTTGACATAGAAGGTAATAAGAATTATGTAGATGAAAATATGTGATATATATAAAATATTAATTTTACTATAAATCTTAATAATCATCAATTTCCTTTTTTTCCATTTTTTTAATGGTTGAAATAGTTTTCATGCATAATTACAAGCCACCATATCCATGAACAATGCATTTCATGTTTCTATCTTTAAATTTTATAAATGAATATAAATATAAATATAAATATATAATAATAAATTAATATATCAATATAATATTTAACATTATATTGATTATGGAATGATAATAAAAATACAAGGATAGATACAACTGAACCAAAAATCTCTTGAAAAACGAAACAGTTAACACCCCGAAATAATGATTTTACAAAGGAATTATTAATAAATTAGTGTCGAAACATTTAAAGGGGATAATATGTGATATTGTAATTATGTTTATTATTTTATAACAAATTTATAATTGATATATACTAATTATACATTATATTATAATGTTTATGATGGAATTCAAGAATTAAGGTAAGTTATTTTCATCTCATTTTCATATCGTGGAGATACAAGCCATATGCACCACTTATTCTTTTTGTATTTTGTACATACTACCCAGGAATATATTTATTATGTATCTAATTAAATATTTTAATATTTTAATAACCATTTTATTATCTATATTTTATGGGGTTTATGATTCAAAATATAGAAAATCATTAAAGGATATATATTGAAAACTCATTAATTTTCAAGATTCTCCATGATTAAATTTCTAATGATGAAATTTCATGATATAAGTCCTAATAATTATAATTTTTTATTATCCTATGATTATGTATTGATAACAGATATTTTTTTCTTAATTTTCCTCTTTTTATATACTCATTAGATCAAAAATATTTTTTAAGGACAATAAGTCTTTATTTATCTCTTCGGTCATAAAAGATTTTTTTCTAGATCCATGTTATCTAAAAATGGTTTTAAGAATGTATTTACATTATCCGATTTATATATAAAATAAAATTTTAGGATATTTTAATTATAAAAATATTATTAATATTAATATTCATGTCATTCACAAAAAAAACTCATTGTATTTTGTTGAAAATGTGAAAGGAATCATTATTTTAAGTTATAGGGAATGAACAGAATTTTTTAGCGTCATGAAAAATATTTACTTAATGCTTCCTTTATAATTTTCCAATTTTATTTTAAAATAAAACTATTTTGAAATGTTTCATGTTTCAAAATTTTATTTTAACATTGAAAAAATATTTTCCTCATTAATAATTATAAGTGATTTTTCGAAATCATTTTCCATCAAAGTTGACATCATATGATGTTAATCATGATTTCATGAGGATATACTCTAGGGAAACCACTCTAAATCTATATCAGAGTGGTTTATGTTTATGATGAAAATATGTGTATTAAACTAATTCCATTTATATACTTTACAATATGATTAAAATTTTAATGGATTATGACACCTGTTACTTTTAGTTGGTTTAATCTCTAAAGAATTGATTTTGAAATTTTCTTTCCATAGGTTACAATGATATGTTTATGAAGCACTTTTATTTTCATGGTTTTAAATTTGGTGAATTATTTATGTTCTTGTGTCACAGATATGTATGATTTTAATTATGTGATGGATCAGACCAATATATCTCTCCATTGTATTGGGTAAATATTTATCTCTCATCTGATCGACATGGCTCGAATGAAAGTAAAACCAGTTCAATAAGGGACTTTTCCCATTACGATGATATTTAGAGTGAACCTTTAATACTATAATAGTTTATGGAGTGATCCCATTTCACCATTATAGAATTGAAAAATTATACTTGAATACCTTTTAAATTACTTCTTAACCTTATGTCTATGGTACAATTCCATGTATTATGACTATGCTATTCTCTCTTGGCCTATAGTCTTTGATTATATTATTATTAATGTCTTGGAAACTATATATCATTATTCCATGTCTCAATATTATAACATTTGAAATGAATTTTGTGTTTTTATAGGTTAATTTCATGTTATCATACCCTTATACTCATGTAATACATAGGTGATAGTTGGTATCTAACATTTTTATCCCTTACATCATGTTTGAGCTCATCCTTTTTTATGTTTCCTTTTAGTAGGCTATGAAGATTGGAATTATGTTTTTTATGTCTAAGATAAGTACTATGTAGTAATATCATTGTGGGATTTTTGTAATATCATTCATAAAATAATAATTGTTTTATCTAGTTTCTTGACGATACTAAACTTTTACAATCCATAGGGATATTCTTATGTCATGTATTGAATATACATCTAAAAATATGTAATATTTATGTATGAAAACCTAGGGTTATTAAAACTAACAAAGCCTTGGGGTATAATTTTTCTATTAAAATGATCCAACAATTTCAACACTACAATTCTATATTTGGAGAGTAATAAAAAATATGGAGAAATGTAAATATGTTCACAATACAACACAACTTATATCAAATGCTGAGGCTATATATGAAACAATGTGATATAGGATACTCTATGAGATAATTTCCATGCTCCAACACACCATGAGACCACAAAAACATGATATTATAGCACTATAATATAATTAATATCCCATTAACTTTAGATTAATTTTCGAGGATAATATAATTTCAAGAAACAATGTAGGATATACTACATTAAACTGATCCTTAGAGACTATTTTTTAGAAAAAAAAATCTTTTAATGTAATTTGAAACCTTATTTTACTTGTAGGGGTTAGTATTTAATAAAAACTACCATGAAGGATATACAATTATATATTGATAATTAATTTTGTATTGGGTGTTATTGGTCAAGACTGTGTCCATTTGGAAAATATGTAAGGGATTTGGGAACCAAGGGAATATTCTATTTAACATGTTTTTTCATATTAAGAAAGGAAACAACATATTGGATACATGGGAAATGATCCTAATGATGGATATAATAGGTTGATCATGTGGTCATATAACCTTCAACAAAGAATTAAATCAGGATTATATAATCAACATGGTGAAAATGAAGACTTTATAGGTGACCCCTGGAATGTTCCCAAATAAGGAACCATGATATAAATTTAGGATAAAAATTCTCATTCTAGACACATATTTGGGAAATGTTTTTTCTAGTTTGAACTTAAAATAGTTTCAAACATTCATTTTATAGATTTATGGCTCCAAAACCCCCCCATTATAATACTTCATAGTCTTAAAAACTAAAATTACACCCATACTTGATGAAAATTTAATTTTATACTATAGTACATTTTCTAGAATTAATAATGTGTTATACGACCTAGAGTCATGGTGAAGAGTAAAATCAAATATAATCACTTGGAACCATTTCCTAGGAGGAGGTTCCAATTTTATTACACATAACCACACACTTAATTTTCATGACCATATCTCATATTGACCATATGATCACTCTTGATTTAATGATTGAGAGGGATCTAATGTCTAGAGTTTAAAAATTATGAAACATTGATGATACTAAAATTGAATTTTAGAAGATTGAATATAAATAATCAAGTGAAAAGTAAAGTGTTAATTTTATATTTGAAATCATGGTTGATAATACTTTCTATACATTTGGAGACTTGTGTGATCCCTACTTTTTAATCAATACAATCAGATGGTATATCACCTTTTTAAGATGATTTTTAATTGAAAATAAGAATAATTCAACTATTATAACTGTTTAATAAAATTTTTGGGAGTATTCAAACAATCACATCATGTAGTTCACCAGGGTGAAATCCACTTTAATTTTAATCAAATTATTATATGAACAATCCAAATGGGGAGCATTATCTTTCTCTCTTGACGGAGTCACTATAAAAACTGTATCTTGATGAATTAACTATGTGGGATGAGCTATAGAAAAAAAATATTAAAATATTATTTTTAACCTTAAAAAACACAAAATTAAACATGGAAATGTATAAAAATAGGTAATAAACATGAGAGAAACTCTATGATTACTAGGAGAGATTCCTGAAATCATATGAACGCTACCTACATCAAGCCAGAGATGAATAGTAATTTATATACCATGGATTAAGTGAAGGTGATTTAAACCCACTAGATGCATCATCTTATTAAAACCTAGGTACTGATAAAATAATTTCATTTTAATATAGAATTAAATAGTTAATTATTATATAAATTTATAGTGAAATATGTGGTATTTTAAGGCATATTTTCTGAGGGAATAGTAACTCGACCATAAGAATATAATGTGAACCTTATGAATTGTAAATCAACCAATAGAATCACAACCACACCTATGAAATTATAAATAAAACTAATGAATCTTATATTTGAAAATATTATAGATTTATATATGGGAATGATTAAATAAATGGTTTACAAATGTTAGATTATGTTTTGGTTTTTTATGAAACATAAATAATTATTTTTAATTATATAATTAATATAATGATATAAAATAAAAAATTTATTCACAAAATAGATTCATGAGTAAATATTTTATTGACTTATGAATATCATATAATTTTAAGAGACCTTAATTAATTTTCTAATGTGTTATAATATCGATTATAATATTAAAAGTGGTATTATTCAAATAAATTATGAAGTTAATTAAAAATTAACTTTATAATATTTAGATAATTATTTTCATAAAATAGAGTTCAAATTTTAATTCTAAACCTTAAAATATGGTTAGGTATAATTTTTTATATTTTTCTAAAATATATGATTTTTTGGCGAGTAGTCAAATATGATAAATTATGAAATAAGCTAAATACATGAATTATTGATTCATGGATGATGTTTTTTTGAGGTAAGAACCCTTGGTTCAAAATAAGATTCACTAATTTTTGTATTTTGTCACAATTATTAACACTATTGTTTTTCTAGAGAAAAAAAATGAAAAAAATGATTAAAATAATGGAGAAACCCGCCTCTCCACTATAAATACCACCCTCACCCCCTATTCTCCCCAGACATATAAATATTTTATATTGCTATAATTTCTACCCAATACTCTTAATAAGCCTCTTTTATACGTCAAATACCATCTTGTCTAAAAAAATTCCAAAAAACATGTTTTTAAGGAGGTTCTCAAGGAATAGAATTCAAGAGGTAAAAATAATCTTTCACTTTTCTTTTATTTTCTTTTCAACAAGTTTTTATTCTTGTAATATGTCAATCTATACAAATAAAAGAATAATTAAAACTAAAATTATATAATATATACTATATTTCTATCTTGTTGATGAAAAAAATTCATCCTCATACTCATTCTCCCCTCCCTCTTATTCTAATATTAAAACATCATCTATGATGTGTCGATTTACCGATATTATGGTCGATGTGCTCTCAATTTCTATTACCACCTTCATCGATGGTAATAAAACCATTCTAATTTTTAAAATATATATTATATTTTATTGTATTACCTCTTTTATATTATATAATTAACACCTATACATAATATTAAATTCTATAATGAAACTGGTTTGTGATTATCAAAGATCCAACAAAATGATCTATAAAAAATCATCAAGGTTTTATCAAATCATTTATCTTCAAACATAAGAACAAAATAATTTATGGTACAATTTAATATTATGGAAAAATATTAACACTATTTCATTCTACTTATGTATTTTCACTTCCATTGAACAATAAAATCAATTATGGACCAACCATAGAATCCATGTAAAGAACGCCCTCAAAATAATGCAAATAAGAAAATATTATTAATACATGGGTGGAATTACGTTATAAAATGACCATATTAGGTGTTATAAATATAAATATGGATTCATTTTTTTAATATCACTATTTTAACCATTATACCAAAGGTTTAAACACAATTTATGTAAGAAGAACCCGAGGTAATGGAATTCTTAACCCAATTTCCATTCTTTGGGTTAACCTTCTACATAATTGATTTTGTAGTGCTAAGATAGTTTGAGAATTGAAATTTAATAATATTATATTTTATTATATTTATTTATATTTAATATTCATAGTCCCTTCATTTGATAAATTCTTTCTTTAATGAGAATGTATTTGTAAGGGACTTTTCTTTAAAAACCCTCTTTTAAATATCCATTTTTACAAACATAATTGGAATGTTTTTATGATAGTATTGTTTTTTATGATTATGTTATAAATATTTTAAATTTTTTATGATGAAGGATATAACCTATATCAGCCTCTAATTCATTGGGTATGTTTATGTTGGAGGTCGGTCATATGGTTACTTCTATTGTAACTACGATGGTTACACCAGAAGGTAGACGCGAGGGTGACATTGTAAAGTAGTCATGGGGGTTACATTATAAGGTATCCATGAGTGTTAAAAATCATTTGGTATCCATAATAGTTATATTCTTAAGTAAGTAATTCTATTGGTAAAATATATGGCTTATTTATTTTTTCTTTATTTTTTAGAAATGTCATGTTTTCACAAATTAACTATATGATACATATTGGGTGAGAAGAATGTCTTTCTGAAATTATTTTGTATGTTTATAAGTGTTCATGTACTAATGGTTTCTATCCTTTTTTATATCCCTTACTGAATATTTTTGGCTCATCCCAAGATATAAATTTTATTCACAGGGTTTATGGATTGGTAAAATAAAAGGAGAATCCATGATAAATGTTGTGAAGACTTTTCATGAATATATTTAATGATTTTTATTAAAAAACAATTTATGAAGAAAATGGATATTATTTTAGTATTATCCACATTTTATTCTTATGGGTTGATATGTATGAATTATTTACTAATTTATTTAACTTTTAACATGAAAAGATCCTAAATTTTAAAAAAAATAAATTTTTTACTAAAATTCAAGATTATGCAATGTTAGAGGATGAGTCCTTATAGTTGGTATCATGGAATAGGGTTAGATAACTTTAGGATTTAGGATAATATAAATAGAATACTGTAAGTGACTTTTACCCTCATTTTATGATTAAAATATATATATATTCAATATTACCATATTTCTTCCTCTAAGATATGTCTATTCCGAATGGTTTTCTATAGAAGAAATAGGGAAGTTGAAGTAAGAAGGCATGAAAAGGCTTATACCTGTCTAAATCTACAGCTTGGAATGGTTGGAATTGGAACCTAACAACTTGTGATAGTAATGGATCAGTTGAAGTAGGAAATAATGGCATTGGAATCCATGAAAGAGAATAATAAGAACCGTCACAAAGGAACATGATGATAGTGGGACATTTTTTGAGGTAACACCATCCAGTTTCTGAGGATCTTCTAACGTTAGAGTGGATGATGGGGGTATTAAATCCCTTGAAAGGGTATTTGATGCCATGGGGTGATCATATAATCTAATGTTCGTTCATTCAAATTATCATTTTTAAAGTGAATCCAACTAGTGTTGGCCAATAGTCAAGAATATGCGAGGTTGTTGATGCATTGGGTTGTGATGAATTTAAAAATATATACCTTGAAAAATATTTTCTTAATGTAGTTTGACACAGGATGGAAATAAAATTAATTTAATTGAAGCAAAAAGAGGGGGATTCAGTGGCCTTTTACAAATCAATCTTAACATGATTGGAAATGAATTCTCCAAATCTTATTCACGATCTTGATATAAAAATAATCATTTTTACTCAAGATTAAAGCCATGATATCTAAAATAGTTGGATTCCTATGAATTCAAATGTTATGAGAAACTTTCATGATGTGATGAATGGGTAGAAATTGATATTTATGATTATCATGTTTCATTTTACAATAGGCATAAGAATAGGTTTAGATGGAAAGTTATGGGTATGAATCAATCAAATAATTTTTAAGGTAAAAATTCCAGTTTTTATTGTGTCAAAAGTGTGGTAAAAAAAACCCTAGGGAATTCCCTAACAAATCTGGGAAGTCTTTTTGATGTGGTATGTTGGGACATATGGACCATTATTGCAATTAAAATTATCTTAAGGTTAATTATAATAATAAATCTATAATGTTTTTTAAATGTGGTTAGATGGGTCATTTTGAAAATACCTACCTAAAGAAAGACCCTAATGATGGAAAGCTGATAGATTTTAAGCAGAAAGGTGTAGTGAAATACATTGAAACTATTTTAGTAGATGTCAGGACATCCAATGAAGTGGTATCATGTAATTTTATTGTTTACTCATATTATTCTAATTTCTTTTTTGATACGGTGGCTAAACATTTTTTTTCTGATAAGTTTTCTATTAAATTAAAAATTTTGCATCATGAAATGAGACTAGAACATATTGTTAAAACATAAGGGAGTAATATTGTAGTAAAAAAGAATTATAATAATCTTCTTATTGTTATCTTTATAAGTACATTTTCTATGAACCTTATTGTTTTACCCTTAGTATAGTTTGATGTCATTACGGGTATGTATTGGATTTCTGTTTATTATACTATGATTGCTTGTGGAGCTAAATAAGATTTTTTAGGAAAAGTGTTTAATTTGTATACATGAATGACCCCATTTAATTGATAACTTTTTTGATAAGTTGATAAACTATTAAAATATTGAAATTAATGTTATCTTGTACATATTGTGGAAAATAAGGGGACTATTCACATTGATGATGTTCTAGTGGTAAATGAATTCCTGCATATTTTTCCAGATAAGTTAGCCTATGTTATACATGATCGAGAAGATAAATTTTCCATTGAATTGGTTAATGATTATAATCTCACTTCAAAAACCATTATAGATTTCCCCATTTTTAACTTTTTGAATTTAAAAATCAGTTGCAGTAGTTTCTTGATAAAGCCTTCATTCTTCCTTGCAAATAATTATGGGGTGTTCCGATTTTAATCGATAAAATAATGATGTTTCCATGATATGGTACAATGATTATTGAGATTTGAATAAAATTATTGTTAATAATAAGTATCCATTTCCTCATATTGATTACTTATTTGATCTTATCTAGGTAGCTTAATATTTTTCCAGTATCATGTATTGTCCATGTACCATCAACTGAAGGTGAAGGAGGATGACATACCAAAAATTTTATTTCAAACAAGATATGGGCATTATGTGTTTGTTGTTATTCTATTTTGTTTAAAAAATTATTCTAATGTATTCATGGATCTTATCAATAGAATCTTCCATGAATATGTTGATATGTTTTTTGTTGTTTTTATTGATTTTATTTTTGGTATTTTTTAACATTTATAAGGATAATGAAAAAAATAGAATTATATTTCAAAATCTCAAAGAAAAGATGTCATACTGAAAATTTAGAAAATGTGATTTTTGGTTTCAATAGATTTAATTTCATGTAAAATTTGTATATAATGATGGAATAATAATTTATCTGACATAAAAACTATTTGATGAATGTCAATGACCTACAAATGTTACAAATATTCATCGTTTTCATGCATTAGTAGGGTTTTACCGATGGTTTGTTAAAATATTTACACAATTATCAATACTTCTAACTAGGTTAACACAAAATGGGGTAAAATTAAATTGGACAAAATAATGTGATTTTTTTTCGGGAAATAAAGAAGTGATTTGTGAATGAACTAGTTTTGGACCTTCCATCCAGAAATGGTATGTTTTCATCTATAGTAATGATTCATTAAAGGAACTTGGTTGTGTTTGGATGCAAAATGATCATGTTATTGCTTATGATTCAATAAAAATGAAACCTCATCAGTTAAATTATTCCACACATGATTTTGAAAAAGTAACTAGGGAGTTTTCATTGAAAATTCAGAGGCATCATTTATATGTAGACAAGAGTGAAATATATTCTAACAATAAAATTTTCAAGTATATATTCACTCAGAATGAATTAATCATGAGGTAGAGAATATGGATTCAAATAATAAAGGATTATTATTCATTGTAAATTGCCAAAATGGAAAAGAAAAAAATGGTGGATTCCTTGAGTCGAAAACAATATGCATCATTAACCATGTTATGTTTTAAAAAAGACCCCATGATTATTGATTTGATGAATTTTGACTTGGAAATTATTGGTGCAAGAAATTACTCTCTTTTTTTAGATGTTAGTGCACTCATCTCTATCCGAAAAATTAATGAAGAACATAAAGAAGAACATGAGTAGAAGAAAAAGGTATAATTGGTTATAAATGGTATTTTTCCAGAATTTATCATTGATAAATATTATGTTATAAGATATGGAAAGAGAATATGTGTTCCTTATGATTTTCCGATGAAAAAATAATTGTTATATACAACTCATAGTTCTCTATTTTCATTTTACCCTAGATGAACAAAGATGTATGGAGACGATCAAGAGTATTAGTGGTGGGATGGAATGAAAATAGATATTGTATATTTTACTGTGAAATGTTTGAATTTTCAATAGGTTATAACATAGCAGCAGTTACTGAATGAGATACTTCAAACTTTTCCAGTGCTAGAGGAGATATGGGAAAATATATCTATATACATTATGGTGGGACTAAAAATACTTCTCAAGGTGACAATAGGATTTGGTTTATTTTAGATTAGATAACTAAATCCATACATTTCCTTCCTAATCAAGATATTTTGTCTTTGGATCATCATTCTCAATTGTATCTCCATGATATTTTTAGGTTACAGAGAGTTTTTCTTTCAATTATATATAAATGAGATCTTAGGTTCACTTATAACTTTTGGAAAGGCCTTCAAAAGTAATTGGGTAGAGAATTAATCTTTAACACTATTTTTGATCCATAATTTAGTGGAAAATTTGGGTAATAAATTAAGCCCATGGAGGAAATGGTTCTATCTTGTTCAATGGATTACTAAGGAAATTGGGTTCAGCATATTTATTTAGTTGAGTTTTCTTATAATTAAATTTTTCATTATAGTATATAGATGGTACCACATGAGATGTTTTATAGAAATCAATGTAAAACACCATCTTTTTGGGATGGAGTCGAGGAAAAGATATTGGTGGGAATAGAATTAGTAGAGGGAGTGGGTGAGAAAGCTAAGATGATCCAACAGTGCATGAAGATAACATAGAGAAGGAAGAAAATTTATGCAGCTAATAGGATGAAATACTTATTTTGAGGTAGCTGACTGGGATTTTCAGAGAATCTCACCATAGAAATGTGTTATTTATTTTCGAAAGAAAGGAAAGTTAAGAAAATGATTCATTTTTCCTTATAAAATTATGGAAAATGTTGGACCACTTGTATATCAAGTATCTTTCTCTCTGACTTTATCTTAGGTACAGAATGTTATTCATGTTTCTATTTTGAGAAAGTATGTTCCAGATGCTTCTCATGTTTAGAGATTAGTAGAAGTTTAGTTGGAAGAAAAACATCCTTATGAGGAGAAACCTATTAAGATTATTGATCACATAGTGCAAGTATTTTGGAATAAGGTAATTCACTAGGTATAGGTTTTTTAAAGAAACCACATGGTTCATGAAGAAACATGGGAATCTGAAAATTCTATTATTGGAAGGAACCTATACATGTTCAATAAGTTATTACAAATTGTAAAGTTGTAATTTCTAGAAGGTGGGGAGAATGTAACAACCTATGAACTGATAAAATAATTTATATTCATTCTAGAATTAAATAGTTTAATTCATTATAAATGTATAGTTAAATGAGTTGTAATTTAAAGAATATTTTCTAATGGAATAGTTACAGTACCATAAGAATAGTAATATAATCCTTATAAATAGCAAATTTGAAAATAAAATAGTAACCACACCTATAAAAGTATAAATAAAATTTATGTATCTTATATGTGAGAATATGATATATATATATATATTTATATATATATATCCTCGAATGTGTAAATATATTTTTTGAATATGATAGATTATGTGTTGGGTCTTTTATGAATCCTAAATATTCATTTACAATTTTATAAATAATATAATTATTTAAAATAAAATATTTTTTCATAAAATAGATTCATGAATTTAATTTTTATATTTTAGGATTATATCATAATTTTATGAGACCTTAATAAATTTGTAAAAGTGTTATAAAATCAGTTATAGTTTTAAAACTCGTATTTTTTTAATAAATTATGATTCTACTTGAAAGTTAAATTTATCATTTTTCGATAATTATTTTCATAAATAAACATTATTTTTTAATTATACACATTGAAAAATTATTATGGTTATTTTTTAGATTTCTCTCAAATACATGAATTTCTGGTGAACATAGAAATATGATAATTTATGAAAAAAGCTAAATACATGAATTATTGAGTCATGGGTCATGATTAGTTGAGTTAATCACCCTTGATTAGTTCTCACAATCACTAATTATAGTATTTTTCACAATAACTGACACAATTTCTTTTCTTGAGAAAAATAATAATATAATGATTAAATTAATAGATACCCCCCTCTCATCCACTATAAATACCACCCCTCTCCCCCACTTCTCCTTATACCTATCAAGATTTTATACTTATCCAATTTATTCCCAATACTCTTCAAAATATTAGTCACCATGTCTAATACCTTTTGGTCTCACCAAAAAGATAAAACCATTGTCTATAAAGAGGTTCTCAAAGAAGAGAATTGAAGAGGAAAAAAATACAATTTCATTTTTCTTTTAATTTCTTTTCAACTATTTGTATTTTTTATACTCTCTTCACATCCACTTATCCAAGAGTAATGATAAATATATTATATTATATATATTGTAATTTTATCATGTTTATGAAAAAAATAATCATCATACTTCCTCTCCTATCCCTCATATTATAAAAATTAAAACATCATCCGTGATGTGTCGATTTACCGACATCATGGACGATGTGTTTTAAATTTCCATTACCACCTTTGTCGATGGTCATAAAAACATTTTAATGCATAAAATATATTTTAAATTGTATTATATATGTTATTTTATCTTCTATAATTAACATATATATATATATATATATATAATATTAAATTATATAATGAAACTAGTTCGTGATTAAAAAATAATTGCCAAATTGATCTAATCAAACATCATCAATGTTTTATATAATGATTCATCATCATATATGAGAAAAAAATGATTTATGGGATAATTTAAAATTTTGGAAACATATTAATACCATTTTTTCTAAATATATATTTTATATACCATTAAACATGAAAATACATTAGGAACCAACCATGGAAACCATTTAAATAAAACACCCAAAATAATGGAAAAAATATAATATTATTAATAAATAGTTAGAAAAATGATATAAAATGATCATATAAGGTGTTATAAAAATAAATATGTTTCATTAAAATATTAAAGACACTCTTTTAACAATTATAAAAGAGTTTCAAACACATTAAATGTATGGAGAACTCGAGGTAAGGGAATTCTTAACCCAATTTCAATTGTTTAGGATAAACTTGTACTTAGATGATTTTTTCATGATAGGATTATCTGTGAAATTACATTTGATTATAATATGTTTTTATGTTTATTTGTATTTAATATACATATTTATTTCATTAGATCAATTATTTCATCAATAATATGGTGTTTATAAGGGACTTTTCTTTAAAAGTTCTCTTTAATATTTCCATAATTACAAAATTCAATGGAATGTTTTTATTCTAGTATTCATATCTTACTATTATGTTATTATTAATAGGAATTATTTATTATCAATTGTGGGATGTATATCTCAGTCCAAATTATTCATTATTTTTATATCAAAGGTTATCCATATGGTTACTCTATGTGTAACAGAGATGGTTACACCCTAAGGTGGCAATGTGGGTTACATTGCAAGGTAATCATGAGGGTTACATTGTAAGGTAGATATGAGGGTTACAAATAATATGGTATTCATCATGGGTACAATATTATGTGAGTAATTCCCCAAGTGACCTATATGGTTTATTTTTGTTTTCAATGTTTTATGTAAGTATCAGGTTTCTAAAAATAAACTATATGATATATATTGGGTGAGAAGTATGTATTTGTGAAGATAATTTCATATTTTTATAGGTGTTCATGTACTATTGATTTCATTAATTCTTTTCAAATCTATTAATGATCTTTCAATGATCATCCAAAGTTTTATAATATTTTTCATAGTGTTTATGTATGGGTTAGTTATAAGGATAATCTAAGATGAATGTTGTGAAAACATTTCATGAATAGATTTCATGTTTTTTATTAAAAAAATTATATTATGGAAAATTGATATTTTTTAGTATTATCCACTTCGTATGCTTATGGGTTGATAGGTGTGAATTATTTTCTAATTTTATAATGGTATAAACCTCAAAGGATCTTCAATATAAAATAAATTAAATTCTTGAATAAGACTAAAGATTATGTAATATTTAAGGCTTGGTCCTTATATCATTTGACCGAGCAATAATTTAAAAATTGCTAGTTTAAGCCAATGGGATAAAAGAGATGATTTCTCAAATATCACTATAGTTTAGAGCAAGAGATACTACCACCATAGGTTCCTTTGAGGTAAAATATTATATATAACCTTTTATTGAATCTATGATTGATGAAAGTAAAAATTTATAAGAGAAATGGATCTTAAGAAACAAAATGATAAACTATACCCGATTAATGTAAGTCGCCTTTTGTTTTCTCCAAATTACTTAACTGGCCATCATGTTGAAGGGTAGGGAATTGAAAGATATTTGGATTCCTAAAAATAGAGACCATTTAAATAGTAAAATAATGGATGGAGATACAAATCCCATCGAAAATATGTATTTGAAAATAAATTTAACAAATATAGAACAACTTTTCAACATGATTTTCATCATCATTTAATATAAAAATAAAATTTTAATCAAGCATACCAACAAACCTACCAACTAATTCTATATAAATAGAGGAAACCCCATGATGAATCTACCACTAGTTATCAACAAAAATGTTATAACCAATAATTCACTAATATAGAGTAATTGAAAAATGTAATTTAGGAATTTAAGAAACAGTAAGGAAGTATAATATAAATGGTAATCAAAATATATATAAAATTTCCATCTCAAAAATTTATAAATCTAAAAAGTAATTCATGACTTGTAAAGAAAAAGAGTGTGAAGAAACATAACCCATTCCCAAAATATAAACTAGAAAATTCCATGGAAACAAAAGAAAAAGAAGAAAAGAACTATAAAAAGAATGATAATAAATCAATAAATCAACATGATAAGTAACAAAATGATAAATAAACTCTTGCACTAACGTTTACACCATGAATGAATCAATCAATGAAAATCCATGACGATGAAATTTGAAAAATGATCTTTGAACCATTAAAGAAATTTAAAATCAACATAACATTGATGGTAGACCAAAAAAAGATCTCATATAAGTAAATTTACTTAATAAATTATTCTATAAGAAATAAGATAATTCCAGGGAATGGATGTGTTAGTCTAGGGGGGATTGTTTCAACATTAATCACACTATAATTTCTTATGTAATTCTATAATATATGGACATTTTCCATTCACTTTATTATTTGGGCCGTGCTATTTATAGATTTAAAAATAGATTTAGTAGATTCCATTATTTTATGTCTCATTTAGTTTTTTATTTCTTATCGATTTGTGAGAAAAATACAATCATAATAGGTTCTTAGATATCCAATAGAGCCACAAAATTTCTAAAATGGGTGCATAGTGAGATCTTAGTAATATTCTATAACCTAATTTTTCTAACTAACTTATGTTACTTAATATAGAGGAAGAGAGACCATATACCAAATCACTAATCATTATAGAAAGGCTATTCATAAAGATACACATTAGTATCATTAATATTTAATAAGTTACATTAATTTTTAATTTATTGAAAAAAAAATAATTTTAATTTAATGAAATATCCATAAGTTTAATACTAATTATTAACACTTCTACTCTCTAAATAACAATATTTATATGATGAAATTGACCTGTTTAAATGGATTTTCAATTTGGTTATTGTGTTTAGATTTTAGAAACTTATAAAAATGCTTCAAAGGAAACTGAATATACATTACATATTCTATATAATTAGGGAAATGATAAAATATTTGATGGATTCAATTTTCTATTTTCAAATTATGAAACATACACTGCTCAATTTTGTAATAGATTCACATGGCTGATGTAAGATAACCCAAAATGATTCCTTCTATAATTATTTAATCCAATATAAAACTGAAACCATTACCAACCAAATTTAAATATGTGTACAGAATGGGTAATGTTTAATTTCCATAAATAGTATCTAAAAATTGGATAATAAATTAAACTTATTGATTTATTGATAGAAAATGTAAAATCCACTGGATTGTGTCTAGATAACACATGAGGAAATAGTATTATGATTTTATGTATGAAATAATTATTTAAAATGCTTAAAAACAAGTTATACAACTTAAAATAAAATTTAACTAAAATGTGATGGATGTTTTAAAACATAAATTAATATTTTTTAAGGAAGTCAAAATTTACCCCATTTCCCACACAGAGTGTGAGAAACCCCCAAACCCACACTTATATATCTATTGAGATACTTATATACATTATATATAAAAATTAAAAATTTATTATAATAACTAATCCAAGAATCTTATATATAGTGTCTTTGGGAATATATCGTATATTATATCATCAATTTATATAATAGAAATTACAATATATTGAAATCCATTATTATGGTTCATAAAAAAGAATATGAAACATCAAAATAAAAACCACCATGACTTTTAAACATGGTGTAATGTTATGCCCACTAGTTATACATTAGTTGAATATTGATTAAATAACGAACTAACTCTTTTTAGGTTTATTATTCCTTGGTGTATTCGAATGAGATCTTGAATCCACTTGTAATATCCAGAATGGTACTCCCTTGCAAAGAAATCACACAATTTTTACAAATATTTTAGGATAATTACTTATAATTAGATTTATACATAGAGTTTCCACTAATATATTCTAATATTAATTTATAATAATAACTAAACATTTATTTGACACCCACTATTGACACCGTAGTGTCATACATTTTTGATTACATGGTTTTTAACATAAAAATACATAAAACACAACCTAGAAATGTAGATGTGTGGTGTATTTAGATTATTAGATATATAGAATATTTAAATAAAAATAAAACAAACAATATTTATTTAAATCTCCATCACTTCCTTATTAATAACATTGAACTTATTTTAAATGGGAAGGGTGAGCTATAAAACATAATAAGGGAATAATCAATGCAGAACATGGTGAATTCATTCAAATCAAAAGGAACATCATGATATCTTAAAATATAAGTATAATATAGGATATAATCATGGAATTAGTAAGGGAAAGTCATAATAAAATGGAATATAAGAATCTGAAAACAACATAAATCATTACATCATAATTATAATTCAAGTATCACCACTAAGACAATATAACAAAGTGTGAAATGATAATTGCATGTGAACAATACATGGTATCTCATGAGATTAAAAAATTATTTAATTTTTTAGGGGAATGAATAATTCCTATATCACCGATCAATTATTTAATATTTATATGCTTATATTATCCACATAATAAAATCATACACAAGTCATGTTCATAATGAAAAACCTTGATAAGGATTTGAGATACATAATCATATCTTGACTCATAGTAAAATTCCATACCAAAAATATTATAATTAGAATAAGTTATTAAATAATTAATAGAAATTAATTAACAAACAAAGAATCAATTATCATGAAAAAGAATCTTTTGTTTATAATTTTCATAAGAAAATAGTGTGGAAGTTTGTTTGAAAATGATCCTCATATACATGGTTTTAAATATAAGTGAAAATAATATTTAAATAAAGTAATATAATGGTGTTCAATTTAAAACCTTATGTAAACTAGAATTTTTAATATAAAATAATGATTTATTTTAAAAAAATTAATATTAGAAACATTAGATTTATTATTACAAGGAATGAGAAAGTAAATGTATAACTTACATTTAATCAGTTTTTCCAAATAGTAGAAATTTAGAATGGTATCTTAAAATAATATATATCCCTTAAAAATAAATATAAGTTAAACAATAAATACATGTGAGGAAAAAATTTAACTATTACAAAATAAAAATATGAGAATAATAGAGATATACCGTGAGAATTGGAGAGAGAAATCTGAACACAATGTAAAAGTGGGTGGTTCGATTTTTCACTTACCACGAGTGTCAATTAACATGGTATGTGCACATAGAATCCTAAATTGTAAAATTGTGATTATTTAATACATTTTAGATACTTTTAACGTATTTTTTATTTATTATTATTTTTTATATCAGTTTGTAATTATTTTATTATGATACATTGTTTGTATTCATTTTCCCAAGGTTGCTCGTATCATGGATCCATGGCCACATTAGATTGTTGGAAATTATGGAAGTTATTATGTAATGTTTATTTAAATACAAATGTGTGATAATGTGAATTTAATTTTATCACAATACTTTAAATGGTTCTATATATCCATATGTTATGTATTTTAAATATACTTTTTAGAGAAATTGTTATTGTTTAACAGTTAGTCAATTTTGGTGGGTTTTTCAACCACTGTAAACTTACTTGATTTCATTTAATCCCTTGGTTTAATTAACCATTAAATAATATTTAAAATAATTGTAAATAATATTTATTATCATATTTAACCATTAATTTACTCTTATATCTATCCATGAAGGAAGTGATGAAAAATGAAATGTGTTGTTCATCAAGGTGGTGAATAGATCATAATATGAACAATGATTTATTTTTAGAATAAAATAAGTGGAGGTTAGATATTGGTAATTCCAAAAAAATAATAAATTTTAATTATATTAATGATACTTAGGTAATTATTTAATGTTCGATGTAATGAAATTAGAGGCTGTAGAAGAAGAAATGAATAAAATATTTTTGTTATGAACATTACCTCCTCATTTGAATATCTTTTAATAAACTACACCATAAGTCTATTTAGAATTATATTATAGTGAAAACGTGAATCTTTGTACATATGATGAAATATGGGGAGGAATTTTGGAAAACCTTGGGCAATATAAGAATATTAAGGAGGGAGGGGAAGTGGATTGTGATATTCATTAATTTGTGAATGTGAGGCTTATTTATTGGTTACCTAAATCATTCATGATGTAATTAATCATATATTTAACACATATCGTGAAATAACATATTTTATAATATTTTTGTCTTGATGAAAAATTTAAATATTTAGAAAAATTCCAAAAAATATCATATGTTAGTTTTTACAACAATGATTCAAGAAATTACATTCATCTTATCAAAATAATTTAAAAAAATATGAAACATTATTTTTTAAAATAAATTCCTTACGAAAAATATAATTTTCCATAATTATAAAAAATTCATGACACATAAGAAAATTACTTATGATTTCGTAAAATTATTTTATTATTAATATAAAAATAAATTTTTTATTTTGAATCCATTTCATAAAAATATAGTTTTAATTGAAATATTTTAAATTTATATATTATATATTTTAATTATAACAAAACATATATGTTTTACAAATATAATATTATGTCTTTATTTGTGATAAATATTTTTTTAAACAATTTTAACACTTTTAATTTATTTATATAAATTAATTATATTTTTATTTCATATAATAATCAAATATTTTTTGAATATTCCACACAAGCATGTTTCTATACCGATGGTCCTATTTACCATTATCATATAGGTTTTGTATATCATATAACTACATATTATTTCCTTCATTCGATAATCACATCAATTTACCAAAGGAAATATTTTTTTATTTCAAAAATCATGATTACATTAATAGTGATTTTTTATTTTTTATAGTACATTTAACTAGTTTCATAATTCTAGGGGACCCAAGAAATCCAAAATTTCATATTATTGTTATTTATTGTCCCATTTTGGTATCATAAATTTTATATATTATATTTATCCTCTAATTTTAATGTTCAAAATTAATAAAATACTATGTCATTTAATTTAAATTATGTGACACATTTTTTAATACTACACTCCATTTCTAAATGTGACACATTTTTACGTGATGGAAAATTATATATATAAAATTCTAGTTTGTTACAAGGTGAGGATGTCCCATTCACATTGTGCTAAGAAATAATTCTAGATATTATTGATAATAAAAATAATTAATTGACCACTATAAGAGTGAAAAATATTTTTAGAGTATATATTGACTATAATAAATTAAATTATACAACATAGAAATAAAATTTCCCGTTACCCTTCATGAGAAAAAAACATAAGAGGTTTTCTTCAAATAACCATTACTATAATCTGGATGTATTTTTTGGATTCTTCCAAGAACCTATTTCCCTTTATCACTAATAGAAATCAAAATTCAAAAAAACATATAAAAATGTTTTTTATAAGAGGATGTAATTCAAATTATGTAATGAACTAGGTACGTTCAAATGATATTTGTTATTGATATTCATTAATTTTATTGAATACTATCATGATGTGTTATTAGATGACTTCACAATTTATGAGAATTAATTTCATAATTATCAAATAAATATGGATAATTTTTTGAAAACATTCTCCCATGTGCTCAATTTTGAAAAATGTTACTTCATGGATGAAAAGGAAATTGTTCTGGGGAATATGTTTTCAATGAATACAATTGATGTTGAAAATTTTAAAACAGAAATAATAAATTATTTTCCTTAACCAAATTTTATGAAACATGATAAATAAATTTTGGGGAATGTATCCTTTTATAGGAGGTTCACAAATCATTTCATAATTATTTCCACACTACAATCTAGTTTACATAAAAAAGAAGCGGAGTTCATTTTGGATAAAAATAGCCCGAAATTCTTTGATGAGCATAGAAACAAGTCTACATCACTACTAGTGATTCCACCAAAAAACTAGTAACAAAATTTTGAAATAATTTGTGATTCTTTAAAATATACATAAATTTAAGTCCATACACAAAGGATTGATGGGAAAATAAATGTGAGAACACATACCTCAATGTAATTGGAATCTTTCCATAGTCACTAGACCACTATTGAAAATGAATTTTGTGAAAATGATTATTCCTTAGTTAAATTTGTATCATATTTTATTAGAACTAATGTGACCATTTAATTTTATAATATAGAAACTGAATACTTATTAAGTATGGTAAAATATTACCAAAATCTTGTGAGATAGAGGCCACTTCTGTTAGAGATTTATATGGAAATCGAAATTAAAAGAAAACTAAGAATCAATTGGTAGACCACATGTGTGGAATACCCCACAAAATCGAGGTAGAAATTTAATACCAAGAACCCATTATTTATTACATTATATTTGTGGAAATATTTTCAATTTAATACTAAGTTTCCTTATATACTAACATGTTTAACTATCTCGTTATTCCCAAATCCCATTGCACATTAATTCACATAAAATTACAAGTCTTATGTTAAAATCAATGATTTATGTATGGGATGGTATGTACCTTTCAATAATCTATAGTGACTAAATGATTAGGAGATACATTCCAAAAACTATGGAATGATCTATGAATTTTTTTTTCAGAGACTCAATATTTTTTTGGTAACTTATTAATAAAATTCTATTAATGTTTTAGAATATAGATTCTATTATCTAACACTTTTCAAGGATATCCATAAATTCAATAAGAAAGAAATTAAATTTAAATTCATTGATAATATCCAAAAAACCAATAAAATTATCCCAAACCCAAGATATTTTATTAAAAGTATGATGTATTGGGAATTAAATTTATGGGTATCATTATCATCTATTTTGGGTATTCATACATAAATATTACGATTGATTATATTTCTAAGTGTGGAATCTATAGCATTAAAAACATATTAATCATTTAATTTTTATTCTTTTGTAAAATCTAATATCTTATTTAGGTTTAAAATAACAAGGGAAATCCTTAGTGATCAAAGAAATCACTTATATAATTGACATATTTAAACATTGAATAAGTGATATGGGTTGGATTGTAGAACATCAACACTATAATTACCCCACTCTAATGTGATTACCTAGGAGACCAACAGAGATTTAACATAAATTCCTGAAAATTATATAAACTAAAATAAAAAATATTGGGACCAAAATTTGGAATTACCCATATGAAATTATATAAATTCTTATAATACACCCATAAGAATATGCTCGTATTTGCTGGTTTATGGGAAGAAATTTCACATTCTTTTGAAATTGAAACAGAAAGAAAACTAGGTTGTTAAGAAGATAAATGTAGACTTATAGGATGTTTTTGTCACGACCCGCCCTCGGGGCCCGTGCCGTGACTACCCCAAGCCCGCCTTCCATAGGCCAGGGGCTGGCGACTAGCACCAAGGCGTAAAATCCCAGTAAAAAGGGAAGGCATTGCCTTAATAAAGTAAACAAGCACCTCAGAGTAACAAGCGGAAGTAAAGCAGTACACAAAACTAGAACAACTGTGCTGAAGTAAAGGGGCCGGAAATACAATCCCAACTGTAAAGTAAAGTACAACTCGAAAGGGAAAACAGCAACTGGAAGGTAAAACCGCTACACCGAGCTGCCCACTAGAAATCCCACCTGAAGGGTGGGTACAGATAGCTCCTCTGCTCCACGGGTCCCGCCGTCTGCTCCGTGCACGTTCCGCCCAGTGGTCCACCTCCGGGTACCGTCCCGCTCTGTAAGCCTCAGCTAAGGTCAACGCTGTCCGTCGTCTGCAACCAACACAACGTAGTGCGGGCAAAGCCCGTGCAGGGGTGAGTATAAGCTACTCAGTAGGGACCCCGAGACCCCTGAAGGTCTCTCAAATCCACAAAGGATAAACCACGAAGAAAAGTAACAATCACGAAGTAACAACTGACACTGCTTAGGTATATGCCCATACATATACCTAAGTCATCAATTTCCGTTCGGCTCCAACACCGAGCCCAAGAACAACCCAAACCACAAAGAAGAGTAAATAGAAAATCCACACAGATTATAACAAGTTTATGAAATCAACGGATAACCATTACCCAGGTATATGACCATACATATACCTAAGTTATCAAGCGACCCATCTCAATCATGAGGAAACACAAAGATCATTGACTCAGCTCAAACCAGGATTTTTATTATCGAAACCGTAACTACTGAAGAGCTCCGTCTCTAGAGTGTACAGTGGTCCTGTCACGACTCCGAGGCCGCCGCTCACTAACCTAAGACTGCTGAGGTACTCCTCCTGTCGAGTACTGCGGGTTTGCGGCCAACTACCGGGCGCTCCGTCTGCTGAGGGTCTGTCGCCAAATACCGGGCGCTCACCCAGATAGCCTACTGAGGTACTCCTCCTGATGAGTACCGCGGGTTTGCTGCCAACTACTAGGCGCTCCGTCCGCCGTGGGTCTGCCGCCAAATACCGGGCGCTCCGTCCACTGGGCTAGTCGACTCACTCCAAGTCGAGTCGGTCAAGCAGTCATCAGGTCTCAGTCGGCTACACGGTCTCCGTACTCCGCACGCACGTCTCCACCGTCGCGGGTCTGTCGCTACAACCAAGCGCACACGCTCCGTAGAGTATTGCGGGTCCGCCGCTACAACCAAGCGCTCCACCGCCAAGGGTCTGCTGCTGCATCCAAGCGCACCACCACTGTCAGGTACCACGAGTCCGCCGCTACACCCAAGCGCTCCACCGCCCTAGGTAAACAGAAGATTCAGCTCACTCGGGTTCGGTAGCACTGTTCCACATAGGATCACTGAGTGCTGTAGTCGTCGTCTTCGAATCCACACAGGATCTCTGTACTGTCGTCGTCGCAGTCACAGTAGCAGTAGTAGTAGTCGTCACAGTAACAGTCGCAGCCAGCACTAGGGTTCCCGCACACAGCAAGCTCGTTCGGAGGGTCCGCTCCACGAGCCGAGAGGCTGATACATCAACTGTCACAAAGACCAGAGTTGATGTATCCGAAAGTTCCGCATCGACAACAGGAACTCAACACAACAGACAGCGCGTCGATCGGACGTCCGGTCTGAGAGTTATTGGCATTTTCGTTCCCGGGGCCCGATTGGTTTTTAAGGCAAAACCAACCCGACCGTACTCCACCTGCGTCCAAACCTCGGGCGGAGTATGCCAAAAGATCCGTCTCACTTAGAGGATTCCATCAAAGTCGACGGCACATCAATCGGACGTCCGGAACTCAAGATATGAGCGTTTCCGCTCCGAGGGCCCGGTTGGTTTCGTGAACGAACCAACCCGGCCATACTCCACCTGCATCCAAACCTCGGGCGGAGTATGCCAAAAGAACCGTCTCACTAAGAGGAACACAACGCGACTGACGGCGCGTCAGTCGGACGTTCGTAGCTCAAGATATGAGCGTTTCCGCTCCGAAGGCCCGGTTGGTTTCGTGAACAAACCAACCCGGCCGAACTCAAACTAACCCGAAACCTTGAGTGCGATATACCGAAACGACCGTCTCGATCCATGGATCGCGTTGCCGTTGCCGCTGACGGTTCGTCGATCGGAGGTCCGAGGCTCAAGTTATGGGGCAAAAACCAATTCTGGTTCGAAATGGGGGGGTCCGGGTCCGGGCCGACCCGGCCCGACCCCCCCCCCCCCCCCCCTGGGCGGCGCGGGGGCCGGCGGCGGCGGCGCGGCGGCGCGGCGGGCCGCGGCGGGCCGCGGTGGCTTGGCGGCTGGCGCCGCATGGAGGCCGCGCGGGGGGATCAAACCCCCGCGGATTGATTAGGCGGCGCGGCCTTGTGCCGCGCCATTTGAAGGAAACGGCCCCCGCATGCGGGGGCCGGCTGGAAATGAACCGGGGGGCTGCTGCCCCCCCCCTCCTTTAAAGAACCGCCCCCCCCCCCCTCATTAAGAGGGGGGTTTTGTTGAACCGGCCGGTTTTTACCAACGGGACCGGAAATTCCGGTCCCGCCTTCGACTTCCGACGCCGGCGTCCCGGCCGCCGGTCTTCACATCCCGCCGCGGCCTGGATCTGGCCGCGGTCTCCTCGTCCCGCCGCGGCCCGGAACCGGCCGCGGTGTTCGTCGTCCGGCGCGGTGCGACGGCACCGCGCCCCTTTCGCCGTGCCATGATTCTTTTCAACGCGGCGCGACGGCGTCGCGTTCTTGAAGATTTTTCCTTGACGTAGCGCGACGGCGCCGCGTAAAATATTTGTACGATCATCCGCATGGTGCGACGGCACAACGCCACTTGCTTCCACCCGCATGAATAAACATGAACGATGGAGGGGGGTTCGGCCGTGTTCATGCGGTCTGGACCCCCCTCACGTTAAAATAAATAACTCAACTTAAGAATCAACATCCTCACGTTAGTCATACAAACCACGAGCAAGAATGAAATAATTAAATATTAAATCAACAACCCCTACCTTGGTATAAGGTTCGAAGATTCGTCCACGCTCCGCGGAAGACGGCGTCGCGGAGGTCGGGTGTCGCGGTCGTCGTTCGTCAAATCCGTTGACGAAGAGTTATGCCCGAAGAGATACGTCATTGGCGAATCTTCGTATGCCGATGAAGAAGGTCCGAGGAGGGTGCGGCGTTCCCTCTTGTTGACACCGAGGACGAAGAAGAGAGGCGTCGTTCTTCGTCGGAGTTTGGGCGTTCTTCGTTCTTCGTCAGAGCTTGAAGATGAAGAAGAAGCTCTCCAAAAGCTCTCCAAAAGCTCTCCAAGAGACAAACAAACAACCCATAATAAAATAAGATAACATCTTATTTTATTATTACAAAACACACAAGAATTTCACAAGTTGAAATTCAAAAAGGTTTAACTCCCAAAATTAATTAAGAGTAACATAAGCCAACAAAGAGTGGGTTAAGGGAACATGAAAAGTCTAGGGGTTCGTGTGGGCCCCACCACACTTAATCCTCCCAAGGGAGGTTAAGTGGGTGTGGGTCCCACTTCCAACCCCCTTTGGTAGGTTTTTAACAAACTAAAAATAAAATTTGTCTTACACAAATTTTATTTAACTCAACTGAAAACCCCAAAACTTAACTTTCAACCCGCAACAAACGCAACTCCCGAAAAGGTCTCTTTAAGCGAATATCGGCGCTGCGAGTTCATCGGTGCCCTCAGATTTCAATTCCGAGCACCGGATCAAAAGTTAGGAATTCCCGCTCGTTCGTTCACTGAACGTACCCGAGCCAAACTTTAGAAATTAATTCCGGGCACTCCGGGCCTCGGAATCAGGTGCCGTCTGAAACCGCGCTCTTGTAAAATTCTAAAGAAATTTAAGAAAAAATTTCCCTTGAATTTTACGGGTCTTTACATTACTCCCACCTCAGGGCTTTACGTCCCCGTAAAGCTTCAACTCACACTTAAGGGAAACAAGGTAGTACTGAGCACGCAACTGAGCTTTACGCTCCCATATGCTCACCTGAAGATCTCGTGCTACCCGAGAAGCACCCCAGAGGAAGCAACCGTTCACGTAGAACCTGCTCCTGTCGATCCTCGATCTCTACTAGAACCTCTGTGCTTGTCGCCCTGTCATCGACGTCCAACTCCCCGGGGTCGATGACGTGTGAAGAAACATACACGTATCTCCACAGCTGAGACACGTGGTGGACATTATGCACCCGGTGCGACTGAGGTGGTAGGGTCAAGCGGTAAACCTCTTCGCCTACCCTGCTGAAGATCAAAAGGGTCCATCGAACTTCGGAGATAACATGCCGCCTCGGCCACATCTCCGAAACCTCATCGGGGTGAGACCGTATAAGAACGTGTTCGTCACCCTCGAACTCAAGAGGTTTCCCTTTTTAGGTTAGAACTGAAACTCAAAACTCCTGCTGCCATAAGGGTAGGGTTGACCAACTCAAGAGTGATCGGCCACACCCTCTTATGCCTGAGTTTAACATGTGCTGCCCAGGGTTTCCTTTTCGCCGACCAAGGAAAACCCATTCCGACGTTTGCCTAAAACAGTCAACCGGGGTATGATTTGTGAATCAAAACCATACCCAGATCAACGTCGTAAGGCCTCTACGCTGCCACCAAGAGATTCCAACCGAAACTCTCGCCTCGAGGTCAAATCACACCGTCGGCGTAAGCGTGATTATCGAGTCTCCTCCCAAAGGTATCTCCAGACGTGAGGGTCAAGTCTACGGCTTACCCAGAACCTCTAGGTCTGGGACATGATTCGTGGAAGGGTAGAATGATTGGTTCTTATGTCTATAGATATGGCAGCTCGTAGTAGACATAATCCGTACCCCGAATCATTCTTAGAGCTCCTGGGTCACACTCCTTGACCGTAATGCAGCTACTCTCCTCCCCAGCCCTCCTGCTCCCTGAGCCTGGAGGGGACTACTAAGTCGGGTGGTCGTAACATGTCGAAATGTACACCACTACATGCTGCTCTCCAAGCTCCGCTTCCACGTCTGCTACCCTGCAGATTCATCTGTCCTTAGCACTTCCTCCTCCTGAAACATTTTTACACGCCCGAGTCTCTGAGACTGGCGCTAGTTTCCTGCCTTTCACTGCTAACGTTCACAACCACAAAGGTTCTCTCTAGCATCCTAACATAGGTAGGAATGCATAGAGGAAAAGAATTGGTTCGGATGTCCTTTAGACACACTTCGCTCAGAAGTTCGAGTCTAAAGAACTGATCACAACGCAACCAACGAGTACCAAGATTGATTGGTAAGCCACATTGAGTGCTCTGCTTCAGACATGTCGTACTGTCGAAGCTGTATTAGCTCCAGAAAACTCACAACCACCTCCTCAAGCCAGTCCTCAGCCGCCTACGAGTCAGGCTCACCTCGAAACTTGAGGGATATCTGGTGCTAAAACATATGTAAGGCACTGAGCCTGTGAGTCTCTGCTACCGGTACCGCCGGTAGTGTCTGCTGACCAACAGGTAGTGACATAGCTGGCGCACTACCCGTAGGTACTATCCCAGGTATCGGTTCGCGTACTAAAGCCTCATTACTATAAGGACCAACCTCATGGTCACTCACTGGAAACAACAGGAGCTAAGATCATCATCTGCTCTACTAGTATCCAAGCTAGGCGTAGAACTCTAGCAACCGCCTCCATCCAGTCCACTGCTGCCTGGGAAATCTGTCTCGCCTCGTATCCTCAGAGGCCTCTACTGCTGAAACTCGTGCATCACGCTCTGCTAGCGTGTACCGTCAGCTAGTGGCATCCTCTGCCTAACGGGTAGTGGTGCTGCTGGTACACCACTCGAAGGTGCCAACACTGAAAAAGGGCCCTGCACCGGAGTCTCGCTGCTCGGTGGGCCATCATCGAGAACTCTCTTGGAACTCCAGCTAACTATCTGCATGGTGACATCCTGAACAGTTGTGTCGTGGTCAACGATTTATACCTGGTGAGCTGACCTGGTTTGAGCTGACTTTAAACCTTTTGGGAAACACACACGCAATCAGCGTTTTCATGCATTAAGTCGGAAATCAGAAGTCAGGGTCCTGGTGTACGGATACGTCGGCCGCCGCACCAACACTGGACTCCCTGGACTGATAACCACACTCAATACACTAAACACTATTGCTTCACATAGAAAAAAAAGATCAGAGTCCTGAGTTCTGCGGTAGAACCGAACTCCTCTGATACCAATTTGTCACGACCCGCCCTCGGGGCCCGTGCCGTGACTACCCCAAGCCCGCCTTCCATAGGCCAGGGGCT
Organism: Viscum album; assembly: GCA_963277665.1. Lineage (NCBI taxonomy): Eukaryota > Viridiplantae > Streptophyta > Magnoliopsida > Santalales > Viscaceae > Viscum > Viscum album. The sequence goes on from OY728133.1 coordinate 1,498,183,519, forward strand.
GGCGACTAGCACCAAGGCGTAAAATCCCAGTAAAAAGGGAAGGCATTGCCTTAATAAAGTAAACAAGCACCTCAGAGTAACAAGCGGAAGTAAAGCAGTACACAAAACTAGAACAACTGTGCTGAAGTAAAGGGGCCGGAAATACAAGCCCAACTGTAAAGTAAAGTACAACTCGAAAGGGAAAACAGCAACTGAAAGGTAAAACCGCTACACCGAGCTGCCCACTAGAAATCCCACCTGAAGGGCGGGTACAGATAGCTCCTCTGCTCCACGGGTCCCGCCGTCTGCTCCGTGCACGTTCCGCCCAGTGGTCCACCTCCGGGTACCGTCCCACTCTGTAAGCCTCAGTTAAGGTCAACGCTGTCCGTCGTCTGCAACCAACACAACGTAGTGCGGGCAAAGCCCGTGCAGGGGTGAGTATAAGCTACTCAGTAGGGACCCCGAGACCCCTGAAGGTCTCTCAAATCCACAAAGGATAAACCACGAAGAAAAGTAACAATCACGAAGTAACAACTGACACTGATTAGGTATATGCCCATACATATACCTAAGTCATCAATTTCCGTTCGGCTCCAACACCGAGCCCAAGAACAACCCAAACCACAAAGAATAGTAAATAGAAAATCCACACAGATTATAACAAGTTTATGAAATCAACGGATAACCATTACCCATGTATATGCCCATACATATACCTAAGTTATCAAGCGACCCATCTCAATCATGAGGAAACACAAAGATCATTGACTCAGCTCAAACCAGGATTTTTATTATCGAAACCGTAACTACTGAAGAGCTCCGTCTCTAGAGTGTACAGTGGTCCTGTCACGACTCCGAGGCTGCCGCTCACTAACCTAAGACTGCTGAGGTACTCCTCCTGTCGAGTACTGCGGGTTTGCGGCCAACAAACGGGCGCTCCGTCCGCTGAGGGTCTGTCGCCAAATACCGGGTGCTCACCCAGATAGCCTACTGAGGTACTCCTCCTGATGAGTACCGCGGGTTTGCTGCCAACTACTAGGTGCTCCGTCCGCCGTGGGTCTGCCGCCAAATACCGGGCGCTCCGTCCACTAGGCTAGTCGACTCACTCTAAGTCGAGTCGGTCAAGCAGTCATCAGGTCTCAGTCGGCTACACGGTCTCCGTACTCCGCACGCACGTCTCCACCGTCGCGGGTCTGTCGCTACAACCAAGCGCACACGCTCCGTAGAGTATCGCGGGTCCGCCGCTACAACCAAGCGCTCCACCGCCAAGGGTCTGCTGCTGCATCCAAGCGCACCACCACTGTCAGGTACCACGGGTCCGCCGCTACACCCAAGCGCTCCACCGCCCTAGGTAAACAGAAGATTCAGCTCACTCAGGTTCGGTAGCACTGTTCCACATAGGATCACTGAGTGTTGTAGTCGTCGTCGTCGAATCCACACAGGATCTCTGTACTGTCGTCGTCGCAGTCACAGTAGCAGTAGTAGTAGTCGTCACAGTAACAGTCGCAGCCAGCACTAGGGTTCCCGCACACAGCAAGCTCGTTCGGAGGGTCCGCTCCACGAGCCGAGAGGCTGATACATCAACTGTCACAAAGACCAGAGTTGATGTATCCAAAAGTTCCGTATCGACAACAGGAACTCAACACAACAGACAGCGCGTCGATCGGACGTCCGGTCTGAGAGTTATTGGCATTTTCGTTCCCGGGGCCCGATTGGTTTTTAAGGCAAAACCAACCCGACCGTACTCCACCTGCGTCCAAACCTCGGGCGGAGTATGCCAAAAGATCCGTCTCACTTAGAGGATTCCATCAAAGTCGACGGCACGTCAATCGGACGTCCGGAACTCAAGATATGAGTGTTTCCGCTCCGAGGGCCCGGTTGGTTTCGTGAACGAACCAACCCGGCCGTACTCCACCTGCGTCCAAACCTCGGGCGGAGTATGCCAAAAGATCCGTCTCACTAAGAGGAACACAACGCGACTGACGGCGCGTCAGTCGGACGTTCGTAGCTCAAGATATGAGCGTTTCCGCTCCGAAGGCCCGGTTGGTTTCGTGAACGAACCAACCCGGCCGAACTCAAAGTAACCCGAAACCTTGAGTGCGATATACCGAAACGACCGTCTCGATCCATGGATCGCGTTTCCGCTGACGGTTCGTCGATCGGAGGTCCGAGGCTCAAGTTATGGGGCAAAAACCAATTCTGGTTCGAAATGGGGGGGTCCGGGTCCGGGCCGACCCGGCCCGACGCCCCCCCCCCCCCCCCCCCCCCTGGGCGGCGCGGTGGCCGGCGGCGGCGAACGGCGGCGGCGCGGCGGCCGGCGGCGGCGTGGCGGCCTGCGGCGCGGCGGCGCGGCGGGCCGCGGCGGGCCGCGGTGGCTTGGCGGCTGGCGCCGCATGGAGGCCGCGCGGGGGGATCAAACCCCCGCGGATTTATTAGGCGGCGCGGCCTTGTGCCGCGCCATTTGAAGGAAACGGCCCCCGCATGTGGGGGCCGGCTGGAAACGAACCGGGGGGCTACTGCCCCCCCCCCCCTCCTTTAAAGAACCGCCCCCCCCCCCCCCTCATTAAGAGGGGGGTTTTGTTGAACCGGCCGGGGGATTTATTCCCCCGGTTTTATGTCATCCGGCCGGCCAGCTGGCCGGCCGGTTTTTACCAACGGGACCGGAAATTCCGGTCCCGCCTTCGACTTCCGACGCCGGCGGCCCGGCCGCCGGTCTTCACATCCCGCCGCGGCCCAGATCCGGCCGCGGTCTCCTCGTCCCGCCGCGGCCCGGAACCGGCCGCGGTGTTCGTCGTCCGGCGCGGTGCGACGGCACCGCGCCCCTTTCGTCGTGCCATGATTCTTTTCAACGCGGCGCGACGGCGTCGCGTTCTTGAAGATTTTTCCTTGACGCAGCGCGACGGCGCCGCGTAAAATATTTGTACGATCATCCGCGTGGTGTGATGGCACCACGCCACTTTCTTCCACCCGCATGAATAAACATGAACGATGGAGGGGGGTTCGGCCGTGTTCATGCGGTCCGGCCCCCCCCCCCTCACGTTAAAATAAATAACTCTACCTAAGAATCAACATCCTCACGTTAGTCATACAAACCACGAGCAAGAATGAAATAATTAAATATTAAATCAACAACCCCTACCTTGGTATAAGGTTCGAAGATTCGTCTACGCTCCGCGGAAGACGGCGTCGCGGAGGTCGGGTGTCGCGGTCGTCGTTCGTCAAATCCGTTGACGAAGAGTTATGCCCGAAGAGATACGTCGTTGGCGAATCTTCGTATGCCGATGAAGAAGGTCCGAGGAGGGTGCGGCGTTCCCTCTTGTTGACACCGAGGACGAAGAAGAGAGGCGTCGTTCTTCGTCGGAGTTTGGGCGTTCTTCGTTCTTCGTCAGAGCTTGAAGATGAAGAAGAAGCTCTCCAAAAGCTCTCCAAAAGCTCTCCAGGAGACAAACAAACAACCCATAATAAAATAAGATAACATCTTATTTTATTATTACAAAACACACAAGAATTTCAAAAGTTGAAATTCAAAAAGGTTTAACTCCCAAAATTAATTAAGAGTAACATAAGCCAATAAAGAGGGGGTTAAGGGAACTTGAAAAGTCTAGGGGTTCGTGTGGGCCCCACCACACTTAATCCTCCCAAGGGAGGTTAAGTGGGTGTGGGTCCCACTTCCAACCCCCTTTGGTAGGTTTTTAACAAACTAAAAATAAAATTTGTCTTACACAAATTTTATTTAACTCAACTGAAAACCCCAAAACTTAACTTTCAACCCGCAACAAACGCAACTCCCGAAAAGGTATCTTTAAGCGAATATCGGCACTGCGAGTTCATCGGTGCCCTCGGATTTCAATTCCGAGCACCGGATCAAAAGTTAGGAATTCCCGCTCGTTCGTTCACTGAACGTACCCGAGCCAAACTTCGGAAATTAATTCCGGGCACTCCGGGCCTCGGAATCAGGTGCCGTCTGAAACCGCGCTCTTGTAAAATTCTAAAGAAATTTAAGAAAAAATTTCCCTTGAATTTTACGGGTCTTTACCGTTTTTTATCAATGTAAACTACTAATATATGAGATTGAATAAATTATATGAACATATTTTAGTAATTAAAAAATATTATGGAAAAATATAGGATGGGGTATAAAAATATCATACATAAAAGTGTATTACATCCTAAAGACAATGTGTTGCTCTATAGATCTGCACCAAAATTTATCAAAGTTAATATTATTTTATTTTATGAGGAACATTTTTAATTTCTAATTTTATAGATTTTATTTAATTTAAGGTATGTGGAAGAAAATTACAGAAACTTTTCACCATGAATGGAAAAAAATTAAAGATGTACTATAATTGTTTTCGAGATGAGGCACTGAAGAATATACAATTTTTCTAAGTATTTTATAATTGTACCCACCAAGTCAACTATATTCTTTACTTAGTTATAATTTATCTAATACTATTTTATATTAATTATTTTTACAGCCTTTATAATTCACTAAATTCATTTTATAAAACAAGTGTGGGGGAGATGATAATTTTATAGTTTACAAATTTTTTCATTTTGATTTTAATTTTTTTATAATTTTGTGTAATTTTATTTATTTTTGGTAAATATACAAATTTTTTGAGAATAGTTTTGATCCTTTATAATAACTAAATACAATTCCACTATGAAGAGAATTTAATATTTTGTTCAAAAAAGGGAACTCAATGTTTTTCTAAATTTTTTTATCTGGTGAATCAATATTTTTTCCTGAAAACATTAGATATTGAACTTAATCATGGGTAACACGTCTGTTAACTAAAATTAACACCATAAGTAGCTTGACTAAATGATATTTAAATGTATTATATTATCAGGAGTAAAATGATAAGTAGTGAACTGATCTAGACTCTTAATAGAGATAACATTGAATCGTGTGTGCGAGTAAAATATTTTAGTATGAGTAAGAAAAATATGAGATATGGTTATCCAAAAACTACTACAGTTAATTATTTATCATCTAAAAACTTTTTTCGATTCCTAGAATTTTCAATGAATTTGTTTTATGTTAGTTTCACTCATCCAATAAGTTATTTTTAAAAATATGAGTTGGAAAAATCCAATTGGTTCCCAGTTGTTTAAGTGGGTAGAAAATTTGGGTAAATTTAAACTCATGTAACGAATGGGAAGATGTTATATTATATCTTTATATAAGAAGAATCAATAAATATGCAAATTAGGTAGTGTATGTTTCATTTAGGAGAGAGGAAATTTTATGGTGTTAAATGTTTGGAATTTGATTCAATCATCTATTTCCACTTAAAACCTATTTTCCTCAACTAGAACATTAGAGGAAGTAGATCCCATGTGGATTTTTAAAAGTGATTTCTTAAGGAAATGTAAAATATTATGTGTGAGGGATGTGATTAATGAAAATAATTAATAATTATCTATTAATAATACAATCATATTATTCCCTAAGACATTTTTGGAATGTACATTATGTGATGTTTTTAGTGTATCACCTCTTTTCAATGGATTCAATGAATATTTTTTTTCACTAAAAAATTAATAAATTTTTGGATCAACCATGATTTTTAATTAAATAAACATCCATATATGAATAATAAATTTAGTTTTTTAAATTACTGAGGAAGTAGGATCATAGTAAGAAATATGATAGGAATGAAGTTATAGATCTATTGATATTGTTGATGTTTTTTCAAGTAATTCACATTACATTTCCAAGATAATATACCTTATTCTAGGTATTCGGAATGAATCAATATATAAATTTATTATTACATATGTTAATTTGAGACTACATACTACTCTAGTGTTGTCTAATGTTTCTAATTGAAGATATATCATGGATAATAAAGCCCCACATTAACTCACGAGAGTACATTAGAGCACCAGTGTGACCCCACATTCTCTATCACAAAACTATGTTTGTGTATTTATATATTCTATATAGTCAAACAAAGACTTCATAAACTCTACTATAGTAGGACAAAACACTTTAGATGATATTTCCACTAACCCTCCCTCATGAATGGGAACACAATAAACATTCCCAACTCAACATAACCTTGGGGTCAATAAACATTATGAACAAGACCAAACTACCTCTAATATTTGGGTCCACATTTAGAGGCAATCTAATAAGTTGGGTGAATGGGACTACATTCACAATCCAGTGTATCGCATGTCACATTAATGCTACAAAGGAGACAATATGACACACATCATGCATCAAAATTACATCCATGATCTAATGAAACATTAGGCCACATGAAAATATGCACAAACACTCCAATAAATTTAAAACCCTCCAAACTGTAATTATTTTTATAAGACAATATATTGTGAGGTAAAAATGTAGGATATTTTACATACATTGGATCCTTAGGGATAATTTTGAGAAAAATATTTCATTTCATCCCATTCAACCCCTATTTTTTAGTGGTGTTCCTAGATCTTGAAAACACTCTTGATGGATATAAAATTATTGAAATATAATACATTGATAATTGACATCCGTTTATTTAAACTATAGAAACCTAGATAATATAAAATTTATATGAGAACAAAGGGAATATTCAATTAAACTTTTTTACACCATTTCGGAAGAACATTAATTTTACAGGAATCTGATTAATGATTTACATAAGAGGGAGAATTGATTGAGCATATAAGAGTGTTTACACTACTTGTTTATTTACAGAAGGATGTAAAATAAACATGTAGTAAATAAAGTAAATCTTGGTTTCATGTACATAGATCCATGTGGAAGAGTAATCATATAAATTTACAATGAGTAACCTTATTTAGGAGAGTTCTTTTGGGATACTTTTTTATGTTTTACTTTTCTCAATTACCATAATTTTGTATCTTTATATCCAAGGATATTATACTGAAAATTGATGGATACAATATCTCATTATTAATTTATACATTAGGGGGGAGCCTTCTTATTTCTCGAGTCCTAATACACTTTTAATATACCTTTTTCTGTTAGTATCAGATTTAACTATGTTATGATTTCTTGTTTATGATTATAATCAAACTATATTTCATTTAATATATTTTCCTTGTTTATATATAAATTTCCCCCCTCCAATCAATTAATTTTATATATGATGGAACAATAGTGATTGAATGGTGATATATTGGTCATTGTTGGCACATTCTTTGAAAATTGATTTTATCACTCCACTGTTATGGATCAAAAATATTATGATTGGGTTGTAACAAAAAAAAGTTTTACAAATGAAATTTTCAAAAGAATGAATAAATTATTTATTGAGTAATTTAGTAATATAAAACACATTCATTATATATAAATAATTATTATGGACCATTATAAACTATAAAAATTATTTTCTTGTCTGGTTTACGAGACCATTAAGCATCATAACCATAGAAATTATATCCATTACACAGTGAACATAAATATTAATATACATTAAGGGTTATGATAAGTTATAATTGACATAGAAGGATTAATTTATGACCTTGGCGAATACGATAGTCCCTTATGAAGCCCATTTATTATATTTTCTAAGGGATATGACATCATTGAGTTTATCGCTTGACCAGGACCAATCTAAAATTCAATAACTAGAACATGAGAGAAACATTTTATTAGATAAGTTTAATATTATCAAGATCATGATCCCAACCATGTTCGTTGAACCACCACATGAAAGTACTGCCATCACACACAATAACCTTAGATATTATGTTGGCATAATAATGAGGTTTTTTAAATAGAGCCTTGTAGAATGCATTTTTTTATTTTTTTATTCAAAAAAATTGCGTATATTTTTTCCCCTAATTATAAATTTATATATATTATTATATAATGAATTTGATAAATAATAATTATGATACATTGAATCCAAAATTTCATTTTTGGGAGATATTTAGAATCAGTAAAAACAACCTTTTTGATTACATCGTGAATTTTTAAATAAATTTTAATTTTATAAAATATTTTAATCAAATAAAATTTATTTAAATATAAATGATCATATAATTTAATGATGTGAAATGTACTTTTTATGATAGTTAGGAAGTTTGTTAGTGTCTTAAAATCTTGAATATTTAAGAAAATAAGGTTTTTTATTTAAAATGTTATGTTCTATTATTTAGAAATATTTTTTTTAAAAATAAATTTTATTTGATAAATACTCATATAAAAATTATTATATGCTGATTTTTTCATAATTTCCAGATATGATCTATTTTTTTTTGTAAATATTGAATACGTTATTAACATACTGTTTTTATAATGACATCATATTAGATAAAAAATAATGTTATAAATTATAAAATGGATCCATAACCAAACATAAATATATCATTTGAAATAATTTAATTTTGATGTCTTATGATTAATTATAACCATTAATTAATCCTCTAAAGCCTATATTATATTTTAAGGTTTAAATTTTGTTTTAAGACGGACTCATTTCCATATCACCAATGGTACTATTTTAATGAGTGAGATTCTAATCCAAATTTAATATTTAATACAAAACAATATTTTACATAATATAAGAGAAAACAATAGGAATGTTTGTGGTTTTGATTATTTTATAACATAGAGATCAAAACCATTGTTTAGAAATTATTATAGAGTTTCCAATTTTTTGGATTAAATACACACCCATCCTCCCATTCCTCTTCACTAAGAACCACAGACAATGAAGTAAATCTCACTATAACTCTCTAAATTCATCCCAAGGTGTTCCCAATATTTTAGGAAGATCCTCCCAAGATTTTATAATATAGTTCTCAAGGAAAGGGATTCTATCATCTTCCATTTTGTTTTATTAATTTCATTCTATTAAGCCTTTTGAAATGCAATTATTCTTGTTGAAATGTGTTGATACATATAAATTAACTTTCCTTATTACATCATAGTGATTTGATTACACCTTTTTGATGATGTTGGTTTCCCCATAACCAACTAATGTATGTACTTTTATTACCATTACTTGTATACAATTGGATATATACATGTGTTTGTCTTACCAAGATAGTGTTGATACTTTTTATACCATAATATTTATGGTAATTTAATTAGATTAAATGTCGTATCAATGTGTTTTAGAAATTCACTATCAATAATTATATCCTAGGATGATATGTTAGTAATCTTAATGTTATGTCCAATGATCCAGATACATCATAATGAAAGGACACATTGATGTGTGACTGTTAGGTACTAGGTTCCTGTAAAGACCTAAAAAATTCAATGTAATTTTTTTTCTTAATTTTCTTGGGAATTTTACAAGAACGCAGTTTCTGACGACACCTAATTCCGAGGCCCGGTGTGCCCGGAATCTTTTTCCAAAGTTTAGCTCGGGTAGGTTCAGTGAACGAACGAGCGGGTTTTTCTAACTTTTTAACCGGTGCTCGGAATCAAATTCCGAGGGCACCAATTGAATCACAGCGCCGATAATTTCTTAGAAAAACCTTTTCTGGAGTTCCGTTTTCTTGGGTGTGGTTTTTATTTTTTTGTGGTTAAGTTAAGGAATAAAATAAAAGTGGTGCGACAATTTATTTTATTTTACCTAAAGCGGCTTAACCTAAGTTAAGCGGATAAGGTGGGACCCACAATATCCTACCCACTTGGTAGGATATTTGTGAGGTGGGGCCCACACGAGCCCCACCGTTTCTTTCCTTCTAAGTAACTCACCCACAACCCTCTTTTTAATGAAGTCAAACCATGTGTTTATTCTGGTTAAGAAACGCCTCATTAATGTGGTGGTATAAGCATTGCAATTAAATTCACATAACTGTTTCTTTCGTTTTTGAATTTTAAAACGCAAGGTTCGTGAAATAAAAATAATACAACTCTTATTTTTATTAGGCTGGTGGTGTTGAGAGGCAAGGGAGAATTCTCAGGCTCTTGAAGTTCATCATCCTTGATGAAGAATGTGAAGAACGCGATGAACACGAAGAATGCGAAGAACGTGAAGAACGCGAAGAATGCAAAAAACACGAAGAAATCGAAAAACACGAAGAATGCGAAGAACGAAGGATCCTCGGAAATCAATGATGCTTCTTCCCCGACGTTTCTTCCGCGACGCTCCATTCACGACGCGACGATTCCCCTTCCGTGACTCTTTCTTCCTCGACGTGCTTTTCCGCGATGAATCCTCACTCAACGAATTCGACGAGGTAGGGGTTTTGATTCAATTAAATATTTGTGATTTATACATGCGGCTTATGTTTAAAGTTTGTCGGAAACCTTTTTAAACCGCTAACGCGGTGGGTGCGGACCAACGAACAAGTCCGAACCCACCGTCCCTTCATTCTTGGTGTGCGGATCGACGGGCGATGATGAAGCAGGATGCACGGGCATTGTGAGGTCTTCGCAGTGAAGAACCAGTCCCGAGAGGGCCGTTGGCGAAGACGGCAGGAAATTATGACCATCGGAGCTCGTCCGGTGGTCCGCAGAGCAACCCACCGGCGCGCCTCGCCGTCACGGTGGCACCGACGGCAGGACGCGGTGGCAGGCACCGGCCGGCCACCAGAAGATGGCGGTGCCCGGTGCGCCACCGGGAAGAGCCACCATGGCTGAAGCCGCGACGGCAGGCCGCATGTCCTGTGACCGCGTGGGACCGAAACAGGAGGGACGCGGCAACCGACCTCGTCCGTTTGCAAGGGGCGGCCCCCACACTGGGCCGCAGTTTCGACCAAGGGGGGGGGGGGGGGTTCCCCCTTTGCGCGGCCGCTTGGCCAGCGCCAGCGCGCTGGGCTGAGCCGCCCGGCCGGACCGCTAGGCCAGGCCGCACCCAAGCGGGCCGGACCTGGACCCGGTTCGGGCCGACCATGGGGGTATCAGGTCGGGTCGGACTGGGCCCGAACCCCCTATTACCGAACCTCTTTCGGTATGTTGCCCATAACATGAGTTGCGGACCTCCGATCGATGCACCGTCAGTTGCGTAGAGATCCTTGGATCGAGCCGGTCGTTTCAGTATATTACACTCAGGGTTTCGGAGAACATCTGGTTCGTCCGGGTTGGTTCGTACACGAAACCAACCGGGCCCTCGGAGAGGAAACACTCATAAATTGAGCTCCGGACGTCCGATTGATGTGACTTCGACTTTGTTGAATTCCTCTAAGTGAGACGGAACTTTTGGCTTACTACGCTCGAGGTTTGGACGTAGTTGGAGTATGGTCGGGTTGGTTTTGACTTAAAAACCAACTGGGCCCCTGGAACGAAAAGGCCAATAACTCTCAGACCGAGCGTCCGATTGACGCGCCGTCTGTGACGTTGAGTTCCTATTGATGATACAGAACTTTTGGAAACATAAACTCTGAACTATGTGTCAGATTATGTATCAGCCCTTTGGCCTATATAGCGGACCCTCCTGAACGAGCTTGTTGTGTGCAGGAACCCTAGAGCTGGCTGCGACTGCGACGACGATGACGACTGTGGAGAAATCCTCTGTGGATTCGACGGCAACTACTACAGCACTCAGCGATCCTACGTGGATCAGTGCTACCGATCTGGTGTGGGTCAGCGCTCAGTGGTCCTGTGTGGGCCAGCGCCTACAGATCCTGTGTGGGTCCGATCCTATGTTGGTCATTCCGGGGGTTAGTTACCTATCGACCCTGTGTGGTTCAGATCCTTTGTGGGTCATTGTGGGGGTTAGTACCTATCGATCCTTTGTGGGTCTGATGACTTAGATGAATCAGTGGCTATATCTGATCATCTCTATCATCATATGAAGAATTATACCTGTGTGAGCTGAATCTTGATTTTCTTTCCTATATGGATTGTGTTTTTCTATCCTGTGTGGATGTGATCAAACTCGGCCTCGGATGTTGGAGACGAACTGGAATTGATGACTTAGGAATATGTATGAGAATATACATAAGTAGTGTTGGATGTTACTTCGTGATTGTATCTTTACTTTGTGGATTATCCTTTGTAGATTCTGGGAGACCTTCAAGGGTCTTAGGGTCCCTACTGAGTAGCTTATACTCACCCCTGCACGGGCTATGCCCGTACTACATTGTGTTGGTTGCAAACGATGGACAACGCTGATTGCGGTTGAGGATTGCGGAGCAGGTCGATACCCGGAGGTGGATCACTGGGCGGGGCGTACTCGGAGCAGACGGCTGGACCCGAGGAGCTGTGGAGGCTATCTGTACCCACCCTTCAGGTGGGACTTCCAGTGGATGGGTCGAGGCTGCGACTTTACTTTCAGTTGATGTTTTCCCTTTCCAGTTGTACTTTACTTTCAGTTTGGGTTTGTATTCTGGCCCACTTACATTTTTTGCACCTACTGTTGTACCCATTTTTTACTTAGTGTTTACTTCTTCTTGCTTGTTCTGTGGTGTTTTTTTTTTCTTTACAAAGACAATGCCTTCCCTTTTTTATCGAGAATTACGCCTTGGTGCTAGTCGCCAGCCCCTGGCCAATGGAAGGCGGTCTTCGGGTAGTCACAGCATGGGCCCTGAGGACGGGTCGTGACAGTGCCCATAATAATTGAGAATTATTCTCATGAATTTTTCACATGGTGATCTCTAGTAGATGATATCATGAGTATAAAAGTGAATATTGGAACATCACATGTCTCAGGTGTCATTGTTTTTCCTATATACAGACATGTGAATTGGTGTCTTAACATGATATCATTATCAATGTGTTTCATTTCATTTCATACTTTGATTCAATTTAAAAAACCTGACATTGAATTCATGGTAAGATATATTTTGTCAGGTGTGTCATTGGTGGTATGATATTGGTTGAATGATCAAGGTATAATTTCTTTCCACTATGTTGAGGAAGTGATATCTCAGGCAGCATTGATCAGGATGTTAGTGCCATCACAAATCCATGAACATCATATTCAAATATAATTATGTGTAGTTTGATAAGAAAAACTATAAATGAATAAAGGATGATGACAGAAGTATGTGTACTACTTTATGATACATTGTATGAAAAAGTGATAATATTACACAATGCTTGATCAATGGAAAGGTTTTCATTTCTATGACTATTCCTTATCCATTTAGGGGTCTTAATGGGTTTATAGGCTACTCTTTTGTTTTGTGAATAATATTTAATGTTGTCAAGATATGGTCCTATAGGGTCACACACAATAGAATATTCAAAAATATTCTCTATTCTGTTGAATGGGTATATAAGACATAGTTGGGACCCACAATGGGGTCAGAGAGTATTCCAAGTTTTATGAACCAATATAAAATATGTAAAGTTATTATTATTAAAGTATAGAATAATTTGAATGAATTTTCTTATTAATACCATTTAAAAGTGTTTTTGTTAATGCATGAAATAATATTATATGATGGAATATTATTTTAATATTTATGGTTTATATAATATTAGTGGGAATTATGAGTCAAGTTAATAACACAAGATTATCATGAATTATATTTGATATATATTACATGTATGTGACAAATATTAATAATCTTTATGAATCATTTAGTTCATCATAATGATTTATTTATTTCTTATTTTGTATATGTTAAATATATGGTGGTCGGGGAACCCATATAAGGTATTTTGGACATTCACTATATAAGGGATGGAGAAGCACAATCCATATACTACTCATTAGTGGAAATTTAGATACTATTTATCCTATTGATTTCTACAAAAATAAATTCTCTAATCAAGTGAAATATCCAAGAATTCCTTCTTAGTTTAAAGGCACAAAATCAAAGTGATCATCACGGAATCAAAGGAAAATTGAAGGTCCTTACTACCACTAGGAATTTGATGAACCAAATAGGCAAGGATTCATTAAGTGTTTATGGATGAACTATTGGGGTTCGACCTCAGATCCTTTCATCAATGGTCTCAGATGATGGGTTCCAAAAGAGAATGCTCAGATTTGAAAAAGGCAATTGTTTATTCTAATTTTTGTTTATTCAATAATTCATATAATATCCTCGGATTGTACCCAGGCTCAGATCGTTGAAGACAATGACGTTCCATTACTCTTTTGATGAAAATTTTTAAATCCTCAGACCACTGACTTCCTTTAAATGGACTAGTACTATCAATTTTCATCAAATAGATGGCATGTATTTTTTGTGCCAATAATTTTTTTGATTAAATTTAATGATAGGGTTTTTGAATCTATCCCAAGTGATCCAACTATGCTTTGACTTGATCTTTGATGACAAGGATAAAGTCATAAAAATAAATTTTATTGATCTAGAGAACCGTTTTTTAGATATTAAATTAGGAAACATATTTTATTTATATCTTATTTTATAACAACACTGGGATGAATCACGAAGGAAATAAAATTTAGACGACTTGATTAATACTAACCCTGAACTTGAAAGAATCTAACCACTATAATAGTACTGGCCATTGGAAATAATTTCCCACAAGTGTGGAGTCAAAAAAAAAAAATTAAAATATATTTGTCTGTTAAACCACAATATGAGTTAGTAAAAAAAACTAAAAAGGGAATGGGACTAGTAAGGCATTGTGACCAAGTATAGTCTTCTATAAACAAAAAACAAAAAAAGAACATCCCATTTTCTCCAAAGGATACTTTTAAGATTTTAGATAAGAGAAACAATGAAACAATCAATATTCCAATAGTTTATTTTTCTTTCTAGAACCCTCCCTCTACCATGCCACTACTACTATTGAGGCTGAACCCATGTCGCTGCCACTTTACTAGTGCCTCCTCTACCAAGGTTCGCCATTAGACCACACTATAGTAGCATACCTGAATTCCTCTTCCTACCTAATCCATAACCACCACTCCCATTGTCTAGATGAGATCCGGAGCACCACCCACCACTTATGCCCTACTTCTAACATTGGGATCACGCCTCCATCCCAGCCACCATGCCCATTGTCTCCTCCTTCGTTAGTTACCACTCCCTTCTTTGACCAGGGCCACGTCATTTCCATTTAATGAAAACTCTACATTAGAGCCTCTTCCAACATACAAGACAACTAGAAAGACCATATCTTATGGTATATATTCCACATTATCCTACATTTGTGGTTCCAGAATGCTATGATGATGCCCTAGACGTGAGGTAACCCCCACCCCCCCTCATTAGGTTTCTATGGTCTCTATGGTTCCTAATGGATCCAAACATCCCTATAATATGTTAGGGCTACCTCATGGGTACCAATATATCGCCAAAGGGTGTCTACCTAGCTCAAAACAGGCATATGGTGTTTCAACTAAACCCGTAATGGGCCTGGGTGGGGGCATGGAGCCCTTGAAAATTTGAGCTAATCAAGTAGTATTTTAATTAGTTTTTATTTTTATAATATTATTTTTTAATATTCTTAAAATGTAATTCAATTTTATTCTAAAACTAAATGATTTTTTTAATTTATTTTTTTGAATAGAAATTAAATTTATAATTGGATCGAATGAGAATAAATTATTTGAAATTAAATAAATAAATTAATTTATTTGAATCCCAGTATGCATTAAATTTATCACATTTTAATTTTGTAATATTTTTATATTACTCATTGATTGGTCTTGATCACTAACCAACCATGTGTATTCCTAGGTTAATTTATTTAATTATTTAGTATAACTATGTGTGATGTCTGTAAAAGTAGTTATTTCTATATCAGTCTATGAATAGTTGTTTTTCATTCAATATGTATAAGGTCATGCATGAATAATTTATCTGTATGTATTTTCCAATTCTCTAGACCACCACTTTTTTGTGTGAGTGTACTTTTAAATTTTATGATGATGCTTTAAGATACAAACCCTACCATGATGAGGTGATGCATTAGATAAGAAGTGAACACACTGGATTTGGGGTGAGCTGTATATTAGTGGAATGGTCCAACACATGTATGATACCACATAGATGATGGTTGATCCATTACATTTAGGATGGATAAATAAAAAATTTATGCTCTAGTTTAATTGAGTAATTATTTCCTTTATGCATTATGTAGTATTTTATTCATATTAATGTTTATAGTGAAAAAAATATAATAATAAACATGAAAAAATTAATATTATATGTTGATGAATGTTTTTCAATTATTGTATATTCATTTTTGAACGTGACAACATCAAATGAACATATTTGATAGAGATGGATTACATTCATCATGAAATATTAAAAACCTTTCAATGAAATATTAATTCATGATGGTCTTCTATATTTCATATTTTAACTAAACCATTTGTACGGGGTAGCCCTCAGCTATAGTTTTGTTTTCCTCCAATAAATGGTGCGTTCATTTATAAATCAGGGTTTTAAATAACAAAAATATTATAGAAAATAAGTATCTATAGCTAGATCAATATAAATTTATAGGAAAAGTGTTGAGGGAATATACATTTAAAATATAAAAATATGGGAGTTCACTCAAAAAATGAAGAAACTATGAGCTAACGTTGTTGGATATCTTAGTTCCTACCCTTGGACACTCCAAGTGGTGGCATATCCATATCATCTAGATTACGAGGGGAGGTCTGAAAGAATGTTTCCACCAGAATAATCAGGTTATAGTGTATTTAAAATCTAGTAGTGAGGGCCATTGGAGATTGATAAAATGTGGAAGACATTTAATGATTTAATTAATTAATCAATAATTCCCAAATGGTAATCAACATAATCTATTAGCTACTATTTTTTTTATAGATCACAATGGAATTAAAAAATACTAAATGATTATATTTACTATGGTCAATACTGGATAACGAAAATATCCTGATAGGCCATAACTTCTAGGAGTGGTAAAAGAGTTTGTGCATAGTACTATGCCAAGATCAGATGATTTATCTGCTAGAGTACTCATTTCATACTAATCCTCCTTATGAATATTTAAGGAAAATAATGATAATAGAAATAGAATTTAGATGATGCACTTGATGTATAATGTATTATATTTTCCTTTATATCTATTTAGTTTCAAAAAATGGGCATGGATGGAAATTCCTACAAGATGTTGACTCGTCTCCAATAATTATATTAGAAGAATGGTTAGAATGGAATGATATTACCAGTGAACTGTATTGGTTAATGATATAATAAGGTAATCATGTATGATTCCATGTACTTAAGATGACTAGGTATATTAAGATATGTGAATCCCTTAGGTTCAAAATTAACCAAGATCTAGATAAATATATCATTCATGCCTCCTTACAATCAAGATTATCAACATTCATTGATAACTACATAATGAATAAAATGAAAATTTTCCTACTAAATATATTTTTTTAGTTTTCCAAAATTATAAGGATATGAATAATAACAATTCCCCAGTCCATATAGTGAATAAGAAGAGTAAGGGAAAGACTAATGAGTCCATGAATAATTATAAGATAATGAAAATGATGAACCATAATATAAAAAAGTCAATGATATAGATCGATGTCAATGAGTATGAGGAGGTTTTCATTTTCATTTTATAAGAATAGACATGAGAATATGTAATATAAAAAGGGGAAGAATAATCAAGTAAATACATATAATTTAGCTATTTTTTCATTGAATGATATATGTCATTATCTTCAAGTTGGTTATTGGATATGATATGTGGGTCACACATTTTTATTCACTTAATGGAACCCAGTAGATTCAAGATGATTTAAAAGGGAATGGTAGATATATGGGGTGAAAATGGTCTGCGTCTAGAATCCTTGGTAGTAGGAGACTATCACCTATAATTTTATAATAGTTTGATTAGTATATTAAATAATTTTTATAACTTTCCTTCAGTTACCAGAAACACAATATCAATGTCATGTATATAAAACAAGATATTTTAATTCATGTTTTGAAATAAAATTTATCTCTTTCATAAGTATAACTTGTGTTAAGGTATAAAAAATCCCAATAATTCACTACATATACTTGAAATCGATAATATAGTAATGAAAATCAATTAAAAACTATATAGAATGAATCATATAACACCCTCATATGGAAATTTAGACTAGTTCATGTAAATGAAATGAATTTAAAAAAAATACATCAATCATTTTATATAGAATAAATTGATGTTAAACCCCTAGACATATGCCATACATTTTTACTCATGAAAAATTAGAAAATCACCCTTTTTAGGAAGGTTGTAAGAGCCATTGAGTTTTTTAAATTAATAGTAACGTATGTGGTCCATTTCTAGTAGAGTAAAGGGGTGAGTTTTCATACTACATTTAATTTACTGATGAATTTTGTAAGTATGTTTATATCTAATTAATGTGGTATATTATAGATTCTTTTATGATGTTTAAGGAATATCAATATAAATTAGAATAGCAACTTGATTATAAGATCAAGGAACTTCACGTAGAACAAGGTGGATAGTATCTTAAACAAGATTTTAATTATCACTTGAAGGAGTGTGCGATAGCATCCAAACATACTCTAATTTATACAAAAAAGTAGAATGGTGTTATTGAGAGGAGGAATAATACACTGATTGAAATGGTTTGATCAATGATGATTCATGAAACTCTTATATTTTCCTTTTGGGGTTGTACCTTATAGAAAAAAGATATACCCTTAACAGAGTACCAAACAAAGCTACATAAGGGATTTCATGTGAGTTATGGTAATGAAACAAACCTAGTATGTCACACATATGGGTATGGGGATGTGAGTATTTTTTCAAGACTACACATAGTGGAAAATTTTCATCCAAAATCACTAAGTGCATATTTATATGTTTTCATAAAGAAAAAATAGGATATTACCTATTTAAACCTTTTCATAAAAAATATATTTTGTTAAGTCATCCCATGTATCTAGAAATTGAATAAATTTCCATTGGAAATAATTATGGGGGGGGGATATTGAATTTGATGAAGTTGATGCTTCAGATGCATATGTGTTGGAACACTAACATTATATACAATATACATTTGGAGGTGAAGAAGTTACTGAGTTGCAAGTATCGTATAGGTCAACTAAATTGGTTAGAAAACAATTGTAGTATGGTTTTATTATCATTGATTCAAGTGACACATTAATAGTTGAGAATGATGAACCTATAACCTATAAGGATGAAACTGATGGAAAATATACTTACCAAAGGAATGAAGATATTCCTTCTGAGATGTGTTATATGTACCAAAATAAGGTTTCTATTTTAGAGGAACCTCCAGTTGATGTAAAAAACATTGGTTGAAAATGAGAATTCAAGAAATTTTTTAAAATGGATTGTAATTTATATACATATAAGGAAATATTGGTGGTGAAGGGTTTTGTGAAATGTCAAAACTTAGAGTATAATGAAAATTTATAAGAAGTAGAAATACTGAAATATATCATAAAATTACTTGAAAATAATTCAAAAAGATTATGAAAATTTTGAAAAGAATGTCATTAAATCTGTTCTAAATGGAAATTCTATTGATAATGTCTATATGAATCATACCAAAGGTTTTAAGGTAATGAATACCAATAAATTGTGTAGGCTCTAGAGATCCATTCATGGGTTGAACTTGGAAACACGGTCATGGAATATTTGTTTTTACAAATACATAAGAGAATTCAGTTTCATAAAAACAATGTGATCCATGTGTCTATAATAATGTTATTGGGAATGACATAATTTTTATGGTATTATATGTTAATGATATATTAATTAAGGGAAAAAATTTATAGGTATTTAAGTCATTTAGGACTTGGTAAAATGAATGCTTCTCCATAAAAGTCATAGGTGAAGTAGCCTAAATTCTAGGTATAAATATATATCAAGATAGATCTCAGAGGCTTCTTGGTCGAAGTGAATGTAAAACTATGCACAAGGTGCTTAATAGGTAGAGTATGGAATAATAAGATGGAGCATTGTTTCTCATTTAAAACGGTATCAATATCTCTATGAAATTTTGTCAACAAACAATGGAAGAAATTGATAGAATAAGTATAATACCTTATACATGAGTAGCGGAATCTATCATATATTCCACATTATTCAATAGATTTAACATTTCCTTTTATTTAAGAATTGTGGGAATATTTAAATCTAATCATAGGGATATATATTAAGATATCATAAAAAGTATCTTGAGGTGATTAAGGTGTACAAAGGTGATATTCATAGTGTATGGAACAGAACATCATTCCTTGTTCACCATTGGTTGGGGGTCATCATCCTTTCTTTTTTTATAAGTGAAAGAGAACCCCATTCCATGTATATTTCATCAACAATAATTGAGAGCTTCTCTCTCCTCTTGAATCTTAGAGAGATAAATTATTTAATAGAGTGAATGATCCAAGAACTCCTTCAGAAATAGAAGTATAGGGATTGAAGAGATCATCGTGACTTTGAAGGGATCGCCATATCTCTATGCTATAAATAATAATTCATTGAACAACGTACTTAAAAATTCATGATGTTTTTGCAAACAATCTAGATGGGTTTAACCTTTGATCCTTCAATTAATGGTCACTTGTGATGTATGATAGATGATCACACATTCATTCAAACAAGGTAAGTGTTCTGATAAATTTTATTTCTTTGAATAATTAAGATGAGAACCATATACCTTATTGGGGCTCAGATAAACTAAGATAAGAAAGGTTTATCACTCGAGTGATAAAAAATTTTAAATCCCCATATCACCAATGTCCGTTATGAACCATGAACATAAACATTAACTCTCATTAATCCCTTCCAAGAATAATTATGTACACCTATTGTATTGAAAAAATTATCCCATGACATTCCATGCCAACATTTTCTATTGTCAAACCATCACCATTTACACTCAATGGTATTAAACTAGTTTCACCTACAATTTCTAGATTAGTGTATTCCTTGTATATGAAGAAAAATACTTCATCATGGGATTAAAAGTGATGAAAGAAATTCAAATGTTATATGATCTATGTGGCACAAAAAATGCATGTAGATTCTATGAATGTGGTGGGTGTGACCAAAACAATATTTCTATTTAATTAGGTCAGTAATGGTTTTTATATCATTAGATAAAATGTATGTGGCATGGGTGGTTAGAATAATAAATTTATTATGATTTCTTAGTAGTTCTCATTTACTTATTCTTATGGTCTTGTGTTTTAAATTTTTTTCACATTCATTTGTTTCCTTGGTGTTACCACCTTATATCATTCCATGATGTTAATGTTTATGATTCTAACAAATTTATGTCACCTTAACATGCCTCTTAACTTACATATATTACTTTTTTAGGGTAAGATTTTATTATTCTCTTATTGGGATTTATGAATCTTCCCTTTATTATGTACATTCCTAGGTTATATCATGCAATTTTAGAAGAGTGATGGAATTGTAGTAGAATTTTATGGTGTTTTAAATATTTATGGTGTATCCGGGTTTAAATTTATAGTTATATGCATCTAATTATAAAATTTAAATAGGACTATCATTCTTTGGGGACTATTTTAAGTGTATCATTATGTAATATATCATGAAATAAAGAGTATAAAATATTTTAATTGTCAAAATAGGTATTAGATAATAGTTTAGTTATTTTTTGGTGTTTGGATTAGAAATAATTGGTAAAAACAAAAGAGATAATTCTAAATATTTGAAAAAATCAATTTTTTTTTGTAAAATATAGATTTATTGATTTTTTGAGAAAATACAAACCTGCATTGATATATGAAATTGGTTGAAAATGTTGAATAGTTGTTCCTAGGGGAAATAACCCAAAAGGGACATTGGGTATTTTCTATACCATCACCTCATGAACAATGAAGGTTCATTAGGCTGTACACCTAGATAGACACTCTTGGATGATATGATTTGGTTAGTCATTTGTTTTTTAAAAACTGTTATAATGGGAAAACTGATCTTGAAATTTTATTTTTGAAAATAAAGGATGGATAACATAGTTTTAAAAATATAAATTCACTGGTTAAGGAATATATTTGATTTTTGGGTTTTATCTTTTTTTAATTATTTCCCTTGATATAGTTAAGAGTTTGAAAATTACCATCCCTAATTCTCGTTTATTTTTGTTAATAGATGGAAATTGTAGGAGATGATTTAATAACTAATTTGATGGGTAATGTGATTAAGGAACAATTGATATTCCCAATCCAATGCAAAAAGAAGTTGGGAACTTAATGAAAATACATTCTCAAATAACTCATGTTTGAATTGAAACATAAATTTAGTGGAACAACATCCCCTCCCACCTAATAAAGAGAAAGATAAAATTGAGACCATTCTATGAAAAAGGCCTCTAAAAATTAGTGGGTATTCTGATCCCCTAATCATAGAACAATGTTTTTACTCCATTAAAGATATAATAACTATTATTCAGTGATCTGAGAAAGATATGTTCATGATGTATGTTTATCACATGGAGAGTGAAGTTAATAAAGAATGGATTTTTATTCATAATATTAAGTCTAATTAAGAAATCACAGTTATATATTATAATGAATTTAAGAAAATTAATTTTTATAAGTATTTAGCTCACACTCTTCGATTTAAAATATAGAGGGATCTCATTGTCCTCATGAAAAAGGTTGATCAATCCATTTGGGAATATGTGGTAAACTTTACAGTACTTGATAAATACATTTACAAATTTATTATTGAACCTAAAATTACATTTGATCACTTAGTTACTGGGATAAATAAAAATATTTAAAAATATTTTTTTTATTTGAGCCATTGATATCATTGAAGATATTTTATTATTTGACCTCAATTTTTAAATAAAGATAATATAATCCTAATGGTATCATGTATATATAGATATTAAGTAAAGAATAGAGTTTAATTATGGAAGCATGATGGTGTAATATCATGGGGAAAGAAATTAAAACATCCCACTTTTCAAAAATTACAGGAAAAAGAATATAAAAAATTTACTTAAAGGGATATGAAAATGCTTTAGTTGGTGGATGTGAGGAAACCTTGCTAGTGAATGCTGATAGGGGAATCCCACCAATGCGCTAGAAGAAATGAATGATATGGTAATCCCTTATCCTATTATCCAGTGTTTCAACTACAAGGAACACCAACCCTATGGGAACCAATGTAGTATGAAAAGGGTTATAAATGAAAAAAAACAACAAAAAACAAAGCAACCAAGTGTGAAAGTGAACGAATATACCATCATAACTATTGAGTTGCATCCTAAAAATGAATTTGTGACATGTATGATAATTATTCAATAAAGAATATATAATTCACAATTTTATTTTTCTTCTATTAATTTTTTATTAAAATTAATGTTAATATAAATATTCAAACACATCCTCAAAACATTGATTTCAAGTTATCAATGATGATAGAAAATGGTTCAATTATTTCATATAAAGTATATAAATTATCCCCTATAAATACTTATTGGATGAATATCCCAATTAACATTGTGATACTCCCGTTAAGGAATTATATGGTATCTTAGGTTTGGATTAGTTTTCCTTGTATAGATAGAAAAATATTCTGAGATAATGAAATAATGCACTGTATCATGAATCACCTGAAAATTTTAAAAAATTAACTGGAGGGGATTAATATCCTTTGGATATTCCTCCCAATAATTGAAATTATATTCTTAAGAGGAAGGGTACTTAGAATAAATGATTAGGACTGAAGAAAATATCATACTTTATGACATACCTATTATAAGTGAACACACTAATTTTATTTTTTACGAATTACTTGTTCTACATCCATGACGAGGCGTTGAGTTCTCGATTGAACTTATACCCAAATTTGTATTTAATATTCATGGATCCATATAGAATTTTCACACTTGGACTAGAAGAGATGAAGAATCAACTACAATAGAATCAAGATAAAGGGTTTATACGCCCATGTGATTTACCATGGGGTATGTTAATCCATTTTTTCATGAATTATGGTTCAATAAAACTTTACAATGATTATCATAAGATAAAAAATATCATGATGAAAAAATATCATCTACCATAGATTGATGACTTCTTAAATAAAATATGTGGATCCCAGTACTTCAGTAAAGTGGATATTCAATCCAGATATTATTATATATAGGTAAATAAAGAGGATATCCCCAAGGCCACTTTTCACACATGGTATCAGAACATTGAGTTCATAGTGATTCCATTGGGACTAACTAATAATCTAACTATGTTCACATATTTAATGAATAGATTTTTAGGGATTACCTCAAAATAATTGTAGTAGTAAATTATAAATGATTTTCATTTATACTTAAAATGAAATGTGGAACACGAAATGTAATGGAATGCTATACTGAAGAGCTTGTGAAAGGAAAATTTGCAAGTGAAGTATAGTAAATCCACATTCTAGATATATAAAGAAACATTAATTCAGAAAATTTTCAACATCAATGGGATAACTATGGATAATTCGAAGAGATAACCAATTGAATGATGGACCAAACAAACATTTAAGATGAATACTAATTTATTCATTTGATTAGATAGGTTATATCATCATATTTTGAGAAATTTCAAATTATTTCAAATCTAGCTAACCTAGTTAAATAGAATGGGAGTGATTTCTTTCTGGACTGATGATTTTGAGGAGTGATTTTAAGAGTTAAATTGCATGCTAATCACTATACCTATACTCATGTATCCCACTAGTGGGGAATGATTTTTCATTTATAATGATGTCACCAAAAATGGATTGGATTATATAATCATAAAAATGAATATGTAAAATAATATGCCTCCCAAAAATTAAAAATCCATGAGAAAAAGTACCCCACACATGACCTGGAAATGGATGTAGTGATCTTTGTATTGAGGATTTGGAAACATTATCTCTATGAGGGAAAGTGTGACATGTATAAATATTATAAACAACTCATGTATATATCCCTAAAATTATCTCAATATATCCCAATGAAGATGGTTATATATGATCAAGGATTATAATTTTTTAATCCATTACCATTATGGGAAATCGAAAAATGTGGAAGATGGTGTGAGTAAAAAGTATCCCATAACCTTAACCATGATGACGATTAAAATGGATATAATATTCATGGACAAGAAAAGGATATACATGGGAATCATAAATTGTGTGTAATCATACCTTGCACAAATAACTACCCAACCATCAATTATTGAGAGGATCATGAAGGCCTAGAAAGATGATGGGATACTACTGAGAAGGTAGAGAATATTTCTATTTTCATCCATTTTTTGGAAAAATTATAATATTTGGGACCTAAATAAATGTCCCATAGAAACCATAAAAGGTGGAAGTTATGGATTATTAAATTGGATTTTTTTTCTCAATTAATCTAAGAATCACTATGATCTATAAATATATGAAGAATAACATTATGGAGGATATCATAAAAAGGGATATTGTAGAATTTGTATCCCAATGTTTTTTATAAAAACAAGTCAAAGATGAATGATAGAATTATATGTATATGATGAATAAATATTCCAAAACATTAAGGAAAATGGAAGAAATAGATATTTTCATAACACTCCCTTGGAAATATAATGAAAATACCTCTATTTTGATAGTAGTCCATTACCATACAATATCAATTCATTTCATTGTTGTTATAATAAATTTATCTCTTAAACAACTAACTAGGATATATGTAATAGAAGTGGTAATACTGCAAGGAGTACTATTCTCCATTTTATCGGACCAAACCCCGCCATTTACCACAAGGTTTTGGATAATCCTTTATCATGGATTTCCTATAGAATTTATTTTTAGTACTACCTATCACCATCTGATGGATGGTCTGTCTAAGAGATCTGTTAAAACTCTAGACGATATGCAGAGATCTTGTTTAGTGGATATCCAAGGATATTAGGATTATCTCATTCCCCCATTGGGGTTATCATATAACAATATATTTTATTATAGAATTCAAAGGGAACCTTATGGTGTTATTTATGGGAATAGGTTTCAAACTCTAACAAGATGAGATGAAGTTGGAGAGTGGAAGATTATAGCACCCACTCTTGTCCATGATATGATAGAGAAGGATTAAATAATTAAACCTCACATGAAAGCCACAAAAATTCCATTAAAATATATACAGATAATCATTTATTAGATATGGAGTTGAGATTGTAGATAAAGTGTTTCTTCATATATCACCATGGATGAAAGTCATGAAATTTGGGAAGAAACGAATGTTTAGTCCTAGATACGTCATCCCCTTTGATATCCTTGATAAAATCATATTTTTGGGCTATTAACTAACATTAATAGCTATCCCTTCATAAGAGCATGATGTGTTGTATGTATCCATATTAATAAAGTTCATCTTATAACCCTCCCATGTACTGATTCCATACTAAAAACCTCACATGTTATTATTCCCAAAGATGTACAATTAGAGAGTGACCTTTCTTATAAGGAGTTGGCAGTGAAGATATTAAATCATAGATACAAATATAAATAAAAAAAGAGACATTATCTGGTAAAATATAATGGGATAACCTCATGATTGATGAGAAAACATGTTAACTAGAAGTGGTGATGAAATAGAAGCAACCTCATCTATATTACTGTATGAAATGAATATTTTGACAGTAATTTTTTTTAAGGGGAATGGATATAATAACCCAAAATTTTATAAATTAAATTACCCACTAAATGAATGAATTCATTATTTAGTAGTGTAGTTATTGAAAATAGATAGAATAAATTTATTTGTTATTTTAAATCATTATAAACTATAGACATATTTTTAATTTAGGGATTAAAATACCATTAATAATCCTAAATATTTATATTATAGTTTTTATATATGACCATTAATATTAGTATATATTATAGTTTATGAAAAGTCCTAATCGGCACAAATGGAATATTTTTTAACATCAGTTGGATTATACACATTGAAACACATTTATCAATGTTTCCAAGGGAGATGACATCAGAAATACTTTCTATTGACCAGTCCCTATATAAAACTCAACAACTAAAAAAATATCATAACCATTTATTTGAGAAGTGAAATCTAATATAGATCAGGAACCAAACATTTTTTGCTGAACAACCTTATACAAACATCATGCACCTTACACATAGGGTGTACATTTTTTAATACGAGGTTTTGTATATAGAACCAGGTATTTTGAATTTTTATATGTAATATTTAATAAAATAAATATTATATTTATCATTATCATTATTAATTTTTTTATATGATTATAAATCAAGTTTGATGAAAATTAGTTTTTGATACAATGAATCTAAAGTATTATTTTTGGGAAAAAAAGTATTTCCAATTAAAAAAAAATTGATTAATTAAATAATTTTAAAAGAAATTGAATTTTAATTAAATATAATTTTTTTAAAGAAAAATTATTCAATTATAAATGATAATATAATTTAATTAATTACAATGTAATTTTATATGATTAAAAATGTAGTTAGTTTCTGAAAGAGTATAATTTTTTAGTAAATAAGGATTTTTATAGAATTAAATTATATTATTTAGGAAAAGTTTTTTAATGAAATATTATTATCTAAATTATAAAATTAAAATTATGATTTTTTTATTTTCTAAGATAGTTATATTTTTGGGTAAAATTAAAAATTATAAAAATATGTAGTTTCTATTATGACACCATATTATTCACGATGCTTTCCATGGGAATGGTACCATACCCTAGCCTATTTTTTACATAATCAAGAAATGCAAATCCCTCATTGATAGTAACACTTGAGTCACCCATATGTGGAGAGAGGGAAACAAGGTGGAGGATCACTTGGCCTCTATGGAAACCCCTCGTACCCTAGTCAATTTTCTTTCTCATGTTTCTCATTTCAAACCTAAGGGGGTGATCTTGATTCGAGGTGATGATCTTAGCCTTCATTATTTCCTCCCCCCTAGTTATTGGTTTCTCATTTGTATCTATTTTTTGAATTAAAATGGCAACGATGATGCTGATGATAATAGCCCAAAAGTGAGGTAATACATTTTGTAAAATTCATCCATGACAAAATATCAATTTTAAATATATAATAATTAATTTTTATAATATCTTATTAATCTTATAGATATTTAATGACACTCCAAAACCAAAATTATATTTTATGGGTTTAAAAACAATTATTTTGAACATGAATCACATCCACATCACCAATAGTATTACATTAATTAGTTTAGTTATTATCCTAACGAAAAATTGAATACCACTCTCCTTTGGTAAAATCCATTATTAAAAACCATTGAAGGATTTTTAGTTTGACTATTTTATCATAGTGTCCAAATATTCTTTTTAGAAATTATTAAAGAATTATCCACTCTTTTATAATAAAAACACAACCAACTCCAATTACTTTTGAATAAAAAGACCATAGACATTGTAGTTAATTTCCTTATATATTTATAAATCCACCCTAATGTGTTCTCATGATCTTAAGAATCTCCAGCCAATATTTTAGAATCATCCTCTAAATGTAAGGGATTCTCTCCTCTTCATTTTTTATTTATGTAAATTATTTGTACAAATAATATGTGTTTCTAATTTTCAGGTTGTAACGTGTTTTTACTCATTCCATTATATTCCATATGATTACCTAGAAATTATATAACATTTATCACGATCATTTTACCCTTGAATGAATCACTATATACTCCCCTTAAGATTCCAAGTTATATTATGATTTCCCTTATAATTTTTCTGTTTTGAATACCCATATGAACTTTCACTCAAGGGTATTCAACTAGTAATACCTATCATTCATTGATTTTGGATTTTCTATATGTAACCAAAAATCCTAAATAATGGTATTTAATGTGTTGGAATACATTCTTTTGTTGCATAATCTACATAACACAAAAATGAATTTACTTGATATGAATGTTATTCTTGAGCCCAAAATTATATATCCATCCAATGAATTGTGTAATATTCATTCACATAAAATACCTTTTATGGTGAATGAGTGGTTTTTAAAAGTGTACAATGTTATTATTTCTTAGCGATTATCCTTGAACTATGATTATAATGTCATATTTTATTTTGTATTCACATTTCTATGTGGCCTTTATTTTAATAGAATATAGAATGATTTAATGTTCATGGTTATGATTATCACCCTTTTATGTCTCCTTGATATGATTCCTTAATCACATGTATTAAATTCATTATAATATACATTGATTATTCACTTATTTGGATTTACATCACATCTATTTCTTATGTTTGTACCCAGGTTATCATGTGAAATTTTAGAGCAATGTAATTTCAAAGATCATGTTGTAGAGTTTTAAATAATGTAGTTGTATCCCAATTTAAATTTATTATGTTATTTATATTGTTTACAAAATAAACTAGGTCTATCAATCTCCTGGATTGAATTAAGTGTTTTTTTGGTAATAAATAAGGAAATAGAGTGTATAAAATATTTTTGGTTTTTATATGGGAGGTGCCTTAATGGATGATGGTGAGTTGGGTTTTTGGGAATTGAAAGATTTATATTTTTTCCCATATGAAGAATGAAATAAGGATATTCTTATAGAGATAATTGGGAGATAAAACCCAATAAAACTTATAACTAAGGTAGAGATGCACATGATTATGGATATCTCATTGATCAACAATATATGAAAAAATTATCATTTTATAAAAAATGAAAATGATACTATAGAACTACTACCCTCAATCCAATCAATAATCCATATAAAAATATTTTATATAAGTATAATATATTTCCCAATTCAAATGACTCAGACATATGTACCCCAATATCGATACTGAACACTATGAAAAACATAAACTTATCCCATATATATAATATGATTTTCCAAATAGCTAGATTTTCATTTATTTAAATTGTGTTTGACCACCGAGTGACATAATGAAAACTTAAATCCCATCAAACTAGGACCCTGGGTATGGATTCCACCTTTAGTTGAATTTTCCTACAAATTTCTCATTTATCTTAGTTCATATTTGATTATTTCTATATTATCTTCCTTATTTTTATTGTTGCTAAGGTTATTATTTGGATCAGTAGTGGATTGTATTATGTTGAAACTCATGGATGAGTACCTCAATGGTACTATTTCATAATCAATATTAGTGTAGTATTGGGAATAATATTTTTTAAAAAACACTCAAAATATAACATTTTTGTTAGTGGTGTGAACTTCTCATTTAGAGGGTTTCATATTTTTTGGGGATTTACCCTACCTCCCCTCAAATGAGGGGGAATATTTTTTGACATGATTTAATATTCCACAAGGAACTCCATCCAATTAAAATAATATATTTCCTTTACAAAAGAAGAATAAGTAAGAGATATATGTGTCTCTTATATTGATGGGGGAAACGATGGTTGGTTGGCTATCTATGAATGTGCACCAATCATTGTTAATTAATAATTCCTCAATGAAGTTGATATCATAGCTTGTCCCTACTACTACCATTTAGAGGGTGTGGGTGGTGATGTGATATTGGGAACAAACTCCACCATCCCTATAATAAAGGGTTATAGATGTTTGGGAAAACATTCTCCAAGCCCTATAAGTTGGGGCATTATTTTTAATGTCATTATAGTAAGTCATTTACCCTCTTGGTTTACAAGGTCTATATTGTTGCATGTTCCAAATGAAGACATAGTTTATGAGGTTCCCCTGGAGCATCCAATCACTTTTTTAGGTAAACCTTTATAGGATGTGATTTCACCACAATGGGGGTTTCCCTTCTTGTATGTAACCAATCACTGCTTTAATATATTCCTAGATGAGATTAAGGTGTTTTTTAATGGGTAAATATAACCTCTTTTGAACTTTTTAAGGTAGGGGATTTGGTTAATAAGATTGATGGGAATCCTCTGATGAGATTATATTATATAAAATGTCACCATGTTTTATTCAAACCCCATTGAATTCATTAAGTACTAGGATGTGATTTGATTTTATAAATCTTCTTGTTTTCAAATAAATGAATTTAAGTAAAGGTCCACATAAGTACCCCATCAAAAAATTAACTTATGGGTAAGGCCTCCATAATAATTTTCTTGATTATTCTAAATATTTTTAGGTAGTAATATTGAATACGATGATATTTTCTCACAAATTTTGAGCTTTTAGTTATTAGATGGATGATGAGTTTACCCCTCTCACATCACTCATTAAGAATTCTATTATTCTCCACATATCTAAAATAAAGTATAAAATAGATCAGAAAATTATTTATGGTTTCTCAAAGATTGTGTATGTGGTGGGTCATAAGATATACCATTATTCACTTAGACACTACATAAGGATATGCTTTAAAGGGAAACTATTGGAATGATATGGATTTGACCAAATAATTACATATTTCATTAGATCATGACTTGATATTTAAATAAAATTAATTTACTTATTCTACCTACACTGGTTTATCCCACAATTTTTTAGGTAAGTATAAACCTCTCCAAGAACATTACTCCCTGTCGAGAGTTATTTTTTCTTATGATTGAATAATATAACATACATAACATGGTAAATTTATTGTGGACATTATATTATAATTATATAGTGATAGGGACCCTGTTATGGGTAATATATTTAAGAGGATATATTTGTAGGAAGGATCCTCTATGAGTGTTGTAGTATTTATAGGTTGATTGGTTGTTAGAGTTGCTTTCGTAGACACTGACATGTTAGTCTCATAGAATCATGGGATTGATATTTGTATTACAATTTTAGTGTATATATACATATTTAGAGTGTC
Organism: Viscum album; assembly: GCA_963277665.1. Taxonomy (NCBI): domain Eukaryota; kingdom Viridiplantae; phylum Streptophyta; class Magnoliopsida; order Santalales; family Viscaceae; genus Viscum; species Viscum album. Next base: position 1,498,215,127 of record OY728133.1, read on the forward strand.
TATAATATATTTTATCACATCTTTAGGTATTATATAACCCATTAAATGGGTCACTGGATGAAAATTTATTCAATCCACTTCTTTATGAGGCCCCCTTTAATAAGGGGAGGACCTTAGTTTGGATTGTATAACCATGAGGATGAACACAATAGAGTGTGTCTTTAATGGAATGGGTATACATCCCATGTAACTCATTAATGATATTTTGAAATATATCCCCATGGTATTATATACTCATATAGGGGGTGGGTCCAGACAATGGGACCATATGAGCATGACTATAGAGTAGATATGGCATTTTGGTGGTCTTGAAATAAGATTTTAGTTTATTCACTGCAAAACTTTGATGGAATTAATTTATTGTCTTGATGATAGTATTAGGAGAGGTGGAATATATTTTAAGTGATGGGTTGTCATGCTAGTGGTGGGACCTCCTCTAAATTATCGAGGGTTAGAGGACACAGAAAAAAGTTTTTATTTTGACATAAGGAGACGTTGTGTCCATTTAGTACTAACAACAACCATGATAGGTGGTCGTCCTTTTAAGAATATCCTGAGATACTATTTTAATTTTAGGGACATTCTATCCATCCTCCTACATGTTAGTGAGTAAGGTGTTTTCATAATCGAAAGAAATACTATTAATGTTGTTAGAAGTGGTGAGACAAGCCTCCTAACCATGCAGTCTCTTAGGTAGTGGGATACCCTACACATATTTCTCCCCTTTGGTTTTATTGGTTACTAATTTATATTGAGATTTCTGAATCATGAATATATTTATAATCCAGTGACTAAAACATTTTTTTGATAATTTTTCTAGGTGGGAGAGAGTGAGAAGAGGTACAAAAAATATGAGATAAATGTAACAAAATTAGTGGATTTGGGATAAGAAGTCATGGTATGATAATAATAGATCATATTCCCATCAAAAATCATAAAATTTAACTCATTAAGGTTTATTATTACAATATCTTGGTATGAACATGAATCTATCGTTACAATAAATAGGAAATAAATGAATACAATATACTTATCAATTACACATCTTGAACAATTAACTATTATTAACCAAAATATTTAATAGGTAATGTATTTTATAATAAAATCACCACATTTGTTTATGAATTTACCACATCAAATTTATTAAAAAATATATTTCCCAACGTGTTTTGTTGTTAAAAAATTTATTAAAAACAGTTTAGGTATTTTACACTGAACCCTAGGCAGTTTTAGGTCAACTCATCACACCAAGAAGCTAGTTATATAGTCGAATACTATCTTATAGACAAAAAAATATATTCCTAAAATTCTTCTGGATAAGAATACATTTTTTACATTTATTTACAATATAGTGGGTTGAACACCCTCGATGAAAGGGATGTATTAATCAAAACATTGAGTCGAATTTATAATTAAATTAGTTTATCCCATTATAAGTGTGTCAGGAATATCTAGATCAATAAAAAATGAGGTGGATATGTGTGATGAAACCATATTATAAATAAATATAATAGGTAACTCTATAATTTAACTTTAAATAAGGTGGTTTTTGATCCCAATGGTTTTTTACCAAGGAAATATATAAATTTTTGTCTAATAATTGGTGGATTAATAAATTATATCATCACCAATGAAAAGATATATATTATTGGTTCATCCAAAGTGAATTAGTCCATTTGATCATCACCAATAGAAGGTATTGTGTGAGGTACCTAAAAAGGATGATACCATATATTGAAGGGTAATACGAGGTTTCATATTGTTGAGGAAGGACTAATGGGATTAGAGGGGGGGGGGGGGGTTGTGGGTTTATCAGTAGTTAATTAACGTTTTACAATATCATCATCATTCAATTGAATATTTATATCTCATTCATATTGTATTCATAGGATAAATAGATCATAAGAAATATATTTTTATAAAAAGATATCCATTATGGTGAATAATAATTTTGAGGTGTTATCGTTGAATATCCTTTCATTTGGGATGTTTTAGAGGTAATATAAAAGATGTTGTATTGGACTTAGTATCAGGTCCATGATTGGAACTTCTAATTTATACCTATAGAAGGATTCAAAACTCATGTAGTTTGTTTCTATTTAACGATTCACATTATACCATTTATGGTATTGTAACTAGGACCATAATGATTCCTTTTAGGATTGGAAATCCATGATCAATGATGGCCTAATTAAGGTAATGTTTCCAAGATCATTATACCTTTAAATTTATTTCTATACAAATAATAATTCTTCTGAGAACTTCAAATTGAATTATAATAGACTATATAAGAATGGTTACTTATAATGATTCGTTGTGGAACTTATATATATGTGGACCATTCTTATAGAGAATTACTAAATAATAGAAGCCCATTTATGTTCATCTAATTTCTATTGGTAACTAGGTGGGAGGGGAGGGATGTATGGATGCACGTTTGTTGTGAAATAAGGGAAGGTTTGATGGATTGAGGGTTTTGGTGAGGCTATTTGAGTCCATTTTCAGCCTGATCATGTTTAATTGTGTGTGTTAAGGTGTTAAAGTAGTCTGTTTTTCAGATGTCGGGTATGAGAAAGGGCATCCTTCCCTGAATACAGATGCTACTAGGTAATTAGTGGATGTAGAAAAATACCTGATGTTCTTTTTAGAAGAGTATAAGGCCCTAGGGGGACATCTGGTGTCTAGTGAGCCTAGGTCTAGTAATCAGTGGGTATTGGATACCTGGTGGGTAAATAGTACATGTGGGTGGTTTACTAGGTTCATGATAACTTTTTGGATGTTTTTATATTTAATTTTATTATTTATTAATTTAATTCGTTTTTATATAAGGTAATACTTCATTTTGAAACCTACTAAATAGGTAAATCAATCCCATTACAGTCCTCTCATTCCCTTCTCTTATCAAGTGGGGTTTTTCTTTTTATGGAACATTCATTAAGTCATATGCTATAAGGATTCACCATAGGTAAGGCTAATTTTACACTATATAATCTTTTTGTTTTTTATATTTCTAATTGTTTTAACTAAAATATATATTTTAGGTATTTTTATATAGAGGATATATTTGTTCCACCTCAGATCAAATCAGGTTATAGAATTTGATTTGTAGGATTTAATTTATATTAGGAATATAATTCTGGGATATTTCCTATGTATATAGGGTTTTCTACATCATAATATTTTTCATAAGGGAAATGGTTCCATGAGAGATAATAAATGAGATTGACTATGGTATAATGGAGTTAATGGATGTTTCTTATAGGTAATATAGTGATATTATATGAGGTTATGGATCATTAAATACTAAGGGAATATGTCATAGTGGTTAATGAACAATGATATTTTCTTGTAGGATTCAATGTATTATTGATTGATGGTTTATTGAATGTGTGTATTGATGGGGATCCTTTGTAAGATGATGGTTTTAAATCATACAGATATGGTAGGATGAATTTTTCCAACATAATGTTTGGTGGTTTCAACCACTACCAAACATAAGATTAAATTTTTTAAAGTGTATGTGAATATAATATATTGCTGATGATTCTCACAATTGGGTATGAGGTCGTTTGGGTCGTTTCCCCATAGAGGGACCCTAAGGGTAGATTTAACCATAAGATTACTGGTGGTATTATCCATAGATGAGTATCTTAGAATGATGATATTGATAATCAGACTAGATGGGGGATACATCATATATGATTCATCTAGTATTCTGGGGAGATTATGATCATCAATTTGCACAAGGCACTTATGGTAAATCTAGATTTCATTAGGGATGATGAGAAGAACATTGTAAAGGAAGTGTGGTATTAATATTTTTGATGTGATCTTTATAAAAATTTTACATTTGTGGGTGAATTTGAGAGGATTTTATTATAGGGCCTTGATTTACTTCAGTTTTTTACAGACCATGGGTTCATTATCCCACTCTAAAACTAGCTGATGTTGGAAAGATTCTCAGTCATGGAATGAAGATCATATAGGGGATTGGGATAAACATATTGTAGTGGTTTCTATAAATTTATCATTCCATCATCCCAAACACATGTGAATATTATATGGTTACAAAATTTGTTGCGGGATATTATGTTCAAACTCATGCCCTGCACATGCTCTCTTGGATGTGTAAAAACATTATGATTCCTTACACACGCATGGGTAAGGGACTAAATAACATTTTATAATTAGATGGAGGTGTATTAGAAGAATGGTTGGAGTGTTGTTTGATTTTGGGGAATGACAATGTGTTCTATAGTGTAGTGTTTGAGTTTTTCATTTTAAATTATTTTTGAAATGCTTATATATAATTGAACTACATGATCCCTGGGTAATTCTTATTTAAATTTGGATTTTTAAGAGTATATTTTTTTTATTTGTTGTGGATGGATTCTAACTACAATAATCTTATCTATAGTTTTTTTTGTTGGTTGTTAATTATTATGTTTCCCTATCTATTATGATTTTTATACCGAGTGAATAGTCTCCAAATGATATCTTGCAGAACATCACTACTAGTTGGAATCCACTGGCATACAAGGTGGCATGCCTGATGTATATGGAGCCTTTAGATTATATCTATTTATGTTATATGAGTATAGGATAATTATAAAGTTTAATCATAGTACTTTTATAAATTTTTATCTAGTGTAGGTTAGACGAAGATACATGGATGGTTCATGATATAGAGAGACATCATATTGTGTTATTCAATAACAAAAGTATGGATATATGACTAAGTTTCTTGATAATTAGGAATGTTGTTTTGTAATTTGCATGATTACCATTGAGTTTTTTACTAGATAATCATAGTGTGTAATGTAATTTAATAATCATTTATCTATTAGACTAATGAGTAAAGGATGGCATTCATACATCATTATAGGCATGTAGGACTCACATGAAATGTGTTATCCTATTTGTGACTGATATTTTTATTTAAGAAAAATGGTGTAGTTTTTTAAAGTGAAAATAATAATCTTAAATATATTTTAATAAATATCTTCAATGTAGAATTATACTCAGTTAAACTAGGTTCTTAACTGATGGCATTTATGTGTATATGTATTCTGTATGTGTAGTGAATGTGTGGTGAATGATCATGAAATGGGAAGGTTTGATTATGAGGCTGAATGGTACAACCATTCGGTGCGGATAGGGCATGGTTAATTGATAGTGGTATGAAGTACAAATTTGAGATTTTCCTACATAATGTATCTAGAATATTATGCATGTAATGAGTATGGTAATAGTTTTTAGTGATATTCCACCATGGTGACCTCTATTAATGTTTATCTATGGTGTATACGAGCATTTTTTGAGGTGTGTACGTTTTGGGCCTCTTTTGGGGGGATGAGATATGGTTCCCCTAAAGAGAAAACATATATAATAATTTGTGGTCAGAGATAGTCATAAAATGTATAAGGGTAATCTAAGGAACATAATGAAACCACTTGAGCTAGGATAGTCATTGGATGTCTAATTAAGGTAAATTATAGCATGAGTTATATAGAGTATTGACCGAGGGACACATAATGTTGAGCAGTCTATGGCATATGTAATTATAGGGTTCTATCCATAACATCATCCTTTGATCTTAAATGAGGATAAAACAGAGTTAGATGATTTTTTATTTAGTTGGTCTAGACAATATTTGATAATATTTAGACAACTCCAATGTAGAGTGTAATGATGGGGACAAACACACTCAGGGTACTAGAGAAAACCTGGTGAGACATTTGGATTATAGATTATAGATATTAGGGAATACTTTGGAAGGATTTTGAGGTGATGTTATTTGATGAAATTTTCTCTGTCAAATTTTCAGAAGAGATGTCTTTTGAGATCGTGCACACGGTGCATTAGGAGAAATTGGTAATGAATTATGGCACTATCCTCATTAATTTTCAATTATTTTCACCAAAATTTTTGGAAAATTAAATAATTATGTTGTAGTATTTTGAGGATAGCCTTTTCTTCTTATCAGGGTACATATGAACATTTTTAGGTTGAAACTATTTTATTTGTAATTGAAACATAAATTAATAGTGGATAAAAACATGGTGTATAGATAGAAACCCAACCGATAAATAATATCAGGTGAGGATAGTGTAGAGTATTCAGATAGTAGGATGAAAGGGAACAATTAATATAAGGAATGGTTATATTTTAATAAATATCGTCAATGTAGAATTCTACTTAGTTAAAGAAGGTTCATCACTCATTGTTTTGATCGGTATATGGTTTCTGTATGTCTAGTGAATGTGTTGGTAATGATCAGGAAATGGGAAAGTATGATTATAAGGCTAAATGTTACAACCATTAGGTGAAGATAGGGAATGGTTATGTAATAGTGGTATGAAAACCCAATTTGAGATTTTCCTATATAATGTACCTAGACTATTATGCAAGTAATAATTATGGTACTAGTTTTTATTAATATTCCACCATGATATCCTCTAATAATGTTTCTGGATGATGTAGATGAGCATTTTTCGAGGTGTGTACCTTTTGGGCCTCTTTTGGGGGGATGAGATATGGTTCCACTAAGGAGAGAACATATATTATACATTGTGGTTAGAGATATTGATGAGCTGTATAAGGGTAATATAAGAAACATAAAGAAACCATTTGAGCTAAAAATGTCATTTGATGTCTAATTAAGGTAAATTATAGCATGAATTATCAAGAGTATTGATCGAGGGACACATAAAGTAGAGAAGTATATGTCATATACAATTATATAGTACATGCCATAACATCATCCTTTGATCTGAAATGAGGATAAAACATAGTTAGATGATTTTTTTATTTAGTTGGTGTAGATAATATTTTATAAGATTTAGACAACTCCAAGGTAGAGTGTAAAGATGGTGACAAACACGCTTAGGGTACTATATAACCCTTGGTGGGACATCTGGAAACCAGATTATTGACATGAGGGAATACATTGGAAGGATTTTGAGTTGATGTTATTTGATGAAATTTCTCTTTGAAATTATAGGAAGAGATGTCTTGTGAGTTCGTTCACTTGGTGCATTAAGAGACATTGGTAATGAATTACGACACTATCCTCATTAATTTTCAATGATTTTTACCAACATTACGGGAAAATTAAATAAATGTGTTATGGTATTTTGAGGATGGCCTTTTCGTGTTGTCAGGGTACATATAAACAATTTTAGGTTGACATTGTTTTATTTGGAATTGAAACACAAATTTATAGTGGATAAAAACATGGTGGATATGTGTAAATCCAATCGATCAATAACATCAGGTGAGGATTGTTTTTTGGATTTAGATAATAGGAAGAAAGGAAAAAATTGAGTCCCAATAGGGTAGATAAGGTTGGGATCATATTTTCTACCTTAAAGTGGGTTATATTAGAACAATCCATTGAAAAGTGAAACATGGTAGTTTTTAAAATGTTAATTTGATATGTTTTATGTAATTTTTTTATGATTTTGGCGGACCAAAATGTTATTCAAAAAATTATTCTAATTTTTAATATATAATTCCATATTTATCTATATAATTTTTAAAATCAAATTATAATATATAATTTAAAATTTAATTTAAATGATATTTATTATTTAAAATGATATATAAAATAATTTTTTTAAATTTTTTTTGGATGTGGGATGATTGAAAATATCTAATTTTTTTCCATCTATGGGAAACTTACCATATTAAAATTACATTCTTTTACCCTGAAGGGATGAATATTTATGAAAATGATTTCTAATATTGTTTATAAAAGGGGACACATTATATAATTTCCAAAAAAAATAAAAAAATTTATCCAAATATTTTTTCCAAATATCTACTTGCATTTCTATTGAAGGTTTTCTAATGCTATGGTACTTCAAAAATTCCCTTCGATAAAGGTTTTAAGCTCAATATAAGACAAGAGGATTCAAAGAATAGGGTATGGATTCCAAACTAAATCTTTCCTTTTTTATTTAATGAATTTCTCATTATAACTATTTGAAGAATAGTATTTTTTCTGAAAGATTGATTTTCCATGTTATGAACCCATTTTGTATCTATTAATGATTATATAGAACTCATTCCCTTTCTATCAACCATTTTTCGTAAGTTTTTATTTTTTGAAAGTATGTGTTTAAAATTCAAGATCAATTATTCTCTACTATCCTTTTATCCTTTATAAATTAAGGGTTACATTTAAAAGAAATTTTTTAAAAATAGCATAACAATTATAATTTTATTTTTGATTTAGAAGTATTTTATAATTTTTATCTTTGGTTAAACTATTTTAGAAAACATAGTTCTCCAATTGTGGTTTGTCTCTAACCAATTGATTTATGGTCTTATATTTTAAATTATTACATTCATGGACTACAATTATAAATGGATTTCATGATTCAATATAACATTAATAAGAACATATTTTTATTATATTATTACAATAATATAGTCACGATAATAATGATATAAAAATTAAATAATCAATGTTATTTTATTATTTAAAAAAAACTCACTAAAGAAGATGTTATAATGTTGTAACTATATACCCACATATTGAACTTTTTTTCTTTTAGAATGACATAAAAGAACTACCTTGAAAAACCTGGTGTCTATGTAACCATAAGAAAAAATATTTGTATGATTACCATTATGCTGAATCTATTTTTTAATTACAAAAAAATCAAAATAAAAAAGTCATATGAAAGAAACATTAATCTTATAAAATAATAAAAAATCATAATTAACGAATAATAATAATTAATTAAATATTAAATTTTTTATAAATAATGAAAACTATAAATAAATTTGTATAATTTAATAATATCTAGGATGTGAAACATCTTTTGAGACTTGGGGAAGGGGATTAATGGCTAAACTTCCTTTCAATAAGTTATATCTTACATAAGTTACTATGCTCTTCTAAGACTGTGTATTATTTTCATAGATTGTTTTATATTTAATTGAAAATATTTTTTTGATGATTTTCATTTCTAACACATAATATCTTCCTAGATAAATTCTTACCTCCCATGTTTCCATATTTGTAAAGCGATTTCTTTTAATCCTCCACTCTAATGGTTTTTGAGTTTTCTTCACAAATATATCTCTAATTTTTATAAGGGTTTTACTTATTGTATTGTTATTTATCATTATCAATATTCTATACTTCACTTTTATTTTCCTCTCAATAGGTAATTGTTTAACCTATTCATTAAAATTCATTTCCCTTTTATAGGATAACTTAAATATCTGTTATTATGAGTTTAAATACATATTTTATGGGTTGCATTCATGTTCTGGTTCATTGAAATTATTTATTATGATGGGTGGTGTTAGTACATATCAATATAATGTAATGAGTAAGGATTTATTCTTTAGATAATTTATATTGAAATTAAATATTGATGTGATACCTTTATGGGTTATAAGAATTAATTGGTGAATTTATTCCATTTTATAGTGATTAAGAATATAATTTCCCAAGAAACAATCATAGTGATTGTATTCAATTTATTTGTTCAGATGGTTTTTTTAATGGCCATGTTTCTAAATATTTTTAATCTAACCATTTTAATTGATTTTATGATTTAAATAAAGTTTATATACATATATGAATTTAATAAATTTTATTATGTCATTGATTTATATCAACAAGATTATATATGTTTCTAGGAAAAGGATTTTATATATTTTATTAGACATTTTTATGATTTATATTCTCATCCCATGATTTTTATTGATATTATTAGTTTTAAGGGTGATTAATAATGATACTGAAGTCAATATGAAAGTTTTGATGATTAGTTTTAAATGAATAAAGTGGGACATATATGTCTTATAGAAGAAATGGTTTCAAAACTAGTGTGGTTTGTTATATATTATTAATGGATATTTTTATTAATTATATAATACTCTAAAACTAAATTGAATTAATAATGTAATTTTTTTAACATTGTTATTAAATTATTTAATTATGTTATTTTTTATGTTTGATATATTGTAATTGATGTTGGATTATTTTAGTTTTGCAATTTTTATTTTGAGGTAATATTTTTTTTAATTTTGGTCTCGTATTTAACCATTAGTTTCCCCAAGATATTTTGGTAATATATAAAATTTTTGGGCATGTCAGAATGTGGCACATAGTCATTCCACTATTTTGGGAAATAATTCTCTATTATCTAGGAAAGAGTTCAGCCTTGGTTGTCTTGGATAGAGAGGGACACACAGTTTCCACATAGTTTGGAAAATCGTGTGGAATAATCATGCAGGATGATCCTCTTTGATAGTGAGGGATGCATGGTTATCACATGGTTTGGAATAGTATACGGTCTAAATGTACGACCTATCTAGGTCCTTACAAATTGGTAAATTCCCTTCTTTTCATCATCATATTTAACCCTAAGACACCAAAAATTCAAACCCTATGGGATTTTCATCCATGTGAGATTCCTACAGACATTCTTAGAGCCTTTAATCATCAATATTTTGGTTTTTTCAACATGTTTCTTAAATAAATAATCAATAGTTTCTCGTTTCCTTATTTGTTTCTCTTATTATATGGTTTTTATTACCTCTTTCTTCGGTTTTACATTCTAGAGTATGTTTTTGACCAAACTAGGGGTCCATCATGTGTTTTTGGGAGAAAGTTTTGTTTTTTGGTTCAATATTTCCATTATATGGACTTGTGGATTTGTGGTTGTGTTTTACACTATTTTCCAAAAGTTTCTTAGTGTGAGGTAGGTGGTTCCAATATTTTAAATTATTATATGATTTTAGTTTTCATTCATTTGACTAAAAATGAGTTCTACAGATTGTTTTTGTGGTGTGAAATATGTTTTAAAAGGGTTTTTAGATGCATATATGATGAATGTTGGTTTTTGGAAAGTAAATTGGTTATGATTTATGTGAGATTAATTTTTGGGGGCATCTTGAAGGTGCTCTAAGCCTATTTTAAAATGTTCAGAATATGTTTTCAAAGGAACATGAGCTGTGAATGTGTTTAAATTTATTTTTCCAAAAGAAATGGAGTTTGTTTCATGTTGCAATTTTTTAACATTAAATGTGATTTATTGATTTTTAATGTGATGTGGAGCACGTTATAAAATGGTTTTGGTGTGTTTATAAATTTTGGAAGGTGATCTTACCATTGAAATGGTTGGATTTCAAATGTGATTTTGTTGTTATATTTTCAAATGGGTTCCTTGAATTATTAATGTGGTGAAAAATGTATTTCCAAATGTTTTTGGTTTGTGAATGAAATGGGATGTGGTTTTGTTTAAGGAAAATTGAGGTTTCAATGTGAGAATGATCATTGGATCAATGTGAAATGTGAATAGGGATAATTTCTTACATCTTAAAGATTATTTGAAAGTGTATGTGAATGTGATTATTTATATGATATGTGAAATGGGTAATGACCACAAAGGGAATCCCAAGTATCTAGGTGGGTAGAGTAGAACTAGTATGATAACTGATTCAGTGAGGCTGAGGATGGTTTTCTTATAGGAGTACTAACAATTACAATAGTAGGTAAACATTTGATATGATTAGAGACCAATAGACCTTGGTATTGGATCCCTTCTAGTTTATTGTGCATGTGAACACTACTTATTTGGTCTTAGGATATAGATACCATTAGACCATGGAATAAGATTCCCTCTAATGGTTGATGCATTAGAACACTATTGGTACTGGTTGGAGGATTTCATCACTGAGGTATGAGGTTTCTAGGGTACCAATAGTTCTAGATTACCTATGGGTATTTCCCATGGTTCTCTCTTTATAGATGATTCTTATGTGATGTGGTGCTAGAAGATGATATATTGTAGAATTTTTGTACATGTTTTTTTCCAAGAAATAATCTTTTGAGAAAATGGGTTTTATTAAAAAGTGTTTACTTAATAATTGTTTTCCATAGAAATGTTTTCCTAAATTGGTATCTTTTAAATGTTTAAATTTTTTTTATGTAAATTAGCATGTTGATATAGAATTTAATCATTATTTTTGTTGGAATTCTATTGGTATTTGGCTCACACCATAAATACTCCTTTTTTGTATGTATAATTTGTTATGTATGACCTATGTAAGGATAGGATATTCCATGTTGGCAATGGGGGATCTGGTTTCTTGTGTTCCAATTATTTTAGGTGTGGATGGTCGCGGCATGAGGGTGAAGTCCCTCTTGTTATATGGATGTTTCAAGAATGTTTTAATGGTTTAACATTCATTATGATATTGTTGGTGTTGGTTAATGTTATAAAAACATGAATATTAAAATTATTATTCCTCATTTGGTTATGTTTATCAGTTATGAGATATTTACTATTATTGGTTGATTATGGTTATATAAATGGGTAAAATAATTCCCAAAATGTACTGTTGATACCCAGAAACTAGTTTCCTACCCTTGGGGATTTAGAATTACCTTAGGACCGTGCCATAGATCGGATCGGGTGTGAGGTTGGATGAAACTCCGTTTTGGTTCATGAATAAATGGTATTAAAGATGATCACTCTATTTTGGGACAGGTTATTTGGGATGATTATTGTATAGACCAAAGATACTATTTTTCAGTCTTGAGCTTCCAGTTCTATATTGGATGTATGGCCAACACACCTCGGGATGAGATTTGAGTTTCCATGGGATGTTGGGAATTTGGTTTTTTATTTTTTCTATAGGTGAGAAGTATAGGGTTTAGGCTTTATATTTATGTTGGGTATATGTGGAGGGGTTTTTTGGTTCTTATTGTGTTATATATGGTTTTTATGATTCATGGAGGTGATTGAGAAATGATTTTGTAACTGGAATATTATGAATGATGTGTTGATGGACGTATTGATGTTTAACCATTGTGATTGTTTCTTGTTGTAGAAAAATGCCTCCCTAAAGACCTCCTGTGAAACTATGGGAATATACTAGAGAGATTTATCCCTCACCAATTGATCAATGACTAGTGGATATAGTGGTACAAGATGTCCAATCTCTATGGAAGGAGCTAGTTATGGTCCTACTAGGGTTAGTAAAGCTGAATGAATGTCTGGAAAGGATAATGATCATGGTTTCCTTAAGAACTAGCCTCCTTCAATATGGGGTAGCATATAACCCCAAGAAGAAGAGGAGTGGTTTGATAAAATTGATATCATAATTGAGTTTCTTGGTAATCCTAAGGTAGTTAGGGTGAATTTTTCATCATTCATATTGGAAGGTACTGGTAGGATGTGGTGGGGCTTAGGGGTGAAGGTTGGAAAGAACAAGAAAATGAGATGTGATGATTTTATGGTCATATTCAATAAGCATTATTAATCTGAGATTTTTGGATTTTTCTGAGTCTTTATGGGGTTTTAGCTCTTTCAAGGAGACCTCACCATTATGTACTATGCCAAACACATTCTAGGGTGATTTCTATTTACAATTGAGGTTGTTTCCAATGAAAAGATGAAGGATCTAAAGTTTTATATGGGGTTTCAGTCAAGAAATATTATCTTAGGTATTTTTGTTCAAGTTGAAGACATATGTTGAGGCGGATTATTGTTACATGATGGTTGAAATTGACCATAAAGGCATACATGGTTTCTCTAGAGAAGTGTTAGTAGTTCTTAGTAGGAGTTCATCTAAGAAGAAAAGGAAGCTGGATGAGTAGGAGAAGAGGGGAGGTGATAGTTCTGGCCATCCTTCCTGACAACCATCATTCATGGATTTAGGTGTTGGGTCTATTGTGTTCCATCATGCGGGAAAGAAAAGAACATGTGATCTCTATTTTCAAACCAGCCGAGACCATTCCATTAGTGTAGAAATATAGGACACTTGCAGTAATTTCTCAAGGTGGTTCACCCATATCAGAGTGGTGCTGGATATTTGGTTATTGAAGGTATTTAATCTCGGTAATAACAATTTAATATAGAGTGATATTGGATTGGAGGTCTTGTAGTAATGTGTAAATCATCTTCTAGGTAGAGTGAGCTTAGGAAAAATCAACATGGATGTGGGAATTCTCAGGCTCAGGCAAAGATGAGCCATATTTGTTCCCTGGAACAAGCACTAGTGGAATCATATGTATGGAATATGACAAATTGAGGTACCATTCTTATTGAATCTTCAATAGTTGTTGTTCAGTTTGATACCAGTGCCTCTAATTTTTTTTATATTGTCGATGTGTTAAATTTTAAAATCGATTTGATTCCTTATGCGATGGAGTTAGTGAGGCCACTTTGTAGAACATGATGGATGTTCCCAGGTGTTTAATACTGAATGGGATCCTCTATAAAGAATTTATAGACCTCCATATATGAATTTCAGAAATCTTTTTTATAAAATATGATCAATCATATTGAAGGGTGGTGATAGAAATCAAGAATCTGGATTCCCTCCCATGGTGGATGAGATCCCAGAGGTATTTATAGGGGATTTATCATGTTTTCCCAAATAATTGGATGTATAATTCTCTATTGATTTAGAGTTAGGAAAATAACTCATATCTCTTCCCTCACATAATATATCCCCCACCGATTTGAGGTGATTGAAGGTTAAACTGGAAGATTTTGAATTCAAAGGGATCATTCACCCAAGTGTCACAGCTTGGGCCAACGCAGTTCAATTTTACAAAAAGGACTATGGATATCTCCAATTGTCTGTTGATTACCAGAAGATGAATAAGGTAAAAATCAAGAACAGGTACCCATTAGAGGAAGCATTGTTGTGTTGAGTACCTAAAAAGGTTCTATTTTGATAAAATATATACCCTATAATATTATAATGTGATTGTAGATGACTTGATAAATAACATTCCAGTTTATGTGTCGAAAGATATCAATGAATAGTGAAATGTGATGGGTCTTTTTTCCCAGATGCATCAAGGGATAAAGGAATACAATGGATGGGCATTCTAGTATAGTGTTAATATGACGCCCTCCCTTATGATGTTTACTTGAAAAGAGTATCTAGGTATTGAGTTGTTATGATATTATTTTCATTTTATAAATAGTTTGTAGGTGCCTTGAGATAATTTGTTGTTCTATGATAGAGATTTATGTTTTAGAGGTCTCTTTGTTGTTCCATTGTCTTTATTGAAGGTGGTGATATTGGATATAAACCATTCTCAATGGGGAGTTCATCCCAGGGCCACCAAAATCTTCTATGATATCTATCAGTGGTTTTGGTGTCCAGGTATGAGGTGGGATGTAGATGAATTTGTATTTCGGCATTATAAATGTTAGTATGTTAAAGTAGATCACCGAAGGCCCTCCATTTTTTTTTGAATTAAAACCCATTCCAATATAGAAGTCGGATGAGATCACAATGGATTTTATTGTTGTGTTACCACATAAACCTTAGGGACTGAATGCTATTTGGGAAGTGACTTAACATCTGACAAAAACATCCCATTTCATTCCAATCAAGGATTCATCTAAAGTGGATGATTTGGGTCGGTTGTATGGTCATAAGATAGTGAGGCTTCATGGTGTACGATTGGCGATTTGTTTCATATAGATACCCTCATTTCACCACACAGTTTTGGGAATGTATTAAGAACATCATAGGGTTACCAATTATGTGCAGAATGAAATACCATCTTAAAATGAATGGTTAGATGTAATAAGATCATCATATTGTGGAAGACATGATCCAGGAATGTGTGTAGGATTTTAGAGGCTCGTAAGATAACCATCTGAGGATTTTGTAGTTTTAATATAATAATATTAACCAATCACTTATTCAAAACGACCTCTTTGAGGAACAATATGGTTGGCCATGTTAGTATCCTTTGTGTTAGGTTTAGGTGGGTGAGACCACTTTTTTTGGACTATGCCATGTGCGTGAAACGTTTGGTATGGTTATGTCTATCAGGAATAATTTTTTAAATCTGAGAGTCATCATATATCTTATACTGACCAGAGCCTATAGGATTTGGAGTTTTATGTTGGTGACCAAGTGTATTTTAAAGTGTCACCTTTCTTGAGTCATATTCATTTGGGTAATCAAGGGAAGGTAACACCGAGGTTTGCTATACCAATTCATATCACCATGAGAGACGGTAAAGTGGAATACCTATTGGATTTTACCTCCCAGTTGACTTAAATTGATGAAGTGTTACTTGTCTATTAACACAAAATGTACAACCTAGATCTGTATCATGTGTTGGATTGGGAAAATTTGTATTTGGAGCCCAATTTTTCTGTGATTGAATAGCTATTGAGGATTGCGGATTCCCAAGAGAAAGTGACTCATGGGAAGTCTTTGTTGTTGGTCCGAGTTCTTTAGCAGGATGGTATTGATGGGCATGAGACATGGGAGTAGAAGTCTTTGGTTGAGGAGGAGGACCATTTTTTTTATTCTAATCAGACCATTAAGTGAATTTTTAAAGACAAAAATTTTTCACTGTGGGGATAATTTTACTATCAATGATTTTATAGAGTTAATATTTAGTTTATTTTTTGGTATAGTATTTATAACATAGTTTTCCCAGGAGTTTTTATTTAGAAATATAATTTTTGTGCTTGGACATAGGGGTTCCACAGTTGTCACATGATTATGGGGAAACAGTGCACCACTCTCTATGAAATAGTGTGGCATTGTTTCTCTTGGATTTTGAGGAACACACATTTTCAACATAGTTTAGAAAAACATGGGGGCTAACAATACAACATGATACTCGTAGATAGTGAGGGATGCATGGTTGTTTCCCAATTTGGAAAACCCTGTGAGATAACTGTATGACATGTATAAGTCCTTAAAAAGTTGTAAATTACCTTCTTTCCCTCTTCTAATTTAACCCTAAAAACTCTAATCTGAACCCAACAAGATTTTCCTCTTTGGGGGATTATTCCAAACCTTCCTAGACATTATAGAATCAATATATTTGTGTTTTTAGACCCGATTATTTAAGAAATATTCATCTAAGTATTATTCCCTTCTATTTTTTTCCTTTTTCTAGGATTTCTATTCCTTATTTCCTTGGTTTTACTTTTCCCCATAGGTTTTTGACCTAACGAGGTATTGATCATGAGTTTTTGGTATAAATTTTGTTGTTATAGTTTGATATTTCCTTTATAGGGTCTTGAGGAGGTGTGTTTGTGGCTTCAAACTGGTCTCTAAATGTTTCTAAGTGTGAGGTAGGTGGTTCCATACTTTTATATTAATAGATGATTTTGTCTTACTTGCATGATTCCATAAATTTTTTCTATGGATTTTTTCTTATGATGTGAAATATTTTTCAAAAAGTTTTTGTGATGCATATATGATGAACATTTGTTTTTGGGAAGTAAATGTATTATGTTTCTTGTGAAAATGATTTTTCTACTTATTTAAATTTCTCTATATCTTGTGTGAAAGGGGCAAATTGTTTTTTCAAAGCCGCTTGAGGTGGAGATGTATTAAAATATTGTTTTCAAAAATAAATTGATTTTGATGCATGTAGGACTTTTTTTCACTTTAAATGTGATTAATTGATCCTGAAAGTGAGGTGAAGTATGATATAAAATGGATTTGGCATGTTTATGAATTTTGAACGGGGTTCTTCCCATTAAAATAGCTGGATTTCACATTTTCTCTTCTTTTTATGTTTATAAATGGGTTTCCTGAATTATGTATATGGGGAAAATGTATTTCTAAATAGTTTTGTTGTGTGCATGAAATAGAAAGTGGTTTTTTCATAGAAAATTTTGTTTCTATGTGATCTTGATCATTGGATGAAGGTGAAAATTGAAAATTTAGATTTTATTATTTTTTCATGATGATTGTAATGTTTTTGTGAATGTAATGATTTATGTGATATTTGAAATGGGAAAGAATCACTAAGTTAATCCTAAGTATCTTTTTGGTCGTACTAGAACTATTACGATAGTTAATTCGGTGGGGATGAGGCCCAGATTCTTGTAGTAGGATTTGTGATTACAACACAAACTAAACATGTGATATAATCGAAGACCACTAGCCCTTGGGATGTGATCCCATATATTGGTAGATGTATATTAACACCGTATGTTTTATCTTATTATATATAACCATTAAGCAATGGGATGGTAAATCCTCTAATAGATCATGCATGGGAACACTGATGGTATGGGTTGGAGGATTTGATCACCGAGTTAGGAGGTTTATAGGGCCCCACTATTTCAGGATTACCTATGGGGATATCCCATTGTACGCTCTTGTGATATGATGCTTATGTGATGTGGTTTAGGTTTTCATAATACAATAGAATATTTGTACATTTTGTATTTATAGAAATATTATTCTATGAAAAATGTTTTTCTTTAAAAATGTTTACCAAAGAAATTTTTTCCATAGAAAAATTTTCCTAAAACTTTTATCTTGGAAATGTTTCAAGTGTTGTTATATAAATGAGCATGTTTATTTATGTTCAAATGTAAAAGTATGGAATCATTATTTTGGGTGCCATATTATAGGGATTTGGATCACACCCAACATACCCATTTGAGTCTATGTATACATTGATATGTATGACCAAGGTAAATCAAATATGTTTTATGGTGGTGATGGTGGATTCAGTTTCGACTGTTCCATTTATTGGAGGTGATTGTTATGGTGTCTTAGGGGTGAAGTCCTTCTTGTTACATGGAGGTTTTTTGGATGTTTCTATGGTCCCCCTTCCATTTTATTACTATTGGTATTGGTTAATGTTAGAAAAAATTGAATCCAGTTTTTTTCTTTGTTTGGTTATATTTATTAGTTATGTGATATTTACTCTTTTTGGTTTTTTATGGTTATATAAATTGGATAAATCATTCCCAATGTGTATTTTTTATACCCAAGAACTAGTTTCCAGCTTATGGAGACCGAGAACATCATTTGGGCCATGCCACAAACCATTTTGGGTGTCATACTAGATGGAACTTCTATTGGGTTTTGTGAGAATGTTGGGTTTGTACAACTTTAGGGGATATGTTGTTACTTTATGAGTATAATTTAAAATATTATGAAAAAATAAAGGGTTGGTATTTTATTTAGTGGTCATAAGTGATAATTCATAGATATCCTTAGCAGTTAGTATGTTAATTAAATAATGGCTATTTAAGGATGATATTAGATGATTTAAAAAGAAAATATAATTGACAACCAAAAAATATTTTAAGATTAGATAAAGAATAATAAGAGGTTAAAAATTATTTTATCCAAGATTGAAACAAAAAAAATTGTTTAAAATTAAATTTTTACTGTTTGGGATATCCAAGAAAACATTTTCTATGACGGTTTACCAAGGTTGTATTAGATATTATTGTATACTAACAGTTTTGGTTGTAGTAAGATATTGGAATAAAATATGAAATAATCATCATATAATCCTTAAACAATGATGATTTCTATTCTTTAATGGATCTCCTAATATATATGGTTTAAATAAAAACAAACATGATAGAAAATAAATGTTTTCCATGCTTTGAGCATGGAAACATCATCTTGTTCATTTATTGATTGGAACATGAAGTGAATCAGCAGTGGAAACTGATTAACACACACAAAAAATGATAAAATTGATATTATGTAATGAAAATGAAATAAATTATGTACATTTTCACATATTCAAAAGAAAAATTTATAAAGAAAGCATCTATATAATGAAAAAATAAATCAAATATATTATGGATTATATGGAAAACATCACAAAACTATCAAGGTACTTTTTGTAAACTCATTCATAAGAATGTGTTACAAAAAACATAGAAGGTTTAAGAAATTTTTATTTTAGAAATAATAAATTTATTATAATTAACCTACAAATCAGTCTTCTTAATAAAATCTATATATAAAATTATGCCTATCATAAGATATAGTCACTTTGGTGAAAAATTAAAATTACAAGGTCAAAATTTATTTAAAGGGAAGAATGTGATGAGCTGAGTTTTTTTAATAATAAGTTTGTTTTTTTATTTTATTAATATTCATGTAATGGATTTATATTTATTCAATAAATATTTATTTTTTAAATATATTCTATCTTTACTTCACATCATAATAGATGAAATGTGATTAGTTATACAATTCTCATAAAAATGAAATTATTATGATTACATTATGATGTAGAGGGTGATATATTGAATTATTTAATATAATACAATGTTATTAACTAATTTTATATTGAATGAATAATTTAATTTTTTAAATGGTATAAATGAATTTTTATATCCATTTTATATATTTATATTTATTATAAATTATTATTTCTTGATGAGGAACAATAATCTGATTATATATATAATATATATTACTTTAAAAAAATTTACATTCTTATTATATAATAATTTTAATTAAATTAATTTTATATTTTGAACCACTAATATTAAAATATTTTTAAAAAAATCTACAAGAACATGATAAGATAGTAACTAATAAATGTCATGTATAATCACTATTTCATTTAAGAATTTTCAAAAATACTAGAAATGGAACTTTTATTTCATTTTATTTTTTTTAATGATTTAAATAATTTAATTATAAAATAAACATTCAAAATAAATATGGACAGAAGTTGTGTCGTACATTTGATTCCAATATTTTTTTTAAAACAAAAATTTGAGTTCAGGTATAATTCTACTAATTATTATTATATTTATATCTATAATGATTTGAAAATGTATAGAAACTATGAATTGTTTGTTATATTATAAGATTATAAAAATATAATAGAAATATTATCCAATTAATTTAAATTAATAATAATTTCTTGTTAAATATAAAAACATTTATCAGTACTAATGCAATGCTTCCTCAAGAGAAAACAAGTCAAAATTGGTTTCTTAAGGGATAACAATGGGAATTTATGACTTGATTCTCTAATTTAACAAATAAATATGCTAAAAAAATTATTTTTATATATATTCATGAATATTAATGTTGTATAACATTTTAATAATCCAAATTCGTTCCCAGTTCTTGAAAAATTAATGAAAAGTCAGAATTATTATCTTTAAAATATTATCAAGATATATATTGGAACAAAAATATATTATGTAATTTTTTATACAATAATAAATATGAATTATAAATTAATTATATTTTATTAATCCATTTTGAAAAAAATAAAAATAGGATAATTATATAAAACACATAAACATAGTGTCGATGCAGTGCTTGAATAAGTAGAAGAAAAGAAAAAATAATTATTTTAAAATATATAAATTGATAAGGTTTTGTTCTTTTTATTTTAAAGCTTTAGAGTAAAAAAAACAATAATTATAAAATTATTTTTTTATTTAATGTGGAATTACATTGTTTTCTTGGTATTTTTATAATCAAATTAGAAAATAAACCCTTCAAATGACTTCAAATGGTGCTTAATGATAAAAAATATTAATGAATTAATAATATATAATAAAAACATATCATGACATATATTTCTATGAGTAATGGTCAAACATATATTATCTCTTCAATTTATGATCCAATTTCTATATGAAAATTAAATTTTTAACACTTACAGATTTTATATTTTTAAAAATTCCATGAAATCATGTTTGTAAAATGAGACTCATTATTCTTTTTCTAAAACACATATAATGGTTCGATTTATATCAATATTCTACCCAAGTTTCTTTATAATAATTCCTTTATACATTTTCAATGATATAGTAAAACCACATGTTACTCCTCCAAAGGCCTTAAAATCAATCCCAGTGAAGAAAAATCAAAGTCCAAGGTATGGGTTCTAAAATCAATATTTTTTTTATTTCAGTATAATTTATCTTAATAATTTTTAAAAACACCAATTATTTTTATAAAATAATTTTATTTCCATATTATAAGCAGTATTTTTATCCCTTCTTGCTGACATATTTCTAAGTCCCTTTTGATGAACTGTTTTTTTCATATGTTTTTTTATATGTTGGTACGGTTCTCAAATTCTATGTATTTTCATTTTTTCTCCCATTACCCTTTCTAAAATATGAGATACCTTTTAAATTAGTTGATTTTTAAAATATTATAATTATTTTGAAATGTTTTTATAAGAATTTTTTAATTTAATGCTATTCATGAATGTTAAATTCCTTTTGAAAAGTTCATTCCCTCTTAGAAGTTTGACGATACCCAAGTGATCATTTAAGTATTATTTTTCCCTTAATACTTTAATAAAAATAATTAAAAATAATTTCAAGATTTCATATAACATTTATCCCAATATAGTGTTTTTTATGATTTCGTAATGTTAAAATATTTAGGATAAAAATTATATAGAAACTAAACAATTAAAGTTAATTTTATTCATATTGAGGACGATTTTCAAAAATAATGTCTATCTACTAATATATTAAAATCCATTCATTATTGAATGGAATAAAAAATATCACAAAAATAATTTCTATTTTTTATCGATTACAAATTGATATTGTACTATTATCATTATACCCATGATGTTTTCTAATTGTGGAATGAAAACTCTCAAAACATTCGACACAAGATTTTTTTTTAAAAAGGATAATTAAAAATCATTATAAATAAATAATAATAATTGAATAAATATTAAATTATCTCTAAATAAAATAAATATTTAATACATATCTATTATTCATGAAATTAGGGGATATGTTATATGATTTGAGACTCAATGTAACGGGATTACAGACTCACTTTCCTTTCATTAAGTTAAGTCATTTCTTATTTGGGAATGTTTAACAAAGATTTCATATTTTTTCCATTTTAATAATTTATATTTTATTTCAACTTTTTTAATCAGGATTAAAATTTTTATAACATAATATTCTTCTTGAAATATTCATAATTCACATGTCATGATCTTTATAAGGGGTTTTCTTTTACACATTTACACTAAATGATTTATTGTTTTCTCTCAAATATCAATCTAAATTTTTCTATAAATATTATTTCTCGTATTATTATAGATATTTATAAAAATTATATGATTAAACTTTATTTTTCTTTAAATAAGGATTTTATTAACACACTATTTTAAATTAATTTTAATGGGAAAAACTAAATGATTATGATTATAAATTAAATTTTATGATTTATGGGGTTTATTAATGTTATTATTATATGATATTATATATGATTATTGGTGGGTCTGATATATATCCATCAACTACATTGGGTAATAATTTTTTCTATAGATAAATTATGTCGAAATCATCTAGTAAAATTGTTGCATTATGATTTATTATAATTAATTGGTGATGTTATTCAATTGTACAAGTGATTTAGAATATAATGTCTTAAAGAAACAATCACAAATATTTTATTCTATTTTTTCCTTCATATTGGGTTTCATTAATGATTATATTTTAACTCTGTTGATATTTTAATGGTAGTTATCTACATAATTTAATATGAGTTTATGAACTTATTAGTGCTAAAATCTTCCTTTTATATCATTTATTCATATCCTGTGTTTTTCAATGATACAACTCCAAATGAAATTCCTTATATAATTAATCTTTTTGATATTTATATTCTCATATCAAATTTTATATCTATTTTTAGAGTGTTTAAGGATGTGTAAGATTGATAATGAAGTCAAAATTACTACTATGATGATTAGTCTTAAAGGAACCAATAGAGAAGAACATGTCCTGTGAAAGAATTGGAGACCCAACTAAGGTGGGATGTTGTGAAATATTAAGGGTTATGTGTCCTAATTATAAAAATAGCTAACCCAATATGATCTTGTTAATATATTTTTTATAGTATTATTTTAAAAATTATTATTATGGGATGGTTTATTTTGCGTTGTTACATGCAATATCCGTTGCATGGTCCTGGAGACAATTTATTATGATCAAGCATTTTGAAAAATTTTCTGTATGAGAGACTGAATAGTTGACAACATAGTCCATGTGAACTTTCTTACTGAATATAGATTATTTTATTGGGCAATAATCAATATATGATTAGATTTAAGGTCTAATAGACTATTCATGATAAATAAGTTATTGATTTTATGTGGTGTGATATCACCACCGAATACCTAAAATCCCTCTATTTTTACCCACATTACTTATATGACTTTTTATATTATGCTTTGGGTATTTTACTGTGATTATAATGATTTCCCATCACCTGTTTGATGGATCTTTATTTACGATAATAGATTTATGATTAGATTATAACTAATTCCAGAATCTATATATTATTTCCATTTTTTCTCTTGATATATCAACCTGTTATGTTTTTCATTATGTCATTTCCATGTATCATTGGATATATATTGAGGTTTATGTTATATCTTATTGTGAATTTGATAGATTTATTTTATTGTGTGACCATAGACCATATATTGAACGATTATCTAAAAATAATTCATTTAGGTAGGTATATTTGACCCCCGTTATAATTTTAAATTATATTATATGATTTATTTAATAATTTTGAATGAAAATTTATTAAAAAGTCATGTTTTATCTTAATTCGTAGTTTTTAGAAAAATGTGTTTTTCATAAGAATTTACATTTCATGAAATTAATGTTTTCCACAGACATTGACATTTTGAAATGAAAATAGAAAATCAAAGTGGATATTCTTAGTTTTTTTAGTTATTTGTTGATTGAAATACTATGTTAATTGTGAATTTGAAAAATATATATACTTTTATGTAATTGTATGTATGGGGAAATACCTTAGGAGTATTGTTTTGGAAAATCAACACAAATGGATTTACATGGATGTTTTCAAGAGATATGGGTAAATGTGTCAAATTTATTTTTTTAGAATGATTTTGAAACCTTTTAACCCCACAGATAGTAATGATAAAACTTATAAGACACATATTATTGTGAAGAATTAGCAATATTATCAGGTATGAAAGTTGAAACCTCACTATGGTTTGAGAATTAGATATATTAATTGGTGATGAGTTGGTTTACTCCTTGGGAATGTTATCAATATAGGATGCATTGGATTAACCCCATGATTCCTTAACACATGTCATTTTTGTTGAACTATGAGTTTACATTAGAATTCAGGATAATAATGTTTTTTAATTGATTTTGTAAAAATCAAGGATTGACATAAATTTTGGGGGGAAATAAGGGATTTTACATGTGATATATGATGATGAAAAGATTGTTTTCATATGGAAGTAATTATTTGATTTTAGGAATTATATTTCAGAGTAGAAAACATGTTTTTGGGAATATTAGAAACAATGATTTTGATTGTATATTTTCTCTAAAAAATAATGAAATATATAAATTAATTAATATTTTTCATATTCTTAAATTTTTATTGATATTTTTTAGAGTTATAAATTGGTTTATATGAATATAGTTTCCAATTATCATTATTTATTGGAATTTTATTTTTATATTTCTCATATATAGAAGTGTATTAAAACCATTTAGAAAAACCTACTGAGTATATACACACATAAAATATATAAACATTAGAAGACATATATAGATTGTTGATCCCGATTTTGTTATGGGGAAGGATCCATTATTATTCACTAGGGATTTATAAATCTATGTTTGTGATTCTTTATAAGAGATAGTGACATAGGTCCAGAGTGTGTTATTTTATTATGGAATATATTTTCTATTTTTTTAAATTTTGGAATTTTAGATAAATGTTTTCTAGTGGGATTTTGTTATATGATTTTTATATAAATAAAATTTACAGTAAACATAATCATTTTAATTTATTTTTTTTATGGTAAATCATTACCCATTATATTTTCAAAACCCCTCACTTCTTTTTAGAATCCTCGGAGAATAAGGGGTCATGCTTGATTCCTTTTGGATTCCTGTCTCCATTTTGATGATTTAAAATATATAGTTAGGGATTTATAACAAATTCATTACTCTTACCTAATAGTTAAAATGAGTCTATCCATTATTTATTCCTTTCTCTCAATAACCATTGGTATTTCATCAAGATTAGGGGAAGGAGGATTATAATCACACATTCAATTTCTATTAGTTCCAAAATACATCCATCCAATTTTAATTCTTTAATATCAAATGAAACTTGAGAAATAAGTACTATCAGTTTGGAGTGGGGCATTTCACCTTGACTAGGTGAACTATATTCACTTGATAAGAAATAAGATAGACTAAGTGAAGGGAATGAAGCTGATTTATCCCATGTGTAGGTGTTTCCTTGTATATCTATGAAAATCCTCCATAATTAATTGATTATTAATAATATACTCTCTTTGAGGATAATTCATTAAAACTAATTTGTTTAATATCATGATCTAGAATTATAAAATCTATATGTTCACAGTTTTTACCATGATAATAATTTATACATTATTAAGGTCATTCTTCCTTACATTTTCCTTAATCAGCCTCTAAAATACGTGACAAATTATCCTCTTATCCACTAATATACTGATTTGGTTATGAACCTGGATTCTCAATCCCTTCTATAGGTACAATATTATTAATGTAGATAAAATTTACATATAAGATCTCATAATTCCCTGAAAACTATCCATCTTTTTCTTCCAAATCACACATATTCTCTTACAATTTATTTGATTTAATCTTAATCTTCTTGGATGTTCACTCAAATATTCTACATTTCCCACCGTACCCTTAGTGTATTTTCTCTTAAAACATTTAACCATGTTAGACCCAAGATATATAATTCCATATGACCTAAAGAAAATACATGTGTATTATAGAGGTTTCCTACTATGGGTGAGAGTTTAAAAAAAATTGGGAGACAATTCTATCGAAGATAACCTATAATATTTATAGACGAATCTACTAAAAATATAGTATGACTTTAGCATAATTTGGGAATAAAAAAATTATAAAAAAAAATAGGGGGCCACAATGGAATATCATAGTCTAATATACAAAACTAAATATTGTATGTGATATAAGAATATAAAAATATAAACAAGCAATGATCATTAAAATGAATAAAGGAAAAAAATAAACTTTCATCACTATGAATTGATACAAATATAGTAGAAAAAATTAATATAAAATAGACACTGTTTATACTCACTATCGAATATCCAATCAAATTATCCACCATCAAAACACTAAAAATCTCATTATACATCTTTATTTTTAAACTATCACATAAAAATACAACTAAACATGAAGTATTACCCATATATATGTAATCCCATGTCATATACAGAGGTAATGGGTAGGAAAAATTACCATGTAAGAGAACCCCATTTTTATTAACTTATTTAGTGCTACTGGTCAGGTGAATTAAAGTTCTAATCCTTGTACAGTTACACTAAAATCACAAGAGACATATATCCCATGCATTAGAATTAAATATCATCATACTTTCATACCATCTTGTTGTAGATGGAACACACAAACACACTATCTATCTCCATCACACACAACAAATGATATCTACTAACAAAATATTGGCTCGGTCCCCTCCAATATATCACTATATTGTATACAATTATATATAGAATGACGTATATTAAAATTTTACGCTCATATGATGGAATGAATGAATAATGAGTTCACACATCACTTCCACAATGACACACACTAATTGGAGTCATAAAATACCCAAAAATTATCTCAATATAATTTAATAATATAATACTAAAATAACATGGGAAATAGAATTCATTATAATAATATAACAATATATAATAAAATAGGACCTAACCATTAATCAGCAGTAATGAAGTGTTAAAAAATACGTAAAACATTTGAAAAAAAAAGAGTTGAATGTAACAAATAATGATATAATAACAAAATAAAGATAAAAATGTATAAAAAAGTATGGGGCCCAAACATATTAAATAAAAGAGTTCCCTTATCATATAAAAAACCCTATCTAACCTTATTGGAAATCATGAGAGTTTTCAACCAAAATATCTAAATAGAAATTTCTATATTATCCTAGATAATGTATGTCATTATATATGATAACATAACTTATAAAATGATATAAAATTGAAGATATGTTCTTATACCTTATATTTATTATCAATAATCATCATCAACAACATCTTCTAATGTACCATGACCACAATCATATTATAGTGCACTGTAGTGGAAAAAAACCTTCTCCAAGGTAGGTTTTATCTTACCAACTAATGGTGTTACCGCCTTTCCTATAGATTAATGTTCATCATCTAAAAGAATATATTTTCAAATAGAGAAGATCACCACTAAGGAATATTCAATAGAAACTAAGCACATCATCTTATATATATGTGACCTCCCAAATAAAATAATTCATTCTATTTTAAATATAAAATTTTATTCTTGAGGCATTGCTAAAAATTAATTCCATATCAGTATTGTATCATGAATACTGATTTTATCCTAGAGTTCATGTCCAAATTTTATTTTAATTGTAAAATAATCACTAACTTAAAAGTTATGTGCCCAGTTAGTCTATCTCACATTTGAAAACACCAACCACAAAAAGGATGGAATCCATTCAACACATATCCCATGATCTTTATGGAAACCAATGATCTAAAAACTACTAGGTATATCACAATAATACTGACTTTATTAGTCAATCAAATAACATTTTTTATAATATATAAAATGAAAAAAATTACCCAAAATTTCTACAATGAACTCCTTAACCCATCACTTAGTTAATAAAATGATTATCACACCTTCCTAAGGTCCAGAACATGAAAACATTATAAAACCTGCATGACCTCCTATCAAAATATCTCTTAAAACATATGATTAATCGCAACATTTCTTTGAAAACTTAGATTTATAGGCTCTATATCTATCAAAATGTGTGTTTCTTAGGGCACTAATAAATATTTTATCAAAAAGGTAATTAATATAAATCTCATCCTAACGTAGGAAACTTATCACTAAAACCATATATCTAACATACATTATCACGAATCATTATAAAAGAAAAGAAAATATAAATGGTAATATTTAATCATGAGAGCTATCATGTACATTGGATTATAAAAAAGGTGATCACCCACATGATCTCAATCGAACTAAATGATTTTTTAAAACAAGATATCCAGTATTTTATTTTAAATAACCCATAATTTTCCATTGAAATAATCATTCCAAACTCATTAAAAAAATCTAATCACATCATTACACAGCCAAGGCCATGAGTTAAATTCCAGTGAAAACCCTAATAAATACTTTCCCATAACACATTTAAATATCAATTTAAATAGATCCATTTTAAATAAAATTTTCAATCACTATATCTTTTAAAAATAATTTTTTTCCTTTAAAAAATCCCATTTTCTTGGCCAATCCATTCCATTTCAAAAATCCTTAACATCACATTTTTTATAGCTATGTGATATTTTAGTAACAATTTTAATAACCAAGGGACAAATCATTTTATAGAGTCTTAAAATGTCACAAAATCAAGTCAATGATAACACTAATCACATAAATACACAATATAACCATACGGAATGAAATTAAAAACCACAATATCAAAATTATTACTAAAAAAAGGAAAATTTACTTGAATTATGTTATAACTATTAATATGTAATCATAATTATTTCCCCTAAATCCAGGATGTAAATATATATTAAGTAACATCCCAGATATATATGTCAAACAATCCACAAAAGAGGGCCTATAATAGGCATAAATGTAAATAACTCACTATATGATGTAACAATTCCAAAACCTAAATCCATCATCTTTGGATGACCTGAAAATTATTTAATTAAATAATATAAAAAATAGATGATTTATTAGAACTGACAGATAGTCAGTTTTACCCAAAACTAATGAAATAAAATTGGAAATTCACTAGGTTACTTACATGTACGAAATTAGTATCCAAATGGATGAATTCATCCTCTCCAGGTCTCATTTTTGAAACATAAATGGAAGCCCCATTTTCATTAGGATATTCAAGAAAAACCTAATCAAATATCAACTTTAATATCAAAATAATAAATTCTATAAATCATGACAAAGTTGTAGAAGAAGAACAATGGAATTTAATTGGATGGTTTTTTGGGAATCTACTCGAATGTATGATTAAGAAAAAACAACCATTGGACAATGACATGAAGTTGATAATAGGTTGTATATAAGGGGACACTAGGAATAGTATATCAATATATATTATGCCTCAAACATTAATCACTAGAATAATTTGACCCTCAAACACACTCATGTGAACTCATAGCACATAAACATTCTTGAGAAAATGATAAAAGGAAGAAGAATTTTTGTGGTCTGGAAAATGTATCTTATATCTATAAGATAAATAGTTTTATATTGTTCATTAAATTCAAGGTATATTATAATTACACATTAACAAAAAAAATTGGTCAACAAGAATTAATTTTAGAAGTTAACTCCCTTTGAAATTCATTGATATTTATATTATATTGAATCACTTTTTATATTTCTAAACACAAGGTTCCCACTTTCCTTTGATGGAAGAATCTAGTCGGTAAATCTATATGGAATAACCTCATATCAATGTGGATTTACCACCATTAAAACTAGGGACGGACGATATCCATTAAATAACTAACGTTGAAACCATGTTTTCGTGAAATGGAATTTACAATTTAATAGTAAATTTTATTCACCAAACTCCCAAATTATTTCTAATTATCATGATTAGTAAATTGTAACATCTTACAAGATATATTTAACCATGTTGTGATATTTTTCTTCCACTTAAAAATACCACGGAAGATGGTATCTTCCATCTCTCAGTATTTTGTGGACTAAAACTATGAACAAAATCCAAACAATCGACCACTTAAAAAACTATTTATGAAATATATTGTTTATCTCCAATAAATAGGAAAAATCAACTCTATATACAAAATAATAAAACATATTTTATCCATTAACCTTCTTTTCACCTAAGTCCTATAGAGACACAATGTTTCAAAAGACTTTATTAGACTAACACCTTTATAAAAATATCCACTATATATTTTCTATAGCTATAATCCATAACACTAATAATTTGTCTTCCAATATGTTCTCTTTGAATTGATATTTTATGTTAATGTAATTTATCCATATGTGGAATACGTGATTAAAATCCAAATATATTTTAGATTTATTATTATGGAATAACACTACAACTTTATAAATACTTCCATAATGCTCTAAAATACAGATCAACCATATCATATTATTCATTCCTTCCATCACTGCTATGTACACAACATATATTGTGGAAAAATTAACCACCATTTTTAAAAAAAATATCTAATTACTATTCCTCTAGAGGTCAACACAAAACTTTTGGTGCTCCTCCGGGTCTCGAAATCTCTAGAAAAGTTCTCATTGTTGTAAATTTATAATGGATGATCTCCACCAAATTGGAAGTATGTATCTTTCGATCCCTTAAAGTGATATATTGTCCATTTAACATAATTATAGTATTTCCTATATAAATTCAACATGAAATATCTCACCAGTATCACTATAAATTAAATACCTGACTATGTATATATCACTGTGTATGTTAGATTTTGAATAGTGGAGGAAATCAAAAATTAATCTATATATTAAACTTCTTCTTATATCTTAGGTGAATTATCCTTAGAAAATAGTATGTGATAAACTAATTAAGTAAATAATAACATTCATTTTATCATTTAAAACATCTTTTTTGTATTTTAGAATTAGTTCATTATAGATAACAACAAATCTCATACTATTTTATTTATCTTGATCTTCATTCCCAATATCATGTTAGTTTGTCTAAGATATTTTATCTTGATCCTTTCAAAAAATTCACACATTATATGTTGAATTAATTTAATGTATGTACCAAATACTGACATGTCTTCCATGTTTACAAGATGTATGAAGAAGGTCCAATCATCCCACATTTCTAATAGTAATAATGATATGTATTGGACATAGGGAAATATTCTTTAGAAATAAATGCATATAACTTATGATTATAATATCATGAAACCTAATTTTATCCATAAATAATTTTATTCATATTATACACCATGTTTCGGTTAAAATATTCCTTTAAACTCATTAGTTCTATTATGTATATTTTTCAATAGAAATCACCATGAATGAAGGATATCTATGTATCCATTAGATCCAGTGGAAAATTGTTTAGGAAAAGCTATAATCAACACAATATAGATAGTATCATCATTAAATACCATTGATAAAACCAAAATGATTCCAAATCACTATTTTTTTGGAATTCCTTTATATAAAACATCAATTTTTTATGAAATATTTATCTTTATATAATTTGATTTTTTCAATATCTTGTGTTACACATAAGAGAGAGTTAATATAAACCATTAAACATTCTTAAAATGTTATGTGTTGATTATTTTGAAGCCATTGGAATAGAGTTATGAATATTAATAAATAAAATATGAAAATAGTTGGTCTACTTTTTTAAAATGAATTCATTATTTATCAAATTATCGAAATATAATAAATACATGAAAATAAAAATACTGTTTTTATGAAAAATTGATTCTATTAGTGTAATTTATTTTATATCAATAAATTAAACTAATCCATATTATAGAATTATTTTAATTAAATATATACATGATAATATGTTTTAAATATTTGAAAGATATTTTTCTTTGCATTTGGTAAGAATAAGTCCAGTTCTGTTCATAAAAAATATTTTTTCAAAAAATAATTTTTGGCTCATTTTTCAGACATACATTAAAATTACTTTCATCCATTTATAATTATATAAATGTATAAAAAAAATTGAATATTTACAATGGGGAGTATTTAATTTCGTAATTCTATCCTTTCTATTTTTGGATAATATGAATAGTAACTGTGGTAAAATTCATCACATCGGTAAATGGTAAATCATGTTAACATGTTTTAAAATAGTATATAGGGCTATAAGGTTTCATCACAAATATTATTATATGAATTTAATTTTACACATAATGAATAGGGTTCTGAATTTAGTTATTTAAGGGTTAATTTTATATGAATATAACATATATATTATATAAATCCTAGAATGTTACAATGTGTAACTGTAGTTGGTTTTAATATATCTTATTTGTCCACAAAGGGCCAAAATTATGTTATGAACGAATATAAGAGTCTATTTTTAAATTAAAAAAAATTATATTCATGAAATAAATTTAATTTTAATATTTATTTATTATATAATATCCTTAATTTCTTATGAAACATGGATACAATATTTTTCCATTTATTAAAAAATTATAATTATTGATTTTTCAAAAATAATAACATTGATATAATATTAATGAAAGAATGTGAACCACAAATTTTCTAGATATATATGAAATTTTAAATATTTTTTTAAAGAATTATATTTAAATTTAAAATTTGGATTGTTGTATTATAGTTATGTTCAATGTATATTGTAAAAATTGGTAAAAATAATATTTTATAAATAACATATTTTCCCAAATAATTCAAAATAAAAAAAATATTTATATAATAAAATTTTATTATTCTATATTTTGAAATGTCATTAATTTAAAATTTATGTTCCAATTGTCTCATTATAGGTAAAAATTATAATCTTTTAATGTTTAATTTTGTTTACCTGAATTGAAATAAATTTTTTTTACTAAAGGTTAATCGATAAAAAAAGGTTAAAAATTTCACCAAAAAAGTCTGAAAAATACTATTTTTTTATTTGGACCACACCACTATCACACATTATATTATAATTAAATTCTATTTATGGGTAGTTTCCTTCAGAATTATTTTTCTATAGTTTAATATTTTCAGTGAGTCCAAAAGTGACCCTCACCTCAATTATAAAAATGAACTTCCTCATTCACTTTAACACAACACAATGAGCCTTCTATCTTGACGTTGATCTAAAAAAGTATCTTATTCAATTTTTAGTCACATAATATAGGTGATGGTCTTCTCAAAATTTCAAATTTGGTGTCCTTAAGAGGATAATTAAAGGAGTTTTTTTCAATAAGATTTAATCACCATAAAACAATCATTTACTTTAGAGATTTTATTTATCTTCTATAAATCTATGTTTTTATCATAAAATAAAACATTTTGTATCATAAATTTTATTAAATGTTATCATGATTATTAAATAACCATTATACAGCCCTTTACCCTCCAAAAAAGAAGTGAAATTATCGTTTGGGCATTCATATGACTTACCATCTCCATGTAGTGATAAAATTCATTATTCATCACAATATTTTATGGATGGTTATTATGACAACTTTAATGCTTAATAATCATATTTATGACATAATTATACTTATATTATGAAAATATTATGTCTTCCTTCTTATCATCAAATATCCTAGGAGGTGATAACGTTGCTCATGTATATGTATGGAGTACCATGCCCATGATGCAATGTGATTTTTTTTATTTTAATTTAAAATGGATGTTTATAAAAGTAAATTTCATGAATAAATATATCATATATGATATAATTATTTACCCTTATTTCATTCCATCAGTCGAAAAATGGAAAAAACATCCATGTGTATGTATGCCCTACCATCTTAATGAATGGGGTAATTCATTTTTATATCCTTACTTTCTATGAATGAATATAAAAATTTATTTAATGAAAATATATTATTTATATAAAATTATTTAAAATTTTCAACTTATGGGACCATGATCATAGTATAAGGATCAATATTTCTAATCCCATGAAAGCGTTGAAAATGAATAAGTTATCACCCCAATTATTGATTTTAATAAAAAATTATTAATCAATTATTGAAAAGATGTTATAAATAAATAACACATGGTATGGTAGATATGAATATGGTTATAAAATAAATTTATAATAAATCAATATTTATTGTATAATATTTTTTAATGTGAATAATGAATGAATAGATTTTAAGTAAGGGTCTATTTCATAATTTCTCAAAACTCCTTATTGTTTTTATTTGAGTATCCTATGGGGAATATTTCTCTTCAAAATTCATGCTTCCTAAAAATATATAAAAACATTTATTACTATTTTAATATGATTCATTAAATTTAATTTTACCCATATTTTATTTTTTAAATTTATTTTGAAATAAAACCTTTTTTTTTCATTTTGAAAATGAGGGAATTTTTTAATTTTTTGATAGAAATATGAAATGAATGATTTTTTAACTTATAAAACATGAGTATATTTTTTAGATGTTTGGATGAATCAATTAATTAAAGTATTATTTACAATTATAAATGTCTATTTTAATTAAAAGTGTGTTCATTTATATGTGAACAAATTTATCAAAAGGATTTGTGATTTTCAATTGGAAATATTAATTTCCTCAAGAATTATCCCAAGTGATCATTCAAAATTATTTTCCCTATAAGATGGAAATATTTTTTTACATAATATTTAATGGGGATATTATGTAAATTTACCATCCTTATTTTTTGGATGGTTTATGTTTATGATAAATATATTAAATTTTTATCAAACCCATTTTCTTTCCAGGGGTTATATTTTGATGAAATGTTTATGAAACACATTTCTTTTCCTGGGGTCTGATATGATGAATGATTTGGGATCTTATTGTTCACATACGTAATATTTTCATTATTTTATAGTGTGGGGCCTATATCTCCCTCCTATTCATTGGGTGCTTATTGATATCTTTTGAGATAAATAATACAGGAATTCAGAGTGAAGCCAATTCAATAAGAGACATTCTCCACATTCATAGTCTTGGGAGTTAACCATGAATATTATGATGGTTTGGCGAGTGAACCCATTACAATTTTATAGTATTGGAAATGTGTGTTGACATCTAAGAAAATGATTTTATATGCTTATTCTTATTCCACAATTATATGTCTTATCTAATGTTATTCCCCCTCAAATCATATTCATGCATGATTAATTTATTAAAAATTGGAAATATTTATTCCATGACCCAAGACCATGATATTTGATATACAATGTATAATTTTAAATTGTTATATTAATGTCATTATAACTTTATGGTCATTTTAGGCTTATTTAGTCATTTATATCTACCTTTTTTACACTTAGTAAGTTAATGAGATCACCCATTTATTATTTTTCTTTTCCCAAGGATATGAAAAATGTTATTAAGAATTATATATTAAAATGGGAATTATAATTGAATAAATATGGGGTCGAAAATTGTATATTTTATGAACCATTATATTATGTTTCCATGTTTATAAAGGAACAAGTGTTTTTCAAATGTAATTAATATTCATATAAAAGTATGTAATATCTACGTCTGAAAATCTATATTCACTATAGTTGGTATTAGAGGATGGGTTTATTAAAACTTTAGAAACTAGGATGAGAACAACTTTAAAGATAAGTCTATTTATAGGATAAAATAGTAATGTTTTGACAATGATCTTGAAGGACCTATGTTAAACCTAATGTTTCATAATATAAGGTGTCGTGATTTATATATATACTATAAATGTATTTTAATTTTTATGTGAATTTACATTATGATTATTGTTTCAAACTTTATTATTTTTTGTATCAGTTAATGGATATAAGCTAAATGTATCATGTTAATGTTGAAAATAATGGATAATTCAATGATTATCCTCATAAGAAACCAAATATAATGGGATATGGAATGCAGAATTTTTCATCTATGCTAACGAAACTGTCTTAAAAATGAATATTGTGTTGTATCCAAATGACCAAAATAGGGAATAATATACTATTGAATAATTCATGTGGATACATCCACCTTATTTTAGTGGATCTTCTAATCCACTAGAGGTTGAGTGATGGATATAAACCATAGAGAAAATATTTTTTCTTCTCTAATGGTCAAGATATGTATGATTTGTCCTTATTTTATGAAATCTATAAGGTTTTATAAATCAATGGTGGAATATTAAAAAAATATTAGTGATTAAGAAGGAGTTAAATGGGGTATGTTTTAGGGGATATTCTTTATCAAATAATTCCTTTATATTATATAGAAAAATTTAAAGAAGTAATTTCTTGGTTTGAAGAAAAAAAATAAATAATCCAATGGTACCTATGAGGAAAATGTTACATATTTGGTATGGTGCACATGTAGTTTAATTTTCATCATTTAATATAAAACATATCAATTCATTGGTGGCATAAAACCAAGACTCTAAAAGAAATCATCTATAAGTGACTTCAGTATATAAGATGAAATTGTTTGATGTTCTCTAAAGGTAGATATGCATAATAGAGTTACCAAAAAATATACATTTTTTAATAAGAAAAGAAAATTGGAGTTCAAAGTTATTTCTAAAAACCATTGATAAAAAATAATTGGATTCCTTTATTCTTAATGTGTGGAAAAAAACATTGGGAAAATTTTCTTTAGGGGATTGGTAATTGTATTATGTATTGAAAGGAACATCAACGGGTAATTAAATTATAATGTTATAGGAATAAGTTATCAAACAATTAAAATGTAGAGAAATATCAATAGAATTAACCATCCACAATCCAATGATTCAAATGAAAATAGAATGGGATTATTTCAATCAGTTCAGGAATCCAATGGTTTTTTATGATAAATGTCAACAACTACTTAAGTCTAAATAAAATGTGAAATACTCTGCGATCACAACTACCAAAATAGATTATGATAATGATGTGGTAGAAGGTAAACTTATCATACACTATAGAATAAATAATTTCTCATTTCATTATGTTTCTACACAATTAATTATTTCAAAAAAAATTCTTAAGGCATCTCGGTATCAACTCAATAATTAGATGTTGTGATAGATTTGAAAACTCCCAATGGAACAAAAGTTATATCCCATGTTTATTGTTCTTCCTCAATGTAAATTTATTGGAATGTTCTCCTAGAAAATATTATGATTATTTCTTTAGTGGAATTTGATTTTATTCTTTCTCATAATAATTTCCATGGAAGGGAAGTAAAATTCATTATTCTGAATGAAAATATGATCATTTATCAATTCAAGGATGAATATGAAATTGGGATAGAAATTGCTTCCATCTTTTGGGTCTTAATCCCTATACCTGAAGGTTATTTATCTCATATGGTTGGGGATTAATAGAACACCATGGATACACCTATGGTACCAGAGTTTGTTGATTTATTTCCTGATGAATTACTAAAAGTTACACCAGATCTTAATGTTGTGTTTTTAATAGAACAAATTACAACATCAATGCCTTTTTTTAAAAGAATAATTATAGAATGGTTCAAATTGAGTAACATTAATTGAATAAAAAATTTCTAAATAATCCTGATAAGAGATTCATACTCACTATTTCATGATAATGGGGTGTACTGATTCTATTTATTAAGAATATATAAGGTTCAATGAAACCCTGTATTTATTATCAGAAAATTGAAAATATCACTATACAAGAATATGTTCATTTTTATGAATTGATTCATTATTTTCCCAAATTCATGGAAAGAAATATTTTCAAAAGATTGTTCTTCATTATAGATAACATTAATTTAGAATTACTAGAGAGAATATACCAATGATATAATTCCATAAAAGGAATGAACGCTAAAAATCTATAGTGATTCTTATTTGTCTTAATAATTACCCTACCATCTATATGGACATAATTAATAGAGTCATTAGAGATTATCGTGATCAGTTTGTGCTAGTATTTATAGATGATATTCATATATATTATAAGAGGAAGAAATAGAATCAATAACACTTGAGTATTATGATGAAGACCAAAAGAAAGGAAATGATTTATGAAGAATTAACCATTTATTAATTTTAGCTTCTGAAAGATTCATTTTTTGTGTCATATAATCAGAAGTGAGTGTATATCAGTAGATCCTTTAAATACATCTATTATTTAGAAATCTCCCAGACCGACCCTAGTGAATGGAATCCATATTTTTCATGTTTTGATGGAAACCATTTATCTTTGAGGATGATTTATCAATATTATCTAATCCACTAACCAATTTGACATGAAAACGGTTTATGTTCAAATATTTTGATGAATGTGAAGTTAGTTTGACCACCTCTAATAATATTATATAAAGAACGTCCCTCAATATAGATAATTCCTACTAATATACTGTTCAAATAAGTTTAATGTAAATTCTCACTGAAAATAAGATGAACATGATCTATATAGGATACTTATATCTGATTAAATATTATGAAACCTCAATACATTACCACATTGGGAAAGTGAACAAGGTGGAATATGCTTTGAGATAAAAGAATCACACTTGGTTATCTATTATGAGGATCACAAAAGATAAAATATATAGGGATTTATAAAGGATGGATTTGGAACTCATAATGGATGGGGATAAATATTATCTTTTTGAAATAAATGTTCAACCATTTATCTAAATGATGATTAAAGAGGCACAAAATGATGATATTGAGCTATAAAAGAGGGTGATAAATTTTTCTGGGATCAAAATTTATTGTCATTGAATAATAATATTTCAGAATGGTTTTTATGTCACTCCCATACCATATTTCAAGAATTATTTGTTGAATGAAGCTCATTGTTCATCATTCTCTATTAATTTGAGAAGTACAAAGATGTATAGAGACCTGAAAAAGTATTTAAGTGGTGATAGAATAGAGATAAATATTACATAGTATTTTCTTATATGCTTATTTTTTTATAATGTTAAGTCTATGATACAGATGTCTGAGGATATGTTATAACCATTAACCATTACAAAAATTGAATTAGAAAAACACCACCAAGTATTTTTTTCATCAAACTCTACAAACGTATTATGGCCATAATGATACATTTGTTATAGTAGATCTACTTTTGAAGTTTTCACACTTCATTTAGATAAAAAATGATTTATTCCTTGATTAACTTACTAGCAGATATACTAAGGGAGTGGAAATATTTCAGAGTTACAATTTCCCTTATATGTGATCTGGATCCGAGGTTTATATTGAAGTTCTGGTGAATTCATTAGAAATATCTATATATAGAGTAAATTTGACTACTTCTTATAATTATTATATATATGGTTAGTATAATAGGACCATTAAAACTATATAATACATATTGATATCTTTCTCTAGGGATTTTGTTGCATTTTGGGATCATCACCTACCTTTGGTATATTTTTAATACAATAATTGCTTTTAATCCTGCACTCTGACGACTCCTTATGAAGCACTTTATTTTAATAAGTATATAACTGTGACATGATAGAATGAATTTAAAGTAAGAAATTTTTTGGGAAATTATATATCTGAATTAATGGAAAATACGTTTAGACCTATTCGATTACACATAAGAGCAGCTCAGATTCGAGAAAAACATTATGCTAGAAATCACTAGAAGGATCTAGAGTATGATGTGTTTGAAATAGTATTTATATGAATATATCACTCAAAGAGAGTGATGAAATTTCGAAATAAAGGAAAAATAATCCATAGGTATATAACTCCTTTTAAAACTCTTGATTGTATTGTGCTGGTAGCTTATCGATTGGCACTTCTACCTAATCTCACTCAAGTTCACGAACTTTTCTATGTATCTCTCTATAAGGAGGTATGCACATAATCCTTAACATATACTAAACATATAGGTCACAAATATTGGGAAAAGTATTTATTATTAATAACATCTTGTATTTTTTTTATTATAGAATAAATTTCTAAAGAATAAGTCCACTAGCCTGGACAATGTTTTATTGAAAGACAAAATATTTGAGAAATCTATTTGGGAACGTAATGATATGATAAGGTAGAATTATTCTCAAATATTTGTATAAGTTTGATGAATTTTTATGTTTAATTGTTTTTATGTAGAGTATAATTTTAAAAAATTATATTTTTATGAAATATTGTACTTTAAATAATCTTATTTATTCGGTACATTGCATTACATTCAAGATCAAGACAAGATCAAATGTGATACATTAAAAAAATATTATGTGTTCTATATTGGCTACCTATTTGAGTGAAGCTATCAATAGTGATAACTAAATGATTAATATATATTGTTTTCACAATAATAATGTGAATTAAATAGTTATCAAATTATTGGAATAAAAAAATATATATTTGAAAATAAAAATGTTATTTTTTTGAATAATTGTTTTTATCTGTGAAATTTATTTAATATCCAAAAAGTAAATTAATCCATATTGGTGAATTATTTTAATGAAATATATAACTTATTAAATTTTTTAAACATTGAAAAAAAATTTAACCATAGGATAGGGATAAATCCAGTTTTTGGCTGAAAAATGTATCTTTTCAAAAAATATTTTTTTCCACATTTTGAAGACATAATATTTTTTCATTTATATGTACTGAATTAGATAAAATTAATTTAATATATTGAATTAGGAGGTAAAAATTTATTAATTGGTCCCCTTTTATTATTTTTTCAATAAGAATAGTAACCGTGGTAAAATTTATCACCTTGGTAAATGGTAAATTCTGTTAATCTCAATTTAAAATAATTGATCAAGACATCATTTGTCATCCCATTTGTTATTGGATTATGTTAATTCAACACGTAAGACCTAATATCAAAAATGGATTTATTTAATGGACAATTATGCATGAGAATGACTTATATATAATATAAATAAAATCTAGTTATAAAATATTACTCTATTTGGTTTTAATATCTCTTATGTGTCCTTATATGGCCAAAGTATTATATGGGTGAATATAAGTGTTTATTTTTCTGTAAATATAATTATATTAATCATAGAATTTTTTTTAGTTTTTATTAATTATATATTGGCTTTAATTGCTTATGCAACCCCAATGCAATATTTCTTCAATTATTAATGAAAAATAAAATAAAAGATATTAAATATTATATTAAAAGTTACATAATATGAATGTGTTAATGTGAATAACAAAATTTTAATATCTATATGACAAATTATGGATTTGATAAAGAGTTATATTCTAATTTATCCTTCGCATGGATGCAATTAAATTTAAATTAATTGAATACTATCAAAATTAAAAATAATGATATTTTACAAAAAAATAATATTTTATAAAATTATTTAGAAATCTTTTAAATATTGATAAAAGTAGAAATAATGATGTGGTATAAAATTAAATAAATCGGCGATTTATAATCCAATTTTTACCATATATGTACATTTCTAACCTTTTAATATTCAAAAAGATCGTGTCGTAGTTAAAATTAAAATAGATAAATTAAGGGCTAATCAAAATTAAAATGTTTAAAATTATACCAAAACATGATTAAAATATATTGTATTATGGGATTAAAATGATATAATTTCTTATATTTTAATTATGTTTCATTTAATGTAATTTTGTTTGGAGAATAAAATTATTATTATTTATCATTTGGGGAGATTCCAAAAAGTTTCCCTCCCCTCAATTTTAAAAAGGCACTTCCTCCTTCAATTCATTACCCTACTTGGAGCTTGATATACTGATGATCAATTTTCAAATAATATTATAAACTTTTCTAGAAACATTATATATGTGATTATATATATTTTTGAAATACAAACTCTAGTGCCCTTAAAAAGATATTTAAATTATTTTTTTAAGAAGAGGTCATCACCTTAAAATAATCACTTTCATTTATAACTTTCATTAAATCACATAAATATATTATATTTATCATAAAAGGATTACTTTAGTATCATAAATATGATATAATTTAATTATTATTATGAATAAACCATTATACACACTCTTTCCCCTAAAAAAAGAAGTGAATGTTTCGCTTACGCATTAATACACCATACTATCTCCACCTACTGATACATTTGTTTTTCATCAACATATTTTATTTATGGTTATTATGATAGTATTAATGATAATATATTATATTTATGTTGCAATTATACTTTTGTAATGATAATATTATGTCTTCCTTTATATCATCTAATCTTTTTGGAAACGTTAATGCCACTCTTGTGTACGTGTGGACTACCATCTCCCTAATGCGATATAATTTATTTTTATTGAATTTATCACATGGATAGTAATAATAATTATTATGTTGAATATATATGATATATAAGATTAAATTATATAATTTTTTTAATCGATCATTCATAAAATGTAAAAAAATAATTCTTATGTACGGACCACCATCTCTAAGAACAGTATAATTCATTTTTCTGTGTCTAATTTTATGAATGAGTAAAAAAATGTATATAATAAAAATATATTATTTTTAATCCATGATTAACTTTCAAAAAATTATTTTACCATGATCAATGTATATGGATTGATAGTTACAAACGTAAATTTTCTTAGAAAGAAAACCGGTTATCACACTCCACAATGATTTTATTGAAAAATTACTATTAAATGGGTGATAAGATTTTTTAAATAATTAATACATGTTATGATAGATATGAATATTATTATATAATAATAATATAATAAATCCATATATATATATTATAATAATGATTTTATGATGAACAAATAAATGTGAGGGTTGAGGTAAGGTTTTATTTCAAAATCTTATCATTATTCAAGATTGTTTTTGTTTAAGTCCCAACTGGAGAATATTTATCTTCTACATTCATGTTTCTAGAAAATATTTTAAAAAATATTTTTTTATATTATCTTATAATTATTTAAATTTATTTTTACTGATGTTTTAACCATATTATTTGAAGTGAATCTTTTTTTCGTTCTCTATATAAGGTACATTGTGAATTTTTCGA
Organism: Viscum album; assembly: GCA_963277665.1. Lineage (NCBI taxonomy): Eukaryota > Viridiplantae > Streptophyta > Magnoliopsida > Santalales > Viscaceae > Viscum > Viscum album. Next base: position 1,498,258,631 of record OY728133.1, read on the forward strand.
AGAGAATATAGAAGGAATGTTTTTAGAACTTATAACCCATGGGTGGATTTTCCCAATATCATGATTCCTCAATGATTTAATGGCTGAATTACATGTTTAAAATTTTATTTAATATGAATTATTTTCATTTATTATTGCATATATTTTTCAAAAAGAGAAGTGATTTTAAAATAGAACATTATTTTCTTCAAGAATTAGTCTATGTGATATTTAAAAATTATCTTCCATATAAGAGAGAAAACTTTGATGTTACATAATATTTAATAGTGATATGAACTATGGATACCATCCATAGTTCGTTGATTATTTATGTTAATCTTAAAAATAATAAATGTTTGTGAAACCCATTTTTTCATGGGTAATGCACCGATGAAATGTTTATGAAACCCATTTCATTTAATGAGTTATGATATAATGTAGTATTTATGATATTTTAGAAAAAATACATATGGTTGTCATTATATTATGTGTATGAACTATATATCCCTATAATTAATTGAGTAAATATTTATATATAATGAGAAACAAACGGCTAGGACATGGAGTGACGTATGTTCAGTAAACAACATTGTCTAATATGTTTGTATTTGGAGTGAACCTGGACTTCTATGATGGATGGAGGAGTAAACCCATTATACATTGATAGTCATGGAAAATATCCTTTACTATTAATGGTATGATTTCTACACATATTTTTATGCCAAAAATCTATGTCTTATTCCAATTTTATTGTCTCTTAGATCATGTTCCATTATGATTCATGTCTTATGAACTACTATGATTTATTTCACAACTCTGAAAAATAATATATGATATGCAGTGTATACTTCTCAAATGTTATGTTCATGTTGTTATGTCCTTAGGATTAGGTTATTTTCATGTAATAACATATATCTCCATATTTTCCCATAATGAAAAACATAAATCACCATTTTCCATTATTGATTTTTCCTAGGATTTGATAAATGTTATTATAAAGGATAAGATAAAAGGGTTGTAGTTATGAAGAAATAGGCATAAGATAATGTATATATTTTTTGAACTATCTTTTTATATTTCTATGATTCCAATGTCACTATAACTTTATGATACACATGAGTTTGTGTTTTAATATAATGAATATTCATATAAAAATATGAAATATCTATTTATGGAAATAATGGGTCACTTCACCTTCACCACCGACCATGTCATGCACCAATTTTTACCATCATCCTCTTCTTTTATACAAAAACCAACTTGTTAAATTTATCACTTCCCTTGTTATAACAAAATCATATCTGATGTTGAATTTGTATTAAAAGAAAACATTTAATACATAAATGATGAATTCATGTATCTAAAATAATTGAGAGTTTCCATCCCATTTGGTGTTTCTGTTTCTCCTCTTCCGATTAGAAAGTATAAGTTCATTTCATCTTCAAATTTCTAAACTATGTTTCTATCAATGGTAGTTCTATACCCGAAATTTTTTTGTGCATAGATTTCTAGTACTATATATCTTGGTTCTATTATTTTTATTGTCTTAATTTTGGGTACTCCCACTCCATATTCAAAAGTCCATGAGATACCTTGTACATATTTGATTGGTCTCACTTCTAAGATTTCAACACTTTCATCTAAATTATCACAATATTTTGATTTTATAACATTCCCAATAAGATAACCATATATTGGATTAGTAGATCCCTAACTATCAAATTTCCTATAAACCCTGTTTTACTCCTTCCACATATCCTTCTCATAGAATAGAATGACATGTCTCTTGATGAATTATAATTTTTAATTGTCACATAGAAGGAGTTCAAGATAATCATTTCCATATATCATATGGAAACATGCCTTGGATTTCACCTCACATTTTTCTACATCCTAAACATCTACATTGACATAGGCGAGACTACTAGTGATTTTTAGGTTGATAAATTTTAATTATTTCCTAGACCATAGCTATTATAGAACTTTATAACCAATTAGAGTTGATAAAAGTCTATTAACTAATTATGCTTCCAAAATAAATACATCTACCCAAATCTCCTAGTCCTTCCTATGTGTACTCAAGAAATTATTTAATTTTCTATTAAATTATTTTTCATGAAAAATTAAACATAAATTTTATACACCTTACTATGTAAAATTCTCTCTAGTATGATCCTATTAATTTAAAATAAGTTTCATAAGTTATATCCATTGTACTCACAAACATTGCTAGACCATAAGATTTTTATCTTCTGGATAACTTCCCGATATTCTGTGGACTTCCATTGTATTGATGCCTCACATAAATTATACTTTTATTTTTAGAAGTAAACACATTCTTTAATGGTTTCTTCATCATGTAATGTTATAAATCTGAGTAACCCATATTGATATTGGATTGGGTAAGGTCACCAAATCTATGTGCGAACCAATTTAAAATTCTAGGTTCTTATAATATATCAGTTCATGTTGATAGAAACACTATTATTCATCCCAATAACATTACCCTAACAACATGCAATCTTATTGTGATTAATATTATACATGACTTTTATCATTATAAATTTTATATAATTCTCATAGATATGTCTGATCTTTCTATGAAATATCTGCAGACAATCAAATTGTGATACATCGATAATTAATGAACCATATTTCTATCAAGAAAAACATTATGTTCCATTATTTACCCCTAATGAAATCAATATGAACCCATATTAATATTCTAAAATATAATGGGAATGTTAGTTCTATAACATTCCTCATCAAGAAACACTATGTAAAATAATTTATTCTATATCCATGAGATGTGCATTAATTGTTTATTCAATAGTAATATCCCATTATTCATCTACATATTGACATCATAAATTCCCACCACTATAATAGAATTATCTGCTTGCAAATTTAATTTTCCATGTCACGTATCCAAATAATTCACCATAAATGATTTGTCCATAATTTAGTAGAATGATTATCCAATGTTATTCACCCATGAATCCACTGGTATGTTTACATTATAGAACAAGTGGTTTCCTCCATCCATTTTAATCACAGAGAATAAAGTTACAAAATTATATGGCCTTCAATATTCCTCATTGAATCTCTTATAATTTCATTAAATATTACTTTTATTCCCAAACCCCCATCACATTTGATTTAAACCATCTAATTTTACTCAACATCATTCTCATGGATCATCAGATGATTTGTTTTTTCAATTTCTATGATGGGGTTATCATCCTCATCTATCAATATTGAATAAACATTCAAATAGTGAGTGGAATTACCTTGATCTGTGTTCTAATTTCATGATTGTGTTCTAGAAATACTCAAGCCATAAGTTATTTTTCCTATATAAATTACTCACTTATATTACCATCTTATCCTTTGACTCTATAATTGATTGTGAAAATATAATTTTGTTTATATTTTCCTGGAATTTCACACCAAATTATTCTAGATACACTCAAATATTGTTGAAACATTTCACGTGACATAGTACTAGTATTTTTTATGATAACCACATGCTGAACAACCTCTATATTTTTAACAATTTAATAAATTATGTGTACTTGTCATATATGTTTTACAACTACCTCATGAGTTCATATTCAATGTTTTGTGCCAATGACTACTCACCAGACCAAGTGATATCCTATAGAATTATTCCCATTACTACATTCCCATTTTATCTATTTTTATTCTATCGAGAAGATCATCCTGGTTATAATGAATGAGAACAAATATATATTAATTCTAAAAAAATAAAAAATCTATTTAATTAATCTATTTATTTGTTCCTTACATTTATTTGATTCCAAACCTTGGGATGAAAATAAACTCCCATTGAAATTGAAAATAATTTTATTCAAAGAGTTAGTGTTATTAAAACTTCTTTGGAGTGTGTTGATGAGTGAGAAAAGAACCAAAATCATTGATACCACTTTTCAAGAATCTCTGACATATTTTGAATACTTGATAAAAACCCAAAAAAATATATCTTACAATGAAAACCGGGTTATTTAATAGTTCTTCCTCTTATTATTCTATCATAAGATAAGAATACCAACACCCGACTCACCACGCTATCTCAACCCACACACACAATCAAGAAATATCACATCACAAAATATTTCAATAATAAAAAGATAAATAAATGGAAATAATAATTGACATGGTTTGGATAATGTGTCCTATATCAATGGGAGAAATATTATTATTTTTTTTATTAAAATCTGATGTTATAAGAATTAATCTTCAAATAAAAAACTAGATTGTAACAATTAACTATAGTGATTAACTCTATTATTAATTTAATGATATTTTCTCGAGACAAAATAATTATTAAAAATATTGTGCACAAGTTGTCTATATGACTTAAAATGAAAAACCCAGCTAGTTATGGAAGTTACAATGACATCCTATATTTATAGAGTTCTTTCAAATTTGAATGGTGAATTCTAATCTTCAATAACAATCCAAAACTAACAAAAAATTTTATTTGAATAATCAGGTCATAAATTAACAATAACATTCATTCTCAATCTTTCCCGAGCATTTCCAGTTACCATGTTCATCTGATGGTAACATCATAATATTAATTGACCAACTAATGTAGATATTCTATTTATACTAACTAAAACCCTTAAATAAGTATTATTTTGTATCGGAAAATTACTTCTACAAAAATCTCCACAAAATCCAAAATACAATACTAATTATGGAAATATAATTATGGTATATAAGAAATTATTTGTCGGCATAAGTAAGATACAAATGACATCTAATTTTGACACATGATTTCTCACTGTTTGAAGGATGTATATTCCAAAAAAAATCCCATCTATATGGAATGGTTATGATAACCTACCATTGAGAGTGGTATATTAACTTCATCGATTATAGATGAGAAGGTTTTCTTAGACTATAAAACCCAATGTTTATGCTTTTATAGGTATCATATTTCACCAATAAAACTATTATATATAGAAACCATATAACCTATATTGAACTTCATTTCACAGTATTAAATTTCAATTATTTATGATCCTAGATATTCATTTAGGTCAAAATTTATGAATTTTTAATGACATAATTATATTATGATTTTTTTCAAATCCATAGATACGCCCAAATATGGTTTCCCAAGTAAACTTTTCACTGGTATCATCCTTCATGATTTGATGTCCTCAAAAGTTTCACCAATGATTCTACAATAGAAACCCTAATACTCTTTTGATAAGACACTATAACACCTTCTTTCTTCATAAATATCTATTGCAAGAACCAGTAGTGCCCCCGATTTTTTCCCCAAACTAGTTGTGCAAACCACATTTCATGCCAACCAATCATATTACCCCATCACCTTATTTTCCAATAAATAGACCCAATGGGTTTCTATATAAATTATAATTTTAATATACGATGAGATTATTTTAGAAATAGGACCTACATGTTCAATAGTATATGACCCATTATTTGGTAGCCGAAATGGGTGAAAACCTAAGGGGATAAACATGGAATTTAGGTAATTGAGTTACATGAAGGTTTAAATGATCAAAAAAATTTCCAAAGTAAACATACCAGAATTCCCTTAGGCGCAGGGTTAAAGAACATGACCTGAAGAGCCTTTAATAGGGAGATACCTAACACATGTCCCTCCACTCTATGGGCACATCACCCGAATAATAAATTAGGTTGACCAATTATCCCTACCTCACTACCAGGTATACGACTTCTCCCAACCCTTAATGGGGAACTATATCCACCTTACCCTATATCACCAGGGAAAACCATCTCCCATGCATCCATACTATAGTGAACTGTAACCCAACTCTACTACAAAGGTTCCACACTCTCCCTAACTAATGAATTGGGTGACACTTCACCCTCCCCATATACTAGAGATAACTGTTACACAGAAATCAAAACTAGGGAGAATCCTCACCCTGGACTACAACTAGGGAACCATATTTACCCAACCTTATGACTAGGGAAACACTTCATCATTTTTCATATACCATCATCACCACTTTTCATTACCTATACCCATGATGACCAATTATCCCAACCTAATGATAGGCTGACCAATTACCCATACCAAAAAATAGTATAGAAGGTTTTCCTTACCTAAAACTACAGGGATACAATTTTACCCAACCATACATAGATCCACCGAATCTTCCATATATCCCCACTAAGGTTTCTTTTTTACTTGTCATCTTTGTCAAACCCATGTGAAATCCTTTCAGGAACCCCACTTAATCAAGTGTCTTAAATATTCTTACGAGGTTTCCTAAAATACATTATGGACTCTTATTATAATACGATAATTAACCATTGGGTTTCAATCCTCAAGGCCGCCTCCACAACAATTTTAAATACAGGACAATGAAATGGACATGAGCGTCCACCCCATTGATCATGCATTCCCTTTATAAAAGGCATTCCCGCTGGTTATCCCCAAACTGATAGATCCTTTAAGAAGATTATAATCATGTACCCACATGATAATAAGGATCCTTACTAGAGGACATAATTGAAACCCTTCTAGGACTATATTCCCATATTGGATTCCATTTGTTGATTTGGCCACCCCATTGATCCATTCAATGATCCATGGGGAGTGAAGGGGCTTGGTAAACATTAATACCAGTTCTTCCACGGAGCATGGTAAAAAAATACATGTAATCCCTAAACCCCCATCACTACTCAATATTCCCCATGATTCCTCTCATCTATCCTTATCCCATAACCAACTAATGGTGAGTGAACATCTTCATACAGGGGAAGTAGATGCATAAGCCTACACATATCCTTACTGCTTCCTAAATAACATGTTGTAATCCTTTGATTAGAGCACAATCTCTTTCCTATGATACTAATCCCACATGCTTCAATTCATCCTGACCTCCCCAACTATCTGTCAATGAAAATTGGATGCATATGTGGGAATCCTTTTTAAGTGTAATCCACAATCCTGACCTCATTAAAAATATCATCACTATAATCCCTTGGTTGGATGTGTACATATGTTTATCACATACGTAATCATGAAATAATTATCAAGGGGATATATCCTCTATGAAACCTACTCAAAGAGCCATATTCGCTATGATTCAACCTTCTCAAAGGGATATACTCTCTATGAACCCATTTACTTAATATGATATATTCTTTATGTTTTAACTTACTGAATGATCCATATTCCGTGTGATACATTATTACCTAGTAGTCCATATTTTCCACGAGATAACCATATTTTATCCAATGTAGTTACCAGTAAATATGATAAATAATTAAAATATATCATGCATAATCCGTAATGAATTTTAATGAGGCCATACCCCCAATAGATTTTCCTTAAACCTCCATATTCCTAAGGAGTGGGGATTCCCTATTTAGTTATCTTACCAACAACTGGGAAAAATAGAGAGGATCATCATTGTATTCATCACACACTAACCATGTCTAGGAACCTTTCACCTGGTATAAGTAGTAAATAAATGACTTTAAAATACATATTATGCATCCACACCATATGATACTAAACATAATGGTACCATCCTATCACATATCATTAAACCATGAAACTAAAAATATGTGGGATTTGTTTCATATTAATCATCATGAAAAGAATGCCTCTCTGATGTTCAATCCCAAAATACCATAGGATCGTAATTCATAAAATTAAAAGGGAACTCAATTGGTAGTGGATTCATGACCTTAAAAGAAACCACACATTGGTGTTGATTAGGACCATACACTATAGCAACTTGTTTCACAAATGTAATTGGGAAGGATTCATAAATATATATAAATACACACACACACACACATTAATAACGTCCTGATGTAGGCACCAATACCCTATTAGAGGGTTAGATGAGCCTGAACTCTTATACTTTTGAAAAATTCACCACCTAAAGTGCCACTAATAATTTTATAGTTACTAATTTCATTGGAATATAGTCCCATGTTGACTCAAATAAATATAAGTGTCGTTCCAATTGTAAGTATACGAGTTGAAAAGAAAAAATTTATCCATTAGAGGTAGAGTGGTATTAAGCATCACACATTTCATTTCTCACAACACATGGAAATCATAACAGTTGTTCCAAAAATGTATTGTTCTACTCTCCATGTATAGTTAAATAAAAATGGCTATACACTCCCAAAAATATTACCTTGGAATAATGGAGAAAACAAATGTAAAATAAATTATGTCATGTGGAAGATAGGTGTGTCAAAGTGTTGAAAAGTGGTGGAGAGGCTTATTAGAATGGTTTCTCCTTAGTGCTATTGTTTTCTAAAAGAAATGTTGGAAGCGAGGAGGTGGATATAAAAAATTATCCTTCATAAATTAAAAATAACACATGGGATCCATCAGACACCAATTATAAGCCAATTGACCACTTAGTAGAAAGCATTATTTCAATATTTTATATTGGTTTCCAAATATCTAGTGTCTATTTATTGAGTAATTGTTGACTATATGCAATGATAAAACAAAAAATCTTCCTATTTTTGGATTATAATTCATTTATATAATACCAATAATTTTCTAATTAATGATAATTTACTTCATATTCATTATTTTTTAATTTTTTATAAAGTCATATTAAAATAATAATATTATTGATTTTTGAATTTTTTGAAATAAAATTGTATTGGTGAGTTTTTTATTTAACAATTTTGATGATGTGTAGGTGATTTCAAATCAAGCTAGACAGGGAAGCTATGAAAACTTATTCGTAGTAATTAGAACATGCCTTGTTATTAAACAACATATACCATTAATCTACAACCTAATTGACTATTATTGGAAGACATTCCTAGCATGAATCATCCATTTAACTGTAAATCGGTACAATATAGGCTTAAAGTGACTATTACTATTCTATAAGGATTATTAAAATCATTATCATTGATAAAGAACATATTACATATGGTAGACATTCATGCACAAGATGGGATATTATGATATCTAATACAAAATACTTATCCAAAATAGGAAATGTTTAAATATGAAATCAACTTGTATCATTATATTATGGAGAAGAAGAAAGGATGAGATCATGGGATCGGAAATGAAATCCATGCTGGTCAATTCATAGTTATAAATTATAGGAATCATGAAGATCCTCAACCATGTCGAATGATCACCATAGTTATATTAGGATAGGTGGAGTGATATCATGTTGTTGAGGTTGCATATCAATTCTTATAAATTAATGATTTTATAAGGGGAATAAATATAATTGGCCATCTATAAGTATTTGCTTTGTAATATTTTATTTTCCTCTTCATAATTATTTTGTGTTAACAATTATTCTAGACTGATAAATTAAACTCTATAATTATAGAGTGTTAACCGTTTGTAAGTGGGTTGAGGTGGAATAAAAATGTGTTTATGACTTAAGGTGTCTTATTTTTAATTATATTTTCATTCATTTGAGTTTGTTAGTTAATGGAGGAGATATAGAGGTTGAAATTATCATTAAACAAAACCATATAAATCACTTATTATGAAAATCAAAGCCTCTCAATGACTTAATCTATCACCATCCCCATGGATTTGATTGAATTAAAAATGTAATTGAAGGTTGTTATGACTAGGGGATTTGAATATGTTCACTCTCCTAATCAAGGAGTGTTCTATTACAATTCATTGAGGAGGGTAAATGTGATAATAAGTTCCCCAAGGATTAATATTAATTTTATGTTATCATACATGAAAAAATTTAAATGGTTAGTTGTAAATGATATTGATTCCACTTATTGAGTGATGAGATTTATATCAAGAGATAATTATTGAGATATACTCTATAATTCACTAATTGTCCATCCATAGAATATAATTCACCGATGGACCATATATATATCATTTTAAATCCTATTGTATTTTTATTTTATTTTATTTTATTGGAATTTTTAGGGACATAAAAAGGAAAATATTTCATTTCCCGAGTTAAAGTTATTAAATACAAAAGACTAAAAATATTAATAATTGAAGACTATAATATTGGGTGATTACACAGAATCATTGGAGAAAATCTGTACCCAAACAGTAATCTGTATTAATAAGATTACTAGATTATATTCTTAAATAGGACCCTTTGAGTAGGTCTACATGTCATCCGACCACATCCCTTTTCCTTTCATAATTATTATACAACAATTACATCCTTTTAGATTTTCTACTCATAACACCCAAAAATTATAAAGTAAAAACAATGTATTTAATAGTATGTGTGACAAAAAACACTTAGTGTAGAAATAAAAATAACATCATAAGTCTTTACAGTATATTTAATATTTTTAAAAAATTTATTCTTTTTATAATAATGCACACAACACCGAACTTTCTTGAGACTTTGTTTAGTATTTTGAGTTACACACAAGACTGGGTTTTACCAAAAAATAATATATTATTAAGATATTAATTATTGTATATAATAAGATAAAACATTAAAATGAAATTTATTATTTGGAAAATGATTAACTAAATTATAGAAATATATTGTGTAATTCACTAATTATCAACTAAATATAAAAGAATATTAAAACCAATGGAATATATTGGAAATATGTTTAAGAAATAGTATTTTTATTATTCTAAAGGCATTTTATTATAATATATTAAATTAAATACTATTAGTGAATAATATTAATGGAAAATATATATATTATATTCAATCAAATATTTTTTATATTCAACTAATATATTTTATAGGTAGAATATTTGATCAAACCCAATTTTACACATAAAAACCAATATTTTTTAAAATCCATGTTACCACCTTTTAGTGCAGAACCTACTTTAAATATAAAATTTTCCACTTCTATAAATTTTATAAGTAAAAATGAACTAAAATTTTAAAATAGTAACCCAAAAATTAGCTTATGGGTAATTGTTTGTATTTTTCTCTAATGTTTTATTTTTTGATGAATATAATAAAATATTTAATTTTATTTGAAAACTACAACTTCATATAATTTATTTATAGGGATAAATTATATTTTAAATTTTTATTAAAATCAAATAATATCAATTATACATAAATTAATACAACTTATTTTATTTTAACCAATTTCACTTTTAAATTGAATATAAAATCATAACAAACTTTTGATCATTTTTACTTTAATATCCAACCTTATCGTCTTGCCTGTGTGATTAAATTTAAATGAATTTCCATAACTTCTATGATTGTAAATCTGAAAAATTAATTCTATATTTGGAACCATCATATTTTTCAACTTAGAATATGGTAATGAAATTTTTTTCCCAATATATTAGTGATTGTAATTAAGATAATTAGATTGATTAAGAGAAAAATTAGCTTAACATGGGACTAATCCATAAACTTGATGGATAAAATGACCTAGAAACTTGTAAAAAAATCCATGTTATGGAAATATTTTGACCATATACGCATTTGGATCAAATATTTTTCATTATTTTATACACATTGGGTACTTAATACCTCTCAATAATGTATACCTTTTTATATATACTAGAATGGTACTCCTCCTCCACTAGAAAAAGACACTCACCCCTCTCATTAATGCACACCTCCCAAGACTATTGTCTCTCCCAAAAAACACCAAAATAAGCTCCCAAAGTCCCTATCCTCCACTTAGAAGCCATAATTTGGTTATAAAGGAATCCAATGAAGTCTTTTGCTATAAACCAAAAGGACTTAATCGAATAAGAGGTAATGTTCTTCAATAATCTATTTTATTTAATTTACTTCTCCACCACTTAAATTATTTTAATATCATGATTTTATAGTAAACATAGTATATTAAATATAATTTTTTCTTTATTCTAATATATAAATCTAAAAAATCACACATATACATCTAATGGGATTCACAATCATCGGTCATGTGTACGACATACTACCACCCCGCGAACCGAAGTAATTCATTCTCCCATTTAACACATTTCAATGTTTGAATAACGGTGGACTTATAGATTATATATTTAATATAATATATTTATGAATAATTTATTCTTCTTAAATTTTTATGTAATATATACCATTACACATTCATTTTTTTGGGAATACAGTTACTTTGTTTGAGGACGTGTGTACTACCGATTCCTCAAAGCGATGTGATTTGTTCATGCTATACATGATATATATAAAGGGTGATTTTAATTATAATATGTGATATAAATTTTAAAATTATTATACTATAATTTCAATTTAAACAAATAGAATTTACTTTTCATTCTTTTAATATGTCAATAAATGAAAACTATGTTAATGTGTACATTTTTCCTACTATCTCCATGAACGTTGAAATTAATTTCCTATAACCAAAAATTATTGATTATATTAAAAACATATAAAAAGAATATTTGTGATAATTATATCTAGGTTTATGTTCTATAGTTGAGGAAGCTATTATATACATAGTAAGAACAAAAAGAAAAGGAAAAACATACTAGGAAAACATGTCAATTAACGCACGAAATAGAAAATATAATGAATGATTGCTAGAAAACAGGTAATAAGACATTTTAAGAAGATAATATATGATATAATGAATATGATGATGATTTTTTACAAGTTACTAAAATATTTAAATATCCTATACATTAGTTTAAAGGATGTTCACCCAAAAGGAAAGACAAGGTAAGGGATTTTTTTCACCCTTTTTAAATCTATGATGTAAATGTCATATTCACCACATAATAATTTTATGTGGTGTATATAATGATATTTTTTCATTTAATATCATTATTAAATAATATTTGATGGTATTATATGTTTTAATTTGAATTTTATCATCCAAGGTGTTTGATTTGATAACTACCATATGGTAAAACTTATATTATCAACGCCACGTTATTTTGTGATTGTTAACTTTATATTGAAAAAATCAGTTCCTTATGATGTTATTATTATAAATTAAATTTATCATAAATAATCAAACTCTCATGTAATTTATATTAATATTTGTTAAAAATTATACCATTTTACAATAAGGTTTTCTCTTTGACATTTATTTGATTAACTAGAGACATTTTGTTAAATCCATATCTTTCCTTCAATATAGGAACTTAATGATAATTGACATTGTTTATTAATTAAATAGAGCATATCATATATGGGTAATGATTTAGATAGGTAAAAAAAAATGTATTTATTGTTTATATATAACCCCTTGATTCATTGGTAGGTTTATGGGAAGAAATTAGTAAGCGTTAAACCCTCCACGTTTGTTTCAAAGTAAAATAGGATGATATGATATGGGTTGTGGACTGGTTAATGTAAGCCACTAGATGAATCAATAGTCTCTTGGGATGAACCGGTTTTTTAAATTAGAGTAGTCTAAAATGTCTTGAGAATATATCTTGATGGTAAAGGTACCATGTACACAGGAAAAATTTCATCTAATAAATAAGTGTTTCCTTTATTTGGGATATCATTATCTAGAGGATTTTCACTATGAAAGAAATCAGTGGATGAATTTAATTATTAGTTTATTGATGGAATGTAAAGTGGACTTAGTTATTTTATTTTCCTTAATTTTTATGAACATTAATTCATTATTACATCAAATGTACCTACACTTATTGATCATTTGATCCCAACCGTATATGTTTTTTCATTCCCCTTATTATAGAGAAGAATACATTGAATGAGTTTCAAAGATACTGATTTTTTAATTCTGTTATGATTTATTCTATTTTACCAATTTAATATGGTTATAATGTATTAATATGGTTTTTAAAGACTTCTAAATTATTCAGTCACATGGGATTTGAAGCTTTTATCAATACTAGTGTAATAAAGAAACGCACTGGATATGTGCATACATGAGTTGGGACGTTAGAGTTTGTATCATAGCATGTTTCTTAGAAACCATGGAAAAATATTTAGGAAATGTATATTAGGGGATATAACCATATGATAGATATTAAGTTTAATTATATAATAACATCCCAAAGAAACTATGTTTTTGATTTTGAGATTAAACACACATATTGTTTTCAATTTATGTTAAGCATCTCACTAGTTTTTAGATTATACATTATGTTTTATAGTGTTATTATCTAATATAGTATATTTAATTATTTATAAATAGAACCTAGAAAGAAAAGGGTATCAATACTAATAGTCAATGTAGAGGTTTCCATGCGGAGAAATACAATATAGAGGGTATTAGAATTGATCATGTTATGAATATATTTGGGAAGAATAACCAGGTTATGACAAATATCCTTTTTAGATGAAAAAACCTATTCAAAAATGAGATTCTATGATGTTTGATCACATTATATGATAGAGACCCCATAATTTAGTTGGACTAATAAACGAATTATATCTAAGAAATGGATTATGTATTTGGAAATGAAATATTTGACATTTAAATTTGGTGAAAAGAAAAAGGTTTCAATTATAGTGTACTGTATCAATTGGGATGTTGATCAATAGTTGAAATTTATCTAAAATACTAGGGAGGAATATAAATTTAAAATATTTGATTGGAATACTTTTAAGGACAATTTTTTTTGAAAAATATTTCCTTCACGAGAAAAAAGTTAATATAAATAGAATGATATTTAGTCAAAAGAGAGAGGATGATGAATGTGTTTTGGATTATGATGATACATATACATGGTCATTAACATATTACTTGGATTGCATACACAAAATTGGATGAATTATTGACCACTTCTTTTTTGGTCTTAATCCAAATCTTTAAAGGGTGATAGTTTCTCAAAAATTTTATTTATAAGATGAAATAGTTTTATAGGCTATCAGGAAAGATAAAAAATTATCCATGTCCTGTGAATTTAAATAAAAGAAAAATTAGAATATTAAGAAAGATAAAATAAAAGAAAAAGGTAATAAGTAAATGACCTATTTTCCAACATGTGACAACTATGGAAATAATTACCATGGAAAATGGTTGAAAGGATTATGAGCTTTTGATAAGTGAATAAAAAGGATCACTAAGAAAAATAATGAAAAGAGAAGAAGGAGAAAACTTCTATTAATAGTTATAACTTTATGGTAATTGGGAACTATGAAAATTAATACCCCAGGCTTCAAGGGAATATAACTTACAATAATTTAAGGAACCAAGGTTAAGTATATGTTATTGACACAACTAAAGTGGAATGATTAGTTTTATTCAATATTTGCATCTATAAAAGATGTTGTAGAAGTATGATATTTATTATTTTCCCATAATATGATTTATTAAATAGTTATGGATTGAAATACATTACTCTTTTATTAAATAATTCAGATCATATATTGAATTGTACCAAGAAACTTTATTTGGTATAAAGTTAAACATTTTAAAAAAAACGAGGTTGAGGGAAATATAGGCCTTAATATATTTTTAATGACGATATAATGATGTTTGGATAAATATATTATTGGTATTGTTAAATTAAATTGGATAATAATAACTATAATGGAAATTATTTTAATTTTTTGGATCATAATATTTTGATTAGTTTAAGAATTTACGAAAAGGTTTAAGGTAAACCTTGAATGTTGTATTATAGATTCATGTTCAACTTCACCATATGATGAAACCTCTACTAAGAGATGAAGTAAAAATATCTCAATGCATGACCAAAGGATAATATTGTGCTCATATAAATGTATCAAGAAATTGTATTTATTTATATAATTATAGAATGAAACAATTAATCAACTCTAGAAAAAATGGTTTGAAATTGTTTTTCCTATTATAATCATTTTTGATGTATCAATGACCATTATTCACATCTATAGTTTATGGATTTTTTGTCCACAAATTTCTGATGAACTTTTTCTCAATATATAAAGATGAGAAATTTATGGATAAATTTTTTTCTATGTCCATGCTTTTAATAATGATCTCTTATTTGAAATCATAGTTCTATGGTGACATTCACATTTCCCTTCCTTTATTACCAAGAAGTTGTTTTAATAACCCCATTTAATATGTGAATTTTTTAAAAATTGGTTTTTAAAATTACAAAACCAAAATTACTAACATAATTTATAAATTTAGAGGATAATATTTAACTAAGCTGGAGATAATGTAACACCCGGAAATTTTAAAATTAGAACATTGTATTGAATACTGTCTATGAAAAAAATCACCATGCCTAGAAAAAATATAACATCCAAATAAATTAATATATATTTAATATTTTAAATAAATCTATTCTATATCTTGTAATGAAAGAAATATATAGTTATCTTCCAACTTCATTCGGTAGTTTTCATTACACTTAAGACCATGTTTTACAAAATAATAATATACTCTTAATATATTAGTTATTTTATATAATAACATATATAATAGACATTACATTGATTTTTATGAATAATATTAACTATATTATGGAAGTATTTTTTAAAAAAAATGTTTATAAACTACATAGAAATTAAAATCAAAAACTAATTGAATATAAAGGATATATTTCTATAATAAACTATTTTCATGCTTCCAAAGGTGTTTTTTAAAATAAAGAAATATAATTAATATTATTGAATGATATTAATGATATATATATTATATTAAATAAAACATTTTTTATATAAATATATCATATTTGACAATAATAATATAATATAAAACTGAATTTTCCATAAAAAAATGTATAAATTTTAAAAAAGCAGTTTTGTCGCCTTTTAATGGATACCAAATTTTAAATAAAATTTTTAACTTTTATAAATTTTATATTTAAAAAAAGGCTTCATTTATGATATAATAATTCCAAAATTACCTTTGTAATTTTTTTCATATTTTTCTATGAGGTTTTATTTTTAGATGAATAGTGAAAATACTAAATTTAATTTGAAAACTGCTTCTTCATCTAATTTATTTTCGAGGATAAATTACTTTCTAAATATGTTTTAAAGTAAAATTAAATAAATTAAAAATTAATTAATCTTATTTAAGTCATTTAAATTAATTTCATTTTTAAATTTAATATAAAAACACAATAATCTTTTGGACATTTTTACTATAAAATCCTGCGTTAACATCTTCTCTACGATATTAAATTTTAATTATTTTATACATATTATATGATTTGTATAAAAAATAATGGATTAAATATTTTGAATTTGAGTAATTTATAACATAATATATTTTAAAAATTACTTTTTACAAAAAACAGTAGTGAATGTAATTAAAACTGATCACATTGATTCAGATAAAAATTAGCATAAATGGTACTAAACCTTAATCTTAATGGCCAAAATGACCTAAAACCCTATCCAAAATTCATTTTTTGATCATATTTAAACCCTAATATCTCTTTTATATAATATGTTTCATTATTGGTGGCATATTATTTAAGTGATACCTCTCAATAGTGTTTTCATTTTTATATTTACAATAATTCCACTCCTCATCTACTATAAGAAGGCACTCACACATCCCATTTATTAACACCTCTAATCACTCATTCTCACCAATAATATTCCAATATAATCTCCAAAAGTTCCTACACCCATCCATGAAGGCAATGTTTTCTCCGAAATCCAACGAAGAATGTATTTTGGTATAAGCAAAATAGTTACCTAAATAAGAGGTAACATTCTTCACTGATCTGTTTTGTTTCATTTATTTCTCAATCCTTCATTTATATTTAAGTCATAATATTATAATATCATTATTATATTGAATATACTGATATTTTTTTTGATAATAGATTTACCTACACATCAAAAAACATCTATCAAATTGCATAGACAATCATTGTCAGTATCAATGGTGGACTACCGCCTCGCAAACTGATGTCAATTGTTATTCTGTTAAGTGAATTTAATAGATTTAATAATTAATTATTTAGTTATTATATTTATTATATAATATATTAATTAGGTATTTATTCGTATTAAATTTTAATATAACACCTAATTTTATGGTTTTCATTTTTTTGGAATATAAGAACTTCATTTGTTGATATGTGGACTACAATTTTCCTCAAAGCGATGCGATTCATTCATGCTATACGTGGAAAGTATAAATGATTATTTTAATTAAAATAGAGATATATATGATAAAATTACTATAAAATTATTACGAAATATATAAAAAAGTTCTTCTCATTTTTAAATAATAAGATAAAATGAAAACAGTGTTCATGCGTACGTATGACTTACCGTATCCAGGAACGGTGCATTTCATTTCTTATATAAAAAAATTGTGGATAATTATAAATAAATATATGTTGAATATATATAATAATTTAATACTTTGTTAAATTATAGATATTTTTAAATCATTATATAAATTATAATAATTAAAATAACAAGTCAAATCATTCTAAAAAAATATGCAATTAACATCGAAAATATTACAAATAATGTATGATTGTTAAAAAATGGGTAGTAAGACATTATAAGAAGATAATATATGATATTATGAATATTTTTATGATTATGGTATAATATATTAACAAATTTAATACATGTATATATGATGTTAAAAGAATATCACCAAAAATGAAATTCTAGGTATGAAATATTTATCTATGTTTTTACATCTGTGAGAACCATTTCAAATTCAACACTTACGTATATTTTGTGTTGTATACACTAAAACATTTTAATTTAATATCAAAACTCATATCTAATTCATTTTTTTATATTTTTCATGTTTAATTTTCTCATCAAAATGGTTTTACTTGAAAATTACCAAGCAGTAAAACTTATCTTTACAATCTCAGTTTCATTTATGATTGTTAACTTTCTATTGAAACAATCACTTCCTTATGATCATTTTTATGGTATGATACATTTATCATTAATAATTATATAATCATGGGATTTATATTATTATTTCATAAATTTTATACAATTTTTACATATAGTGTTCACTTTGATAGTTATTTCGGTAACCAAAGAATTTTTTATTAATCTGTATCTTTTATTAAATACAAATATTTATTGATAAGGAAAATGTTTACTAGCTAAATATATTATTTGATATATGAGTAGTGTTTTAGATAAGTGAGATATGGGTGGGTCACTATTATAGATATCCCCTTAAATCATTGGTAGACTTATTTGTTGCAATTAACTGGAAACTAACCCATCCTATTTGTTTCCATGTAGAATAGAATGGCATCATACGAGTTTGGACCGGTAAATATAATCCCCTCGATGTATCGTTAGTCGCATGAGATGATTAATGTGGAAAATCATAGTTGTTTAAACTATATAGAGAATAGATATTTAGAGTAAATTTATTATGTATCGAGGGAACATGGAATCCAATAATTAATCATTTCTATGATTTACGTTATTATTATCATAAGGGGTTTTTTGGGAAAAAATCATTCATCATAGCATCAAAACATTTTTTGGTTGATTATGTTTGATTAAGAAATATGTTTCCATGGAGTAGTATGGAATAATAGTGATATTGATGAAAAAATATGTTTACAAGGATCCCTGATAATGGAATGGATGATCTGGTGGAGGTACAAAAAGATCGTATAAAAGGAGGCTCTATTTTCTACTGTTTTCGAAATTTTATGGCCTCAAAATCAGAAAATGGGGAAAGGTTTTTTTTGGAAAAGGAATTTTTCATAATGATTGAGGGTGTTTTGTAATGTTTCTCACAATGCATTTTTAATGATTAGAACATCTAAATATGGAAAAAAGTGCATGTAAGATTTTGAATTTTCTTAAAAGATGTGGTTGTAAAAAAGAGGCTTGCAGGCCAAGAGCGATGTCAAATTCGGTTTTTCATTCATAGAGGGGGTCTTGTAAGACAGAAAAAAGTTTACATAAAGGGTTCAGTGATGCCTATAAATAAGAGGTAACCTCCTCTCATTTTAGCAACTCAGCACTTAGAGACAATCTGTATAACAACTCCTCTCTTTATTGCACACTTATACATAATTTATTAAATAAACATGAACATAAGAGAACTCTAAGGATTGATAGGTCTAGTGTCTCTGTAAATTAGGAACATTACATAAAAACTTAGAACATAAAATACAAAATCCTTATTGAACATATCTTTTACATGACCATACACATTCATTTCTACTTAGCATTGAATGGGATAACCTGATGACATGCATAAGAAATGGGTTATCTATAAATACTAGTAATTGAGTAATCAAGTAATAAAGTGAATAATATATTACATTTAGGAAATAGGCATATCAATGGAGCGCAAGAGAAACATGAACATAAGGGCATGATATAGCATGATTATCATAACATAGAAATGTGGAAGCTACATTTAACATGATATTAGCATGAGACGAGGATAATTTCACATAGAGCATGAGTAAAACCTCATTGAAGTTGAATTATCATGATAAAACCCTCATTTGACATGATGTATCATGATAATATTCTTTACACAATGCATATGAGTGCTATCAGGGTGCACCCTTCTTAATTATTTCATTTCATGCATAAGTGTGCCACATGGATCATACAACATGGAATCATGCAACAAAATAATTTATTACAGGAAAATGGAATGTGGAATACATAAATTAAACTCTATAAAAGATAATTAAATGTGCATAATGGTTAATATCCTTGATAGATAAATGAGCATGGGATTCACTACACAAGGACTTTGTTTTGGAAAATCATGGTGCAATTTCGGCAGCATAACAATGTGAACGAATATTTCATAAAAAATGGTTGATGGGAGATAAAGGGGTATCTCATCATATGTATATAAAATTGAAAATATGGGGGGTCATATATATACATGTCCAAATATATGTAATGGAATTTAGATGCATAATATAAAATATTTTCTTGAATGTAAATAAGGGAGAGAAATCACTAAAGGAATTTCAACATAGTAACAGGTGTACATGGGAGGCATTAATGAGAGAGAAAGTCTTATCTCATTATTAAAAAATAATGAGGTAAGTATGTGGGAGGTTTTAAATCATACCCCAATAGTTGAAATTGAAAATAAAAGGGCATAATAACCTACTGAAATTTGGACAAAAATAAGAAAGGAAGAAATCCCATATTTGGAAGTGTGATCTCAATGGCTTTGGAGAGTCTTTAGAGAGGCTTCATGTGATATTGGTGTGTCTTGGGAGGATTCTAGAAAGAGGAGGGAAGTTTTTGGTCGAGCTCTAATGGATTTGAGTGAAGATGAAGTGGGTGTCGGGGGGTTTATATAGGATAAGGGATGGAATTCTTTATTATTTAGGTTTTTGACCCCACATATTAAAATAATACAAAACACAAACCATCACATGTTTTTTGAAAAAGTTGAGTGGAGAACATTTTTTATAACTCTAATCATCAAAAATATTAACATATTAGGTTCTCTTTTGTGTAAGTTAGTCACACTCTCATGGAAATCAATTTAAAAGGTTAAAATGTTTTATAAGTCTTGGAGGGTCCACTAAGGAACCATAAAATTAATCAAACAAATATAAAATTACATTATTTTAATGAGAGAACATATATTGTCCTAAAATCTCATTTATAGTATTTTATTACATCACCATTGGGTCATTATGATTTCATAAAAAAAAATATTTGTTTAAACGGTATTAAATTTTTACCCAAAAATTTGACTATCTCAAAAAATTATGAAAAATTCACCATTGGGTAATTTTGACATCCTAATTACAAAAATAATATTCATTTTATCTAAATCATTTTCTAAATATGTTAATTTTTTACATTAAAACAAAAAATGACATTTATCGATAATTCATTTTTTTTAACAAAAACTACTTTCAAGACATAATAAAAATTACAATTGTATTCATAAAAAATATTAGATCAATTATATTTAATAAAAAGTTATTTAGTAATAATATTTTATTAAAATATTATTCAATTCAAAAATCCATTAATATATCAAAATATATTTCTTAATTGAATATTAACTAAATATACTATTTCTGATTTAAAACTATTTACAAAGTAACAATGATAAAATGAATATATATTCATTAATCAATATAAAAATAATTCACATAATCATAGTGCTAGGGTCTTGTTACAGAACCCCTTATAAGACTCACATATAACTTTAGGGTAAGGTGTGTGATGGTGACATACTCTTAGGGTGGCTCGCATATCATCACTCAGGTGCTAATCTCTACCAACTTCCACATATCCTGTAGGCGGTTCTGTTTGAGCTTAATGTGTTGAAGCCAGATTTGGCTTGGTCAAGGGTGACGACCAATGATTCCACCTTCTTTCCATGATCAAAAAATGGGACCTTTATGGAGAAATTCTATTAGACTAGGCCATTGCCTCCTTTTTCAATGTAAAATGGATTTGTTAAAGACCTATATTTATGCTATTCATGTGATCACTATTCGATGACTATATTGGCAATGGTAACAATTCTTAACGATATTTTGAAATAAAAAAACATAAAACTAAGGAAGTGTATATGGTTTATATGATTATTCTACACAATAATTCATTTAATTAGATCAATAGGAATTTTAATTAACAAAAGTTTGGGTGGTTACAATAGGAGCTCTGAATCGCGTAAGATTTCTGTGAAAAGAGAGTTGCGTGTAAGAAAGGGAAGTCTCATGCAAGAAGAAACATTCATGAAAGATCTATGTTACAAAAAAGTGCTGTTACATGAATAAAGTCAATTATTTCACACAAGGCATTAAAGTTTCACGTAAGATACTCAAGAGGGTTGTTCAAAATATTAGAGTTTCCCAATAATTTTTTTGGTAATGTAGTATTCATTAGTGGGTAAAAGTTGAACTTAAATATGGAATATACATACGGTAGAAGATGCATTAATTAAAGAAAATTAGGAAACCTACAGGTCCATAAACTATTATTGAATCACATTCAGGAGAAGTGATCAAAGGAAGAGGAATATAGTGATCATTTCCACTAGTAGTGATCCAGAGAAAGAGACCCCGGGAGTGAACAATTGTAATCTAGTGAGTAGAACCTAAAACATTTAAAGGCAGTGACCCTTGTTTTGATTGAAATCTAGCACATACCATCATTATTTTTATAGATCCTTAGTGAATTTGGTATAATCAAAACATCGTTGTTTTATGTTCCTTGTATGTATACTAATGGGGGTGAACCAATTAAAAAATAACCACTTCCTTGTGATTACTTTCCTACATTACATTCAATGAAACATAATTAGTTAAATAAAGAATGAATGAGATCAACATTAAAAATTTAGTTCAAACAAAGTGAATCTTATAGTAAAAGGGCCGAGATCGAGTTGGAAAAAAGGATTTAGAAAACAAATACCCTGATTTACCCCCTCTTAAGGTATCCAATCCCATTTTGGAATTAACAATTGGTATCAGAGACCGCGATTCATTTATCATATTTGGTTTCTCTTACTCGGTTCATTTGATTGTTGAAATTAATTTTTCAATTTTCTCTTATCAGGGTGTTCTATAGGAAAGGGTATATCTTTATAGAATAAGCATAAGTATAGTGAAATTACTCAGTGTGGAAGTGATACTAGAAAGGGTGTTATTCAGTTGAAGGAATACAACAATGTATCAGACTATGAGACTATTTATTCATTCAATGATACTATAGTAATGAATAAGGAACATGACATTGTATGTGATGTTGTAACTACTAATGACGACAAAACTCCATGAAGTGGAAAAGTGGAAATTTTTCATGAAACAAAGGAATCATATAAGAAATTAGTGGAATATATTATATCTAATGTTTTCAATTCGAAGAACTTGAAATTGAGGTCAAAAATCTAAAAGGATTAATTAAATGTCTTATTGAAATGGATACATATTTGAGGGTGAAGAATGATTCCCAATATGAAGAACATAAAATGATTTACAATAATAAAGAAACATTCAAAGCTACTGATAAGGGATAATTTCTAAACTCAGAAGTAATTTAGAATCTAAAATTAAAAAATGATGATCTTGCAGCATAGCTATCTAAACTACTTCCAAAGAACCAAAGGCTACAACAAGAGAATGCATGTCGTTCTGATTCGATTTCTCATGAAAAATTTAAAACAAATTGGAAAATTGAAATTATGTTCAAGATCACACGTAAATTAGAAGATGAGATGAGTAGTGTCAAGAATATCAAGATATAAATAAATGCTCAACTTGAATCAAGGGATATGAAGATTCAATAACTGGGAGGTGGGATAAGCTCAACGGTTAAAGAAGTTGAGAAATGTAATACCAAATGCAATCCCAATTTGAATAGTGAAATGAACTTACTATTTTATTATCCTTTGGTAGGTGATGTTGAAATAAAATAAATATATGTTATGTATGAGGAAAAATAAGAACATAATTTTTCATCAGAAAGGTCATACAGTTTTTAAAAAACTCGTATTGTATATGATGACCCCTCTCCCACGCATGCGACAAAAGGATCCACGAACAGTTCCAGAAATAGAAAAAAATTTATAGGTTCTAAAGAAAAACCTAAAAAGGATTTTATAGTATTTAATAAAGTATTTTTCTAATTCCATAAGATTAATAACCATACATAATCTTTTTGTTATGATTATTTGAAATACATTTCATCTTGTGATGATAGAAATATTTCTAATTCTGGGAATAAGAAGATGTGTCTAGATAAATATGAAATAAGAGTATCTTAGAATATTGTATTCCTGAAATAATACTATTATGGAGGAAGGGGTCAAACCATGAGTATGTGTAATGAATCCAATGAGTTCAATGTTAAAAGAAAACCTCATACTGTGTCAATATCTCAACCGAGAAATTTTTAAATGAGGTCTGTTTTTAATGAGATATGTTTTATATGTTTTAATCATAGGCATTTGAAAAGATATTGCAATAGGAAAAAACAATAAAAGTAAAAGGAACTCGAAAGAAGATCCTCAACTGCGGTGTTATCTAATAAGAGAGCATATATTGGAAGGCAACATGATAAAGTGAAAAATAGGTTTACAGTCTGAGTGGAAACACATGGAACTCGAAAAAATAATATTCAATCAACTCTTATGTTACACTCACAATAAGTATCTTGGAAAGGATATGAAAAATACAGTAAAAATGAGGGAATCTACTCTAGTTATAAGTAAGAATAATGTGCATTCAGTGAGGGACCCGCCACCACCAAGAAACAATTTGGAGAATCTTATTATAGATAAAAGAAAAATGAATATAGAATGTATTGAAAAATTCACATGTCATGACACATGTAGAGAAGTGAAGTAGGGAGAAAGAGACCTCAAATAGAGTAGGGGGTAAATGATGATGACAAGTAAAAATATTTATGATTAGAGAAAGAGTTTTGAAAAATATAATAATTGTGGAGCATCAAAGAAGGAATTCTGTATTGGAAGGTTTAAACCTCAAATTATGAAAATGAAACATCTGGAAGAACATATATATTAGTAGAAAACTCATCATGAGGGTAAAGAATGTTTTTCATATGGAATGAATAGTTGAAGTTGGTTGGGTATTTGGAATAAGTATGAAAATAGTACATTGATTTGCAAGAACATATCGAAGGTTCGGTCCATCCAGATCGACCAAAATCCTCGTCTTCAGGATTCTAGAGAACCCCCTATCCGTATGTGTATAAATTCTATTAACTGATGTTCATGTATTTGAAGTTCAAGGCGACATACGATATATGTGAATGGGGCATCAAAATACACAAATTGTTTATGTGTTGTGCTCCATAATTTCAACTAATTTAAATCAGTCATAAGAGATGGTGAATTAATCTGGAATAATTCAATGAAAGTAGATGTAAAAGTTTTGTTGACATTTCATTGCAATGTTCGACATGAAAAAAATGATTATGGAGAGAAAATTGGTTTTGATTTTAAATAGTGTGACCAACAATAGGATGAGTTTCACATCATAGGGGGAAAATTCACTCTTATAATCAGAAGAAAGTACTCAATGGGATATAAAGGATAAAAGTTTTTATTATCTGATATCAAGAATAGAAATTGCGGGAGAAGTATAAAAACTCAAGTAATTCATGATTATCTGTTGTTCTATAACTATATGATATTAGATAACTATTTTTAGGATACCATGAATATGCGAGAGAATTTCAATAATGTTTTAACATGAGGTTGAAAATGTAGTTGAAAGAAATGATTTCACTATAGTAGAGAGTGATAAGACTCTACAAACTACTGTGAAAAGTTTACTAATGATAGTGATAAGGAGATACAAATCTCAAGGGTATTTGAAGTGAAAAATTATGATTCATAAGAAGATAATAATTAAATGATGTATGGAGTAGTTGGAGATGAGAACTAGGTTCAAGCTACGAATGAAGAGTTTGAACAAATAAAAAATAATCAGAAATGGAATATTATTACAAGGCTAATAGAAAATAATTTCATCAAGAATAAATAGAGTACATGAAGAAGAAGTGTATACTGAGAAACTAGATGGTTTTATTATTAATGAAAATGAGAAGATTTTTTTTAGTTTAAGAAGGAAATTAATGGATTGAAGCAAGTCACAAGAGCATGGCATTCAAGAGTAGATCAGTTTTTGATGAAGTTCAGATTTTAGTGCGGTGGAGTTGTTTAAATTTCTATGTCCAAAATAATAGTAATCAAAGGATTATGGTGCTAGTTTATGTTGTTGAAATAATATTTTGTGGATAAAATAAATCTCTATGAAAATATTTTTCAAAATTCATGAAAATTGTGTTTGAAATGTCAGTGACTAGTGAGCCAATATTATTCCTCGGTTTACAGGTGACACAAGGAATGAATGACACATTCATTTCTCAATCTAAATATTACAAGGTGTTTTTTAGAAGGTTTTAAATGGTTAATTCCACTGATATGAAAATCTAGTAGCTACCCAAATGAAATTATGAAGAGAGAATGAGGTAAAAGAGGTTAATATCCAAGAATAAAATCATATCATTGGAATCCTATTGAACATAACAACAACTCAACCCAATATATTTTTCTCCACCTATGATGAAGAACGATATAAAATAAATCCCAAAGAAATCCACATGATTCTAGTGAAAATAATACTTGAGTATATTAATGGAATGGAGGATTTCAATTTTATGTATAGAAAAAATTATCATCAAGTGTTATTTGGATATACAGATACATATTGGGTCAGATCAATAAATGATAGAAAATCCAGATCATGTGGTGAATTATACTATTGCATATTTTTTATTTCTAATTTAGTAAAGAAACAATATTTCATTTCATTAAGAATCACAGAAGCTGAATATATTGTAGGTATTGAGGCATACACACTATTGTGGTGGATGAAACAATATAATGATGATATGTGAGTTGAAGTGAAGTCTCCGATTGGAATCCATTGTGATAATTCAAGTGATATAAATATAAAAAAAATCAATTCTATCATTTTAGGAAAATACACATTTAAATCAAATATCACTTTATCAAGGAGAAGATGTCGAAATGTCATTGTGAAGTTGGATTATGTTCCTACAAAACTACAAGTTGTGGGAATTTTGACAAAGTCCATACCCAAAGTAGCATCTGAAAAGAATTTATGGGCTTTGGAGTTTATTTGACTACCCAAACATTAGAAAGTGTGGATGTAGACCCCCCCCTCTCAAAGTTAAGGCGTGTTTTTCCCTTATGTATAAATACATGTTTTTGCCTTGTTGAAGACCAAAAAGGAGTGACCTTTGGGTTCATAAAAAAGTTCGAGAATGTGTGGATATTAAAAGGGATAATATTTCATAGTCATTATATAAGGAGAAGATGATAGGTGAACCAACGAGATTAGGGGTAGTGATATAGGGGGAGCATCAAGATATGGGAAGTATTAAATTTGATGATTCTAGAAGTGATTGATCAAAGGATATATATCACGATATTTGGATTGTTATAAATGTAGAAGAGTGGGTTTAGAATAGAATGATGTAATTCATTGATTAACTTTTTATATTGTTATTATTTCTCAGGCTGAGCATTGATCATGTGGGCATAGAGTAAGTGCTGAGTAAATATTTTATCATTATTTGAATTGCATGAAGAGAATGGTGGTAGAATATTGAATAATCTAGAAAGTGGCATAAATTCTTGAACATGTAGTCAACAAACCCAAGGGGGAATATTGTTTGTAAAAAACCCCTCAAGGTAACATTGACGAATTTTTGGGTTGATTGTGTTTGTTGAAAAATAGGGGTTTTGTAGAATATTATGGAACTATTGAAATTATTGAAAAGTTGTGTTGAGAAGGACTCATGAAAAATGAATCTATGTTCTGAAGGTGGTACAAAAATATCATATATAAGGTTGCACATTTTTCCAGTGTTTTCAAAATATTTGGTCCTCAAAATAGGAAAATAGAGAAAGATGTTCTTGTAAAAGGATGTTGCGTTCAAGTTTGAGGGTGGTTTGTAATGTTGCGCACAATCCATGATTCCAGATGGAACATTAAAATATTGAAAAGTAATGAATTTATTATAAGATTTGTAATTTTCATAAAATATGAGGTTGTGAAAACGAGGCTTGTGTGACTAATGCGACGTTAAATTGGGTTTGTGTGCTTAGACATGATCTTGCATGACATGTCGAAACTTCCATGCATGGGCCAGCGATGCCTATAAATAAGAGATTACCCCACTTAATTTTATCAGTTCAATATTTATAGAGAATTGGAGCTCTAAATGTTGTTATATTTGCGTGAAAAGTTAGTTTTGCAAAAAAAGAGAAGTTACATGCATGAATATATTTTCAAGCAAGATTGAGGTTATGCATAAGAGGCATTTCGAATAAAATGATAAATGTTACTTATGATGCATTATTGTAGCGCGTAATACAGTCAAAAGGGTTCTACAAAATATTAGTGTTTCCCAGTAGTTCTATGGTAAAGTAATATTCATTATTGGATGAAAATTATACTTCAATAGAGCATCTACATATAGTGGATGATGCATTCATTAGAGAAATTCAAGGCGCCCAAAAGTCAATTAACTATGATTAAATATTTTCCAAGAGTACTGAGAAAAGGAAGACGATGATAATATACCTTTACACTAGATGTGATTCATCGAAATAGACGTAGGGAGTGACACTTTGGAATTTAGTTAGCAGACCCCAAACCTTGTAAAAATAGTGAGCCGGGGTATAGAAGAGATTTAGCTCTGACTATCATTATTGGAAGTGATCCTTAGTTAATTTTGTACAATTGGGATATTTCTGTTGTATTCTTCTTATATATAGCCTAGTGATGGTGAACCATTTAAAAATTGATGTTTCCTTGTCATCTCTTTCATGCATTACATTTTAAGAATCATTATCAGATTAAGAATGAAAGAATACGACCAACATTAACACCTAAGTTAAAACAAAGTGACCCATACAATAAAAAGGAAAACATTGAGTGGGGAATGAACAATTAAGAAAAGAATATATATACCCAAATTCACCACATCTAAGGGTATCTATGCCCCTTTTGGATTTAATATATTTTCACTATGAGAAAATACATGGATGCATTTCATTTTAATATTATTGATTATATGGCATGTGTTATAAATTTTTTACCCTTCCATTATTATTTTTCTCATCGATTCATTATTTATTTTTCTATATTTACCCTTACTGGGAATTTTAGTTCACCATTAATTTTGTTTCCTTTCTATTGTTATGAAGATGAATTCTTTTTAATGGGTTTTATGGATAAATAGATTTTATTTCCAGTATGCTTTATTTTATTTTCTCAATCTAATATGGTTATCATGTATGCAATCTGGTTTTCCAAAACTGATATACTATTTAGTCCTTTGGGATTTTAATATTATATATTTCAATGTAATGATGTAATGAACTGACTCTGAGATACAAGGTTCATAGGTATACACTACTAATCCAACCTTATGTATTTTTAGATATTCTGAAAACATCAATGGAACCCCTCTTAATGAAAATCTAAAAAGTTAATCTCTCTAAGATTTCACTACACATAAATTTCATTTTCTGTTACACCAAAACTCTATAAAATGGGGCATTAGGATAATCTTATAAGACTCATGAAAAAATATAGAAAATAGTAAAAACCTTTCCTTCAATTTGGGTTGTAACATACAATGTTTATGTATTAATTTTCTTTCAACTAGTAACTTGTACAATTATTTCTAAACATATAATGCTTTGTTGAAAATAAACCATATAATATATGATTCAAATTGACAATAATTCATTTAATCATAATAGTAAATTTCAAAAAAAATTATCGGAAACAAAGAATTATAGGCCATGGATTTTTAAATATTATAAATTAATAATTACCTTAAAATTGCATAAAATAATATGGGATAATAAATACAAAAGAATTAAATTTTTACCACTAATAAATACCCAGGATCATATTTATCCTTCAGAATTGTGGTTAGTATAACTAAAAGAATAATGGATAAATATAACGAAAGGATAATTATTTTTTATATAATTTAAAAAATTTAATGAATGATATTTGGGATTAGATAATTTAGAATGGAATGAATTTACAGAATTCAATGGGTGTAATATGGATATTATATGACACTTATAAAAGCCTATACAACTGTTTATTATTATACTAGGAAATATATTACCAGATCCAAATAACCAATATGTAGTTTATATAAATAATGCATATTTAACTGATAAATATATATACGTATTCATTATAAATAAATTAATATATATATATTATAAATAATCTAGAAAAAATAAGAAGAAACTAATTAATTTTATAAAATACATTTAATTTTGATGTGAATTTTTATTTTTTTATTTTCATTAAAATTTTCAATTTTAAATAATGATATAAATAAAATATATTGATATAAATCATTTAATTATTACGAAAATAAATAAGTAAATTGATTAAATAAATTAGGAATTATAAATAATAATAATTAAAAAATTTTATATATATTAATTTTGTTGTTAAAAAGATAAATTTTCAATATTTTATGTATAAAATTTCATGATATTAATTATTCATATATGTCTAAAAATATATTAAAATTCAGTTAAGTATTATTACATAGAATAGAATAAAAATAAATAAATTTGTTTTCTTGGAAATATGTATTTCGAAAAAAATATTTTCATACATTATGTGTTTCTATTTCAAAATTATTTTTAATGAATTTTGAAAAAAAATATATAATAATGTATTTTATAATATTAAATTCAATTCCATTATTAGTTAATAAGGTTAATTTAATATATTTTTTTGAAAAGACATAATTTTCCTTGGTAGTAAGTGTGTTACTATAATAAAGGGCTAAATGAGGATAACAGGTAAATTTAAGGCGTAAACTCATTAAATATAACTATACATTTTTACATAAATGTATGGATTTTAGAAAGATTGAATTATCTTTCTTACATTATAATTTTAGTGTCACATTCTTTGAAAAATTATTTTGTTTATACTAGATAAAATGGGTATTTTCCTAAATCCCACTCATTCTCACATATAGGAGTACCCCTCCACCACCCTTTTTAAACACCGAAAAATTCATGTTATACCCTATAATAATCCTATATTATTTTTAATTTTCATACATTACATTTTTTGAGGTAGAATTCACAATAAGAATCCCTAAATCCCTCATATATAAGGTGGACTACAAAAGATGAAATTATTTATTCTTTTTTATTGACTTTTTATCTATTTGAATCATTTTATTATCCTTATAACACTTCAAAATACTTATTTATTACATTAATACTAAATATATAAAATATTTAACATGATTTAATAGTGATATTTATTAACATAACTTCATAATCATACTCATTCATTGCTTATAACAAGTTCTTATTTAGATTGGTTTAACCACCCAATTAAAATATCTTTAAAGTTTTATAATGATTAGTTAACCAAAATTATTTAATTTTAATATAGTATATTAAAATGTAATGATTTTTTATTTATGTTTTTGGAGTGATAGTGATAATATATAAGCCATCACTAATATAACACAATATTTTCGAAAAAAATTACCAAAACAACTGTGTTATCGATTACAACATAGAGAACCGTACCTTGAAAATAGTAGAAGTAAAAAAATAATATAAAATATCGTTAAATAACTAGTTATATAGTAAATTTACTATTTATTAAATGATTAACTCATGAAGATGGAATGTTGACTAAAATTACCACACCAAATAAGACAACAAACAACTAATACTATGAACAGTCATCTATCAATATAACCCCGAAATAAGTAATAAAGATAAAATAAATTTACATAAAAAGTAATAACTATGAATAAGGTTATAAAATATATTATGAATGATTATATTTTTTTTAATGGACTCTAGTGTACTTCTAAGTAATTAAAAATCCATGGTATGTTATTTTATTAAATTAATATCCATTTAGTGAGATGTATAACTTATTCATTGATTATATTCTTATAAGTTTACCTTATTTTAACATATTTTTTATTATATTGTTTTTAAAATTCATTTTTTTTTGTTTTTAATATTTTTATAAAATCCATTTCAAATGATTCATTATTCATATATTATGATTCTCTTAAGGGATTTGTATCTTAGTTTACAATAATTATGTATTTTTTCTTAATATAAACCTATTTTTATATAGTTTATAGACTATCACATTTTATTATGTCATAATTTTTGAATTATTATTCATGATATTAAAAATTAAATTTCATGTTATTTTATTCATTTTAATTTGATACATATATTACCAAAGTTAGTAGTGTTTTCCCTGACTCATTATCCTTTCTGTTAGATAGAACCATTATCCTTTGACAATCTTCTTATATGTTTGTTATATTGTAAAATTTATCTATTATTTATGTTATATTATAATATCATCTGGGTAAAATTCAATTCATCATATAAGTAATGTTTTTGATTTATTAGTTATAATATCCCAAGACTCCTACACCATGATCCTCTGATGGAATCCATAATTTTACATTTAAGGATTTAATAACGATAATTTTGACCTAATTTATTTTCATCAAACCAAACAAACTCGAATGTAAACTTTTGATCACTTAATATTTGTTGGAAATTCTAGGTTTACAGTTTAAAATAATCTATAAAATCTCATACATAAAAAAATCAAATGATTTGAAAAGAATATTTATCCAATTTAACATATCTTTTCTTATTTCACAATAGTTCATCAAAATTATCCTTGTGAAATAATTTATGGAAATTAATAATTCAATATGAATCTTTAAAAACTATGGAAAAGGATACATAAGATTGGAGATTTCAAAATCTTAGTAAGGGGAAACATTATCATTAACAAATGAATGTCATTAATTAGAATAAGAGTGCCTAATGTAATGATGACACAATCAAATTTCTTGAATGAATCATAAAAGAACTCAAACCCATCAATAATTGGATAATGAAATATAAAACCGTGGAAAATGATAGAGTCACAAAAATAAATATCCAAAATCCATGTGATATCAATATAAATCATTATAAACACTATAAACTCATAATAAGTAATTAAAATTCTATTGGGTAACTTGGATTATAACTTTCAAAAACCATTTCAAACCCATTAAAATTAGAATAATCATATATCCATGTTCCAAAATTATCATTACCAAATGCATGGGAGATCAATAATTGGGATCACCCTTTTTTAATGGATATAAAGTTCACCCATTATTCATGAGCTATTATGGGACTCAACCCTTAGTATAAGCTATATTGGGCTCACCCAAGAGCTATAATGTGGTTCAAAATATTGTATAAGCTATATTGGGCTCACCTGTTTCTTATAATACTCTATTTCCATATTAAAAATAAAACTATTTAATCATAAAATTTATATATAAAATCATTAATCATACATAACCAAATAAACCCATATAAAAGAAATGGTTTTAATATCAATCCCTTTGAAACATAATTTACCCATAGTAAAAGAAAAAGGTTCCATAACAATCTCCTTAAAACATGATTAACTATATGAAAAGAAACTCAGTCCATAAAAATATCATCAAAATATGTTTAACCCATGGAAAATAAATTGGTTCTATAAAATTATCTTTGAAATAAGATTAACATGTGGAAGCGAAATAGGTTCTTTAACAATCTCTTTGATGCATGATTATCCATGGAAAAAAGGGTTCCTTAAAATTAATTTTGAAAAAATAATAATACATATAAAGAAATAATAATGATAGTGTCAATAATTTTTCTTCCCAATGTATGATAAGTAAAAATATGGGTTTTTGGCATTGATGAATGGAAAGTCCCTTAAAATATCATTAAAAACATTCCTGAGTAAAATAATCATTAAATATTCAATATTCCTAATACCACATTAAAACATTTAAATCCTAAACCCCATGAAGGAATAAAATTTAAAAAAACATTATATAACATGATAATAAATAAAATTTATGATATAAAATTTCATATATATGTATATACACCATATAAAAGAAATTAGTGGTGAATATAACATTAATCTAAATGATGTAATCACTGAGACGAAAACCCCTTTCCATGAGTCTGATTTTTCATTATTATCTTATATCTCTTGGAATAATAAACATATATTAATAATTTAATTACAAAAAAACTTTTCATGTTAATTATTACTTTTATCTCACTTATTATCATGTTATATACAATAATATAGTTGATTAAGTTTACATCAGGTGATTCGACCATATCCAGTTTATGTGTCAAAAAAGAAATTGGAATGTCAACTATGGTAAAATTGGTCATTATTTAAACATATCCATAATAATAATCTGGAAACATTCATAATAATTATACATCATTTAATATTTAAAAACTAATCTTGTAGGATGTTAGTGAAAAATGAACCAATTTTACAATCATGGAGACGGTAGATCGTACGTATTCCTGAGTAACGTTCTCTTTTTTCAATGATCATTATAGAAGTAAGGTAAGTAACAATTATATTTAGATTAAAAAAAATATTTCATAAATAAATTATTATCTAATTATACATACTCATATATATCATTTTTCTTTTGCGGTGGAGAAAAAAAATTATCACATAGCATTGAGGAGGTAGTAGTCCACATATTCACAACATACATTATCCTTTTTCAGTGTGTAAAAATGTAAGAAATAACGTGATATATTATATCTTAAAAATGATAATTATATAATATCGATGTCATTAATATAACATATATTCATTATAGTTTCCCTTATTACATCGCATGTGACAAGTTAGTGAAAAAATATTTGTATCGCTTTGTGTGGTGGTAGTCCACCGTACACAAGAG
Organism: Viscum album; assembly: GCA_963277665.1. NCBI lineage: Eukaryota > Viridiplantae > Streptophyta > Magnoliopsida > Santalales > Viscaceae > Viscum > Viscum album. The sequence goes on from OY728133.1 coordinate 1,498,293,820, forward strand.
CGACATTATAGTTTCCTCTATGATGTGAAATGTAAAAATAGACTATGAGATATAATGAATAAATAGATAGTATTATGTTATAAAAATAATAAATATCACGAGTAATCTATAAATCAATCATTATTCTGAACCACGAAAGGTGGTAATGAAATAACAAACAACCTCAGTTCACGAGGTAGTAGTCCACCGTACACATGAATAATGAATGCGTATACCATTTTATAGAACTGTGTGTAGGTTCATGACATAACCTTAAATAACAACATATCATTATATTTTTTATACTTAATTTATTATATAATCATTATATTAAAATAATTTAATGTGTGGAGATGAAAAAAAAAACCAAAGTGCTCATTGAAAATTGTTACATCTTCATCATGTAAGTCCTTTTGGTTTTCACCAATAGACTTTTGTGGATTACTTTAATACCAATGTGAGCCTTTGAGGATTTGGTAATGTATATTGGGAGTTTAGATTGGTAAGCATTGGGTGAGAAAAAATTATTCAGAGGTGTGAAGAAGAGAGGGGATGAGTACCTTTCTATAGTGGTGGAGGAGTGAAATACTTGTAAATATCAAAAGGTAAATTCTATTAGGCTGAATGAATTATATCATCTACCTCAAAAATATTTGAATAGGAGGGAATTTATGTTTGAGAAAAAATTACATCCCAAAAAAGTGAATAAAATCATCTTTATCATTTGGTTCCAATTCTTAATTTTTACTAAATTTTATCTTTATAGATTTTACTAAGGTATCTTGTATATTTTTATTTACCTAGGAAATTATTCATTTAAAAAAATAATTATAAATATCAATATTAGATAATTTAGATATATAGATTCTTAATATTATATCCACTTAAATAAATAAAAATATTATTAATGTGTAAAATTAATTTCATTACAATCACATGTAATGCATAGAACACCATTTAAATCATAACAGTGTTAATTAATATTATTTTTTTGAATAATATTATTGATCATAAATTAAGATCAAATTATCATAAATAATAATAATTATTATTCCAATTAAATATACTCATTTTACTAATTTAATTAATATAATAGGAAAAATTAAATTCAAAATTAGTCACGCAGATGGGATGAGAAATCATGTTTTCAATGTGAAAAAGTATTAATGTTTACTATGTTTTTATATCTAAAAATATATAAAAATGATTAAAATGACAAAAATTGGATTAAATGTTATAAAATTGAACTATATAATATTTAAAACCATTTAATATAATATTTACCACCATAAATTACACATATTAAAAATATGTTTTAAAATAATTTATAGGATTTTTCACTATTGATCAGTGAACCACATATATGTCATGAAGAATTCTTCCCTTCATATTCATCTCATAATGATAACTTAGAGAATGTATGATCCATTTCATCCCCTTCTTGGACCTTTTTCTTAAGTGAGGGATGATGGTCCTCTCCCACTCCCTTTGTCTACCCCCTAACCACACATTTAATCATTCGTTATCCCCTCTCTTCTACCGAGCTTCCTGATAATAGATTCCTTTCCTAAAGTTCACTCATACACATATGGGGTACCATCGGTCATAAATTATTCTATAGAGATGACATGAGACTCAGTGATCATAGATCTATCTTTGGTGTCCCTGTTTGGAATTAAGTGATCTACTTTGGATGTCTTTGCAGATTTTTGTTTTCATTTATGGATGTTATAAGAAATGGAAATCATTGGGCTCTTAGATCTAGGGAATTTCTTTATTAGATTATCCTCCAAAGATGACCTGATCCTTGCATGGGAGAACTATCCCTGAATTATTTTATGTTATCATTTTTCTATTTTTGGGTGTTATTTTGACTTTCATTTGAAATGATATCCAACCCACATTTCCATATGGATCTCCCTTCTTATTCTCCCGATAAAATTTCAAAACCCATAGATCCTTCAGTTCATTGGAAATATGGTTGGTCGATACCTTTGGTCGGGTCATCATATCTATGATATTTTCCATCCAATATGTCAAAGGATTAGTATCTAAGTCAATGTATCCCTGAATTTAAATTTTTTTATCACCATCAAGATCAATGGTATGTTATGATGGTGGTAACATTTTTTCTATGAATCATTGGATTTTTTCTTTTTCTCCAATAAATGCATGGGTCATGATGCACCTAGTTGCTGGAAAGTAAAGCATGGAATTTACTTAGAGTTCCTTCCAGATAAAGTGTTGGAAGATGTTCATCCAAATAAGTCCATGGGGATGGTTGGATTGAGAACCCTGAATGTTTGACCCCCAAATGACACCCCTAAGGAGGAACGAATGGGTACTGGTGGGAAGTTACATTCTATTTCCATCTTGAAAATGGTGAGAAACATGTATCGTGAGCTGCCAATTGTTAGAATGTTTGATCATTTTAAGAGGAAATTCAATGCCATAATTTTTTCATGTCATATTCAAGATTTTCCATGGGAGAATAAAGTTGAAATTTCATCCACAAACATCAAAAAAGAACAATTATGTAATTAGGGCTCAATAGAGATTAGGATGGTTGCATTTCTCACTAATATTTACAAGGATAGAGTTACTAGTAATGATATATGACATCATAACCAATCAATACCAATGTATACACTTCATGTTCAATTGAATGAGTCCTAAAAAGGTTTTGGTTATCAGAACCATTTTTCGGTCCTAAGTGATGGTGGTACAATACCTTATGAAGAAAGAAATATTGAGGAGAAAGGATATGAAGAGATTCATTCTTTAAGAGGCAGTTCAGATTAAAAATAACTGGATATTGATTTTTCTTTTGAAACTAGTACATATGAGAATAACTATGTGTAATGTATGGTAGAATATCGTCAATCCTCCCCAAATAATGGAAAGGAGATCCTTGTGGATTTAGATGGATTTATTCAGCATGTTCAGAGGCTATAGAGTTGGAAGGGATATTCAAATATACCTAGTCCCCACAATACATAGTTACGTAGCCATGGTAAAATCCAACCAAATATGTTAACTTCTTCTACAGACATCCCAAAGAGTATTTCTGAGGGGCTTGACCTGTATGTGGAGCTATCATCTCATCCTTGTGATAAGGCATTTGAATCACTAACAGTGGAAAGAACTACCATAATTCCAATGACATAAATTAATAAGGATGTCAAATCTTTAAACTCCCAAGATGTACTCATGAATTATAATGAAGAAATGATAGAGGAGTCATTCTAGATCATGATAACAAAGTAGGATTCACACAAAATGTTTGAAAGACCTTCAAGAGTTTATTTAAATGAATATAAAATATCATAGATTGATAAAAAGAACCAAATTTTCATATGTAGCTTCAATGAGGGGGGAATATCATATAGGAATATGTTCATACTTGGTAAAATGTGGAATTTATTCACTAGGATCTCAATAAGGTGAACCCATTAATGGAGGTTACCTCCATCGACTGATATCTATTCGACATATATAATTCTAACCGCTTTAAATTATACTGGATTGGACTAAAAATTTCCTATGTGGATTGAATTTTTGTTATATGCAATTTTATTTATTTTCTAACTATTTCAAAATATGTTATTATGAAGTAAAATATATATTTATTAGTTTACTAAATTATTTTTCTATATTATTATAATAAAAGTTGAGTGAAAAAGGTCAGTAATTTGGAATATTCATTAGAAAATAAATCTTCTCATAAAAATATCAGAAATTCACCCTATGATAATTTTGATATATAAATTTCAATAATGAAGTTTATTTTTTCAAATAATTTATTTAAAAATCCCAAAATTTGGTTTTAAAACAATGTTACCATTAAAAGAATATAAAACTACCTTTTGGAAAAATAATGCTTTTTATACTTATTTGTGTATTTATTCCTATATTAAGCCTATAAAACATTTTAGATGGATTTCAAATAAAATTATTGAATATATAACATATAATGATCATTATGATCTTTTAATAATATTTAATAATTATTTCTATTAAGAAAAAACACCTTTGGTGCATACCAATAGGTTTTTTGAAAAAACATTTCCTTTATATTAAATTAGTTTTTATTTTCATTTATAATTATTTATTAAGAATTGAATTCATTATATAAACATGTGTAAAACATATTTTCATCATTTGTTTAATCTTATTCATTCCCTCTATTCAACCTGAAATATGATAACTATCAGAACATTAATAGTATAATATTGTTCTCTAAAACTTGATCTTGTGTGTAATATATATTTTTGATGAGTGTTGATGTTCCATTCAATGGAAGACATAAATTATCATTCATATAATAAAAAAATTAACCATTTATTACATCAAAAAATATGTGGAAGAATTCAAATAAATTTTAAATAATATATTTCATAAAATATTAGGATTTCACATTTTTACTTCATAAGGATGTTCTATCAGAAAGTGTTAATTTCTACATTATAATCTAGGAATTTTTATATCATGTTCAATTGACTAATTACAAAAAATATTTTTATATATCATTTTAAAATTAAAATATGTTTTTTATTTTATAATTATCAATTTACTTTTTTATTTTATTCAAAATGAATTTTATATCAATTATATTGATGAGTGTTACATTTATGGGATAATTTTTTTTAAAATGGTACTTTTTTACAGTTTTTTTTATTTTTTATATTCCACTGCACTTGTCATATACATTATCAATATGAATTTTTAAGGTTCCATTATTTGGGATATTTTTTAAATAACATTACCATTTGTTGTTACCTTTTTAAAATAATTTTTCATGTGATATGCATGGTTTTTATAAAAAAATTACAAAAAAAATTAAATAAATTATTTTTATAATTCGCTTCAATTATCCAATCATTAAAATATATATTCCTTCAATGTGAAATTATTAATGGTTTTAAAATTTAATAAAACACCTTTTTTTGAAATAATTTTAAAATATAGTTTAGGACATGAATTTCTTTATTTTCTATTATTTCAAGATTTGAAAATAGATAAGGAAGTGGTTTATTAAATATTTTATTTTTTCCTATCTTCCTCTAAAGTATTTATCAACTATGTTAATATTATTTTATATTCCATCCATTAAATTATTCTTATGGAGTTTTTCTTCCAATTAGGCATTTTTTTTAAGATGAACATGATGAGAAATAATTCACTTGGATCATTATAAAAACAGTCATGTATCAATGGAGATGAGGAAATGAAATCGATATTAGACGATAAATCTATAAATTTCTTTTTTTACCTCTATTTTAACTTCATTTTGTAAATATATCCTTATTTCTTATGGATTCATATTATGAGTACCCTATGCTTATTTCTTTTAATTTAAGTGTATTAACCATGATAATAACAACTTTTAATTAATTAGGGATAAATTTTAATATTATTGTATATACATTTATTATATATAGAAAAATTTTATAATTCAATAATCGACATATAATCTCGGTTTTGATATGTTCTTTAACATTCATAGCATCACCCAATTTCTTACACTGAATGATTTTTATGTCTCAAATTATTGATATAGAACCTGTTTTATTTTTATGGTGTACTCTATCTATGAATTTTGATTTATTAATGTGAAATATTAAATTAGGGATTATCCTTATATATCATATGGGTATGAAATTGTATATCCCTTTAATACATTGAGTAAAGAGTTAAATCTCATGAGATGACATGTTCGGGACTGAGGAGTGTTCCCAATGAAAAATTCTTATGTGATGATGGAGTGAACCGATTCCACATTGTTTACAGGAATAGGGAGAAACAAATACGCTACGTTATGATGGTCTTATAATTGAGCCTTTATATAAGAAATGATTTTCTAAGATTATACTTTTCAATATTACCATTTTATGCCTCTATGTAACATAATTATGGTTTCATGTTTCTATATTCCTATATTTCATTCAAATATTATACCAAAATAATTAGTAGAATTTTTTTAGAACAATTTTAGTTTTAGTATTTGGTTGGGAACATGGTCATGAAAAAAATTGTGAAAGGTATGTCTGTAGAAACTCATATTCTTTATGACCAACTAAAGAAGTATATTTGGAACAAATAGTCGATATAAATAAAAGTATCTATATATTCATATTTTAATGGAAATGTTGAGTTTATTATTCTTACACAATATATTAATTTTCATTCCATTGTTGAAACTCTTAATGGGGTGAATTGATGTTTTAAATAAATATAGAAATTTCTCCAACAATAGGAAGTATATAATCCAAAATATATAAATTTAAAACCATCTGGGTAAAGGAAGATAATAAAATTTTCAAAATTAAGAATCTAAAATAGTAAGAATTAATTGTGGTAAATAATAAATTAAATTATAAATAAAATAGTGTAAAAAAATTCAATTGAGTTATAGGTAAATGAATGAAAACTAGTTTAAAATATATTATTAAAGGATATAATATTTTTTCTCAATGTAACTCTTCACTTTTAATCCCATGAGTCCAGAGGATTAGTACATTGATCCAACGAAACTATGTTTTGAAAATATATAACTTACTCATTCCAAAATATTAGAGGCATAAGTCTCATCCCCAAACGTCTTCATCCTACATGGGAAATAAAAATCCCAATCCAAAAAATCCTATTTCTTATAAAGATTTTAATCATCATACTCTTTATCCCATGGAATAATTTAAACTATAATTTTAGAATCACCAGTTTTGATCCTCGTAGATATTTGAACATACATGATAAAAAAATGATAGGAATCTGAAATAGAGATATTTTATAATAAAAAACATAGAATCATAATATCTATGAACACTATGAGAAACACATAGAATCTGATGTACTCATGAATTGAGTTTTTTCAATGCTCTCTAATGAATTTTGATTAGTGTTTAATCAGCCACTATTCCTGAAATACTGATTCTTATATTTATAGAAATTAAATGAAACCAAATCATAATGTTAAACTCATAGATCTGTGGGTACAACCCTTATTTGTAAAAAATAAAGTTGTTCCTCACATGATTATACACTAGAACTAATGTAGGATAATACATTATGTTATATAAGTTTATGGATTAGTATTATCTCATTACAAACATGTGATTAATAAATTAAATCTATATTAAAATATAAAATTAAATACCTTATAAATGTATATACAAAACAAAGCGTATGTTGTGATTAATCAAAAAAAATCTATAAAAAATCATTTTTTGAAAAGGACTCAATTATCCCCCCCTTTTTAGTAATCACAATACAAAAATGTAATGAAATATAAGATGAAATAAATTTTAATTACCCTTTTTTATAAATTTTTTACCCTAACTATTATATGAAATTAATGACGATAATATTCCCATATTAAAAAATAGAAAAATAATACCATTATCCCATATTAAAATTTTTTCTTTCCTTTCTACACTGTCACGAATCCACTTTCTCCTCCAATGGGATTATCAAAAAAATGTGTGTAAATTAAGAAATGGTAAATAACATGTTGATATGAAAATAGTAAGTATTATTTTCAAATAACTATTCAAGGAATGATAATAATATAGATCCATTGGAACTATGGAAGGATAAACACAAATGAAATGTTTAAGAATAAACATAAGGTTGTATAAGAATAAATCCAACCATAGTAAGTGGGTCTTCATTGAAAATATATAAGGTTACAACATGAAGTAAATTATAGAATCGAGAAATTAGTTTTTATTTTTTACTTTTAGAAAAACACATTCATAAGTTGTTATTCTAAAATACAAACAAGAAATATCTTTAAAATTCTATTTAATTGTATTTTCTTATATATGTAGTCACTATATAAATAGTGAGTGTAATTATATATAAAAACTTAATTCCTCCCCAATTTATGATATTTATTTCACTAATGGGATAATTATTAAAAGGAAAAATAAGAGGATAAAATAGGACTCATAAACCCCATTTTCTATTTAATGTATACAAATCCTAAAAAATTTAATGGTTTTGTAAATATATAAACTAGATGATTTTAAATTACAATTATATCAATAAATATATCTCCATTTTTTGAATATAATATTCACTAGATATGATGGAAATAGAATAAAATAAAAAATTAATGTTGTTATTGGTATTTCATCATTCCATTGAGTAGTTCTTTGAGGTTTACAAGAAAATAGAAAGTATACTTTCATCTATGTATTCTATATTTAATGAATGTTTGTATCAAATTATTCATCAATTTTAGTTTTATGAAGTAGTTTTGATGAATAATATTCCAGGAAACATGTCGTACTGGTGGGTTCTATAGCTCGTACATGAAATTCCATCGTGAAATGTAATCAAGAATTGGAACCCAATAATTATTGGGTATAAGAATATTAAAAAACAAAACCTTTATAACCCACATCTATCAAACTCCAAAATGTATATAAAAATTATGTACTTTTGAAATGTAATCCATAAATGTTCAAAATGATCAGAACTTATTCAAGGTTAAATAATAGTTCCATTGACTACCCCTATGGAATTCATTAAAAAGACGTTCACCCTTCATTGTAAAATAGTTGGTTTTGAAAAATGACTTTATCAAATATATAATAAAAGCTAAAAATGATGTACTAAATGGATTTCACTATTGTAGATTCTTATAAAAAGTAACCAATCCATAAGTAATATTATAAATCACCTACATAATATTTTTGACATGAGAATTTAAAATTACATCATATTATTAGAGGTTGAAAAAGAAATATATTTAAAATTTAAATTAAAAGTATGTTTTAAAATTTTATCATTAACCTTATAAATATCATACATAGCCTTAATAAATCAATAAAATATTTTCTCTTATCTTGTCACATGTTAATGCATTTTATCTGTAATGACCCAGAAATTTGAAGGAAATTTTTTTTCTTAATTCATTGAAATTTTACGAGCCTGCTGTTTCTAACGGCACCTTATTCCGAGGCCCGGTGTGCCCAGAATCAATTTCTAATGTTTATATTGGTTACATTCAGTGAATGTACATGCAGGTTTTTCGATCATTTTAACTGGTGCTCGGAATTGAAATCCTAGGACACCGATGAACTCGCATCGCCAATCTTTACTTATGGGGACCATTACCGCAGTTGCGTTCTGTCGTATGTGGTAGTAAAAATTTGGGGATTCGTTATGACTTAAATAAATTGTTGTCTTACAGATTTTTTTAAGTTGAAGTTAATTCCTCTAAATGGATGATGGAGGTGGGGCCCACACCCCACCTAACATCCCATGGGAGGATATAACTAAGGGTGGTGGGGCCCGCACGAACCCCTAACTTATCACCTCCCCTTAAACATCCCATTTAACTACCCTTCATTAATTCTTGACACCTCTTCTCTTTTATTAAGGTAGAACCTCTCCACCTCCCACCTATTGATGATGCCAACCATTTAACTAATAATCTTATTAATTAATTGGAAACCCACTTTTGAATTATTTGGATTTTCATGGCACTTCTTTAAAATGGGAGAGATATATTTTAATATTTTCCTAAGAAAATATTTTGGTGGGAACCTCTGGAGAAATAAAAGAACACCATTCTTCTCTCGACAGAGAACACTCCACAGTGCGAAGAACTCACCACGACCCGAAGGATATGAAGAAACTTCTTAAATCTTCTTCTTCCTCCACGTCAATGGAAGAGACACTGCCCCGGGGAATGTCACAAATGATAATGGAATCGACATCGTTCTTCTGTGATGCCCGACCACCATGATGTTCGTCTTCTGTGGTTCGATGACGTGCTACGTCTTTTCGAGTTAGGGGAATTGTATTGAATTTCTCCTTTCCTTTTTGAGGAATGAATGATAGGAGCGGACCGAACTCTGCACGGTTGATCTGCGGATCACTCGTTCAAGAGGGTTGGGATTCAAATATGATATGGGGTTAGGTTCGGGTTTGGTTTTAGTTTGAATACTTTAATCTTGATTGAAAACATCTAACACGAAGTGCTCGGGCCAAAAAACAAGCCCGAACCCTACAATGGTTGTTCATTTGTGCGCGGATTGACGGGCGACGATGAAACAGGACCGCAATGCCGATTTGGGGATTTTCTGTGGATTTCAGGTCCCGATATGATCATAGCCGCATTCGGTGGTCGAAACAGACCATTGGAGAGCATCCGGTGGTCTGTTGAAGGTGGTGGCGGTGCGCCACCAGAACAGGCCGCCGCGGCTGAGTTGCGATGGCGGGTGGAACCGAAACGGCTCTGCCATTCCAGATTTGTAGAGGCGCGACTTAATGCCACACCAGCTGACCGAGGGGCCACCCCCGCACTCGCCCTGCCTGGACGAACTGCGGCAGGCCACGGTTCGGGCCGCGCCCTATCGGGCCGGACCGAAACACGAGTCGGGTCAACACATTTTGGGCCGACCCAGGGTGGGTTAGGCCGAGTTAGACCTGGCCCAGACCCCCCTTTTGAGGCCTTTTTTGGTTAAATTCCCATAACATGAGCTATGGACCTCCGATCGATGCACCATCAGTTGAGTAGGATTACTCAGATCGAGACGGTCATTTATGTATATTACAATCAATTTTTTTCGAAGTTTCGGTATGTCCGGGTTAGTTCGAACCCGAAACAAACCGGGCCCTCGGTGTGGAAATGCATATAACTTATGGACATGACATCTGTTTGACGAACCAACAGCGGCACTGGTAATATCTTTGAGAAACAGTCCATTTGAGTATACCCCATAAGGGTTTGGGGTACAATTGAGATATGGTCAGGTTGGCTCGTACACGAAACCAACCGGGCCCCTGGACAAAATGGCTAATAACACACAGGCCGGGCGTCCGATTGACGCGCCGTCTGTTGCGTTGAGACCCTTATGACGAGGAAGTTCTTTGTGATACTTCTATGTGAGACTTAGTGACAGTTGGAGTATCATCCAGTAGCTTGTAGAGTGGATCCTCCCAGAGAAGGGCAGACAGAGTGCAGAGACCTAGTAGCTGTAGACCAGAAGATTGCTTGACTGATTCAACTCGAAGTGATTCGACTAGCCCAGTGGATGGAGCACCCAGTTTTCCAGTAGACCCACGGTGGACAGAGCTCCTTTTTTGGTAGCAGACCAGCTTTAATCTACAGAAGGAGTACCTCTGACGGAAATTAGGGGGGCACCCGGTTTGGCAGAAGACCCATAGTGGAGGAGCGGCCAGTTTGGTAGCAAACCCACAGTACACGATAGAAGGATTACCTCAGCAGTATGAGGTTAGTGATTAGTGCCTCGGAGTCATGACAGGGCCACAGTACTCGACATAGGAGGATTTCTCCAACAACTGTGGTTTTGATAATGAAAATCGTGGTTTGAGCTAAGTCAATGACCTTTGTGTTTTCCTCATGATTGAGATGTGTTACATGATAACATAGATATATGTATGGGAGTATACCTATGTAAAGGTTATCTTTTGAGATATTTCATTTCGGTTTATCCTTGTTGGATTTTCGTGAGACCTTGAGGGTCTCGGGGTCCCTACTGTGTATCGTTATACTCACCCCTGCACAGGCTACGCCTGCACCTCGTTGTGTGTGATTTAGACGACGAACATCACTGACTGAGGCAGAGTGTATTAGGATTTGATGGTAGCCGGAGGTGGACCTCATGAAAATTCGGTACCCAGAGGAGACGGAAAGATGTGGAGTGTTGAGGAGTACATATGTACCTACCCTTCAGGTAGGAACCCTGAGGAAATTCCAGGAGCTGCTTCCATCTTCCAGCTATTTGTCTTTTCAGTTGTACTTTCTTTCAGTTATAGTTGTACCATTCTGTTGGGCTTGTATTTCCAGCCCCTTCTACTTTTAGCAAGTTTTTTATACTGGTTTACTTAGTGTTTTCTTCATCGTTTACTCTGGGTGTGTGTGTTTACATTTTATAAAGGCAATGCCTTCCCAATTTTTAGGGACTTACGCCTTTGGTGCTAGTTGCCAGCCCCTGGCCTATGGAAGGTGGGCTTGGGGTAGTCACGATGCGGGCCCCGATGGATGGCTCATGAAAAATTGGTATCATAGGAGTCAGTTCTACCGCAGAACATAGGACTCTGATCTCACTTTTCTGTGAAGAAATAGTGTTAAGGGTACTGAGTGTGGTTCTCAGTTTAGAGAGTCCAGTGTTGGTGAGGCGGCCGACGTATCCATACACCAGGACCCTAACTTCTGATTTATGACTCAGTTCCTGAAATCACTTATTGCGTGTCTGTTTTCAAAAGTTTTCTTTAAGTTAGCTCAACTTGGTTAGCTCACCAGGTTTAAATCGTTTGACCGTGTCACATCTGTTCAGGATGCCTCCATGTTGACAGTCAGTTAGATTTCCGATAGATTACACAATGATGGCCCACCGAGCGATGAGTATCCGGTGCTGGGCCCTCTTGCTATGATGGCACATTCAGGTGGTGTACCAGCTACACCAACACCCATTGGACAACAGATGCCACCAGTCGTACTAGCGGACGGTGCATGATGACAGAGCGTGTTACACAAGTTCCAGCAGTAGAGGCCTCTGAGGTCACAAGGCGATGAAGATTCCCAGGCTGTAGTGGACTGGCTGGGGGCGATTTCTAGAGTTCTGCACCTAGTTTAGACACTAGTAGAGAAAATGGTGATCTTAGCTACTAGTGTTTCCTAGTGAGTGGCCATGAGGTTTGTCCACATAGTGATGAGGCTTCAGTATGTATACCGATGCCTGAGATAGTGACTTCAGGTAGTGCGCTAGCTATATCACTACTTGTTGGTCAGCAGTCACAACCGGCGATACCGGTAGAAGACACATGTAGGCTTAGTGCCTTAAAAATGTTTCAGAATTAGATACCCCTCAGTTTTTGAGGTGAGCCCGTCTCATAGGTGGCTGAGGACTGGATTGAAAAGGTGGCTAAGAGTTTTTTAGAGCTTATAGAGCTTCGGAAGGAGGACATGTCGGTAGCAGAGTATTCATCGAGGTTTACCTATCATTCCTGGTACTTGATGACTACGATAATATCAGTGCTTTAGAGCTCTGACCTTAGAGCGAGGTGTTTTTAAAGTAAATCATAGACAACACTTTTCCTCTATGCATTCCTTCTTATTCTAGGGTGCTAGAGAAAACCATTTTGGTTGAATGTTATTTGGATGAATGGATACATCTAGTGGATGTTAGCTATGGGAAAGCTGGGAACGGGCACTGGTCTCAAAGGCTTGGGCATGTAAAATGTTTCAAGAAGAGAAATTGTTAAGGACAGATGAATCTGCATAGCAGCAAACGTGTAAGTAGAGCATGGAGATCACCATCAGGTGGTGTACATTTCGACATGTTACAACCACCCGCCACTATTGTCCCCAGCAGGCTTAGTGAGTTGGATGGCAGGGGAAGAGATTAGTTGCATGCGGTAATGAAGTGTGACCCAGGGGCTCTAGGAATGATTTGAGGTATGATCTGTGTCTACTACGAGAAGCCGTAACAATAGATATAGGTACCAATCATTCCTTCCTTCCATGAATATTGTCCCAGACCAAGAGTTTCTAGTTAAAACCATTTACTTTACCCTCATGTCTAGAGATACCCTTGGGAGGAGACTCGATAATCACACTTACGACGATAGTGTGATCTGACCCTTAAGGTGATAGTTTCGGTTAGAACCTATTGATGGCAGCGTCGAGGCCTTACGACGTTAGTTTGGGTATGAACTAGGCAACCGCATTTCTTACACAGATTTACTATATTAAGAAAAAAGGTTGTGGTTTATCTACAACGTTAGGATGGGGTTTTTCCTTGGTCGGTGAAAAGGGAATCCCAGGCAGCATATGATAAACTCATGCTTTAGAGGGTGCGCACGATCATGTAAAGACCTGTAAAATTCAAGGAAATTTTTTTTTCTTAATTTTCTTTGGAATTTTACAAGAACGTTGTTTCTGAAAGCACCTGATTCCGAGGCTCGGTGTGCCCAGAATCATTTTCCGAAGTTTGGCTCGGGTACGTTGAGTGAACGAACGAGTGGGTTTTTCTAACGTTTGAACCGGTGCTCGGAATCGAATTCTGAGGGCACCGATGGAATCACAACACCGGTATATTCTTAGAAACGACATTTCTGGAGTTGTGTTTGCTCGGGTGTGGTTTTTTAATTTTTGGGGTTAAGATAAGAAATAAAATAAAGTGGTGCGACAACTTTATTTTATTTCACTTAAAGCCACTTAAAGCCACTTAATCTAAGTTGAAGCGGATAGGGTGGAACTCAAAATATCTACCCTCTTGGTAGGATATTTGTGAGGTGGGGCCCGCACAAGCCCCACCGTTTCTTTTCCTCTAAGTAACGCACCCGCGAAAAGCCTTTTTAAATGAAAGTCAACCGGTGCATTTTCATAAATTCTTAACGCCCCTATTAATTGGGCAGTTAAGTAGTTACCATTAATACACCAAATTAATGGTTCGTTTCTTAAATTTGTTTTTTTTCGTTTGTTGGCATAAGAATAAAATAAGACCAACACATGTGGGTGGCTTGTTGAGAGGATTTGGAGAAACTCTAAGTTCTTCATCCTCCTTCGCAAAGAACGCGAAGAACACGAAGAACGTGAAGAATGAGGAACCCTTTGAGATCAACGACGCAACGCCGAGTACCATGACGCCGACGATCCTCCTTCTGTGACGTTTCTTCCGCGACGATCCTTCCCCGCGACAATCTTTGATCATCAATCGATTGAGGTAGGGGATTACAGATCTTTTAATTTCCTTTTTGGATTTTATCCTCAGCATGGGTTTAAATGGTGCAATTAAATCTGTGTGTTTTTTTTAACCCTCGGAGATCGTCTACGCGATGCCGTGTACCGTGACGACGCAACGCCCCTTCCGCGACGCGACGATCCTCTTCTTCCGCGACGGTCAATTTCGTGAAGAACTCACATTCGACGACTAAGACGGGGTAGGGGTTTGATTCATTTAAATCCTTGTTATTTATACTCATGGAGTATGATTAAACTTTTGTTGTGAAATATTTAAAACCGCTAACGCGGTGGGTGCGGACCAATGAACAAGTCCGAACCCACCTCCCCTTTCGTTCTTGGTGTGCGAAGCGGCGGACGTCGACAAAACTAGCAGCACGGGCGATGTGAGGTCCTCGCAGTGAAGGAAATACCCCGAGAGGGCCTTTGGCGAAGACGGCGTGAGTTTTCAACCACCAGAACTCATCTGGTGGTCCGCGGAGCAACCCGCCGGTGCGCCATGCCGGCACGGTGGCGCCGGCGGCGGAAGGCGGCGGCGCCTGGCGCGCCACCGTGGAGAACCGCCGCGGCTGAAGCCGCGACGGAGGGCCGGCCGTCCCATGACCACGCGGGATTGGCGAAGGACGGGATGTGGCAGATATCCATGTCTGCTGGCAAGGGTGGCCCCACGCGGGGCCGCAGCTCCATCACGCGGGGGCAGCACGCCCCCCGCTCCGCTCGGCCGTAACCGGCCGAGCGGACCCGCCTGACGACCGGGTCGCGCCCGCGCCGGCCAGGCCCGGTCGCGCCCAGGCCGGGCCGGGCCACACCAGTCGGGTGGGACCCGGAATCGGGTCGGGTCGACCCGGTTCGGGGCCGACCCAGGGGTGGTTGGGTCGGGTCGGTCCGGGCCCAGAACCCCCGTTTTTGGATCTTTTCAGCTTTTTTCTCATAACCTGAGCTACGAGCCTCCGATCGATACACCGTCAGCGGAGATGTGATCCTTGGATCAAGAGGGTCGTTTCGGTATATCACACTCAAAGTTTCTGAGTACTTTGGGTTTGGCCGGGTTGGTTCGTACACGAAACCAACCGGGCCCTCGGAGCGGAAACGCTTATATCTTGAGCTCGGGAAGTCCGATTGATGTGTCGTCAACTTTTTTGGATTCCTATAAGTGAGAAGGATCTTTTGGATTACTCCGTCCGAGGTTTGGACACAGGTGGAGTACAGTTGTGTGGGGTTTTTCCTTAAAAACCAACCGGGCCCCTGAAACGAAAAAGCCAATAACTCTCAGACTGGGCGTCCGATTGACGCGCCGTCTGCGACGTTGAGTTCCTGTTGACAATACGGAACTTTTCGATACATCAAATCCGGACTATGTGTCAGTTGATGTATCAGACCCTCAGCTCGTGGAGCGGACCCTCCTGAACGAGCTTGCTGTGTGCGGGGACCCAAGAGCTGGCTGCGTCTGCGACGACAATGAAGACAGTACGGGAATCCTCTGTGGGTTCGGTAGTGACCACTACGTTACTTTTTGGGATACATCAACTCCGAAATACATGTCAGTTGATGCATCAACCTCTTGGATTGTGGATTGGACCCTCCTGGAACGAGCATGCTGTGTGCGGAAACCCTATAGCCGGTTGAGACTTGACGACTGCTGATCGAACGACTCGGTGTGTTACGGATAGCCCAGTGGGAAGCGCTTGGTTGTAGCAACAGACCCATGGTAGAGGAGCACTTGGTTGTCGTGGAAGACCCGCGGTACTCAACATAAGGAGTACCTCTAGAGGCTATGAGGGGTAGTGCTTGGTTGTAGCGGCAGACCCACGACGGAGGAGCGCTTGGTTGTAGCGGCAGACCTACGAAGGAGGAGCGCTTGGTTGTAGCAGCACGGGGGAGCGCTTGGTTGTAGCAGCAGTCCCGTGGTACTCAACATAAGGAGTACCTCTAGAGGCTATGAGGGGGAGCGCTTGGTTGTAGCAGCAGACCCATGGTGGGAAGCGCTTGGTTGTAGTAGTAGGCCCACAGTACTCGATAGGTGGAGTACTACAGCAGTCCAAGGTTAGAGGGATGCACTTGGTTTTAGCAGCATACCCACTGTACTTGATGGTGAAGGAGTTTCCCAATATCAATGGATTCAACTTCATGATCTATCCTTTGTGGGTCCGACGGCTTAGATGAATCTATGGATACATCTGTTCATCTCTATCGTCTTACGAAATTGTATACCTATGTGAGCTGAATCCTGTTTTGCTTTCCTATGTAGATTGTGTTGTGCTATCCTGTGTGGATTTATGTTTTTCTTTCCTATTTGGACTGGGTTGTACTTGGGCTCGGATGTTGGAGCCGAACTTGAAATTGATGACTTAGGTATATGTATGGGCATATACCTAATCAATGTCGGATGTTACTTTGTGATTGTATCTTTCCTTTGTGGATTATCCTTTGTGGATTCTGGGAGACCTTCAGGGGTCTCAGGGTCCCTACTGAGTAGCTTATACTCACCCCTGCACGGGCTATGCCCGCACTACGTTGTGTTTTTTGCAGACGAAGGACAGCGCTGATCGTGGTTGAGGCTTGCGGAGAAGGAAAGTACCTGGAGGTAGACCACTGGGTGGGACATTCTCGGAGCAGACGGCTGGACCCGAGGAGCTGTGGAGGCTATCTGTACTCACCCTTCAGGTGGGATTTCCAGTGGACAGCTCGGCGTTGCGGCTTTACTTTTTAGTTGTTGTTTTCCCTTCGAGTTGTACTTTACTTTCAGTTTATGTTTGTATACTGGCCCACATACTTTTCCGCACTTACTATTGTACTCAGTTTTTTTTAATTAGGGTTTTCTTATTCTTCTTTCTTGCTCTGTGATGTTTGTTTACTTTACAAAGGCAATGCCTTCCCTTTTTACCGATAATTACGCCTTGGTGTTAGTCGCTAGCCCCTGTCCTATAGAAGGCGGGCTTGGGGTAGTCACGGAACATGCCCTGAGGATGGGTCGTGATAGATCACTCTTGAGTCGGCCAGCCTTACCCTCATGGCAGAAAGAGTTTTGAGTATTCAGTTCCTCCAGGGATTTGACATTGAGATAGTCTATACTTCTTGGAAGGGGAACGTTGTTGCATATGCACTTAGCAGGAGAAATGTTATTCAGCTGCAAGGAGAGGCGACAGAGAAGCTGGCTGCCTTACTTTTTTCTTTTTTGGATAGAGATGGTGCAGCCTGACTTTTGTCTCTTACAGTCACTCCTCCACTTCTTCAGCAGTGTAAGTGATGTGTCTTACCACCTGGTGTTTCCAGCTCATTTTCACTGGGTGTGTGACGTCTTCCACATATCTCAGGTGAGGAGATATGTGAAAGACCTTTTCCACATCATTGACCATGAATATATGGACATCAATGACGGGGCAACATTCACTGAGGTTCTAGTGGGATTGAGGATCGACAGGAGCGGGTCTGGTGTGGACGGACGATACCTCTTGTGCGCATTCGCTGGCAGCACAGGAACCTCCAGTGGAGCACATGGGAGCAAGAGGCTGAGATGCATTCTTAGTACCCATTTGGTTTTCCTAGTGTGTGTTGTAGCTTTACAGGGACATAAATACATGATATTGGAGTAATTTAAAGACCCGTAAATTTCAATGAATTTTTTTTCATAATTCTTTGTAATTTTACGAGTCTTTTGTTTCTAACAGCACCTGATTCGGAGGCCCGGTGTGTGTGGAATGAATTTCTAAAGTTTTGATTGGGTATGTTCAGTGAACGTTTGTGCGGGATTTTCTATATTTTTAATCGATGCTCGAAATTGAAATCCTAGGACACCGATGAACTCGCAGCGCCGATATTCCCTTAGGGGGAGCTTTACCGCAATTGCGTTCTGTCGTTTGTGGTAGTTAAAATTTGGGGATTTGTTAAGACTTAAATAAATTGTTGTGTTACAATTTTTTTTTTCAGTGGAAGTTAATTCTTCCAAAAGGAAGTTGGAGGTGGGGCCCTCACCCCACCTAACTTCCCATGGGAGGATATGACTAAGGGTGGTGGGGCCCGAACGAACCCCATACTTATCACCTCACCATAAACCCCCCCCCCCCCCATTTAACTCCCTTTCATTAATTCTTGACACCTCTTCTCTTTTATTACGGTGGAACCTCTCCACCTCCCACCTGGTGATGATTCCGGCCATTTAATTAATAACCGTATTAATTAATTGGCAACCCACTTTTGAATTATTTGGATTTTCATGGCACTTATTTATAATGGTAGAGAAATATTTTAAAATTTTCCTGAGAAAATATTTTGGTTGGAACCTCTGGAGAAATAGAAGAACACCATTCTTCTCTCGGCGAAGAATACTCTAGGGTGCGAAGAACTCTCCATGATCCAAAGGAAGTGAAGAAACTTATTTAATCTTCTTTTTCCTCCAGGTCAAGGGAGGAGAAACCACTGCGGGTAATGTCGCCAATGACAAAGGAATCGACACTATTCTTTAACGACACCCAACCACCGCGACGTTCGTCTTCCATGGTTCGACGACGTGCAACGTATTTTTGAGGTAGGGGAATTGTATTGAGTTTCTCCTTTCCTTTTCAAGGAAGGAACGACGATCATCGACCAACCTCTACCCGGTTGATCACCGGATCACTCGTTTATGCGAAATGGGATTCAAATCTGATATGAGGTTATGTTCGGGTTTGGTTTTAGTTTGAATACTTTAATCATGAATGAAAACTTCTAACGCGAATGTCTCGGGCCAATGAACAAGCCCGAACCCTCCGCTGGTTTTTCGTTTGTGCGCGGAATAACGGTCGACGACGAAACGGGACAACAACGGCGATTTGGGGATTTCGCAGTGGAGTTCGGGTCTCGAGATGATCTTAGACGCAGTTGGGGAGCGAAAAAGACCACCAGAGCATGTCTTGTGGGCCGCGAAAGGTGGTGGCGGCACGCCACACAGGCATGATGGCGGGTGGAACCGGAACGGCTCTGCTGTTCCGAATTTGGAGATGCACAACTTAATGCCGCGCTAGCTGACCGAGGCCCCCGCACCCCCCGCTCGGCCATCCATGCCGATCCAGGGCCGGCCGCAGGCCGGAACGCGCCAGCCTGGATTGGCCACGCCCTACCGCTCTGGACCCAGACCCGGGTCAGGTCGTCCCGGTTCGGGATGACCCAGGGTGGGTTGGGTCGGGTCGGACCGGGCCCAGATCCCCCTTTTAGGACCTTTTTTGGTTAAATGCCCATTACATGAGCTACGAACCTCCGATCGATACACAGTCAGTAGCATAGGATTCATCAGATTTAGAAGGGTGTTTTGGTATATTAAAATGAGGATTTTGGAAAAGTTTGTGTATGTCCTGGTTGGTTCGAACCCTAAACCAACCGGGCCCTCGGAGCAGAAACACTTAAAACTTAAGGATATGAAGTCCGCTTGACGAACCAATAGTGGTGATAGTAATCTATTTGAGAAATGGTCCCTTTGAGTATACCCCATGGGAGATCTGGGTTCAGTTGAGATATGGTTGGGTTGGCTCATACACGAAACCAACCGGGCCCCCAGAACAAAAAGGCAAATAACTCACTGACCGAGCGTCCGATTGACACGACGACTATTGCGTTAAGACCCCTATGAAAAGGCATTACTTTGTGATACTTATAACTGAGACTTTGTGACACTTGGAGTATCAAACAGTACCTCTTGGATCGGATCCTCCGGGAGACGAGATGGAAGAGTGCGGAGACCATGTAGCTGTTGACCTGACGACATCTTGACCGATTCGACTCAGAGTGATTCAACTAGCCTAGTGGACGAAGTGCCCAGTTTGGCAGCAGACCCATAGCGGATGGAGCGCCTGGATTGGCAGCAGACCCATAGTAATCGATAGAAGGAGTACCTCTGATAGCTATTAGGGGGAGCACCCGATTTGGCGGCAGACCCATAGTGGAGTGGCGCCCAGTTTGGCAGTAGAACCGCGATACTCGACAAGAGGAGTACCTCAGCAGTCTAAGGATAGTGAGTAGCACCTCAGAGTCGCGACATGGCCACTGTACTCGACCGAGGAGTTGTTCTTCAGTAGTTGTGGTTTCAATAATGATAATCCTGGTTTGAGTTGAGTCAATGAACTTTGTGTTTTCCTCATGATTGAGATGGGTTACTTGATAAATTAGGTATATGTATGTGCATATACCTAAGTAAAGGTTATACGTTGAGATATTTCTTTTCGGTTTATCCTTGTTGGATTTTCATGAGACCTTGAGGGTCTCAAGGTCTCTACTGGGTATCATTATACTCACCGTTGCACGGGCTACGCCCGCACCTCAGTGTGTTTGATGCGGACGACGAACAACGCTGACTGAGGCAGAGTGTATGAGGATTTGACGGTACCAGGAGGTTGACCTCATGACGAGTCGGTACCCGGAGGAGACGGACGAACGTGGAGTGCTGAGGAGGACATCTGTACCTACCCTTCAGGTAGGAACTCAAAGGACGATCCTAGAGCTGCTTCCATCTTCCATCAGTTTGTCTTTTCAGTTGTATTTTCTTTCAGTTGTAGTTGTACCTTCCTTTTGGGGTTGTATTTTCGGCCCCTTTTACTTTCAGCAATTTTTTTATACTGATTTACATAGTGTATACCTCTGCATGTACTCGGGTTTTGTGTGTTTACATTTTATAAAGGCAATTCCCTCCCAGTTTTTAGAGAGTTACGCCTTTGGTGCTAGTCGCCAGCCCCTGGCCTGTGGAAGGCGGGCTTGGGTAGTCACGATGTGGGCCCCGGGGGACGGGTCGTGACATTATCAAATAATTATGAATCATCACCATCTGGTAAATAACGGTAAAACATGTGGATAAATTCAAGAAAAATTAGTAATTACCTTATAAATAATGTAAAATACATTCTATGGAATAATGGTACAAAATTATGCATTATTATTAATTACATATATTTTTTAAGAACATTTACAAGATAGATATTAACTCCCACTCATGGTTCCCATCACCTTAAAAACATTATTTCCATTTTTTAATGATATTTTAGAACATGTAACCTTTCTATATAATCTTATACATTCGAACATGATACTCTTATATATAATACAGTGATATGATATAGCACCTGAGGAGTCATTATTCACATTCATTTCCCCAGACTAATCATTTCTATCTCTTCTATTATTCTGATAATCATTCTACAAATTATTCTTCCTAATAACCATATTCATATGCCTTGTATGTTAAGAATATTCACCATCACTTTGGTTTTTATTTCTAAAATATAACCAATGTTTTGTGATATTATTTAAATAACATGGCTTAAAGATAGTTCCTCACAATGTAGTAGATGGAAACTCAACTTCATTAATCTTCTTATCCTTCTTCATATATAACCTTTGTCGGTTATAATGCAACATCAATTTTATAATGAATTTTTTAGTAAATATATTAGTAAGATGTTTTAGTTCAAAATATTATATTCTTTTAAAACTACAGTCATTAAAAATAATAATAGCAATCTTCTCTAATAGCTATTTTTTCACAATCTACTTCTTATTAAGTGAATTAAATCCATTCACCATAGTCATTAATAACTACTGCATCTATTAAATTTATTCTCTTAGAAGAGAATCAGACACCTGATAATACTCTCTCAACATATCTCTCTAGGTCTTGAAAATAAGAAATTTTACAAAGTGATATATCAATAGATTCCACAGAATCCCATTATTAATTTTATTGGAAGTGATCTATCTGTAGATATTCCTGGTCATCAAATGCAATAATGGATTTAAATATCTATAATTCACTTTATATTTATTTGTTTATTATGATTAATGTTGGGTTTCTAAATTTTTAATATTATAGATATAAACCATAATTTGATAGTTATCAAATCACGTATTAATAAGAATTGTATTCATCTCATCTCCCTAATAGTTTTATTATTACCATTAATTGATAGTGGCAGACTAGGATTTAGATTCTATAAAGTAACAATAGGAAATCTATATTCCCTAGAAAGAATCATTATTTTATAAATATGTTATTATAAGGATAATGATACTCTCACTAATAATAAAAAATTTTATAGTAAGGATATTTTCGAGTATGGGGTGAATAGGAAATTCAGACCAACTTAAAAATTTCTCCCACTAATGGTTGTATGTTCTCTAAATTCTATAAATTAAAAAACATTAATGTAACAACTATTAATAAATTTATTAGAAATAATACCATTATTTTAACACTTAAAAAGGTAAATAATAAAACTATAATATGAAAAAACATATAATGAAATAGTAAAAATGTGTTCTATATGAAAATCAATTAACTCCTTTAGTATATATCATTAAATAACATAACAGTTCTGGTCAATAAAACCCTTTTTTATCTAATGTAAGAGAAAAATAAATACCTAGTTCAAAAAGAACCAAGTTAAAAAACTCTATAAATTCCACAATCTAAAATATTGAAAGATGTAATTGGGAGACATATTAGAAATACACAAGTGATAAAAATCTCTATACTTGCGATTCACTTCGATTATATGATCAAAATCCTTCAATTCCACATCCACTAGAATCATTCTAACAAGAAATTTGGATGAATATATTTTATATTGAATTTTTCTATCACATAGGATCATATGTAATTGAAAAAAATGAGAAACATAGCACTTTTATAAGAATATACTCACAATAAGAAGCACCATGAATTCTCCAATAGACACATATAATAGAAATCACTCATGAACTAAGGTAACAAATAGATCTTGATTGAAGGTCGATTAGTGTGTAATAAACCATTAATATTTAAATAATTGTTCTTCTACTTATAGTTTTGTATTCTAAATAACTAAAAATAAAAAATATGAAAAACATCAGATAAGAAATAAATAATTTGGAAATTAAATACGAAGATAGAAAATTAGCAGAGAAAACACCTTTATTTTAAGAATTACTTTTAATAATTTCTCATTTTTATAAATTTTATTAAATTTGAAGAATGATATCAGTGAAATATACTAATAAAAATTAGGTAATTATTATTAAAATAATAAATATATTCTATAACATATTTATATATTTAACAACTAGCAATAATTAAATTATTCACACCTAAACAAAAATATTCTATTTTAAAAAATTAGTTTAGATATATGTTATAAGTTTTTATTTAAAAGTAAAACTTCTCCAATATAACTTATATAATTTAATGAAATTAATTTTTCTTATATATATCAAATTAATTAAAATTAATCAAAATATTATTTCTTATTAGTGAATAAGAATAAATTCAATTTTATACCTAAAAGATATATATTTAAATTTTTTTATGAATTATGAATTTTTATTTTAAAATTAATTATATTTAGTTTTACAAAATTAATATTAATGAAATTTAAATCAAATTTTTAATCATCATATAAAAATGATGTAACAACTAAAATTTCATTTTTATTCCAAAAAACAAGTCCCCAAGGTAAAATTTGAGTTACCATAGTTAATGTTGGTAAAAGGATGAATATAAGGTGTAAAGATGTTAAATATGTCTATAACCTACCACATTAATGTTTTTATAAGATTATGGTAAATTAAAATTCATTCCTTGAATAATTTTGAGTGCCTTTTCATGAAACATTTTTTGGATCACTATAGATTGCATGAGTATTTATGAAAATGTCACCTCATATCACTTATAAAAGTAACCCCCACCATTTCTATACCACCATAAATTATTATTATTTTACATGAAATTAAAATATTATCTATAAATTTCATCAATTAAATTATTTTATGGTTCTAGTCTCAATTGGATTCCAAAAATCCTTTAAAACTATGAAATTTTTTAAAAGATGTTATGATTTTTTTCTTTATAAGTAGTGATTTCTAATCCTTCTTTTTCATTTTTATTCAAAATTTAACACTTAAAAATTTATATATATCACATTAATATCATGTAAATAATATCATTATAATTTTAGAATAATCATATCTGATTAAAACCACTTCATAGTGATACACATCAAATCATTATTACTAGTTCATGTTTGGTCTAGTTTGACTACCAACATGGACAATGCAATAAATTTTTTATAATGGATGGTTAAGAAAAAATTATTATATTGAATATATTATATTGATAAATAAATAATTTATTATTATTATTATTATTTAATATTAATATTAATATCTGACACATTATTAATATAAACTTTATGTTCTTTTGAAATTACCAAAACAAGAACATTATGAATTTCATCTTGGTGAAGCATAACCAAAACATACATGGAAGGTTCATATAAAATCAGAAAAGAAATGTATAAATATTATTATATAACCATTAAAATGAAATATATGCTGATATTATGAACAACTAATCATGGAAGATACGTCTATACCAAAATAGAGAAAGCTAAATTAAAACTTCTAACAAGTGATGGTCATTATAAACTAAAATTTTAATAAATATATAATAAATGAATATAAAAGAATAATATAAAAGGTAATATATATTTATAAGTTTCTGAATTATATTATTAATGATCTCACATTTATTATTCATGAAGTTATATTATGTCAGAGAAAGAAGGAATATGAGGTAATCAGTTTTTTATTAACACAATCCATATTGATTGTATTATAAAACTTATTCATTTATTCTATCACTATATGTTTAGTTCATTTTAAATAATTATTTTATTAAATTTTATTTCATAATTACTTTTTATTTTATTTACATAAATTTCTTATAACTCTATTTTCATATTATTCATATTTAATAAATTATGATGTTCAAAAAGGGTTTTCATATCGATTTCCATTCATCATGGTTTTTTATATTATGATCATATTTTACATTATTGGGTTTGTATAATACACCATTTTCTTGTTGTATCACAATTAAAATTTAATTTATAGGATTTAAAATTATCTATCATTATTTTTCGTTTACTTTATTTAGATTCAAACATTTCAAAAGTCATAAGGGTCTTTCTGGAGTCAATATCCATTCCCTAAGTCATAATCATTCTCCTTCTAAAAATTTAATATATTTTTGTTATATTATTTTATTTCCCTATCCAAGGTGCTATGATATATTTGTTTATGGAATAAAACATTTTATTACCAATATACTTCATTTGAATGAATATTAGTTAATAATTATGTGTCATCGTATAATAAATAATTCCACATTATATTTTATGATTTTTTCCATGCCTTTATTATTTCTTACAAAAAAAACATGGTTTGATTGTTTTTAAATTAAAGAATAAATTTTCAACTATTATTATAATATTTCAATTTATTTTATTAAAAACTACAATTTTTATCATTTTTACCAATTTGGGTTACTATAATGGGTTAATTTGTTTTTTAAAAGTTATTTCTGAAACTTTTATATATTTTTTAACTTACACTTCAGGTTTCCTGTAAGATAAAATTATATATTATTCATGTTTCTATTATTTGGGATTTAATTTAAGTTATTTTTATAAAATATTTATTTTTACCCATGGGAAATGATTGTAAATGTGGCATGATATATTTTTTTGACCGAGATACCAAAAACAATAAAACTATTTTTATAAATTATCTTTTATTTTACTCTCATTATAATAATGAAAAATGTTCAATGTAATTATTTTATGATTAAAAATTATTTAGAAAAAATATTTATTAAAATCCTTTAATCTAATGAAACCATATATGACAGTGTAATTTTTTTTAAAAATAGGCTTAAAAAATTTTATAAGTGACGGTTGGATTATTTTTTTGGTCTCATCATTGAAGGGCTTGGAAGGTTAACACAGGTCAAGGAAAATTAGATTTTTTGACATGTGGAGATTGATTTTTTTTATTAATCAATTTATTGAAAGTGGGAAAGGTTGAAGTAGTGAAGGAACATGGATCTTGTGATAATTTTGTGACAATAATTGTAGAAGTTAATGTGAATATCCATGATGAAAAAAAGTTCATATCACTCATCATGGACTTAATTTGAATCACAACTATGAAAACTAGTTGAGAAACATATTCTCAAAATCTGCCAAGCCCTGTGAGAATGCATTTAAATTTTTAGAAGCCTATTTTTTCTTATGTAGCCCAATATATGTGTAATCTTGTCTAGGATACATGAATTTTGAAAATAAGGATAGTGTACATGTGTTTTAACATCAATGATGTTGTGATAATGATGAGCATAAGTGTCCTTGAGTTGAGTATATCTATACTTGGATACTGTAATACATATGATGTACAAAGTGCATGAAAATATGATAGTGGTATTTCAGAACATATTTGAATGAGTGAGAATATGTGTCATTAAACAAAATGATAGGAGAGTTTTCTAAATTTGGAATTTTTACTATAGACTACGAAGGTATGTTCCAACTATGCAGGTGTCCTATGTGACATAATAAATTTATATAAAACCCTCCAACATTATTTTTATATAGGTAAACTATTAATTAATTAGTATTTACTAATTTTTATATTATTTATGATATTACTGAAGGTTTTTTACCTTAAATCATATGATTCTTGACCAGTTCAAAATTTATTTAAACACCATGGTTCATTAAAGGGATACATAATTTAATATGTAAATATATAAGGGGTTATAGTAGATATTTTAATATATTAAATAAAAATATATTCCACCCTAAAAATTAGTAGAATATCAAGGAATTGACATTACATTCAGGTTGATTTACTACAAATATATAGTAAGGATACTTCAATTGAGGGTGATCATTGGATTAGTAGTGATCTAGGTTTTCCAAAAAACCAGAAAAAATATTAAATAGAGAGGGAAATGTTGATGTTTGATGTTATACACGAGATTTGTGTGTTTCAAATACAGAGTTATGTATAATTTTGTGAAAATTAATTTTTCCCCTATTTGGGAAAAATAAAATGATGTGAGTGGTTTAAGAATTCGTTCTAACTCCTTTTCAATGATATTGGAATATAGGGTAAACAAAAGGATATTATCATTTCTTTAAAATTCTAGCTAGTTGTATTGTACCCAAGATTGGAGAGACAAGAATAAATAGGTTTCCATATTATCTATAATGAAAAATTTTTAATATCTCAATTTTTTAGAATTTAATCATACTTTAAATAATAAAATATTTGATATCTTATCTTACATAAAATAGGGAACTAAAACCAAAGATGAAATATTACAAAAAAAATGTTATTAAATTTAAATATAGTAATCAATTATTAACTTTTATTTTATTATTTTTCTTTTATTAATGAAATCTCATTATAAAAAAAAATAATTAGCACAATATGATTGCAATTATTTAATATTAAATGGGATATTTTTTAAAAATAACATGAATGTATTATTTATTTTATCTTAATAAATTAAATTGATCACATTTAAAAGTTTATTATGATAATATATAATATTTCAATTTTTGAACTAATATATTAGCAAATAAATATTTAGAAATTTATATGAAGAATAATTAATGTTTTAAAGGGTCTTTTTTCTTTAAAATAGGGGTTTCTTTATATTAAAATAAAACATAAAATAAATATTTTTAATTTTTAATTTTTTTGAATGATTTCTTTATGATTTTATAATGTCAAAATAATATTAGAGTGGGTTTTTTGTATTTTTCTTAAAAAGTTCATGTGTGGCTGAATAGTGAGAAATTCATTTTTAAAAAATACTATCATATTTATGACATTATAATGAAATAATAATGACTTGGATGTCTAGGAAAAATATTTATAGATGAAATTTATATTTAATAAGTAATATAATACATTTAAAAATATAATTTTGAACATCCAAATATTTTTTTGATATTTTTGAAATCTAGGTATTATTTTTCTAAAAAATAAAACCACTTTGATCATTTTATTTTAATCATATATTTACAAAGATCACATATGACTGGGTATGTTTTTTAAGTAAAATAAGATCCAATTTTTTAGAAACAACACAATTAATTCCATGGTAATGAAAATTATTCTTGATGTTGTTATGAACTCATTTTTATGTTTGAAAAGATGGATTTTTTTAAAAAAATGGTTTTCCTTATATATTTTGAACATATATTATAAGTGATTTTTTCTAATTAATGAAAATAAATCATAAAAAATAGATTCCATATTTTGGATCATAATTTTATAATGTGGAAATGTATTGAATTTCATTTTTTCCATAACAAACAGTAAAATTGGTAAAACTGTGTTATCATTATAAAGGTTAAAATGGATAAAGATGGAATCGAAATAAGAGATAAGGATTAAAATATATATAAAAATTGCCTAATTGTTATCAATTTACTGGATTTAAACCGTATGTTTTACTATCTTCCAAATTAGACTAAATTAGATCCACTTTCCATAATAGATAGATTTATTATATTTTATCATTATAGAAAAGTTACAAAGTTATCAATCCCATATATTATAAAAGTAAACCTTCTCCCCTCACTAATACACACACATAGATACCTTATTTAAACCAATATCTACTCAAATACCCACCCAACACACTTATCTATGCCCATGAGGTTTTGGTATAAATAGAAGATGTAACATCTTATATTTTTGGAGAGGTACATATTCTTGTGTTACTATTCAAAGCCCCATGTTTTATGTCAATAATGGGATATAATTGCTATTTTTTGTTTTGAGAGAGTATGGGGATTTTTTGGATCATTATTTTCTAGAAAATATGAAGATATGATGAGCATCACAGTTAGTACTAGTCGTACACATCAATCATGAAAGCTACCAAATGCACAGGGTGAGACAAACACAATTTTTTAAATTGTGAAATGAGGGGGGGGGGGTGAACACATGTGTGAAAATATCATTCATTTTTATGGTGGTATTTATAAATGATAGTTCATGGTTATTCATAACATTTTCCTAGTATGTGTGTTTTTCCCCCATAAGTAGTGTCAGGAGCAGAGTTGGAACATGATTTGTCCAACTGTGCAGCCAAACCGGACATTCCAGTAATTTATTGGGAAGTGTACCTTTTACCTTAAACTATTTAAAAACCTATAAATTCCATATCCTATCTATTTTACTTCTCCTGTAGCCATGTGAGATCCCTCCTCAATCCATATAAGTATTTTCCACATCTCCCCCATCTATGCTCTAAATCATTCATCGTAATGTGTGTTTGAAAATTAAGTAATGATATATACTCCAACTTATTAATTCCCAAGTTTATCTTATCCACTATTAATCTATTTTTATGTAAAATAACTTTCCTAATTTTCTCGATATTTTAACATTCACCCAATATATGTGGTTGCAGATCAATTCAGTGGGTGAAAATAGATTATTAGCCATCCAAAAGACTATGGTAGGTGTGCCAAAATATCTACCTATTTTTTGATTCATTCTATAACATGAACTCTTGTAATTCACCCCTAAAATTGATAATATCACCTCCAAATTGATAATAAAATTGTGTAAAATTTTATCCATGTATGATAAGACACTAAAGAGTGGTGAATCAACCACTTGGTCTGATCACCTTGACACAATCCACCCCAATGGGTGTGTTCTAACATTTTTTCCAATTCTATCATTTATATTAAATTTTCCAAACACCTCATGAGGGTTTTTCCCTCATTATTAATTACTTGAAATAATAAAATGAATTAATAGTATTTTATAAACATAATATATTCCATTAATCATTATTTATTATTCCAAAAATGGTTTCCTTAATTAAATGCATTGGAATTTTTTTCTACCCATGTTGCAATTTATATCCTTGAATAATGGTATTCTTTTGATGGATAAATCATAATATTAAATGTGTCAATAGAAATAAAAGGCACCCCAACATTAGGAAACCTTGTATAGTCTCATCATGTTTTATAGATAGTTTAATAATGAATATATAAATATGTAGAGGATGAGGGAGGTGATCAATGTGAGTTTTCGTATTTACCTATAGACGAATGATTCTGGTTCCCTAGGGGAGACCTAATGGATGTGATTGATGTAATATGGGTTTACCATGACAAGATATAGACTCGTGCCCCTATGTAAGATACCGGGGATGAACTCAGGGGTTTTTCTTGTCTATTCCCAACACTATACTAAAAGTGATACATGAGACCTCTTAACTTACACCCTTGAAAAAACACAGACAACATTAGACATATAAATACCCCAAGAGAGATACCTGGGATTCCCTTGGGTTCAATTTGGATAGCCATAGGGTGAATCTTAATAATTTAATTTATATTAATTATATCAAAGAGAATGAATTTGGAACTAAAACATCAGGGACACACCCATAACCCCAAATCACCTTTTTAAGGATGTTCAATAATTATAATAATTACTAATAGTAAAAATTATCATACTTAACACATGTGTTTCTTACCTTAGTTCAATGATATCTGAATTATGCTGAATTAGGAAGAGTCGAACATGTATCCTTAGTGGAACACAATCTGGTGTATCTTATTTATTTATTTCCTTGAAATTATGATTATTTGAAAATTAATCATTTTATATGCATGTAATAGATTGATCTAGAGACTATTGGTGGTGGCCTACTTATTATAACTAACACCATTCATGGGAATACTTTGTTACATAAGAAGACCTCATAGTTTTAGGTATGGTTTAATGGAAGTGGCCAATATCCGATGATTGATTCTAATTCATAGGATGTAGTACATGAGAAAGGGACCGAGCATATATTCATGATGCTAGTTGTAGAATATTTTTGGTCTTTTTTTTATTTTTTATAACATTTGGTGTATCCTTGTATCCAATATATTCAATTTCTCTCATTTTTTATATATACATGATCATCAAAATTCATTGGTTCTTATTTATTTCCCATCTTTTGCTTGTTTATAGTATTGTTTTCTTGTTTATTTATTTTGTTTCTAAATCATTTCTATATTATTCCCATCTATTATCCTCTCTAATTTATGAGGTAATATTTTCCCTAATGAAATTACATAGGTCCTCACATATAGTCTGTATCCTTTGTCAAACTGGGAGGTTCGCATGAGGTCTTATGTCCAACATCCTTGGGGAATCACATAGGGGGTTCAAGGACGGGGCATTACAAAGATGTACCAGAGCATATATTTTTCTTTTAGTTTAATTTTTGAGTTTATAATGGAGAATAAGAAAAAATGGAATTTATTAATGGGCATGTGTATGTGTGTATATAACTGAGATAAAGGGAAAACCAAAATTTCTTAGGATGGGTTAATTCTATTATTGGTCGTGCTTGTTACTGTTTCACGGATTTCACCATTGGGTGATGCAATTGTTTTATGTTTTTTCTATTGTCATTATTATTATTGTGGGACTCTTTACCTTGGATAAATGGTATGAGGCCATAATAATTTATGCATTTTAATAAGCACCTTAGGACTAAAATTTCATGGATTACACCATGCCACATCTATATTTCTGTGATTATTTATTGTATTATATTGTATTTTTGATATTACATTGTTTTTATGTGTTTTATTATGCTATTTTTACATTTCAAAGTGGTAGAATTTTCTTAGTTAATGTCCATATATAAATCTAAATAGAATTTCCCCCATAAATTGATGATAACACATTAATTTACCAATTAATACACATTATCTAGTTTGATTGATGAATGCTAATGGAAAATTTTTATGCAAGTACATTGATAAATTGAAAATTGTTATCCATTCAATAAAATATCTATATGTTCCCTATTATTTTTTTTCAATATGTAAATGGTATGGTCATAGTTACATGATGTGTAAAAATATATTTATAAATAGTACATGCCTTTATAAATTATGAATTTGTGATGAAATTAACTAGACTGAGATATTGATATCTAAATAAATATGAAACAATTTCAATAAGTTAAATCCTTTAAATAATAGGGTTATCACTAGATAGGGATTCCAAATTCAAATTAAAGGGTTCTTTCCTCTTACTTTTCACTTGACACTCTATATACTGAATCCTCTTCTTGATATGAGTCCTTGACACAGACTCAAAATTAGTAGAAAATAGTTGGATGGTTTTCTTGATTCTTTTGTGACAATTATTATTTCCTAGACCAGGATATAAGAGAAGTATTAGGGTTTTGGATCACTTATAGGAAGGCCTTGTGAATGATCCTTCCTTTGCCTCTTTCCCTATAAATTGTAAATTTTATCTAAGTCCTATGCTTGGCAATTATAGATTTATGCCACTATGATTTCCTCCTACCGTGTTCTTAGAAAGTGAAAATGAGTACACACCAGAGGTGGTGTGTCATAATCCATATGTATTACCTCCTATTGCGCCACTTTTAGGACCTCATGTAGTTATTCCTCTAAGATTTGTTGATCGGTTCCAAGATAATTTCTTCCACTTTGTGACGTCAGTGTAGTCTGCTCCCCAGCCCGCCCATACTATGACAGAACAAACCCATGAGTTTTAGAAGCATCATCCTCCCACCTTTTGGGTGCATGGAGGACCTCAATATAACAAGTCTTAGTTGTAGGACATGTTGAATATCTTAGAGAATGTTTAGATGCCTCCAAATCCTTATGTCAAGATCACCACATATATAATACATGAGTTTGCCATGAATTTGTGGGATATACTAACTCTGAGCGGTCAAAATCTGGGAAGAGTTTGGGTGAACATCCAATAGCCTTTTTTGACAATTTATTTCTACAGAACATTAGAATAGTCAATGTTTTAGCATTTTTTCACCACCCTCATGTCAACATGTTAGCGATGGGATATTCATATCACTTCACCTAGTTAGGAAATTTTCTACTAAATCATACTAGTCATGAGATATTAAAAGTGAGATGATTTGAGGATGGTAATGTATACACAATTTTATCATAGGTGTGTATTTTCCCAATCACAAGAGTTTTAGAGATAATTAACCAGATCCTCATAATTGAGTGGAACTTGAGGGAATCTAACAATCAGAGATAGGGTGGCTCAACATTCATATGAGGAAGTGGTTTATCTAGTTTTAAGAAATGTTATTTTGAGGTTCCACACATAGTACTAGACATGTGGACCTCACCGAAAACCACGTGTTGTGTCATTAGTGTGACAAGTCATCCAATAAAAATCCATACTTTATGGTTACCTCAATTAAATGCTCAATAGATAGTAGGATGGGTTACCTTTAGCTTTTATTCTAATCTTTTCTATAGTACCTAGTGTGAGAGGATTCATAATGATTTCATTTTTAGGTATATAAACAATAAATCCATGTTAGGATGGGGGTTAGTCTTCTAACAACCAATTAGAATGAGGAGGTGGTCAAGGATGAGGAAGTTAGGCTTCAAAGTCTCAGTTCTAGTAGAACATACCTTCCTAGGTTAGTCATGTTTCAATTCAGGGATACGGTTTGGGGCATATTTATGTAATGTAGTCTAATCCTGAAGAGCAGAGTCCAGTCCCTTATATGGTTAAATGTAGGATTCTGGTAGTCTTTACCATAGTTTCTTCCCTTACTAATATAGGTTCAATGGTATCCATTATATATGCTAAAATTATGGGACGTCCACCCATAACAATAGTGAACATCAATGGTGTCATGTCTCTCAACACACTATTACGAGTTCTATCAGAAAATTTATACTGGTGTTGGGAATACCCCTTGGGATATGATTGAACCATTTCAAGTGTAATTTCTTTATCCATAAGAGGAAAAACCTGGAATTCATACTTATAATATACTATCTTATTTCATATCATTCCCATGTGGATTGATATATCTACCAGGTGACCTTTTTACCACTATAGGGTACCACATATATTCACAAGGGTGAATGGGATATCTAGGGGAGTCAATATGGTCATTAGAGTAAGGGGGGTAGTTAGAGTGAAAACCACGATAGATAGTCTCATTATGAGAGATTATGTAAGGAAACCTATGGAATTCCCTCATATAGTGGATTGTTTCAGGAAATTTATTTAGACTACCACATGAGAAATTGCTGGAGTTCACTGTCAGTCTAGTTCCTGGTGTGGAACTAGTGTTCATTACTCCCAATATGATGAAACCATCCATGTTCCAGGAGATCAAGAAGTAACTCAATGATCTAGAGGTGAAGGGTTTTAAATGTCCTATCCAATCACCATGGGGTTCACCGTTAATTTTAACCAAGAAGGTAGGTGGTACCCTCCATTTTTGTTTGGATTAAAGATATTTGAACCAGATCATTGTAAATATTCGATATCCACTACATCATATTGACGGCCCCTTTGACCATCTATGATGAGTGATAGTTTTCTCGAATATCAATTTGATTTTGTGATACCATCAAGTGCATGTGATACCATCAGATATTCCATGTACAATGTTCTAGAGTTGGTATGACATGGATGAGTATCTGGTTATGTTGTTCAACCTTACAAACAAATTGGTCACTCTCAAGAATATGATGAATCGATTTTCCCACATCTACATGGATTTATTTGTAGTATTTATTTAGATGACATCATAGTGTATTATCACACCATAAATGGTCATTCCATCCATTATGAGATCAATTTGAATACACTAAGTGAGAACAAGATTTGTAAGAAGATCCAAAAATGAAAATTTTGGATCATTAATGTTCACTTCATGGGTCATATTATTTCTAATTCTTGAGTAGTTATTGATGTAGAGAAGGTGAGCACCGTGATTTCCTAGTAACAAGCTAATAATGTGTTTGATGAACATAGTTTCTTAGTATTGACTGTATATTACATGTGATTCATCCAATATTTCTCACACCTAGAAGTTCCTATTGTGGGTTTCGTGAAGAAGGATTTAATGTAAATTTGATTTCAGTCTTGTGAGAATGCATTTGAAGAGATGAGTGTATAAATGAATTCAACACTAGTAATTATTCTTATAAAGATGGGAATAAGGTATACTATTTACTATGAGGCTTCAAGAACTAGCCTAGGAACAATTTTATTGCAGGATGATCATGTTGTAGTGTATAGATCTCACCAGTAGATTCCTCAAGAGAGGAATTAACCTACATATGACATTGATCCAAAAGCCAGGGTTAATGATCTTAATTATGGAAGCCATTATATATTTGGAGGGTGGTTTATTTTTTAAAAGGATCACAATATCATCAAATGAAACTCTATATAGAGAGTCATGATTCTAAGGCATCACAAGTGGGTTGGATATCTATAGTTATATGGATTTGCTCTTGATTATACACCAGGAAAGGGAAATTTCATAAATGGGACACTAATCAAGAAGACTTAGTCATAGGCCATCCAAAAGGATATTAGTGAGTGGTAGTTGATGGATCTATTTTATAAGATGCACATGAAGGTTCAAGAATGACATGAGAAGCCTATTTTTAAATCTCTAGGAATGTAATCCCCTCTTATGGGGTGCATGAGAATGAGATTTCCCTCATATCCTATAGGAATCATAATAATGGCAGTTATCTCTCCTGAAAAGCCACCACCTGGTTGGGGTTTTGATAGGAATAATATCCTACTATACCATGGCCTCGTACGAGTGCCTTCTAATATATGGGAAGAGATGATTAAGAAATAAGATTCCTTATTTTGGGTAATTCATTCTTTGAAAACCAAGATATATGGAGACATACATTATTAGTATTGTTGGCTTGGTATAAAGAGGAAAATTGTAGGACTTATATCTTGGTTCTCCTGATTCTAGTCAGTGAATGGTGGTTACTAGTGACCTACTATACATCTACATCCTCTAACATTTATTGAGTGGAAAGAGAACAACATCACCATGGATTTCATTATGGGTTTTCCAAGACCCCCTCCAGGAAAAGATGTAGTATGGGTGATCATCAATTGGTTTACCAAGGTTTCACCCTTCATATGAATCTTGAAGACCTTCGTAGTTGATGAGATTGGATGAATTTATATAAAGAAGATAGCGAAACTCCATGGTGTTCTTGTTATATCATATCACGCAAATATACCTAATTTATTTCATAGTTTTGGAAATATTTATAGAATAAAATGGGTTCACAGGTGATATTGAGTACATATAATCACCCCTAGAATGACATGAAGCCTAAGAGTACAAATTATGTG
This sequence comes from Viscum album, assembly GCA_963277665.1. Taxonomy (NCBI): domain Eukaryota; kingdom Viridiplantae; phylum Streptophyta; class Magnoliopsida; order Santalales; family Viscaceae; genus Viscum; species Viscum album. The sequence continues at coordinate 1,498,330,550 of OY728133.1, forward strand.
TTAGAGGACATGTTTTGAGGATAAATCCTTGAGTTTGGAGATTCATATGAGAAATTCATAACACTTGTTGATTTTAACTATGATAAATTATTTTAGGATATAATTCCGATGGATCCTTATGAGGCCCTTTACGGTAGGTCTTGTCTTTTCACTCTATAATTCATAGAGACATGTGAGGTAGTGCTACTGGGTCCTCACCTTTTTTAAGTGAATTTAGAGTTAGTACAACTGATTTAAAAACAAATGGTTATAGGTAAATCTAGGAAAAATACTTATATCATATGTAACTATCGACCTCTAGAGTTTGAGGTGGGATATTTGGTCATTCGACATGTTTCTTCTATGATGGGTCATACATGAATTCAAAGACCTAGAAAGCTATCACCCCATCACATTGGACCTTTTGGGATAGTATAGAATATTGGGGGTAGGAATCCTATTAGTTTTATTTACATTAGAGGCACCATGTCATGCATGACATCTATAATGTATCGCCGTTTCAAAAGTATCATGATGACCCATCTCATTTATTTGATCGAGAGGATATTGAGCTAGAGGGAGATGCGTCAAATGAAAAGAATCCAGTACATATAATTTATTAGTGGACGAAGTATCTCTATGAAATAATAATCCCAATTGTCTGGGTGATATGGAATAAAGGACTTGTTCATTATTAAACATGGGAGTAAAAAACCTATGTATGTTCAAAGTGGATGGAACATTTTAAAGATGAATTTCTAACAACATCAGATGGGAAAATCATGGACGAGTTGTTTTAAGATGCAGAGGTTATCATATTTTTGATCTTTTGAGTGGTATAGATCAATGTTTTCTATTCAAAACATATCATTTTATATTATTTTTGGGATCCAATGTATTTGTTTATTTCATTAGAGTTTTAGGTGATTTAAGAGCGTGGAGTTCCAAAAAATAGGAAGATACTTTGAGCCACATTGGTAGAACATAATTAGTGCTAACTTTTTGGGATAACTTGTGCATAGTGTGAGCCGCAAAGTTTTTATAAAACCATCCAATGGGGAAGAATTCCCATTAAAAACCTCAGGCTCTACGACAATGGGATTCTACATAGAAATTCAAAACTATGTTCCTAGAAAATATGAGGTGACCCCTTACTAATTGTGGTGTGCACAATTAGATAACGGTTTGGACAACCATGTAACCAAATAGAAAGGCCCTATCCTTTAAGGTGAAATGTCCCTTTTTCCATTTATTTTTTTTAAAACCCCTAAATCCCTTCTTCTTTTTTTCTTCTCTAGTATCCACATGAACTCCCTTATCCTAATGTATAGGATTTTTCATATCTCCACTATTCAGTCTCTAAATAGTTCTTTGTTAGGTGCATTGTAAATATTAAGGTACGATCTACAGTCCTAAATCACACATTCCTATTTTTATTCTCCTCTATTTTTATGTCTTGATCAAACCCCATGTAGCCCATTTTCAGGTCATTTTATGATTCTTCCAATATCTATCATTCTAGCTTGATTAATGGGATGCCAATAGATGAGTAACCTTATACAAGACTATGGTATGTGGTCTATATTTTTTCCCCATGTTTCTATGAATTCTATAACATGTTACATTGTTCCATGTGCCAATCCTTTCTGATGACCCCTAAAAATTGTTAAATACAATAAATTATATGTTCCTCCATGTCCAACATGACACAATCTTGTAAAAAATAAAAAAAATTTGGTTAGTTGTATTTACTTAATCCAACAAAATGGGTATGTTCTATCTTTGATACATATTTTTTCATTTTCCTTAAATTGTATAAACAATCATTGAGTGGTGGTTCTTTATAATTAATTAATTGAATTAATAAATTGAATTAAGAGGATTTTAATTCCTTCAATTAGACCTTGTCAATTTTTAATTATTCCATTAATGGGTTTCATATTTAAAGAACATTCCCATCATTCTAACAATGTTACAATTTATTTCCTTTCAATATGTTATGATTTTGATAGAGAAATCACACTCTTACTTCTGTCAAGAGATATAAAAGTGGTACCAACATTAGGAAACCATGGATAGACTCATTGTTATTTATATATAGATTGATAATGAATTTTAAAATACCCTGGGGGTGAAACAAGCTACTATTAACATGGGATCTCTATGTGTTTTCCATTTTACCGGTAAAAGAGTGATATTGGATCCCAATGGGAGACCCTATGGATGATATCAGGGGTAAGATAGTTGTAGCATGTCAAGAGAGAGAATTTAAACCTGATGTGATATACTAGGGAATGAATCATAGGTTTGTTCTTGTTTGTTCTGAGAACCATGACATGACTGATACTCGAGATCTCCTCAAGGGTGCCCTTTTATGGACTCCCATGAAATTGGACATTTAAAAATCCCAAAGTGTGATACATTGGATTCCTTTAGAATATCCTTGGGTTGGATCAGATCATATCTTATTAATTTTCGAGATATTAATTAAATTAATGGTTATGAATGTGGAACTGAAACATCAATCTCACACCCACCATTCCAAATCACTTGATTGGAGATTTCCCATCATTCGACACTTTACATATCGAATATCTTAACATGTTTCAAAAATGTGTAGGTTACCTAATTTTAGACACATCCATAATATCCTGAAGCGGGAGGAGTTAGATGTGTATCCCAAGTGGATCCTAGTATTTTATATGTTATTTATTTATTTAATTTTAGTTTTTATTATTAGAAAACTAATCATTTTATATTCTCATTTACGATTGATCTAAAAACTATTTGTGGTAGACTATTGAGTATATCAAAAAATCTAATAGGTCCACATTTGGTACCCAAGTAGATTTCATTATTACAGTTATATATAAAGAGAGGAAACCAACTTCTGATGTTTGATTATGATTCCTAGAACATAGAACTTGAGAAAGGCACCAGTCCGATGCTCATGATGGCAGTTGTAGTTGGGTTTTGGCCCTTTACTATTTTTTATAGAATGTGGTATATTATTGTACCCCCAATATTACATTTATCCCATTTTAGTATATATACATGATCATAAAAATACTTTTTTATCCCTTTATTACTTAGCTACTCCATATTCATTATTATTTTTTAGTGTTTAATTATTTTCTCCCCTCTTCTAACATATATTTTTCACCATTGTGATATACTCTGATATGTGAGGGAATATCCTCACCATGGACATACCCCAGGTCCTTGATGCTACTTGGAAGCCTTTGAAATAGAAGGAGGCATGCATGTTGTATTGTGACCAACTGTTCTAGGGAAACGCTTAGTGGACTCTAGGGTGGGACACTATAGAAGTCAAATCCTATAAGGAGTAATGTGTAAGCCGAAGAAATATATCCTTGAAGGAGGTATATGCCTTAACTGATTTCTTTAATGCATTTTTCATCTCTTGGATCCATCAAATATATTATAAATATCATTATACAATGAAATAATTATTTATAATATACATAAATTTTACTATGTTAACGAAACAACATTTTATACCTCCCTTCCATCTAATGGGAAATGAACGCTTCACTCATGCACAAGTTCGAACAATCATCTCAACGAAGTGATGTATTTCATTTTTTTATCAAAATCTCATATGGATATTTTTATAATTTTAATGAATATATATATATATATATATATTATTTATAAAAATGTATGATTTTATAAATATATAAATGTATTTATATTCTTATCTGTCCATTTTTTGAAAATGGAATCATTGGTTGTGCGTACTTATGAAAAACCACATCAATAATGTGAGGTAATTTATTTTTCATCAACTCATATCATTAATGATCATAAGGTTGAATTTGATGACGAAATATTTAATTTTTACATGATTACTATTTTCTAACAGCAAGGAATCATCTAAATTTTTTTCTTTTAATCCATTGGATAAATGAAAATACTCCTCAAGTGTACATATATACTAACAACTAAATGAACAATGTATGTCATTTTTAATCCCCAAAATTATGGGATAAATCTAAATATTTATTTAATTTATAAATATGATACATATTATATGATTAAAATTGAATAGGTGATAAATTCACGAACAATGACTATGGACCAGATTTGCTAAATCAAAACATGCGGGAGTAACAAAACAACTAACTTGAAAATAATAAATATTAACAAATAATTATGAATAAAAGGGAAAAAATTATTAATAAATTATATATAGTAATATAGATATAAATATAGCTTTGATATATATGAATTATAAATATAAATTGTTTATATAGGAGGTTAGAATTAATTTGACCAGGAATGTATCTAAGACAAGAGTTTCATGTATCAAATTTCATTCTTTGAGGTATGTAATGAATTATACATATATTTACATTAAATGATGTATATGACACCTATTTTAAATACGATATCATTATAATTTTTTTAAATATTTTTATTAAAGTTCCATTTCATGTTCCCTCCTTCATTGTGTTTTGATTTATTTTTTATAACATATATATGGTTTCTTGGTATCAATATCAATTCCCTGAGACAAGTTACATGTTGTGAACCATGATATATTTTATATGGTGAAATTATTGTCCCAAGAATATAGTTTGAAATAATATTTAATTTATATTATGGGGTTTATATATCTATATCACGTTCTATATTTTAACGCTTTTTGATTTGAATTCTGAAAAAATCATAGGAGTTTATATTGCAATCTCACTTTTAATCAGAATTGTTAATTAATGAATATTATTTGGGTGAATTATATCCACATTATCTCTCAAACCCAATTTATTTTCTTATACACTAAAATTTTTGTGGTTTAGAAGAATAATTTCTATTATTTATCCCTTTGGTAATTAAATCCACTTAAAAGTGGTTTAAAATATTTTCCAACATATTTTATCATATTTTTTAGGAATATTATTATTTTAAATAAATATAATTATTTTTCATTCAATAATTTTTGTCTTTATATATAAATGTTTTTTAGTGAAAAACTGTGTTAAATTTTATTTTACATTAAAATTCTTCAAATTTATTTTTTCATCATTTTTCTTATAGGTCATTTTATACACTATCTATAAAAGTGTGAAAATATTTTTTTAATGTTTACCACTTGACCACAATTTGATATGTCATATCCTTTATTAGTTGTTATAATAGGCCAAAAACCACAATCCCAAATCCCGTGCTAAAATACTAATCATTAAATTTCTGTCTTTTATACTATCAATTACGACCCAATTATTTCCCTTAAAAATTATAATAAAACTATAAACATGATAACTTCCATTATAATGTACCTGTTATGTGTAAAATATTAGATAATGAGGAAGAACATAAACATAAATAATAACCATGTCATTAAATGACAATTTATCCCACTTATCCAAACATTTATAATTTAACATTATATCATCTTTATCATCCATATGAAATCCATTATAGAAATAATTTATTCAACCTCATTCCATAAAACATAGGGAAAATAAAACATAAGATTAGAGGGATCAGGTGATCGATAAGGATAAACATAAGCCTCAATAATCGAATTTCATCAATAAGAATATAAAGTGCATAATGATACTATTACCTAACAATAGTTCAAGATAAAACCATAAAATAAATCATGTCCATCAATACCAGATTCAATAATACTGAAACATGTCATAAGGATTTAACAAAATAATAAATTCTAAGAATAAATAATCACAATACTTGTTATAAAATTTTTTATCAAATGAAATATTATACACCCATAGTAAACATAGATAAAATGTGATATTATCTTGAAACATTACTATAATATCAATTTTAAAAATACATTACAATTAAAATAACCATACAACTAACATCCAATATAAATAGTAATCGCCCTTGTCTTCACAAGATTATTTGACTCAATGCTTATTTTAAATAATATGTTACTATTTTTCAATGTTAATTTTGAGAATTAATATTTAATATATTTAAATCACAAATTATTGGTAAAAAATATTGGAATATAGGTGGATAAAATATGGTGACATCATCACCATAGTAGAAAAAATTAATGATAAATTTACAGGAATGATTTTTTGAGGATGGAGACTTAAATTACATGATTTAAATACATTTTAAATACTATTTAAAAAACATTGGTTTTTATAGTGAAATAAAAATCAATAGAAAACTAAACTAAAATAATCCTATTTGGAAATAAATGTTATCGAATTTTATGGACATAATAAATATAGTTGCAAACATTTAGGATAATTTTCAAGGAATAAAAAATTTATTTCATCAAGAGTAATTATAATACATAAATGGGAACATAATTAAAATGGATAATTAAAATTATGATCATTGTGATAATTAATGGGGATGTTGAGGCCATAAGATCCTCAAATGAAACACTGAATAAAAAACCTATAGAATAAATGATTCTACCAGAAAAAATAATATATTATAGTGAACGGATAATATATATCACTCATAGAACATATTCAGAATTGAAAAGAAGAAATAATGAATACAAAATTTAATACATGTAATTTAACATTTAATTTAAGTAAAAGTAACTAATAATTTAAATAAAATAAAAATATCCACTAGTCCAAAACATGTCTCTACTCCCCTATTCCAAGCTGGTGTTCTTATCTAAATTGTATTATGACTCCACCTTATAACCTTGTACGTTGGATCATGTCTTTCTATCCTAGTAATATAATTTTTCATCGATTTCCTCATTTTTACTACTATAGTATAATTTTTTGTGACAGTTGGATATAGAATCCTTGATGAAAAAAAATACAACTTCTAGAATATAAAATTGTTATCATAGATGTATTTTTTTATAAAATTAAATTTAGGAAAATTATGTAGGACATTTATTGGTTTTCCAATTTTCTATGAATGGGAAAGAGTAGTTACACCTGAATCCTATTATGTATTCAATTCTAACCAAAGTAGATTAAAATGATTATGTGGTTAATATATGAACCTAAAGAGAACTAATGTTGCTTTAAATAATATAAGTAGTTGAAACTCATATTTTATTAAAAGGATAACATAAAATCCATAAGCAATTAAAACTAATATAAAAGGAAATAGTTAGATCAATCCATATTTACAATACATGTTATGAAATCAAATAAAGAAACAAAGCAACATAAAAGAAATTGTTGTAAAATAAGTGGTTGTGAAATATTACATACCATTTATACAAAATGATGTCTACATTGAGAGTAATTTACTTACAAAAACCATTTTTTGAGGAGTTATAGTGATATAATAAGTGGTAATGAGGTTAGAGGTCACCACCTATAGGTGGAATTTTAGATGGAAGGTGAACATGATTCGCACACAACATGCTTCATATGTGTCTCATGAAAATGAGAATTTTTAGCATCCACAAAAAATAAATTAGATAAAAAATAAATTAATAGCTAAGTGGAAATAATATATTATGAATCCTTATAGAACCTCCATATGATAATAAACACATTCTTATGTAGGCTTCTCATTCTCTAATGTTTTTGAAATATGTTGTGACGGTTCAAATGTTCCTCATTTGTTCACAAAAATATGAATAATAAAAAATAAATTACGCAATATTAGTATCTTAAAGGAGGTTCACTTCATTAGGAATGTTAATAATCTAAAAAGGTTTTTAATAAAGAAATCCTCTAAATAATAAAAAAAATTAAAGATTTATTTTTTCGTATAATAAATATCCCAAAATTCCATGAGTACACATTTAGATTTCATACTAACATCTTGTCATGGTACAACCACAATTTATTTTCTTTGGAAATTAGTCATGATATGTTTTCTAGAGTTTAAATTATTGGAAAAAAAATTAACAGTGTTCGTTAAAATTTTATTTATCAAATATTATATTGTCAATATTGTTTTTCCCCTAAGGGATAAAAATATTTCCTAACAACATTGATACAATGGGATTAATCATTCATATCCAGTAATTAGTTTTATTACATGAACATTCCCACTCAGATCAATAACTATTAAATATGGATAACTTCAATATATGATATAATCAACCTCATTAGTCCAAAATCCCCTAAAATGTGAAATTCTTGATGTGAGAAGAGAATAAATCATTTGATATGTTTTTACATTCCATAATTTTATTAAAATCTATAATTTAAGACAACTAAATAGTGAACATGTTGTTCGATATGGTGGTTTATACAATACTTATCATCTACTAAAGAAGTATCAAATGTTTCATGACATTTTTAGAAGAATAACATAATTTCTCATGAATTTCTTGAGAATATATAATGTTATGTAAATGAAGAATTATGTTCTAGATTTGGATGTAAGAAAAAATGGAATATTATAAGAAAAAAATTATAATTGTTAATTAGAGAGGATTTAGTAGAATTAATTTAAAATTTATCAAATTAAAAATAAAATATATATTATTAATTATAGGGATCATAACATAGTTCACTAAAAAAATACACGAAATATCATAAATGCAACTAAATTAATTATAAATCACAAACTGTTCAAATTATTACAAGCATTGTAATATATCATTACAGAGGTACACAAAAACTATTGTTCAAATAAAAAATTATTTGACTGTAATTAAATCAACATAAATAAAACATGGTTTAATATAGTAATCATTTATGGTCTAATGTATAAATAAATAGTTTAATAAGATCTTTGAATGTAAAAAAAATATAGTGAAGAGAGTAGTTATATACCTTTGGTTCCACTTGGAGAGAATATATTTATCAAAAAACTAGTTTGAATATTTCAATTAGAGTTTTAGTATAGAAAGTTTCTTAGACGTAGTATGTACAAAATATAAAATTAGATATGATGATATTATATTATTTAAAGTGAAGTAAACATAAAAAGAATTTAATGTTTATTTGTAAGTTCTTATCAGAATCAAAATAAACACCATTTATCAACAATTAGAAACTAATTTATCATTATTATGTTGTAAATAATTATTAATGACCACTTTAATACATCATTATTTTAATTTAATGTTTCTTATAATAATTAAAAGAAAAATAAAAATTATTATGAACAAGACAACTGCACTTGCGATTGGATCACCTAGAATCATCCACATTACATCATTAATATAAATCTATGTAACTAAAAATAAATAACCTAGATATGAATAATAAATTATCATTCTAAATAGATACATAATCTCAAAAATAAAATTGTGCAATATGTATATAAAATTTAAAAAATGGTAAGGAAATGATAAAATTAAAATAAGAAAGAAAATAGAACCTTATCTTCTACCACATTCAGACTCATGGTTTTTGAAGATTGTCGTATCAATACTATGTTATAGAACCTCATTTTCTATATGGATTCATTTAGTAAAAACTAAACCTTGATATGAAACTATTTCTATAAACCTACTTTTGTGATCATAAAAAATTTGTACACAATTATGCATAAGAAATCTAGAAATATTTATGCATAAACAATCTGTAAAAAGAATTATGTATTTGTAATTGGGAAATAGTTTTTTTAAGAAGTCAAAAAATAGATATGCATGAGTGATCTTGAAACAGTGAAATATAAATAATTAGAAAACTATTATGTATAAGATATTAGAAAAAATTTATAAACTTTAGGCCCATTTGAATGCAGGTGCTCCCAAAAGCCACCTCCAAAAAAGATATTGAGAGGGTATATAAAACTATCTATAGAAATCAACAGGGATGGAGAAATATCTAATAAATTAGTTTCTCATAAAACAAATTCCTCCTTCATAAAAACCTATCACATACATGAATTTTCTTCACCAACTCCTACATTTGAGATACATGTCACCACCCATGATTTTCTAAGAAAAGAATCAGAATTCTCAGTAGTAATTTATAGAAATATTTTTTATCAATTTTTGATGTATATTTTAATATTTATTCTAATTATAATTTAAAATTTAATTTATTATTCATTTCTAAATATATTATTATTTAATTTTAACATGATGAAATATATAAAATAAATTTAAAATAATATACTACAAAATGAATATTGTAAATTGTGTTATGTATATAAAATAAATATGGAATCTAAAAAACATTTAAATAAAAAGATATAGAAATAAAAAACCGACAAAATGGAAATTATAACAGTATGGTTAAAAAAATTAAAAATTAAAAGATGAAATCAATTATAAAATAAGAAATCATAAATCAGTGTTACCTAATTATAGCCTCACATAATGTAAGTCATTTTTTCACACTTATTTTTCATGTTTTCTTTCGTAGCCGTAGAGTCTCCAAAGATTACAAAATCACGTTGCACCACATCCTCAAAATCAAAATAATGCAACATGTTTTCTAAATAGAGAATGAAGTTTGGATATTGAATAGAATTTATTAGTGACATCGAAAATTAAAGATTTTGATAGTAAAATGTTTATACTATAAAATTTACAAGAATAAATGAAATTTTTATTTTAAACATTAAAAAAATGGAAATAGGAACAAAAAAAAATGAATATTTTTTCTATTATAATGTTTTTTGAAAATAATATTCAATCAAGAGTAGAGAAATATTCCCAAGTGGATGAAATATTAATGATTAATTTATTTAACCCAATGTTAGTTCTACAATATAGTCAAATCGAACCACTATTCGGATGCTCCTATAAAATTATAGTAAAAGAAATATTTAACACAATGATAATTATTTTTTTAAACTAAATTTAAAAAATTTAGAAAAATAATACCTATATATGCCAAATAGTTCTATATTCATAAATAAATTTAATGAATATAGAAAGGAATAAATAAAATAATACGATAAAATAGAAATAAATGTATAAAATGTTAAAAAACAAAATTCTTGATGACAAATTAGGGGTTAAAATGTTGGAAGTGAATAGATTTATGCACTCAAACTCAAGTGTTCATATATCACATAAGATACAATAGAAACCAATCAATAATGCAGTAAAAGGGCTCTTTACCTGGCATATACAAAAACGAAAAAAAAATTAGGGATATACAAATATATAAAATGCATCTAATACATTATCAATTATCGTTTCAAAGTGCTACATATTATTAGAATAAATTTTGCGCAATACATATATAAATTTGAAAAAATGCTATTCCAATGTTAACAAATTAATTAATTATATTAAACAAAAAGATAATACATTTTTATTAAACATAATTCCTATAGATAATGTATTAGATAAACCTCTGAAATAATGAAAATAGAAAAAATAATTTCGATATATTGGATTATATAAATTATAAAATTGAATAGTTTAGACTAATAAAAAAACCAAAAAAAGGAAAATATTACTAAAATTCAAAATAAAAATTCATGGTTTTGCAAATATAATACAAATATAATTTTAATAGAATAATTGTTATTCTAGATTTGGAGTATACATGTACACAATGAAAAATTATGGAATCATTAAATCAGATGTACTATAAGAAAATTTTAAAAAATAATAAAAAATAAATAAATACTAATTGCTTTAGAGAAGGGAGAAAATTATTTCAAAAAGTATGAATAACCAACCTTATGTAGCAGAGTAGAAATTTAGGGTATGTGAAGCCACGTAGAGGTAAAAAATACTATACCACAAAATATAATATATTTATTTATTGATAATGTAAACTAAATGAAGTGGATATCTAATTACTAACTGGGAATGAAGATGTGTTGTAATACAGTATGAGAATTTTGAATTATTATAGTCTTAGGAAGGACAAAGCAGTTGATTAAAATTGTACAGAGAAGATTGGATGAAAAAAATTATGAATATGGGATGCATCTGGAAATGGATGAGTATGGTGATTGATCTTGTCTTACGTAATATGAAATGTTTCCATAGAGATAATATTGTTGTACTTGAGTAACTTCATCAACCTGCTGAGCTAGGATTTCAAGGTCATATATAAGGGTTTCAGTGATAGAGATTTAGGGGAATAGATAATATGTTTCACTAGATTATATGGGTCCACATAGGGTGACAATGTATTCATAGAATTTGGTTAAAATGATGGGTATTTGGAAATGGAGGTAGTTATCATGGGATTTGATTTGATTATAGATGATCTGGAAGCTATATGGGGGTGAGGAGGATCCAGATGTGGAGTAGTAGTTGTCGAAGGAGGCAGATGCAGATCAGGCAGAGGTGGATCAACTGGAGAAAGGGAAGGTATAGGTAGAGAAGCTAAAGGTCGAGGATACTGAGGTGGAATAGTTGGATGAGGAGGATTACAAGATGGAGTAGATGGAGGAGGATAGGGTAGTGGATGAGGGTGATGATATGAGAACCCTATGAGTATTATAAGAAAATACTGAGCATTAGGGGGAGAGAAGGGAGGGAATGAGTGTTGATTGACGAGTAGGTAGTTTTTGTGAATGGAGAATGTGAAACAAGGAATAGATGAAACCATACCTTAGTATATATAATATATTCTATAATTAAAAAATATTGCCTTATGAACTAGAGAATTATGTAGGAACACCCATCATATAATCTATAAGGGGCTCACTCAACTCTATCTGGGAGTATCCATAGAATAAAATTTATAATAACCCCAACATTAAAAATATATATATATATATATATATATATATATATTCATAAAACACATATAAATAATCCTTATTCTTTTATAACTTGATTATCCCCTGGAAAATAATCCGACTTGATTTCAATCTATTTGGAATGTGATTAACCAACAGAAAATTTTTTTTTCATACTAATATCATTGAAATAATCATAATACTCACATTGCAAGAATGGGGATGGTATCATTTCAAAATCACCCCAATAGAGAATAATTAACAACAAGGGTTTTTGGAATTGATGAATGGAACTACCATTAAATTATTAAAATTTCTATTAAAATAACCTTGTAAACTTATAAATTAATATCTAAAAATGATTTAAAACATTTCATTAGGAAAATATTCTTTCGAATTGAAAAACATTTTTGTAACCATACAACATTTTTAAAATACATTTATTTGAAAAATAATTTCAAAAACTATGAATTTATAGAATATTAGGAAAAAAATTTATTTCAAAAATATCATTATAGGAATGAAAATGAATATTTAATTAAATATTGTTCTTTATGGTTTAAAAACTCATTCATACTGCGCACATAAAAACAATGTTTTGTTCCACATTTTCAATAAAACACAAATGTGATGTTATAGCAAAATAAATAAAGATTCCATTCAGAAAATTTTATAATAAAGTAAAAAATATGTATAAATGTATTTTATAAATAATTTTAACAATTTTAAATACATTTTTTATGTTTTTTATAAAATATGGGTTTTGGAAGAAAAAGGGATTCTTGATGAAGAGAGAAATATAGATGATTTTTTATTAAAACATAATTTTAACTATTGAGTATAGAAAGACATTTTAATGAATGAGAATCATGATTTATAATGATATGAAAATATAATATTAAAATTAATATTAACTATCTATAAGTAGATAACATTTCAATATTGGAGACATAATCCCGAACAATCATGATTAACAACCAGATTATAACATAAAAATCATACCACATTAGTAACTTTTAATTATCAAACCCAAGAAATGATTATATTTAATGAAATGTATAATACCATGATAATAAATTAATTAATCATATTATGTGTCAATTTGAATCTATATACAACTTATAAATGAAGATATGTTCCTAAACAGATATAAGTCTCAAAGAAAGTAAATTATGACAAAAATATATATTTGTTTTGCTATTATTTTGAATAATAAACCTCAATGACACATTAAATATCATTAATTGATGTATATTCATGATATAACATGTAAACATGGAATTTTATACACCTTATAATATAAATCAGGTGTATAAGATTATAATATGCCTTAATAAAATGAAATTGGGACAAAATCCCTTACTGATTTGGTAGATTTTGAGTTATAAGACCCATGAAAGATATATACTAGAATAGATATGTATATACCAATAATGTTAATTATTTTAGTCATAAAATAAATTTACTTTTAGTATATAAACAACATAATAAATCATGTGGTGAACATGGCATGTTTCTCATATGGAAATAAAATGGAGACGGAAATCCAGTACCTCACTCTTCCGTTTGGCTGGACATTATTTATCCTCTTGTATAGAGGATATAAAATTTTTATTGAAATATTAAATATCTATATAAATATTTATAATATCATACATGATCATCTTATAACATTTTATCTCTTTTTCATTAAGAATCATTCATTAGATTCATTATTTTATGCGTTAATTTCCTTGTTTTCTTATTCATGATTTTCATTGAATGTACAAGTTATTTTGAATATAATATTGTTCTATTATCACAAAAATAATTATATTTAAATAATTATCATATTAATAAATTAATAATAATTTTAAGACCAATCATGAAATATTTTTATCAAAACATAAGTACGTTATAGTCACTAAGATGGTAGGTTGTATATATGCATGAGTAACATTTCCATTTATCAATGATTATTATTGAATTAAGGTAAGTAATATTTTATCTTTATTGAATTTGAATAATATCAGATAAACAATATAATTTCTTTAAATACACTTATATGTATCATCCATTTTTGGTGATAAAAAAAGAGAGTCACATCGCTTCGTGAAGGCAATAGTCCACATGTACACGAATGATGTTCTCATATTAGTATTGTAAAAAATAGAAATGATTTATTATATTATCATAATGAAATATATGAAATTAATATCATTGTTATTTAATATATATATATATATATATAATATAGTAATAAAATATATCTTTATTACCTTCCATGTTAGGCCTTTAGTGATAAAATGGATCACATCACTTCTTGAGGAGTTAGTCCACCGTGCACACGAACGATGTTATCGTACCCCCTATAGAATGGATCGTAAAAAATGTATATGATATAATAACTTAATTTGTATAAATATGTTATATATATTATATATATACTTTATATCCATCATGATACCCAACTGTGAAGTTTGGTAATGAATGAACGAATGACATCATATCATGAGGGGGTAGTCAGCATTTTTAGACGAAAGTTGACTTTGTAACTCATTCGATGGAAGTTGAGATGGTTGTTGTCAATAAATTATTATAAAAACATACTCACAAATTTAAATTTTTTCTTTTTATTATATCATTCTGGTCTAATAATAATGTTATGTGGATAAGAAAATAAAATAAATATTCTCATTGAAAACATGAACTCTTCATCAGGTATCCTCCCTAAGGTTTCACTAAATCCTTCATAGGATTATTTTATGCCGAAATCAAGATGATAAGAAGATTTTATGGATATTGGAAAGTGATTTGGATAGGTATTTTCCAAACTAAATAGGTTTTAATGTGGAAATAATAGAGTGGAGGGGTGGCCTTTTATATGTGAGGTGAGTGGAAAAATGTAATTTTTTTAAACAGAATCAATTATACCCACATTTGTATCATGATAAAAGACTCAAAAATATGAAATTATTAAACCTGTTTGAGAATGGAAAAAATATGGATATACAATGGGTTTTGGAAATTTTTTTAGTTAATTTTGACCATTATCTTTTTAGTTAAACCACGGATAAACCCATTATTACCTTAGTTGTGGTAAGTAATTTTTACTATTTTTAAAATTTATTTTGGTAAAATTATAAGTTCACTTTATTATATAATATAAATTATGCTAATTATAAATATGTAATCTATTTTATAACTTTAAATTTAAAAATTAAAAAAATATAAATATAAATTAATCCCATTGGCACGATGAGAAAAAAGAGTTTTGAAAAGGAAAATGATATACATTTTAAAAAGATTTTACATCAAACATAAATATAAAATTCTATAGAATAAACTAAATTGGATCAATGGATATAAAATAAAATTAATTTTACATTAAAACCAATTTAAAATATTTATTTTTGTAACTTCTCATTACTTTTTAAGGTTATCCTCAACTAATGTTTTGATCATACTTTGGTTATGGCTTGTTTCAGGTTCATTTGGGTATTTTTTGGAGAATTTTGAAGAGATTTGAGATAATAATGGTTGATGAATGATTAAAAAAATCAGGATGTTTTTCATAGTGATGTGTGAACCTACTAATGATTTAATAGAGGGAGGCATATAATTTATCTAAACCATGCGACCATATACTCCACACTATACGACCATAGGTAATAGGGATTTTAATAATTAGTGCATGGTTAATGAATCTATTTTCCCACCAAGGACAAAATATGAAGTATAGATAGTCGGGGCACATGGTAAGGGAGTACAGTTTCTTTAACTATGAGCCTCTCTCTATGAAACCATGCATGTGGTATTTAATTATTCATAATTTCTATTTTGAATTTCCAAAACCACATTTATGATTCCTAACCTACCCACTGAACTCTAATATGATTTACTAGGTTGTTAAGGCTCTCTAAAAGAAATTTTTTATCCTACAAACCCTTTCCATTGAAGATCAATGTGGCGTTGATACCGTTATATCTCCTTTGGGTAAGTTGATATCTTCTCTAATTGTTTCTTATGAACTATAGTTCCTTTACCCTTAGAGTTTCATTGATCATCACATATTGTATGGATATATACTCAATATTATTGGATAAAAATATATGTTTCATTTATATATCTCAATAACCTTTGATCTACATTAGCATTCTTGTTGCGAGTGTTTATAATCAGATTTCCATGATTAATGGTAGGTAAATCCATTTGATATTTTCTATGTAATTGAAACCATGATTGGATCAATTTTTTAAATGGATTAAAAAAAATTTATAAATTTTTTTTTTGATGTTATTTGATTATATAATTTGAAATTGAATTGATTTTGAGAAAAAACCCAATTCAAATAGAATTGAAATTGTGGGGTGAATTTTTAAATGATTGAATTTGTGAAGTTATTTGAGAATTTCTTTATATGAAGTCGAAAAAATTGAAATGATGGAAAACAGTGTTTGGTTTTGTGTTGAAATGGAACGGAATGATGAAATCACAATTTGTTGGTTTTGAAATTGAATTGGAATATTGGAACTTAATATAGGGAAATTAAATATTATGTTGGAATTGGTTTAAAATTAGATAAATTTCTCTTTTTATATTGATTAATTGAGAACATGCATGTCGGGGTAGTCAATGGGTTATTTGGGACAAGCCTTGTTTGAAATTATTATTCCTAGAATTATAAAACCTAGTTTTCCATGATTATCCATGATGAAAATTTATTCCCTTATTTATTATGTATTATTCGAGGATCTAGTCTCCAACCCATGGGGATTGTGGATTCCTTTCAGGACATGTCAGATATGGCTCAAGTATCTAGGTACTGGGTTATACAAGATCGTTCATAAATATGTGATATAAAAGATGTAGATTATGTGTCATCACTTGATATTAGTGTGCAATTTGGGATGTCTTGTTGAGACATAGAATTCTATTACATGTGAGTTACTATGTATATCTCATCATAAGGATCCATAATACACCACGAGTGTTTTGGGAATATACTCATGAGGAATAATTTGATCTTATTATTTCCATTTCCCTAATTTTTATATGGGTATTTTGAAACACATATCATGATGTTTATATGTTAAGACTGATATTTCTAATGATCTTGGTTGTGTTCCTAATCTATGTATCTTCTATGATGACTCTAATTTTATCTTAATTTTTTTTTCTAAAATCAATCCTATGTGAATATGTTTAAATAGACTCTAATAAGAATGAACTGGTGACCCACAATGAGAAGATCCTCCCAGGGACCATAATCTTTTAAGATTATTGTGTCTGCTGTCTAAGCTCTGGGACATGAACCTGCACCAATTATACTTCATGATTCAATTCTAGATCAATAGTGGGATGAATCTTGGAACCATTCTCATGAGTTCCATTTCTATAATCCAATATTGTTCCAATTATATAATAATCCTCAAGATGATGAGGATTGGTTGAGAATAATAGAGCTTCGTTTTGATTTATTTGAAATACCTGATTTTATTAAGGGGGAATGTTCCTCCTTCGTGCTTTAAGGTCCTAATAGGAGATGGTTTTAATTGACCTTAATGGTGAATAATAACTAGTTTTTATGAGTGTAAGTACATTATTTTTATTTTCAAGGATATGTTCAATCAAGAATCTATGGTGATGGAAATGGTTACAATCTTTTTTATCCTCCATCATGCTGGCATGACTATGACGGAGTGTGTGATCCCCTTTACCAAGATTATGTAGTTTTCACATGAGATTGTGTAAAATGAGAAGATAAAGAATTAATAATTTGATTTTGTTATTTTAATGTATTTACATTCTTATGTTTTCATAATGATGCACACATTATATACTGACATGCTAGATTTGGATTTGATGGTCAAACATGGCATAACTAGGCAGTCATGGAATAAATGAGTTCCTTTTTCTCTAAGTGGCAGTTGAGTGAGTTCCTTTAAAGGAAATAAGAATAGTGATGATTCTCATGATGTATATTTATATTAGGGTTCTTCCAATCCCCGTGTAGTTCCTAGTAGAGGATATTTGAATTTCTTAAGTATGGAAATATTAGGAGTTCAAAATGGGATTTCACTAAGGCACCGATGATATATAGTTCCTCTAAATGATCAGGTCACTTGTAGAAGTTACATTATAACTTCTATATCCTATGTAGTGTTATGGTATCATCAATAAATAAATGTATAGTGATGCAATCATATTCTTCATGAACAAAGGGGTTCAATCCCCAAGCATTCAGAATGAAGTTTATTCACATGGTGGAAGAATCTCTTAAGGAAGATTATACATTTCTAGTGACTGTGAGATATACCAACACTATATCATCATATGTATTGGGTTATTTATTTTATATTAGTTTATATCACTCATTTATATCAACTTTTATTGTGAACCTTCTAAATGTTACTACATATATTTTGTCTTATGTGATGCATATTATTATGCCCTTGAAAATTAAGAGAGAACAAAATCTCTGTAATCCTGCATGCCTTTTCTCTTTCTCAGAGATCAAGATGATGTGGAATTATCTAGTTCATTATAATAAACCTCTTTATTTCAATTTTTGGATGGATTTGATTTTTTTCCAATAAGCAATGAATTGACCTCTATGTTTGGAGGTTGTCATTTACAACACCTAATGGGGTCTGTATTATAATTTAGGGAGAATGGTGCATAAGGTCTAGAAAAGATAGAATTTTTAATCAAAGTTATAGAAATTAATATTTGTATTTTTTAGTCTGGAGAGGGAGTATTTGATAAATTATTTCTTTCAATTCATCATTGAGATTTTTGACATTTTTTCTTCTGATTTCTCTAAATTTCTACTAGTAAGAGAGGTATATTTTTTAATTGATTTACTGAATGGTTTACATCTAGTGTCTATTACTCCATAATATATGGAACCATATGAAATTAAATCTACTAAGACTCCGTTGGATGATCTTTCATGGAAAGGATTTAAATTATCAAGTATGTCACCTTGTGCGAGACCCATTATCTTTTCTATAGAATCTAATAGAACAATTTTCCAATGTATTGATTACCAAAAACACAACCGAGTTGTAGTACATAAAAATTATCCATTACCATGTATTTATGATCTATTAAACCTATTTAATTGGATTATTTTGATCCCATTTATTGATCTTTAATCTGGTTGTCTCCAATTGATAATAAAAGAATATGAAATTCAAAAAACCACCTTACAAACTAGGTATGAACATTTTATATATCCATTTTTATTATTCAATACAAATAATGATTCTATAGTCATTAGGTTTCTTATAAATAATATTATCCAAGAGTATATATATATATATTCATGATGTTATTTTTGGATGATATCATGTTCTACTCTTAGTTCGAGCAGGATCAAGTGCACCATCTAAGAGAAGATAAGTAATTTTTGATAAACAAATGACTCTATTTTATGCTATGAAAATGTACATTTTGTATATGGTAAGTGAGGTTCCTCATAAACATGGTCTCATTACATGATATCTCAGTTCATATAGATACAGATAAATGTTTTATGACATGGGATAAATCATGAAATGTTTTTGAGATTTTGAGCTTCCTGGTTTTAGCGGGATACTATCATCGGTTCATAAAGGGTTTTTCAAAGTTGGATTCTATGAAGACCACACTAACTCAGGTGGTGGTTAATTTCACATTGGAGTATAAATTTCATAGTTATTTTCTTGATTTGAAATTTATTTTGACATTTTCACTGGATTTGAATCTTCTAATGGTCGGGTAGGGCTATGGGATCTTTTGTGATGAATCAGATTCTAGTTTGGGAAATGTTCTTATGTAGGGTGATCGTGTAGTGGTCTATGGTACTCAATAGCTTAGAAAAAACAGTAAGAATAATCCCTTACGTGACCTAGAACTTGCAGTAATTCTATATTCACTTATGATTTGTAGGATTTACGTTTTAAAATAAAGGTTTATCGGGTATTCAGACCACAAGATATTGAGTAATATATTATCTCAGACATATTTGAACCTTCATCAGTGGAGTTTGGTGGAGTACCTAAAATATTTTTATTCTGAAAATTCATACACACCATGGAAGGGGAATTTCATTCCCAATTCATTGAGAAGGAAATGTATAACATAGATTGTGAATGAATTATCAGAAGGGTGGAACTTGATTCCTCTATTGGAACAATTGAATTTAAGATTTAGAGAGTAAGAATCTAATGTTATTAGTTGATCAACACTCTTCTTGACATATTGTTTTAGTATAATTAGGATGATTATGAATTCCATATGATTTTTTACACTCTTTATAGTGGGGAGGATATTATTGAGTGTTCATTTTCCATATATTGATTTTAATGATTTTAAAACTGGTACATTGTACCATTATCAATGATAATAACAGTTATAGGGGTTTTTCATAATTCCCAATGGGATGTACACCCAGAAACTAAAATGATATTTTATGACATTCAGTGGTCATTCTGGTGTCCAGGTATGAGATGATACATTTCTAACATTGTTTTATGTTGTTATTCTTTCTAATAGGTCAAAGTCGAACAGCTAAAAAAATATGGCTCTCTCTATCCCATTCCAAAGCTGACTTGTTAGTGGGATTATATTTCTATTGACTTTGTGGTTAAGTTTACATTTACCCCTAGAAAAAAGAATGTGATATGGGTTGTGATTGATCATCGGACCAAATCATCTCACTATATACCAATTCACGATATAAAAAAAAATCAGGAGTTGGGATATCTATATATGAAAGATATTGTTCATTTTCATAGATTTACAAATTTTATAGTATCAGATAGAGATCCACATTTTATCTCTCATGTTTATAGAGTCTTTTAAGAGGTGATAATATATAATGTTCATTTGAGTATGAAATACCATCCATAGATGGATGGCTAGACAGAGATGGACATATATATTATTAAGGACATACTTCGTTTGGGTGTTAAAGATTTTAAGGGTGCTTGGGATGACCATTTGGAACTGGTTGTCTTTTCTTATAATAATAGCTAATATTTCATGACCATAAGGACTCCTTTTTGAGAGATTGTCTTAAAATCAATATAAATCTCTATTGTGTTTGTCACAGATTTGTAAAACATAATTGTTTGGACCCAGTTTAGTGAAAGAGAGGACGATGAAGATTTAACTGATTCATCATATAAATTTGACATCACAGATCTGGTAATAATCTTATGAAAACCGTCATAGGAATCCTTTGGTGTATTTAGTTGGAGACCAATTCTTTTTGAGAGTATCCACCAATTTGGTTCATCAACAGTTTGGAAAATAGTTTAATCTTACACAATGTAGTATGGGACCTTTTGAGGGTTTTGAGTAAGTGGGAAAGGTGGATTAACATTTTTCACTTCCATGATAATTAACATGAATATATAATTTGTTCCATGTATAAAATCATAATATATATCAAATATTAAGATTTATCATTCCAAACCATCTCAGGTCTTGACATGGGCGGATCTTAATGTTGAGCCCAATTTATATGTGATTGAGAATCTAGTCAGGATTGTTGTTTCGGAGACAAACGTACTTCGTGAGACGAAGATACCTTTGGTATGTGTGCAATGTAATCATGGTTATAGTTCTCATGAGACATATGACTCTGAGGAACCTATGAGAGAGTATTGGACTCGTCTTTTTGAATGGAGAATTCTTGATATGATTTATATGGATATAATTTTTTTTGACGGGAGGCTGTAACATCTTGTTACCTTTTTAGGTACTAATAGTACCATGTTATGATCATACTGGGGTTGGGTATTTTCATGGGTATTTTACGTGAAATTTTTATAATTTTTCAATCCCTTTGGGTTGTGAATAGTTTCCTCGCATTTAGAAAAAAATATTGTGTGTTGACCAAGTAAACCGTTTTTCCATTGATGGTGCTCTGGAGGGGGGCACACGATTTTTTCAAACCATGTGGCCAAACCCTCCAAACCATTCTAGATTAGGTAGTTTTAATTTTTTTGGTTGGTACACAGTTAATTAAACCATGAAACCACCATGTAGGAACCTTGAACCGTAGATATTAGGGTGAATGATTAGGGCACATTGTTTTTCTAACCATACATCCTTCCCTAGGAAACCAATCATATGGGATTTAATTTTTTTTTAATTTTGTATTTTTAGCTTCTGAACCCCCCATTTAATAATAAAATCCTATCCATTTGACTATTATACTATTTGTTGGGTTGTAAAGTCTCTGAAAAGAAATTCTAGATCCTACAAACCATTTCATTTTCAGATCGAATAAACATTGATCCTATTAGATCTACTCTAGGTAATTGTATATCCTCTATTCTCTCCTTCAATTATCCATATTTTTTTGACTGATCATCATATATTAGAGGGATCTAAAAATTGTTTAATTGGATCGATATTCAAGGATTTATTTCTATATCTCATTCGACTTCAATCCATGTTGGGAAACTCCTTGTGGGAGTTGATTATTTAATTTTCATGATTAAAGGTAGGTGATTCCATTTGATATATTCCATGTAATTGAAATATTGATTTTCTATATTTGTTTTAAATGAATTTAAATTTATTTATACATCCTTTATTAAAGTTTAATTTATTATGGTTTTGGAAATGTCATGTAT
This sequence comes from Viscum album, assembly GCA_963277665.1. Lineage (NCBI taxonomy): Eukaryota > Viridiplantae > Streptophyta > Magnoliopsida > Santalales > Viscaceae > Viscum > Viscum album. Next base: position 1,498,353,697 of record OY728133.1, read on the forward strand.
TACGAGAAAAACACCTCTTCAAAGGAATTGGAACCGTCGAATGAATTTTCAAATGACGTAATTTATATAATTATTTCATTATTATTTGATAAAAAATGAATAAAATTGAAATTATTGAAAAACTATTTTTGATTTTGTATTTAAAAGGACTTAATTGATGAAAACCCATTTTTTTTGAAATTTAATTGGCATATTGAAACCAAAAATTTAGAAATTTAATTTCAAATGATTATTGATTTAATATTAGTTAATTTTCCATTTTTCTTTTAATTGATACAAAAAATGAGTACTTGGTTAGTTATTGGGTTATTTGGGAAATGAACTCTAGGATAATGATCCCATAGAAAAGGAATGGTGATTGAAACTCAAAAAAACCCAGTTCAACATGATTTTCCTAGATAGGATATTGATGAGTCCTATTCATCCTAAGCCTATGGGATGTGTGCATAAATGTTAATCTGTGAATACTAATTTGAGAAGTGTTAATATCCTATAGAAAAAAACTAACATACTTTAAAGAAAATGACCACAGTGCTTGTGGTTTATGATTTTGATAATATATGTCATTGTTTATAGAACTGTTTTATTTATTCATAATGATTTATATAAATTCTTTTATATAAATTGTTAATTTAATCCATATTTTAATTTTTTTTATCCTTTGAAAAGAAATCATGTTCTATTTTAAATATGCACATGATGTCTAATTCCATGCTTTTTTAAACATAAATTAAAATCATGATTTGGTTAATATTATGGAATTTTTAATGGAAACATGGTGAGAACCTATAAGAATTTATAGATCACACCTTATCATTTCCTTTGGGAATTTTAAGATTTTCTTATACCAGGTCTGAGCAAAGGTATACCGCCGCATGGAGGAAGTGTGTTAAAGATTATAATTTACAATTTCTAATCCAGTTATAAAGAAATAATATATAAAAACATGGCCCATGTATTTCCATAAAATACCTATATCTTCAAGATAAAATATTAGATCACTTACATACTAATGGACCATTTGGTTATAGAGTTTTAGCGAATTATTGAAAACACTTAAAAGCAAGGCTTCAGAAACAAATGGTTCATAAAAAGCACACTAGGTCACATTATTCCCACCATTTTATATTTCCAAATAAAACATCAACATCATCTATGTGAATTCATTCTATAAAAAATCTTTTAACACCCTTCCTCTTAACATAGGAAAAATTAACATAAGAAAACAGGGGTTTCAGATGGTCAATAAGGGAAAATGTGATATACATAATCAAAATAATGAACATATGGGAATGATAACCGAAGAATAATTTTATAATATCATACCATGTACATAAAAGATCATATAAATTAGTCTTAACATAAATAATGATTGTTCATATGACATGAATCAAGAGGAAATTAAGAGCATAATCCATGAAATAATAACATAGGAATAATACATGGAATTGGTGGTAGACACATAAACATTTTATATCATTCCCTATAAGTCATGAAGCAATTGAAAACATAATAGGTAACTTCATAGTGGTTAAAAATACTAGGTAGGACACAAAAGATTCCCCAGTAATAGTTTATTCCTTGTATTTGACCGAGTTTCCTCTTTTTTCCCACAGTGGAAGAATCTCATTGACTTTTTTCGCATCATTTTCTCATGAGATATATATTTTTAACCAATGAATTGGAGGGAGATATATGTCAAAACATCACATAATGAAAATTTAAATATGTGTTCCATGGGGCCATAAATCATTAATCAAATAATTACCATTGTAAGGAAATGAGTTTCATAAACACTACATCACAACGTAACTAAAGGAAAATATATAGATTTCATAAATAAAATAACATTATAAACATAAATCATCAAGAGAAATCATAAGAATGTTATTCTTGGGTAATAGTAACAATAAATCATAATTGACATAAATTGAAGTCATCATATATTAAAAAAAATTGGAAAGTATTTTAATACATTTATTTAAGAAACTATTCATTCCTCATTTGAAAAAATATTTTTAAATCATAAAAAATTTATTAACCCTTTTTCAATAAAAATTACCATGAAAATTTATAAATGATTCTATGAAACCATATTAAATATAGTTTAAATCCAATTTTTTTAAAATAGAAAGAATATATTTTAGAACAATTTAAAAATATTTCTATAAAAATTAGTTTTGAAGGAACATAAATTTCCAATATAAGATAGAATAACATTAAATGAAGCATAAAATATTATAAAAATAAGCTGATTTGATGTACATAAATTTAATAAGTGATATACACACCTCTTTAAAGATTATAGGTTAATAACCTAACATGTGACTGCAAGCCGACATATTGTGACAAAATTAGCAAACCGATTTGGTAACATTTGAACTGTAACCCCATGAAAGAGAGATCATAAAATCGATATGTAAATACCCATAAATTTATGGATAAGGATCGTAGAATATATTCACTTGAATTATATATACCTAAAAAACAAGTGGTTAATATGGAATAAGTTTCCCACAAATAAATGTGTTACTATAAATCCCTTTATCTTATGTATTGACGTTCTTCGAAACTGTCCATCCTCCTATTCTTTGAAACATCTCCTTTGTATACCCTCTAAAGGGATCTGGATATAGTCTTTTGAGAATATAGGAACATCTAGAATGAGACTTAGGGACTAGAAAATATTATTTTGTATAGTTTGGTCGAGTTGGAAAGATCAATATGATGTGAAGAGGTGGGGGAGGATGTGTCCTGTTGTAATTGAGGCCTGGGAACTTTTGGAATTTACCAAAAGATTAATTTATAAAAAATTAAATATCAATAAAAATACCTCATAAATTCCATTAATTATAATCTAAAATATTATAGAGTTATAATGTAATCAACCAATAACATTTAGACAATTATGGTTGTTATATTAAACCATGACATTTTGATTAACCCTTAGTTAACCTATTTTAATTTTAACTACGGTAACAAGTTTTTTAATATAAATAATTATTTTTTTTACTTATATGGTATCCATTGACATTAATAATAAATTTATGAAATTTTAGAACATATTATAATCATTTTTTATTTATAAATGTTTTTTATTATTTTTGAAATAATTTAATAAAATATTATTAGTGTCAATTTTGATAATATTAATTATATTGAATTTAAGAAAATTAAAATTGATAGATAACTTCAAACCAAATAATTTAATGTGCCCCTAATATTTTTTAGTAACCTATAAAATTATTAGATAACCATAATTAATTCAAATTATATTTAATTTATTATTGTTTATTTTTTTCTTTAGTTGAATAATAATTGTGCCATAATTTGGTAATTATTTAACTTAATTATTTATTAAATAAAAAATAAAAATAAATTACTTTGGTGAATATAAATAATTTATATTTCAAAATAATATATTGTCTTAAATATTTTTTGGAAAAACATGTATTAAAAATATTATTGTTATTAAAAACCTGAATGTGTAAACATTGACTACACTTTAAAAAAACTATTATAAATCTCATCATATTTTTGATGTGGCTCCAAATGGTCATTAATTTGGTCCGTGGATCAATATTTTTGAGATATACTCACCTAATAAGAATTATTCAAGTTCTTTGGCCTTTTACTGGTTCTTATAATTTTAGTTTAAATCGTTGAATTGATTTTTAGTTTTCTTGCACAAGAACTACATCAGTGTTGTATAACCACTAAAGATAATTATATAACATATTAAAGTTAAAAATAAATTTCTATCATGAATATAAAAAAATTAATCTTAATGTAATCCTTTATATTCATCTATATCATAATTGTTTCCCGATGTGCACACATATGAGATATTTAAGACAAAAAAGTTATATTTTGTGACTTTCATTGATTTTAATACGATATAATTCATCTTCATGGAAATTTTACATTAAATAATTAATTTTTAAAACTTTTCGGTTAAGGGTAAAATTATTTTAATCTATTAACATTTGACCAAATGTTAGGGTAATTTTATAGTATTTATAATATTATTTTCACCGTAAAACATTGTCTTTATCTAAACTATAATGATACTAAATTATCCCCCTTTGAAAAAATTTCCCTCCTAATTTGGAATTTTTCTCAATAAATAGGTGTTTGAATTTTCAAAATATCATTGTATAATTCCCACATTGAAAAAATTTAGAATAAAACATCTATTTGAAAAGAGAGAAAGAAAAGTATAAAGTTCACATGAGCACATAATAAGATTATATGACAGAAATCATGGAAATTGGAGTAAAAAATAACTACAATGTTCTTATGGAGAGTAATAGAGAACATGATCAGTATAATGTTTACCATCACCAAATAGTAAATCTATGATGAGTTAAAAGGCCATTGATTTCCTAGTAAGAGAAGTAGACATATAACTTTTTTATTTATTATTCAAAAAATATTTTTCTAGATTTTGGGAACTCCATTACCATATATAATAAAAGCATAAGCTAAGTAATTACATGAATAGTATATTTTCATCATCTAATCAATTTCCACAACAAACTCATCATTTCCCCCAAACTATATGTATTCACATTGAATTAATCATTCTTGAATCACCAATATCATCTTCTACGGATCAAGAAAATAAAAAAATATTCTAGCTATCTTTATAAATTTATCAAAAAAAAAAATATAGGATATGTTAATTCTACCAAAATAATAATACATTATATCAGTAATACCCAAATTTCAACACTATTCATTCACAAAATTTGTAACTTTAAAAATACTCCAAATTATACTAATAAAATAGTTAAATAAAAAAATAAGATGGATTCGGTAACATAGTATTCAAAGAAAACTTTTAACAATATTCTCCATTTATCACCGGTCACTCTTATTGTCTCATACCATAAAGTAATTGCCTTAATAATCCTCAAGGTATGTTCACATTTTACATAAACAACTTAAATCACTAGAAATCCAAAATAAAATCATACATGGTTTCAAAATATAATTCCACATTTATTTATTTAATAAATCCATTTAGTGCTCTATTTACCTACATTATATATGGTTTCCAAATTAGTGAACATCTTTCAAAATAACAGTAATCACTTAACATCAAATCAACTTTTAATCGCCATAGTAGTCAATATCATAAGAATTATATTGAAAAAAAATTAAACTATATCCATCATATTGTTTAACTATTTGGAAATCGAAACACTAACTAGGACTTCATGTCGGCCAGTGGTAAGTGATGAACCCTAGTTACCCTTCAGTTTTGGGTCCAATCACTATGGCCCTATCTGACGTGACAGGTCATCACCCATCTAGTAGGTTGTCATTTTTTTAAAACTATATCAATATAATCCTTATACAGTTATAGTTATGTGATAAAAATATTAAAAAATAACCATAAAATATTCTAAATTAATGAAATTGTTTAACCTCAAAGTCCCTATCATACCATCCATTTTTCATCTGAAAATTCAACAACCCGTAATTACATAAAATAAAAAGAGTTTCGAAGAATATTATTTGTCCACATAAAATTTCATGTCCTAAAATATCAAAAGGGGTTTCTATAAATATTAACTAATGGTCTTATATTCCCATCATGGTATCAATAACTCTTAAAATAACTTCTCTGGAAATCAAGGTAATCATAAAAGTTATAAAATCCCTACTCTAATACCAAATATAGCAGACCATAATCCGTATATACAGATTCAGTTCTATAGAAATATAATTTATAAATGTGACCCAATTTGTCCATAAAAATTTACAAATTCAGAAAAATTATTAGATCACTTAGATACCCATGGAATTTTAGATTTTAATTTTTAGTGAATTTGGAAAAACTAATAACAACATGGGATCATAAACAACAGGTTCATAAAAAAAGCATTATCTCCCACTATGAACATCATTTATTATTTCATAATAAGTCATCAATATCATCCATGTAAAATCATTTTAGAAAAAAAAACTCGTTTAAAATTTTTCCATGTAACATGTGGACAATAAGTGAAAGAAAATGGTGAGCATAGATGCTCAGTATGGGTAAAATGGGAAGATACATAAGTAAAATCTTGAACATAAGGTTATGAGAACATGATGATAATGTTAGAAAATCATACCTTTCATATCAAAGATAATATAAATCAGTCTTGCTATAAATAATGGTAGTTCATAAGAAATTAATCACGAGGAAATAAAGAGCATAATCCATGAAAGTATAACATATAAATAATCCATGGAATTTTTTGTATGCACCTAAACATATAATATCATCCCCTATTAGGCAAGGATAATTACCAAAATATAATATTTCACTTCATGGGTGTGGAACTTACTGGTTGGGACCCACCACCATCCCCTATCATAGTCCTTTCCTTAAAGTCGATTGTGTTTCCCATTATTCCCATATTGGATCCAGCATGTCAACTTGTTTCCCCTAATTATATCATTAGAGATAAATGATTATACAATACATTGGAGGTAGATTATAATTGACCTATCCATTTTCCAATATTATTACCTAATTCTAAACATAAATATCCTTCAAATAAAAACCAATGATCATAATGTCTAATGACATTGGAATACTGATACATAATGATAAATAAGGAAACCAAAATAAAAACATATTTTAATTAATTTTTATAATGAGATCAGAACACCCTTTGAGACCATATATCTATACAGTATAGACTAGGGAATACATGAACAATGTGATGATGTAAAAATTCTAGTAAGGGATTAGACATAAGAATAAATTGAAACACATGGGATAGAGGTCATAACATGATGACAAAAAAAGTTATGGAACATGAATAAACATACAAGAGAATAACATATAGAGAATGGGATCATATAATCACAGAATCATAAAAATTTGGCAGCAACATATAACATGGCATATACATGAGTCAAGGAACATTTCACATGGATGGGAAGGAGTCAAGCCTAGCCACCAAGACAATTTCACATGGGGAAGAGTCAAGGATAACCACTAATTCCATTGCACATGACATCTAGTGAGACTAAACATTACACAATGAATTAGAGCTCTATTTTGGGACACCCAATATAACATGTTCAATCATATGTGGTCCATACAAAGAACCAAGAATAAGTATTACCCGAGAAAGAATTAGGTATCATAATTATGTCACAAGGAATAACAAAGAAGAATTTCATAACAATGTCCTTGAACAAATGGATTTATAAATTACATTGGAATTAATAATGAAAAATAATAACAGATAATGATATGTAATGTAAAAATTAACTGAAAACTTTTAAAAAAGTTGTTTATGAAACATTAGAAACAAAAAAAATATTTACATTTTAATGAAAATATTAATTATTATTTATAGAGGAAAAGGAATTTTTTTTCATAGAAACATAAATGAACTAAGAGATATTTTTATGTTAAAATAAATTATTTTAGAAAATTAATTCTTTCTTAAAATATAGTTGGTATTAAAATTGAAAATTACTAATAATTTTAGAAGTACCCTTTAATTACGCATACTTATCAGGAAGAAGTGGGAAATGAGCGTTATAAAAAGTATATCCCCATCAAAAAATAAGAACATAGACATGAGAATATTTTTAGAATATACACACAGAATTTATGAGGATTTTAAAAAGAATAATTAATATTAAAATTGGGATAAATAAAGAGAAATCATAAACAAATAGAAAAATATTGTTTTGAAAATAATCTCTCAACTTATGTTTGAAAGTCTTCTATACATGATCTTAATATCAAGGATAATCAAATTAAATCCAAAAATTAATTAATTTATAAACTTTTATATATTTATTTTATTTAGTATAACTTTATGAAGTTATTTTATGTACTTTTTTGAGTTATAAGATACAATTTTATTGTTTGGAGGCGTTCATTTCCTTGGATTTAATGATCGGTTTACTTGTGTATATATTTGAAAAACCATGAAAAATTAGAATAGTATTATAAAATTGAAATTATATTTTATTAATTAACATAAATAATTTTAAATGTTATTATATATTTTATTTATCCTGGTGTGAGGATGATTAATTTTATAAAATTTTAATGATAACAGTTTCCGATTATTTTGGTGTTTTTGATTATCATGAACTAGTTTTGTTTTGTTAAATACTTTCTTGTATATATAATGGTTCTATATCAATGAATAGTATGTAATACATGTATACTAATATTATTTATTATAAAAAAAGTATGACCAGCCTTTAATGTGTTAATAGAAATTGAAACCTCATCATCCTCTAATGCAATAAATTAATACATGAAGAGCAATGTTCACAGATTTTGTAAAATATGGGACGGGAAGAGAAACTGTTATGGGTTATTCCATTAAAACTATAAAAGAATAGTATTAAAATTATACTAGAGTTATCTTGTATCTATGATAAGGTTTGGATATAAGATAATAAGAAAATAAAATATGAATAACATAAATTAAGAGACAATTGAAGATGAATTTTCCTCTTGAATTTCACTTCCTTGAGATCCTCCTTAGGGAAATGGGATTTGGATTTGGTTGAGAATAAAGGATTCTATATGTGGGGGGAGACTTTGGTATAATTTTTTTCATTACTTGGATAATCTTCACATAATTAGAGATGTGATGAGAAGAGGTGGTGAGGGGTGGTATTTACAGCAATGGAGAAGGGTGATTTTTGATTATTTTATTCATTAGTTAGTTATTTTGGATCAAGAATATGAATAGTATGGATTAATGTGAAAAAATAAGTTACATAATTAATTTTAGTTTTAACCAATTTCCACTTATATCATCTATGACTCAATCACGACTCAAAAATGCATTTATTTACCTTATATTGTAAATTACTGCATTGTGCTCTTCACCAAAAAAATCAATGATCTTAAAAAAATATGAAAAATTTACCCCAATAATTTTATGACCTTTATAATTCAAAAATAGACTCAATTTTTTAAAAACATGTTTTTTAAATATAATAAATTTAATTTTTAATAGAAATCATCATTTACTCAAAAAATATAGATTTTAAAATTGTAACTGATTTTATAACACTTTGAAAAATCAATTAAGGTCTAATTTTTTTTTAAAATACTAAGACAAAATAAATTCATTTTATGAATATAACTTATGAAAATAATATTTATTTTAAATTGTAATATTAATTATAATATTTTAAATATAAACTTATGTTGTATAAAAGCACCAACACTTAATATATCATTTTCAAAAAAAATGTTTACTTAAACTATGATATAGTGATATCATATTTTTATTTTTAAGTCTCCTAATATTTTTTTATAATTTTATAGTTGAGGTTACAATTCTATTTTCCAATTTAATATTTTTATTGGTCACACTATTATTCCATATGTCATGTTTATATTTTATTAGTTTAGGTTGCTTAATTTATATAAATAATACTTTTTTTCATTCATCAATCATTTAGAACATTTTTATTGTGTTCTATACGTGATTTTAATTTATTTATACAATATAAATTAATTGTATGTAGGAAATTTTATGTTATAAAATTTTGGGTAATTACTTGTTATGAAATTTCACCCTCAAAAATACGTTTTATAATATATGGCATAATCTGGTGATGGTAGTTATCCTTAATCACTTCATATGGTTCCCATGTATCCACTTAATACTTATAGTTCCACCAAAGTACATTGACCTGGTGAGTTCTCTTATTGCATTACAATTTATCTCAATAATCAAATAACATCACCAGATACTCCTCATAAGGGATATAATTTTCCAACTATACCTCCGATGAATTCAATACATTTGAGGGATCAGGTTGTAAGATCACGGTTTTTTCATGTGAAAGACTTTGGAATATTCTTGATGATATTCCAGATTAGCGCCTTCAGGCGGCGTGCGATTCCGAGCCCCAGAATGGCCGGAATTAAATTTTCAGTGCGTTCACACTGAAAATGATAAATAAATGAGATAACTCCTAAACGGAGTTCCGGAGCAGGGATCCGAGAGTAAGTATGGGTCCGGAATGGTGTGTTTACCCTAGGAACGACATTAAACTTGTCGGCGCGGGATGTTTGGACCCCTCGGCAGCTTCTGGAACGTTAAACGGATTAAATAAATTAATTAATTTGTTTAATGGAGAAATGATAGTATCTCTTAAACGGTTGCTCGGATTGGAAAACTGAGGGCACCGTTGAGTTCACAGTGTTCCTTTTACCCTAGGAGGGGTATAAGTTTCGCGGGCGCGGGCTGTTTGTGAAAAATGGCCCCGGGGGCGTTTTCGTAATTTGGCGGCCTCGGGCGCTAAGTTTAATAACTTTTGAACGGGGTCTCGGATTAAAATTCTGAGACCATCGTTGTGATCTAGAGGTGGTTTTTACCGTAGGGGAGGATTAACCTCGACCCCGTCTGGAGTTCGGGTTCGGGGCTGTCGGGCGGGCGTTTAAGTGATTTGTACTTAAACACCCACACCCCCCCCCCCGCCCGCCCCTTCTTCTTCTTCTTCTTCCTCAAACCCTCCTCCCCCTCCTTCAGCTCCGGCGAGTCGAGCTCCAGATAGGTGACTCCGGAGAGGTGCGGTGGTGCCGGCGGATCGTCGCGAAACTTCGGGCGAAGCCCCACGAGGTAGGAGTTTATCGTTTGTGTTTTTCTTTCCCACAACTCTTTCAACCTAATTTATATCCTTGAATTTTTGTTTGGTCTTCGAACAAAACCCATGAATACGTAGTAGAGTTAATTCCATTTTCAACACATTCTTCGGATTCAAATTCCGAGCTCCGTGGCATCCGCAATGATCCGCCGAACTTTGCGGGTTTTCGGGTTCCAGTGAGTTCGAGCGGCGGCGCGGCGAGGGCGGACGACGCGGCAGGGGTGTCCGCGGGTGTCCGGTGGAGGCGCTGGGTGCGGCCATGGGGTGTCTGCGGGTGTCCGGTGGAAGTGCGGGGCACGGCGGGGTGTCTGTCGGGGTGTCCGCGGGGCGCGGCAGCGGATGTCCGACGAGGTGCTCAGGCGTCGGTCGGGGCGTCTGGCGGAGTGCCCGGCGAGGCGGCGGTCGCCAGGGAGCGGCGACCGCGGGGTCGCGTCTTGCGACCCCTGTGCAGCGAAAAAGACCCGCGCCACGTGGGTCTTCATGCGGCGGCCACGAAAGTCTCTCGTGGCCTGTCTGCGCGGGGACCGCGTGTCCACGGCCGGCCTGCGCAGCTAAGCGGCGGGCCGGCCCAGGCCGGGCGGACCGGCCTGTCCAGGCCGGTCCAGCCCCAGGGGCTTGCCCCCTCGGTGTTTGGACACCCGTATTTTCCGCTACGGGTGTCCGTTTTAAGTGTCGTCTGTGGCGGTGGAACCGTATTGACGAGACGGTACTTTTGAGATGGTTTTGGGAATTTTTAATTCCCAAAACGAGGGGCCGCGGAGGCGCGACGCGTCTTTAAGTGGTTTGTTGTTTTCCGGGGGAAACTTGTTTTGGGCGGCGCAGACACATCGGACGTCTATTTTAAGCGCCGTCAGTGGAGTTGAAACCCTGGCGTCGAGGAGGAGTTTTCCAGGGTGGTTTCGGGCGTTGAAGCCGAAGATGAGGCGTGGGCCCCACGGAAAGTCTTTTGAGCTGCATGCAGTGTTTCACGACTTTTTCATCGGTCGTCCGTTCGGGGCGTGTGAGCAGTCGATGTTGGGTGTTTTTCCGAGGGCATCGCTTTGGCGCAGTCTGCCCGCTGTAATTCCGCACAATGGTGCGGGCCCCGTGAGGGCCATTTCGGGAGTTGATGGTGATTTCCAGCCTTATCACCGGGCAATCGTTTTGGGAAAATGAATAGTTCATCTTGTGTGCTTTTTCGAGAGGTTCGCAACGGTGCGAACCGTTCGTTGAGTTTCGGGACCGGGATGCGGGTCCCACATGCCACCGCTCGTGTGCGGTGCGCCGGAATGCATCTTTTTCTCCGGATACCCGTTCCATGCAAGTAAGCAGTCAATTTGACGTGCTTTTTCGAGAGCATTGCGATGGTGCAGTTCGCCCGACCTTTTTCGGGGACGTGGTGTGGGTCCCACCCGACCCGGCTACGGTTAATAGTGCCCTTTTCACCGGGTGTTAGTTTTGGGTGATTGAGTACTCAATCCCTTGTGTTTTTCCGAGGGGATCGCAGTGCCGTGATCCGTTGGTTCAGTTTCGGGATATTGGGGTGGGCCCCACACAGGTTTGGTCATGGTGAATAGTACCTTTTCCACCTGTTGACCGTTTCGGGAGAGTGAGTAGTCTAACTCGCATGTTTTTTCACAAGGATTACAACGGTGTGCTCCGTTTGGTTGTGCGGAGCCTCTTGCGCGATCTTGTTAAATGTGGAAGCATGAAAGGTGCTCTAGTGGTGGTTCACCCTACTTTGCTTGTAGTGGACCTTTAGCGAGTGATCACGTGCACTCCCGTGTGAGAGATGTAAATGCTTGAGGTGACGTGGTTGGCCGTTCCCGGGCCTTTGAGGTGGAGTTGTTACGTCACGCCTTCGTGTTGACGTTGGGTGTCGTGTGCACTATATCCCTTGGGCTAGAGACGTGGTATACTCTAGGAGTATACGAGAGCGCTTGGAGGTACGTGTGGTTTGTACCTAAGACGTTCGTGCGCTTGGTTGGGGTTGAGATGAGGCCACATGTTGTGTGGGCCCCACGTACGTGCCGGGTTCTGCTTGCGTACTTGGACCTCTCGCGGCGTAGAGGGTCCCTTTGTGCTCGTTTTTTTGGTTAGAAGGGTGGAGTGTATTTCCCCTGGCTTTGTGCTCATTTGGTTGACCAGCAGGGATTAGTGGTCTCCCCCAGGTTTCATTCTCGATGGATCAGCCAGTAGCGGTGCTAGTGGCACCCCATGATGGAACAGGCGCTGAAACCCTCAGGGTGATTTGTGCTAGAGTTGGGTGGTTGCGCGATACCCACTTCGTGTTTGGTTTGGACAGTGTCGTACCCTCCAGTGGATATGGCCAGAGCAGTTCTGAGTTTTACCCTCCAGCGGGGCTGGGCAGTGGGTTACTCATCGACATCTAGGGTCTACCCTCCAGCGGAGACTGGGCAGTGGGTCACCCGACGCACTTAGGGTATACCCTCCAGCAGGACTGGGCAGTGGGTCGCTCGTCATCTAGTTCTAGGTATACCCTCCAGCCAGGCTGGGCAGTCGGTCGCGTGTCGACTTATTCCAGGTCTACCCTCCAGCAGGGCTAGGAAGTGGGTCACCTGATGATGTAATTTGGTTTACCCTCCAGCAGGGCTGGGCAGTGGGTCGCCTGATGATGTATTAGGGTTTACCCTCCAGCAGGGCTGGGCAATGGGTCACCCGATATCCGATTATGGTTTTCCCTCCAGCGGGGCTGGGCAGTGGGTCGCCTGACAATGTATTAGGGTTTTACCCTACAGCAGGGCTGGGTAGTGGGTCACCCGATATTTAGTTATGAATTACCCTCCAGTAGGGTTGGGCAGTGGGTCATTTGTTGGCATTCTAGACTCAGTCCTTAGTACTAGGCCAGTCTGTGGCTTTTCCCCCGTGTTTAGCGGAGCAGGACCCCTGGTTACGGGTCAGTGTTGTGATGACCTTGACTTTGAGGAGACCTCTCGACTGCAAGGCAATGACGAGGTGTGGTTTGACTCTCCCTAGAACTCTCAAGTGCGAGGGGCACATTCCCCACCGAGGCGCGTTCTTGTGACGCGATCTAAAACCGTGCGGGTGAGTCAGTGCCGCCCAAAGCGGATAGTGTCGAGGTGTGGTGATTGTGCCCCTTGGCTTGCGGTTCGGGGCAGACGTGCGGGATGCTAGGCATCGCTGGCGTTTCTTCTGGGACTGTTGGATACTCTTTCTTAGGCTGAGTTATGGGGTGGAGATCCCCTCATGACGTGGTTCGGGCTTCTCGACAGAGCATATGGATTTGAATATACCATGTTTTTACACCCACTTCTTGGGTTTTGTTACTCTCCTTCCAGGTGAGGCGAAGACTTGCGGGGTATGCCACGTGCTTTCCTTTTCAATATTCTCATGGTTGGACGAGTCTACTCTCCTGCTATAGGTAGCGAAGACTCGACGGGAAGTTTATCTTCTCACCGTTTCCAGCTCCTTGTGTCTGGACGAGTCTACTTCCTTCCTCTTGTTGGGTTGAGCTAGACTCTTTACTACACCCTCGGTTGAACTCCTTTACTTTTCCTGTTCACTCTACTTCTCACCCTTTGGTACCTTCTTTGTTGCTCCCTCGAGCCTTCGGGGTATCCTACTGAGTATTATTATACTCACCCCTGCTTGGGCTTTGCTCGCACTTGGTGTGCCCTTGTAGACGACAAACAGGTTGGTCGTGACTTCAGTGGAGCGTAGGATCTCAGGAGCTTGGACCGCGTGTGGTGGTTTTGGCCGGGTTCCAGGCGGGAGACCCGTCAGCTGTTTCTTTTTGTTTACCTGTTGCCGGGTTGTGGCACTTTTTGGTTGGGCACGTGTTTTTCCCCTTTTCTCTTCATTTTGTACTTTGTACTATTAGAGGTCGATGCACACTGTGGTTTATATATAACAGTTGTTCATTTCATTCTTCTTGTTCTTTCTTTACTCTGCACTTTTTCATTGAGTGTGCTGCGTGTGTGTGTACAGGTGCTTAGGCAAAGGCCTCCCTGAGTTATTATGCCTTCGGCGCTGGTTGCCAGCCCCTGGCCTATGGAGGCGGGCCTGGGGTAGTTGCGGCTCGAGCCCGGGTAGGGTCGGGTCATGACAAAGTGGTATCAGAGGTGGTTCGTTCCTTGGGACGCTGTTCGGACGTCCCTAAAAGAGGAATTGGTTGGGATATAGGGCAATAGTGTTAATGTGTTTCGAGAGAGGCTCTCAGGCCAGGGAGTCCAGTGATGGTGTGATGGTCGACGTATCCATTCACCAGGACCTTGATAACCAGCTTGTCGACATGGCATGCTGAGACACTTGTTGCATGGGAATTTGTTTTTGCATCACATAGGACTAAGTCTTGACTGTCCTTCTTGATTCAGCTCCCCATCGTTGTTGTTATTGGTATATACATATATGCTCATCTAACCGCGGCACTCCTTGATAATATTCAGGATGTCTCCGCGAAGACAGCTAGCCAGGATTCCAGCTTTGGTTCGTGGCGACGACCCTGTGAGCTACGAGGCCACAGTTCAGGACCCATTATGCGAGCCCCTTTCTCCGGGTGGGCCGGTAGCAGCACCCCCACCTGTTGAGCAGCAGACAATTTCAGTAGAGTAGGCTAAGTTTGAGCGCGCTCCGTGAGTTCTAGCGGCAGAGACCGCTGAGGTTTTGTGGTGAGTCGGACCCTCAGGAAGCAGAGGTTTGGCTAGAGGCGGTGGTTAGCCTTTTCAGGCTTGTGCAGACACTGACAGATCAGAGAGTGGCTTTGACAGCCACCCTTTTTCGTGGAGCATCTCGGTGTTGGTGGAGTCTGGTGACTCAGTTTCTTGACGAGTCGTCGTTTTCATTGGATGAATTTCACTTATTGCTCCGTGAGGAGTTTTTTCCCTCCTGCTTGCACTTCGTTCGGATTTAGGAGCTCCTACAGTTTCAGCAGGGAGGGATGACGGTGGCCGAGTACGTGGCTAGTTTTGCAGATCGTGCACGCTTTTACCCAGACTTGGTCCGTGATGAAAACTTCCGAGCGTGGAAGTTTGAGTAGGGTCTCCGCCGAGAGATTCGTGCTTTCATAGTACCCTTGGGCATTTCCACATATGTTGGGGTGCTAGAGCAGGCTCTGGTGAAAGAGGGCTTCCTATCATGTTTTGCGGTTGGTAGTGGAAGTGGGCGCGACGGAGCCGGGACGTCGGCCATAGCTAGAAGGCGCCGGAGGACAGGACCTTGATGCAGGTGGCCTTCCCACTGCCGGTTTCGGAGACGTGGTCATAGATCACTGTGGCGAAAAGGCGCAGGGCCTCAGCCGAGGACGCCCTTCCGTGAGTGGATCCCGGGCCGTGGTCGTACACCACAGTGGCGCCAGAGGGCCCCAGGGAATCTCAGAGAGCGCCGGTGCTATTCTTGTGACGGGCAAGGTCACTTGGCACGAGACTACCCGACCCGAGTTGCTAAGAGCTTCGGGCAGGGAGCAGGCGCACCACCACGGCAGAGGCAGCGCCGTGATCGGATTAGTACCCAGGGAGGTGGTGCTAGAAGAGGAGCGGGAGGAGGTGGTAGTGGGGGACGACGTTACGAGGTCTTCCCATCACCACTAGGTGGTCCACGTCAGGCTCTGGGAGCTAATAGTTGGGACCGAGGGTAGCCGCGGGCTTTAGATGTCTACGATCCTGCAGAGGACGGGATGGTGAGAGGTACCCATTGCGACTCTTCTACTTCTTGCAGTAGAATTGATAGTCTCTTCATGTGAAATACGTTTCTACCTACTCCTTCTTTGAGGTGTTACGAGGGTGACGCAGGGCGTCGGGTGTAACCCTGTGTTGGTAAGGTAAAAGGCGTGAGACATTTTCCTTTAGTCGATGGTGTTGGCTCCTTCGCTTGTTGAGCGTGTAAGGGAGCATCGACTATGAAATCCTGCATGACCAGATATCCTTAGGTGTTACACTATATGGATATTCTGAAAGAGGGAATCACCGGGCCTTGTTCCAGGTGCGGGCGGTGATTCCAGTCGCGACATGCGACGTAGAGGTTTGACCGGGGAGGTGAGCTACCCCCGAGGGCCTTCGGGCCGTTTGAGCCCATGCAAAGGGATGGCGAGGTACCCTACCGCCTTTCCCTAACCCCAAAGTCTGGAGTGGGTGCACGAAGTCGGCAAGGGCCAACCCCTCATCAACATATCAATCCTTTGGTCTGTGTGCAGTGGCACAGAGCTGTGCGTGGGTTCTTCTGGGTATGGGAAAGCCAGGTGTGGGCTTAATACCCTGTGTTGCTCCCTAGTTTTTCTTTTCGAGGACAAGATGCATGAAGGAGGGAATAATTTAAGAACTTGGCTTTTTCTGTGAAAGACTTTAGATTATTCTTGATGATATTCCAGAGCAGCGCCTTCAGACGGCGTGCGATTCCGAGCCCCGAAATGGCCGGAATTAAATTTTCAGTGCGTTCACATTGGAAATGCTAAATAAATGAGATAACTCCTAAACCGAGTTCCGGATCAGGGATCCGAGTGTACTGATGGGTCCAAAATGGGGTTTTTACCCTAGTAACGACATAAAACTTGTCGGCATGGGACATTTGGACCCCTCGCCCGCTTCTGGAACGTTAAATGGATTAAATAAATTAATTAATTCCTTTAATGGTGAAACACTAGTATCTATTAAACGGTGTCTTGTATTGGAAAACCGAGGGCACCGTTGAGTTCGGAGCGTGCCGTTTACCCTAGGAGGGGTATAAGTTTCGCGGGCGCGGGCCGTTTGTGAAAAATGGCCCCAAGGGCTTTTTCGTAATTTGGCAGTCTCGGGCGCTAAGTTTAATAACTTTTGAATGGGGTCTCGGATTAAAATTCTGAGACCGCTGTTGTGCTCAGGAGGTGGTTTTTACCCTAGGGGAGGCTTAACCTCGACCCCGTCGGGAGTTCGGGTTTGGGGCTGTCGGGCGTGCGTTTAAGTGATTTGTACTTAAACACCCACACCCCCCCTTCTTCTTCTTCTTCCTCAAACCCTCCTCCCCCTCCTTCAGCTCCGGCGAGGCGAGCTCCGGCGAGGTGACTCCGGAGAGGTGCGGTGGTGCCGACGGATCGTCGCGAAGCATCGGGCGAAGCCCCACGAGGTAGGAGTTTATCGTTTGCATTTTTCTTTCCCGCACCTCCTTTTCACCTAATTTATATCCTCGAATTGTTATTTGGTCTTCAAAAAAAACCCATGAATATGTAGTAGAGTTAATTTCATTTTCAAAGAATCTTTCGGATTCAAATTCCGAGCTCCGTGGCATCCGCAATGATCCGCCGAACTTTGCGGGTTTTTGGGTTCCGGCGAGTTCGAGCGGCGGTGCGGTGAGGGCGGACGGCGCGGCAGGGGTGTCCACGGGTGTCCGGTGGAGGCGCTCGGCGCGGCCACGGGGTGTCCACGAGTGTCCGGTAAAAGCACGGGGCGCGGCGGGGTGTCGGTCACGGCTTCCGCGGGGCGCGGCAGCGGATGTCCGGCGGTGTGCGCGGGCGTCGGCCGGGGCGTCTGGCAGAGCGCCCGGCGAGGCGGCGGTCGCCAGGGAGCGGCGACCGTGGGGTCGCGTCGCGCGACCCCTATGCGGCGACCAGACCCGCGCTGCGCGGGTCTTCACGCGGCGGCCGCTACAGGCCCTCGTGGCCTGTCTGCGCGGGGACCGCGTGTCCGCGGCCGGCCCACGCGGCTAAGCCGCGGACCGGCCAGTCCAGGCCGGTCCAGCCCCAGCGGCTTGCCCCCTCGGTGTTCGGACACCCGTATTTTACGCTACGGGTGTCCGTTTTGAGTGCTGTCTGTGGGGGTGGAACCGTATTGACGAGACGGTCCTTTTGAGATGGTTTCGGGAATTTTTAATTCCCGAAACGAGGGACCGCAGAGGTGCGACGCGTCTTTAAGTGGTTTGTCGTTTTCTGGGGGAAACTTGTTTTGGGCGGCGTAGATGCATCAGACGTCCGTTTTAAGTACCGTCAGTGGTGTTGGAACACTGGCGCCGAGGCGGAGTTTTCCAGGGTGGTTTCGGGCGTTGAAGTCGAAGATGAGGCGCGCGCCCCACGGCCCGTCTTTGGAGCTATGTTCAGCGTTTCACGACTTTTTCCTCGGTCATCCGTTCGGGGCATGCGAGCAGTCGATGTTGGGTGTTTTTCCGAGGGCATCGCGTTGGTGCAGTCTGCCCGCTGTAATTCCGCACAATTGTGCGGGCCCCGCGAGGGCCGTTTCGGGAGTTGACGGTGATTTCCAGACTTATCACCGGGCAACCGTTTTGGACAAATGAATAGTACATCTTGTGTACTTTTTCGAGAGGTTCGCAACGGTGCGAACCGTTCGTTGAGTTTCGGGACCGGGATGCGGGTCCCACGTGGCACCGCTCGTGTGCGGTGCGCCGGAATGCATCTTTTTCTCCGGATACCCGTTTCAAGCAAGTAAGTAGTCAATTTGACGTGTTTTTTTGAGAGCATTGCGATGGTGCAGTTCGCCCGACCTTTTTCGGGGACGTGGTGTGGGTCCCACCCGACCCGACTACGGTGAATAGTGCCCTTTTCACCGGGTGTCTGTTTCGGGTGATTGAGTACTCAATCCCGTGTGTTTTTCCGATGGGATCGTAGTGGCGTGATCCATTGGTTCAGTTTTGGGATCTTGGGGTGGGCCCCACACGGGTTTGGTCACGGTGAATTGTACCTTTTCCACCTGTTGACCGTTTCGGGCGAGTGAGTAGTCTAACTCGCATGTATTTTCGCAAGGATTACAACGGTGCACTCCGTTTGGTTGTGTGGAGCCTCTTGCGCGATATTGTTAAATGTGGAAGCATGAAAGGTGCTCCAGTGGTGGTTCTCCCTACTTTGCTTGTAGCGAACCTTTGGCGAGTGATCACGTGCACTCCCGTGTGAGAGATGTAAATGCTTGAGGTGACGTGGTTGGCCATGCCTGGGCCTTTGAGTTGTTGTTGTTACGTCACGCCTTCGCGTTGACGTTGGGTGATGTGTGCACGAAAGCCCTTGGGCTAGAGACGTGGTATATTCTGGGAGTATACAAGAGCGCTTGGAGGTACGTGTGGTTCGTACGTAAGACGTTCGTGCGCTTGGTTGGGGTTGAGATGGGGCCACATGTTGTGTCGGCCCCACATGCGTGTCAGGTTCTGCTTTGCGTACTTGGACCTCTCGCGGCGTAGAGGGTCCCTTTGTGCTCGTTTGTTTGGTTAGCTGGGTGGAGTGTATTTCCCCTGGCTTTGTGCTCGTTTGGTTGACCAGCAGGGTTGAGTGGTCTCCCCCTGGTTTCGTTCTCGATGGATCAGCCAGTATCGGTGCTAGTGGCACCCTGTGATGGAACAGGTGCTGAACCCCTCGGGGTGAGTTGTCCTAGAGTTGGGTGGTTGTGAGATACCCACTCCGTGTTTGGTTGGACAGTGTCGTACCCTCCAGTGGATATGGCTAGAGCAGTTCTGAGTTTTACCCTCCAGCAGGGCTGGGCAGTGGGTTACTCATCGGCTTCTAGGTTCTACCCTCCAGTGGAGACTGGACAGTGGGTCACCCGACGCACATAGGGTCTACCCTTTAGCAGGGTTGTGCAGTGGGTCGCCTGTCGTCTAGTTCCAGGTCTACCCTCCAGCCAGGCAGGGCAGTGGGTCGCCTATCGACTTATTCTATGTCTACCCTCCAGCGGGGCTGGGCAGTGGGTTACCTGATGATGTAATTTGGTTTACCCTCTAGCAGGGCTGGGCAGTGGGTCGCCTGATGAAGTATTAGGGTTTACCTTCCAGCAGGGCTGGGCAGTGGGTCACCTGATATCCGATTATGGTTTACCCTCCAGCGGGGCTGGGTAGTGGGTATCCTGACGATGTATTAGGGTTTTACCCTCCAGCAGGGCTAGGCAGTGGGTCACCCGATATTTATTTATGAATTACCCTCCAGCAGGGCTGGGCGGTGGGTCATTTGTTGGCATTCCAGACTCAGTCCTTAGTACTAGGCTAGTCTGTGGCTTTTCCCCCATGTTTACCGGAGCGGGGCCCTTGGTTACGGGTCAGTGTTGTGACAACCTTGACTTTGAGGAGACCTCTCGACTACAAGGTAGTGAGGAGGTGTGGTTTGACTCTCCCTAGAACTCTCAAGTGCGAGGGGCACTTTCCCCACCGAGGCGCGTTCTTGTGATGCGATGTAAAATAGTGTGGGCGAGTCTGTGCCGCCCAAAGCAGATAGTGTCAAGTTGTGGTGATTGAGCCCCTTGGCTTGCAGTTCGGGGCAGACGTGTGGGACGCTGGGCATCGATGGCGTTTCTTCTGAGACTATTGGATACTCTTTCTTAGGATGAGCTATGGGACGGAGATCCCCTTACGATGTGGTTCAGGCTTCTCGACAGAGCATATGGATTTGTATATACCATGTTCCTGCACCCACTTCTTGGGTTTGGTTACTCTCCTTCCAGGTGAGGCAAAGATGCGCGGGGTATGCCACATGCTTTCCGTTTCTAGATTCTCATGGTTGGACGAGTCTACTCTCCTGCCATAGGTAGCGAAGACTCGAAGGGAAGTTCATATTCTCACAGTTTCCAGCTCCTTGTGTCTGGACGAGTCTATTTCCTTCCTCTTGTTGGGTTGAGCTGGACTCTTTACTGCACCCTCGGTTGGACTCCTTTACTTTCCCTATTCGCTCTACTGCTCACCCTTCGGTACCTCCTTTGTTGCTCCCTCAAGCCTTTGGGGTATCCTACTGAGTATTTTTATACTCACCCATGATTGGGCTTTGCCCGCACTTGGTGTGCCCTTGCAGACGACAGACAGGTTGGTCGTGACTTCAGTGGAGCGTAGGAGCTCGAGAGATTGGACAACATGCGGTGGTTGTGGCCGGGTTCCAGGCGGGAGACTCGTCAGCTGTTTCTTTTTGTTTACCTTTTGCCGGGTTGTGGCACTTTTTGGTTGGGTGCGTGTTTTTCCCCTTTTCTTTTCAGTTTTTACTTTGCACTGTTAGAAGTCGATGCACACTGTGGTTTATATTTAGTAGTTGTTCGTTTCATTCTGCTTGTTCTTTCTTTACTCTGCACTTTTGCATTGAGTGTGGTGCGTGTGTGTGTACAGGTGCTTGGGCAAAGGCATCCCCGAGTTATTGTGCCTTCGGCGCTGGTCGCCAGCCCCTGGCCTATGGAGGCGGGCCTGGGGTAGTTGCGGCTCGAGCCTGGGTAGGGTCGGGTCGTGACACAGGTAAATTAAATTCTCAAGAGGTATACATGGAATACATCATATAGTTAAGACATAGTTGTTTGAAGAGGTAGTCGATATGCCAGAACTCTAAGAAGATCTATAATCTTGAAGGGGATGATGTGTCTAGGACTCAGATACCAGTTATTCCAAAATTTCATGATCCTACTCCATGGATATATGTGGAGTAATATTACATATCTATCATTAAACTACATGTCCCATCGATAATTATCTTTATAGATCTTCTTGTTTACTTTGGGGTTCCATAATGCACTGCTGAATCATTTTCACCATTTCCACAATTTCATCGGTCATTTTTGGACCTATAAAAATTATTTTATCCAAATCCATCTTAGAATGATGGTGTTATATATATTTTTCCATGAATGTATTTATGTGGATCCATTTTGATACAAAATTGGAAACTTTTATTTTTGGAAAACTTGACCAGAGGAAGATGTTAGTCATATCCTACAATTAATCCTATATATCTCAATATCAAAACATCTTTAAGTGTTTGAATAGTCCACTATAAATTCCAATTAATTTTTGGATGATAATCCATACTTATTTTCATCTCAGTGTGTAATTAATGTTGGATATTTTCTAGAACTTAGAGGTCAATCTAGAATCACGATCGATTTAATTCTACCCCGGTTCTCCATACAACCTTAACACTTCTCTGAATTATATCCATAGATGTTGTTCAAGTGAGAAGTCCTATAGAATTGTGATAATGGGAACTATATTTTTAAGAAGATCCCCAATGACCCATGTAACATAATTTCCATTGTATGTCTTTGGAAGTCTTGTAACAAAGACCATGGTGATGTTTTTCCATTTTCAAGTTTGAATGGGTAATTATTGCATTGTGCCTTTATAATTTTTCCTTTAATACATTACTTTTACACATACTATAGAAAATTATATATATTTAGTGATCTCCTTCTTAATAATTCTCCACATATAGTGCTCTCATAGATCTTGATACATCATTATGCTCCCTGGGTTAATTGAGAATTTTGAACTATGGGCATTATTCAGAGTATCTGTCATTGTATTTAGATTTTATATTACATATATTCCTGACCCAAATCACAGGACTCCTTCCTCATCCATTTAGAACACTCAGGATTTCCCATTCCTGATAGGTTCCAATTTTTTTTAAATTTCTACATCATTTCAATAAGGATCTCTTATTTTCTCCTTGTGGGATGGTTGAGAAATACTTTGACAATGGATTGATGATGTTCCTTCCTCAAAAATTTTCATGTACATAATTTGATGGTATATGAATATTGGATCCTTATCAATTTTCATTATTGATATAGATGGAAGATGGGTTTTATTTAGAGAATATGCCACCATATTTTCTTTATGAGGAGGGTAGTGGATTGAGTAGTCATAAATTATGATGAGATGTAATTATATTGGTTTGAGAATATTAATATACTTTTATGTGAATATATATTTTCGGATATTATGATCATTATATATCTCACACTTCTCCATATAGATATAATGTCACAATATTTTCAATGAAAAGATCACTTCCACCAACTCCAGATAATGTGTGGTATAGTTTTTATCATGGATTTTTTATCTTCATTGATGAATAGGATGTCAAATTATCATTTTGAATCATTACACATCCTAAGCCCTTATTTATATAATAGATTAACACTAGAAATTGTTACCCACTTATTTTTAGTGTGAGCACTGGTGTAGTGATAGGCCTTTCTTTAACTCTTTAAACTAGTCGTCACATTCATTGGTCGAGAAAAATTTTCTCCCTTTCGATTCATATTAGTTTGTGTGTTTGAAAATCATGATAGCTTTTTCATAAATCTCGTGTAATACCTATCTCAACTAAGGAATCTATGGAACTCTGCTACATATGTTGGTATGGAGCACTCTTCAATTCCCTTTGTCTTGGAACTTTCCATAGATATCCCTTTGATAGATATTACATGACCCAAGAATTATACTTCCTCCATCCAGAACTCACCAAAACTGTACATGGCACATATTTTATCCCTTAAAAATGTCAATATAATTGTAATAAAATACCCCTCATGTTCTTCCATTACCTAGGATTATATCATAATATCATTAATAAAGTCTAGAAAAAACTTGTCTAGCTAATCTCTAAGGACTCTATTAATTAAATAAATAAAAATTGTTGGAGAATTGGTGAGTCCTAAGGGAATCACTATGAACTCATAGTTACCATACCTCATCAGAAAGGAGGTACTGAGAATATATTTCTTCTTCACATATAGTTGGTTATATCCCGATTGAAGTTTCACATTATAGAAATACATAGATCTACATATTGATCGAATAAGTCATCTATTCATGGAATTGGATACTTTTTCATTATTGTGATTTTATTGAGATTATGATAATCAATAACTAGGTGTGTTGATCCATCCTTATACTTAATGAAGAGGACTGGTGTGACCCATGGTGAAGCACTCAGGCATATAAAAGCCTTGTCTTGATTCTCCTGTTTCCACTTGTTTAGTTCTTCTTGATCAGCAACTATTCTATAATAGGTCTCTTATATAGGCATAGATCTTGGAATAAGTTCAATTCATAACTTATCCTCTGGATTATGAGGAAGAATAGTAAACTCTTCAGGGGAACACATCAGTGTAGTCCCTCATAGTGGGAATGACTTCGAGCTTGACTCCCTCCTTTGTTTCAAAAATGTGAGAAAGGGATGTTTTCTTATTAAGAAGTTATATCCAAATTTGAGATTTTGACTATGAGAAAGATTCATCCTCTTCCTTACACTATTATAGAATTATAGGTTGCCTAAAGATTTGAAGATTGATTTCCCTTTCCCCAAAATTGATGTTTGATTTGTATTATGATATCCAGTCCATGATCAACAAGGAATAAAACTCCACGAAAAGAAGTAAGAAAATATTTTATTTAAGGTTTATTCCAAAAAAAAGTAATCATGGAGAAGTTATATAATTTGGATTAATTATCTTTCCAATTTTATGTTCTCAAAGATAACTCAAACTCTATATATTGCGGTGGTGTTTGAGTAGATCAACAACAATTAATTGATATGAAATAATGCATAGAACCACAATAAAATTGTTTGTTCTCTATTATTGAAATAATAACTACATTACCAATCACCACATAATTTCTAGCCTCCACCATAGCAGTATATTCCCTTCCTTGCTTCCATGAAAGTTGTTTTTTTTATTTACTCCAACAACCCTTAGATTTTGTAAATTTTTTGCATAATTTAAATATTACTTGTATTTGAATCATTTAACTTCAAGCAAAGTGTCTATCTGAACATTCATTTATACTTCCTCATTGGCGGTATTCTTTTTATCACTTTGGTACTTATTAGATAGATTCTCCATTATTCCACATATGAATCATTTCTTGGTTCCCATTACACAGTTCCCGGGATTCTTCTTCCAATAATTTTGGCATGGGGGGATATTGTGTTTTCCTTCCATCATAGGATTTATCCTTTGATATGTCCATATTAAACGTCATTTTTCTCTTTTTGTCATTCGAAACATGAGGTCACTAAGAGTCTTTGATCACCATTTCATCCTAGAGGGCACAATGTACAATATCTTCATAGATTTAAATGTCTCAAATCAACAGTTATTTTTAATGACTTAGATTTATTCTACAAAATAAGTAACCCACCTTGATTTCAGATTACATGACAAAGACATAGGCATATCACGAACGTATTGTGACGTTTTCTTCATACACCTTGGTAGACTCATATTCATTTTACTGCAGACTGAGGATCTCTATATCCATATTAATATAAAGAGTTCAGGGAAAATGTTACTAATATTTTATTCTTGAAATATTTACATTTCAAGGAATGAATTTCCTCCCTATACTTCATGTTATTGATATGTTTCCACAATTGATCAGTTTCCCCATAAAAATGATATTCCACTAAAAACACTATATTCTTATGAAAAGTGGAGAATAAATAATATATTCTGAATGGAGTTAATCCAGTTCTCCATTAGGAGGTGATCAAAAGACCCACTAAAACTGGGAGGCCGTTGTCATATAAAGGAATCAATTGAAAATTGAACTTTCTTTGGAGAAGTAGGGAGTTCGATGTGATTGAGGTTATTATTTATAAAATGAGAGTGTTGATAAAGTATAGTCATGAGGTTTTTATTTCCCATTCCCATCATATTTTGAATTTCATTAAGTAAATGATCACATTACATATCACATTGATTATTCATAGGGGTTATCCCATTTCAAGTAATTAAATAAGTAAAACAATGTAAAATTATGGGGGATTTAATAATTTTATAATAAGAATATGAAAAAGAAACATTGAATATATAATGACAAATATTTAAATAAATTGGATAGTCTGACATGTGATTCCCTATGTTTCAATTTAGGTTATCCATTGTGACAGAATTATCTCTAGGGATCATACTAATGTTATCTAGTCCTAATATTCAAAAATAACTATGACACTCTCTAATACCACTAAATTGTCCCTAAACATTTACAAAAGTTATTACATGATTTTAATCAAAACTATCCTTGAAATAAAAATGAAGGATCATAAATTCTAGTGTTAGTGGAAGATTATTTACATAATTAGAAATAATGAAAACAAAATAATACAAATATTTTATTTAATAATCATAATGAGGTACTAAGAATCATTGTTCCCTTACATCAAAATAAGTTAACCTAGAGAATACATGAACAAAAAGATGAGCAAAAAAATTCAGTAAGGGAATAATAATAATAATAAAACATAGAACATGGGTTAGAAGGAAAAACATGATGACATAAAAAGGCATGGAAGATGAATGAACATATAGAAGATTAAAATATAAAAAATGGGATCATGTAATCATTGAATCATATTATTGTGGAAGAAACATAAAACATGACATAATCATGATTCAAGGCTCATTTCACATGTAGGATATTGAGTCAAGGTGAACCACCAAGACAGTTGCACATGGAGCACGAGTCAAGGAAAACCACAAAGTCCATCACAGAAGATGTATCATGAATATAAACATTACCCAATGCATTATAGTGATATCTGAGAACATCCACTATAATATTTTTATTTATATGTGTGGAACATAAAAAATCAAGCATAAGGGTTACCTATAGAAGGAATTTGGCATCATAATCATTTCATAATACATTAAAATAAGGGGATATCATAATTGTGTAAATGAAAGAATGTATTTAAATAATACATAGAAATTTTTAATGAAAAATGTTCATATATAATGATAAATAATGTCCAAATGATGTTAAAACTTGTAAAAATATTGTTTATGAATCTTTATATTTAAAACATTTTAGTGAATTTGAAACAAAATATTAAAGAAAATTTAATTTTAAAAAGGAATATTTTCTTTAATGAAACCAGCAACGAACCAAGATAGTCATTCATTATGAAATGACTGAATTTATAAAAATAATGGTTTATAAATGATGATTAATTATGTTACCTTAAAATGAGTAAGAATTTGAGAATTCACCTTTAATTGGACTTGCTTATTAAAAGGAAATTGGAAGTGAACTTTATAAAACCTGTATTTCCTTGTAAAATAATGATGAATATGAATAATAATATATCTTTTGATCTTGAATTCATAATTTTGGAGTATCACATAGTAATAAATAAGAATTACATTGGGATAAAGAGAGCGAAAGTGTAACTAGAAGGGAAAATTGAGCTTTAGAAAAAATCCCTTACCTTATGCCTGAATGTGTTTTACACTAGATCATCTTGTCTGGGATAATAAAACTAAATCCATTAATTAATTAGTTAACTTTTAAACTTTTATTTTATTTGGTATAATTATATTAGTATCATTTATGTCCCTTTTGATTAGTTATAAAATATGATTTTATTGTTTTGTTGCGTTTTTTCCATGGTTTGGATGATTATTTTACTTGTAAACTTGTTCGAAAAATCATGTAAAATGAGAATAGTTTTCCATAATTGAAATTATATGTTATTAATGAATATATAATATATTAAATGGTTTTATATGTCATTTTTTCTATATATGAGGATATTTCATTAGATAAAATGCTAATGATAACCGTTTAGATTATTTCAGCATTTTTTGATCGTCATGATCTAGTTTTGTTTTATTAATAAATTTAATGTGTATATAATGGTTATATAATATTAAATTGGATATAATACATATATAATTTTATGTTTTAACTATAAATTTTTTATGAACATCCTTGAAAGAATTAATGGGAATTGAAAACTTGGTTTCCTTGAATGATGTAAATCAATACATCATAGATGATGTTTTCATTTTTAGAAAAAAAAGAATAGGTGAAGAGAAAGGATTATGATTTATTACATTATAATATAAAACTAACATATATAAATGGTACTAGAGTTATCATGTTACATGGATAATTGGAGAATAGGAGAAAATAATAAAATTAAAAAAAATTATATAAATTAAAAGAGAACGAAAGAGGATTTTACCACATGAATTTCTACTATTGGAGATCCTATATGGGGAAATGGATTTGGTCTTTTTTGAGACCAAAGTATCATAGATGTGGATAATAGAATTATAAATAATTTTGTACATAATTTTCACAAGATTCATGTCTTTATATATGTGAGGAAAAGTGGTGGTGAGGGGTGGTATTTATAATGAATAAGAGGAGTGTTGTTTGATTATTTTACTCAGTAGTTTATTATTTTGGAAAAAGAATATGAATAGTGTGTATTATTTTTATATATGGATTAAATAATTCACTATAAGTAGAAAAAATATAATCTAACATCAAGAATGAATGAAAATAAATTTATTTACCATATACCTTAAATTACCGTATTTCACTAATCATAGAAAATCCACAATTTTAGAAAAATACAAAAAATTTACCCTAATCATTTTTTAATATGTATAATTAAAAATTGGACTCCATTATATGAAAATAATTTTCTAAAAAATAAAAAACATAATTCTAATTAAAATCATCATTTACTTGAAAAATTACAATTTTAAAACTATAACTGATTTTATAACACATTAAATAATTAAGTATGTCCTCATAAAATTATGTTATAATCATAACAAAAAATTATGAATCAATTTTATCCAAATAATAATATTTTTAAACCATAATATTAACTATAAAATTTTTAAATTAACCATTATGTTTTATAAAAACACCGACACTTTATTTATCATTTTAAAAACATTTATTTACTTATAACAAGATATAATTATATTATATTTTCATTTTAAGTTGATAAATTTTATTTATACTTCAATAGGTGAGTTTACAAATATATTGGCCATCTTATTATTCATAAGGGTTAAATTACTATTCTCTAGGTAATACTATTGCACTGATTGAGATTCATTAATTTCTATAATTACTTCTTATTTCATTAATTATTCACTTATAATTTTGTATTGTGTTCTATATATTATTTTTTGTGATTTATAATATAAAACATAATTATATGTAAGTAAGTATCATTGATAAAATTTTGGGTCATTATTGAGATATAGATCCCACCCGTCTCTTAATGAAAGCTATACATAGGTGTGCTAGTGGGAAAAAAATAATTCATCACATCAGAACCCATGTAAATAAAATAGTTTCAAATACTCTTAATCATAACCTAACTCACACAAAAGATATAGGTTTC
This sequence comes from Viscum album, assembly GCA_963277665.1. Lineage (NCBI taxonomy): Eukaryota > Viridiplantae > Streptophyta > Magnoliopsida > Santalales > Viscaceae > Viscum > Viscum album. Next base: position 1,498,383,173 of record OY728133.1, read on the forward strand.
ATAAGTATCATTCCATCACAAAAAATAAACCATTTAGTAAAATAATTAGAATGGTATCCCTGGGTTATGTACCTAGTAAATTATATGTATCATAAAAATAAATCATATTAGATAAAAAATAATTGTGAAAGAACTTTTTAAAAACTTTCATAATTAAAATATCATTTCCTCTTCAAAAAATGATTTTTAAATCATAATTTTTTTTCAACATTTATTCATTAAAAATAAACTTGAAAACATATAAATAATTCCTTGAAACCATTTTAAAATATTTTAAATACACTTTCTCTAAAAAACATAAAATATCCTTTAAAAAACTTTTAAAACATTTATATAAAAAATTATTTTTATGGAAAACAGATTTCTAACCAAGGAGAGAATAACATTACATGAAGAATTCAATATCATGAAAATAAACACATTCATTATAAAAAAAGTAAAGGTTTTTATATAATCGTCATAAAATAATGTAGGTATATAACATGACATATATCTTAAATAAGGAAAAATGATACCAAATTTCCTTACTTATTTGGTATATTTTGAACTACAAACCCCATGAAGGAGAGATCATCCAATAGATATGTAAATACCCATATATTTAAGGATAAGGAACATAGAATACATTCATGGTCAGTATATACATAAATAAATAAAATAGTGTTGAATATGGAATAAATTTCAAAGAATTAAAAGTGAGACTAGAAATCACCATACCTTAAGTATTAACTTTTTTATAACCGTTTGAACCTCCTCTTATTCGAACCGTCTCCCATTTGTATCCTCTAAAAGGATCTAGATTTGGAATTTTTAGAATAATAGTACCTCTAGAATGTGTCTATTTAATTGGATAAGTGAATTAGAAGAGTTTGGTCGAGTTGGAAAGATCAATGTGATGTTTAGAAGTTATGGAGGAGGCACCTTTTTTTAATTGAGGTGAGAAGAACTTTTGGAAATTCTCAAATGATTAATTTATAATAAATTAAATCTCAATAAAAATACCAAGAAAAGGCCACTTATTCTAAGATAAGTTAAGATATGATTTTAATATCATCAAAAAAAATTTATACATGTGTTGTTGTCATTTTAAATATTTTCATTTTGAATAACCCTTTGTTAACCCATTTAAAATTTAAATACATTAAAAAAATTAATATTAATAATTTTGAACATTAACATATATGGTGTTAATTTTACAAAAATAGTAAATTTATGATTTTTTTTTAAAATTGTAATAATTTTTTAAGTATTTTATTATTATTAAATAATTTGAAAAAGTAGTATTTTCATAATATATCATTAGTGTCATTTTTGACATTATTCATTACATTGACTTTATGAAAAAAAGAACGATAACATTGAACCAAATCATTTAATACACCCATAATATGTCATAGTCTCCTACAAATTTTTTTGGAGTACCCAAATAAATTAAAAAATATATATTTCTAATATCATTTATCTGGTTTTTCATTTAGTATAATAATTATTTGTTTCATAACTGTGAAATTATTTATGGAAAATATTTATTTACTAAAAATTAAAAATAAATAATATGATGAATATTAAAAATTTATATTTAAAAATAATATCTGTATATGATGATAGATTTATAAAAACATATATAAAAAATGTTACTATTACTAAAAACATGAATGTGACAACTTTGACATTTCGTTAAATAAAATATCATAAATGTCATAATAATTTTTATGGGGATCCCAATGGTCATTAATTAGGAAATTTAATTGTTATGCTCGATCTATAATAATCCATTAAGATTTATTAAATTTTTTTTCATTCTTTTAATGGTTTTTATCATTTTAATTAATACAATTTTATTGATTTTTTATCCACTTGCACAAGCATTGCATTAGTGTCGAATAAAAATTAAAGGTAATAATTCCACATATATAATTTTAAAAAAATTAATATCCTTAAAATAAATTAAATCGTTCTTAATATTATCCTCTATATTATTTCATAACACAATCTTCTCCCTATGTGCACATATTTGAAATATTTATGTAAATGATGGTGATATTGAGTGATCTTGTTTGATTTTGTTATTATATATGTCATTTTCATCGAAACGTCTCAATTAAATAATTAAACATAATGCCTTATGGGTTATGGTTAGAATTTAGTTAACTAAATAACACTTTACCAAAGTGCTAGGGTAATTTTTACATTTATAATATCATTTTTACCCTTAAATACCCTATCTACCCATAACCGTGGTTACAAAAAATTACCATTGTTACTATTCATACTATTTATAACCAATGCAAACTATTTACTATACTTGGATCTTAAAATTCAAAATTTTTAATTAATTTTTAAAAATTTAAATCACAGAAGTTCAAAAATTTAATTTAAAATAAATCTCTGAGAATGTGCTGAAAAACTGATTTTTAGAAAAATTCTTTTTTTAAATTTAAAACATTCAACTAAAAAATTCAAGAATAAAATAAATTTTATAAAAACAAAATTTTATATTTTAAATAAATATGTAAGTAATTATATTTCAAAACTATAAATAAAATAATTTTATGTGTAAATATATTTAATAAAATAGAAATTTCAATAAAAAATTGGTAATTTTCTGTTATTCATTGAAAAATATAACTATTCAAAAAATTATCAAAATTTCACTATATTAAAATTTTAAAATGATGATTTCAAAAAAAATAAGTTAATTTTTTGAATTTTTTTTTTATAGTTGATATAAATTAATTGTATTATTTTTACCCAAAAAGAAATAAAAAGAATTTCTAGAGAAAAATATCTTATTGATAAATAAAATGACATTTCTAAAAATATAAAAATTATTTTAAAAGAATTAATATTGTAATGCCCCGACCCTAGTTACCCAGAGTCGGTGCATTATTACATAACATTGGCATGATCAAAAGAAAGATCAAATCTCAAAAGACCGATTGGTTTAGTAGCCTTGGAAACACTATATATATTCATAAGTTTTACATTACATCATAAAGTGAAAAACTACTGTGACAACATAATGTCTCCATAGTCCACACTATTATCCCCTCATAATATCCCTGCAGGTCATTCATAACTTACTTCTTCACATCCTGGGAAAAATAAAACATAGAAAAGGGGTGAGCTCAAATGCCCAGTAAGGATAACAATATAGCAGAACATTCAAAAATAAGCATAAACATTTAAGGCAATGAATTACTAAATCAAAAGCCTTTTAAACTTGAACTTCAACATAGTATGGAAAAAGTAAAATGAAATAATGCCATTTACTTATTCACATTGATATTCTACTAATCAAATAATCACATGCAATATCAATAACCACTTTAACAATGTCGGAATCCATAATGCTGAACATTAATTTCTTTGTCAAGGCCTCGTCCCAAGACCTAGGGGCTAATTGTAACCGGAACCCAACCCGGAGTGCCTCTAATAACCGGACACCAACCCGGAGTGCCTCTAATAACCGGACACCAACCCGGAGTTCCTCTAATAACCGGAGACCAAACCAAAGTTCCTCTAATAACCGGAGACCAAACCGGAGGGCTTACTTTTACCGGTCCCCAACCCGGAACATACTTGTCTAACACATTCATCTGAATGAAAGGTTGAAATATAACATAAACATTCAGATTAAAAATAACATATGAAATGTAAAAACTTTAAAAAAAACATGAGTGAGATAAGAATAGCTTATCCACAGTCAAAAATATCACAAAACCTTTAGTAAAATATGGATGTTTTGTATCATAATAAACCAACTTCAAATAAGCTTAAAATCCATCAATGGATGTTGACATAGATGAAATCAAAATTCTTTTTAATGAAATATCTCTTTTTATTTTGAAATCATTTAAGATCCATATAAAATAAAATATTTTCTTTGAAAATATTCTTATAAGCTTGTAAGGGAAGCTTCGACGATTTTATAATGGTGGAAAATAGCCACACCTGCCGTATAAGTTAAAAAAAACATTCTTACCTTAATTTTGTCGAAAAGGTTAAAAATCACCTTGTTTGGAAAACGACGGAAATATTCCTTTATAAACCTCTTATAAAAAGTCAAACAAGGGTATAAATGACTTTAACCCATATTCTTGTAAATAGTAAAAATGTTTTGAAATACATTTCAATGAAACATGTATGTGGATGATAAAGAGATCTCAGTAGATAATTGCGTATAAACAACCTCGGATAATGAAGAAATTTAGAAATAAACCCTTACCAATTTGGTAACATACGAAACATACAACCCATGAAAGAGGTATCATACAATAAATATGTAAATACACATAAATTAAAGTATATTACACAAAGAATATAATTATTGGCAGTACATACACCACACAAAAGGTAATGGTGGAAATATGGCATGAATCTCACGGGAATAAGGAGTGAGATGAAAACCCCTTACCTTGTACTTTTCCTTGGTTGGGGTATGTTAACCTCCTGTATAATTGTGAAATAATTGTTATTAAATTATACAATAATCATATACATTAATATGATATCATATATGATCTTTTAATATTGATTTGATAATAATATCTTAGTATTATCGTTGTTTCGGGTGTTAACTTACTTGTTTTCTTTTATATATTTTGTTACGTAAGCCAAGTTTGTAGTGGATAGGTTGTATATTATTCATATACAGAATGATATCAAGTCCTTTAACATCATTTTTAAATCATCAAATGATAATTATACTTGAATGGATACGATGGAGAATGAATCTCATCGCGTTCGTGGAGACGGTAGTCCGTACGTACGCACGAGCGACAATATCATTATTTTGAAATAATATATAAATGGTTGTTATATCATATATACAGAATCATTAACATGTTATATTTATTATTTACATGAGTTACATATCATTATTATACCCATCCAAATAATAATATATTGAATAACAATTACACCACGACGTGGAGACGGTAAGCCGTACGTACGCACGTATGGTGTCATGTTATTAAAAAGGTGGATAGAATACTGAATATGGTTGTACCATATTTATAATAACATCACAGTATATATATGATACTGGAGTTATTATTTTTGAATGGTAATAACAAAGGAAGAAGAAGTGGATGAAGAAAGGAACTTGGAAAAGGGTGGTGAAATCATTACCTCTTCTTCGGGTTCTTCCTTTTGATTTGATCAAAAGGGCTCCTTAGGATGGATTTATGATCCAAATAAGGCCTCTAGGTTGTAGTGAGGGAAGTTGGGAGAGTATTTGGGCAGATGTTTTCCGAACCAAAAGGTTTTTAAGGTGTGAAGAAATAAGAAGGAGGATTTCCCTTTTATAAGAGGGGTGAGGGGCGCCTTTGGAAAAGCTAGAAATATTAGTTTATAATAAATTCATATTCGGTTTCTAATGGCTCCAAAGTTGATTATTTAAATTCTAAGGTGGTGATGGGTCGAAAAAAACTCAACCAATAGAATTTAGACAGGTTTGGGTACTTATATTAACCTTATCTTTAAGTATTAACTCTAAGTTAATTAGTTTCACTTTTACAATGTCTCTTTGTATTTTTATATAATATGGTTAATAAAATTACTATATACGTCCAAGAGACCCCCAAGTGGTCCATTAATGATGAACCTATCATGATATAAGTCTCTTGTCCGAACATTAGATTTTTAGGAATTTAATATCAATTAATAATATAATATTTGTTTTAAGAACTCTTTTATGTCAATTTTGAAACTATTCAATAGTTGATTTTTTTGAAACTCATAACAGATTGATTACTTCTCAAAAGGTAAATTAAATCAATCCTAAGATATCATAATATCCTATAAAATTAGGTTAATTCATTAAAAGTTTCAAATTATATTTATTTGGGTATTTATAATATCAATTATTTTGATTTTCCACTATTATAGTAGTTACTGCATCATCATTGTGTCATAAATAAATTAAATTATTTAATGTCTAAAAATTTCAAATAAAATAGAATTATGTAGGAAATATTGTTATATTTCTAATTAATATTTATAATCTAAAATCCAACATATATAACCCTATGTAAAAATTGTTTTTCTAAAAGATATATGCTTGTGTCATTTTTGTATTCATTTTAACTTAATTAAAATAAAGTGTCCCTATCACCTAAAAGTGGAACCATGAGGTCCCAAAATCGACCCAAATATTCCTATGTCCGAACATGTATCATCCAATAAGTCTAGGACACGTTTTAGGGTAATTTAGTGTTATTATAATATTATTTTTTAACCCTTATTTACCGGATTTACCCTTAACCATGGTGAATAAAATTTTTACCGCAGTAATTATTCAAAATGTCTAAAAAAAATTACCTATTTACACAATTTAAACATCCTAATTCCAATTATGGAATCCATTTTTCTAAATTCAAATCACAGAAGTGGCAGAAATTAATTTAAAATTAATTCCCGCTGTCAAAACAAAAAGCGTGTTTTTAAGAGATAATAACTATCAAAAGATTGACACTTGTTTATGCTCGGTTTAATTGTAAAATTATGTCCAATGACCAAAATTATATTAAATGGTAAAAATATATTCTAAATATACTTTAAAACCACTCAAATTCATAATTTATCTCTATTAATTATTTGATTAAAAAAGTTGTTTTTAATTAAAATTTAGTAATTTTCACTATTCATCAAAATATGAAAGTTATTCAAAAAGTACCAAAATTTCACCTTAGGCTAAATTCAATATTCTGAATCCAAAAATGAAGTCCATTATGAAATATAAAATATATATAATTTCAAAAATTAGGTATTACTATTCATAACAGCTAGATTGATTGGTTGTGGTGTGTGTTAAAACTCAAAGTTGCGTACAACACATGCTACTGTATTATTCAATGAAAGCGTACCTTGGAAGCTTGGGATGTTTCATTTTAAATTTTTGATGTCCCCATTTAGTGAAAATGTTTAAAATATTGTATTTAAAAAGGGTTCACTATTAAAAGTTCATAAAAGTGCAATACTGAAAATGAATTTGTTCTTGTATTATGTCTAAGATACTCATAATATGGATTCTAAAATTATAAGGATTATATAAAGTTTAAAATTTAGTTAAAACTATTCATAACCTCTTTTGAATGGATTTTTTGTAAGTCATGGTGCAATTGAACTCGATGTTGCGTGTAGTGAAAGTTATTGATTTATTTTGAAGAAATAACACACTATGAATTCTTGGGGTGTTACATTCTCCCCTCCTTCAATAAATTGCGTCCTCGTAATTTGAAATTGTTCATCGAAAATAAAAGGTTGAAAATAGAAAATATATTTGTGGGAAAACCCACATCAAAAATCGGGTTACTAAAATTTAGTCTTAATATGAGGAAAAGAGAAATCAAAGCGTCACCACCAAATTATGATCTCGATTAGGAGAACATTGGTGGAAATTAGAGACATATAATTGGAGGAAAAACGTAAATATTTATAGGTAGTGATTGAGGTCATCAATCACAAACAAGTGTAAAATTGTGGTCCTTAAATTCATCAATCTATGATGATTTGAAATACCATCGGTTCAACAAAACATAGGGTATTAGGATAAAACATTTTTTATGTTTCAAAATATCTTAGTTGAAATCCCACATCGAAAAATGAATTAATGAGGCCTCTATTTAAAATAAAGAGTGGAAAGTATGAATATTACCGAAAATAACACATACTAGGGTTCCATGTAGGAAAATATGGATATGGAATAAAAATATAACCATCAATTTTCTGATGGAGAGTGGTAGAGAACAAGGCTATGAAAAGGACAACAATCCCAAAGCCATAAATTAGTGATTATTTAAGGTACCATTTAGGACAACATTTTTGTTCTAAGTTCATTTTATTAATGTTGAGGAATTTATTTATGAGATTTGCTAAGATCATAAGGAGATATACTTACTTTATAATTAAAGTTTTATCCATTAATAAATTTCTACTACAAACTCATCTTTCACTCTAAAAGATAATAGAACGTAAAAAAATTCTATTTATACTATTCGTACAGGGTTCCAAAATAAATAAATTTATAATTCATCCACCAGATCTTTTAAAAAAACTACATTATTTAATCTAGGACATCTCGTGGGCCAGTGGTGGGTGATACACCCTTGTTGCCCTTCGGTTGCGGGTTCAAGTCTCGCAGCCTTTCCGGACGCGACGGGTTGCCGTCCGACTTACAGGTTGTCCTTTTATGGCAATCTAAAATAATCCAAACTAGAACTATCCAAAATACTTCTGTCCAACTCACAGTCCAACATTTATAAGGAAGGGAAACATAATGTAGATCCTTTTTACCCCGTAATAGCATATGAATACCTTCATCATGTATTCTTTTAATACACTGAATCATCCAAAATTACCATATTCCTTATCGATTACATTCATGCTCCATTATTCCATATAGAATGCTGGATATACTTCATCAATCCAAAAATGTTTTAAACCCAAACAATGATGGAATATACAAATCATTAATCAGTTTCAAGGTAGTCAAGAATATCCAATATAATTTCTCCAAATTAATCATGTATTATTCCAAAATCACTACCTCGGTATCAGAACTATATTATGGTTTATCATTCTCTCAACCATATATTTTCCAAAAATTTATCCTGCTATTGAGTCACTTTTCTTTGTTCGACACAATATTAAGTCCTTAATGAAATAGTACTGCAGTATAATCCTTATATACTCCATAATTATTATAACAAGTACATTGTTGATACAACACTCAATTGACATAATCAACATAAGAACACTAATCATTCCTCTTCATCTGTGGTAGTATCATAACTTGATTATTATCCAATAGCATCATTTGCGGCATAGTCTGATGACTGGGACATAGGTTCGCGTAGTGTCCAAACTCCTTGAAAATGAAGCATTGTACATTTGAAACCATTTTCTTACCCTTGCAGTCACGTACTTTGTGACCTTTTCCTCCACACTTATAACAAACTCTCATTCCTTTCAGGCAAGTTCCAAGGTGTTTCTTTCCACAGTTATCACATATGGGAAAATTCTTCTTTTCCCTCTTCCATTTATCCATATTTCTCTCTTCCATCCTTTTCTTCTCTTGCTTCCCTTCAAAGCCATAGGACTCTGTAAACTCTTTACTTATCTTATCAACACATGATATTATTTCTTCATATGATGATAATACATGAGAGACTATTTCTCTTGTAAATTCCGGCTTAAGACCATAAAATATATGATCCTTCTTTCTCTTTGTATCATGTGCATTGCTAGAGTTCTCATTCCTTCTACTGGGCGCCATTTCTAAACAATGGCACACATTAGATTAGTTTATGAATAACAATACCTAATCCCAAACTTGTAAAACACATAACATAAATTAAATAGTTTATGGATATAATCCATAATCATAAAAATGTCTCCTTTGAGGATGTATATACTCATAAACCATTCATAATGATTTGTAAATAAAATGAGAGTTATCCTAAGCATATCCCCCGGGAGTGTCGTAACCAAGAGGGCAGCAAGGCCCGTTGTCGTGCACTAGTTCCCGTTCGAGTCTAGCTCAAAGCGATGTTTTCGGGTTTTACCCCTAGGTACATCTGTGCCAGAGCCGCCTCTACCTGCTCGTATCCAGACAGGGATGTATTGCTCAGAAAACTCACAAAATCTCTACAATACCAAAATTCTAGGAAGTTCTTCTATACTAATCCTCAAAATTAATCTTAAATCTATGTGCTCTAATCAGAGTTTATCTAAATCTAGCTTTCAAGGTTTGTACTAAACTTCCTCTAATACCAACTATAACGCCCCGACCCTAGTTACCCAGAGTCGGTGCATTATTACATAACATTGGCATGATCACAAGAAAGATCAAATCTCGAAAGACCGATTTGTTTAGTAGCCTTGGAAACACTAGATATATTCATAAGTTTTACATTACATCATAAAGTGAAAAACTACTATGACAACATAATGTCTCCATAGTCCACACTATTATACCCTCATAATATCCCTGCAGGTCATTCATAACTTACTTCTTCACATCCTGGGAAAAATAAAACATAGAAAAGGGGTGAGCTCAAATGCCCAGTAAGGATAACAATATAGCGGAACATTCAAAAATAAGCATAAACATTTAAGGCAATGAATTACTAAAACAAAAGCCTTTTAAACTTGAACTTCAACATAGTATGGAAAAAGTAAAATGAAATATTGCCATTTACTTATTCACATGGATATTCTACTAATCGAATAATCACATGCAATATCAATAACCACTTTAATAATGTCAGAATACATAATGCTGAACTTTAATTTCTTTGTCAAGGCCTCGTCCCAAGACCTAGGTGCTAACTGTAATCGGAACCCAACCCGGAGTGCCTCTAATAACCGGACACCAACCCGGAGTGCCTCTAATAACCGGACACCAACCCGGAATTCCTCTAATAACCAGAGACCAAACCGGAATTCCTCTAATAACCAGAGACCAAACCGGAGGGCTTACTTTTACCGGTCCCCAACCCGGAACATACTTGTCTAACACATTCATCTGAATGAATGGTTGAAATATAACATAAACATTTGGATTAAAAATAACTTATGAAATGTCAACACTTTAAAAAAACATGAGTGACATAAGAATAGCTTATCCACAGTCAAAAATATCACAAAACCTTTAATAAAATATGGATGTTTTGTATCATAATAAACCAACTTCAAATAAGCTTAAAAGCCATCAAAGGATGTTGACATAGATGAAATCAAAATTATTTTTATAGAAATATCCCTTTTTATTTTGAAATCATTTAAGATCCATATAAAATAAAATATTTTCTTTGAAAATATTCTTATAAGCTTGTAAGGGAAGCTTCGACGATTTTATAACGGTGGAAAATAGCCACACCTGTTGTATAAGTTAAAAAAAACATTCTTACCTTATTTTTGACGAAAAGGTTAAAAAGCACCTTGTTTGGAAAATGACGGAAATATTCCTTTATAAACCCCTTATAAAAAGTCAAAAAAGGGTATAAATGACTTTAACCCATATTCTTGTAAATAGTAAAAATGTTTTGAAATAAATTTCAAAGAAACATGGATGTGGATGATAAAGAGATCCCAGTAGATAATTGCGTATAAACAACCTCGGATAATGAAGAGATTGTGAAATAAACCCTTACCAATTTGGTAACTTACGAAACATACAACCCATGAAAGAGGTATCATACAATGAATATGTAAATACACATAAATTAATGTGTATTACACACAGAATATAATTATGGGTCGTACATACACCACACAAAAGGTAATGGTGGCAATATGGCATGAATCTCACGGGAATAAGGAGTGAGATGAAAACCCCTTACCTTGTAATTTTCCTTGTTTGGGGTAGGTTAACCTCTTGTATAATGGTGAAATAATTGTTATTAAATTATACAAGAATCATATATATTAATATGATATTATATATGATCTTTTAATATTGATTTGATAATAATATCTTAGTATTATCGTTGTTTCGGGTGTTAACTTACTTGTTTTCTTTTATATGTTTTGTTATGTAAGACATGTTTGTAATGGATAGGTTGTATATTATTCATATAAAGAATGATATCAAGTCCTTAAATATCATTTTTAAATCACCAAATGATAATTATACTTGAATGGATACGATGGGGAATTAATCTCATCGCGTTCGTGGAGACGGTAGTCCGTACGTACGCACGAGCGACAATATCATTATTTTGAAAAAAATATATAAATGGTTGTTATATAATATATACAGAATCTTTAACATGTTATATTTATTATTTACATGACTTACATATCACTATTATACCCATCCAAATAATAATATATTGAATAACAATTACACCACGACGTGGAGACGGTAAGCCGTACGTACGCACGTATGGTGACATGTTATTCAAAGGGTGGATAGAATACTGAATATGGTTGTACCATATTTATAATAACATCACATTATATATATTATACTGGAGTTATTATTTTAGAATGGTAATAACAAAGGAAGAAGAAGTGGAAGAAGAAAGGAACTTGGAAAAGGGTGGTGAAATCATTACCTCTTCTTCGGGTTCTTCCTTTTGATTTGATCAAAAGGGCTCCTTAGGTTGGATTTCTGATCAAACTAAGGCATATAGGTTGTAGTGAGGGAAGTTGGGAGAGTATTTGGGCAGAGTTTTTCCGAACCAAAAGGTTTTTAAGGTGTAAAGAAATGAGAAGGAGGAGTGCCCTTTTATAAGAGGGGTGAGGGGCGCCTTTGGAAAAGCTAGAAATATTAGTTTATAATAAATTCATATTCGGTTTCTAATGGCTCAAAAGTTGATTATTTAAATGTTAAGGTGGGGATTGGTAGAGAACAACTCAACCAATATAATTTATACAGGTTTGGGTACTTATATTAAACTTATCTTTAAGTATTAACTCTAAGTTAATTAGTTTCACTTTTACAATGTCTCTTTGTATTTTTATATAATATGGTTAATAAACATACTATATACATCAAAGAGACCCCAAAGTGGTCCATTAATGATGAAACTATCATGATATAAGTCTCTTGGCCGAAAATTAGATTTTTAAGAATTTAATATCAATTAATAATATAATATTTGTTTTAAGAACTCTTTTTTGTCAATTTTGACACTATTAAATAGTTGATTTTTGTGAAACTCATAACAGATTGATTACTTCAAAAAAAGTCACTTAAATCAATCCTAATATATCATATTATCCTAGAAAATTACTTTAATTCATTAAAAGTTTCATATTATATTTATTTGGGTATTTATAATATCAATTATTTTGATTTTCCACTATTATAGTAATTACTGCATCATCATTGTGTCATAAATAAATTAAATTATTTAATGTCTAAAACTTATTAAAAAAAATATCATTATGTAGGAAATCTTTTTATCTTTCTAATTGAAATTTATAATATAAAATCCAACATATATAACCCTATGTAAAAATTGTTTTACTAAAAGATATATGCTTGTGTCATTTTTGTATTCATTTTAACTTAATTAAAATAAAGTGTCCCTATCACCTACAAGTGGAACCATGAGGTCCCAAAATCGACCCAAATATGCCTATGTCCGAAAATTTATCAACCAATAAGTCTAGGAAACGTTTTAGGGTAATTTAGTATTATTATAACATTATTTTGTAACCCTTATTTACCAGATTTACCCTTAACCATGGTAAATAAAATTTTTACCGTAGTAATTATTGAAAATGTCTAAAAATAAAAGTCACCAATTTACACAATTTGAACATCCTGATTCCAAATATGGAATCCATTTTTCTAAATTAAAATCACAGAAGTGGAAGAAATTAATTTAAAATTAATTCCCGCTGTCAAAACAAAAAGCGTATTTTTAAGAGATAATAACTATCAAAAGATTGACACTTGTTTATGCTCGGTTTAATTGTAAAATTTTGTCCAATGACCAAAATTATATTAAATGGTAAAAATATATTCTAAATATACTTTAAAACCACTCAAATTCATAATTTATCACTATTAATTATTTGATTAAAAAAGTTGTTTTTAATTTAAATTTAGTAATTTTCACTATTCATCAAAATATGAAAGTTATTCGAAAAGTACCAAAATTTCACCTTAGGCAAAATTCGATATTCTGAATCCAAAAATGAAGTCCATTTTGAAATATAAAATATAAATAATTTCAAAAAGTAGGTATTACTATTCATAACGGCTAGATTTATTGGTTGTGGTGTGTGTTAAAACTCAAAGTTGCGTACAACACAAGCTACTGTATTATTCAAAGAAAGCGTACCGTGGAAGCTTGGGATGTTTCATTTTAAATTTTTTATGTCCCCATTTAGTCAAAAAGTTTAAAATATTGTATTTAAAAAGGGTTCACTATTAAAAGTTGATAAAAGTGCAATACTGAAAATGAATTTGTTCTTGCATTATGTCTAAGATACTCATAATATGGATTCTAAAATTATAAGGATTATATAAAGTTTAAAATTTAGTTAATACTATTCATAACCTTTTTTGAACGGCTTTTTGGTAAGTCATGGTGCAATTGAACTCGGTGTTGCGTGTAGTGCAAGTTATTGAATTATTTTGAAGAAATAACACCCTATGAATTCTTGGGGTGTTACAAATATAATATAAATGATTATTAAAATTATATATATTTCATTATTCTATTTAATCACATAAATTTAACTACTAGTTTATAATGGTCATATTTAAATAATAAAATTTAGTTGTTTTTCTATGTTAAGTTTTCATATCTCACACACCTTCAAACATAGTCATTCTTTTTAAAATATTGGGATATTATATTCTACCCCATTTAATACATTTTCAATCATAATTTAAACTTTTTCTTGATAAAAAAGGGTAATAATTTTCAATATACCATTTTGGAAATCCCACATTAGAAAAAGGGTCAATAAAACATCCATTTGGAAAGAGTGAAACGAAAGTTTAAAGGTCACTTGAGATAACACACACTAGGATTCAATGTAGGAAAACAAGTTCGTGGATGAGAAAACTAACTACAATGTTTTAGTAGATAGTAACAGAGAACATGATCATTATAATTTTAACCATCACAAAATTGTAAATATGTGATGAGTTAAAAGGTCATTGATTTCTCAGTAAGAAAAGTAGTCAAATAACATTATTATTTTACAGTATTATTTATTATTTAAATAATAATTTCCTAATGTTGAGAAATTAATTTACCATAAAGAATAATAACATAAGAAAACACACATACATAAAAAATACAGTTTCATATTGTAATCAAATTCTGTCAAAACTCATATTTTTTCCAAAAAATGAGTATTAAAGTTGAATTTTCCATTCTTGAAGCATCAAAATAATTTTCTACTGATAAAAAAGTCAAAAAAATAATATAATAATAAATTACTTCTTTCATTAAGAATTTATTAAAATCAATAATATTTTTTACAGGATAAGATAATTATGCAAAATGAATAATCTATTATATCAGTAATACCAAAAGACTAACATTTAGCATTCAATAAATAATTAACAATAAAATTCCTCAAAATGTTCTAAACTATTATTGAATCCCAAAAATCAAAAGGATTTGATCACATAGTCTTCCATTATAAATTTTATTACTTATATCAAAATAACATCAGTCACTCTTAATGTCTTATACTATAAAGTAATTACCTTAACAATCTGCTAGGTATGTTATACATTTTCATAAATAACATGAATCAACATAAATCCAAAATAATAGAATATTTGTTTACAAATTAAAATTAAACCTTTATTACTAAAATAACATCCCATAGTTTTCGATTTAACATAATCAAGTTGGTATTCAAAAATAGAGAATGTCTTTTAAAATATCATTAATAACTTAAAACCAAATAAACATCTAATCCCCATGGTTATCTATATAATAATAATATGTTTCCAGAATAAAGAAAACATTTATCCATCATATCATTTAACTAAAAATAATGTGAAATACTAATCATGACTTTATACAGTCTATTTGTAGGTGATGTGTCATTGTCACCATTCGGTTGTGGGTTGAATATTTATGGCCTTTAGGTACGTGACATATTATTAGACATCATATGGGGTTTTCTTTATTGTAAAACTATTTTAATATAATCCTTATAAAATTATAAAAACATGATAAATAACTTCAAAAATAACCTAAATATAATCGACATCAAATAATTGTTTTAACCTCAATGGTTATCTCATAACTTTTATTTTTCATCCAAAAAGTAAATAATCCTTAATTACCTAAAAAATAATTCTATCCAAAAATTCTAATAGTCACCATAGAATTTAATTTATTAATGCCCCAAAAGGGGTTTAAACGACTCTAAAATTATGATCTTATAGACCCATGATTCTATCTATAACACTTAAGATATCTTCTCCTGAAAGCATTATAATCTCCAAAGTTGTCTAAACCCTCCTATGACACTAAATATAAAAGTCTAGAACGTTCCCTTTAGGATCCATTGAAATATAAATAAACATTACAATCCTGACCCAAATTTTTCCATAAAAAACATACAATGTTAAAATAATTTATTGGGTCACTAACATTCTATGTTACATTAAAGGATTATATTTTTATATAATTAAGACATACTCTTAACAACTTGGGATCGTAAACAACTTTTTCATAAAAAAATACTATCTCCCACTATTCTAATATTTTCATATTTCATAATAGGTTATCAACATCATCCATGTAAAATTGGTATTGAAAAAACTCATTTATCATCTTTCCTCATAACCAGTGGAAAAGAAACATAATGAAAGGGTGAGATCAGATGATTAGTAAGGACAAAAAAGAATATATATAAACAATATTATGAACATAAGGGTATGAGATCATTAACATAATGTTAGAATATCATAATAGGAATTTCAAAGATCAAGCACTTGATTATTGGAATAAATAATGGATTTTATAATTCATGAATCTTAAAGAAATCAAGAGAACAAGCCATGAAAGCATGAAATAGGAATAAGGCATGGATTTGTGTTAAATGCATAAACATTTAATATCTTTCCCTATAAGTCAAGGATCATTTCCAAAATGTAAAATCACAGTTCATGGGGGATGCAATTACCAGGTGGGACACACCACCATCCCCTGTCATAGTCTATTCCTAATACTGAATCTAGTTTCCCCTTCTTCCTATAGTGGATCAAGCACATGGACATGTTTTCCATGATTATCTCATGAGATATAAATATGTACCCAATTCATTGTAAGGAGATATAATTCCCCTATCACTTAATGAAAAATATACATATGTTTTCACACATGACCATAAACCATTCTTCACATCCATACACATGTAAGGAAATGAGTTTCATAAACATGTAGTTATATGCAAACTCATGGAAAATAAATAGGTTTCATAAACATCATTCCATCACAGATGTAAACAATTAATATAAATAATATGAATGGTATTCTTGGGATATATCCAAAGTAAATAATATTTAAAATCATTATAAGTCATCTTATATGTAAAATAATTATGAAATATGTTTTTAAAACTTCTCTTAAGGAACATGTCATTTCCTTATTGAAAATTAATTGTCAAATCATAAAACATTTATCAAACCTTTTGATTGAAATTAAAATTAGAATCTAATAAAGTTATATTTCAAATATGTTTTAACATTTTTGGAATCCACATTTTTAAATTGAATAAATTATTATTTAAAACACTTTTTAAATATTTATAGAATACATTTTTTTGAACGTACATAGATTTCCAACTGAAAAGTGAATAAAATTTCATAAAGAATACTATATAATTAAAATAATGTGGTTAAATAAAAAATTAAAATGGGGTTATTCCACCTTTTAAGAGAATATAGGTTCATAACATAACATTTGTCTCGATGAATGAAAATTGATAAAAAAATTACC
Organism: Viscum album; assembly: GCA_963277665.1. Classification (NCBI taxonomy): domain Eukaryota; kingdom Viridiplantae; phylum Streptophyta; class Magnoliopsida; order Santalales; family Viscaceae; genus Viscum; species Viscum album. Next base: position 1,498,400,614 of record OY728133.1, read on the forward strand.
TCATTGATTTGGTAACATTTGAACTGTAAACCCCATGAAAACAGAGATAATCAAATGCATATGTAAATAACAATAAAATTAAGGATTAGGATGATAGAATATATTAATGGTTAGTATATAAACTATATAAAATAAAATATCATTGAATATGCATATGTATGAAATAATTAAAATTGAGGCTAGATATCCTCTTACCTTAAGTGCTGATATTATTCATAACCATTCAAACCTTATCTTCTTTGAATCACATCCTTTGTATCTCTACTAATGGATTCTAGAATTTGAATTTTGAGAATAAAAATACCTCTTTAATTTGTATAGGTATTTTGAGAAGATAATTTTGAAGAGTTTGGTGAAGTTACAAAGATCAATATTATATAAAGAAGCGAGGGAGTATGGACCCATTTAAAATTGATGTGAGGGGAAATTTTGTAATTAAAAAAAAAGTTATAATAAATTAAATCTCAAAATTCATTTAAAAGGACACGGATTGGAATCTATGATAATATATGGTTTTAATATAATCATCTAATATATTTTAGGCATGTTTTGTTGTTATTTTCAAACATATCATTTTGATTGACCCATAGTTAAACCATTATTATATTAACTCCAATAAAATATTTTTTAACATTAAAACATTTTAATTTTTAATTATATGGTTTAAATAGTTTTTAAATAGTAAATTTATGACCACATATAACTAATTATAATCAATTTTTATTTGATAAATGTTTTTATGATTTCAAAATATTATAAGAAAATATTATTTTCATAAAATAACATTACTCTCAGTTTTGAAACAATTCATTACATTTAAATTAATAAAAAAAAATAAGTTAAAACTAAAAAATCATTTAATACAGATCAAATATGTCATATTACCCTATAAAATTCGTGTAAATAATAAATAATTCATATTATTTTTATTTCAGTTTTTTTAATACCATTTATTAGTTTTCTCTATTAGTTGAAAAATTACTATATCTTAGTTGTTTAATTATTTAAGGTGACTATTTATTCATTAAAATTTATAAATAAGTTACTATGATGAATATAAATCATTTTTTTCTCCAAAAAATATTTATATTTGAATATATCTTCTAAAGAAACTTATATTTCAAATGTTATACCTATTAAAAACATGAATGTGATAACTTTGACATTACATTAAATAAAATATTATAAATGTAATAATATATTCCATGAGACCTAAAATAGTAATTAATTGATCCCTAGGATGACAATGGTCAAGATACACTCAACCAATAATATTTAATCAAGTTTATTGTACTTTTAATGTTTATTATCTTTTTAATTAAAATCTTTTTACTGATTTTTAATTTTCTTGTACAAGCACTAAATAGTTGTTATATAAGAATTAAAGGTATTTTTTTCACAAATTAAAATTACAAATAAATTAAAATCATAAAAAATTAAAAATATAAGCTTTATATATTCCTTTATATTATATTATATTATATTTTTTCCTATGTGGATACAAAAGAGATATTTATGAAAATAAATGTGACAATTTTTTACTTTCTTTCATTTAAATATTATGCAACTTATTTTAATGTAGTAGTGTCCATTAAATAAATAAATTTAGAACAATATTGGTTAAGGTTTAATTTAAATTATTTCAATAACATTTGACCAAGTGTTTGGGTAATTTCCTAAAATTTATAATATTATTGTAACCCTTAATACCCTATTTACCCATAACCGCGGTAACTAAACTTTTACAATGATACTATTAATATTTTCTAAAATAAAAAGAAAAATTTACTAAATTTAGACCATATAAATTCAAATTTGGATTTCGTTTCTCAAAATTCAGAAAACCAATGTTTCAAAATTTAAAATAATATTAAACTAAAAAAACACAATGAAAGAATGTTTTTTTTGGAAAAAATGTTATTTTTAAATTTAAAATGTTCTTATACTAAATTAAAGTATAAAATACACTTCAAAAACCATAATTAAATTATTTTAAATTATATATAACAAATTATATTTTATAACTAATAAATAATATAAATTTACTATTTAATATTTTAAATAAGATTCCTTTTTCATTAAAAATCTGTATTTTTTACTGTTCATTGAAAAAGTAAATTAGCCATCAAATTTTCTAAATATCACTATTGGAAAATTTTGAAATTCTATTTTTAAAAATGTAGTTAATTTTATCAAATAAGTTATCTGAAATTTTGAGAAACTAATTAGATTATTTGTACATAAAAATATATAAAAGTAATGTTTTTGAAGAAGCTATTTTTTTATGAATAAAATGACTCTACTAAAAATATATTAAATATATACTATGAATCGATATATCATAAATGAGTATTCTCGTTATATATATTTATCAAAACAATTTATTCCCACATATTTAACAGTAAAGTAATATTGTTCACACTTAAATTATAATATTTATTTTTTGTTTATGTTTGGTGTTGTATATCTTGTTCGCTATCCAACATTGTCCTTAGTTTTAAAATATTGTGATATTACTAAGTTAATGTTATCGATCATTTAGTATGTGTAATGTCCCAGTTCTAGAAGTAGCATAGAGATGCCTTGTACCCGGTTGGTCAAATGGCCTGAAGCGCATTTCCCCGAACATCATAGGATAGAAAATAGCACGAGTGCCATGGTGTGATAGTGGGGAAACAATGCCCTCATTGGAAGAGTAACACAGAATAAGTAAAACAAGTATACAATAGAATAAGCAGTAAATACACCAACAGTAGTAAACAGAGGAAGATAGATGAAAAAAACAATAGGAGCACATTTATACAAATGATGCATGATACATATGTCAAGGAAAGCAACCAAACAAATCATAATGAAGAAATACAGTACAAAAACAAAGTACATGAAAAGAAATAAATAACTCCTCAGCATCGCATGCCTCATCATGGTTCCATGATTCTCCAGATCCAAAGCAATCAAGTACCTGAAGTAGAAGGGTGCTTGCCCTTATTTATACCTGCAACAATATAATCTGTTTGGACCCATAAACATGACCCAAATAGTGTGTGAGACTAAATCATAGTAGGAAACCACCATGAGATCTGTTCACACTAGTCAGTGAATATATATGGTAGGTAACAAGAAAAAGTAGTAGTAAACAAGGAAGTACTCAATATTAAACATTTCTACAGTTTCAAAGTAGTCAAAAACAACATATCAAGAAAGCAGATAATCAAAAACAGGTAACCCTTTGGGATATACTCACAGCTTATCCCCTCTGGTCCTACCTTGAAAACACAAGCAACCCTCTAGAAGGTACACACAGTCTAACCCCTCTGGTTCAGCTTAAGTAAAGGCACCCTGAATACGCACTCAATATCAATTCCCATTATAGAAAAGTGTGAATAATGTTTCTCTAAGGAAGCCCTCACCGTTAATTCCCCCAATAGACTTTTAACGGAAACTACAGGCACTCTGAAGAAGAACTCATCGTCAATTCCCCCTGTGGCCTCGTAACATAAGAATAGACCCTCTATGGGATCACTCAATGTCAATCCCCCCTAGGGTCTCACATTGTGATTAAAATAATGGACAATCTGGAGAATCCCTTACATCCATTCTCTCTATGTTCCACTTCACTAGGTTTTTATGACCCTCTGTAAGTAAACAAGAATGGAAAAGCGTATCGGCCAATGTAAACCCCAAGAACTACTACCCTAATCGATCTATAACATAACAACAAGATAGATAATAATAACTCAATCCTAGAAATACTAGGCATGGAAAGTAATCAACCTAACATGCCAACAATACCTAACGATCAAAACAAGAAAACATGGGAAAAACCTCCATAGCATAAAAATTAACCATATTCTCTTTCAATTAAACTCTATTCAAGCATACAAGTATAAAATGTAATCAGTAGGGATAAATCAATAAACACGCAAAACCAGTTCAAGACTATTGGGCACTTTTGCAGATATAACTCAAAGAAATTCAATGGAAAGGCTCAAACCACCTACCTCGGTGTTGGAATATCGCTATACATTAACCTTAAGCCTTGAATCACCCAAGAACACCATAGATCGAGGAAATACCAATGCAATCGAAGAAGATCGATTCAGAGAATAGACACTTTCTCAGGGTCTCAGAGAAGATTCAAAGTTATACAGGTTCTCTCAGACGAACCAAACCTAGATGTAGAGCGTTCTGGTGATTAGACATTACCCTGGTACATTAAATGAAAAAAAAGAAAATACACGGTGTGCACATTAGTAGTACATGACATGTACTTTCCTTTTCTGTACTCTGATTTTGGAGGTCTCTAAGTCCCCATACATGGTCGTGTGTGCGGCCCTTACACAGCCATCATAGGGCTTCCTACGGTAACTGAGTGCATGGCGTGTACTCATAATGTACATGGTGTGTACTTCAAAATTCTATAGAAACTCCTCTTTTTCTAAAAAACCACCAATAAGGATAACATACCTAAAAAAAGACCTGAGGTCTTACAATCTTCCCTAGTTAAAGAAATCCATCCCTGAATTTCCCTAATTAGGTGGCGTAGAAGAAGAATCGTGAAATAGCTCCGTCCACTACAATAGTACATCGGCCTCCCTCTCCCAAATCTCATCCTGTACTCGCTCGTGCTGCCATAGCACTCATACCAGGGGAATAGACTGGCCTTGGAGAACCATTGTGCTTCTATCAAAAATTAGGATAGGATGCTGCTTGAATGATGAATCAACCTCTAACTTAACCACCTCAGGTTGAAAACATGGGATGGTTCTAAGAAGTATCATCGAAGCTGAGAAATGTGGAAAACTTCATGCATATCCCGGTACCTCTATGGCAACTACAACTGATATGCAACCAGACCAACTCTCTAAAACACCTCAAATGGTCCGACGTACCTCGACGAAAGCTTACCCTACCTCAAAATTCTCATGTACCCCAACCTCAGTGTGACACGTAGTAAAAATTGATCCCCGAACTCGAACTCTAGAGGTCATCTCCGCCGATCAGCATAAGACTTCTATTGATACTACGTAGTAGCCATCCTCTTTTGAATAAACACTATCTTTTCACTAGTCTCCTAGACATGATGAGGTCCCAACATAGCTGCCTCTCCTGCCTCCAGCAAACATAAGGGTGATCAACATGTCCTACCGTACAAAGCCTCATAAGGTACCATATGAATAGTTTCTTGAAAACAATTATTTTAAGAAAAATCCACAAGAGGTATGTGCTTCTCCCACGAACCTCCAAATTCAAGAATGCATGCACGAATCAAGTCCTCATTAACCTGAATCGTAAGCTTAGACTGGCCATCTTTCTGAGGGTAGTAAGCTATACTGAAAACCACCTGTGTACCCAAGGCCTTCTGCAATCCCAGCCAAACCCAAGAAGTAAAATGGGCATCCCTGTTTGAAACAATAGAGTGTCTAACCCCATGTAGACATAAAATCTATTAGATGTCAAACTGTCCCAGCTCATAAACACAGAATGACCCTTAGATCGAAAAGAAGTTAGTGACCTTCATGAGTCTGTCAATGTTAACCCAACATCATTCCCTCGAGGAAACCTTGATAGACGTGTCATGAAATCTTTCGCGACATAATTCCATTTCATCTTGGGAATGGGTAACTACTGCTAAAGCCCTACAGGTCACTGATGCTCCACCTTCACCTACTGACAGGTGGAATACCTCATGACAAAACCATCAACATCTCTCTTCATACCTGGCCACCAATACAGATGGTGTAGATCACGATACATCTGGGTGACACCATGATAGACTACCCAAACTGTGGAATGAAATTCCTGCACCATCTCATCGTGTATGTCTGCTGACACCCATGAACACCTAGGAAAACACAAGATCTCATTCTCACTTATAGTCTGTCTAGGAATATGGTCCCCTCCTGACACGCTTTCTCATAGTAATAAGCTTTTATAATCTGATAGCTACCTCATTTGCACTCGATCACGAATAATAGAACTAACAGCTAGAAGAGAAAGATATGTATTCCCCTATCTGTCATGCACCTCCAAATGCATCTCAGAGAACATATAAATAAGCTACCACTAACTGCTGGCCTCTTGAACTTCTTGAATCTGAGTTCCCCTTCTCAATGCATCAGCTATTATGTTGCCTTTACCAAGCTAATAGGCAAGATCAAAGTCAAAAGACTGAAGGTACCCAACCCAACTTCACTGTCTCAAATTCAGGTCAAGCTGAGTGAATATATACTTGAGACTTTTGTGGTTGGTGAAAACCACAAAATGATCTACCAACAGATAGTGTCTCTAACAGTGTAAGGCATGAACAACTGCAGCCAACTCAAAATTGTACATATGGTAATTCCTCTCATGTGGCCTCAACTGCTAAGACCCGTACACAATGACTTTTTCTTATTTCATAAGCACTGATCCAAGTCCGATACCTGAAGCATCATAGTAAACAATATATCTAATGCCAGAATCTGGAAATACTAGTATCAGTTCAGAAGTCAACCTCTCTTTCAACTCATAAAAGGCTGAATCACAATAATCTGAGCTCAAGAACTTTTCACCCATATTAGTCAATCCCGTTAGAGGCCCTGGTAAGCATAGAAAGTTCTGTATGAAACTTCTGTAGTATCTAGCCAGCTCTAGAAAACTCCATTCCTCCAAGAAATTATTCGGATGCTCCAATAAAACTACTGCTCTCACTTTCCCTAGGTCCACTGATACTCCTATATCCAAGATAACATGACAGAAGAAGTGAATTTGGTCTATCCAAAAGTGGCATTTTGAGAGATTAACATATAACTGATGCTCTCTCAGTGTACTCAAAATGATCTCAAGATGGGTAGCATGGTCTTGTCGAGTGTGAGAGTACACCAAGATATCGTCTATGAAAACCACAAAGAATGTATCCAAGTATGGATGGGACAATCAGTTCATCAGTTCAATGAAGACTGCAGGAACATTCTTGAGACCAAACGGCATAACCACACAATCGTATAGACCATACCTTCTTTAGAAAGCGGTAAGAGGTATATCATATGGTCTAATGCACAGATGATGATAACCAGACCTCAAGAAATTCTTTTAGAACACCCAAACTCCTTGAATCTGATCAAAAAGATCATAAATTCTTGGAAAGGGATATTGGTTCTTGACAATCAACTGGTTCAACATCCGATAATCCACACAGAGTCAGAGAGTACCATCTTCCTTCTTCATAAAAAGGACAGGCGAACCCCAAAGAGAAGTACTGAGTCAGATAAAACCCTTTTCCTGCAACTCCTCCAACTGCTTCTTCAGTTCCAATAACTCTGGTGTAGCTATCCTATAAAGAGTAATGGAAACTAGTGTCACTCCAGGCATGATCTTAATAGAAAAGTCTACCTCTAACTCCAAAGGAAAACCTGAAATTTCTTTTGGAAGGACATCCATGAAACGATCTACCATAGGAGGAAAGTTCATCTGAGAATCCCCTTGGTCATCCTGATAATGACTAGAAATCTGGGTTGTAACTCCTCTGAACCCATGATGCTCGGGTCCTACTCAGCTCGCTTGGAAATACCATTCCCCCTTATGAAGAAATGATTCTACCTTTAATGATTTGAAACTCACCCTACATCAATAGAAATTGACAACTACAAGTAACGGAACTAACCAGTCCATTCCAAGAATGAAATCATAGACCGTCGTCTCTAGTACATATTGGTCCCATATAAAGTGACACCGACCAACCTCAAGACGGCACTCCTTGTACTGACATACACTAGTCGTTATTGTCCCCAATAGTGTGTCCAAAGCCAATACATCAGCAGAAGTAAAGATACAGTGCCCGAGGCTCTCTACAACAACAATAGATATAAATCTATCGAAAGTCCCTATATCGAAAAGAGCGAAATCTAAAACTGAGGAATGTAAGATCGTACCTCGAACTGTAGAGGGTTTGAGATCCTGGTCTTGTTGGGTCTTCTACACTACAAAAGTATGACCTCTAACGTGGCCACCTGACCCTACCTGACCACCTTGATCTGATCTACCCTGTTTTCACTGGAGTCCTGTTGACTGCCTACCAGGACCGCGACCTCCACCTCGTCCTAAACGGCTAGAAGAACTCCAGTTACCAGACTAATGAGAAATTGGTGGCACTTCTCTTGAACAAGGAGTCATAGAAGAGCCCCTATCACCAGCTTCTGGTGAGAATAACGGAATGAAGCACTGAAGATAACCCATCTTTCCGCATGATCGTCACTCCACAAGGTCTCTTGAGAAATGTGGCCTCGTATGCTAGAACTTCCCACACTAGTAGCATACCACCTAGTTACATGAAGGTGCTTCCAGCCTACTCAGATCTCCACACGTAGTCTCCCTGCGGTGCTTCATACTATAAACTAGAGAAACACTAACCTTGGATGTTGAACCGCCCAAGATCATAGCTCTATAATCCCTAAGGTTATTCTCTATAATCAGGGTCTGGTTGATGATAGATGTGATGACATTCAACTAGAAGATGTTCACCTAATCCCGAATCTCCATCCTAAGACCATCCTCAAACATTCGTTCCAGGTACAACCCATCACCCCCTAGAAAGGGTGTAAAGTGTTGTAGCTCGGTGAATCAAGAAGATTACTCCTTAATAGAAAGAGTACCCTACTCTAAACTCATGAACTCTCGGGCTCAACCGGACCTCAATGTCTTCAGATAGAAGTACTCGTAGAAGGTGCATTGAAACTCCTCCCAAGCCATATCTTGCTAGAGTCCCGCATGTGAGATCACATCCCACCATATCTTGGTCGAACCCCAAAGAATTTTTGTAGAGAGCTTGACCCTCCTCTCTAGAGGCGTCTCTAGACTCCCAATTATGGAAATCATGGCTTCTAACCATGATTATGCAGCTTGAGGTCCTCCTTACCTAGTGAAGGTGGGATTATGCTGCTATTGGATAACCCTCGTCTACTCTACCAAAGAAGGGGAAGGAGGTGTTACTCCTTGGAAGGTCTACATGAACCTCATAAATCCCTCTCGGAACTATGCATCATCACCTGTGTCAAGAATGACAGCTGGTTCCAAGACTGGCACAACTAGAGGATCTGTAGGTAGACCTCGATCAGTGTTGTCCGGTGTCTGATTATTTCCCTGTAACTAGCGTACGACTGGAAGACATTTCGGTGGCATGAATCTGCAAGTCCTGACACAAACCTTACATAAATATTTTCAAGGAATAAAAACATGAATAATAATAAGAGAACATGATAAATAAAGCATTCATGTTTTTCAAAACAAGGAAACACAGAGTGTATATTTAACCACATGATGTGTTCCTATAATCCATTCACATGGGCGTGTACCTCTGCCCAAAAATGGTCATGTAACACCCCATACACGGTGTTTTGTTCTTACACATGACGTGTTCTTGAATCCTGTTCCCCAAATCGAGTTAACTTACATCGCTAGGCCACACGATTCTCATAGAACAAGGCTACATGGCTAGTTAGTACTAGACACGGCATATACTAGACGAGCTTCACCAATCCGTGTTGTTAGTGAACTGACCGAATATATGGATCACACTACATGACGTGTTCTAGATGGACACGACGTGTACAATGAAGACTTCTCCGACCTGTGTTGTTAGTGACATGGATGGCTACATGGTTCTTTAGCACGACGTGTACATACATTACACAGCATGTCCTTCCAAATATTTCCCAACCCCATGTCGCTGCCCACACAGTTTGTGACACAGTTAGAGACTGAACTGCATGTACATACATTACATGACATGTACTTAAGAAAAACAGTTTCTTCTCGAACTGAAGAACACATGGCATGTATTCACTATTACACACCATGTATTCAAGGTTTTTCCAGACAGTAATCCTCAGAAACTACTCTAGATCCTAGAAAAAAAATGAATCAAACATTTAAGTTCCAAATTAAGATCTGTGAGGGCACATACTCCCCGCGAAACAAAGCTTGGCATATTATACATTTTATATATAAGGAAAACAAGGCTATGATCCACCGAATTCCAATCCATAATTTCCTATAACACCTCAAGAACCAATTTTTGGAGTTCATTCAGACTAAACCTTACCCAAGAAATAACCTATAAAAATCAAGAAATTCTATCAAGGCATCTATCACAACATCTTTCATATCTAGTACAATATCTATCACAACAACATGAAATTTCTAATTCGCCCTAAATGGCATTAAAATAATGCTTGACATGTGATTTCTAGTAAGTGCCTATATGATGCATGAGATTTCATACCCTCATCTAATCGTGTTGCAATAGAAATAGAACCTCAATTACAACAACAATAATAGAAAAAACATGTGAATCACTCAAGGTAAAATCAAATCAACAATAATAATTGAAAAACTAGAAAACATGCAATAACGAGGTAGATTGGATTTTCCCTGTATGAAGGTTATCTACTCCCGGGAACAGCTTATTACTATGCACTAATTCTGTTCTATACCTATATATAGGATCCATATAGTATGTTAAGAGAAAATATTTCCTCTGATACCACTTTGTAATGTCCCGGTTCCAGAACCACCTTGAGATGACCCATACCAGTTGGTCACATGGCCTCAAGCACATTTCCCTGAATGCCAGAGGCTTCCGAATAGCAATGAGGGCCTTGGATGTGATAGTGGTGAAACTATTCCCTCATTGGTAGTGTAACACAGTGAAAGTTAGAGAAATATACAATATAGAAGTAGTAAATACACCAACAACAGAAAATAGTGGAAGACTGATGAAAGAAACAAGTGAAGCACATACATATCAATGATTCACGATACATATGTCTAGGAAAGATACCAAACAAATAACAATGATGGAAACCAGTAGTAAAACAATATACAAGAAAAGAAATAAATAGCTCATCAGCATCGCAAGCCTCAGCATGGTCCCGTGCTCTATAGCTCCAAAGTAGTCATGTACCTGATGTAGAAGGGTGGTTGACCTTATCTATACCTATACCGATATAATCTGTTTGGGGCCAAAAACATGACCCAAACAGGGTGTGATACTTAATCCCAGTAGGAAACCACAACATGATCCGTGCCTAATAGTCAGTGAATATATATGGCTGGTAATAAGAAAAAGCAGCTGTAAACAATGATGTACTCAACAGTAAACATTCCCACAGTTTCAAGGCATTCAAAAACCATATATGAAGAAAGAAGATAATAATATATAGGTAACCCTATGAGATATACTCATAGTCTATCCCCTTTGGTCATACCTAGAAAACACAAGTAACCCTCTTGGAATTTCACACAGTATAACCCCTCTAGTTGAACTTCAGTAAAGGCTCTCTGAGGAAGCACTCTACGTCAATTTCCCTTATAGACAAGTGCGAATAAATACTATCAGAGAAAGCACTCACTGTCAATTCCCCCTATACTCTTTTAATGGAGACTACAAGCACTATGGGGAAGAAATCAACGTCAATTCCCCTTGTGGCCTCGTAACATAACTTTAGACCCTTTGAGGGAGCAGTCAATGCCAATCCCCCCTATGGTCTTGCAGCGTGATTAAAATAATAGACACTCTGTAAAATCCCTTATATCTATTCTTCCTATAGTACACTACACAAGGTTCTCACGTCCCACTATAAGTCAACAAGCATGGAAAAGTGTATCAGCCAAAGTAAACCTCATGTACTACTTGGATAACCAGTCTACAACATAACAACAAGACAGATAATAATCAATCCATCCTAACAATACTAGGTATGGAAAGTAAACAGCCTAATAAGAAAACTGGATCCAATGGTCAAAACAAGTAAACATGGTAAATACCTCCATAGCATAGCAATTAACCCTATTCTCATTCAATTAACCTCTATTCAAGCATACAATAACAACAGACAATCAACAGGGGTAAAACAGTAAACACGCAATACCCGTTCAAGGGTATTGGGAACTTTTGCACATATATAATCAAATACATTCAACGAAAATGCACACACCACCTACCTCGGTGTTGGTAGATTTCTATACGTGAACCCCAAGCCTTGAATCACCCAAGAACACTATAAATCGAGGTGATCCCAAAGCAATCGATGATGATCGATTCATGGAACAGATGCCTGCTCAGGGCCTTAGAGAAGATTCGCGGTCGTATGGGTTCTCTCGAAAAAACTGAACCTAGAAGTGGGGCTTCATGAAATTATACGTGACCATGGTATGTTCAATGAAAAATAGAAAATACACGACATGTAATTTAAGAGTACACAACATGTACTTTCTTTTTCTGTACTACACATTAGGTGGCCTCCAAGTCACCATACATGACCATGTGTACGACCCTTACATGACCAGCACACAGCTTCCTACGGTAACCGAGTACATTGAGTGTACTTTAAAAATTTCCAAAAACACCTCTAATTCTCAAAAATGACAGAAAATGGAAAACATACCTGAAAAGAAATCATGGGGTCTTATAGTATGAGGAGTGGGGTGGTGTTTGGTGGATCTGATGACATCATGGGATATTGATTCCATTTGGATGTTTGAGTTTTATCATTAATTTTTTTTAGTAATTTGATTCTATACTTCTTTGAGAATTGTTTTACCTATTTAGTTTATGGTAATTTATCACTTTCATGTTTTTAAAATACTGACATGTAATGTTTTATCATTCTCTATTTTCTATAATTTTTCCCCATGTTTAGTCTTGTATGATGTCAGGGGATAGACTCCAACCCCTGAGGATTGAGGAAACTATTCAGGACATGCTATATCTATCTCGACAATTAGGGTACTAGAATGTGAAGTTAATTTGTGAAAATTTATCATTATAAATAAATTAAATGAAAATGATGTCTCTGATAAAAATATAGTATTATCCTCTACTCATGAAAAAATGTCTCTTTTTAGAAAATTATTACAAATTCCACTTTATATAAATTTTAAATTATGATGTAAAAAATTAATTTAATTTTTTTTAAATAATTTATCTAAAAGGAATAAAAATTACTTTTAACACAAAAACTGTAAATGAGTTGAATATTTGGGGTTTCGATAAGTGTATTTTTTGAGTACAATGTGATTTTATATTTACTCTTTGTCTCATAATAACCATTGTCTGTATCTTAAAATAAATTTATTGATATATAATATAAAAATTTCATTTAAAACAATCCTCATTAGGTATTATTTTAATTAATTAAAATCTTAAAGAATAATACATTTCGAAATAAATTTTTAAAAAATTCCACTCTTAAACCCAAAAATGTTCTCACACAAAAAACAATATAAATTTGATTTAAATTTATTAATGTATCTTGAATATAACTAAATAACAGTTATGTTACGTGAAACAATATTCATAACATATTGGTACTTTTATATTAATTATTTTATTCAAAATAAATTGACTTTCTTTTTAAAAAACTCTTATTTTTCAGTATCTACTGATATGAATATTTTCCTAAAAATCACCAATTTTAAGAAAAAAATTCCTATAAAATTATTTCTATAAAAAAATTAATTTCATCAAATATAATTTCTAAAATCTCTAAAAGTGAATAATATTTTTTAAGAAAAGCAATGAAAATTATTTTTGAAGAAAATATATTTTTAAAAATACAATTACATTACTAAAAGTTGTTTTATTTTTTACTAAACATTTATCAATAGATTATATTAAGTGTAATATAAATATAAATAAATATATATATATATATATTTAAAGAATTATTTTATATTATTCGTACCCACTAAATTATTGTAAAGGTTATCAATGTTACATATATCGTGGGTCGTTTCGAATCGATGTTTCTTCTTAAATACCATGTTGTACATAAATATATCAGGGTTCATATACAAAAAGATATTGAAGAGATTATATTTATTTGAAATAAATATATAATTTAAAGTATCAAGGTTTTACATTTTCCTATAAGATATGGGTTTCATATCATTTACTCATTCAAACATAATTTTCTTCTTTTAAAAACTCATGGTGTTAAACCCTCCCCATTTAATAATTTACATCCTTGTAATGTTAAATTTATCTCATTAATCAAAGGAATGTTATTTGAGAATAATTTTTTCTATAAACCCGCATATTAAAAATTATTAATAAAACATAATCTTAATAAGAGAGATATGTAAGTAAAGAGGTCATATGGAATAACACATAACTAGGTTTCCAAACAGGAGAATATAGCCAGGAATGAAATGCATAAATATTCATAGTGAGTGATTTTTGACATTGATCACAACAAAGTGAATGATTAGTCGAATGTTAAGGGTCTCAAAATCATAAATCTATGATGATCTAAAATATGATCTAATTCTTCAGATATGAATGTAATAAGATAAACTTTTTATTTTGAGATACATTTCCTATAGTTGAGAAATTACTTATCCATATCAACAGAAAAAAAATTGTGAGATATACATAATTTTCAAGAAGAATATCATCCTTTAGGAAATTTATACTAGAATCTCAATTTTTATTCAAAATAATGATTATTCAAGATGGTTTTTTCATTCCTTTATCACTAAAAATAAACTCTTAAATGATCATATGCCTATAAAAGGGATAACAATTTATTCAACAATTCCCATGACATTAACTAAAACCAATTTTTTAGCACATGGTAATATTAATCCCAAAATAAATAAACCTTCATATGGTACAATAATCATAAATATTATAAAGTTATACCCAAAGTTAAACTAAATCATTAAAAAATATCTTAAAAATAAAATGCTGCTTTATCCTTAAAAGATAAATCAGAACTTTTAGCATCAAATAACAAATGTATGAACATATATCACTTATTTAAAATATCATAAATCATTGAGTCACTAAATTAAGTTTCAATATTATGGTTATCTAGATTATAAAACATGTGTTTCCATAATTACCTCAATATACAAGATAATAAAAACCATAAAGGTTATTAATATAATAAAAAATATACCTAAAAATGAAATAGAATACATCATAATAATATGAATCATTACATGCACATAAACCCAATAAGTCATCTTCTAAAGTGCCATTAATAAATTTGTTCTCCCACTACATAAAACCTTAAAGGGTTGTTTAAGAAATTGAATTTATCATCAACCATTATCTTATAGTTCTATGGTGGTGTCAATAACTCTTAATATAATCTCACCTGATAACATAATAATCTCCAATGTTATTTAAATTATCCATTAAAAGAAATTATAATAGCCTATAACCTGCACTCCTGGTTCTGGTGAGGAAATCATAAACTGTACATTTCTAGCTTTGATATCAATAATTGCGACTCAATATTTTCACATACAAACCTTAAAACACCATAGGTAAATATTCCCACTTACATTCTCAATGACCTTTAGGGTCTGGAGTATTTAAAAATTTGGAAAAACTCCAATATAATAAATAACGATGTTATTATATGAGAATTTATCCCATTTAACCCATCTATTCTTATTTCACATTATGTCATAGTCATCATCCATTTGAAATAATTTTGATAAATAATTCACTAATCCTCATTCATTATAATATAGTGGAAAAAGAATACTAATAAGGGTGATCTCAAATGGTCATTAAGGGTGAAAATAATAATAAATAATAGATTGTCATAAATGAGAATAATAAGTGAATAAGTGAATTGAAACATAATCATTGTGTATAAAAAAAATATCAAATAACTCAAAACCATCAATACTAGAATCGTCAATCCGGAAAAAATGAATAAGGCTTTAATAAATGAAATATTTAAATGAATAAATAATCATGAGCCATGTGATATTAGTTGTGATCGATCAAAACATTATAAACCCTAATTAAGCATAAATAAATTTTACTTTTATCTAGGAACATTACCATATCATCACTCGTACAAAACCATTAAAAATTGAGTAACTATATCAACATTTTCCAATTTATTTATCTTCAGAATATAACCATTACCAAATGTGTTGAAGTGATCTACGGTCACACCCATAATATAAGTTATAATACATTGATCGTGGTTATATAGGAACAAATATCACATATAATGTCCTATAAACACAAAATGAATAAATTATATGGAGTATTAATCATAAATATCATATAAAAATATTATTCTTTTGTAACATGATTATCTAAAGGAAAATAAATGGGTTCCATGTCAATCTCTTGGAATCATGATTAACAAATAGAAAAGAAAAGGTTTTCATAAAAATATATTTGAAACAATCATAATACATCTGGAGAAATAATTAAGTTTGTATCATTACAAAATATCTACAATGAACCGTAGGAAACAATATGTATTGTTGATGTTGATGAGTTGAAATACCAATAAAAGATCATTAAACACATTTTTGATGATGCTATAATTTTCATTCTGACAATTTCTTTTAAAAGCATATACACACATAATATATTGTAAAAATAATTTTCATGTAAAATAACCTTGGAGACATTTAAATGATTCTTTAAAAATCATTTAAAACATTTCTATTGAAAAATATTATTTAATCCTAATTTTTTTTAAAAAAATAAAACATTTTGAACATCCTTTTCTTTGAAAACAACATTAAAAAACTCTAAATTTATAGAATATTAAGGGAAAATGTTTCTTAAAAAATATCCATTTAAATGGGAAAATGTGGATTCAAAGAAATATTTGTCATGATGATATAAAATTACATTCATGGACAATATTCCAAAATAATGATTCATTTCAAATTTTCAGTAAAATCTAAATGAAAATTGATTGGAAAATGAAAAGAAGATTCATATGGAAATTTAAGTAAAAACATCATACATGGGAAAATGAATTTTATAAATAATTAGATTAATAATAATAAAATATCCTAAAAACATTTTTAGAAAATGTTTTTTTGAAGAGAATGTGTTTCTTACCATAGAGATAAATAAAGATGTATTTTCATAAAAACATTATTTTGACCTCTTTAGTACATAATGAGAAGAAAATGAAGGGAAAAATTTAATTCTCATGATATAATCAAATTTAAAAAAATCCTTATAATTATTTAATGTTAGATCATAATATTTTAGCACTGGATACTTAATCACAAACAATCTCAATAAATAATGAGATTGTAAAATAATTCCATTAGCACATTGGTAACGTTGAATCATGATCCCCAAAAATGGATTAAATTCTGTGAAACATAAAATACCATTATAATAAATAAATTCATGATATTTCATGTGAAATGGGTATTATATACACCTCATAAAAGAAAATATGTACATAATATTACATAAGGTTTAAAGAAGGAAAAAAGTGACATAAATCCATTACCAGTTTGTTAATATTTTTATTCGTAAGCCAAAATTATATTTTAAATATCATGAAATGAATGATATTAAAGATATAACATATTAAAGGGGAATAATATACATCATATAAAATAAATTTTTTGCATAATGTTATAATATGCATTAATGACATGAAATTGAGATGAAATCCCTTACTGGTTTTGTAACTATTGAACTATATACCTCATAAAAGAGAGGTCATAAAATGGATATATAAATAAAAATAATTTTTTATATAATAATTAAAAAATACATCCATGGTTAGTAATTGAACAACAGAAAAGAAACATGTGGTGAACATGGCATGTGTCTCTAGCGAAAATAAAGGTGTGATGAAAATCCTTACCTCATGTTAATTTTGTTTGAACATTCATTTTACACAGGTATTGTGGTACTAAAATTTTTATAAACTTATTATATAACCTTATTAATATTTATAGTATCATATATGATCCTTTTATAATAACATTTATCCCATTCGTTAATAATATTTTATTATTTTCATTGTTTCAGGTGTTAACCTCTTTATTTTCTCATTTATTATTTGTCATGAAAGTATCGATTATTGTGAATATAATAAAGTTATATAATATATTTAATATTAATTGTAATATTATTATAATATTTATACGTCAATTATACATTGAAAACCAATCATGAGTGATGGTTATGCAAAATGGTGTATGTGGCGATCATGGAACCAATAGGTTGTAAGTACACATGAGTAACTTTTCCATTTTTAAAAAATCCTTTGGAAAGGTTGTAAGTAATTTTTTATCTATAAATAATTATAATAATATAATATATACATATTATTTAATTAATTATACTTCTATATGTCATTCATATAGTGTGTTAGTGAAAATATAGTCACATCACTTAGTTAATGTGGCAGTCCACACATACACGAACGATGTTGTCATCATTTTATTATAAAAAATTAAAAATTATCATTTCATAATGATATATATTTCATTAATTTCATAATTATTTCATTTATATATAATATAAACATTAAAATTATCCTTATTACCTGAAATGTATACTGTTATTGAGAAAATAAATCATGTAACTTGATGAGGTCGTAGTACAATTGAACGATGCTATGGTATCACCTATGGAATATAATGTAAAAATTTGTATATGATATAATGAATACATAGGTATAATATGTTATAAATATAATATATATATATTTTTATATAATTATACCCACCTGTGAACGATTGTAATGGAATAATGAATGAAATCGGTTGGTGAGACAGAAGTTAGTCATACACACGAACGATGATTTTACAACCCATTTGATGGAAGTGGATATGGTTTTAGGTCATTAACATATTAGAAAAACATCTTTATTATATTTAATATAATTAGGTTATTATATCAGAATTATTTAACAAGAATTTATAGATGTGGAGAAAGAAAAAAATAAATATGCAAATTGATGAATATTACCTCTTCTACGGGTATCCCCCTTAGGTTTTTACTAAGGCATTCCAAGGTTGGATTTATGCCCAAAACTATGCTTCTAGGATAGGTTTATGGAATTTGGTGTTTTTTGTCAAGGTATTGGTTGATCCAAATATGTTTGATTGTGTGAAGATGAGATGATAGTGGGTGACCTTTTTATCTGAGGTGGGTAGAACCCCTGTATTTTTTGAAAGTTTTCAATTATAAAAAAATTATAATGGAAAAGGCAGCCCAACTGGGAAATTATCAAAACATTAATTTCTATTGTCAAATGGTGACCATAAAATGGGTGTTGGAAATGTTTTTGGATTATTTCTAACAATTATCCTTTTAATTTAACCCCCTTGTATGCTGATTTTTACCTTAACCATGGTAATTTTTTTTAATTATTACTATTAATTTTTTTAAAAAAGCTACGATCTAATAATTAGATAATAAAAATTATCATTATTTTAAATATTAAATTCATTTTTCATAATATATTTGGAATAAATTAATTCAAAATTAATCCCACATATTTAATTAGAATGATTGTTTTTAAAAAATAAAAATCTTTAAAAGTTTACATAGATTTTATATAAAAAATATATATGAAATTTATACAAATAAAATAAATCATATTAATTGATATATATTTTAAATAATTTCTCATGAAAGAAAATTAAATAATAATCTCAAATTTAAAATAAATTAAACAAAATGGTAGTTTTCAATTACAATTTTGTATTTTGAGTATTCATTAAAAAATGAAAACTTTTATAAAATTATCATAAATTGACCATTATAATATTATTTAATTCTCATTTAAAAAATGATGTTAATTTTTTAAAATAAAATTTTTAATATTGGAAAAAATATATTTAAACCAAACCTTCAAACGTGATGAAATAGCGGGTTTTGATATGGGTATTTCTTTAGAACAAGATGATTTTATAAAAACACAATGTTTAATAATAATACACATATGAATATCAATAAAAATTTATTAAAATATAATATATAATATTAAATAAAAAAAATTCTAGTTAGATATTATTTTAATTTATTAAAATGGAGAATCATTATGCATTTTAAAACAAATTTTATAAAAACCTCATTTTAAATCGAAAAACAAAAATATACTAAAAAAATATAATGTTGATTCAAAAGTAATTAAGAGGATTTTTTAATTAAATAATTATTTTATAAATTAAATCATATTCATGAAAATATTTCTAATTTAAAATTACTTATTTATTTAAATTAAATTAAATCTCTAAAAACATCGTTGTGTTTTCATTATTCATCTAAAATCAATATCTTCCAAAAAATAAAAAAAGAATACCCAAAAATAATTTTAATATTATCATTCAAAAAATTACACAAATTTTATCAAATGATTTTTCTTAATGTTTCAAAAATTAATTATATAAATTTTTTCATGAAAAGAAATAAAACTCCTTTTTTAAGAAATTATACATTTTTAGAATAACATTACATTACTAAAAATTGAATTACTATTTATTAAAAATTTATCTATATCATATATTTAGCGTGAAATACACACACACACAATCACATAGACACACACACACACACATATATATATATATCATAAATTTGTTAATACTATTCATACCAGCTAATTAAACTTCTTTGTTATAATTATTATTTATATCATTGGTCGTTTAAGCTTAGTGTTATCCATTTAATACATTATAGAACCTAATAATATTACTGATTCATGTATAAATATATGTTTAAGAGATTATATTTATTTAAAAATAATTATATTGTAATGTCTTGGGTTGTTACATTCTCGTCCAATATTATCGTTTTGTTTCGTTTACACTATCAAACATACTATTCTCCTCTCACAATATCAAGGTGTTACAGTTCTGAAGATTTTGTAACAAGTTCCCATGGTTTTTAGAGAAACTAATAATACCATTATTCTAGGAATTTTTCATTTTTATAAGTTACATATTGAAAATGATATTATTTTCTTAAATTTTTTGAAAGTTATTTCATTTGACTTATGTATATTTTTTTCCATCAACTCGATATTTACATTTTAAAATGGTTTATTTCAAGGATTCTGTTATTATAAATTATTTTACAAATAATTCTTCCAAGGTATCCTTGAAATTATATGAAATTAGTTTTCAAATAGAGTTATAAATTCTAATTTATAATAAGTTATAAATTTTTTTTATAGAACTATTTTTAATTTTTTCCCTTCTATTTTCCACTCTAAATAAAAAAAATACTTATCTATGTTAATATGATTTCACTCTTAATTAATTTACCAAATTCACTATCATGGTTTTTTTATACATCATTTATAGTATTAAATTAACAATATAATCATTAATCTATATGGTGAGAATGCCCCATCATATATAAATCATATTAGAGTGTTCATTAAGGATTGCAGTTTAGTAATTGGATAAAAAATATTAATTAACATATATTTATTAGTTCTATTTGTATAATTTTTAATTTCTATGGTATGTGGATAATATTGTTAGGGAATATTGATTTTTTTTATATTTTATTCATGATGTTGAAAAATTTAATGTTATGTTATATTGATTATGAACTATATTTTTTATTCAATAGGTGAGGAACACATTGGACATGTGTATGTTATGGGTGTGTCCTGGAATTATAAATCCACTCGATGTGCCAATATGAAGTATAAGATAAACATGAATGAGCACATCTTTGGTATTGAAGAATATATAATGATTTTATGGTTGAGAGGTCATAATGGTATATAAAACGTATTAGTTGAGATAACATGACAATTTGTAAAACAAATTATTTGATATTCCTTGAGGATATATAAAATATATTTGTTGAGAAGACAGAGTGAAATTAAATATGTCCTGGATGAGGCCTTAATGGTGAGATCAAAATATGTTGTATTGTGAACTCCATCATTATAAACATAGTTATTATTTATCATTTAATTTATCAATTGATAATATCCATTAATTAATTTTATGGTCATGTTATCTAATAAATGACAAATGTATTAATTATCCACTATTTTATTTTTCGTATGGAATGTGTATTCATGATATATTTTTCCGTACTATTTTCCATACCTATAATTTGATTGAACCCTTTATAATGATTTAATTTCCCAAGGTTATGAAGGAGCGTAATGAATATGATATATATAAGAGTATCATGCATTGAAAAATTATCCAAAAACGATGTCTTATTTTAGAATATGAAAATATTTGTATAATGGGAAAATTTTCCATTTAATAGGGAAGAAATGAGTCTTATTATGTTGTTGTTTTTTCTTATTTCTCTATATATATAACCCTAAAATTATCTTAGTCATATAAGTGACTAAATTATAAATTATATGTGAGCTTAAAAGTGGGTAAAAATTGTTAGTATCGTATCCATTAATTTAATATTACGTTTTCATCACCAGATCTTGGAGTATGGGTTTGGGATACTATTGTTGGTATCATAAAACTGTTTAGATACATTTATATATTTTGATATTATCAATTAAGGATAATTTAAGAGATATAAGATTATTTTCTATTATAAGTTCTAAATTATTTATACACCATTGAAGTATTATGTGAACAGTATTTAGAGGGACTAGAAATTTCGGACATATTTTATAAAAAAAATAAAGTATTAAGTTAAATACAAATCTTGGGATAAGTTTTTGATTCAGTTTGATGGTTATTTTATAATAGTTATATTTTTTTAAACAAGTTTATTAAATAAATAATCATTA
Organism: Viscum album; assembly: GCA_963277665.1. NCBI lineage: Eukaryota > Viridiplantae > Streptophyta > Magnoliopsida > Santalales > Viscaceae > Viscum > Viscum album. The sequence continues at coordinate 1,498,423,134 of OY728133.1, forward strand.
GGCCAATATGTCAATTTATGTTAGGGAAATTATATTTATTTTGGGAGAATGAAGTATATCATATTTCTGCGAATGTATAAATAATGATTAGGATTGAAAGATAATTTTATGAAAATGTAATTCAAGAAAAGTTAACAATAATTATGTATTATGGTATATGTTAGACAATGTGTAACTAGATTATTTTATTTGAGGAATAATGATTGATCAAACTTTTAGAGTCTTACCTGATTTTGTTGTGTTTTATGTCATAGTGAGCTAGGTTGTTTTGGGAAAATATTAATATATTTTGGAAAATACAAGAGTAGGGAATAATTTTTTTTTTCATATGTGACTATATTTCATAAAGATTTTTTAAGATAAATGTAATGTTTACTATGGATTATTAGGTGATTAAATCCTTCTAATTTTTTGGTTTCAAATTTGGAAAATCATATTGGAAGTGTTTTTGGATTAATTATTTTTTGAATGATTTATGTTTAACTTTGGGTGTTATTGTTGTGGGTTTGGATAGAAATTTATTATCAGTTCATATGGATCTTTATTCGCATTTAATCAATTATAATCCTTATGTATGAAAACCATTTTTTAGTAAATAAAATGATATAGGAATAATAGTTTATCATCCCTTTTTTAATTCTTATGGTAAATTAAATGTTATTTTTCATGCTTTAGTTTTCAAAAATTCATCATTGAAATTTATATTTTAGAATATGCGATTAAACAGAGGTGGAGTTACTTCTCAAAACCCAACTAGAGGATGAATGTGTTCTTATGGAATAAAAATAATTAAAGTACGTATATTTTTCATATATTCTCTATTTTTACGGTAAAATATTTTCTCAACTAAAGAAATAAGAAGATAAATCAATCAAGTATTATGTAGGAAATACCACTCAGTACTCAAAGGTATATATTTGGAAATTCATTAAAATACACTAGTCCAAAAATGAATCATTCATTGTTTTGATAATATCAAATTATAAAATACTAGGTTTCATAATACATACATAGAAGTTAATTATCAATAAAAAATATAAATCATATTTTATTACTATTGCTTCATTCACTTTTTTTTGCATGAAAAATAAAAAATGAACAGATTCTATTTATTTAAAAGGAGTTATTTAGCACCCAAATTTTATAAAATGTAATTAAAATTTAAATAATACTATGTCTTATTCATTACGTTACATGTTGCACCAAACTATAATTAGTCATGAAATATTATAATAAAACATAGTAAATAAGAAGATAGTAATATATATATATATATATTATTTTGTTTTGGTTTAGAAAATTTAATTATTATGAAATAAATATTAAATGTGATGTTATTAATAATATTCAATGTTAAAAGGTAAATTTTCAATGAACATTTAATTTTATGGAATTTCATGATCCATTACATTGTCTTTTGAGGGTGTCTGGTGGTACAAGAGTTGTTTGATAAATATGGATGTCATTTTAAAATGACTATGTAATTTATGAAGTTTATTTTTTAAATAATGTTAGTAATTTAAAATTGTTAAGAGATAATTTGAGAATTTATTTTTGATGATTTTAAAATGATTCTAATATTTCAGAACCATTTTTGGGATTATGGTAGTGATAATAAATACTTTTAATAATTATTTATAGGTTTTTAATGGGAATTTAATATTTTAAGGTTACTCCTACCCTTATACATTACCATATGTCTATATAAGGGAAACTCTTATCTTTTAATGGCTGTGTAAGCGTAATAGTTTTTTTCCATGAGATGAGTAAGGGTAAGACATATATTCAATTGTTTTAGTAAAGTTAGCACTCATTTTTTATGAGGTATGTAATGGTTATTAGATTTTTTTCCTCACTACGTAATGGTATCAGGTATGATTCCATGCTGCTGTGACGGTAATATGTGATTACTTAATCCCACATAAAGGTATTTTATTCCCCAGTATGGGTATCTGTGTTTCAAATGTATTACATAAAGGTTTCTTCAACCTACATAATATACATCACAAAATTCTACTTTTTAATGTAAGGTTAGACCCCTAGTCATATGGGGAAATCTATTGATCCTAAATCTCACGTAAGGGTATCATGTATTTTTTAAATCATGCATAATGACTACCATCCATGTAATGAAAAAACCTTACTGACCATACACAGTGTGTATGTGTTATATAAGGGTTTGATTTTTACACAAATTCCCTAGTTTTCTATCATAGTTCAACACATATACTTTTTTCAACATAAATTAAATAAAGTAATATTTGAAATCAGTGGTTTTATATCTTTTTTAAATTAAATATTTGGCCATTATTAATTTTTAGTGTTTATAAATGAGTGTCGATGATCTCAAAGGCATCTCTTGAGTCTAACAAGGATAATAAATGGGAATAGTTTTTAATATGAATTAATAGGGATTAATTATATGTGTATATATGTATTCTAAAACACCAAATCTTCTCCGTTTGGTTCTATTTTGATTTATTGAGTCCTGGAAAATAAAAAAAAATGACTTTTTTGTTTTTTTATACATCTAAAAATAAACCAAGCCTTCTACTTATTCCAGACCTACATTTCTCTAGGTTGAAGAAATCATCTTATCTCCACTATTTTGGGAGTAAAAACTCATAAGAGAAAAAAACTAGGTAGCAGATCTATGGATTCAAAATATTTTATACTATTTAAATTTGAATTCACCATTATTTAGCTACATTTATTTAGTGTATGAGATCAACCATAAGTAGATAATAAAATGGAAAATAGTCACATGATTAATGTTTTTATAATAATATTTAAATTCTAATTTTTTAATATTGCATGAATGAGTTGAAATTTTTATAATAGTAATTCATGTAAATATTTAAGAAAATACTGAATTATATCTATATAAAATTACCTTCTAATATTTAAGTGATATTTTTTATATATCATATCATAGATAAATTACTATTTTGAAAATATTATTAAATATTTTGAAATAACTATTCTCTATTTAATATGATCATCACATTAGTATATTGTTATTTTTATTCATGAAAGAATCTTCAATGTTTATTATGCCTTAACATGATAGTTTTTAATATCATCAAAAGGAAGGGAAATATATAGATTAATGTTATAGAATAATGATAATTATTATGGAAATTATTCAATAGATAAAAATGAAAGATCTCATGTCATTGTCTAATTAATTATTAATAAAGTCAAAATTATTGTGTACCATGGTATCAAACTTCATATATAATATTAATGAGAAATATTCTATATTTATATATATTAAAAACTGAAATGGAGATAATGAAATTTTTTATTATTAATATTGTTTTTATAATGAATATTTTTGCATGTGTATAACTTTAATCATGCCTAGATATGATAATCAAAACATTATAATAAGTTATTCATCTAGAAATATTATTTCTAGTAGAAATATAAATATACTTTATAGTAATATTTTTGATATTTAAATACATGATTTTGAGATATACTCTATTACCTCTAATATTTAATAGATAGTTTGTTATCATTTTATATAATTTTTAAGAGTCATTGATTTTAATAGAAATTAGATATATACTTATGGTGAAGATATTATTATAATAAAAAAAGGAATATTGATATAATTACTGGCGATATAGTTAGTATATTAAAAATAATGTTAATGTGGAAATGATGATGGAATAAATAATAATTTTCCTGGGTATTTTTTATGGATAATAATTTTGGGGTCTATATAATAAAATTTATCTAATTAACGATGGTAATGTAAATTTAATGAATTCATAAATGATTGCATCGTGGATGAGTGAGCATGATATTGTTTGATAAAGGCTGGATTGGATTTTCTATTTTTCTATAGTTTTATTTGAAATTATTTATAGAATAATTAATTTAAAATATATTTATGGTCTATTTATTTTGATCATTGATGTTATTAAATAATACCATTGTATGAATGGAATAAATGTGTGAGATTCCCAGGGGTGTTATGGTGGCATAGGGTACTAATTATTATGATGATGGTGTGATGGCATTCCTGAGTATGTGATGTAGGTAAAGGGTTTTAGTTATAGTGATTATGTTATCATGGGATAATAAGTGTTATATGATATTTAGTAGTGTCAGGGATGACACTGAGATGGATGAGACATGTTTATTATGGGGATTCTCATCATCAATTTCTTTTTATTAATCCATAATTGATGTCCAATAGTTGATTATTGTTTATATGACTAGTTACCAAATACCGGATATATTTTGATGTTATGAATTAAAATTGAATATTTTATATGGTATCTTAGTATCAGTCCAAGACTAACCAAATTATTATAAAATTATAAATGAATTAATGAAAGAGTATGGATGATTCATGATGATTCTTTATGATGATGAAATAATTGAAAATATAAGAATGAAAAATATATTATTTGAACATGGAATAAAAGAATAAAATTTTAATTATAGAAATGAAAATGGTAATAATTAGTAAATAGTTGAATAATTAATTAATTAATTAGAGACTTATTCTGTAGTTCTTATAAGATATATATTCCTTAGTAGTGGTAGATGATTGGATGAGTATTAATAGTTCATATTGAGCCAAGGAATATGCTAATAACTATAGTTTAGATTTGAGATATATTATAACCTGTATGTTGTGATTTTATAAGATACATCTCCCTATTCTGTAGGGAGAGTAAATCCCATTTTACAAGAGGAGGGTGTTTTCCCCAAGAACCAATTTTGTAAGGAATTGATGGCTAATTACCCTTATTTTACCCACACTATACTGTGTGTAGTATTATTTGGTTGTATAAAAATTGGTTTTATTTACTGATATAATTTTATATATGGATTTAATGGATTGTTATTATTTTACTCACATGTATCTATAAATTAATTATCTGATGGATTATTATACTTATTTCATGTGTTTGGTGTGATGTATTGTGGAATAATACAAGACATACGAGCTATGATGGCTCTTGGAAACTACATGGTTACAATATGAGTTTTACATTGGTTTTTTGAGATTTTAGTATGATCATAGTGAATGGTATGAGATTTTCAAATTATAGGATGAACATGGTATATGATATATTATATTATCCTTGGTGTCTTTGGGATGCCATTATTTTCAAGAGAGATGGATTAAAATGTACGTTGTTGGGGAAAAGTTGTAAACCTATGTGGTAGTGGATGAAGTGTACCATTGTTTGATATTATGGTAGAATATTATATTATTAATTATAAGTGATACTTCGTGAGTGGGTTATTATAAGAATTGGAAATTAATAGTATACATATTAGGTGATTGATTGGATTCATTTTTATTCACAAGGATTTAATATGATTATTTCACCTTTTTATGAGACATTTCTGGTTGGATTATACTATGTATACTTGCTACACAATCTTTATGTATATAAAAACTATTTTTTAGTTTAAAATGAGTTTTTTGGAGATAATGATCAAAATTATTAATTTGAGTAGTTGTATATGAACTACTGGAGCATCATGTTCACTACTAAGGGTTCATTTGGTTATTTTCTATTTCAACTAGTTATATATATGACATCACATTATATACTTGGATTTTTCATTATTTATTATCTGCATGATCTTATTTTTGTAGTTTTTCTCAAATTATATATTACCTCTATTATCGTTGTGTGGCAAATTCCTACCAGGTGAGCTATTATAAACCATTGGTTCATGTCTCTAACCGGTTCAATATTGGAGGTGGGATTCTGGTGTCACTATATCTCCTCACACTTCTTCATACTAAGAGGGGTACATTCTGATGTAGGGGTTGTGACTGATTTGTATCAAATGTTATGGATAATAATTAGAATTAATATTGGAGTAAGGAACTTGTGAGAATTATTAGGTTGGTAGGGAAATGAAATTACTTGGGCATTTTACATGCTGTGAAAAAGGGAGACCATCTAGGAGACCAGAATTTAAATACCCCTATGATCTAATGCAAGGACCTCCAAAATTTGTAAACATGCTAAAAAATTTATTCTAGTTTTCGTTTATAGACCTATATAATAATAATTCATGATTTTAGTACGCACAAATGTTTTAATTGGGTAGAAAATTGGAATAGTTTATAAATTATGTAAGTAGTAATCCGAAAATAATCCATGTCCTAATTTAGGTTCCATTAATGTTTTATATCACTAAGGTAGAGATCCAAGAAGACATTCACATCTTTTTCATGCTGAAATAGTTCAACAATATGGGTTAGAACACCACTACATGAGATAAAGATGATGATGAAAAAGTTTGTAGGAGGACACTCCAGGTGTTTTTGTAGTAGATTCTGAAGATTTCAAGAGATCGATTTTGGATAATGGGATAAAGGTTGGTTTGAGGTGGGGGTGATAACCTCATTTTCAATCACACATAAAGATATGAATTATTTTTATTGGCTATGAAGATACTATATATTCCATCTTGACAATAGTATATAGTGATCTAGGATTTTAATACATAGTTATTACAATTTTTTATTAATATTAATTACATTAAAAGAATCTCAACTAATGACTACAATAGTATAGAATGTTTGAAAATATGGAAATGTAATATTCTAACTTATTGAAACATCATCAATGTCTCTAATAATGATTTCCCCATTAGTACTCAGACTTAAAATATTTCTTCATAACCTGGGGAATGAAAACATAAGAAATGGTGTGCTCAAGTTCTTAGTAATGGGAAATATAGAATATACATAAGCATAAAGTGAACATGAGGGTATATAAACATGACCATAACATTTAAAAACCATACCCTGCATATCAAATATCAGGATCATGAGTCATTGACTAAATATTGGTATCTCATAATATATGAATTATAAGATAATCAGTGAACATGAGCCATGAAAGAATAATTTCTTTGTAAGTAATTGTTTTTTGGTATACATAGAGGCATATAAAATCATTCCATTGAAGTATAGGGTCGTTTAAAAATCTTTTCTGTGCACTTCTTGGGGGGTATAAAAATTTGGCGAGACACACCACCATCCCCTAGGGAAGCTGATTCTTTATAGTGGAATGGGTTCAATCCCAAACATTCATGATGGATAAAGTCTCTTACCCTAACACGTTCACTTATCACTCCAAACATTACAATATAATTAGATATATGAATATTTACCCAATTCATTTTAGGGAAATATACTTCCCACACATCACATAATTAAACTTATGCATATGTGTATCACAAGATCATAAAACATTAATCATATCATCACAGATGAAAAGAAATGGGTTTCATAAAAATGTAATCATATCATATCCTATGGAAAAGAAAAAAATTTCAGAATAATTTAATCATTGAATATACCATGAAAATAATCTGGTTTCACAATCACCTTATAATGATATAACCTGAGGAATAGAAACATTCTTCATGAAAAACATGTCATCAGAAACCTAAACCATTCAAAGAAATAATAAAAAAGGAGTATATTGATCATATCTCTTCTAAATAATAAATTATATCAATGGATGTACTCAAAGAGATAAACTAATTTTGAAATATCATTTATAGCATTTATTTAAGAAAATATTCTTTCCTAATTAAAAAATCCCATTTGAAATGAAAACCATTTTTCAAAACCATTTTACTAGAAAATAACCTTGAAAATTATAATTGTAGATTTAAAAATCATTTGAACCAATTTTTAACACAAAACATTTAAAAATAATATTATTTAAAAATAAAATTATAATCTTATATTTTAATCCATGAAAATAATTTAAAACACATTTTAAAATAGAAAACATTTTTGAAATCATTTCCTCTAAAAGTAAATCTTGAAACATATTATGGAATCTTATAAAATAACATAAAATAATTTATAAAATATTTAACATTTTCAGACATATGTTTATTGAAAATTTTATTAAAATATAATTTAAAAACATTTTGAAAACATTTTTAAAAGATATTTTTTTTGAAATAACTACTATTTCTGATCGAAGAGAGTAATACATCTAGATTTGATGAAAAACATTTCTTTAAGTATATTAATTATCAAATAGTGTAAAAATATTACCATTACATGAATATGTAATTAATTAAAAGTGTATAATAATATTCTAGAAAACTTTTGACAGGTTGATCATGAGAGTTCAGCATCTGATACTTAATAATAAATAATCCTGTTAAATTATGAGATTGTAACATAAAATATTTGCAACTTTGGTAACGCTGAATCAAATATAACATGATGGAATAAAAAATGGAACCTAAAATATCATTATTATTAATAAATTCCAGATATTAAATTTAAAAGAGGATTTTTGTTCACATCTAAAAAATATATAGTTGCATAACATAACATACTTCTCAAAGATGAAAATTGAGGCAAAAACCCCCTTATTGATTTGTTAAATTTAGAACCATAAAACCCTTTAAAGATATATAATAAAATAGGTGTGTAAATAAAAATGTATTTATGTATAAATATAATAATATAAATTCATGGTCATTATACACACCACATGAAGGGAATAGGTGTTGAAAATGTCATGTTTCTCACAAAAGTTAAAAAATCAGAAAAATTTGTTACCTTAAGTCATGAAATTTGTTGTACTCTTTCAAAACTCAGCTAAAATAAATATATGTTGATTATAAATATATTATAGAATCATATTCATATATATGATAAAATATATTATTTTCCTATGAACATTTATTAACAATTCCATGTAAAATTTATTTTCGGGTAACAACCAATATAGTATTCTTATAAGTACAAATTTTGTATATATTTGGTCTTCTAAATTTTATAATGGTTTCATCATATCAAGAATGAAAAACATGATATAAATATAAAAAATAGTATATAATTACGTACATTAATTAATAGATTTTGGTGATAGTAAATGAAATATATCGTTTAGGGAGATAGTAGGACATATGTATGCATGGACGATGATTCCATTTAATTTTCATATTGAATGATGTCAAAGTAAATGATATATATATATATATATATTTAATATGACTAAATTATAAATTTTTTCATATATATATTATTATTTAATTAAAAAAATCCTTCGAACATTCTATACAATGTGTGAATAAATCACATCACATCGTGAGGCAGTAGTCCGCCACACACATGAGTGACGTTATCATATTCTGAAAATCATAAAAAACATGAAGGTATGTATGAAATAATAGTTACAAAATGATAATAATATCATAAGTATTATAAGTATCATATATAAATAAAATTTAGATCATTATTCCCAACCATTAGAGGTTTTAATGAAAATAAAAATAACACCGGTTTATGAGGCAGTAGTCTTCTGTACACATGAATGATGAATTTATAACCAATATGATGTATGTTTTTCTGGTTTTTGGTATTAAATTATTATAACAAATATCATGAAATGAAATATACTAAAATTACTATATAATAATGATTGAAATTTTTTAACACACCAAGGTTTTAAAAATAAATTGAAATGCATGAAACATTGAGCCTCAACATAATGACACTTTGTAAACTAGTCGTTAAATAAAAGTTTCCCACTTCTATGATTTGAATTTCAAAAATCGGACATTTGGGGTGGTGATTAGTATATTATTTGGAGTCTGATAGAACCAACATGATTTTTGGGTGAACAGTAACATACACTTATAAAAAGTAATATGGATTGTAATATGACTCTTATGAATAGTAAATTGCCTTATTGTTTTATTTTCTTATGGTTATAAGATAATGTGATATTGATTAATTTGTTATGGTGATATAAAATGAGTTATAGTTTTAAAATTTTTCTTTTTCAAATAAATTATAATTTTATTTAAAAATTAAATTAATCATATTTTAAAAATTAACTTCAAAAAAATGGAGATCATTTTAGAATTATACACCTAGAAAAATGGTTAGAGTGAATTTTTGTTATTTTTCAGAAATACTTGAATTTTTAATGAATAGTAAAATACGATAATTTACCGTATATATACATTATATGTTAAATACACTATTCCTAGAATTAAGGATGAAGTAACCACCCTTATTTCGAACTCACATCCTTTATTTACTATTTCGGGTCACATGAATCAAGAGTATTCATAGGCTTGAGAAAAAAATATTAAACTAATGATTTAAAAAATTGGAAAGCCCTCCTTTCCTCCACTGTATATACCATACCCACCCCCTCTTCCTCTCACACTTCTCATGCTTTGATAACTATTTAAATTATTCTCAATCCTCATTCCATGACTCTTCCCCACGTTCAAGACCAATTGGTCTCACCAAAACAGAAAAAATTATTTCTGTAAGGAGGAACTCAAGGAAAACTGATCATGACTTAAAAATCCTCTTTCATTTTCATATGTATTTTTTTTTATTATTTTATTTTATTATAGTCTCTTCACCTCCCCTTATAAAGGAGGAATTAAATCTACATTATTATATATATTATACTTCTTATTATTTTTATGGAAGAATTCATCATCATTATTCTTCTCCTCTTATTCTTATTCCAAAAAATAAAAACATCGTCTGTCATGTGTTGATTTATCAACATCATGGATGATGTGACATCAATTTTATTTAATTACATCAAATAAGGTAGTAAAACAATTTTATTGGTTTAAAAATATTTGAAATATTTTTATGTGATCCTTCTTATATTTTTTAATTAACATATGGGCATAATATTAAAGGTATATGATGAAACAATCTCATGATTATTGAAGAACAACAAAAATTTTCTAAATAAATATCACTAAAGATTTATCTAATGATTCATCCTCATACCAAATAAGGAAAATGATTTATGGAATAATTTAAAAATTTGAATCATAATAACACCATTTTATTCCATTTGTCAATATTTTTTTCCTTTCGATAAGAAAATCCATTAAAAACCAATTATAAAAATCATGTAAATAACACACCCAAAATAATGGAAATAACAAAATATTATTAACAAATGGGTCGAATTATGTTATAAAATGATCATATATTGTGTTATTTACATGATTATGATTCTTTAAAATATTAATAACACCCTTTTAACCATTATATAAGAGATTTAAATGAGTTTAAAGTAAGAAAACACTGAGGTAAGGGAATTCTTAACCCAACTTCCATTCTTTGGGTTAACCTTATACTTCATTGATTATATTTTTTTAAACGTTTTGGGCCGAAGCCTCATTTATTTTTAAATTAAAGCAAAGACCTCTTTAATTGGGAAGAGGGAGACCCATTACATAGCCAGAAGACCCAGTGGGCATGTAGCCCATTACATGGCCCATAGGCCAAAATTATTGGCCTAAGGCCCATTATTTGAATAGTACTGCTATAGTACCTGCCTGATACAGTTCCTCACAGTACCCGTCACTACTATTATGCCCTTTCACCGATATAGTGACCCGCCACTACTACAGTACACGTTGTTGCTATAGTGCCCCCGTTGCTACATTATGCTACAGTACTGCTACAATACCCTTTTCCCAATGGGGTTTGAACCCCCATTTTCTTGTAAGATTACAGGGTGATTACCACTAAGAGAAACCCTAACAACAATCATGTTGTTGGGTAATGCGGTATTGGAGTGGACCCCCCACTTATGCACTGCATGTCCCCAGTGAGGCCCAAGGTGGCCAACCCTTGGGCTTAGGCTATTTCCCAATGGGGTTGAGGGGCCCATGAGAGGTTTGTTTGCATATAGTGTGTGTTGCCTTGTGAGGACTCGATCCCGGAACCATGGGGTCTAATTCATTGATTATATGGTACGAAAAATATATTTGTAATGAATTTTTTTATATTATATTTTAAAATTTTTATTTATATTGAATAGACATATTCATTTCATTTTATTATTTTTCACATCATTTATATTATATCTGAAAATGACATTCCATTAAAATTCCCCTTTTAAAATGATATATTACAAAATTCAAAATAATTTTTGTTATGAAATTATTACTCTTTTATTATTATCTTCTAGTTCATGGGAATTTATTATAATGATGTTTATGGCCTATATATACCTCCAATTCATTAGTTATGTGTTAGTTGGAGTTGGCCGTATGGTTACTCAATGTGTAGCTGAGATGGTTACAACATAATTTTTTTGTGAGGATCACATTTTGAGGTTGTTGGGAGGGTTACAAATCATAAGGTTTCTACTAGGGTTATAATACAAGTATGTAATTACCCAATATACCCTTATGTTCTTATATATTTTCATTAACATTTTATGGAAATATCATGTTTCACAAAGTAATTATATGTGGGTGAGAAGAATATATTTATGCAAATGATAACATATGTTTATAGGTGTTCAACGAATAATGGTTTCATTCAGTATTTTTATATAAATTACAGATATTTTTATGCCAATCGCATTTTTTTAATTGTATTTCATAAGTTATAATGATTTTTAAGTGAAATTAGGAAGTAATATTTATTGTTATAATGATTTTTCAAAGAAATCAAGTTGTTGTTTTATGTTTAAAAATTTATATTTTGGAATAAATGGATGTTTATTTAATGGTACCCACTTTTTAGGCTTGTGGGTTTATATGTATGAGTTAATTATTAACATTCTAAACATTGAAAATGAGTAGATCTTTGGGAATGAGATAAAGTAAAATATAGGTGAAATAACAAGATTATGTTTAAGTTCAGGTCTTTATAGTTCATATCATATCATGATTTAGATAAATTTTGGGGTTAGTATAATGTAAATAGAATACAATAAATGATTTTTACATTATGTTTATGTTAAACTGGTATATAATTTAATTATTACCATGTTGATTCATCAATTATAATTCTATTTATAATTGTTTTTCATATAAGAAATAGGAAAGTTGAATCTGGAAGGAACCGAGAGGTTGATATCCTTCCAATTCTGCAACTGAGAATGGTGGGAATTTGATTCGATAGGTTTGTGACAGTAATGGCTTAGCTAACACAAGAAATAAGTTTTTGAGGCATATATGAAAGAGAAAAACCCAAGATACCACAATATAATTTGACGATAGTGGAACATTTTTTTTAGAAACACCCTCCTACTTTAAGTGGATATTCTGACCCAATAGATGCTAAAAAATGGATTAAATCCCTGAAAAAGATATTTTATATTATGGTATGTTGATATATTTGATGTTATTGGATGTTGGGATGTTATGGGATAAATTTAAAATCATTTTCTTTGAAAAATATTTTCCTAATGTGGGTAGACATAGGAAGGAGAAGCAATTCCATGAATTGAGGCCAAATGAAGAAGATTCAGTGGCCATCTCCAAATCATAGTCAGGATATTGATAGAAAAATCAACAACTTTAAATCAGGATTAAAGAAAAGATAAAAAGGGAATTGGCCTCTTGATAATTCAAATTTTATGAAACAAATTCAATGTGTAGAGAGGGTATAAATGGAGTTTTCTAATGACCACTTGCATATTGAAAATAAGTAGCATGAGAGGTAAATATGGAAAACTATGGGTAATAATAAATCAATGAAATATAATGGTAAGAATGCTCAGTAATTAGTCTGTAAAATGTGTGGTAAAAATCACCCTAGGAAATGCATTACCAAAATGAGAAATTGTTTTCAATGTGGTATGTTTGTACACATTGACCGAGATTGTAATGAAAATGATCTTATTATCAATTAAAATAAGAAAACATTAAAGTGTTAAAAATGTGGTGATATGGATCATTATGAAAATGCTTCCCCAATGAATGATTCATGTGATGTAAATTAGCCAAACAATAAGTATAAAGGTGCAGTGAGATCATGTGCGACTATGTTAGTAGATGTTGGGCCTTCCAATGAAATGTTATCAAGTAATTTGTTTATTTAATCAAATTTTTCTAATGTATTGTTTGATAAAAGGTCTACCATTTATTTATTTCTGAGAAAGTATCTGGTAATTTTGAAATATCACCTCAACAAATGATGCTAGAACATATTGTTAAAACACCCATGGAAATATTACAATAAAAACGCATTATAAGAATCATTCTATGGTTATCTGTGGAAATAAATTACCTGCAAACCATATTGTTTTTCCCATATTAGATTTTGATTTCATTCTGGGTATATATTGGATTTCGGTTTATAATGCTAATATTGGGAAAGAGTTTTAGTTTTTATACAATAATTTAACAATACAATTAATAACATAACATGAAGCTAATAAACTATTGAAAGATGGATATAAATGTTTTCATAATCGTATTTTTGAAAACAATGGAACTATTTAGATTAATGATATGCTAGTTGTAAATCAATACCTTTATGTTTTTCCTGATAAGTTACTCGGTGTTATACTTGATTGAGAATATGAATTTCCAGTTGACATAGTTTCTGATTCTAGGTCAATTTCAATGCACCTTAACAAATGGATCAAATATAACTACTTGAATTGAGAAATCAGCTTAGGAGTTTCTTGATAAAGACTTCTTCCATCCTAGTACTTCACCATGGGGCGATCATATTTTATTTGTTAAAAAGATATATGTTTCCATGAGACTTCACATTGATTATAGAGAATTGAAAAACATTTTTGTTAAGAATATTATCCTTATCCTCACATTGATGACTTGTTTGATAAGATCCATGGAGCTCTGTATTTTTCCAATATTGAATAGAGATACGGGTACCATCAACTGAAGGTTAAGGAGGATGACATTCCCAAAATAGATTTTTGTACAAGATATGATCATTATGAGTTTTTTGTTATGAAATTTTGGGGTAACTAATGCACATTCTGTATTCGTGGATCATACGAATATAATACTTCATGTGTTTTGGGATAGGTTTATAGTTGTGTATATATATAAAATTGTTATATATTCAATATGTAAGTAGGAGCATGAATAACATCTTAGGGTTTTCAATCAATCCATAAAATAAAACAAAATATATGTAAAATTCATTAAATGTGAATTATGGTTGCAAAAAATTTCTTTCCTTGGTCAAATTATTTCTAAATATGGAATAACTATGTATCATGCTAAAATAAAAGCAGTTAAAGAATCATAAAGACTCACAATGATAACCAATATTAGTATTTTTCTTGGATTTTAAGGCTATTACTAGAGGTTTATCAAAAACATTGCATGGTTATCTTGTCCAATAACTCCATAACATGAAATGGATTTAAATTAATCTCAATAAAAGAATGCAATGAGTGTTTTTAGGAATTGAAAATAATATTGGTGAATGCTACAGTTTGGAAACTAGCTTCTAGAAATTGTGAGTTTTTCATCTATAGTGATGCATCATTAAAGGGACTTTCTTGTGTTCTCATGGATAAGGATTGAGTAATTTCTCATGATTTAGGAAAAGTAATCCATCAGGAGTGAAATTATACCACATATGATTTGGAATTAATAGATGTGGTTATTTACCTAAATATTTTAGAGGAATCATTTATACGGAGCCTAATATGAAATATATACTGACCAAATAAGTCTGAAGAATATAATCACTCCAAATGAATTAAACATATGGCAGAGAATATGGATTGAATTATTAAGAATATTACGATTTCATGATCAGTTACCATCCATGAATAGAAAACAAAGTGTCATATTCCTTGAGTCGAAATCATCATGAATCATTGACTATGTTATAGCTAGAATGAATCCTTTGATTATTTATTTAATGAAATTTGTCTGTGATGTTTTTGGTGTAGGAAATTACTATATTTTGTTTCAAGTTTCAGTACAGTTATAATTTTCAGACATAATTAAGAATGAACTGAAGGAAGGCATGGAGTTATAGAAAAAGGTGTAATGGCTTAAAATGGGTATGTTTAAAGAATTAAATATTGTTAATGATTGAGTTCTAATATTTGGAAAGAGATTATATGTTCCTTGTGATTATAAACTGAGGAAAGAGTTGTTGAGTTAAACTAATGGTTCTATGTTTTCAGTTCTTCTTGGAAGCACAATGATGTACAAAGAACATTACGATTATTACTAATAGAATAGAATGAAAAGAGATATTTCTAATTATATTATGAAGTGTTTGATAGGTAAATTGGTTAAAGCAGAGCAGCAGTTACCAAAGGGGATGCTTCAGCCTTTTCCAGCTCTAGAGTAGAAATAAGAAAATATAACCATAGACTTAATTGTGTGACTAACAAAGACTTCTCACGGTAATAATGAAATCAAGGTTATTGTTGATTGACACGCTAAATATTCTCATTTCCTTCCTATTCAAGATACATCATATTTGGATCATATTTATCGATTGTACCTCAAAGAGGTTGTTATGTTACTTGATGTTCCACTTTTAATTGTATCTGATGGTGATCCCAGTTCATTCTTAACTTTTGTAAACACCGTCAAGAGTCAATGAGAATAAAATTAAATTTTAGTATATCTTTTCACCCTAAATAATATGGGAAATAAAAATAGATGATTCAATCTTTGGAGAATATATATTGATCTTGTTCAATAGATTACCAAGGATGATGGGAACATAATATTTCTTTTGTTGAATATTCTTATAATAACAATTTTCATTATAGTATACAAATGGATCCTTTTGAGGTATTATTTGAGAATAAGTGTCAAACTCTATATTTTTGCGATGAAGTTAGGGAAAGAAAGTTGATGAGATAAGATTTAGTAGAGAAAGTGGCTGAAAAAGTGAATACGATCTTGAAAAACATGATGAAAACTTAGAGAAGGTAGAAAAGTTTTATAGATAAGAAGAGGAAAGGCTTTTCTTTGGAGGTGTTTGATCATATTTTTGTTATAATCTCACCATGGAAATGTTTTATGCATTTTAGTAAGAAAATAAAGATGAGTCCATGGTTAATTGCACCTTATAAAATCCTAGATAATGTTGGACCTATTTTCATCGATGTTGGTTTACTCAGATTTTATCTCAGGGACACGACGGTTTTTATGTTCCAATTTTTTGAAAGTATGTTCTAGATTCATCCCATGTTCTGATCCCAGAAGCAGTTCAGCTAGAAGAGAACCTTCCTTATAATGTGAAATTTATTTAGATTCTTTATTGAAGAGAAAAAGTATTACAGAATATGTTAATACACTAGGTAAAGGTTTTGGGTAGAAAAAACAAGGTTTATGATGCAACAAGAGAATCTAAAAATCTTATGAACGAAAGGTACCCTCACTTGTTTAATATGTAAATAAAATTGTGCGGATGAAATTTACGAAAGGTAGGGAGAATACAACACCACAAGGTTTTAAAAATAAATTTAAATTTCTAAAATATTGAGTCTCTACATAATGAAACTTTGTAAACTATATTTTAAATATAATTTTGCTTCTTTTATGATTTGAATTTTAAAAAAAGATATCTACGGCTGCGATCAGTACGTTATTTAGAGTCTTATAGAACCAACTTTATTTTTTAATGAATAGTATTATACACTTATGAATAATAATATTCCCATTAGAAATATTAAATTAAAATATTTATTTTATTTTATTATGGTTATAAGTTAATGAGATCTTGATTAATTTTTCATGGTGATATAAAAAGAGTTATGGTTTTAAAATTGTTATTTTTCACATAAATTGTGATTTTATTTAAAAAATAAATTAATAATATTTAGTAATTTATTTTAAACATATGGTGTTCATTTTTATATTCAAAATGTCTAAAAATGGTTAGTGTGGAATTTTGGGATTTATTTGAAGCACTTGAATTTTTATGAATATTGAAATATAGTAATTTACTCTATATATACAATATATGTCAAATACACTATTCCTTTCCTCATAGATGATTTACTCAACCTTAGATAGATCATATATAATTTCTTTAATATTATGTGTCACATGAATCAAGACTATTTAGAGTCATGAGATAAAATATTAAACTAGTGATTAAAAAAAAGAAACCCCATCCTCTCTTCTACTATAAATACCACCCTCGCCATCTATTCCTCTCACACCTATCATTCTTTGAGAATTTTGTAAATTATACCCAATCCCCTTCCCAAGTATCTTACCCATGTAAAAGACCTTTTGGACTCACCAAAAGGATAAAAAAGACCATAAGGAAAATCCTCACAGAGAAGAGCTCAAGTGGTAAAAATCCTCTTTCATTTTCTTGTGTTTTCTTTTCAATTCTTTTATTTTCTAATACTATCTTCACCTCCCCTTATCCAAGATGCATGAAAGCTACACTATTATATATATTCTATATTTTTACCATTTTTATGTAAATATTCATCATCATTCTCCTCTCCTCTTCCCCTTGTTCTAAAAAATAAAAACAATGTCTGTGATGTGTCGATTTACTTACATCATGGACGATGTGTCTTAAATTTCATTTAATTAGTTTAAACTTTTTTTAAAAAAAATTAATATGTGAAGATGGTTTTAAATTGTATTATATGACATCTCTTATGTTCTATAATTAAATATTATGTATAATATGAAAGGTATATGATGAAACAATATTGTGATTATCAAAGAACCACCAAAATATACTAAATGAATATCACTAATGATTAATCTAATGATTCATCATCATACCATATAACCAAAATTATTTATGAAATAATTTAATATTATGGAAACATATTAACAGTATTTCATTAAACCTCTTGATATTCTCCTCCATTCGATAAGAAAACCTATTATGAACCGACCGTGGAAATTGTGTAAAGCATATACCTGAAATAATGAAAATAACAAAACATTATTAATAAATGGGTTGAATGATGTTATAAAATGATAATATATGGTTCTATAAACCTAATTATGCATCATCAATATTTTAATAACACCCTTTTAACCATTATACCTGAGATTTAAACTTGTTTTATGTACAATAGTCTTGAGTTAAGTGAATTTGTAACCCAATTTCTATTCTTTGGGTTAACCTTTTACTTCATTGATTATATGGTAACAAGAATATTTGTGTTATTATTATTTTTATATTATATTTTACTATGTTTATTTACATTGAATACACACCTTTCATTCATTAAATTAATTATCTCATTAATTATATTATATTTGTAATGGGCCTTCCTTTAAAAATCCTCTTTTAAAATTCTATTTTATGAAATTCAAATGAAATGTTTTTTTGAAATTATTAATGTTGTATGATTATATTCTAGTAATTTGGAATTTTTATTATGAGGTTCAGGACCTATATCTCTCTAATACTCAATAGGTATGTGTATATTGTAGGTCGACCGTATGGTTACTGCAATTGTAACTGTGATGGTTACACCATAAGGTAACTGTGAGGATTGTATTGCAAGGTAGTTGTGAGGGTTAAGAATCATAAGGTAGTCGCGAGGGTTACAATATAAGTAAGTATTTCCCCAATATACCTTTAATATTTTATATAGGTTTATTATTGTTTTGTGGAAATCTCATGTTTCTCAAAGTAAGTATGTATGGGTGAGAAGTATGTCTTTGTGAAAATGATATCATATGTTTTCAAGTATTCATGGACTAATGATTTCGTTATCAATTTTTATATCCTTTACTATGATATTTATGCTCATTAAATGTTTTAAAATTTTTTTACTAGTTTATAAGGATGTGTAATATAAATAATCAATTCAATTTAATTGATATAATGAATTTTCAATGAAATCATGTTTTTTTTGTGTCAAAAAATTTATTTTTTGGAAGTAATGGATGTTGTTTTAATGTTACCCACATTGTATGCTTGTGGGATGATATGTTTGAGTTAGTTAATAACATTATAAAACTCTAAATTGAAATGATATTGGGTAATGTAATGATGTTAAATCTAATTGAAATATATTCATGATGTTTAAGGGATGGTCCTTATAAAAATAATTCAATTGGTTAGAGGAAAAATAAAACAAAATCTTTTATTGATGAATGTTACATCTTATTAATGTATCAATTTTTAATTTTCATGGAAGTAATTACATGTGTAGATTTATTATGTAATAAAATGTTATAGTATTAGAGGATAGAATTCGGGATATTATGTGGGTATGTCTTGGGGGAACCAATTGGTTTGATCAGTGTAAAGAATTGGGGTGAGTGAGTACCCATTTTATAGTGGAGGAGGAGTGACATCCTTGTAAATACTTAAAGGTATTCACTATTGGGTGGTATCCCTTTCCTCAGGTTACCAAAAAAATTAATAGAATTGTATTGGGGGTTTTTCTTCTCGATAAAGACCTCTAGAACAAAAAAATAGATCCATTTTTATATTATTATTTCATAACTTATATGTTTCCATATTTTGACCCTTTTCAGTTTTCACTACTATAACATATTTTTTAACAAAGGTAATTTCTTCACAAAGACTAAATTAAAGGGATAATTATTTGAAAAATTAAAATCATTGATTATAAATATAATATAAATTTATAAAATAATATTATGTTTGTTGTACATTAATTTTAATTAAAGCACATGTCATGGGAAAAACACTGGTTTAAACACAATATTGTAAAAAATGTTTTTACTATTTAGTGGTCAATATGTTCATTATAAAAGATAAATTGGTCCCCTAATGGAACATATATTATTTTTATTGGAATTTATAAATATCATTGTAGATGACCGAATTTTAAGTCATTTTAAATAATTTAATATCATATCATCTATTATAAAATAATAATAATGTCAATTATGACATTACTTATATAATTTTAATTTAAAAAATATAAATATTATAATGTAATTTGAATATATTAATATTTAACCTATATGACATGACATATTAATAGAATAATCTAATTTAATTCAATAATTCATTAACTTTAAATCACATTTAATATTTTTAGTATCATAAATCTAGTTAATTATGAACTAAATAATTCGTGAATTGGAATTTCCTAACAATTTAATGTAATTATATGTTCTATAAAAAATAATAAAAATTACCATGATACAATAAGAATTTATCATGAAATAGAATAATTATAACCCAACTTATTAAGTGTTTCCCTATCGCAAATATTTATAAATATTGATGAAAGGAAGGTTTCTTTTTCTTGTACTTTATTCACTTAACTTATTATATAGTTTACTTTCATATAATTGTATCCCAATAACTAATAAAAATAAATAATAATGTGTTATGGGTATATATATGTCCGTAAAATTTATTTTTTACAATTTTTAGGCTATTTTACACAATATATTATATGCTTAACCACTAAGTAAAATCGATTTTTCAATACTTATAGTAATTAATTTTATCTATTTTAAATAATCACATTAGTAAACAAATATGATGGACATGATATCCATTATAAGTAATAATGATTATAAATATGTAATAAATTTTTCTAAATTCAATTAATAGAATAGGTTGAAATTAATTTAAAAATTGACCCCCCATAAGTGATGAGAAACATGGTTTTTAAATAAAAAATGACCAGAAGGTAAAAATATTTTTATATTCAATTTAAATATTAAATTAACTCAAATTAACTAAATTGGAATAATTAATTTATAATTTCACAAATTTAACTTTAAAAATATTAAAATATAAATTATAATTATAAATAAATTAAATAAAATTATAGTTTTGAATTAAAAATCAAACTTTTTAACTATTCATAACTTATTATAACATTTCATAAAAACCCAAAAGTAATCATAAAATAATTTTGGTTTTACACTTTCATATTTTTATTATAAAATTAAATTACTAAAACTAGAAAAATTTAGTTTAAATATCAGTCCTCCTTAAAATGGCCATAAATTAGGTTTATGAAAAATACTTTTTAAGCATAAAATTATATTTGTTCTTATAACTTTTATTGAAAACATATATGATGAATGATAAAAATCTTATTGAAAATATCATATATAATTTTCATTAAATTCATTAACCAATGTTATTTGGTTAATTTTTTTATATCAAAAACACTTGTGTGCCAAAAAATAGTTTCTAGAAAATGATTTCCCTTTTTAGAAGGGATTTATTTCCATTTATAAATAATTAGTCACCAAATAATTAACCCTATTTTTATAATTTTGTTAACAATATTCAACCCCTCTATTACAAAGGATAGATCATAATAATCATATAATAACATTTAAATATTATATTATTTTTCATTTAAGCCTGGTGTTCCGTATGACACAAGGTAAACTCGATATTATGTGTAGCACAAGCCAAAAATTGTATTGCATATAAAGAAAGATAAACTCATTATTTCTCTTAAGTCAAGAAAATAATCGGTTTTCATGTAACAATAAATATCAAAATAATTATTAACATTTTAAAAAAAATATTTCCCAAAATATTGGGGTGTTATGTTCTAGCCCCCCCATAAAAGTAATTTCACCATTGAAATTAATCATCATCATTAATGGTTTAAAATTTTAATGAAAATTTATTTCTTAGAAGAACACATCATAAAATGAATAATAAAACTTTTCTTATTAAGGGAAATCTCTAAACATAACTGTTACAAAATATTACTCATAACTTGGATTCCACACAGGAGAACATTTCTGGGATATAAATAATTGAACACAAAAATAAAAGAATAAATAATTTTAGAGATTGGTAAATATGGATGATTATAAAAAATTGAATGATAAATGTAAAGTCTAGGGCATAAATAACATAAACCTTTTTTTATTTACAAAATACTAGAATCAATAAAAATGAAGTTATATGGATAAAATTTTGTTTCAATATCCTTTTCCAAGAGTTGAGGAATTGTTTTTCTCCACAAAAATAGAAGGAAACATAATTACCTGATATGTTTTATTTTCATAAGAACAATTCAAGCATGTGAATCGATAAATTTCCAATTCATCACATAATATAATGAATGAAGTTGAATTTATATTTCATGAAGCTCCAATTGATCATAAGATCTATAAATAATGGTAATTCACTCCTTCTATATAGAGTAAAAAATGTTAACATTGGTTATCCAATATGGATAAATATTCATATGGTTAAGCAATATGAAAATATTTAAACCCTTACCCAATATTCAACATAATCCACTCTATAAATGGTTAGCCTTATGACCCATTTAAAAAAAATCCAAGATATTAGAAATAACTTCACTTAAATCAACTAAAAAGTAATTCCCTATATATCATAAAGTAGATCTTGATTTTCATATACCAGATATATGGAAATATTAATAATGTATTCTCTTGAAACATGGTAATAAATCGAATTACAAAAAAATAAGGAAAAAATACATACTTCTTCATTCAATGAATTAAACTATAGTTTATTGATCATGTTAGATAGATCATATAATGTTTTAAACTACATGAATGATAATACAAACCTCATTTTCCATATATAATTAATATGTTCCAAGGTGACAAATACAATATAATTTACTTTATTCTCATCCAACATCTCATTACCCAAACTAAAAACCATTTTCTCAACATTAGGAGCATATTATTGGTTACCTACCCTTAATTGTGTGTTCCCCATAAAATATAACATTTCTTTTAAATCAATTTTTCTAGTCCACCACTAAAATTTAAAAAATTCTTGAAATTACATAATTATAATATTCTATAAAAAATACTTTTATATTTCATGATTCTTATAATATAATCCTTGAATTAAATTACATTAATACTTAGATCATTTTACTTCATGCTTACGACATCAAGTATGTTTCATCATCTTATTCCACAATCCGTCTTTTTCTTTCACAATTCATTCATAGTATATTAATTTTTAGTAGTATTAACATTACTCATACCACATTTTTAAATCTCGTCAAGCTCTTTACCTTATGGAATTTATTTTCATAATGACAAAAAATTTGACATTTGAACCATGAAATTGTCAATGATATCTTGGGCACATCAATATTCTCATCCATTTCATTGAGTAAACTCTTCTTTTTTCCATTTCAGTTATTTTCTTTATGTCCGTATTTTTCACAATCAAAATATATTTCTATTACTCTATGAAATTCACTTGGGTATTTCCTCCCACGGTCTTGATATATTGGAAAATGAATTTTCTTACCTCCATAGTCTCCTCTACATGATCGTTTAACAAATTATTTACTTATCATTTTAAGTTCATCTTAGAGTTGGTTAAGGTCTGTATTACTAATGATGTTCCATGTAAAATGATGATGAATATTTAAAATTTCTTTCAGTCTATTAATTATCCCTTTCAACTAATCATAATAAAATTTTCCATCACGTTCACCATTTACCTAGTTTATTATGGTTTCATAAATTGAATAAAACTAGAAACCACAGGGTTACCAACAATTAATAAAGTTTATAACCACATAATCTTAGGAAATCACATATAGGATGACTAGATATTAACACCTTCTTGTATATATCGGACACAATAAGTTTTGGGAAAAATTCCCTCAAGGTATCATTGAAGCATTTTTGAGGTGATTGTGTTTGTTGAAAAAGTGGGAATTTGTGTTGTGATTGTTGACAAAGAAAACCATGACATAAATGTTTTTGACAAAGGGGATTTCATGGTGACATTTTGAGTTCAAGGGTTGTGGTTAATGATCCATGCTTGATTCAAGAACTTCGAAAAAGGAATGGATGATCTGGAGGTGTTACAAAAAGAACAGATAAGAACACCAAAATATGGAAAAGAGACTTTCATTTCGTGGCCCTAAAAGATAGGAATCTTGCGTGACCTATGTTTTTCAAGATAAGAACACCAAAATATGGAAAAGGGAAAAGGGACACCAAAGTATTAGGTTGGTCGCACAAGTGACTTGCATGATGAAACTTGCGCGCCGAGGGGAGACATGCACGCCATCGCAAAAGGTATCCAAATTACTATAAATAGATGTTGACCCCTCCTCATTCGGTGTAGAGTTTAACACTTAGAAAAATCAGAGCTCCTGTCGCGCAGGTGTAGTGGTCACGTAAGTGGTGTGTCGTCGCTCAAGTAGAAGATGCATGCCAGGTTATAGTTGCACGCGTAAGGTGGTTTGGGTGAGGAAGGAAGTGAGTCTCTCAAGTTTAGAGTTGAAGAAGGTGGGGTCGTTAAAGTGATTGAGGTAGACTTGTGAGCTAGTTTTTGAAGAAGCACGATAGATGATGGTTGTGCGCCAATATTGGATTGGGCGTAACAGGGTGTGAGTCGCACATGTTTGGAGTAAGAGAATCTTGTGTCACGCAAGTAGTTGAGGTGGACTTGTGCACCAGTTATAACTTGCACGCTGATACTTGAGCACCGCCTTAGAGAAGGGTTCCAGGTAAGGTTGATTCACGGCAGTGATTCAGAGCTACGTGAAAGCTGGAAGATTTCCAGATACCTTCGGTGCAAAGGGAGATTCAACTACGGGTGAAAGTTGGACTTCAACAGAGCATCTACATACAACATAGGATGTCTTCATTAGTGATAATGAAGTGACCTACAGGTCTATAAACTGTGAATGGATCCTTTATAGAGCAGTGAGAAAAAGAAGAGGAAAAAGGTGATCCTCTCCACCAGTAGTGATCAAGAGAGAGAGAAACAGGGAGTGACCCTTGGGAAAGTAGTGAGCTGACCCTAATCTTTGTAAAGGCAGTGAGCATAGGAATAGAAGTGACCTATCCAAATCCTGGTAAACAGTACTGTGCTTATAGTAGATTTGGTACATCGGCACATTTCTGGTGTATTCTCCTTGGATGTAGCCCAGCGAGGGTGATCCAATTAAAAATTCATGTGTCCTCTGCATGATTTTCTTTCTGTTTATATTGTGCAATGGGAAAGAGGGAGAAGAGTTTTTGGCTTAACAATGAAACAAGATCAGAACATGATTTAAATTTAAATTAGTCATACTCTAATCCCCCCCCCTCTCAGGGTATTCAGCCTTGTGGACCTAACATTAAGTTTAAACCAGGTCATCCTAAACCATCATCTATTTAAATTATTCATGATGGTTCATATAGAGTTTAAAAATTTCCAAAGAATATCCCCGAAGTGTGTCAAAAAAGGTGTACAATATGAACCCTTTTCGTTCAACCATTCCAGACCAAGTCCATCTAAATATAGTGTTTTCAGTGTTTTGACCCCAAGTTTCATCTATTCCACAGCCACATCAACTTATAGTATTTATTAAACATTGTATTTCATGGAAACCACACACTCAATCCTTTACCAAAATTATAGGAAATAATCCTATAAATTGAATCATCCTTATAATTATCTTTAGAGACATCCATAGATATTTCCTCATAAATATCCCTAGGTATATCACTAATATTTTTTTATCCTATTTTCAAATGGTTAAATAAACCTTTCCTTTTATACTAGATCGGGAAACCTAGGATTTTCATATAGACATGTAAAATCATTTTTATGAATATTCATTACATTACATAAATACATGACTGGGGATCATAATAGTTTAGTTCATTTGGAAACCTAGAAATAAAATATTCTAACCTCATGAAAGATCACCAACGACTTCCATAATTATATTCCCCATTATTACTCCTACATAAAAACATTTCTCAAAACTAGAATAATTGAAACATTGGAAAGGGTGAGTTCAAATGCTCAGTAATGGTAAATAAATGTGATTTGTAAGAACAATATGAAAATAAGGGTATCAGAACATGAGCATAATATCTCAAAACTATACAATATATATCAAAGATCATAATTTTGAGTAATGGGATAATCATTGGAATTTTATAAAACATATATGATAATATAATAAAATTACATGATCCATGATAGAATAACATTGGAATAATACATATTTTTTGTAATACACATTAGAATATAAAATTATTAGCAATAAGTAAAGGGTCATTTCCAAATTTTTTTATCACACTTCATGGCAGATACACCTATTAGATGGGACACACCACTATCCCAAGTGACAACACATTATTTATAGTGGAATTGGTTAACACCCCAAATCAATATAATGGAAAATTTCACTCACTATACCAGGTTCACTCCACATTCCATCTATGTATATCTCATGAAATATATAATTCTTTACCCATGTAATTTGGGGGAGATATAGGCATTACTAATCGAAAAATTAAAATCCTACATATGTCTACCCCAAGATCATAAAACAATCATCAAATCATAACCTCTGAAAAGAAATGGGTTTTATAAATATTACATCAACTCAATAACTATGGAAAACAATTCATTTCATAATTGTTTCATCATTGGTTAACCCATGAATGTAATTGGTATTCATAAGTATCTTATCATCTTATAACTAGTGGAAGATTAATAGGTTTCATAAAAAACATTTCATCATAAACATGAACCATTTAAATAAATAATAACAATAGTTTCCATGGATTATATCCCTATTAAAGAATATATTATATTAAAGGTTTTTTGTAATGACTCGAGATTTTATCAATAGAAATTACTTTCTTATAAATATTTCATATAATCGCATGAAATCATAACACAATGAACTAATAAGTAATATATGGCCTTTAAATATAATTTTTACACTTCTTTGTTTTGAATTTTGAAAATCTGACATACACGGTTGTGGTCAATAAGATGTTAGGAGTATAATAAAACCAAATTATTTTTTCTTAAATATTAATGATTCCTTATGTATAGTAACATACCCTTGTGAATAGTAATATGCCACTTATGAATAGTAAATCATTCAAAAGAATAGTAACCCTACCCATGAATGTATAAATATAATTTTGGCATATTATAAGTGATAATATGAAGATAGTAAAAGTATTACTATTTTTGTAAGTCATAAATAATTAATTTCAATTAATTGATTAATTTAAAAGAAAATTTATTTTCCTAAAATGTGTTCCAAATAAAAAATTTCAATTTTTCTAGTTTTGAGATAATTTTATAAGACCTTATGTAATTCTTGAAATCATTATAAAATCATTCATAGTTTTGAATTCTATATTTTTCATGTAAATTATGATATTAATTAAAAATTAAAATAATCACATTTATAAAATTAATTTTTAAGAAATAGAGTTCTTTTTTGGATTATACATCCTGATAAATGGTTATGGTGAATTTTTGGGATATTTTTTTATAATACTTGATTTTTTTATAAATAGTAAAATACAGTAATTTACTATATATATGCATTATAAGTTGAATGGACTACTCCACGCATCATGGATGATATAGCAAATCTTAGTTCAAATTATCATGAACTTATCACAATTATTTTTCATGTAATCGTCACCATTGATTTTATTATATAAAAATAATAAACTAATGATTAAAATATCATGAAAACACTACTCCCCTCCACTTTAATGACCACCCACACTTCCCTCTTCTCTTCACTCATCTCAAGCATTGTTACTTCCAAAAATTATTCTAAAATATCCCCCAAGATCCTCTCCCATGTCGAGGAGCCCCTGGTCTCCTAAAAATAGCAAATCTTCTCCCCTTAATAGGCTCTCTAGGAAGACTAAATCAAGAAGTAAATTCCTCAATTCCTTTCATTCATTTTCTTTTCATGTTTCTTGGTTCTCTTCTCATTCAAAAACTATCCACATACAAATGGTATGAAAAATCGAGTACCATACATGTACTAGAATTTTTTTATGCTAAATGGATAATTCCTTATCATCTCCCCTTTACTAATATTTTATAATAGTAGTAAAAACACCATTCGAGATGTGTTAATTTACCAAATTCAAGGATGATAGGTTTTCAAATTATATTACCGTATACAATTCTAGTCATGAAAACATTTTTATAGATGAACCATACTATTAAATAGATATTTCATCTTATGTTATGTTCTTGAATATATTTTCACACATGATGTAAAAAAACAATACAAAATATTTTAATTATGAGAAAACCACCAAATTAATCCATGCGTTTATCATTACAGTTTTATGTAATGATTAAACTTCAACCCAAGTAGGAAAATTAAATTTACAACCAAGTAACCATCTGAATTTTAAATATTAATATTTAACTCAAATTAGGGAAAACCATCCCCATTTTACATGATTCTCCATTCATGAAAATTAATAAAAGGATTGTGAAAAAAACAAGAAAACAAACAGACCCGAAAAATGAAATTTAATCACTTAACACACGAAAAAGGTCATTAATGTACTTAAAAACAATGTACTTAATATTTTACATGTATAAGAGGTTCTAGAATTATTAATAAATAAACCTAATTTGATTATTCGGGTCATTATTATCTAGTGGATAACACCATCGAACATATAGTAATTGATCCATTCTAATCCACTTTTATTCAAGAATGACCTCAATGTTATGACCTATTATAAGTAATCCCTAATGATGGTGTATGATTTCTCAAATCCCCCATACTTTTATCTTGATTTATAAGTTATAATAAACCCATTTATCTCCCATTAATCTCTCTTATGTACACATTATATCATGTCGATAATCCGTACGGGATTCAACCCGAACATCCTTTTTTCATTCAGGTTATGTTATCTTCCTTTTACCAAAATTAAGTGATGTTATCTTTTTATGTGCCTCTTCTAAATGTCTTGTACATGTCATGACCCAACCCAATAGGGCTTGACCCACAACTCCCCAATCGTGCCTTCAATAGACCGGGGGCTGGTGACTAGCATTGAGTACACTATCACACACATGAGAGGCATTGTCCTAAGGTACCTGTAAACAGGCACCCACATACACCTCCATGAATTAGTGCATAGATATATATAGAAACTAAAAATAAATGCATGCGTACATATAGCCAACAACTAGAGTACAAAAAAATTAAAAAAGGGAAAATACAGGGCCCACTAAAAAACATCAAAAGCATCCAACCTGCTCAATAGGAATGGATCGCTGTCAAAAGAACCCTCCAAAAATCTCATCAACATTGCTCTGGTAAACACCCCAATTGGTCAATCTCACTAATAACCACCTACTCTGGGTCCTCCCAGGACTCCATGGATATATTTGAGGTCTACACAAGACACAAAACACATGTGGGAAAATATCGTGAAAGGGTGAGTATAAAAATACTTAGTAATCTCCCAAAAAACCCAAAATAAATGAGGGAAACTTAAAGGAACCAATCTTCCCATCCCACCCAGATTGAACCTAAATGAGAGAAAAAAACCATCACAATACCATCCTTGAATAAACAAGACTAGTCACCTTAGCTCAATTATATTCCCATACATATACCAAGAACATTCAGACATACTCATCTCAGGCACCACGCCTCATGAGCTTCTGGCCTCATAATCAGCGACTCGTTCTCTTCAAAGATCTAAGGTATACACAAAATAGGAGAAAAAAATCCACGAGCTCTGTCATCCCAAATGACACTCGTCCAATAGATACACTCTATCGGGCCTCACACCGCCATCCTAGATGGCCCATCTGAGAGAACATGCACCTCATGCTTCATCACTAAGAACACCATGATAAAATAACAGAAACACCAAACTCCTAAGATAGGGGATCACTCCTAGGGTCCACTAGGGGATACATGATCCCAATATGGTATCATCAAGATATCACATATAAGGTATCACTATTATGATCTGCTGTGGGATACCACAACCTGATCTAAAAATCCAATGACACATCACTTAGATAAAGGATCTCCGCCCATGTAATGGTGTCCATGATGATGCCAGAAACACCATCATGTATAAATTTCAATGTAGGGGATTGAACTGATGATAACACAAACCTTACCGAAACCATGCCCCGAGTTGGGGATCACATAAACAATGATACCGCAAACCTACATAAAACCACACGCTGAGTAGGGGTTCGTATATTCAGTGATACTGAAACCCTATTAATATAGCACACTGCCTCGGGGATCATATTCCTGATAATACCTCAAACCCTATGGGGTTTTACTTCTTGATAGGGTATCTCTACCTAGGGATAATTTTTCACAAGAATACCATGAACCTGATCTAGGGAAGCGAAGATATAGGATCCTCCTCGAGACTCACAAGAGGGATACCAGAACTATATCTCAAAAAATTTTATCGAAGGGATCACAAACCTGTACTTGGGTGGTAATGACACATGAACCCACATAGGAACAGACCAAGGGAGTTCAATCAACGACTTCTTGTTCAAACAACACTAACCCAAGCAATCCACAACATGACCCCACTGCACACCTCCAAGTCCCAGACAGAGGCCACCATATAGTTCTACATGGAAAACACGCAGGATAAGCTATTTAATCACAAAAAATAGATAACTAGTGAAAAGGTTACTATTCATCATAGAAAGACCATGAGGGGCCCACACCGTGATTCAAAATCTCATCATCTTGATTGCACCGTTGTGATCCCTTCCAATAAACACACGATATAGTCTACCTGTTCGCCCAAAACAGGCCCAAACCATATGTAAATGTACAAAACCAGCCTCATGGGACCTGCACCTTAGGATTTGTCCCATCGCCCAAATTATATCTTGATACTTCCTCTTTACCATCAGAATCACAACTCCACTGACTACACATCAATTAGATGCTCTGTGCAGATGTTTTTGATGGTAGAAGATTAGCAATTGTAAAATATTATTATTATTTCAATGATTCATGGTTTTGGGCTAAAAAACCAAATCATATAATTTCCTAAACATTTTCATAGGTATATTCTCGATTTAATGATTTTATCAATGTAAATAGTTCGCAAATTGGACTTTTGGTTTGTGAGTTACAGCGATTTAAAGAACCCTCAGAAAAATCTGGCCGGACCACCCCCTGTCTCACCAGAAACCACCACACAGAAGCCAGAATCCACCATGCCAGAGCCAAAATCCATTTTATCAGACCCGGAAATCACCGTTATGCCCCCACCCTTGCCTAATTCAACTATCTCCCCCACTGGAATTCGGCCTTACTACCAGAAATCTTTTTCGGACCACAGGGAGCACCCTAGTGCTCAAAATTCAGATCTGAATCATGTTTTGGAATGCTCGGGACCCGAACTACACCGCTTTATGAAAAAATGAATCAAAATTACATATAAACTAGATTATATATTTTAATACTCCAAAAACCTATCTCGTGGGTGAAACACAAATGTTCGAGCCTAGATCAATGCTATAAACCGGCCACTGCAGGATCCGGGAGCGTCTGCCGTTTGAATCAGAGCTCGTTGGTTCTTTGTTTTCTCCAGTTGGGTGTTCTTCAGAGATACGGATGAGGAATGAGGATGATCCTATGTGGTGCGCAATGAATAACAATAATGTGTGTTGATTGATTTTATTTTAATTAATTAATTAATTAATTAATTCAATAACCATCTAAACTCCTGACCAAACCTCCCGAAAGAGAGAAGTTTAGGTCTCCCCTAGGCTAAACGTGACATTATGAACTCCACCACACACCCAAAATTTTGATCCGAGACTCCATTTAGGAGTTATTCGAGTTCACTTCCATAAATAAAATAATTTATTTATTTACAAAAACACCATCAGTTACATATACTACACTAGATCCACACCCGCAAAGGTTATACCCCACTTAGGGTAAACTGCACACTCCAGACGTATCCACGCCCATCGATTTCTGATCCTTGCTACATTTTAGGAGATAAATTGTCTCTTCCATGTGTATAGTATAAAAAACCATAATATTTTTATAAAATTTATTTCTGGGCAAATCGAGCCTCAGAATCGCACGTTGTCTTCATGCCTTGCTCTGGAATCATTCTTAAACTTATTTTAAAGTCTGAAATTGAAAAACCTGAGTCGCTACATCCTCCCCACCTTAGGAATTTTCATCCCCAAAAATCAAAAAGCATGTGGAAATGAAACTTAACTCTAGATTGGGGTTTCCACACCAGTGAATTAACTGAAAACCACAACAAAAAACCACAAATGGTTCTTATTCTTCCAACTTCCACACACTCTGGGAAACCCAATGCCTTTCGCACAAACTCTCAAACACCAACCCCTGCCCCCATACACATATGTCAGAGGGAATCATTCTCTGCACCTTGATAATATCTGCTTTGGGTGGCACAAAATCTCCCTCAATGTTTTAATCACATCACAAAAACACGTCTCGATGGGGGAAGGATCCATCTACCTCATGCATTCAAAGAACATCGAACAACACCAACATAGGTTCTTACCAACGCCACAAAGAATCCACGATAAAGTGAATGAAATGAAAGAGTATCATCTAACAGTGCCTAGAAAAACTAATGAAAAATGTAAAAAGTACACCAAGGGTACCTCGATCCATCCACAGAGCCTTTGGCTCAATGACCTCTATGGTGTACAGTTGTCCATTCCCCCATCCTCCTACTCCCTAAGCTTGTTTTGGATTACCTAGGGTGGTGGTGGTGGAAAATCGTGCCGCCTGCCAAATCTCGCTGCTGCACTAGCTCCATAGCCATGTCCACCACCTGACAGACCTCTAATCATGTTATGTTTTTGTTTCCAAGGAGTCCTATCGACCAAATCCCTCTTAGAAGCACAACAGGTTGGAAAATCTCTAGCAAGATGTCCCCGTCTATCACAGGTGTAAATCCACTTCTTCTACTGCTATCCAAACCCGACATAAGATCTTTGAGAGCCCTAAGCCTAAAATCCACCGTCTTGGGGTCACCTCCTAAAAAATCAAGAACATCCTGACCCTATGCCTACCGTTGGCCACCAGCTACTGAACTAGCTACCGAGATCTCATCTCATGCATGCCCAACACTTACGAGAATAATCTTCTCGTCCAAAATGCTCTCCACCATCAAAGCCCGCTCTAGAACTCTATCATAGGTGGGTAGGCACAAGAAAACCACACATTCATGGATGTCACTGTGCAGGCCCTGCCAAAAGGTCTGATCCCTAAAGAACAGTTCTCAAAACATATCATGGGAGTAGTGAAATAGTTCTCTAAACCTCACTGAGTACACAGTCATACCCTCATAACGAAGCTTCAGAAACTCGTGGATCCCCACTAACCTTAGTATCACTGGATAGAACTCTTCTCTGAAGAGCCACTCAAACTCTACCCACATGAGTATCTCTGTTCCGTGGGAATATTTCACTAGACTCCACCATCTCCCGGTCAAACCATGAAGAAGGCCCGCCGCTAGGGCCACCATCTTATTCGGAGGTCTCCTCACCAGGCAGAA
This sequence comes from Viscum album, assembly GCA_963277665.1. Taxonomy (NCBI): domain Eukaryota; kingdom Viridiplantae; phylum Streptophyta; class Magnoliopsida; order Santalales; family Viscaceae; genus Viscum; species Viscum album. The sequence continues at coordinate 1,498,457,157 of OY728133.1, forward strand.
AACTCGGGTGACTGCTTCGAGCAAGTTATCAGCTTCCTAGGGGTCTGGATGACCACGGTATTGCAAATGTCGCTACCTATAAAAATCATATAGTGCAATTAACTTGCGCGTATCCTCTTCCAACACTGCTAGCACAACTAGTAGCTTGACATATGTTGTCTCAACAGGAGGACCATCTAGAGGTCCAGACTTATATCATGTACCCTTCTCCAAAGCCTCTACTCGGGGTGGATCGTCACCACAATCATGCATCATGACCCTCACTTTTTGGCATCATGGAGGCATCCTTAAATTCATTCAAGACGCACCATGGTCAAAGAGTGTAATTGGGGAGCTGACTCAATAAGAAAAAGGAAAACCCAAAACCCCGTCATATATGATGCATTTACTATTATTTTTCAGTGACTTGTTTCATAATGTCTCAAGTCTAAAGGTAGGTTATCTGAGTCTTGGTGAATGGGTAAATCGGTAGTCGCACCAACACAAGTGTCCCTGGCCTCAAAGCTGAACATGAAACATTCTAATATTTCCACTATGAAACCCAAACCAAACTCATAGCTAGATCACCTACACTCAGAGCTCCCAATGGTGGAAAATCATTTTATACCAATCCATAATGATCCTCCCTAACGGGGTCGAGATGCAACTCCACAAGCCAGCCTCTAATAGACCAGGGGCTAGTGACTAGCACCGAGTAGTATATCATACACATGAGAGGCATTATCTTATGGTAAGTATACACATGCACCCACATACACCTCTTTGAAACAATGTATATATATATATAAAATGAAAATAAATTCATACATACATCTAACCCACAACCAGGATACAACAAAATTAAAAAAGAGAAAATACATGGCCCACCAGAAGAAATCAAAAAAAGCGTCCAACTAGATCCGATGGAAGGGATCACTGTCAAAAGAACCCACCATAAAGCATCTTGGTACAACTTCAGTAAACACCCTGGTGGGTCAAGCTCACTAATAACTGCTTGCTCCGGGTACTCCTGGGACTTCTTCAAAAGGATTTTGATCTGCACAAGACACAATACATGTGTGGGAAAAGATTTTGAAGGGGTGTGTATAAATATTCTCAATAGGATCCCTAAAAACTCCAAAATAAAAGAGAGTAACTGAAATGAAATAGCCAGCTCATCTCAACCAGAGGGAACCCAAACAAGAGAGAAACTCCATATCGAGACCATCCTCAGCTAAAAACAACTAGTTATCTCAACTCAGGTATATTCCCACACATATACCATGAGAATATAGATATACTCATCTCAGGCACCATGCCTCATGTGGTTCAGACCTCATAACCAGTGACATGTTCTATTCAAATATCTAAGGCTTAAAAAAACTCGGAGAACTCACTCCAAGAGATCTTTTTTCCTTGATGTCAATCGTCTAAGAGATACACAATATTGGGCATCACACCTCCATCCAATATGTACCATCTGAGAGAACACGCCCATCAGACATCATCACTAAGAACACCATGTGGAAATATAAGAAACACCAAACTCCTCGGATAGGGGATCACTCCAAGGGTCCTCTAGGGGATACATGAACCCACTCTGGTAACTCTAAGATCTCAAAGATAGAGTATCACACCCCGAATCTGATGGGGGATACCAAAACCCGATCTGACGGTCCACAGAACACATCACTCATATAGGGGATCATCGCCTCTACAAAGGTGGTCAGGAAGATGTCAGAAACCCCATCTGATATAACTGGTGAAGTAGGGGATCAAAATGACCATACTACAAACCCTACAGAAACCACACACTGAGTAGGGTACCACATTACTGATGATAATGTAACCCAACGGAAAACCACATGCTGAGTCGGGAATCATATACCTAACGATACAACAAACTTACTAATATGATACACTATATAGGGGAACATATTCATGATGATACCTCAATCCCTAAGACGTTTTCCTTCTAGATAGGGTATCTCCTCCTGTCGATAAGAGGTCACAATGATACCAAGAACCCGATCTAGGGAAGTGAAGCTAGAGGACCCTGCTCCAGTCTCACTGGAGGGATACCACAACTCTATCTGAAATCATCCTATATATGGGATCAAATACTTATAATAGTGTTGCAATGCCACACAAACCCTCATAGGAACAAACCAAAGGAGTTCACTCATCCATTGTCGGACCGAACACCACTAACCCAAGATATGCACAATGTCCCCACACTGCACACCTCATTGTCCTAGACTAAGGCTACCATCATGTTCTACGAAAAACAAACACACAGGATATGATATTTACACACACAAAAATGGACAACTGGTGAAATAGGTACTATTAACCATATCAAGCTCTCAAGGAGCCCACAACTCTATTTATAATCTCATCAAGTGGATCACACATTTTAAATCCCTTTGAAAAAACTCATGAGATTGTCTACTCATGTGTCCAAAATAGACAATAGACAGAAAAGTCTCATTTTTCTGTAAATGGCCCAAACCAGCCTTGTGGGACCTACACCCTTCTCCTAATCCCGTAACCCGAAATCAATATTAAAATATTTTATTTACCATCAGTATCAAAACACCACTGATGGGGCGGCATTGAGATGCTCTGTGCAGAAGTTATGGCGGGTCAAAGAAGAATAATAATAAAATATTATTATTATTCCAAAGTTTCATTCCCTAGGCCACAAACCCACCTCATAAAATTACTTAAATATTTTCAAAGGTTCCATCTTGATGAAAGGATTGTGTCGCAGCAAACGGATCTCAAATAAGATTTATGGTTTCCGAGTTATACTGGTTTAAAGAACACCAAGAATCATCTGGCCGAACAACCGCCTGTCTCACTAGAAACCACCACACCGGAGCCAGAATCTGCCATGCTGGAGTAAGAAACTACCACACCACCACTACCCTCACGAGATTGCACCTTTTCCACCATCTGAATCTGGCCTTGCCGCCATAAATCTTTCACGGACCACTAGGAGCTCCCCGGTGGTCCAAATTCAGATATGAAACATGTTTCAGAAAGCTCCGGACCCGAAATACACAGCCTTTATGAATATTTGTACCAAAGAATTGTATAAATGGGTTTTAGGTTTTTAAAACTCAAACCTCTTACCTCACAGGAGAAACAAAGTCATTCGAACTAATATCTATGCTCCAAACTTGTAACTACACTGTCTAGGAGGGTCTGCCATCAGAATCAGAGCACATCAGTGCTTTGTTATCTCGATTTGGACGTTCATCAGTGAAATGGATGAGGAAGGTGGAGGCTCCTATTTTGTGCGCAATGAATAAGAAAGAGGGGTGTTGATTGATTTTAATTTTAATTAATTAATTAATTATTTCAACAACCATTTACGCCCCTGACCAAACATCCTAGTGCGCAGAAGTTTAGGTCGCCCCTAGTGTAAATGCGGAATTCTGAACTCTACTGCACACTCAGAATTTCGATCTGATACCCTGTTCATGAGTTATTCGAGTCGACGTCCATAAATTAATTAATTCATTTTTTTATGAAAAAAACCCCAGTCACATTTTCTACTGAAAACCCTCACCCGCAAAGGATATACCCCGCTGAGGATAAACAACACACTACAGATGCAACCGCACACTCAGATTTCTGATCCAAGCTGCTTTTTGAGATATACCTCATATCCTCCAACTTTATATTATAAAAAACATAATATATTTAAAATATTTATGTTTGGGCACATAGGGCCTCAGAATCGCACCTCATCTTGACACATTGCTCTGGAATCATTCATAGGAATATTCCAATGTCTCGCAAGGAAAAACCCAAGTCACTATAGTATATTTAAGAAATTCATTTATCAAGACCCCTTCATCATTTTATATTAAGGATATACATGATTTAAAGTTATTCCATCGTCAATACTTCCCGATAAGAAAACCTATTTTGATGGAACTTCTACAATTATTACTTAATTTCACGTGTACACTATCTTTTTTTAAAGAAACCAGTGTACTTATTTAGTCATTATTTTTAATAAAAAACTTCTTGGTTTTCTTCTGATTTTATATAATGGATTTTTCCCTTTTTTATTTTAAAGGCTCAATACCATTTTCCTTAAAACCACACCAAAATATTTTATTGATAACATTTCATAAATAATTATCATATATATTTTCAGTTCTACTTGACATAACATACCACGATAAATTCCTATTTTACCTTCTGAATGTCCATATATATTTTAGATCCTTTATTTTATGGAAACTGTTATGATATTCCAATTTTTTATGCTTTATGTCATGATTATTGTACCCAATTATTTCCATGTGTAACCCTTAGGTTTATGTAATATTGATTGTGTATTATTGATTTTGTTGAAACTATATTCATGAAATGTTAATAAGGGTACACCCATATTGATCTCCAATGCACACTATGGAAAAAATGGGTATTTGCGATGGGGGTCCGTCGCAAATCACCCGTTACGGAAAACGCTGTCGCAACAACAATTATTTGCGACATGGATCCTTCCCATCGCAAATAATACTCCGTATATTTGTAAAAGATTTTAAAAAAAGTAATTGAGACGGGCCCCGTCGCAACAGTTATTTGCGACGGGCCCGTCGCAAATAGTAATTTCGACGGGCCCCGTCGCAATTGCTTTAAAAAAAAATAAAAACTATTATTAAATTATTTTAATGGATATAATAATAATACTATTTGCGATGGGCATAATATCCCGTCGCAAATACTTTAAAAAAATTATTAAAAAAATATTAAAAAATTATTTTAATTAATATAATAAAAATCCAATTAAAATTAAAAAAATAAAAAATAATAAAATATTAATAAATGATTTTAATTAATATAATAATAGAATTATAATTAAAAAATTAAAATAATAAATTATTAATAAATTATTTTAATTTATATAATAATAATAGAATTATAATTCAAAAATATAAAATGATAGAATATTAATAAATGATTTAATTAATATAATAATATTATAATTATAATTCATTAATAAAAAAATATTAATAAGTTATTTTAATTAATATAAAAATAATAGAATTATTTTACTTTAAAATATTAAAATAAATCAAATATTACAAAAAATATAATTAAATTATAATATTATAAAATTTTAATATATATATAAATTTTAATATTATAAAATATAAATAATATTATTATTCATATTAATATTGTTATTTCAAAATATAATATTATTAATATTTTATAATGAGACAGAAACTACGAATAGAAAAAAATTCATATTTTGATTTAACAAACTTTATAACATAAAAACAAACTCTAATCTGAAGGAGGGGGGAGGGGGAGGGGGGGATCTGTAGATGCTGGTGGAGGAAACTCCATCCCTAAAGCATGAGTGAGTCGGCGCATGTACTCCATCTGCTCCTGGTGCTGCTGCTGCCACCGACTCATCTGCTCCTCGTACAACTGCTGCTGGCGTCGACGCTCCTCCTCATGCTGCTGCTGTTGCTAAAACATCCGGTCATTCTCCTATCGGAGACTCTCTATCAATGCAGTCTGAGATTGCAACTGATCCTCATACTGTGTAGCAGAAGAAGATACACGAGCTCCTCTTGAGCTGGACGCCGACATCGCACCACTGCCATAATAATCTCCGGGAGTCAGTCGAGAGCTAATACCAACTACCCGACCCTTCTCGAAGGCATACTGGGTGGCCTGCATCCATGTCGCCTCATCAAACTGACGCCCAGTGGTCTGATCTGATGACTCGGCCTGACTCTCAGGCCGGGTCTGTGATGCTGCGGCCTCATATGACTCCTGTAGTTGCAATTTAAAATTAAAATTGTGAATATATTATATGCAGTTAATTTTTAAACTTGAAAACAAATAATACTGACCACGATGTGATGCTGAAGATCACCTCTGAGCTCCCCAGTAGCAGGATCACTATACATCCTCTGATATACGTCGTACTCCGTAATGTCAGGGTGCTCGACAGCCTATAATAATAAAAAATAAACTGTTAATATTTATAGTAATATAAAATATTTATAAATAATGTACGTACCAGATGCTGTCTATGAGTACTGAAGGAACGACTCCCAGCTCGATGAGTCACCTCCTGTCTCCCCCGATTCTTCCTCCCTACCGATGATCTCTTCTGAAAGGCACCACTCAACCAGTGCGCACATAATCCATCCCATACATGGGATGAAATTTACTCTGGTCGGTGTGCTCTACATGACTCGTCAAAATCTGACACTCCTACTTTCTTCATGGATGCTTTTTTAAATTTGTGCAAAAATTGACGCAAGCGATCACACATGGCCACCTCCCATGGCTTGTGGATGGTGTCACGCCTGGTATCCTCGATCGGATACTATAAACCCTACAAATAAATCAAAATATCAAGTTAGAATTGAATTAATTTTCAAAATAAAAATTATTTATTTACATACGTACCAACCAATGTCCGAACATGGCCTGCTGCACATCAATGGGAATCTGCTCCCATGTGGTCCACGACTGAGAGAAATAGTTGCACAAAATAACGCTGCCCTGTCCGAATTCTATATGAGGAAAACTGTAAAAATAATAAACATTTATTATGTGAATATATTAATGAAATCTTAGTCAAATCCACAGATTATCACACAGGTTATCACACCTCCGTGTGCGTGGATCAAACCCAAGACGTGGACGTCGCTCGGGGACGGGGTCAGGAATCATCCATCGTTCAAGACCACGCCCCTTTCACATACTCCCTGGAGCACCTGCAGGCTGAGGGTCATCTGCCAGCTACTCATCCGCATCGAAACGCAGGTCAGCATCCGCCAACTCACGAAATGTCTCGTCGTCCATATGAAACAGAAAATGTTAATGTTGTTAGAAAATAATTGATAATTACTATTATATATATATATATATATATATATATATTATGATTGTATATAACTACCATGGAATTCTATCAGTGTTCATATTCCTCATCATCTTCATATATGTCAATGTCATCTTCATATTCCTCCTCAACATCATCGATATCCATTCGAGTTCCAGTTGTTTCATCTCTTACCATTTCAAATTCATATGTGACATCATTAACATCATCGTCATCACCGACTCTTAAATGTGGGGTGTCGTCATCTATACTCATGTCTCTTTGTAAAAAAGATTGATTTTGATGACTCTCTTGAAAAACTTCAATTCTTTGGACATCAGTGAAAGCACATTCACTTTGACTAAACTGATTGTCTCAAATTTTGATTTTAATTACACTCCACCAATCAGTCAAGTTTCTTGATGTAGCACAGTACTTTGCGTAATAAACTTGATGTGTCTATTGAGCCAATAAGAATGGTTCATTTACTGTGATAACACTTTTACATTTAATATCGATGATTCCATGAGTCGGATGAACACGTACGACTCTCTCTGTATCCAACCACCGACATTTGAACATGGTTATGTAATGTTGTCCAAGATAACAGAGTTCAATGATTTCATCAAGTATGCCATAAAAGTCAACTTCATTTTCTCGATGATGAGATCCTCTAAAGCTAAATCCACTGTTAATTGTTTTTTTCGATTCCCCATATGCATGTGTCTGAAATCGAAATCCATTCACCACATATGCATTATAAGTTTTAACAAATTTGGAAGGTGGGTTACTCAATATACACAGCCGTTTTTCAATTTTATCAGCATGACGAGACACCTGAAAAGTTGTGAAATAATTATCAATATAGTAGTCTATACATTGAACGAGTTTCTAAAAGATAAAGAATTTATGTTACCCGTTTTTGAAACCACTGAGAGAAATTTTTCAGTCGGCGTTCTTCGAGAGCAGCTGCTGTAATTTGTGGAATTTGATTCTTGATATGATTATCATACAACCTACAAAAATCAAAGTTATTTACTGTAACATAAATGATAGAATAAGTGATATAAACACTTACAGTACAACTGATGTCATCTCTTCACAGTTGAGCAGAACATATGTATGAGCTCTGTGATGTTCATCTTCCGAAAGCCAGCGTTCATAAACTCCACCAAAACCAAGCTATGGCTGGTTGAAAACAGATAATTGATTGTCGATTTCATCAATATTCCTCTCATTCCGTCCCATTCGGTTGTGTTTTGAAGGATACTCAGATTCAAAATAATGGGAGCAGAAAAAAGATATTTCCTCTTGCAAATAAGCTTCTGAAATAGATCCTTCAACAAATACTTTGTTACATACTTTTCTTTTCAATTTTTGCATGCATCTTTCAAATGGGTACATCCATCGAAACTGTACTGGACCACCACATTTAGCTTCATATGGAAAATGTAACATCAAATGTTCCATTGAGTCGAAGAAAGACGACGGAAATATTTTTTCCAGTTTACATATAATTACAACAACATCTTCTTCAAGTTTTCATAGAGCATCATAATCTGCTGTAGCCGCACAAATTTCCCGAAAAAAATGAGTCATGTCTGTTATGGAATACCAAATCATAGAATTCAACAGACCTCTTAATCCAATGGATAGAAGTATTTCCATTATAACATGACAATCATGACTTTTTAATCCAGTAATATGACAATTATTTACACATCTACCCAAATTGGAAGCACATGCATCTGAAGTCTCAAATCTGCAATCCACTGACAAAATAATAAACGGTTTTCTTTAAACAGTGTATAAGCTTCTTTTGGTTTCAGTAACCTTTCTGTTCTGACATTCTCCATATGCCATGACATCATTGTCGTTGTATTATTAGACATGAATAAACGCTGAAGTCTGGATGTAAGCGGAAAATATCTCAACTGTTTTAGAGGAATCAAACCTGACTTCCCATGTTTTTCTTCTTTATATCTCAGTTGCCCACATGTGGGACAACTATCCAATGACTCATTTTCCCAGAATACAAAATGCAGTCATTTGAACATGCATGAATCTTCTGACAAGTAAGTCCCAAATTTCGAACTAGCCTCTTACTCTCATAGTAATTTGCAGGCAAAACATTTCCTTCGGGTAACAGTGTATTAAGCAAAGAAAATATATGTTCAAAACAGGTGTTTTACATTCCGTTATCTGATTTGATAGCCATAAATTTTTCAACTACTTCTAATTTTCTCATCTTACAGCCAGGATATAATTCATCCTCAGCAGACCTCAACAACTCATAAAATTCAGACGGTGCCAACTCCGGATTTGAAGCTATATCAGCCAGAGTTTCTTTATGTTGAACAGATGAACCTGCAACATCATGTACTAAATCTTGAAACCGAGATGGATCCGAAATCAAGTTGGTATCAACTGATCTGGAACTGCATTCACCGTGTTGATACCAAAAAACATAATCTGGTTGAAAACCAAAACGCAAGAGATGTCCCCCCACTTTGTCAGACGTGTCAAACATTCTCAATGAACATTTTCTACAAGGGCATTTTATTTTTCCTTATGAAACAAATTCTGGATTTGATGCCGCAAATGATAAAAAAGTCTCCACACCCTCTACATATACTGGATTTAAACCAGAACCGTTTGGATTTCTACGTTGATTTATCCATATGCGGTCACCTAATAATGATTTTTGACGACCTTGTTGTTCCATATTTTTCTATAAAATATAAAAGCATTACTGGTTTTGAATAATTTGTTAAAAAAAACACTCAAGCAATGATAATTATAGAGTTTACATCATACACGACTGACACAAACTTTTTATTGAGATAGACCTAAAAATTGACCTTTTAAGAATTGAATATGTTCAGAATAAAGCAAAACCTTTTACAAATATTGATAATTTTAATATTATATAAATTTTTTATTATTTTCATAGTACTAATATTATTTTTTCATAAATATTAATTATATAATAATAACATTATTATATTATTAGTATATTTTATTATTGATAATTATTACTAATTATTGATAATTATTTGTAATTATTACTAATTATTGGTAATTATTACTAATTATTGGTAATTATTACTAATTATTGGTAATTATTATTAATTATTACTAATTATTGGAAATTATTGGTAATTATTGGTAATTATTACTAATTATTTATAGTTAGTACTAATTATTGGTAATTATTTCTAATTATTGATAATTATTCCTAATTACTGGTAATTATTCCAAATTATTACTATAATAATGTAATAATGTTATTATTCATAATTATTGGTAATTATTCCTAATTATTGGTAATTATTCATATAATTACCAATAATTAGGAATAATTACCAATAATTAGGAATAATAACATTATTAGTATATTTTATTATTAATATTAAAATAATATAATTTTCTATATTATATAAAATTCTCCATTCATCTGTTTGTTTTCTGTCTCCACATGCAAATATTAAATGTGGAGACAGAAAACACACAGATTAAAAGAGAATTGTATATAATATAAAAAATTATATTATTTTAATATTAATAATAAAATGTACTAATAATGTAATAATGTTATTATTCCTAATTATTGGTAATTATTCATAATTATTGATAATTATTTCTAATTATTGGTAATCATTACGAATCATTACTAATTATTGGTAATTATTCCTAATTATTGGTAATTATTTCTAATTATTGATGATTATTCCAAATTACTGGTAATTATTCCTAATTACTGGTAATTATTCCTAATTATTACTAATTAGTGGTAATTATTGGTAATTATTACAAATTATTATCAATTATTGCTAATTATTGGTAATTATTGGTAATTATTGGTAATTATTACTAATTATTGGTAATTATGGATAATTATTACTAATTATGGATAATTATCGGTAATTATTACTAATTATGGATAATTATTGGTAATTATTTCTACCTAATGGTAATTATTGGTAATTATTTCTAACTAATGGTAATTATTGGTAATTATTGGTAATTATTGGTAATTATTAATAATTATTGCTAATTATTACTAATTATTACTAATTATTGGTAATTATTACTAATTATTACTAATTATTGGTAATTATTATTAATTATTACTAATTATTGGTAATTATTATTAATTATTACTAATTATTGGTAATTATAATTAATTATTACTAATTAGTGATAATTATTACTAATTATTAACAATTATTACTAATTATTGGTAATTATTGGTAATTATTGGCAATTATACATAATTATTGGTAATTATTACTAATTATTACTAATTATTGACAATTATTTATAATTTTTACTAATTTTTACTAATTATTACTAATTATTGGTAATTATTATTAATTATTACTAATTATTGGTAATTATTATTAATTATTACTAATTATTGGTAATTATTATTAATTATTACTAATTATTGGTAATTATTATTAATTATTACTAATTAGTGACAATTATTACTAATTAGTGACTGTTATTACTAATTATTGGTAATTATTACTCATTATTGGTAATTATTGGTAATTATTACTAATTATTGGTAATTATTGGTAATTATTACTAATTATTGGTAATTATTGGTAATTATTACTAATTATTACTAATTATTGGTAATTATTACTAATTATTACTAATTATTAGTATTTATTACTAATTATTGATAATTATCGGTAATTATTACTAATTATGGATAATTATTGGTAATTATTACTAATTATTGATAATTATTTGTAAGTATTACTAATAAGTGATAATTATTACTAATTAGTGATAATTATTACTAATTATTGGAAATCATTGGTAATTATTGGTAATTATTACTAATTATTGATAATTATTACTAATTATTACTAATTATTGGTATTTATTACTAATTATTGGTAATTATTACTAATGATTACTAATTATTGGTAATTATTATTAATTATTACTAATTATTGGTAATTATTATTAATTATTTCTAATTATTGATAATTATTATTAATTATTACTAATTAGTGACAATTATTACTAATTAGTGACAATTATTACTAATTATTTGTAATTATTACTCATTATTGGTAATTATTGGTAATTATTACTCATTATTGGTAATTCTTGGTAATTATTACTAATTATTACTAATTATTGGTAATTATTACTAATTATTACTAATTATTAGTAATTATTACTAATTATGGATAATTATCGGTAATTATTACTAATTATGGATAATTATTGGTAATTATTACTAATTAGTGATAATTATTTGTAATTATTACTAATTATTGGTAATTATTACTAATTATTGGTAATTATTATTAATTATTACTAATTATTGGTAATTATTGGTAACTATTACCAATTATTGGTAATTATTGGTAATTATTACTAATTATTACTAATTATTGGTATTTAGTACTAAATATTACTATTTAGTACTAAATATTGGTAATTCTAATTATTTGTAATTATTACCAATTATTTTTAATTATTAGTAATTATTACCAATTATTGTTAATTATTAGTAATTATTACTAATTATTGTTAATTATTACTAATTATTACTAATTATTACTAATTATTACTAATTATTACTAATTATTGGTAATTATTACTAATTATTACTAATTATTTGTAATTATTTGAAATTATGACTAGTTATTTGTAATTATTGGAAATTATTACTAATTATTGGCAATTATTACTAATTATTGGCAATTATTACTAATTATTGGCAATTATTACTAATTATTGGCAATTATTACTAATTATTGACAATTATTACTAATGATTCGTAATTATTACTAATTATTACTAATTATTGGTAATTATTGGTAATTATTACTAATTATTCCTAATTATTGGTATTTATTACTAATTATTAGCATTTATTCTTAAGTATTGAAAATTATTACTAATTATTCCTAATTACCATTAACTATGAACAATGAATACTAATAATTTAAATTTATTAAGTAACAAAACAATGTAAACATAATTATAACTAATTAAAAATAATTGAAACTAATAAAAAATATAAAATAAATATTAAATTAAAATGAACATAAATACCTTCAAAATTGATCTGAGGTTGATCTCTGAGCGTTGTTGAAAACTTCAATATCAACTCCGGAAAAAAAAAGTAAACTTCAGAAACGCTGATCTCTAAAAATAGAGTTTTGAGAGAAGAAAAAGATGGAGTTTGAGAATGAATGAAAAATAACGGATGGGGGGGGGGTATTTATAGGTTAGATTATTTGCGACGGGTCTATTTGCGATGGGATACCCGTCGCAAATAGTATTAGTTGCGACAGTACCCGTCGCAAATACCTTAGCTCTCATTTATCACGGTCAACGGTTAAATAGTTATTTGCGACGGGTCCCGTCGCAAATATTAACCTGCCGACAGACTATTTGCGACGGGAATATACCCCCGTCGTAAATAGCTTTTACCGCCGCCGGTATTTGCGACGGGGGTATATTTCCGTCGCAAATAGCTTTTACCGCCGCCGGTTATTTTTGACGGGGTAAGCTAGCCCGTCGCAAATAACTTTCTAACAGGACTATTTGCGATAGGATTTATTCCCGTCACAAATAACCCGTCACAAATACCCATTTTTTCCGTAGTGACATTGGTTAAGTTGAGTCTCATGAGACATTATGTGTGATGGCTGTGGTGGCTAGCCTTGGATTGTTCTACCAAGTGTGACGGTCTTGGCAGTTAGCCTTGGATTTTGCTACCATCTGAAAAGGTCTTGGATGTTATACTTGAGATAAGCTAAATTAATGTTTTATATTGCATTCACATTATTATGAATCCATGTTTATATGGTTCTATATTTATATGTTATGATTCAATATGATACATTCCTTTTTTATATCATCATGTTATGAGTTCTATCCCATGTGTTAATGCATTGTTCTTATTTTTATTTCCTTATGGGGATATTTAGGTCACCCTTTGTTAATGTATTCCCAAAGGTACGCTCTGTATATGTTTAAGCATAATGGAATTTAGGATATCAATTTGAATATTAAATAAATAAATTTGGTATTAATTTCCATGTTTTCAGTATTCAGTACCTCGTCTTCCAAGACACTAGACTTTACGATCCTTGGATTCTACTCTGATGTATAATTATGCTTAAAATCATGTAATGTTATATAAAAAATTACAATGTTACTATAGTTTGTATGAGAGGATGGTCTAGTTATTTTTAACAATTAGGAATAGGGAACATTTGTAAGAACCTTATGGAAGAGACTATATATAAGAAAATATAACTAAATTTTGGTAAGTATAGAGTAAGTGATTTATCAAGAAAATGCATACCTATATGGATACAAATAGTTAGATGTGGATCCTTAATAGATGTATTTAGTGGTAATTCCCAATAAAACCGATTTGAGCAAGACTCCAACAGGACCTGGTGCATGACAACATGCATTTCTGCACTATTGGTTTCACACTCCTCGGGGATATTATTTGGTAAATTCATGAGGTTGGTACAAAAAATTATTATGGGAATGAAAAAACCCATAAGTATATAAGTTAAGGAATTGATCAAGGATAACATAGATTTAAATTAGGAGAATACAAATTTATTATATTCATATCATTTACAAGTTTATCCTCTTATGTTCTATGATTCCATTTTTATGCTCAATATGTAAGTAATAAATCCCTCTAATTGAATTCTCTTGGTATTAGTTAAGGTAGTGAAATAAAAGAATATGTTCCAACCAGCAATGCGATAGGGAATGTGAAGATTTCCCTAATGATATCCAAATATGAGGGAAATGGGTGCTCAAAACATTATGATAATACTTTCTTAGCTAGATCATGTTATGAACAATAAATTGATTCATGAGGAAAACCCTCCTCCTCCAAGGAAAGACCAAGTTTCCATAGAATAATATATGGGGAAAAAGCCTCCCATGATTAATGGATCTTCCAATTCCCTCATTATAGAACAGTGGATTAACTCCATTGAAAAGATATTCGTTGTTTTCTAATGCATAAAAGAAGTGAAATTCGTACTAGTGTTATATAATATTGATGGGTAAGCTGATCAGTGGTAGAAACTAATCATGAATATGATGTTCTATGATTAAATTGATTCCATGCATTGAGAGGAATTCAAGAGAATGTTTTAAATAAATATTTTCCCTATACCCTCGATCTTTAGATAGAAAGACAATTCCTTAGACTAAATCATAAGGAAGTTGAGTCCATCGAGGTGTCTGAAGAAACATTACAAGGCATTCAATGTATGCCTCTATATTTTTTTGAACACCAAGAGCAAGGTGGATCGCTTCTATAGTAGACTAAAGAAGTGTCTACGAAATGAGTTGGAAATTGAAGACTTAAACAGTTATGAGGAGATTATATGTTGTGCCCGCTAGGTTGAAATGGATATTGGAGACACTCAGTGCTATCGTGGGACCAATGACAATAAGAGGAAAATGGAATATAATCTGGGTAGTCCCAAAAATAAATTTCATGATTGAAATAATCTCGACCATCCCACGTGTAATTTTTTTGGAAGAAGCATCTTGGGAACTGTCTTAACAGCACAAGGAATTGCTTAAAATGTGGCAAGATGGGACATCTATCTAAAAAATACCGACAGGATATGAAGAATCCCACAAATTTGGAAGACTAAAGGAAGGGTCAGATCAACACATAGCATGTAGTGTGGTGTTACAACTTCAAGGAGTATGGGAATTATTCGAACATTTTCTCTAAGATGAGGGTTGTTAGTTGAAATCAACAGCAACCTACAATGTAACAAGGGATTTGGATATAACTACTACTGAGGTGGATCCAAAAAACAATGTGGTTATTGGAATTATAGTTACTCATTCATGAATAGAGAACATACTATTTGATTCTAATTCTGTTCATTCTTTTATATCTAGCATGTTTAGTAGAACTATTCAAACACCACCTCAAAATTTGGAGTATATTTCATATTTAAAATCAACGAGTGGAGAAATTATTGCGTCCATGGTTTATTACTCCCCCGCAGTTAACGTTTGTAGACTAAACCTCTTATAAAATCATTCCACACTTCATTTAGTAGAGTTTGACGCTATCTTGGGCGTGGATTAGCTATATTTATACAAATCCAAAATCAAATTTACGGAAAGGTAGATCAATCTTCGCATCCTGAAGTATCCTCCAATTCTCTACAGGTGTATAGAGGAAGATGAATCTCTTTTAGAATTAGTGACTCATGTGTGTATATTAATTCCTTATGAGAAATCATGTCTAGCTCAAATAATTGAGACATATGAGGGAATCATGCTTGAAGACATGCCCATCATGAGTGATTACACTGATGTATTCCCTAAATAGATGCATGGGATTTTTACTGATTGATAGGTTGAGTTCTAAATTGAACATATTATTGGATCTCCACATATATCAAAGACACCTTATATAATGGACACTATAGTGATGGAGGAGTTGAAGAAGCAGTTACTGGATAATCTAGAGAAGGGTGTCATACACCCGAGTTCTTGGCCATGGGGTTCTCTAGTCCTCTTCATCAAAAAGAATGATGGATCAACGTAGTTATGTATAGATTATCATGAGCTCAATAAAATCATGATAAAGAACTAGTATCAACTACCTTATATTGATGACGTGTTTTACCTTCTTCGAGGGGACAATTATTTCTCAATGGTAGACCTTTAGTCAGGTTATCACCATTTAAAGGTGAGGAAGGAAGACAATCCCAAGAATTCCATTCTAATGAGGTATGGACACTATGAGTGAATAGTTGTTTCTTTTTGAATCACTAATGTTCTATAAATTTTCAATGATTTAATGAATATAGTCATCGATGGTACATCGACAAATATTTTGTCATCTTTATTGGTGATATTCTGATATACTCCAAGAGCAAGGAGGAACATGAGGAGAAATTGAATACTGTGTTAAATACATTGTGAAGGGAAAATAAATATGAAAAGTATAAAATATGTGAGTTCTAGATGAAGGAAGTATCATTCATGGGGCATTTTATCACCAACAAAGGGGTATATGTGGACTCTTA
Organism: Viscum album; assembly: GCA_963277665.1. Taxonomy (NCBI): domain Eukaryota; kingdom Viridiplantae; phylum Streptophyta; class Magnoliopsida; order Santalales; family Viscaceae; genus Viscum; species Viscum album. The sequence continues at coordinate 1,498,474,089 of OY728133.1, forward strand.
CAAGACAAAGGTGATTGAAGAGTGGCCCAGGCCATCAACGCCACAGTTTTTGGGGTCTAGGTGCATATTACTATCAATTTTTAAGAACATTTCTTGATTTTAATACCCAAGGACCAAGTAGACATAGAAGGGATTAATGTTTGTTTGGACTAAAGAATGTGAAGAATACTTTAAGTAGTTGAAAAAGAGGCCAATCACTTCGCCAGTACTCACACTCCCAACAAGTGGAGATCTCTTTGTGTAACACCCTAGGTAAATAAAGAATATAAAATTTTCATATTTATCCATATTTTTGAATAAAATTTTAATATTAATTTAAAGGAAACGCTATGGTCGATGGCGTACCCAATACGCAACACTGAGTTTCTTTGAAATCTTACGTTGCACTCTAATATTAAAATAATATTATTTTAAATGGTAGTTAATGCCCAGCCGTTGTAATAGTGGAAATGAAAATAACTACTAAAAGATGATTATATATGTTTGTCAAATATTTTAACTTTTTTCCAATAAATGTTAGACGCTTAAAATGCGAATGAATCCAATTTTAAGCATAAATCTTCAAATATTCATTAAGAGGTCGATTAACAACATTTTGATGAAGAACCATTTTTTAAATATACTTTTGAAGATTTTATATGTTATATTTGACAAATAAAATCCTTCTTTAGAATCTGGACATCAAAATTTACATTGTGTGAATTTTTGTTATTTTTTCGATAAAGATCAGTTTTAGTGAAAATATTGTATTTTAATTCTAAACCACTTTTAGTCTGATTTATTTATGTTAATAGATTATCTTTTGAATTGTTTTTAAAGTGAAATTAGAATATATTTTTACCATTAAATACAATGGTGGTCATTGGAATTAATTTAACTTTGAAATTGGACTTAAACTTGTGTCAATCTTTTAACAGATATTGTTTCATAACAACACGCTATTTGTTATGACAGCGAGAATTAATTATTAAATTAATTAATTAAACTTTTATGTTTGTAATTTTTTAAAATAGACATCATTTTTGAATTTTGGAATATCAATTATAGCTTAGGGTGAATTTTTGGTATTTTTCAGTAAAAACTTCAATTTATGATGAATAGTGAAACCACTAAGTGGTAGTTAAAGAAACTGATTTTTTGTTTAAATGAAACTTTAACACTTCTGTGATTTTATTTTAAAAAATCCGACATAAATGGTTTTCATTAGGATGTAAAATGTGGTTCAATAAGATTAAAATAATTTTTTTGGTGAATAGTATCTTTTATGTTTTATTAATCTCGATTAAAGGTAATTAGTGTAATTTATAGTAAAAATAATGTTTTAATAATATGAAATGACCTAGAAAAATGTCTTACCCTTATTTTATGTGTCATGGATGACCAAAAAAATCCATGGGTCAACTCGGGGACCCCCTGGAGCCACATTGGTTGGAAAATTACATTAATAACTTTTTATTTAAAGTTAAAATTAAAATGTCACCAACATGTAATGTTTTACTAAAACAATTTTTACATGGGGTTATACAAGTCATTTTTTTGACTATAAATATCCATTAGAAATATGAAGATATTTACTACATAATAGTATTTTTTTTATAATTTTTCGACATTAAATAAATTAATTTATTTATGACACCGTGATGATGCAGTGATTACCTCATTAATAAACGATTTAAATAAAATGAAACGATAATGTAAAATTTAAGACATAAACTTGTCCAAAAACTATTGGATGAGTATATTTAGAACCCTTATGACTTTATCCTAGAAATATAACAATGTGGGACCTTTAAAATCCGAAACTCAATTTAATATAAAGTAACATTTCATTACATTCCAAGCAGTTCCCTCCTCCCTCTTATAAAAGGCCCCACCTCTACCTCCTTAACAACACCTCTAAAGCCATTGGCTCAGCCATCATCTGCTCATTTTGTCTCTCCAAATCCCTATATTACTCTTATAATCCTCACTTTGGGCAGAATTCTTTTCAAGGAAGCCTTTGAGCTCAAATCAAAAAGAGTTACCTGATTTAATGGTAAAGTCTTCCCTTGTGTTCTTTTGTTTTATTTTGCTTCTCCAACCCCCTAAACTCTTTTTATTTATTTCTTTTGTAACAAAACTATTATCTTAAATATAATAGGATGTTTTTATAAGGATTATTCGAGCTACACTAGCACACACCTCCATCTAATGGTTAAAGAACATAATGTTTCCGTGGATGACGAATCACTGCCTCACGAAGACATGATTGTTCTATCTTCTCATACCACCTCTCATGGTGGCCATTATGAAGGAACTATATTTATTTATTATATATGTTATGTCCACAAATCTGAATACCCTGAGGGGGGGGGGTGAATCAGGTTAAGACTAATTTAAAATTAATTCCCATTCTGATCTTGTTTCGTTGTTAAGCAAAACACTCTTCTCTCTCTTTCATGTTCCACAAAGTAAACAGAAAGTAAAGCATGCACAAGACACATCTATTTTACATGGTTCACCACAAAGGGCTACGTCCAAGGAGAATACGCCAACAAGTTTCCGGTCATACCAATTCCACTAAACTTCACTAGCTGTGGATTACAATGTTCGGGCTAGATCACTTCTAAGCCCATGCTCACTACCTTTACAATGTTTAGGATCACCTCACTACTTCCCCAAGGGTCACTCCCTATTTCTATCTCTCTGGATCACTACTGGTGGAGAGTATCACCTTCTTTCTCTTTCTTTTCTCACTACTCTTGGAAGGAATCCACTCACAGTTTATAGACCTGTAGGTCTCTTCATTTTCATGAAGGAATGCATCTTCCTCTGTAAGTAGATGCTCTGTTGAAGCCCAATTTTCACCCGTAGATGAATATCTATTTGCACTGAAGGTATCAGAAAAACATCCAGCTTCCACGCAGCCTGAAAATCACTGCCGAAACCAAACCTTACTTGGAGCCCAAGTCAACCTCGGCGCGCAAGTATCGGCGCGCAAGTAACAACTGGCGCGCAAGTCCTCCTCAGACATTTGCGCGACTCAAGCTTCCTCAACTCCAAACCTGTGCGACTCGCTTCCTTTTACGCCCAATCCAATATTGGCGTGCAACTCCATACTAGAGCGCAACTTCAAACACTGGCACACAACTATCACCCTGGCACGCAAGTCCCACCTGCGCGAACACACACACCACTTGCGCGACCACCACACCTGCGCGACGGGAGCTCTGATTTCTCATACTGTTGAACTCTGGTAAAGAATGAAGAGGGGATGTCCTGTATTTATAGGAAAATTGACCACCCTGCACAATAGCGTGCAAGTCACCTATGAGACCCAGTCTCGGCGCGCAAGTCTTCTGTCCTTTTAGACTCTTGCACGACCAACACCCAAACTTGCGCGAACCTTTTTCCTTATCCATATTTTGATCTTCTGATCTTGAAAAACATATGGCGCGCAAGTTTCCTATACTCCAAGTCCTCGGCACGCAATTCCGTTTTCGAAAAACACTTTTCTTCATTTTTCGATTTCCAGGCCCTAAAATTTATCAAACACTGGAAAACGACACCACCTTGTATCTGTTCTTTTGTACTACCTCCAGATCATTCATTCCTTTTGTCGACGTTCTTGAATTAAAAATGGATCGTTGACCTCATCTCTTGAACTCGACATTCCATCATGAAATCCTCGTTGTCAACAAATTTTTATGTCATTGTTTTTCTTTGTCAACAATCACTACTCAGATGTACACTTTGTCAAAAAACACAATCACCTCAAAAATGCTTCAATTATACCTTGAGGGATTCATTCCCAACAATCTCCCCCTTTGGGTTTGTTGAAAACTCTTCTATAAAAAGATACGTCATTGATTCTTCAGCCACCATTCGCCTCATTGCGATTCTGATAGCGATCAAGGATTTACTCAACACATACTCTAATCCCACATGAGAAATGATCGGCGTGAGAAACAAGAGTAAATGAAAAGTTCATCAATGAATCACTTCATCTCTGACTCCCACTGTTGACACCAAACTGATACCAATTTTTACTAAACTGATACCAATTGTTGATGGACTTGTTGGAAGACCAATTTTTGTTTGGAAATATTTTTACCACATTCCAACACCACTCATAGGCTTTTATCACGATCCTCAGCTGTCGTGATATCTATTCTTTGATCGATCACTTCTAGCATCATCAGATTTAATATGCTCCCCCTTTCTGTTCACATCTTCATCCATTGTCAGCTTCAAAACCTCTTTAGTCCTATTTCCTCTGTTGTCCAAGCTAAGCTTTAGAAAAGCACATTCAACTAGCTTCAACTCCCACTATCTGGCTGCTCCACTTGTCAGCTTCTACCAATATCATTCATGATTTATCAAATCTCCACATTGTCTCCCCCTTGAACAATCACTATTTTCTCCCCCTTTGTCAACGAACCCAAAGGACACTCCTTTGTAGTCTGTAACATATTAGAGAACACATATCAACTCATTAGGGAAAAACACATCATACCTCGGGGAGAGGGGGTGGTTATTTCGCATCCACACTATTTCAAGTGCGGGGAATCGACTGAACTCCCAATGCCAGTCGATGCCTCTCAAAATCATCCTTGGGTAAGGCCTTTATCAGAATGTCTGCAACTTGTAGCTCTGTAGGCACATACTCCAACTTCACGATTCCCTGCTCAACTTTATCCTTGATAAAATGATTCTTTATCTCAATGTGCTTTTTCCTTGAGTGATGGATGAGATTTTTTTAAAGATTTATAGCACTTGAGTTATCACAATAGATTCCGATCGGAGACTTCACTTCAACTCCCATATCTTCAAGCTGTTGCTTCATCCATAATAACTGTGTGCATGCTTGAGTGGCCACAATATACTCAGGTTCTGTGGTGCTTAATGAAATGCAATCCTGCTTCTTGCTTAACCAAGCAATACATAGTCCACCAAGATAAAATGCACCTCCAGATGTTGATTTCCTATCATCCGCTGAACCGGCCCAATCTGCATCAGTATATCCCAATAACTCTGTCTGAGATTTATCGTTATATGTCAAGAGAAAGTCCAATGTGCCCTTGATATACCGAAGTATTCTTTTCACTGCGAGCATGTGCCTTCCCTTGGAATTACACTGATACCTCGCTGCTTGGCATGTGGCGAAAACAATATCAGACCTTGTTGCAGTCAAGTACAACAAACTTCCAATAATTTTCCTGTATTCTGTGATATTAACTGCCTTGCCATCTTCATCTTTTGATAATTTCATCCGGGTAGCCACTAGAGTCTTCATCTCCTTCAAATTCTCCATTCCAAACCTTCTTAAAACAACTTTGGCGTATTTGGATTGAGAAATGAAATTTCCATTACTTACTTGTGTCACATGTAAACCATGAAAAAATGTTAGCTCTCCAATCACTGACATTTCAAAATCATTTTTCATAAATTCAGAAAACTATCTCCACTAAGCTTCATCTGATCTGCCAAAAATTATGTCATAGACATACACCAGCACCATCATCCTTTGATTACTGTCATTACTGAAATAGATATTGTAATCAACTCCTCCACTCTGAAAACCAAGCTTCTTCATGTACTGATCAAACATTGAGTACCATGCTCTTGGTTCTTGTTTCATCCCATACAATGCCTTCTTCAGCCTGCAAACTTTGTTCTCATCCTCATGAATGAGAAAACCATATGGCCACTTAATGTACACCTCTTCTTCCAGAAACCCATTCATGAATTCGGATTTCACATCCATCTGGAACACTTTGAATTTTCATTTCACTACTATGGGAAAAAATAATCTGATTTTCTCTAGCCTTGAAACTGGTGCAAATGTCTCATCAACATCTATTCCCTCTATCTGGGAGTAGCCCTTGCACACTAGTCGTGCTTTGTTCCGAATCACCATGCCATCTTCATTCATTTTTTTGCGATAGACCCATTTAGTCCTGATGACATTCTTATCTACTGGCCTCGAAACAATATCCCATGTTTGGTTCTTCTCAATCTGATCAAGCTCTTCATTCATATCCTGAATCTAGTTTTCATCTTCAGCTACATCGGAAAAAAATTTCGGCTCCACCTGAGACAAAAACGATGTTTGCTGTGATGACTTCATTATTCGAGTCTGAACTGGAGCTGTCTGATCACCAATGATATTCTGCCTATCAATTTTAGCTCGACTCTTTGGATTCCTTACAGACATAGAATTGACACTTTCTTGTTCATCATCAGTATCCTCTTCTGAGTCAGCCTCTGCAACTTATGCTCCCCTTGTTTCGCTTACCTCATCATCACTTTAATCCAAAAAAATTTCACTAGTTCATTGAGAATTCTACTCATTAACGACTATAGTGACATCATTGAACTCAACAATTTTTTCCTGCCTTTTGTTAACACATTTATATTCTTTACTTTTCCCTGAGTAGCCAAGGAATACCCCTTCATCTCCTCGTGCCTCAAACTTCCTGTGATTTTCTTTGTTGAGAATGAAACACATACTTCCAATGATTCAAATGTATTTAAATGTTGGCTTCTTTCCATACCACAGTTCATATAGAGTCTTCCCTTGCTTCGGACATAACAGAGACCTATTCGAAATATAAACCGATGTCAAAACTGCTTCCTTCCAAAATTTCTCTGGTAGGTCTTTATCAATAAGCATCGTTCTATCCATGTTGTCGATGATCAGATTTATCCTTTCAACCACTCCATTCTGTTGGGGAGTAATCAATGAAGAAACTTGATGCCTTATCCCGTGTTTCTCGAGATATTCTTCCATGTGACTGTTTGTGAATTCTGTACCGTTATCTGTACAGAACTTAAAAATTTTCTTTCCAAGCATCATTTCTGATTCCCTCATGTACTGCTTTATGAAACTGAACACCTCTATCTTATGGGTAATGACAAATACCCAGGACATTCTTCTATAATAATAAATGAAAAGAACATAGTTCCATTGATCATTTATAGCTCATGGTGAGATAGGTCCACATACATCAGAATGCACCAATTCGAGAACTCCAGTTGTTTTCTGTCCCTTTGGCCTGTATGTCTTTCTGATGATCTTACCTTGTTGACAAGCATCACACGTATGAGTGCGACCACGTGATAGTTTGGGAAGGTATCTATCAACATCACACTTTACCAGCTCTTCCATGTATGGTTGACATAGATGACCAAGTCGCCTTTTCCATAGCTGGTTTTCTTCTTCTCTGGATAAAAAACACGAATCTTCTTCCCCACCCACCAGGTAAAGATTTCCATTTCTTCATTTTCCCTGTAGAATGACTGCTCCATCTTTTCCTTTGACAATACACATCTTCTTTGTAAATAGGATAGAGTGCCCAGAGTCACATAGTTGACTAACGCTAAGCAAGTTATGACTGAGACCCTCTACTACCAAGACATCAACACGTCTCATTTATTTTCCCCCAAACTTGGCTTTTCCTGAGCCAACAATCTTCTGGCCATCATCATTTCCAAATTTTACAACTCCTTCTTTGTCATATATTATGCCTATAACCAGATCCTTATTGCCTTTCATGTGAGATGTACAACCACTATCAAGAATCCACACACCAGAAAGATCTGATACTTTAAGGGAAATTTTAGCAACTACGGCCTTCTCAATTTTCTTCTTCTTGGTCCATACTTTTTCTTTCATACTCGGTAGTGATTGAGGCTTCTGTTCTTTCTCAGAGTATGATAGACTAGCTTCATCTTGCAGAGCAGCAAATCTGTTCTAAACATTTAACTCACTTGTCGGTTTATTGATCCGCTGCTTGCGAACATGTTGATTCTACTTTGGCACATTTTTCTGAATGGTCGAAGTGCAGTACCTAGCCATGTGTCCAAAACCTCCACACCAAAAACAGTGTCCTTCGAAATATGTTCTGGAATACCATTCTCTGTTTGGATACCATCTCTGTTCATGTTCCCTTCTATATCTATTGGCTATGGAACACACATACTGTGAATGTCCCATTTTCCCATAGCAATAACATCTGTTATAGGATGAACTCCTTCATGAAACTTCAGCACTACGATTTTCCATTTGGGATCTTTGAATATTCTGATTCTGTTTTGTACCCAAATCAACCTTCAATTTCGCGACGGTTTCTTGTGGTCTGACTACAATTGTCATAGATTTTTGCTCCTGATTCAGCCATGAAACAACCTTAACATGTGAGCTCAATTGCTGCTTCTTCCCTGCTGAACTACTAGGCTACTCATTTATCTTCTCTTTCTTTTGAATGGATTGCTTTTCTGATATCACATTGGGGGTCAAGAGTTTTTCTTGATCCTTAATTTTTTTGTAGCAGACTGACCACTTCTTCTTAAAGCTCTTTGATACATCTGACCTTCTCCTTTCCTGTGTTAGTCAAACAATCAATTTCCTTCTTTTGTTCCTCAATTTTAATCTTATACTCAACAATATTTTCTGAGCTCTCTGCTGTTGAGGATTTTAGTCTATCAATTTCTTCTAATAGCTCAGACTTTTCTTCATCCTGTTGTAGCATATAGAGTTTGGCATCATGACCCACATTATTGGCTTTCTTCGTTTTGGCTCTCCAAACATCTATCTACTCAAGAGCTGCTTCCAATTCAGCTTCCATATCAACTCTCCCATCGATTTTTTATTCTTCTTCAGCGTCAGCTTCTTTGTTTTTTTTGAGAACTACCAACAATCTCCACCAAGGAATTTACCCCACGATCTCTGCAATTTTCTATTTCCTCAACCTCTTTATCCTCAGACTCATCTGAAATTTCAGATTCTTGTGAAAGAAAATTATTTTTCTTGAAAAATTTTCTCTTAAATTTTTTCTTCCCTTTTACAAAAACTGAAGTCTTCTTCTTGGGAATTTCAACTTCATCATCATCATTATCGTTATCTTGAAACTTCTTGGGGGAATATTTCCGCAAGATGACCAACCTTTCCACATCTAAAGCATGCTAGTGGAAGTTTCCCTTTAAACTTCCCTCTTCCTCATTGAAAATTTGAATAAAGGAATGACATCACCTCATCTGTCTCTTCTTCCTCATTAGAATCATCAATGGTGAGCTTCTTCATGGCCTTGAATGCCACCTCTTTGGATTTTCCTTTTTCTACATTCTCGTTATCATCATTTCTCATTTCATATGAAATAAGAGTGCTGTGTAGGTTATCCAATGTCAGTTCTTTTGGGTCTTTATCTTCCAAAACAGAAGCTTTCAGATTGAAACGAGGTGGAAGTTTTCTCAATATGTGATTCACAATTTTTATTTCTTCGATAATTTCTCCAAGACCCCACATGTCTTCTACCACAGCATTTACCCTATCAATGAATGCATCAACATACTCATTCAGGTTCATTCTTAGATCTTCATACTTGTTCCACAACACTTGCATCTTTTCCTATCTCACCTTTGTATCCCCTTCATATATATTCAAAAGCTTTTCCCACATGGCATGTGACGTTTTGCATGACATCACCTTTGTATAAATGGGATTAGAGAGGGCTCCCCCTAAGGCATTGATTGCTTTGGAATCAGCATCCAACTCTCTATGTTCAGCTTCTAATAATGCACCACTATCAATATCAGTTGTGATACCATGCATAGCTGCTGAAAACACATCCATTCCCAATGATCAGAAATAGTGTTGCATTCAATTCTTCCATATCTGAAAATTACATATGTCGAGGATCGGAATCCATTTATGATTAGTGACCTCAATTGAGAGAAGAACAACTATAAACCTTTCTCTCTGATACCAATTGTTATGTCCACAAGGCTGAATACCCTGGGGGGGTGAATCAGGGTATGACTAATTTAAAATTAATGCCCGTTCTGATCTTGTTTCGCTGTTAAGAAAAACACTCTTCTATCTCTTTCCTATTGCACAAAGTAAACGGAAATTAAAGCATGCACAAGACACAACAATTTTACATGGTTCACTGCAAAGGGATACGTCTAAGGAGTATATGCAGACATGTTGACGATCGTACCAATTCTACTAAACTTCACTAGTTGTGGATTACAATGTTCGGGCTAGAACACTTCTATTCCCAGGATCACTACTTCCGCAAGGGTCACTCCCTGTTTCTCTCTCTCTGGCTCACTTCCGGTTGAGAGGATCACCTTATTTCTCTTCCTTTTCTCACTGCTCTTGGAAGGAATCCACTCATAGTTTATAAACCTGTAGGTCTCTTTATTTGCATAAAGGAATGCATCTTCCTCTGTAAGTAGATGCTCTGTTGAAGCCCAATTTTCAGCCGTAGATGAATCTCTCTTTGCACCGAAGGTATCAGGAAAACATCCAGCTTCCACGCAGCCTGAAAATCACTTCCGGAACCAAAGCGTACCTGGCGCTCAAGTCAACCTCAGCACGCAAGTATCGGCGCGCAAGTCACAACTGGCGCACAAGTCCTCCTCAGACACTTGTGTGACTCAAGACTCCTCAACTCCAAACCTACGCGACTCACTTACTTTTATGACCAATCCAATATTGGTGCGCAACTCCACACTGGCGCACAACTTCAAACACTAGAGCGCAACTATCACCCTGGCGTGCAAGTCCCACCTGCGCGACCACACACACCACTTGCGCGACCACCACACCTGCGCGACGGGAGCTCTGATTTCTCAAAGTGTTGAACTACTATAAAGAATGAAGAGGGGTGGTCCATTATTTATAGGAAAATTGACCACCCTGCGCAATGGAGCACATGTCACCTGTGCGACCCAGTCTTGGCATGCAAGTCTTCTGTCCTTTTAGACACTTGCGCGACCAACACCGAAACTTGCGCGAACCCATTTCCTTAGCCATATTTTGATATTCTGATCTTGAAAAACATATGGCCTGTAAGTTTCCTATAATCCTAGTCCTCAGTGCGCATGTCCCTTTTCCAAAAACACTTTTCTTCATTTGTCGATTTTCAGGCCCAAAAATTTGGCAATCACTGGAAAACGACGCCACCTTGTATCTGTTCTTTTGTACCTCCTCCAGATCATTCATTACTTTTGTCAACATTCTTGAATTAAACATGGATCGTTGACCTCAGCTCTTGAACTCGACATTCCATCATGAAATCCTTTTTGTCAACAAATTTGTATGTCATTGTTTTTCTTTGTCAACAATCACTACTCAGATGTCCACTTTGTCAACAAACACAATCACCTAAAAAATGATTCAATGATACCTTGAGGGATTTTTTCCCAAAAAAATATATTTTATTTATTTACTCTCTATTATTATGTATATTATATTTAATACATACCTTTATGCATTTCATGTTGTGCAAATGTGATAATTTCATTTGAGGAAGTGTGGACTACCACCCCCTCAAGTGATGTGACTCATTCATGTAATACATGGAATGTATAAAGAATGAAATTTATGAACTTATGTGATCTATATAACATATATATTATACTGGAATTATAATATATATATATATATATCATCTAGTTTTAATTCCATTAACGTGCCAAAGAAATGAATGTAGCGTTCATGCATACGTATGGATTACTGTCTCCATGAACGGTACATTTCATTTCTTATATTCAAATGTTATGTACTATTATAAGTACATATATATAATGGATATATATATGGAATATTTTTCATCTAAATTATGGATATCATTCTGGAATTATAATATATATCTCTCTTCTATCTTTAATTCCATTAATATGAAAAAAAAATTAAAGTAACGTTCATTCGTACGTACGGCCTACCGTCTCCATGAACTGTGGTTTTCATTTTTTATCTCCAAATGTTATGGAATAGTATAAAATGAGTATATACTAGATATATATGATATTAAAATCATTGATAATATCCTGTAGATGATGTAAATATATCTTCATGGAAAATTCTTTTCCAACAAGCTCAATTTTGACTCATGTACCGAACATCGACAAAAATGTCTGATATGAACTCATATTATTAACCAAATATTATAACATTATAATATGTGATATGAACTGAATAATAATCTATAATGGAGGACCTTAAGCAATTATAAATTTACCAAAGTTTATTATTCAGGAATATAAAGAAACGAACAAGACAAATCAGACTTGAGGTAAGGGATCCTACCTCTCTTGTTCTTTTTAAGTACTCTCCTTTATGTCATTTCTTTTAAACTCGTATTTCTTATTTTTTGGGATGTTATTTTACATTCCTCATTCTGTAATTTCTATGTTCATATTATGAGATACCCTATTTGATCACATAAATCCATTTTTGGATGTTTTAAGTGGCGTCGTTAGGCTGCTGAGTTTTCGTAAGGGATATTTCATGTCAATTTTATTCCCGTGAGATTTATTCTATGTTTTCCACCATTTCCTTTGATCGGTGTATGTACTGCCCATTATTCTAATCTTTGTGTAATATAATTTCGTTTATGGGTATTTACATCAATGTTGTATAGTCCTTCTTTTATGGGGTGTACGTTTCAGAAGTTACCCAATTCAGTAAGGGAACCTTTCAACCTCCTCATTTTAAAAGACTTCTTTCTGGTAGGTATTTTAATATTATTATGATGTGATATGTTCTTATATATCCTTATTGATATAAATTTTATGTCCAGGTGATGAGATACCCCTTTTTATCTATCATCATCGCATTTTATGAATCCTAAAGTGATGCCGTTAGGCTGTTGGATTTCTGTAAGGGAACTTATTAACCCACTTTCAATTCATTGGGTTAAACCTCTACTTCTTGATTTTATTATCCCAAGATTATGTGTGGAAACTCCATTTTGCAATTTCCACAAATCTTTGTGTGGATATACTATTTCTACACATAATCACCTCATTGATAAATTCTTACGTCATTTATACAAACTTGTATGGAAAATCATAACTCAATCTCATTTCATTGAGTTAAATATCTATGTCATTGGTTTTGTTTTTTTCAATAGTATGTGTGAATGAACTCTGATTGTTTTACACTTAATATTCACTTATGTTTGGTGTATTTATATTTTTTACACATAATCATGTAATTGATTTATCCTTAATCTATGGATACCATCTTTGTAACGGACTTCGTCTGAATCTCCTTTCATTGAGGCATACTTTGTTTTATACACAACTTTATTTTATACGATGTTTAAACCCCTTTGACATTTAATTTTATACAAAAGGAATCTTTTTCGACGAAGAGTTTTACTAAACGAAAAAAGGAATGTTTCTTTTAATGTACGCAGTGACAACAAACTTTTCCGCCGCCACGAGTATTATTTGGTCTTTGGCTTCCTCAACAAGCCGTAATGTTTTTAAAATGAAATAAATACCATAAACCCTTTTATGTATTTTGGTATTGAAAATGGTTGATTATAATGGATTTGTTATGTAAATATATTTAAGTGATATATTGTGATCATAATGTGGAAATGTTTTATTTCCATTATATTTGTTTTATGTCTTATGATTTAATAATGGTACTTGGACATTTGATGGGTGGTTACGTGATAAACCATATGATAGGTGGTGTCGTGAATACCAGGAAGGGTGGTTACATTATAACCTCCAATGCATTGGGTATGGAAGTCGGTCGTATGGCTATTACATTTAGTGATATGTGTGGAAGTCGACCGTATGGTTATTCCATTTATGTATGTTTATGTCCCAAGTTACCTTTATATGTTATGTGTTCATTATATGGATTTTATGGTAATATTTTGGTTACAAAAGGGTATGTAATGATCTTTTATTCAGTGAAGAGTTTTTTTACTACTTCATTAAAGGGAAAATTAATACTTTGATAGAGTATTATTGGTTTACTTTTTGTTTTGAAAACCTAACAGTTTTCTTTCTTTTTCTATCCTTTACTGGGCTTTTTATGCTCATCCCATGTTTTTGAAATGTTTTCCCCAAGACTTAAAGATGAATAAGGTCACGGATGGGATCAAGGAAAGACATGCTATCTAAAACATGGAACTAGACAAGATTCTTTTTAAGAGTTTTTTATTTTATGGAAACTTAGTAGAAGTTTCTACTTTGTAATCTTTAGAGACGTAATAGTTATGACCTAATTCTCTAAAACTCTAAAACTGAAAAGATCCTTTATGTGAATTATTCATTTAATTCATGATTAAGTAATGTTTAAGGCTGGGGCCTTATAATTTGTGTTTTACTATGATTCTTCAATGAATAGATTAGGTTGTGTGAAGATGAAAAATGATAATGTGATATCCTACATGTCAAGGATGCTGAAAATTATTGAGAAAACTATCCTACGCATGATCTAGAGTTGGCTGCTATGATCATTGAGTTAAAAATCATGCAGAATTATCTATATGGGGATAATTGTGAGATATATATTAATCACTAGAGCCTCAAATATATATATATATATTCACATAAAAATATATTACTATGCACCATAAAATATGGGTAGATCGGATCAATTATTATGTCTGCTCAATCTGCTACCATCCCAGTAAAGAAAATAATGTGGAGTATGCTCTAAGTTGAATGGATCATGTATCATTATCATTGATGAGAGTTTAAAAGGATCCAATATTTATAGATTTTCTGAGGATGGTTGTTGTTATCAATAAAGGGGGAACATGATCAATATTTTATTAAATGAATGATCAACCATACCTCACGTTGAAAATAATGGATTCTCAATGAAAATATTTATAAATTCTAAAATGGGTAGAATTTGTTAAAAATGGGTATTTTTCAGAGTTCATGATTGATGAGGATGGAGTTGTAAGATTTGGGTCATGATTATGTGTACCATCTGATCCATAGATAAAGAAGGAGCTTCTGAATGACACAGATCACTTGACCTTCTTTATCCACCTAGGGAGCACAAATATGTATTGAGATATCTGAGAGAAATTATTGTGGGAAAATACGAAGAATGAGATTGATGAATATTCATCAATGTGCATGGTATGTCAACAAGTGAAGGCTATAAGATAGATGTAAAAGGGGATGATGAAACCGATACCTATTCAAACATGAAAGTGGGAGAACATCACCATGGACTTTTCCCTATACTTATAAGGTCATACATAGGAAATGATGCTATATGGGTTATTGTGGATCGTCATACAAAGACATGTCGCATTTTCAAAGTCTGAGAGGTCGTCTTATTGGATCAAATTTCATGGATTTATTTCAAAGAGGTGGTAATTATGAATGGAGTACCACTATCTATTTTATCTGATAGAGATATGATATTCACCTCAATGTTTTGGAAAATTCCTCAACATGATCTAAGAACTAAACATAACATCAGTACAACCTATCATCCTCGCACTATTGGACAATCTGATCAAACTATTCATAAAATAGAAGATATGTTTAGAGAATGTTTTGTGTACTTAAAATGAGAATGGGTCAAATATCATCCTCTGTTTGAATTCTCCTATAACAAAATTTTCCACTAGAGCATCTGAATGTCTCCATACTGATCCCTCTATGGGAAAAGGTGCAGAACACTTGCGTGTTGGGATAAAGTTAGTTAGTGTAAGTGGATAGGACCTGAAATGGTCTAAGAAATGGTGGGGAAGGTGAAAACCATTCAGTAACACATCAAGGAAGACCCAAGTTAATAAAAGAGTTATGCAGACAATTGTTGATTATAATTTTTGTTCAAAGTTGGATTCATGGTATTTATATGCATATCTTCATGGAAGAAGGCAATGAGGTTTGGGAAGAAGGGAAAGATAAAACCTAGGTACATCGACCCCTTCTATATTATTGATCCTATCGAGGATGTGGCCTATCAACTAGAACTTACACCAAAAATGGAAAAAGTATACGATGTCATCCACGTATCACTCTTAAATAAGTGCATACTAAATCCTTCGCATGTACTCTCTTCAGAGTTGTTATAGTTTTAGAATGATCTTACTTACGAGGACCATCGAGTGAAGATCTTGGATCATAGAAATAAAGTTCATAGTAACAAGTCTACTCACCAGGATAATGTACTATGGTGGAACCATAAGTATGAAGAGGAAACATGGAGACTGGAGGAGGAAATGATGGAAAATTACCCACACATATTTATGTCTTCCAATGTAAAATAAAATTTTAAGGGGGAAATTTCATAAGGGGGGGGGGGGATAATGTAATTACCTATTGTTTTATAAATTGAAATACCTTTCTTTAAAATATGTCATATAATCACATGAAATCACAACAAAATGAACTACTAAGTACTATGTAACCTTTAGACATAATTTTTGACACTTATGTGTTTTGATGTTCAAAAATCTGATATATACAGTTGCGATCTGTAAGATGTTTGGAGTCTAATGGAACAAACTTAATTTTTTTTGAATAGTGATATACCCTTATGAATAGTAACATACCATTATGAATTGTGACATACCATTATGAATAGTAATATGAAACTTATAAATAATAAATCATCCAAACGAATAGTAACCTCACCCATGAATGTATAAATCACATTTAGGTATCTTATAAGTTATAATTTAACCATAATGAAAATATTGGTATTTTTGTAAGTAATAAATAATTAATTTAAAAGAAAACATATATTCTTAAAATGTTTTCATAAATTAACAATTTCATGTATTTTGGTTAGAAGATAATTTTATAAAACCATTTTTAATTTTTGAAAGCATTATAAAAACAGTCATAGTTTTAAAATCAGTATTTTTGAAATAAATTATTATTTTAGTTAAAAATTAAATTAATCATATTTAGAAGATTATTTTATTAAAAATAGATTTCATTTTTTATTCTACACATTGAAAAAATGGTTAGGGTGATTTTTTTTTATTTTTTTTAAAAAACATAAATTTTTTATGAATAGTGAAATACAATAATTTACCATATATATACATTATAAGATAAATGGAATATTCCTAGAAACATGGATAATGTAATCAACTTTAGTTTAAATTCAAATTCACTTATTAATATTTTTGGTCATGTAATCACCACTATTTCTTGTCTAATAGAAAAATTATAAAATGATGATTAAAATATTAAGAAAACGCTCCTCCCCTCCACTAAAAAACTACCAACAGTCCTCTCTTATCTTCACTACCCTCAAGCCTTATGTCTTCCATAAATTTTGACCACATTTATCCTGAAGAGCCTATCCCACATTTTTCAGCCCTTTATATCCTCAAAATACAAAATCTTCTCCCGTTAAGATGCTCTCATGGAAGATTAAATAAAGGGCAAAATTCCCCTTTTTTATTTTATTTTCTTTTCATGATGCTTTGTTATCTTTTCTCTCCAAAACAATCCTCATCCAAATGGTATGAAAAATAAATTACCATACATGTACAGTAATTTTTTATGCTATTTGGATAATTCATTATCACCTCTCATTTACTCTTTTTTTATTCTAGCAGTAAAGTCACTAGTCGAGATGTATTAATTTACCACATTCAAGGACGATGGGTTTTAAATTTCTTTTACCATATTCAATTCTTTTTATGAACCCATTTTTATGACTGATACAAACTATATATATATGTATTTTATTTTATTTTATGATCTGTAATTTAATTTCACACATGATGTAAAACAACAATACAAAACAAGTTAATAAAGAGAAATATCACCAAATTAATCCAAGTATTAGTCATTAATTTTTATGTAATGATTCAATGTAAATAAAATTAAAAAAATTAAATTTAATTCCATTTAACCTTATTGATGTTCAATATTCAAATATAAATCCAATTTTGGTGAAACATCACCATTTTACATGATTCTCTCTTCCCGAAAATAAGTAAACCAATCGTAAAAAAACAAGAAAAATAACGGACAAGAACAATGAAATTGGACCACTAAACCCATAAAAAAGGTCATGAATGAACATATAAATGTTACAATAAATATTTTAAATGTATAATAGGTTCTATAATTATTAATTTATTAAAAAAAAATTATTAGTCAGGTCATTAATATCTAGTGGAGAAGACCATCAGACTTAAGGTAAGGGATCCTCTTATTCCACTTTTATTCTAGAATTTCCTCTATGTTATACACATTAATTTGTAATAAATAATGATGGGGTATGATTTCAAAATTCCACAATACTAACCTCATGATGTATAAGTGATTATAAACCCTTTTCTCTTTCATTATTCCCTCTTATGTACACCTGACACCATGCCGATAATCTGTAAGGGATTATACATGAACCTTCATTATTCCTTTGGGTTGAATTATATTCATTTTACCAAAATGATGATATAATATTTGTTTATGTGAATTTTTAAATGATTATTACATTTACCAAATTAATTTATTAAGACCCTTCCATCATTCTTTTTCATGGATATATGATTTAAGTGATTCCCTCCTCAATACTTCCCGATAAAAAAACATGGATTGGGGGGAATATACCGAATTCATACCCAATTTCAAGTACACTATATCGTCTATTTTAATACACCATTGACCTAATAAAATCTTTATTTTTAATGAAAACATTCTTAGTTCACTTTTGGTTTTATATAAATAATTTTCCCTTTTCTATGGCAATGACTCTATAGTATTTTCCTTAAAACCGCACATAAATATTTTAATGAAAACATTTATTAAATACTTTCCTTACATGTTTTCACTTCTTTTTTACATCACTTACAATGAAATATCCCTATTTTCAGTAATCAATTTCCATTTATATTTTGGATCTTTTCTTTCATTAACACTTTTACGATACACCCATTTGTTATGATTTATGACATTATTATTGTATCCAATTATTTCCTTGGATAACCTTTATGTTTATTTAAGATTGATTATGTATAACTCTTTATGGGGAGAAATATTCATGAAATGTTAAGATGGGTGTTCCTAGATAGCACTGTAACTCATTGGGTAATGTTGAGTCTCGTGAGATTTTATGTTCGACGGTCTTGGAGGTTAGCCACAGATTGTGCTAGCAAGTATGACTATCATGGAAGTTAGAATTGGCCTATGCTACCTTGTGCAATGGTCATGGTGATTAGAATTGAATCATCGTAATGTCATGTTTTATGTTTCTTACACATTATTATGACTATTTTTTTATATTATTCCATATTTATATGTTATGATTCCATATGGTACATGCCTTTTTATATCATCATGTCATGCCTTCTATCCCATATGTAACTAATTTGTTCTTATGGTTATTCCCTTACTAGGCTATTAAGCTCATCCATTTTTTCATGTTTTACCTAGGGTAACCTACGAATAAGTTTGAGCATAATTAATTTTAGGAGATTAATTTAATGATTAAATAAATAAATGTTTTATTAAGTTCCATGTTTTCAGTTTTTTGTACCTCGTCTTCCAAGACACTAGACTTTATGATCCTTAGCTTGTTCACTAATGTATAATTATACTCATAATCAGGTAATTATATATTTAATAGGCTAGTGTCACTATAATTTCATCTTATATAGAAAATAATTTCCAATGATAAATTAAAACATTTCTTCAGGAAAATATTCTTTCTGATTTGAAAATTGGTTTTTAAAAATAAAACATTTTGAAAACCGATTTCTTTGAATATAACCCGAAAACCTATAAAGGGAATTTTTTAAAAAATTAGAATATCTTTTTAGGAATAAGAATTATTAAATCTATTCATTTTATAATAAAATTATAAAATTTTACTGTAATATTTGAAAATAATTTAAAAAACTTTGGAATATATAGAATCTTTTTGAAATTTATTCTAATAAAATTAAATATTGAAATTTATAAACAATTATTTGAACATATTTTTTAAAAAAGTTAAAAACATATTTTTTTGAATTAAATTTCCCTCAAATTACAATAAAATATAATTTAAAAATATTTTATAGAAAAAATTATTTTAAAGGAATAAATATTTACAACCAAAGAGAGAGATATTGTGATATTTTCTCAAAATCATTGTCTTAAGTATATTAAGTATCAAAGACTGGAAAAATGGTATCATTACTTGAATTTATAATTATTAAACAAAGTATAAGACTATTACCATGAAATTTTTTGAGGTCTACGATGATATTTTAATACATGAGACCTAATTATAAATAATCCGGACAAATTAGGCGACTCTAACATAAAAAATTTACAACTTTGGTAATATTGAATCATAATCCCAATGTCGTATTAAAACATTGAAACTAAAAATATCATTAGTATGAATAAATTCATGATATTACATGTAAAATTGGTTACATTTAAACCTCATGAAAAAAATATAGGTTCATAACATAACACACATATCAAAAAAAGAAAATTTAGGCAAGAATCCCTTACAAATTTGTTAGATTTAGAACTCTTATCCCCATGGAAGCACCTAAAAAATGGATGTGTAAATAAAAATAATTTTATTTATAAACATTATAATATATATTAAAGATAATTATACACAAAACATAAACGAAACTGGTGGTAAAAATGGAATGTATCTTTCAAATGTAAAAAAGAGAGATTAATCCCTTACTTTAAGTCTTGACTTCCGTCATACACATTCAAACATCCTTTATGATAAATATATGTTTATTAAAAATTTATTATATAAAAATTTATATATATATAAAATAATATATGAATTTTTATTACCCTTTATTACCCATTTATTTACTATTTTATCTTAATGTTATATTTTTGGTAATAATTGATCTTTTTGAAAAGTTTTGATTTGTAGTATATTTTTTCCTATTAATTTTATCATAGTTTCATAATACCCATAATTTAATCCATGATATAAATATAATATATATATTAATCATAAATTTATTTATAGTAATCCATAATATTAGTTATATGAAATGAATACACAACCCATGGGGACGGTAGACCGTACATACGTAAGAATGTTGCTTCCAATTTCATTCTGTATTGAATGAATAAATTTAAATGATATATATATATATATATTATCATTCCATTTGAATATTGAATTTAATATATATCTTATAAGTTTATTAAACCTAATGTACCTACATTATATGAAAGGAGTGATTGGATGAATTTTATTCGTGAGGCATTAGTCCACCGTACAGACCAGTAATGATATCATATTTATATAAAATGGAAAGAATGATGTTATTTTTGATAAGATAGTTTAATAAAATTAATAATACCAAAAATAAAATAAATAAAATAAATAAAATATATAAATTTTATTTACATCATTATTCCCAACCTTGTAAGGTGGTAATGGAATAATGAACAACATGAATTCGCAAGGCCGTAGTCCGATATATATTGGAATGATGATTTCACAACCAATTTGATGGGTTTATGTGGTGTTATAGGAAAATCCTTATAATAAAAATATCATTTTTTTAAGATACTTAGGTTATTATATAATCATGGAATAAATATATAGTGTTTCGGAAGAAATAAAACAAAATTGTTTGTTGAATAACATTACCTCTTCTTGGGGTATCTCAATTCGGTTTACAACAAAGGCCTTCCTTGGTTGGATTTCAACCAAATATACAGTTTCTAGGATGATATGATTGAATATTTTTTAAGCAATATTGGCATATTTTGGTTGAATTTTTTTTATTGAGGTGTGACTAATATGGGAGATTGATTTCCCTTTATATAGTTGAGTTGGAGTGGAATCCTTGTAAATACTCCAAAAAATTCACTATTGGGAGATATCCCTTATTTCATGTGGATAAAAAAATGAATAATAATGGAGGGGAGGGTTTATTTGGACAATAAGTACCAAAAATATATAAAAAATTATTCATTTTTTAATGTTATTCCTTAAATTTTATGTTTCCTAAATTTTACCATTTTGAGTTTCAACTGTGGTAACAAATTTTCTAACCTAGTTAATTTATTAATTAATACTAAATTAAAGTTAGTATTATTAGAAAATTCCTCCACAATGATAATAAATATTATAAATAATTTATTAAATTAAAATACCATTCTTGTTGAAAATTAATTTCAACATAAATATATGTTATGCTCAAAAACAATAATTTAACCATCACTATGCTAGAAACGTTTTGACAATTAAAGGTGTCAATATGTTCATTAAAATAGATAAACTATTCTATTAATGGACAATATATTATATTTATAAACATTTAAAAATAAATTGGAATAAGATATGTCTTTTAGTAATTTAAAATCATCTACTAAAATATCATTTATTATAAAATAACATTCAGGTCAATTTTGAAATTATTAATTTCATTTAAATTTAAAAAATATCATGATACTAATGAAATTATAATCTATTAACTTCAAAAATATATAACATGCTATATTAATATAAAAAAATAACTTAATATAATTATTCATTCAATTTACTTCAACTGTAGTATTCTAGTATCCTATGCCCTAGTTAATTATTCACTAAATAATTTATTGCTTGGTGTTTGATAAGCATTTAAATTAAATATTTAATCCCTAAAAATTAAAATAAATTATCATGAGAAAATAACCATTTTACTTTTAAAATAATATTTATAATGCAGAATATTACAATTTTCCCTATCCTAAGGATTTATAAATATTAAAATCAAGGAAGGTGACTTTTTTCTTCTTCTTTACATTACTTATAAGATAGGTTTCCTTCATAGAATATTATCACATTAATTCATAAAAATATATAATATGGTAGTATGGGTCAAAATATTTCTGTGAAAGTTGTTTTTTACTAGTTTTTATGCCATTTTACACCTTATATTTAATCATTAAGAACAAAGTAAACTCTTTTTTACCGTAATGGATCTAATTAATTTTAACTATTTTCACTAGTAAATTTGGTCAAAGATTAAGTTATAATTATTTGAAATTTGAAATTATTATTATTCCAAATATGGAATCTATTTTTCTATATTCAATTCATAAATGTGAAAATTTAAAATAAAAAATTAATCCCTTTATGACGAGAAAACACATTCTTTAAAGAAAAAATGTTAAATTTTTTATAAACAATTATATTAAATTTCAATATCAATTTGATTAAAATGTTATAAATTGGAGTAATTGATTTTTAATTGAAATAATTATACTCTATAAAATTAATATATAATTTAAAAATATAAATTGAAGTGCCCAGATCAGTGTGAATCACTGAGAGGGGGAGGGGGTGAATCAGTGATCCTTTAAAACTTTTTACTAATTTATTCTTTATCAATTAAACCTCTATGGCTTGTTAAGGCCTCGATCCACTCTTCTTGTATCTCTAAACCTTTCCTCGAATGATGCAGTAAATATAAAGGCACTGGACACAAGGATTTACAAGGTTCGGCACCAAAGGCCTACGCCCTTGCCATGTTGGTTATACGCCCCAACATGGTTTCTCCATTATAACCTGTTAAAATTACAATGGTCGATACAGAGTCCCACTGTATCTCTCCTGAGTCCCACAGGAGGGTCTTTATACTGCGTCCCACAGTGTTACCAGAGTCCCACTGGCCTGCTCCAGAATCCCACTGGAGACTTCTTCCACCCTGAGTCTCACAGGGGGCTTCTCCTGGCTTCTCGAATCAAACGAGCAGCACTTCTTCACTTCAAGTTCTTCAAGTATCTTCTGCAGCCTGGGATAAAGGCGGCTGGCCTTTCTCTCTTCCTATGATCACTTGAGTTGATCATGACTTCTCGTCTTGCTCAGGATTTATCTCCTTTCTCTTAGGATAACCTGGCTTCTCTCTTCAAGAATCTTTAACAGCCTCTGATAAGGTCTATTGGTCTTGCTCACAGCTTCTGGTCACTTCTGTTGATCAGGGTCTTCTCAATTACTGAAAACTCAGGCAGCTGATGTCTTTAACTTCAGTCTGGCTTCAGACTGACTTCACATCAACTTCATGCACTGAGTGCATGGCAACTATTCTTCCTCATGCACTGACTGCATGGCTTCTCAATATCTTCTTCAAGAACTTTCAGTCTTGGAAAACTCAGAATGCACACAAGCAGATTCAACTTGTTCACGTGTGCGCGTGAATGCATGCATGCATGCACTACCCTTCTTCTCTTCTTGGTGCAGTAAAACCCTCAAAGGGTGTAAACACATTCAGCACACACACCTTCCTTAAACTTCACACACATAATTCAATTTGTTTACACACACTTAATGTGTGTTATACTTTAGTGTGAGAGTCTTCCACTTCTTCAAAATGTACACACTTAAATTGTGCACACACTAGGTTTAGCCTTTTGTTCTATTGCACACACACCACTAAGGTAAGTCTTTGGCCTTCTTCCTTCACTTTGCACACACACAAAATGTGTGGTCTTCACTTGGTGCTTATGCACACACTTGGGTTCTAAGGCCCTCTTGTCTTCCCACTTGGCTACGACCTTCCTTTTGATTAGCACACACACAAATCTCAGCCGTGGGGCCTTCTTCACTTGGCACACACACAAGGCACTAAGGCCTCAACCTTCCCTTCTTCTTCAAAGTGCACAAGTGCAACGGGTGCAAGGGCCACTTCTTCTTCAAAACTGCCGCGCAAGGTGCACTGGCCGCGGGCACGCAAGTACCACTACCGCGCAGGGGGCGCGGTGCACAGAGGGAACGCGCAAGGTCGCGCTGCCCAACCTCTCCTTCCTGTCGCGCAAAGGGGTAGCGCGCAGGGGACCTCCCTTTCTTCTTTCGTGCAAGGAGTGCACAAAAGGAACCTCACGAAGCCAAGGTGGCTTCGGGCTGCTTCGTCGCGCAAGTAGGTTGCGTGAAGCTTACTTCACGTAGCTGAAATGGCTATGCGAAACTTCAGATCTTCAACAAAGATTCAGCAAAAGATAAACCGAGGCTCATGTTCTCCTTTTATAGGCGATGAGAGCCTCTGTCCTCCGACAGAGATAAATATCGAATCCCAAAAGTTTCCGGTATTTCAAAATCTTTCCAAATATCTTGTTTCTCCTCTGTTTCACACGCGGACTTCTTTCTTCGTTTTCTTCTACGTTCATGTGCATGGAAACATATGCATGCGATTTCAAACATGTGCATGGCCTCTTTTAAGAGGATTCATGCAAATCATAAACTCCACGCGGCCTCGACCTCATTGGGTAGCTTCGGCCGAACTTGAATTCTTACATTTGTTGCATGAAAACCAATATTTATGCATGGATTGATTCGGTTTGATGATACGAACTCAAAGGAGAATTCAGCTTCGGCAATGGTGGCCGGGAACTCGAACTTCATCTTCGGGAGGCGGCTGGTTTGACGGAGGAGTCGCGGGTGGCCTTGGGCAAGCTCAAGGTAGAGGACGACTCCTCAACCGTCAGATCCGGAGTATAAAAGACATCGGACAGCCTGGATCAGAAGATCTCGTGCGAGATCGGTCGTGCGGTCGAGATCTGGCGAGCGATCGTTCGAGCGGCCAGGATTCACTCCGCGGCAAAATCCCGCGTCCCACATCGAAACGATGCGCGGTTTTTTCCATCGTTTATCAAAATCGCGCTGCTCGCTTCTCAACAATTGAACTTACAACCCTCTCGGTGCCGCCCCACACCAAGTTCTTCTTGCGGGCGCGCTCTTGTGCCCACCCCTACCACTCGGGCGCGCCACTGGCGCCCACCATGTTTCCTTCGGGCGCGCTATGCGCCCACTATGCACTCTCGGGCGCGCGCTCTAGAGCCCACGCTCCGCCGGCTTGATCCCCCTGCGTGGCCCGGGGCTTACACGGCCCCGACCTCCTCCTCTTGGTCTGGCCCCATGGGATCCCCACGGGCGTGGTGACCTTGAGTCCCACAATAACCTTGGGTTGAACCCTTAAGGCTGGCCCTTGAGGTTGGCATATTTTTTTTTCTAAGTGTAGAACAAAGTCCTTTGTGTAAAAACAAAGTGACCACATTCAAATGCCAAATGCCAATCACCTCTTCTCTTCTAACATATATTCTCCATCTTCTTCATTAGAATTCATCAACCCTCCTTAACATATAATCTAGACTTATGAGGTGGAATTCCCGAAGGTTCATCATCAACCGAATCACTTGGATCAATTATTTCTTCAATGTGCTTCATTGATCCAATCAGAGATCAAATTGGAACTTCTTCTATTTCACATGCACTAAGTAATAGTGCATAGACTTCATTAATCTCCATCATCCACTTAGTAGTTGGGGATGGATCATCTTCCTATCCTCATGCAGTATTAAGACAATGCATGGTCGAAATTGTTGTGACATTGTATCCAGTTGATACAAGTTCTTTGAACTTAACGATCAGCTCAACAATCGTCAGATGTAATGATGATGCTCCATCATCATCCATTCTTCAAGTGGTGTAACTTAGTATCATCTTGATACAAGTATTGAAACATTAAGATCAGTTCTACAATCTTCTGATATAACTAGAGAATGTTTCAACCATCATATCCTATGTCACTTAGTGAATCTCATAAGTGAAATTCCTCTATGGTCCATGGCCATTCTCCATTCATCACCATCCCCATCACATCCTTTGACATTCACATCTTGACGCTCCTTGACATCCATCCATTCCATGTCACCTTTTGACAACAACATACATAATTGACAACAAATGCAACACATTGCACTTCAATCTCCCCCTTTGTATTTGTTGTCAATACACTTCTTCAGCACATATGAATGGGTTAATATGTGTGCAAATCTTTTCTCCCCCTTATTGGAAATCAAATGCAAAGGTGTGGTGTGGTTCTCTTTCAAAAATATCTTCCTCTCTTTGAAAAGTATTTTCTTGAAAAACACTGAGAGAGGGATGATGTCACATGTTCTCTTTAGCAAAGAACCTTTAGTAAATCAACTCTAAGTCTACTTGGGATAACCCGGAGTAGAAAACAAGAGTGATGTATCCAAGGTACTCAATGCTGTACAACATTCACTGTACATGTGAGATCATGCTCCAAGGGGTTGAAATTTTTCAGATATAACAATAAATTGCTAAATCCTGCTCATACTTTACAAGACTCATTAGAAAGTTCAGTGCAAAGATAAAGCTCCCCCTTTCAACCATTTGACTTCAATCAATACTCCCCATTAATTTTCATGATGAATACAATTATGAAACAAGGGATGAAAGTATGATTAGAATACCTTCAACTTTTCTCAAGATGGTATTAAATCTTAGAATACTATCTTCTCCAGATTGGCTCCCCCTCAAGGGGTGCACTCCATTCTATCCAAACCACTCTCCAGATGAGAATGATCATCATCTTCAATTCCCTGAAATGTTAGCAGATGTAAATACAAGTGGTTAGGGAATAAGATGGAACCTCCTTGGTTCATCAATGTGAACAACAAGGTTGAGAAGATTCTCTCAACCGAGATGTCCCATTTTCACCTTTCTTCACATTTTCACATTTGATCTTCAATGATGTTTGTGCTGGTGTGGATCTCAATACATCTTCATTTGAAATCTTATTCATCCCTTTTTCCTTAGCAATTACCAGAACTTCATCTTCAGCTCTTTGCAGATCTTTGGCAACTTGTAACTGATTTGGCCATATGACATGTAAGTCACTTGGAAATGTGGCCTCAGTTATGGATATTCCACATGGTTCCTTTGATGCTTTCAAGCTACCTTTCTTAGGCAACTAGTTTTCAACCAATCCCTTCTGATTCATCTAGATTGATTGTCTGTTTGAGTCCAGTCTACCTCTATTAAATTTCATGGCTTGTTTATAAAGATCCATGATATGTCCTTTCTTTCCACAGTAGAAGCATGTTTTCTTCTTGGTGGTCCTTCTGGATGCATCACCCTTCATGGATTTCAAATCCAAGGACTTATCTTCCTTTGACAAAATCTTATTGGGAGTTTTTTCAGCTCTATTTTTATTGCTTACCAAGGATTCTTTCTGAGCCAGGTTCTGTGATCTTTTCTTCTTTTGAGCTCTGGATACAGTTGGAGATTGACATGTATCTACTTGACCACTTTTGCACACATCCCAGATGTTATCAAGCAATCCAAATCTGTTAGCAGTAAACATATGTCTCTGGACCTGTGGATGTTGCTTCTTTCCTTCTGGCTTGCTTCCCCTTGGTATGGGCTTCCATTGTGCTTTGACATTCAGTGGATTGTACCAACAATCCTTTGCACAGTGCCCATACTTATTACAACACCAAAACTGACCCACAAATCTTGACCTCTTCAGTCCTTCTGATTGTTGGGTACTTTTCTTGACTTGCTGCGTTGTTTCAGGAAAGCTCTCTTTCTTCATTGTCTTCATCCATACTTGTTTGGAATTATTCTTCCATCCTGCACTTTTTGTGGAAGCATAATTAGAAGCATCAATACAAGATGGGATGGATGGTACCTTCTTCTTTGAAGTTGATTCCCTTTTATTAGAGGATGTCCTTCTTTTGGAATCATCCTGCTCAATGCATACTTGAGTAACAACATTTCTTCTTTCAGCTGACAGGGAGGATTCAGCTTTGGGTGATTACAGATTTTTCAATATCACCTCTAATTCAAGGCATTTCATGTTGATGGAGTTCTTCTTATCCTCAACCAATCTTAGCATTCCTTCACAATTTTCTTTCAGCTCTTTCATCTGGTCATCATGAACCTTTTTCAATTCTTGCAATGAGTTGTCAAGCTCCTTCACCAATTTGAATTTGTCTTCAATTTGAGCATCTTTGACAACCATTGACACTTTGTGAAACTTTTCCAGTGCATGGAAAACTTCTTTGACCATAGTCTTAAAGAATGCTTTCTCAGAAAGGCTTCTTTGCAATTCTTCAGTAGTGTCTTCATATCTTTCATTGAAAAGAGATACTATTTCATCTTTAGCCTTCACCAGCTTTCTGAGAGTGTTGGTTATGCCAACCCTTTTAGCCAACTGATCTTCCATTGTATTGGCTTCTTCTTCTAGCTGTAATTTTTCTTCTTGAAGATCATGGATTCCTGTAGCTATACAATTTTCCACTTCCATGGGGACTGTCTTCTAAAGATATTTGAGTGCATTTTGAAGATCATTCATTGTTCCAACTTCATCACAGCTAGGACAGGCTTTCTTCATCTTCTTGGATTGTTTCTTCTTTCTATTTTTCTGAGTCTTGGAAGATATCTCCATTTGAGGCTGGTCGCTCATTTCCTCAAATATGCACTTCATAAAGACTACCTTGGATCTTTTAGAGGTAACCTCGCTCCGATACCAATTGAAGTGCCCAGATCTGTGTGAATCCCTGAGAGGGGGAGGGGGTGAATCAGTGATTCTTTAAAACATTTTACTAATTGATTCTTTATCAATTAAACCTCTAGGGCTTGTTAAGGCCTCGATCCACTCTTCTTGTATCTCTCAGCCTTTCCTCGAATGATGCAGTAAATGTAAAGGCACTGGACACAAGGATTTACAAGGTTCGGCACCAAAGGCCTACGTCCTTTCCATGTTGGTTATACGCCCCAACATGGTTTCTCAATAATAACCTGTTAAAATTACAATGGTCGATACAGAGTCCCACTGTATCTCTCCTGAGTCCCAAAGGAGGGTCTTTATACTGCGTCCCACAGTGTTACTAGAGTCCCACTAGCCTGCTCCAGAATCCCACTGAAGACTTATTCCACCCGGAGTTTCATAGGGGGCTTCTCCTGGCTTCTCGAATCACACGAGCAGCACTTCTTCACTTCAGGTTCTTCAAGTATCTTCAGTAGCCTGGGATAAAGGCGGCTGACCTTGATCTCTTCCTCTGATCACTTGAGTTGATCAGGACTTCTCGTCTTGCTCAGGACTTATCTCCTTTCTCTTAGGATAACATGGCTTCTCTCTTCAAGAATCATCAACAGCCTCTGATAAGGTCTATTGGTCTTGCTCACAGCTTCTGATCAATTATGATCATCAGGGTCTTCTCAATTACTGAAAACTCAGGCAGCTGATGTCTTTAACTTCAGTCTGGCTTCAGTCTCACTTCACATCAACTTCATGCACTGAGTGCATGGAAACTCTTATTCCTCATGCACTGACTGCATGGCTTCTCAATATCATCTTCAAGAACTTTCAGTCTTGGACAACTCAGAATACACACAAGCAGATTCAACTTGTTCACGTGTGCACATGCATGCATGCATGTATGCACTCCCCTTCCTCACTTCTTGGTGCAGTAAAACCCTCAAAGGGTGTAAACACTTTTAGCACACACAAATTCCTTTAACTTCATACACTTAATTCAATTTTTTTACACACACTTAATGTGTGTTATACTTTAGTGTGAGAGTCTTCAACTTCTTCAAAATGTACACACTTTAATTGTGCACACACTAGGTTCGGCCTTTTGTTCTATTGCACACACACCACTAAGGTATGTCTTTGGCCTTCTTCCTTCACTTTGCACACACACAAAATGTGTGGTCTTCACTTGGTGCTTATGCACACACTTGGGTTCTAAGGCCCTCTTGTCTTCCCACTTGGCTACGGCCTTCCTTTTGTTTAGCACACACACAAATCTAAGCCGTGGGGCCTTCTTCACTTGGCACCCACACAAGGCACTAAGGCCTCGACCTTCCCTTCTTCTTCAAAGAGAACAAGTTCAATGGGTGCAAGGGCAACTTCTTCTTCAAAACTGCCGCGCAAGGTGCTCTGGCCGCGGGTGCGCAAGTACCACTGCCCCGCAGGGGGCGCAGTGCACAGAGGGAGCGCGCAAGGTCGCGCTGCCCAACCTCTCCTTCCTGTCGCGCAAAGGGGTAGCACGCAGGGGACATCCCTTTCTTCTTTCGTGCAAGGAGCGCGTAAAAGGAACCTCACGAAGCCAAGGTGGCTTTGGGATGCTTCGTCGCGCAAGTAGGCTGCGCGAAGCTTACTTCGCGTAGCTGAAATGGCTCCGCGAGACTTCAGATCTTCAACAAAGATTCAGAAAAGGCTAAACTGAGGCTCATGTGCTCCTTTTATAGACGATGAGAGCCTCTGTCCTCCGACTGAGATAAATCTCGAATCCCCAATGTTTTCTGGATTTCAAAATCTTTCCAAATATCTTGTTTCTCCTCTATTTCACACGCGGACTTCTTTCTTCGTTTTCTTCTACGTGCATGTTCATGGAAACATATGGATGCGATTTCAAACTTGTGCATGGCCTCTTTTAAGACAATTCATGCAAAGCATAAACTCCACGTGGCCTCGACATCTTTGGGTTGCTTCCGCCGAACTTGAATTCTCCCATTTGTTGCATGAAAACCAATATTTATGCATGGATAGATTCGGTTTGATGATATGAACTCAACGTACACTTCAGCTTCGGCAATGGTGGCCGAGAACTCGAACTTCATCTTCGGGAGGCCCCTGGTTTGAAGAAGGAGTCGCGGGTGGCCTCGGGTGAGCTCAAGGTAGAGGAAGACTCCTCAAATGTTGGATCCGGAGTTTAAAAGACATCGGATGGCCTGGATCAGATGATCTCACGCGGGATCGATCGTGCGGTCGATATCTGGCGAGCGATCGATCGAGCGGCCAGGATTTTCTTCGTGGCAAAATCCTGCATTCCTCATCGAAATGAAGCGTGGTTTTTTCCATGGTTTATCAATCTCATGATGCCTGCTTCTCAACAATTGAACGTCCAACCCTCTCGGTGCCGCCCCACATCGAGTTCTTCTTGCGGGCGCGCTCTTGCGCCCACCCCTGCCACTCGGGCGCCCCATTGGCGCCCACCATGCTCCCTTCGGGCGCGCTATGCGCCCACTATGCACTCTCGGGCGCGCGCTCTAGCGCCCTCGCTCCGCAGTCTTGATCCCCCTACGTGGCCCGGGGCTTACACGGCCCTGACCTCCTCCTCTTGGGCTTGCCCCATGGGATCCCCACGGGCGAGGTGACCTTGAGTCCCACAAGAGCCTTGGGTTGAACCCTTAAGGCTGGCCCTTGAGGTTGGCATATTTTTTTTGCTAAGTGTAGAACAAAGTCCTTTGTGTAAAAACAAAGTGACCAAGTTCAAATGCCAAATGCCAATAAACTCTTCTCTTCTAACACGTATTCTCCATCTTCTTCATTAGAATTCATCAACCCTCCTTAACATATAATCTAGACTTACGTGGTGGAATTCCCGAAGGTTCATCATCAACCGAATCACTTGGATCAATTATTTGTTCAATGTGCTTCATTGATCCAATCAGAGATCAAATTGGAACTTCTTCTATTT
The DNA here is from genome assembly GCA_963277665.1 of Viscum album. NCBI lineage: Eukaryota > Viridiplantae > Streptophyta > Magnoliopsida > Santalales > Viscaceae > Viscum > Viscum album. The sequence goes on from OY728133.1 coordinate 1,498,506,081, forward strand.
CAAATGCACTAAGTAATAGTGCATGGACTTCATTAATCCCCATCATCCACTTAGTAGTTGTGGATGGATCATCTTCATCTCCTCATGCATTGTTAAGACAATGCATGGTCGACATTGTTGTGACATTGTATCCAGTTGATACATGTTCTTTGAACTTAACGATCAGCTCAACAATCATCAAATGTAATGATGATGCTCCATCATCATCCATTCTTCAAGTGGTGTAACTTAGTATCATCTTGATACAAGCATTGAAACATTAAGATCAGTTCTACAATCGTCTGATATAACTAGAGAATGTTACAACCATCATCTCCTATGTCACTTAGTGAATCTCCTAAGTGAAATTCCTCTATGGTAAATGGCCATTCTCCTGTCATCACCATCACCATCACATCCTTTGAAATTCACATCTTGATGCCCCTTGACATACATCCATTCCATGTCACCTTTTGACAACAACATACATAATTGACAACAAAAGCAACACAATTCACTTCATAAATAAATTGAAGGAAAAAAACTTTTGAATTAAAATTCATTTTTTCATAATTAATAAAAAAATTAAACATTTTTGAAAAATCCACAAAATTAAATTTAATAACAATAGATTAATATGATTTAAAATTTTTTGTTTATATTATGAAATTAATTTTCTTAAATTAGAAGGAAAAAAATTTAAATATGTTCACCATAAAAAGGCGGTGAAAAATATTTTTTGAAAAATAATGTTTTTAATTGTAAATTTTGATTTATTCGTATATCTTTCCTAAAAAACATATAAGATGAATTTACATAATTTCATTTAACATATAATACATAAATTGAATTAAAATACCTAAAAAAATCTTATTTGGTAAATTTGTAGACATAAAACAAACTTTTGAGTATAAATAAGTGTTTTTAGAGAAATATTTCATATTTTCTAATGTTTTTTATTTTCATTTATAATTAATTAGTCCCCAAAATATTTTCCATATTTTTTATAATATATATATTCCACTTCATACCCGCTATTCAAATAGTCATGAGATAACTATTATATAATAATATTTTTATAATATGTAATGTTTCATTTATACTTGGTGTTGTGTGTAACCCAATCTATACTTGTTATTTTTTATAGAAAATGAATAACATAGTGTCACATGTAACACTGGATGAACTAAGTTTCACTTGTAAGGAAAGAAAAAAAATTATTTTTTCGTGTAAGAAAACAATAAAATGATTAAATTCATTTGAAAAAAAACATTTCACAATGTATTAGTGTGTTTCCAGGTTTCTCTTCAAATATGAATTATATGAGGAGTTTCTTATATTATTGTGGATTTCCAGATATTATTTTTTAGGAAAAGTCTTTACCTTTGACCATAAAGGGTGGTTTTTCAGCCAGTAAGGTTTTAACCACATTATGGGATTCTAAAGCATTGCTTTTAATTTTGTATTTAGACCTTTGAATTGCCTTGATGGGACTAAAATGCATTAATTTTTATCCAGTTAGAGTGAATGACATGGTTCATATTCATTATTCATGTTTTATGCCTTCATAATGTGTATAAGGAAACCACATCATTCTGTTGAAATGAAACTGAATGAGTAAATACTTGATCCATAATCACATGCATCACGTCAAACATTTATTTTCTAAACCAAAACAAATTTTCGTGTGATGGTTTTTATTACTAATGGATCATTCCTAGTGTTTTTTTGGGGATGTGGTATAAGGAAGGGTTTTTTTGGAGTTCTTCCTATGATTCGGTTTACTCTCTCCCCATTCCATCATTTGGTTTACGGGGATGATTTGTTATCATCATCAGAATCACTTACTCTTATATTTGGCTCATTGGGGTAGATATATGGTCTTGGGAAAGGGGTTCTTGAATAAATTGTTTTATTTTAATCAGTATACCAGTAACTTGTTGTAGGTGATATGGGCACTAGTTCAAGAAAATATAATATTTTATGATTTTATATACATTATTTTCTACCTAGTATTAAATTAATTTCACTCTATGTTATGTATTAAATTCTAGGATTTTATTGGTTTTTCCAGTTATATTATTTTATGATATGGTTTTGTCCTTTGGTAGTGACATTCCTAGAAGATACATATGTCATATGGACTACATATTATATTGTCTTGAGCATATGATATGATGAGACATTTTACCCATCATGATGTATTATATTATAAAATATTTCAAAACACTGAGAGTTTGTTAGTATCACCCAATGAATAAAATATCATTGTTAAATGGATATCATTTCTTAATTTTTATACTTTTAAATTTTTTTTTATTGATATGACTTATTCGGATAGTTGAGAAGAGTAATACGGAGATAATTTTAAACTATTGAAAGTAATAGATTACACATATAGTAAATAATACATTAAATCCTTTGAAGATGTTGTGTGAGTTTTCCCCTAGTAAATAAGGTTTTATTTAAAAAAATGAAAAAATTTAGAATAATTTAATTTTTATTTTGTTCATACTCAAATTTTTTTATGATGTATGTCACATGTTAAATTAGGTTTTTATAAAAATTAATTTAAGTGTATTGTCATTAATGAAGTAGAGATCATTGTAGAGCTACGTTAGTGTAATAAAAATAATTTTATAAGAGAACGAAACTTTTCTATATATTTGAGTCTCATGTAAATCATGAAACATATGTAATATCAAATATTATGATTGGAATGTTTGAATATCTCAAAATTTTCAAACGTTTTGACATAAAACATGATTGAGTTTTAAATTATAGTGGAAGTGAATATTTTAATCCCACAATTCCTAAATAATTGAATTAGATAATAAATTTTATTTCTTCTTATTTTATGAGTAACAAAAATTTTTAGTTATGCCGATCATTTTTGGTTTTTTATTTACATAAATAAATTGTATATCCTCCCTGAAACATGGATTTATTTTAAAATTTATTCTGTAAAAAGTTATTGGAAGTGTTTTCAAAGTGAGTATTTTGATAAATATATCGTTATAAAAATGAATAAAAGTATTTAATTTTAAAAAATAAAAACATAATGAATTTTATATTCAAGTGACGTGGTGTAATTTTTAATAATATATATATTTTTATTTTTTATAGTTTTAAAGTGGAATATTTAGAAAAAATGTTTCTTTTTTGAACTCATTAACCAAAAAAACATAATTAATTATTTTAATTAGTATATTTTTGAATACCATTAAATTATTTATAATAGAATTAAAATATACTCCTGTTAATGGAAGGATAATCTTAATATATTTTGAATATTATGGGTTAATTTTTCTGAATTATAAATAAAACTATAGAAATAATACATTTTGATTTGATGAAAATCCTACATAAATTTTTTGATGTGTCTGATATAATAATGTTTTCTTCTATATTATATTCTATGATTTGTTATTACATCATGATATTGTATTATTTGTAATGGTGATTCCTTATGTAGTGTTGTTTCATTATAGTGTTTTTATATGGGTTTCTTGTTGGGTTTTGTTTAGTTATCTATGTGGATATTGAAGTGAATATGTGATCTTATTTAAGAACAAGACTAAAAAATGTGTGCTCAATATTCAAAATTAGTTTAAGAAAATTTTTTGGGAGTAATTATTTGGTATCATGTTGATATAGATGATTGATTCCCTTCTTGATGGAATATATTATTAATGGAATTGTTTGTATTTGAGTGTTATCTCACCCCGTGATATTAGTTTGAGATATTTTTAAATAGTGGTGTCATTTTATAATTCCATCCTCTTGAGTGCTTGTGTTATTCCAAATATAGCCAAAAACGTGAGAGGTATCACTCATAATGGTTGATTTACCCCCATCATTTCTCTCTCCCTCTATTTTTTGTTTTAATTATCAAGGATGATAATTATTTCATAGGTATCAGGTGTTAGGGTCAATATTTTCATTAGAGCTTCCTTTTTCATTCTTTGATGTCTTGTAGTTCAAGAGTAATTTCCAAAATTTATAATTTATTTTACAGTGATTATAATTTTATGAATTATTTATAAAATGGATTTATAAATTTTAATAGTAATTTGATATTGTTGTAAATTTATTTTAAAAGTTAATTTGGAAGTTTTTAAAGTGATTATAACATTTTAGAAGTGTTTTTCGGATTTTGAATGTGACAATAATGTAATTTCATAACTATTTATTGGTTTTTTAAAAATGAAATTTAATTTTTTATGTTATTTATACCCTTATTCATGTCAATGCTTCCATGTAGGGGTAAAATCTATTTTTAAATAGATTTTAAGGGGAATGGTTATTTTCTGAGTTTTGAATGGTAAAGAGGTGCATTAAATGCATTGAATAAAGGTAGTGGTCATTTAATATGGTCCTTATAAAGATTATTATATTTTATTACAGGATACAGAAGGGTATATTACATGTTTCCCTTCTTGGGTAATGGTAATATGATATACCTTAATCCTACATAATGGTATTCTGTTCTTCATGCATGGGTATAAATGTTTTTAAATAGGCTAAATAAAGGTATCATTGACATGTATAATGGACAACATCTTGTTTTCCTTAGTCATGTATGTGTAGTCCCCTTCCTACATACAAATATCTGTAGATCCTAATGTTTATATAAGGGTACCATTGATTTATCAAAAACAACATAATGTTAACCATTAGGGTATTGTCAAAACCTTATTACCTTTTTGAATAATTTATTACTTTTTAAGGATATTATATTTATTAAAATTCTCCAGTTTTCCTTTATAGTTCAATCTATGTTGTACTTTTCAAAATAAACTATGGAAATTAATTTGGGATATCAGAGGTTTTTAATGTGATAAAAACTTTATATTTGATTCATTTTATTTATAATAACTGTTAAAAATAAGATATATTATATAAAATCATTATATTTAGTCTTTCGTATGGAATAAATACAAATAGGTTTTAATATATATTAATAGTGATTGATTATCTATAGTCTTGCATGTTCAAAAATACTTTATCTACCATGTCTGAGTACTGATGTATTAATCATTTCCTAGGGAATAAAAATCTTGACGTTTGAGTCCTATGAGTATTTGTAAGGTTATCTAAGTATTCTCATAATTCTAAACCATTGTTTTTCAATATTTAATTTATCTTAATATATCTTATATTTGGGATCTATATATTATTATTATCCTTATATTAGAAAACTCTAATTAACCATGCTTTAGATTATTTATTTAAATGGGTTTCATTAACCATAATTAGTTCATAATATGTAATATAATACATGATGAAAATTTCTATTATAATATGGAAATTTCAATCGTTTTAGGGGAAACAATTTCAAAGGAATAATGATAATGGATCATCATGTAAAAATATATTAAAAGAGAGTATTATCACATACTGAAATTATCTTGAAATATTCAAGTGAGAGAAATTTTTATATTTTGGGTTAAAGATAAATAATTATTTTTAAAATATTATAGCATATTTTAGAATCATTATTCTTCTTTATAATTATCATCACAATATGTAGATTGTTATTTTTTATCACGAAATAATTTTCCGAGTATGTTACAGATTAATGTGATAATTTGTGAGATTAGCAGAAGAAATAAAAATAAATATTTACATGTTTTAGAAAAATGATAATTATATTAGATGTTATCTAAGATATAGAATGATATAATTGCATTCAATTGTATAATTAATAAGTAATAATATTTAATTTATATCTTTCCATTGTATTAAAATTCTTAAATAAAATTGATGATAATTATTCAATAATTTTATGTATTAGAAATTGAAATAGATATTGTCACATGTGTTATTTTTTATTATTTATATAAAGAATATTTTTTATTCTGTTAAACATTTATTATTCTTAGATATGATCATCATATTATTATAATAAATTTTTCATGCAGAAATATCATCACATAAGGAAATATTAATATTCTTGGTTGAAATATTAGGGATGTGTGAACACATTAATTTAAGATATATATTTTTCCTATTATATTCCCTAAATAATGGTATATACATTTTTTGGGTTAAAATGCATAATTTATATGATTATAAGTTAAATAATAAGATATAAATTCTAATTCCTTGATTAAAATAAAATATAAATGTTGAAATAATTATCATCATTATTGTTGGTATATGAAAAGTATCATAAGGTAGTACATCTAATAAAAAATATAATATTTATCCTTCGTAATTTTCATGTCTATTGATTCTGAGATTTTTTCATTATAATGTTGTTTATTAAAAGTGGTAATATAATACTAATGATTGTTTCAAAAATTTATTTGGGGTTAATCAATCCTATTATTGTCAGATAATGGTCGGAATTCATTTTTTCAATAGTTTACTTTGAAATTATATGTGGAATAATTCATTTTTTTATATTTATTATTTATAGTTTTATATCCTTTATATTATTAAATTATAACCTTATTCGGTTGGAGTAATGAGTAGGGATGAATAAGGCAGTAATGATGTCATGTGGTGCAGGTAATGATGAAGATGGTGGGAAAGGATTCCCAAGGCCATGATGGTGCAACCGGGTATCCGTTATGCAGATGATGTTTTCAGGGGATTTCAAATTTTATATGATGTGAAGTAGTGCTAGGGATGATCTTGAAATGGATTTTAAAAGTTCAAAGTGGGTATTTCTCATTGACACATACTTCTTACATAATGCTTTGTTGATAGAAAATGATCAATTGTTTTTTTTATGATGAGTTTCCATCTGTGGGATACTGTTTAATTATATATACTATGGGTGATTGTTTATGTGGCAATAAAGTAATAGTCCCAGAGTGCCTAAATAATAATGATATTATAAATGATTTTTTGAAATAATGAGCATGGTTCCCCATATATCTTGATGATGATGATTTCCATGAGAAATCAAGAATGATTAAATAGTGCTATTGGAACATGGGAAAAAATTAAAATGTAATATTAGTAATGATAATGGTAATTAATTATTAATAGATACATATTTAATTATTTAATTGAATCTTTATTGTTATGAACATATAGGATATCTAGTTATTAGCAGTGACAGTCTAGTTTCTAAGTTATGATAACTTTAGTTGTTCTTAAGACTTTGATAAAGATGATAGTTTGGTTGTTAGTTTTATTATATCTTGTATGTTATATGATTTTAGACTATAAATCACACTTTTTGGTAGGAGTGCTGACAAAAACTTTACAATGGTAGGGTGTTTTCTCAAAACCTCTATCATGTCGAGGAATGGACGACATGATACCCCATTACGCCTCACTCTCTTATCTTTATAGAATAATGTTTGTGTATGCATAGTAGTTATCTTTACCCATATAAGTTTGTAGAGATATGTAATGGATTTTTTTTTGTTTCACATACATTTATATATAGTTATAGAGTCTTATGAATTATAATACGTATTTATTTTTTGGGTTATAATGGATAGAAGAATAATAGTTGATATATAGGTTGTGGTGGATCTCAGAAATGTCATGGTTACTATCTTGAGATATAGTATGGGATGATGAGATGATGTGATTAATAGGGTGCGTGGTATGTGATAATAAGATTATATGATTCATATGGTGCATTATTTATTATATTATTGTAAATGTATTTTGTGTTGCTTACATTTTGGAGGATATTGATCAGGATGTGCGATAATGGGGAAAAGAGGAAAACTGGTGGGGTCATGGTAGCAGGGTGACATAATTTGATTTATATATTGGATAGTATATAATTACATGTATGTAATACTTGGTTAGTGATCCATGGTGATAATGTGAATTGAATAGTAAAAATGATAGATGCTGATTTAGTTTTATTTATTTATTTATTTGGATTTAGTATGATTCTTTCACATTTTTCATGAGAGGTTTTAGGGAGGATTCTACTGAGTATACATGTTATTATAACCCTATATATATATAAATATATATTCTATTTTTTATGAACTGAGTATTTTGTTGGTTATTGAAACACACATTACTTGTTGGAGGAATTGTGTAGAGTTATTGATGTTTTGTGGTCACCACTGAGGATTAGTTTTAGTATTCTCACCTGTATCGAGATATAAATGACATCATATCACATATTTGGATTGATTATTTATTAATTATATAAAAGTGTAGATTGGTGATTTTCTCATATTATCTCTTAATTTACAAAAAATTATAAAGTTATTTCCTCTTATGTGTCTTACTATATATTCTCAGTTCATTTCTCAAACTCAATTTCTATTGAAGGTGGGATTTAAGCGTAATAATCTCTCTTTATCTTTTGTTACCCTAGCATGGTTACCATTAGTGGAGGGTATCGTGAAATAATTTTTTTTAAATTATTGTGTATTTTATATTAATAAATTAATTAGAATACGTTTAAAAGCTAATTAGTATAAAATTTAATATTTTAATGTGTGAAATAATATATTAATATTCAAATAATTAGAAATTGATAAGAAGAATAGTTGAAGTATATAACAGTTACTTTTTTTAACCACAATATTTCTATATTTTCATTTAAAAGATAAATTTATAAATTTCATAACAGGAATTAGATATAATAATTTTACCTTTTTTAATTTTTATGTAGAAATTATATTAGGATGAATTATTCATAATTTTATGAAATGGTTGATATTTAGGTGAATAGTGAAAAATGTGGATTGATATAATATAATCAATTTTATATAATTTTCATCCAATATGAATTGATCGAAAGTTTATCGAAGTTTTTTCTTATAAAAATATATTTTTTCCTAATTAATATAATTTAATCCAATAATATAATTGGGAGCTTCTAAGTTAGAGATCAATATTTTTGAAATGAAAGTAAATTTTTCATAAAAATAAAAACATTTTTCGTTATTCTATTTCAATAAAGCATTGAAAATATTCATTTAGGTTTTGGTTTATTTTAAATTAATATAAAATCAATTTTAAAAAAAATAATCCAATTAATTCACTGAGAATCATCATTATACATTATATGTTAAAAAATTATTTTTTATTTAACAGAGATTTTTTCTAAAATGAATTTCATTTCATTTTGTGAAAATATATTAAAATTAAATTAATTTAAAAGGGATTTGTTCTAAAATAAATTTCATTTATTTTTGTGGAATTATATTAAAAATAAATTTATCATTATATATATATATATATAATCATAGAATATTGATTCCATTTTCCAATTTTTAATTAATCATTGATGGTAATTTCAGTTAAAGTCATAATGAATAGTTAATATGGAAGAAGTTTGTTATAATGGTAAAGATTCAAATAGTTATAGAGGGGGTTATACTAAGTTATAAGGATTAAAATATCTCTAAAATATTTATAAATTTTACCTTTTGAGTGTATTTATACCATAAAATAGACTATATTATAAATTATACAAAATTGGCACCGCATTATTTGAGAAATTCATTTACAATATTTTATTCATAACAATATTTAAAAAGGATCAACTACCCTCACTTATAAATGGAAATTTTTAATTTTTCCTTTTATGAAAACTCAATGATTATATAAAATGACCAATATATACTAAAATACACTCCCTATTCCCTTAACCATGTCTTATAGGTCATGTTATCACCAAAATAAAAATCCTAAAAGGATTAATGTGTAATCTAAAGGACGATATACAAGTATAAGGTACAAGTCCTAACGCAATTATTTCATATTTAATTATTCTTCTAATCGCATCAAATATAATTTAAAAAGAATATTATAGTGACATAAATTATTTTAAATATCTTAATATTTTATTATATTTATGTAAAAAATATTTTCTACCTCATATCCATCTAACAGAAAATGAATACATTTTTCTTGCATATGTACAAACGACTGTCACTATGATGTGATGCATTTCATTTGTATCCCCACCTAATGTGGGTATTTATAAAGTTATAATTAATTTATATATATATATATGATATTTGGGAAAAAATTATTAATATATCTATATAATGTATTATCTAAATTTAGACCCACCCATTCATTGGAAAATGTAATTGTTTCTCAAGTGTATTTGTGAAATACCACTTTCAGAAGGTGATGTAAGTCATTTTACATCAGTACCTCACATAGTTGCTCATATGGATAAATTTAGTAAATAAAGATGATATTTATAATAAAAATTTTATTATTTAGGGATAATATTTTATCTCATTCATTCCATTTTTATCCATTACAAAATGAAAACATAATTCATGAATATGTGTTGACTACCCCCTCTATAAATGCCACGTCTCATTTATCATCACTGAATTACATGGATGTTTATGGAAATTTATTTAATTTTTAAAAATTATATTAATGATATTAATAAAATTATATACATGATGAATTCATAAAAAATGTTAATGGGATGAAACTACCAAATGAAAGCATGTATGAGAGATAAAATTATTAACTCTTAAATATTCACTTTTTGTAATGAAATACTATTAAATAAGAAGAATGAAGATTTGAAAAAATAAAATACATAAAGAAAGATATAAATATGGTTATTAAATAGATTAATAACAAATATAAATTTTTTATAAGGTAGTTTGAAATGAGTCGGACTAACTAGGAATCTATGGTAAGGGTTTCATTTCTCAAACTTCCTTCTTTAAGACTTGTTTTGAATTACACATCTATTTCCATTACATGTTATATATGAAACTTGTTTGAAATATTATATCATGATAAAAATTATAATCATGGAAGTTAATGTTACATTTTAGATTTTATCTTTCAAGATGATTTTATTCAAGTGTTATAAAATGGGTATCATTATGGGTATCGATTTTGATTCATTGTGACCTTTTTAATGTTGGGTAACACGATTTATTTTTTATGGTGTACATAATACCTCATTAATATATTTGGGATAATATTTTATGTAATAATATGATTTGTATGACCATATTACACACTACCTTTTAATGGGTTTTTATTTGAATGTTACCAATGTTGTGATGGTTAATGTTTTAGTATCACTTTTAATTGAGATTATTGATGATCAGATCTTATTTTGGGGAATTAGATATCATTTCTATCTCATATGTCTCACATATTTTGTTTATTATGATTAATATTTGTGTTTAAATGTATTATTTTACTTTTATATTTCATGGGCACTCAAATCAACTGAATGTTATTTCTACGAAAGGGATATTATTTCCTAAAATGTTTTGAAATGTATTTTATTTCACTAATATATATTTTTATCTTAATCTCCACATTTTAAACCATTATAATAGGGTTTTAAACATTCCATTATTGTAAATTATTTGTAAAATAATTGTTTAACTTCTCATTGGAACTATGTGAAATGAGTTCTGGATGTTCTTTATAACTTCATTTTTACCAAATGTTACGAAAGATATAAAAATGTTACTTTTAAATATTCACAATAATTTTAGAATATAACTACCAAAATACTCTTATTTTCTAAAATTATTTCAAATATAATTAATTTATTATCTTCAATATCATATATGTATTATATATCATTTCTAGTATTTATTTACAAGTTTATAACTTACTCTATACAGTGTGAACACCCCATCCAACAAAATTCAGATTGATGGGGGTTCCTCAAGAATTGTAGTTCATTTATTGACTAATGAAAATATTGAAAAACTATATACTTCTTAAATATAAATGTATTATTATTGAATATTATTCCACATGGATTATAATTTATTGAAATAATGAAATTATTTATATATGATTTAATAATTTTACATTTTGATTGTTATAACATATTGACAATTATTATTTTTCATTAAATATATGTGGAAGGAAATAGTTTAGTTTAAGAGGCATGTGGGGTATGGAATTACATATACCCTCTATGCATCAGTCAGTGTCTTGGGAGAAACCTGAATGTGTATCTATTGGTGTATGTGAGCGCAAAACAAAATTACTTATTTTGAGGACATGATGATATGTAAAATTTCATGGATGAAAGGATTTTAAAATATATAAAATGTCATCATATAGAGGCCTTGAAAATATGTACATTTTCATGGTTAAGAGGCCTTGAAAAAATGAATGATGTTTTGAATGAGGTATTGATTGTATGACGTAAATGTTTTTAATTATGGATTCTATCATTTTGAAATTAGTTATTATTTTGAATGTTATTAGTACATTTATATTATCTATGGATGGAATCAATTTTCAAGTTATTTATTAAGTGTAATATCTATTGATTATCCAAAATGACATATTGATTACTCCTTATGTTTTCTTGATGGCTTCCACTATATTTTTTCTTGTACTAAGTGTTTGAGCTCACCCTTTCTTATGTTTTCATTTCCTTAGTATATGAATAAGATTAATGTATATGATATATCTAGAATGGTATCATGTGTGGTGATGTTTATGGGAAATGTTGAAGGCCTATAATGGTATAATAAAATATGTGTATAATGTTAAAATGGTCATCGAATGTGAATTACATGATTTTTATTAAATATATGATTATGCTAATACATTAAACATATAAATATAAAAAGGTATTTGGTATATAAGTGAAACAATAATTTCATTTATTTTATCTCATAATAGGGGAACAACAATTTGTATCAATGCTAGTATTTAAATATGGTGTTTTTAGATCTGGATCAGGGAATATGGGTATGGTATACTATAAATGTGATTTAACATGAAAATCATCAATCCATATGATGAAAAGATGAAGGAAATGTGAGTATCACCAAGGGATATTATTTTACATCAAGAAAAATATGATAATATAATCCAACATAAAAACATTTATTGGGTTAATGTATAAGGAGAAGGTGTTATCTTCCATAACTAGATATAAAAAAAAGAATATGGAATCGAGGCATGATATCGAAGTTAGAAGTTGAAAATGATACTGCTCATATTCTAAATAGAGAAGAAGGCATTCCAAATTTATTCTATAAATAATGAGAGGATATTCGTGGAGTAGTTTAGAGTATGTATGTGAAGGGGAAACCAATATAGAGTATAATCGATAATATAAACATACGCATGAATATAGTTTGTAATTTTCATTTGATGGAAAAAATTTAACAGCCCGAGATTTTATGAAGAATATTATTTTAATTTCATTGATGTTTTGTGTTGTACGCAACACCAAAATTAGCTTGTGCTATACGCAACACTGTATTAGCTTGGAGTATACGCGACACTATTCTTGGCTCGTGTTACACACAATTTCAAGTTCATTTTGTAGAAATTATTGTACGCAACATTAAGTATAGATTTTTTTAATGTATAAATGAAATAAGTTTTGAATTATTTTATACAAATCACCAAAATGAGATTGCACTACACGCAACCCCGACCTGGCTTGCATTACACGCAATCACGACATTTCTCGATAGCGTGTGTTGTACGCAATACCGGGTTTCACTAAACAACGATATATGGTTATAATATTATCACGAACTAGTCGTTATGAATAGTATTAACTAAATTTTCTAATTTTATTAAATTATTATTCATCTTACTCATTTTCTAGAATATGGTATGAGAATAAAATATTTTTTTGGATAAAATAAGTATTTTTCAAAAAATGCAGTTTTGCCACTTTTTGATGGTGCACGCACATTAAATATAGTTTTTGACATGTTTATAAGTTAAATTTTACAAAATAAAATTATTCTTTGGAATCAGGAAATAAAATTTTACCTTGGATAAATTTTTCATATTATTCTGATAACATTCATATTTTAATGAATAGTAAAAACACGCTATATTTTAATTAAAAACAACTTTTTTCATCGTAATAATTTATGAGGTAAAATTAAAATATAATATGGTTTTAAAGTATAAATAGAATATATTTTTACCATTTAATATAATTTATGTCATTAGCATTGATTTTACATTGAATTCATAGGTTAAATCAATTCAATCTTTTGCAATGTTTTAAAGAAAACCCCGTTTTCATTCGACAATGAGATTAATTTTAATTTAATTTCTGAAACTTCTATGTATTCAATTTGGAAAAATGGATTCCTTATTTGGAATCAGTGGGTCCAAATTATATTAAAAGATTACTTTTTATTTTTTGGTCATTACGAATCGTAACTACGGTAAATTTTATTTACCATCATTAAAGGTAAATCAGGTAATTAAGAGTAAATATAATATTTTAAAATTACCCTAATACTTTACTTAATACAATTGGATTATTATATTTTATCCTACGTCATATTTGGGTCGAAATGGAATCCATTATAACCCACTTGGATGTGATTAAGACCTTCAGTTTATTTTACTTAAAGGAAAGTGAAATATTTCTCAATCAAACATTAATAATTAAAGTATTTTTAATATAAGGTTATACAGAATATAAATTCGGTTATAAATATTCATTTGAAATATAAAATTGTTTTATTTATCATGGTAATTTATTTGTAATTTTTAAGAGTTATTTTATTACCTTATTAGCTTATACATTAATGATGTTGAAATTATTTATTTAGAAAACAATTCAATAATATTGTTTTTATTGAAATATTAATACATATTAAAGGTTCCAAAACCCTGATAAAAACTTATTGGTAATGTATATATACACCATGAGAATCCAATTACCGAATATATGATCGTTTGGAAGATTGTAAAAGTAATTATGACACTTATATTATTTTATTTTATATGATGTCAAAGTTGTCAACTTCATAATTTTAGACATATAACATTTTAAAATTTGGGTGTTTTGGAAGATAAATCTGACTAAATGTATTCTTATGAAACATATAAGATTTATATTCATCATAGTATTTTATTTTTAATTTTTATGCAACAAATAAGTATATTTAATAATTATACAAAAATGTTGTATTAATTATTTTATTAAGAGAAGTATCGAATAAATGGTTTTAAAAATAGTAAAATAAATATTATATGAACTATTTAATGTTCTCCAATAATTTTATAGATTACTATGACATGTTAGTAACCTATTAAATATTTTAGTTCGAATATATCCTCTGTTTTGATTTTATTTAAATTCAAATAAATGAATAGTGTCAAAATTGACACTATTGTTATTTTATAAAAATAACATATTATTAAATTGTTTAAAAATCACAAAATATAATTAAAAATTAAAAATTGAAATTTATATAGTCTAAAATGTCATAAATTATCTAATTATGGAAAATTCATAGCACATAAGTAATTATTTATAACAATTTAATATTTAGAATCTTATTACCACAAATACAATTTAATAGATTAAATAAGAATAAATCAAGGTGATAATGTTTAAAATAAATTCCCTACAAGTCTCAATTTTATTGGTTGATGAGATTACCACCATATCGCATCCAATATTAAAATATAATTCATTTTTTGAGGTTTTTAAGTGGGTTAGAATTATTATAAAATAATATTTTTAAGATTTCCAAAGGTGTCCCTCTCCTCACTTATAAAAAGGGAACCCCTTCCCTCTTCTCTTCATACCCTTTTGAGAATTTAATATCGGCCAAACCCTGACCATTTCTCGTATCCACTTCCCTAGAAACATTCTGGAGGTTTTTGTGCTCTCAAAAGACCAACTCTACTTCCTTATGAGGAAGCTTAAAGGAGGTTCTCCGAAGAAGAGGTAATCTCTTCTACCAATTCTCTCAAGTTTTTTTTCTTATACTTATTCTTCTTTAGTTGTATCATTATAAAGTAATAACATAAGTATTAATTATATACTGATATTTTATTATGAATATTAAACAACCTTATTTCACCTTCAATCCATCCTACAGAAAGCAAAATCACCGCCCGTGCGTACATACGGAATACCGTCTCCACGCCGTGGTCTAATCTGTTTTCGACCACCACCATACATGGATGGGTATAATGGTGTAAATAAATAACTATATATGATTATTGTAAAGTGATATTTATTTGAAATATTATACATACACTTAAATACAATTCCACGATCATGGGAGTGATATCATCGCTCGTGCGTAAATACAGACTACTGTCTCCACGACGCGATGAGATTCATTCTCCATGTTAACCATTCATGAATGATTATAAATTATATATAATGAATAATAATGAAATATATGACATAATAATGATACTGTATTTATGTATAAATATATTTATGTCATCTACTTAATTCCATTCAATTAAATAAGGAAACGAAAATAGCGTTCATGGGTACGTACGACCTACCGTCTCCATGAACGGTGTATTTCATTCCATTTATCGATCTATCATATATATATATATATGTATATTCTTAATATATATTATATATAAATCATGTTTTACATTCTGGAATTATGTAAATTAGTATATATGTAATAATATCATGAACAACAAGTGGATACACGTACGATAAATGAAACAATTTTACAAAAAATTATCCTTTAACATGGAATTTACAAAAGAATGGGTAATATAAAGTCATAAGTGAACCATATATGATATAATAACATTGAATATGATTCTTTAATAAGTAAATGACATTATTTAAATCAGTATAATTGTGGTTCAGATATATACAAAGTATATCGGACGTAAGGTAAGGGATAATGTTGCAATCTCAATTGTTTTCTATATGAGATTGCTTATACGTAAGTATAAACTGGGGTTATATTTATCATCCCTATCCAAATTTTATAAAAATGATTTCATGTATGTTTAAAGTATTTTTTACCCATTTTGACTTTTACTACATGGTATGTAAGAAATCGTTTTTTGTTTTCCATACGAGGTACTTTTTGACATTTCTGGAAAAAGTATGAGATGAATGATTTTTTTAACTTATGAGGCACAAATGGATTTTTACAGTTTCATAAGAAGTTATTTTCATCAAGATTACTCTACAATATATAGTGAATATTTTCAACAAAAGTCGTTTATTTTAAAATTTAATTTCATTTTGTGAAAAGAAAATAATTTTCAAGAAGAAAGGATATTTTCCTTAAGAATTTATTTCAAGTGCTTTATCAAAAACATTTTCCATCTAAGATAACATTATTTCATATGTTTATGTTTCAAGTATAATGTATTCATTATTTATATGTTTTCACTTATCTTTTGATGAAATGATATCCATTTTTTTTATATTGATTATGTTATGATGGAATGATGTTTATGAAACCCAATTTATTATTTGGGTTATGATGAATGATTTATGATTGTTTTGTGGCACACATAAGAATGATTTAAATATGGGATGGGTGGGACCTATATCTCCCTCTAATGCATTGGGTAAAAATTTATATCTCATGAGATAGACCTGGCTGAAACGGAAAGTAAATCTGGTTCAGTAATACATGGTTGAAATGACAAGTAAATCCAGTTCAGTAATACAGGGATAGAATGGCAAGTAAACCCGGTTCAGTAAGGGACATTGTCTACTAAGATGGTCTTGGTAGCAATTCCTTGGCTACTATGGAAATATTATCATGTGATTAATGTTTTCCCACAATTACAAGTTTTATTCCCATGCAAATTTATCCTGATTATTGTTTCTTTATGATCTATGCCTTATATACTGCCATGTTTTATGTCATTGCCCATGATTTTGATGTTTGAACATTATGTTCATGTTTTTAAGTTCAAATGTATATGATTTGTTTTATTTTATCCATGCTTACCCTTACTGAGCATTTGATCTCACCCTTTATATGTTTTCTTTTCGTCTGGATTTAATGAAAGGTTTTAGGTAAGAAAACCAAAAGGGGAAAATCTTTATGGGAGATGTTGAAGATCTTTCACAACAATTAGAAGATTATGTTCTGAGTTTCCAAAGACAATAAACTATTACGGTCCTTGTGTGTCTGTTTTTTAATGTATTAATTATTCCGAAAATGTAATGTAATGTCCATGTACATCAAGCTTTGGGTCTCTATAGTGGGTATCAGAGGAAAAGGAGGTAGGAATGAATCCGATCCTTGGGAACTCTCACATGTGAGCATTGGACAAAGCATGGGTCCCCACCCAAGGGCTTCATGAGGAAATGGATGCCACTGGGGATGGTGGTGTGTCCCATCCAGGGGGTGTAGCCACCCATGGAGTGCCCTAATAGGTATCAATTATAGTCCAATGGAATTAATTCCAAACCACTAGAGTTGGTATCTGAGGAAAGGATTAGTTAACCTTCTGAAACTAGGATGCAAAAACATTAGTGAGATCCCTAGAGATATTTCTAAGGTATGTCAAGGGATTTCCCAAAGGATAAGTATAAGTATAGATTATAGTCCTAGAATTACTGTAATGATATTATAATTAAACCTAAGGTGTTAGATATCTAAGGTACTCCCCCTTTATTATGTTGTTTTCCCTAGCATGATTTTTTCCTCTCACACTATTCTTTTTGGGTTTTAGATGGTGGATAGAACCCAAAAGAACCATGTTGTTCAATTAAATGGACAATGAAATGATTTTACTCCTGAACAAACCAATGTTATGGTAGATGGAGTGAAAAACCTTATTGCCATACTTATGCAATCTATGAATTGTTCTGGACTTCCGAATGAGCAGAGAAGGGAACAATATTCTATTGAGTTCTTCACGAGGCAACTTCCACCTTCTTTCAATGGGTCTTCTGATCCACTTGTTGCTGAACAATGGATCAGTACCATTGAAAAGATATTTTCCACACTTCGATGTTCATAAAATGATAAAGTCATTCTAGCTTTTTACCATTTAGAAGGTGAAGCAGACCAGTGGTGCACTCTAATTAAGAATACAAGGCCCCAAGATGAAATTGAATCCATGGAATGGGACGAGTTCAAGAACTTGTTTTTCAGTATGTACTTCTCTTGTATTCTTCGAACAAATTTGGAAAATGAGTTCCTTGAGCTTAATCAAAATGATGATGAATCTATTGGTATATACGACGCAAATTTTACAAGGCTTGCAAGGTATGAATCTGGATTAATCATCCAACCTGAAAGTAAAGTTGATCGATTCTTCAGTGGCTTAAAACCAATTCATCGAAGTGCATTGGCTATAAGAGTCTTCTGTAGCTATGAAGAAATTGTGCATTATGCTATCAATGTAGAAATTGAATTTGGAGTTACATATCCATCTCATGGATTGGACAAGAAATGAAAGATGGAGTTCAAGGACACATCTCAGAATAATGGTGAAAAGAAGATGAATGTTTCTTTATTCTCAACGTGTGGAAAGAAGCATGTTGGAGATTGTATTAAAGGGACAGGAAAATGTTTTATTTGTGGAAAATAAGGTCATAGAGCAGATGAGTGTCGAAGTAATGGAAAAAGGGTTGCTAATGATGTGAATAATGAAAAGACTGTAGAGAACGCACCACCGACACTTCAATGCTTCAAGTGCAATGAAATGGGGCATTATGCTAATCAATGACCTAATCCAAGGGTTAATGATGATCAACATGAGCAACAAATTAAGGCAAAGGAAAAAGGAAAGTCACATGCGATCACTATGGGTGATGTTGAATATGACAACGATGTGGTGGAATGATTTAGTGTCTATGTAATGGGATTCCAAAATAATGTTGCATATAGTATTGTGGAATATTGGAATATTTTTGTATTGGTCTATTGTGGTTTTCAATAATTTCATGGTATCGGTAACCATGGAAAGTGATTAAGATAATTTTGGAAAAAAGATGATATTCTCATAATGAAGGGATAAGGAGAAAATGAAATGTTTGACAGTATTCATGAGCTCATGACTGATATAAGGAAAAAGTTATTTCATGGTTTGAGTATATAGAATTTTTGGATTTTGGTGTGTGGAAAGAGGTAACTTTTGACCGCATTCATGTTTTCAGTAAGGTTCAATGGGTATTCATTTTTCAAAAGAATACATGATTAAGGTATCCACATGATTAGAATGTGACCAACAAGATATATGAGGGATAAATGACAGTATTCACATGCTTGTTATATGAAATTATTAGTAATCATTCTCTTTATACTATGCATTTGGAAAGAAGTATTTTGAATAAGACTAAATATTCGAATGGATTATGTTGAAAATAAGTTAGTATTGTTTGTGGCTATATTTTTTTCTATATTATTGATAGAATGTTATAATAGTATAGTTCTAGAAAAAGGACAATCAGTAGGATGGGAAACAACCCATTGCGCCGGACAAGGCTATGGGAATCGAACCCACAACAGATGTGTGATAGGCCTTTGTTGCCTACCACTGGCCTACAGGAAGTCCCTGGTTATTAGAAACTATTTTTATTTTATTAAGCGGTATGATAGATGAAGTATAAGTCTATTTTTGGAATCATATATAATTAACCTTACCATAGCTGGTCTTATGTATGTTTGATGGCACACCCACATTAAATATAGTTTTTGACATGTTTATATGTTCAATTTTAGAAAATAAAATTATTCATTGGATAATGATATGAACTTTTACCTATGATAAATTTTTCACATTATTCTGATAACTTTCATATTTTAATGCATTGTAAAAACGCTATATTTTAATTAAAAACAACTTTTTTCATCGTAATAATTAATGTGGCTAAATTATAATATTTAATGGGTTTATAGTATAAATAGAATATATTTTTACTATTTCATATAATTTATGTCATTAGCATTTGTTTTACATTGAATTCGTAGGTTAATTCAATTCAATCTTTTGCAATGTTTTAAACAAAAACCCATTTTATTTCGACAACATGGTTATTTTTAATTTAATTTCTTCATATTATATGTATTGAATTTTTAAAAATGGATTCACTATTTGGAATCAGTGTGTCCAAATTATATTAATAGACTTCTTTTTATATTTTGGGCATTATGAATAGTAACTATGCTAAATTTTATTTACCATCATTAAAGGTAAATCGTGTAATTAAAGGTAAATATAATATTATAAAATTACCCTATCACTTGTCTTAATACAATTGGATGATTATATTTCGTCCTAATTCATATTTGGGTCGAAATGGAATCTATTAGAACCCACTTGGATGTGATTAAGACCTTTATTTTATTTTATTTAAAGGAAAGTGAAATATGTCTCTCTCAAACATTAATAATTAAAGTATTTTTAGTATAAGGTTATACAGAATATAAATTCGGTTATAAATACTCCTTTTAAATCTAAAATGTTTTTCTTTATCATGGTAATTTATTTGTAATTTTTAAGAGTTATTTAATTACCTTAGTAGCTTATACCTTAATGATGCAGAAATTATTTATTTAGTAAAACAAATTCAATAATATTGTTTTTATTGAAATAGTAATACATATTAAAGGGACCAAAAACCTGATCAAAACTTATTGGTAATATATATCTACACCATAAGCATCCAATGTCCGAATATATGACCGTTTGGAGTCTTATAAAAGTTATTATGACACTTATATTATTTTATTTTATATGCTGTCAAAGTTGACAACTTCATAATTTAATAAATATAACATTTTAAAATTTGGGTGTTTTAGGTGATAAATATGACTAAAAGTATTATTAGGAAATATATAAAATTTATATTTATCCTAGTATTTTTTTTAATTTTAATGCAACAAATATGTATATTTAATAATTATACAAAAATGTTGTAGTAATTATTTTATGAAGAGAAATATCAAATAAATGGTTTTACAAATAGTAAAATAAATATTATATGAACTATTTAATGTGATCCACTAATTGTATATATTACTATGACATTTTAGAAACCTATTATATATTTTATTTTGTATATATCCTCTGTGTGGATTTTATTTAAATTCAAATAAATGAATGGTGTCAAAATTGACACTATTGTAATTTTATAAAAATAATATATTATTAAATTGGTTAAAAATCACAAAAAATATTTAAAAATAATAAATTGAAATTTATATAGTCTAAAATGTCATAAATTATCTAATTATGGAATATTAACATAACATATGTAATTATTTATAACAATTTAAAATTTAGAATCTTTTTACCACAAATAAAATTTAATAGATTAAATAAGGATAAATCCTATTGATAATGTTTAAAATAAATTTCCTACACGTCTAGAAATTTTTGGATGAATATATTACAACCCTTTTTCATCTAATATTTTAATATGAGTCATTTTTGGAGGTTTTTAAGTGGGGTAAGGATTATTATAAATTAATATTTTTAAGATTTCCAAAGGTGCCCCTCTCCTCCCTTATAAAAGGGGCACCCATTCCCTCTTCTCTTAACACCCTTTTGAGCCTTGAATCTGGAAAAAACCTGCCTATTTCTCTTCTCCACTTCCCTAAAAACATTCTAGAGGTTCTGGTTCTCTCAAAATACCAACTCTATTTCTTTAAGAGGAGGCTTAAAGGAGGTGCGTCGAAGATGAGGTAATCTCTTCTTCCTATTCTCTAATGTTTCTTTCTTCTTATACTTCTTCTTCATTAGTTGTAACATTATAAAGTAATTACATAAGTATTAATTATATAATTATATGTTATTATAAATATTAAACAACCTTATTTCACCTTCTATCTATCCTACAGAAAAAGAAATCACCTAGTGTGTGTACGTACGGAATACCGTCTCCATGCCGTGGTGTAATCTGTTTTCAACCACCACCTTACATGGATGGGTATAATGGTTTAAATAAATAACTACATATGATTATTGTAAAGTTATATTTATTCGGAAATATTATACATCTACTTCAATACAATTCAATGATCATGGGAGTGATATCATCGCTCGTGCGTAAATACGGACTACCGTCTCCACGACGCGATGAGATTCATTTTCCAGGTTATCCATTCATGAATGATTATAAATTATATATAATAAATAATAATGAAATATATGACACACTAATGATACTGAATTTATGTATATATATGTTTATGTCATCTACTTAATTCCATTCAATTCAATAAGGAAACGAAAACACTGTTCATGCGTACGTACGGCCTACCGTCTCCATTAATAGTGCATTTCATTCCATTTATCGATCTATCATATATATATGTATATGATGAATATATATTATATATAAATCATTTTTTACATTCTGTAATTATGTAAATTATTATATAAGTAATAATATCAAGAACCAAAACTTGAAACATGTATGATAAATGAAATGATTTTACCCAAAATGCTTCTTTAACATGGAATTTTCAAAAGAACGGATAATATAAAAACATAAGTGAACCATATATGATATCATAACAATGAATATGATTCTTCAATAAGTCAATTACATTGTTTAAATAATTATACTAGAGGTTCAGATACATACGAAGCATATTAGATGTAAGGTAAGGGATAAGGTTGCAATCTCAATTGTTTTTTATACGGGATTGCTTATACTTAAGTATTTACTAGGGTTATATTTATCATCCATGTCAAAGTTTTATAAATTTTTTTCATGTATGTTTATAGTCCTTTTTACACATTTTTGACTTTTACTACATGGTATGTAAATAATATTTTGTTGTTTACCATAGGAGGTACTTTTTGACTTCTCCAGCAAAAGTACGAGAAGAATGTTTTTTTAACTTATACGGTATGAACGGATTTTTACGGCTTCATAATGCTTTATTTTCATGAAGCATGCTCTACAAGATTTCATGACTATTTTAAAAAAACCTTTTCATTTAAAATTGAATGGCATTTTGTGAAAACAAAATGATTTTCAGGAAGAAAGGATATTTTCCTCAAGAATTCATTTCAAGTTCTTTATGAAAACCATTTTCCATCTAAGATGACATTATTTTATATGTGTATGTTTCAAGTATAATGTCTCTATGATTTATATGGTTTCACTTTTCTTAAGTTGAAATGACATCCATTTGTTTTATATGGATTATGTAATGATAGAATGATATTTATGAAACCCAATTTATTATTTGGGTTATGATGAATGATTTATGATTATTTTGTGGCTCACATAAGAATGATTTTAATATGGGATAGGTGGGACCTATATCTCCCTCAAATGCATTGAGTAAAGATTTATATCTCATGATATAGGCATGGCTGAAATGTTAAGTAAATCTGGTTCAATAATACAGGGCTGGAACGGAATGTAAACCCGGTTCGGTATGGGACTTTGTCCACTAAGATGGTCTTGGCAGCAATGTCTTGGCTACTATGGAAATCATAACATGTGCTTAATGTTTTTCCACAAGTACAAGTTTTATTCCCATGCTATTTTATCATGATTAATGTTTCTTTATGATCTATTCCTTATGTACTACCATGTTTTATGTGATTGCCCAATATTTTTATGTTTAAACATTATGTTCATGTTTTTAAGTTTAAATTTATATGATTTGTTTTATTTTATCCATGCTTACCCTTACTGAGCATTTGAGATCACTCTTTATATGTTTTCTTTTCCCCAGGATTTAAAGAAAGGATTTAGGTAGGAAAACCAAAAGGGGAAAATCATTATGGGAGATGTTGAAGATCTTTCACCAAGATTAGAAGATTACGTTTCGAGTTTCTAAAGACAGTAAACTATTACGGTCCTTGTGTGTCTGTTTTTTGTTATTTATTATGTATTCCGCAAAAGTAATGTAATGTCCATGTACGTCATGCTTCGGGTCTCTACACAAAACTACATGTATATAAATTTGGTATGGCCATCCATACAGAAGTGATAAAATATTAAGGTGAAAAAATGAGTTGTTGGAGTCTTTTGTTGAATTAGTGTTTAACGAGACATGAAGAGAGGGTCATTGTGCATGGGTGGAAGTAAAAAAAACTAAAAACATTTATAAGGAAATGATCCTTGGTATAGTTACCAACGATAATATTTCATTTAATTACATCCATTGCATGACATAAAAAATCACATTTCATAAATAATAAAGGCTTGAGGAAAGGTAAGTTTAGTGTCATTGGGGACTACCCACATAATAATCCTTCTAAAAAAACTCATGATCATTTCCCCTTAAAGGAACCCAGTAGGTCACACACTTTTCCTCTCATTAGTAAGGCATATCCTTTTACTAATGGGAATGAAAACATAACTATAGGGTGGGGTCACATACAAAGTAAGGGGTGATATGAATTTTATCAAGGAGGAGTACATAATAGTTAGTAATAACATGAGAATAATATAAATATCATAGTATCAACTATGAGAACCACAAAACATTAGTGGACCTCAATGTACATATCTTGTGAACTTCAAGCAAAAAAAATGTCAACCTAGAAAAAGAAAATATATAACATGCATTAGAAGAATTTAACATAAACATGGAATACTGGGAGCATAATATCATAATGAATAAAATCCTTTAACTATAAAACAAACATTATCATAGGGAAACATTACATTAATGATTCACCCCAATAGTTCCCATGCTTAGGAAAAATTGAAATACTCTCATGAATTCCTTTACTAAGAGACACTACTATAAAAATTGGTTTATCTAGAACTAGGGGTTTTCCACACTATCTCAAAGAACCTTGAAAATCTCCCTTTAATAGTGCTTAAAAAGAATTGTTAAAGGGGGTATTTAACAATATGATTTTATAACTATTAATGGGAGTCTTCAACAACACTAAACAAAATGTTAAAGGGGTCCCTTTATCAATGCCTAGAAAAAAGCACCGATAAAGGGACGCCTTTATCAGCACTAGTAAAAAAGATCTGATTATAAGGGTATTTAACATCTCTTATAGTAAAGTGATTATAGGGGGATTTATGAGTGCTAGTAAAAAATAACTGTTAAAGGGTATATTTAAAAATAATTATATTTTATCAGACACATATATTAATATATAAATATATTTATATTGATATAAATATAATATATATGTTTAATTTTTTAGATAAATATGAATAGAAATTTACAAATAATATATAATATATTTAGTGAAAAGGAATTATAACTCTTGAAAATCCCTAAAAACACCCAAAAAAACCTGAAAATACTATAATAAAACTAGAAACCCTTAAACCCCACAAAACATTAAGAAACCCTAAAAACCCTAATCAAACAATAAAATTTGATCTGGGAGTCCATTTCAACTCAAAAAACAATAAAATAAAAGAAATTGAAATGAACTAAAACCACATGAGATTTAAAAAGTGTGATAATTAGTGTAATATGATATATTATAGTTTCTAAAAAGTCAAAAGTCATACTCGAACATCAAAGGGACATAAATTCTAAGTCAGGTGTCTGTTTGAGATCTTCCACATATCAAATAGAAACCTGTGATGAGATCTATTTCCTAGAGGCCTTGAAAAAGATCAATATTGTTTTTATTTCTTAATTCCCAAAAGGGTTAATTACCTCCAAAATTTAGTTTTTAGTCTGTGTACACCAATTTCATATAATTCAAATGGATATAACTTCTGATTCAAGTGTTTTTTCTGCCTATACCACATGTCAAATCAAATATTCTAGTGATATATACTTATATATATCCAATGGTAACGACTGATCACCTTTCTCAAAGGCAAAAATAGGTTTATAATCATCTTACCCCATTTTTTCACAGTTTATAGCCTTTCAAACTACTATAACTTCTACTACATGTGTTCATTTGTGCTATAACACACGTGTAACTAAATTGTTTGATGAGCTATGTGCCCCTGTTACCCACAAGATCCCCTAGTAAAATATGTTGAGGCCAAAAAGGCCCAAATGGCCTTTAAAACTGAGTTTGTTGCCTATGTATCCTTTTTTTACATACTATGGATTTTGAGCCTCATTTGTGTCGGTGTTTTCCCCTTTTTTAGTGTGGACTAAATATTTCTTAGGTCATACATTTATATTATTATTATGGCTTGAAATTTTATCATTTTTAATAATGTAAAGTTATTTATAATAAATATACAACAATATATACATATTTTCTATATATTCTTTTATAAAAATTTAATTTCATAATTAAATAATTAATCATATTTTCATTTAAAATATATTTCTCAATATATAAACCTTCTCTAAATAAAACCAATCTCTATTTTGAATATTATATATATAAATTTGTATTAATTATATCTATATATAAATATATACGTATAAATATATATAAATATATACATATAAATATATAGAAATATATATATATATTTATAAGGAGGTTGATATATATATATGTATATTATATTTAAGTACATAGATATATATGAATAAAAAATATAACAAAAAATATATAAATATATCATAAAATGTAAACAAACGGTATAGGGGAGTTGAAAATACGCGGCTGTAGAAGATGGAGGACTCATATTCGAAACACACTAGTTTTAGGGGTGTGCTTTGGGGGGGTGATATTATCTACAATTATAATAAATGGGTGGAGGAAGAGATTATAAAGGGAAGGGGAAGAGTGTTAAAAAATTTATACGATTTTTTAAAGGGGCCTTTATCATCACAAAAAAACACTGATAAAGGTCCCCTTCATTAGTTCTTTTTTTATCATTGATAATAGGGGACTTTATCCACATTTTTTTATTATCACTCTCAAAGATAATCCTTTATCATCTCTTGTATTATTAGTGATTCTATAACAATGATAAATATGTTTTGATAGCTCTATTTTAGGGATGAATTTTAGTAGTGAGATATACCAACTTAAGCAATTTGTTTGAGGAAAATATAGGCTCCCACCCATCATTCATCCAAACATATCTTTTATACTTAAAAATCCATTTCTGTTCGAATAATAAAAAAGCCATGAAAGTAAAATGGGCTTTATAAAACATCATAAGAATAATTATTCACATTTCATAAAGACCAAAAAAATGAGTTTCATTAAAAATCAAAATGCAAGTTAATCACTTTTAATAAAGAACCAATAGATATAAAATTGGGTTTCATAAAACATGAATATACAAATAATTCAATTTTCATAATTAATCCATAGAAAATAAATATTTTATAAAAATATCCATATGTTATTAATTAAAATCTTGATTTTTTTCATTAGATAATGGAAAATTGAAAACATTATATTATCACATAATATAATGAAATATTTGTTGAAACTAAAAATATAATCCAATGGATATAAATAAATTAAGGATAATGACATCTAAATCATTAAAATATATTTTTGTTAAAAACATTTGTAGTCATTTTTATAAAAATCATAGTTATATGTCTCTTTTCAAAAAGGTTCCTCTATTTTTAAAAAAAATGAGAAACTCCATTCATGAAATTGTATTTGATTTAAAAAACTTTTTTCCATATAAAAATATAGATATGATCAATAAAAATTAATTGTCATGGAACTATTAAGTTCAATAATAATATTTTGTGCTAGATGAAATTAGTTTTAGTGACCAAGTCACTTATAATTAACATTTATTTTCATGGATGTGATTTAACCTATAGTATTATAATAATAAAGAAAGTTGTTAATCTTTTAATAATCGTATTCAAAAAAAATTTCATTTTTACTCTTTATTAATAATAATTTTCTTCATCAAATAGATAGTTTTAATCTTTTTTAACATAAGTAGTTAATAATATATACCAATTTGAAATTGGTTCATAAAAGTGGTGTTGGTATTCATTTTTCTATAACAAATAATCATATAAAAACCATTAAATTTTATATTGTAGATGTTTTATAAATACTAATAATTTTATAATTCCATTAAATCATAGTTTTAGTATAACATTGTGAATAAAAACGTAGTGATGAAAAATATTTGGGTTGCTTACCATTATCAATGGATTACATTATAATGACATTTTCATTGTGTGTTATCCATAAAGATACCTATTAATGATATATATTACATATATATATATATATATATATTATTTTATAATAAAATATAAACTAAAACCATTCATGATGGTGGTAGTGAAAATGAAACACATTAAGTTTTCATGGTTGTAGACTACACAAACACACTAACACACAATTAACATTTTTTTTTTCTTGATGGAATTTGTAAAGGTGGTTAATGATTGTGTAGAAATTATAATAAAATACATGTATAATAAGTATACTGATGTTATCATTTAATTTGGTGAAATAAACTTTGGAATTCTAAAATTCATATAAGGAAAAATAAACAAGGATTAAATTGTTAGAAATATATACCTCAATACTTGAGTTAAGACCTTTGTGAAAGGTGGTTATACCTTTGAGGAATGGTATTTTGAGAATACCATAACCTTTTTAAAAATATCTAGTATTTTGGGGAAATGGTTTGGGATGATAAATTGGGTTTTTTTGTGAGGTACCGCTTTTATATGTGAAAAGGGGTGGCATTTTTGGAAATACCCTTAACTTATAAATAATGGAAATTAACTATAATAAAAAATGGATCAAAAATTGAGAAATAATAGATATGTGAATAGATACATTTTTTTTCACACCTCACACACTCAATTATGACTTTTTTTAACATGTTTGGGCCTTTACATCTATGGTTAGTCATTTTTATCATTTTTGTTTTTACCACATTAATTAGTTTTTACCTATGTAATTTATCGTTAATCCCAAATATTAAATGTTACATATTATTTAATATTTTCTTAATGTTTAAAATTTTTTAAAAAATATTTTTATTCAAATTTTTAAGGCGAAAAAAATTACAACAATAATTGTATATTTTATTAAGAACATGTTTTTTTTGGAAAATATAAAATAAGTTCTAAAATTTAAAATATTGGTTTATAAATTTAAAAAATTTAAATAATTAAGTTATATATAAAAAATAAATTTTTTATTTTAAATAGGTTTCATGAATCAATAATTTATACTTATGTATGAATAATTTTTGAAAAATCATGTTATATGTAAAAAATGTCATTTTTTATTATTCATGTAAAAATAAATCATTTGAATGAAATTGAAAAAACTATTCTTAATATTTCATTTCCATGAAAAATTAATGAATGAAGAAAATTTTTAAAAATTAACATCAAAAAAATTAAAAGTGTTAATTTTAATTAAATGCAGAAAATAAATAGAAACGATGTTTTTATATGAAAATGACATTTGGTATATTAGTTTGTTATTTTTCTATAAATTACTAGTTAATATAGAATTAATAATTTATTATGAAAAAAATATATTATACTTTAGAGGGTGATTTAAAAAAACTGATTTCATTTATTACATAGGTTCACTAAGTGAGTAGATATTTATTGTGGTCATTATTTAGTTTTTCCTTTATATATATATCACAATTTAATTATCATTATTTATAACTACAAATTCCATGGCTACAAAAAAATGTATATAATTTTTTTGTTTTTGTTTTGTTAATGGTATAAGATATCAAATAAAGTATTTATTTAGTGATTATAAAATCAGCTCATTATAATCAACCCATCCAAAAAAGAATTTTTCCCTTAAAATTTTATTAAATGAAAGAAAAAAAGGTCAGATACATTTCTCTCATCGCATCCTCTGGGTTACAGGCATACTTTTCGAATTTATGATTTCTCCCTAGAACTCTGACAATATGTTTAGTCTTATTCTATATCACCTAATATCTTTGATATTAAATTTCCACTTGTTGTTCGTCGTGTGAGAGATGATGTTGTTGTTGAATGTCTTTCAAGTTATTTTAATGTTACTCGTCTGGTACAAAATTACCCAAAATCAACCCATGGAAAACATCATGTACTTGAAAAAAGTCAAAAAGGAGGGCTAAGTGATAATACACAACCCCGAAATGATCATGGGTCATGAAGGGACTAATATACTATTGCAACCCATTCTTAATACACATGGATATTACATTATGTTTTATGAATATTCTGAACAATATATTGTAAATGATCGAGAAAAATAATAGTTTAGTTAATTTTTAATCGTGAAACATAATCTTATAACTTGGGGAATGTTCTTCACAACTTCCGTCAAATATTATCCCATTTTGTAATCCTACTTAAGAACATTATTCATAACCCGTGGAAAAGAAACACAATGAATAGTGGTCATAGATTCATAGTAAGGCCAATAAAGGATTTAAGTAAGAATAAAATTTACATAATGGTATGATAACATAAGAATAGAATTTTAAGATCATACAATGCATATAAAATACTATACACATTATTACTGAAAAAATATTAATATATCATAATACATGAATCATAATGGAAACAACAATGTAATCCATGATACCCTTATATAGTAATAAAACAAGAAAGTTTAAAAGACTCATAAACAAGTTAAACAATTTTTATAGTTGTTAAGGATCACTACCGAGGCTATCTTAATAGAATGTGTTCACTCCCCAAACTATCTTACTAGTCATGGTTCACTCCGAAAACCATAATAGTAGTCAATTTTCACTCATATGATCATCTTAGTTGTCAATGTTCACTCCCAATACTTACTTAGGTTTATAGGTTCACACCCAAGACAATCTTAGTGAAAAACGTTCCTTACTGAACCGGGTTCACTCCCCCTTATAGCCATATCCTTATAAAGAGTTATGAATCATCACCTAATTCATTAGAGGGAGATATAGGTCCCACCGATCATATAATTAAAACCATATTTAGGTGTTCCATAAGTTCATAAAAATTCATAATATATTATCCCATTAAATTTATTATGTACTATACTAACGTAATCATATCATAACATACAGAAAAGTGATAGGATTTTAAATCATTTCATCATATCATAATCTATGAAATCACCTGGTTTTCATAATCCTTATAACATGGAATAACCCATGGAAGATAAAAGGAATTCATAAACAACTGGTAATCATAAATATAAACCATTAAATGAAATAATAAGAATGGTTTCCTTGGATCACAAACCTATTAAAGAAAAAACCTATATTAAAGGATATTATATTATATGTATAATGTCTTTGAAAGATAACTTGTAATATTTCTAATGGAAATTATCCTTTCATTGAAAAATATTTTAATAAATCAATTTAAGGCCCTTTATATTTAAAAGGACATAAAAAACAAATAACGAACCATTTTAAAATTCATTTAAAACACTTCTTGAAGAATATATACATTACAATGTGAAAAATGTTTTATAAAACATAAAATATTTTGAAATATGTTTTATTTTAAAATACACATTCAAAATTATGAAGGATGATTTAAAAATCATTAATTTTTTTTGTTTAGCATAATAATTTTTCGGAAAACTTTTATTTCAAAACAACCATGAAAAGTTTTAAAGGATTATTTTAAAACCAATTATATTAAATGATAATCATAAAACACGTTTTAAAACTATTTATTTTGAAATAACTTTTGAAAATTATAAATTAATCTCTAAAAGTTATTTAATACCCTTTTTAAAATAGATTTTTCTTTTCAAAATAACTTTCTCTGATCATCAATTTAAAGAAAATTCCAATATATTTAAGAAAAAAAATTAATTTTAAAAAATATTATTTAAAATGTATAAATTAGGATTCAATTAATGGATTGGTATTTATCATATAGAATTATGTACATGATGTATATCTAAAATGAAATATTCATTTAACATTGTACATAGAAGTCAAAATTTCCTTGATAGGAAAATGGAAATGAGATTAATTTTAAAATAATTTTGTAAAATGTAAAAAAATAGGATAAAATTTAATTTTAAATTATTAGGAGAATACTATAAAAATTTTGATAACAATTTTAGAAAACATGATTTTGAACGAAACCATTTTTTGGCTGAAGAGAGAAATAAGGTAAGAATTTTCCATGAAAAAATTTCCTAATTATCATAAGTAAAAAAGATTGGTGAAATGGTAAAATTTCTTTATTATATCATCAATTATCATAGGAGAATAAATTTAATGATAATTATTGTGATATGGATCATAATATCTAATCCATGGAAATATAATCATAAATAATTCCGATAAATGATGAGGTTGTAGAAATAAATTATTACCTCTTTCGTAACATTGAATCATAATCCCCATAAAATAATAAAATTAAATGAATATTAAAATATCATTAAAATAAATACATTCATAATATAACATATTATATGAGTATAATATAGACATTTTAAAAGAATATAGGTGCATAATATAACATGTTTCTCAAAAAAAAAGAAAAATTGAGACAAAATTACCTTACCACTTTAATATCTATGAAACCATAACTCCAAGAAAGAGAGAAGCCAAAATGAATTAATAATTCCAAAAAAGTTATATATAATTACCATCATATACATTCATGGTAATTATATACATCATATAAGATAAATAACTTGTGAATATAGAATGTGTCTCAAAAAAGTAAAAAGTGGGACAGAAATTCGTTACTATATGAGTAATGATTTAATCAGTAGATTTATGAAATAATAAAATCAATTTAAACTTTTTATATCATGAAAAATTATAAAATAATGAATTAAATTTCCATAGGGTATTATATACTCCTCCCAAAAAAATGAGTTGTTTCATAACTCATGTAGAAATAAATGTGAGAGTAGAAATACCCTTACCATAAGTCCTGAATCACTTCAAACATAATCAAACGTCCTTTAAAATAAATATATATTTTTTATATATATAATATCAGGATATATTTTTACATGTAACACTATATATTATTTGATTATTAATTTATATTACATATTTAGTAACAATTCAACATTAATGTTTCATTTTAGGTAATAACTACTTGGTTTTTCATATCTATTTTGATTTTTAAGCATGGCCCTTTTACTTGGACAATGATTTAATAATTTACAGAATGTAAATCATGAAATAAATATCATATATATTCATTATTTTTGTATTTATAATAATATATAAAATATATACATAGGATATGAAATACATAGCTCATGGAGATGGTAGGCCGTACGTGTGCATGAATTTTGTTTCCAATTTCATATAATATTGAATGAAAGAGAAGTAAATGATATATATATTATTATTAATTTATCATTATTATTTCCTATATAAAAAATATTAATATTAAAATATTCCTTAACACATTTGATGTAAAGGGTGAACGAATCACAATGATTCTCAAGTCGGTAGTCTTTTATACACACGAACGATGTTATCATATTCCCAAAAAATGGAAATCCAAAGTTATATGGTATATAATAATTAAATAAATCATTGGTAAATTATTAATATCATATGTATTTAATATTTAATATTAACCAATTATTATTTGCATCCTTGAATGGGTGTAATGGAATAATGAGTGACATCGGTTTGTGAGGCTATAGTCCACAGTACACAAGAACAAATATTGTGTGTCCAATTTGTTGGAAGTGTGTGAATTATTCTATTTTAACAATAACATTACACCATATAAGTATATTTATGATACTTTGGTTATTATATACTCATTATATAAAAATAATTAAGTGGTTTTAGGAAGGAATAAAATAAAAACATTATTTGATGAATGTTACCTCTTATTCTGGTATCTCCGTTTGGTTAGCAGCAAAGGGAAATTTGGTTTGATTTCAAATGAAGCGAGGCTTAGATAATGAGTATAGTTATTTTTTTTGTTTATATGATCTTGTTTTGGGTGAACTAAATGTCTTTAGTGGTGTGAATAATATAGGGGGTGAGTTTCCTTTTAAAGTGGTGGGGTAGTGACATTCTTATAAATACCAAATGTTAAATACTTTTAGGAGGTCTCCAATACATAATGATCCACAAATAAGGAAATTATTTTCATAAAACATGTTTTATGGTAAAATATTTCCATAAACGGGGTTTTCATTAATTTCTAGTTCATTTGGGCCCTTATGTCAATTTTTAGTCCCTTTGTAAACCTGTTTTATCATAATCACTGTAATTAATTTTTAATGTTTTCACAAATTAGTTTTGTTAAAAATTAAGATGAAATTATTAGAAATTATAAACAATTTTGATTGTAACAATTTAATAAATTTTTTATAATTCAATTAATAGAAGTGGAAGAAATTAATTTAAAATTAATCCAACATACTAAATGAAACCACTAGTTTTGAAAGTGAAATGTTAAAAATTATAAAATGTTTTATATAAAATTTCAATGTTAAATTTATTCGAATGAATAAAATATTATTAACAGATATAAAATTTAACTCATTTTAATTTAAAACAAATTTAAAATATAATTTCAGTATATAATTTAGTGAATCGCAAAGGTTGTTTTCGATTAAAATTTAGTATTTAACACTATTCATAACGAAATATGACTTCTTAAAAAACTAGAAAACTCTCCCTAAGATAACTTTTATATGAACCATTCAATAAATGATGTTTACTTTACCAAATAAATATTCTAATATTCTAAAAATCCATTATAAACATTATTCTGCTATAAAAAGGTGATAAACCACTTTATAGATAAATAAAGTTTTTAAGCGTAACATTAGATTTATTCCTGTCCATTTTCTAGAAAATTCTTAGAAAGAATGATTATTTTTAAAAAAAATTAAAATATATTAATTCCAAAAATTACTTACCCAAATTATTATAATTGATTTTTTAAAATAGTATTCCATTAACTGAATTCCTATATTTTTAATATGGTATTATTTTTAGTTAATCAGACAATAAATAATTCATCTTATATACTTGTTTTAACCCTATTTTCATAATTTAATTAATCTTATTCATAACTACCATTAAAATGGATAGGTGAGAATTTTTAAATTACATAATTATATGCGATGTTTTATTTAAATGAAGTGTTATGTATAACTCAAGATAAACAATGTGTTGTGTGTAACGTAGGATAATCCATTGTTTTTATAGAACATGGTTGAATTTATATTGCATGTAGCATAAGACTAACATAGTGTTTCATGTCACACAAGATTAACTTGTTATTTCTTACTATGAATTCTTATCTTAGGGTTGTGTGTAATGCAAGACAAATATAGTGGTTTCATATAATAAAAGAAATATTAAATGTTTTGGGAAATAAAAAATATCAAAAATATTAAATTAAATTGAAAAAATATTACACAAAATCTCAGGGTGTTTCATTATACCCCTCTTAAAATGATTTTTCCTCAAAATTAAATTGTGTCATCAAAGGTTTAATACATGAAAGTTCATTTCATATAAATCGACATTGAAAAATGGAATACTAAATCTTCCTTTAAAAATGGAATGGTGGAAACATTATGGCTACCCAATATTAGTCATGATGATGTTTCCACATTGGACAGCATTGGATCAATCTATATATTGGACATGAAGAAAAGCCTAAATACTTTTAGTGAGTGTAAAAGTTCACTGATCACAATAAAGTGGGTGATCCAAAGAAAGTTATTGACCATAAAACCCAATTATGCATGAGTATTTCATTAATATCATGGAAAATGATTATAAAATGTAAAAAATTTATTTAATGATTATTTTTCTAGAGAAAAATATTTTTATAAAATAGATATACCTATATGATTTCATTACATTTCTTGTACATAATATCACCTCCTGGTTTTTCCTTGACCAATTTTCCCTTTATCTCTTACTCCAATAAAAAAATTGAATTTTTATTCTTAAGGCACTAACATATCATAAGATCTTTAGGTATATAAATAAATAATCCTATCTATCTTATACTATTATCATAGATAAATGGTTTCCATAGTTTATCTAAGACACATAAATCATCCTATGAAAAAAATACATCAATCGTGAGATCCATATTCAATGTACAATATAAAAAATTTCATAAAAGGATAACCTGTTGAACCTTATAAAAGAAGTAAATAAAAAATGTTAGAAATAAGTTCACTAAATTTATATAAATGATCTTATCATTGATCCCCTTATACCATATAGAAGTTCAATATTATAACATTCCAATCATATGAATACCTTCATCATGTATCTTTTTCATATATGGTAATAAACTTAATTACAATAAATCATTATAATTTTTTTTCTTTCATATTCCTACGATTATTAGATATATTCCATAAATTAGAAAATTCCATAAAATCCATCCATAATTGTATAATCAACTTTGTAAACAAATCATTAATCAGTTCCAATATAATCAATATCATCTAATTTAACAATTTATATCTGACATCTTCTAATAAAAACAAAATTAACTCAATATCTATAACATATTAATGGAATAATACATTCCTCAAAATCTCACATTTACATTAAATTAATTTTTTTATCCACCTGTACAATTTATCATATTCTTGAAAATCTTTAATTGAAAACTTCTATTAACAATCCTTATAAATGTATTCATATACCATTTTTTTTAGAATTCTAATACAGGTAGATTTCAATTATTCTATCTCATTCTAAACCCATAACTTGGGATTCCTCATCAAATTCCAGAATAAATCATTCCTTTCACATGTCATCTGATGTATCTTTATCATCAGAAAAAACTATTACTCATAAAACCTTTCATATCAACTTCATGAGACTTCCACCTATGACATTAATTTTCATAATCCCCACAATTTCCACCCATAAAACATCTAGCTATTTTTAATTCTTTAGAGAGACTGTTATTATCATAATTTATGTTAACTGAACATATCAATTTACCTTTTTAGTTACATTCTTTCTGTATTTATTTTCTATTTTCAAAAAATCTTCCCATCCATCTATGAAATCCACTCTTGTGTTTCTTCACACATTGTCGATACAAGGGAAACTGAATTTTCGTTCTTCTATGGTCTCCTCTAACCCAAACCTCAATGTAAAATTTCTTTCCCTTGTTTAGTAAATTTTATGGCTGGTTGAGGTAGAAATATTTAATTATGTTCTTAGAAAAATGATTTGTCATAATCACAACATCTTTTACTCCAGCCATAATACCATTTTAAATCTCATTTGAAAATATTTTACCACATTCAATTAAAATTTTGATACCATTTGTTCCGTCAATTGAATAAGACCAAAAGAATAGTGTGAGTAATTCTTAACAAAATGGTAATACAAATAATTATCAAAATCACTTTTTATGACTAAATAGTTAAACCATTTCCTTTAATATATTTCACCTTATGGTTATCATTTGTCATTCATATTTTTCATCAGTTTGAATCCTTCATGATTGTTCATAATGAGATTTTTAATTTCCAAAGAATATCGTTCATGAGTGTCAAACAAAGTGTATAGAAAGACCGATTATCGTGCACCAGTTCCCAATTGAGTCTTTCTCAATATTTGTTTTGGGGTTTTTACCCCTGTTTACATATTTGTTAGCTCCACATCCACTTATAGTATCCATAGAGGGATGTAACTTCTAGGGAAGAACTCTCTAAATCCTTTCCTAACATTCTACATCATTTTACAAAATTTGACTCATTTGTAGACTTATCATTAGAGACATTCATATAAATGTACATATAAATATCCCAACGGTTCTCATTATGGTTTTCTAATCCTAGTTTCAAATGGTCAACTAATCCTTCCCTTCAACACCTTCTAATTTTATCCATGCTTAACATAAATGGATTATTTATAATTTTAGTTTTATATTCACTACATTACAAAAGTACAAGCCTAAGGACTATAATAGATTTGTGTCATTGGAATGATGGAAAACAATATTCTAAATTGGTGAATGTTCTGCAATGTTTCTCCATAATGATCTTCCCATTTAGTACTTATACATAAAAAATATCTTCATAACCTAGGGAAAGGAAACATAAGAAAGGGTGAGCTAATATTCTCAATAAGGGTGAATAATGGACATACTTAAGAATAATATGAACCTAAGGGTATGAGTACATGAATCTAACATTTCAAGATCATACCCTGCATACCCAAGATCATACACATGAGTGAAAACATAAATATTATCACATTATAAGACATGAATAATAAATAAGAATAAGAATGAAATTGTCGATGAAACAATAAAATATGAAATAATTTCCATAGTAGTCATGACTGACTGCCAAAGATATCATAGTGGAATGGTATAACTCCCTAAATTATCTTAGTAGTCACGGTTCACTACAAAGAAAATATTAGTAGTCAAGGTTCACTCCAAATACCATATTACTAGTCAAGGATCACTCTCAAGACCATATTTGAAGTCACGGTTCTCTCCCAATACCAGATTAGTGAATAAAGTCCCATAATTAATTAGGTTTAGACAAAATGCCACCAATGTATATCTCATGAGATATGAATCTTTACCCAATTCATTAGATTAAGGTATATGTCCTACCATCACATAATGAAAAATTTATTTATTTGTGCCATAAGATAATAAAAAGTCACCATACCATAACCCATCAAATAAAATGGGTATTATTAACATTTTATCATATCATAACATATGCAAAATAGATTGGTTTCATTATCATTTCCACCTATCATAACCTATGAAATTCCCTAGGTTTTATAAAACATTTAACAAATTATATCTTATGGAATAGTAATGGATTTCATAAAAAATCTAATCATAAAAATAATCCATTAAAATAAAGAATAGGAATGGTGTCCTTGGATCATATCTATATTAAAGAATAAACTATTTCAAAGGATTTCATATTATATAGTGAATTATTTTGAAAGATCTCATGGAAAATGTCTTATCGAAAATTAACAAACATTGAAAATAATTTTCAGAAAACATTTTCTATATTGTTATCATTTAAAATAGCATTGCAAATGTATAAATATTTCCATGAAAATTAATTTAAAACAATTCGGGAGATAAATATAATTTTCACTAAAAAAATGTATTTTTATAATGGAAACCATTTATAAAACCATTTTATTTGAAAATAAAACTCAAAACATATGAAGGAATATATAAAAATCATTTATAAAACATTTTAAACATAAAACGTTTTTGAAAAAAATATTATTTGATGATAGCCTTGAAAACATATAACAGAATATATGAAAACAATTTAAAATAATCTTTCATCACAAAATACCTTTAAAATAATTTTATTTTAAAATAACCTTTGAATCTTGTAATGGAATCTTTGAAAATCCTTTAAAACAGTTTTTAAATCTTATAAAATTTTCAAAATTAAATTCATTGAAAATAACTCTAAAATTAAAAAAAATTCTAAAATATTCAATAAAATTTATAATTTATTCTTCAATTAATCTATTGGTCATGTTGGTGGATAATTCCATACGTGAAACATATATGAAAATAATTATTCCTTCTATAATGTCAGTAGAAGTCAAAATATTATTGATTTGAAAAAGAAAAGAAGATTCATTTTGACTTTTTTTTGTCAGAAAGAAAAAACATGGGATAAATGCCTTATTAAAATCACATGATAAAATTAGATCATTTTTGAAAACTTTTTTATAAAACTTTTTTTTGAACGAAAATAGATTTTCTATAGAATAGAAAGAAAATGCTACCTTTTTTATTGAAAAAATTCTTAATTATATTAGGAAACAAAGTGTGTAAAAATCAAACCATTAAATGAAGATATCATGAATAAAATTAGGAGAAGTAAATTCATGACAAATATTGGGACATGGATCATAATATTTCACTTATTGAATCATAATCCAAACAAATCCTGATAAACAAAAAGATTGTGAAAAATACTTTTTAGCACATTGGTAATATTAAATTATAATCCCAATGAAATAATAACATTAAATGTGCCATAAAAATCATTAGATGAATTATATTCTTGATATAACTTGTAAATTGGTTATTATATACACCTCTTAA
Source organism: Viscum album (assembly GCA_963277665.1). Classification (NCBI taxonomy): domain Eukaryota; kingdom Viridiplantae; phylum Streptophyta; class Magnoliopsida; order Santalales; family Viscaceae; genus Viscum; species Viscum album. The sequence goes on from OY728133.1 coordinate 1,498,546,589, forward strand.
AATAATAAAGGTGCATAACATAACATGGGGCTCAAAGAAGGAAAATTGAGACTTAATTCCATGACAGCTTTCATAATATTTAATGCATAACCCTGTGAAAAAAAAGAACCTAAAATGGATAAATAAAACTAAAAATGATCTGTATAATAACCATAAAATAAATTAATGCGTAGTATATAAAGCATATAAGATAATGATTAGGTAAATATAGCATGTGTCTAATAAAAGTAAAAACTGTGACACAAATCACCTTCAACTTGAGAAACCATTGAATCAAAAGATTCATGGAATAATATCCACAATTAAAAAATTTAATATAAATAAATAAATGGTACACATTATATAACATTTCATATAGAATAATATACACCACACAAAATAAAAGTGGTGAATATGGTGAATATTTCATTGAAATAAATGTGAGAGTAGAAATCATCTTACCATTAGTGTTGAATTCCATTATTCACATTCAAAAATACAATATAATAACATTAATTTTATTATAAATGATAAACCATATTTATATTTATTATACAATATATTATTTTATCATGACTTTATAATACCTTTTTATTTAATAATCCATGTTAATGTTGTGTTTCAGGTAATAACCGCTTTGTTTTTTGTTTATGTCCTGACTTTTTATTTTTGTTCCATTTCATTTGATCATGATTTACTTATTTAAAGAATTTAAACCATGAAATATTTATCATATATATTCATTTCATGTTTATTTATAATAATATATAAATGAAAAAATAGGATATTAAAGACATTGTTCATGGAGACGGTAGGCCATATGGACGCATGAACGTTGTTCCCATTTTCTTATCATATTGAAAGAGGGAGAAGTAAATGATATATATATATAATAATTCAATTATAATTATTATTTCATTTATATGAAAACTTTATATTAAACTCATTATTAATACATTCCATGTAAAGGGTGAATGTATCATATCCCTTTGTAGGGCCATAGTCTACAGTACACATGAATGACATTATCATATTCCCATGAGTTGGAAGTAATGAAGGTATGTGTTATATAATAATTAAAGAAGAATAAATAGATAATAAATATCATATATATATTATATATTCTATAAATACACCATTATTCACAACATTGAAAGGTGTAAATGGAAGAATGAACCGCATCTATTTTTAGCGTTAGTAGTCTTTCGTACAGTAGAATGATGATTCAGTTCAACATTTAATGGAAGTGTCTGATGTTTTATTGTGTAACCTTAACCTAAATAAATAATATTTTATTTATTATTCTTTATTTATTATATAATAATAATATTAAAATAAATGAATGTGTTTTATTAATTAATAAAAAAACATTTTTTGATTAATGTTACGTATTCTTTAGGTATATCCTTTTGGTTTTCAGAAACGTAACTACTCAGTTAGATTTATACCTAATGGTTGATTATAGGATCCTGAAAGGTTGTTTTTACATGATTTTTATGGGTTTTTTCTAGAAAAATGGCTTGATATGTGTGAATAAGTGAGGGGGTTTAGTGTGTTTTTATACTGACAGTTGAGTGAAATTACTCTAAATACCAAAAGAAAAACATTATTAGGAGGAATACCATTTACCATGTGCCCCTAATAATAAAAAATTTTTGATAAAAGAGGGTATATAGTCTAAATATTTCTAGTAAATGTGGTTTTGAAATGTTGCTAGGTATTTTTCCACCTTATATTAAGGTTTAGTCCCATCATAAACTCATTTTTCTCTTATTCATTGTAATTAATTTTAACAGTTCTCCATAATCGTTTGTGAAATGTATTATATTCAATTTTTTAGTAATTATATATTTTTTTATTAAAAATATTGAATCTATTTTTCTAAATTACAATCACATAAATGGATGTAGTTAATTTAAAATTAATCTCATAGATGGGATGAAACAAAAAGGTTTTAAAGTGAAAATTTTCCAATATTAATTTTTTTTCTTTCTAATTTTAATATAATATTTACTAAAGTTACCAAAATTATATTAATAATTGTAAAATTGAATTAATTTTACATTAAAACAAATTTAAAATATAATTTATTAATAGAAATAAACTTAACGAATGAACATGTTTAAATTATTATTCAGAATTTTTCAGTAATCCTCAAAAAATGAAAATTATCAGAAAAATACCAAATAAAATAATCCAAATATAATTTTGATATTACACATTAAAAATTAAATATTATTTTAAAAAACTATTTTTATAAAAGTGTAAAAAATATTTTTAAAAATATTTATCCTTAAAATGAGAAAACCTGAATTTTAGAGAACTATAGTTTTTAAGCATAAAGTTTGATTTATTATTATATCATATCTAAGAAAATAATAGGATGAAATATAAATAAAAAAATGACTGTACAATATATTAATTTAATTAATTTTATTCACCAACATTGGTTTTATAAATTTATAAAAATAGTTTTCCAGTAAATGATTTCCAATATTTACATATGGGCTTTATTTCTAGTTAATCGGTAAGTAAACAATTTTTCTTATATACATCTGTGAACCCTATTTTTAAATTTATGTAAACCTATTATTTACAAAAATTTCAATGGATAGGTGAAAATTATCATATTTGAGAATAATATTTCTCGTATCATTTAAACAAAGTGTTGAATATAACTCAATCTAAACATAGTGTACCATGTAACATAGGCTAATCCAGTGTTTCATGTAGAGAATCCTTAACTTTGTATTGTGTGTAGAACAACATCAACATGGTTTTCATGTAGCGAAATCTTATGTTGGTGTTGCGTGTAGTGGAGTCTTAACATTGTGTTGCGTGTAACACAATCCAAACATTGAGCTTTCATATGAACCAAGCTATATTTAGTGTTTCGTGAATTGAAAAAATACCATAATGATGAAATTAACTCAAAATAAATGTTTCGATACATATTTTGGTGTTACATATACTTATGGATCTACTTAATTTTCATCCTCAAACTCATAATGCACTTCCATGAAATATTCTTTGGAGAACCTTGTCAAAAATATACAACTCTAGAAATTATCAATGATTATCTACATAACTAATTTTTTAAAATTGTAACAAATTAAAATGTATTTAAATTATTTAAATATTATTTTCCATTTCATGAATAAGGTAAAGACCCATAAAATACGCATCTCAATCATCATCATAGCCTTTTAGAGTACTATATCACTTTCAATGTTGAGCATCATATTGTGTCATACGATTGACAGAATTAAATATTTTGTTACTATGAACTACACTAGGGGGAGGTTTTGATCAAATATTAATTGAAATCAACTGAACTAAATATTAGCATATCCTCTATAGTATTAATTATACTGAAGTCTGGCTATCATTCTACAGATTATAAGATATTTTTATAATAATATCTATCTCCAATCAATTTTGAAGAATTCTCTATAATATTGATGTAAACCATAGATCCAGATTAGATATAATGGATAATTATTATGACTAGATCCACACGGGTCATCCATGCTAGTGGAAGGCCAGGTTGAAAAAACCCAATCCCCGCCTCTAATTGGCGAGGGGCTAGTGAAAAATTCTGAAATATCACAACAACAAGGGGAGGAATTTTCATAATGAACCTGTAAACATTCACCCAACCTTAAATATATAATAGTTCATATGAATATAATGTAAAAGTAATTTAGTATATAGATATAAACCATGCTATAAATAAAATCTAGCAAATACAATAGATTTTATAATAATACAACCGAATATAGAGAAATAGTAATTGTGAAAAATATTTATCCAAAAAAAGATGAAATCCCAAAATGACCATGATAAAACATAAAAGAAGTTAAGGGTGCCCAAATCCTAATCACCATGACCCAGATATCTTATGTGGTTAATGAACATATGTATCCTAATGATCTACAAAATTCCTACCAATCTGGCTTTTTTTTATATGACACGACATGTGTTGGAAAAATCCTATGTAGAGGTGAGTATATACATACCTAGTAGGATTCCAAGAAATCGAAAGAGAGAAATATACAAAAAAATAGAAGGAATCAAATCAATCCAAAGTATGATGGAAAAAATAGTCAAAAAATAAATATATATTTTTATTAAGAAACCCAAATGAATGATAAAGGGGATATCTATCTCCCAACCCATCCATTTTTGAAGAGTAATCCAGTAGCTCCAAAATTATAGCACATGTTCCAATCATCTAACACAACCCCACCTGATTATATATGGAGGTGACCAATCCTCTAAATAATTATCTATAACTTAGGGGGAATACATCGTCCATGGAGGTAACACACCACACTAAATATCAATGATTGGGGATTTCCACTCTTTAGATCAAGGACCCATTACCTAAATTGGGTAGTACTTTCTATAGTAGTAAAAATAGTATAGAGGAATCATTCCACAGTACGATAGGGGAGTACCGTCACTCTGGATAGATGACTGACACCCTACGAAGGGGAGTGAAAATATAACTAGAATCTCTATTATTGTCTTTCCCAGTTCACTTCCATCATCGAGCATTTCCCAAAAAAGCTTCCAACATAGAATGTATCCCATCATATCTCAAATTTAAAAGTAATTTTATAATTGTTTTCTACATAGAAAATAACTTTGGACATGATACATGCAAGAAAATATTGGATTTGAGATAAAATATAGATGAGAGTGAGAAATTATAAGGAAAAATGGTGGTACATAATTTGTATAAGTGCTACATGGAATGTTCCTACTACTCGAGGTATCCCAATTTCATCCAACCTATTCCTGTGTACTTCAGCCCATGAATGTGTATGTGGTCTTATACATATCTATTCACCTATCCATGTCCTAGCCCGAGCACCTGGCCATGTTAAAGCATGTGTAACCAAATATGTCCATATATGTGGTTGTGTCTATGTATTTGTCCATATAAAGACCCATGTACTCCCATAGAACACATTGATCCTCTAGAATTTGGAAACATGGTGTGTAGAGGCCCCACACCTCATGTGATACTTATCATCGATCAAATCTCAATCAACTATATCCATGGGCCTATACTATTTTTGTTCTTCTAGACCACAATATATGTAGTCATGTTTTCCATATAATATTCATGCAGTTTTCTAGATCATCACACTTCACTGCATTCTATGAATGTTGACCACCTAACATTGGTGGGGGTAATCTCCACCATCGATTATGTCACTTCGGTGTCTATAAATTGGATATCCAATCCTCTTATAAATGATTATATTATCTCTCTTGAAACTCATTGTGATCATCAATCTAAATATCATATCTATAGGGTATCTCCAACATATCATATTGATCCCTCATCAAAACACAAATATATTAATCATTCTCCAAAATACCATGTATCTGTTGGTATAATCACCCTTGAACCTAACTAAAAATGACAAACTATGCCCCCATGGGACAGAAGAGGAGAACATGAAGAACATGCAGCATAAAGTAACATGAACAATAGTGTGACCCTCATTGGCCCAGAATTTCAAACAAATAATTACAAATAATTGAAAACATGGGAGTGATGGACTAAAAATATTAAGTCAAATATTTTAATTTAATTTGACAACTGGGTGAATGTGAAGAAAATTATATCACATAATAAATAAATATATATATATATATATATAATATCCACGATAAATATTTTAACCAAAAGTGGGAAAATCCATAGTTTATGAGACCTACCGTGGTTGTTGATCAATCATTGGTGAGGAACGTGTTCTCTGATAAAGTATAAGGTTTGCTATATTCGATTTATACTGAAACAATTTGATCTGATCTCTTTCCATCCTATAAAGTAATATACCAAAAACTAATTAATCACTCCTCCTCTCATTATAAACTCAAATATTTATGGTGCTAACCCAATAAAATTTTCATAATGGGAAATTTATAGGCGAGGGACTAAGTTATGGGCATTTAAAATAAAATAAATAAATTTGGTTATTTTTTTTAATTAAACAACCCATCAATGACTTCCTAAATAAGAAACATGATGCTAAAAAACATTTTATCATTCATAAGGTACACCACACATTTCTTATTCAACAATTATATTATATTTATGATCTAATACACCATTGAAGAGATAATCCACCGTTTCAAGGAAAAATAATGCATCTTATATTATTATACTTAATAATTTATTAATATCAATTCCAGGCTCACCAGGACTCATAATCATGCACCAGATCGACATCTATATTAGAAGATAATCCATATAATATTTTGATGTAATACATAGAGAAATAAGAGACAATAAATTATCCAATCCATTTATTCTTCTCAACCTACAAATCACAATGTTTAAATATATGTGGGGATATAGAGACCATATCTGGCTCTCTCTCTCCCAAGATCTCTATTTCATGCTCAAATACTGCCACAACATATGTACCAAGGAAATAGTCAATCATTATGGAATCCTCTCTTATAGATCCTTGATCAACACTAGATAATCTATAATGGTGGATCTATAGTTTTTTTTCTATCTCTCCCTTATCAATACTATTCATAGGATCATCCACATATCCCCTCAACAGTGAATAATGGAATAATTCATGTACCCACTCTAATTTGGGGGGGTAGGTCTAGGTGGTATAAAACCTCCCCATCCCACTACAGGATCTCGAATAGGATGATGATGCTTGGAAATAAATTTCATCACAGAAAATTATATACAATCCTTATCATGAGGAAAATTTTAAGAAAACATGGTCTCCCTGCTCAAACTCTAGCGGCCTATGACAATGATCTATATAATTCTTCTATCATCTCTGGGTGTTCATCACATCCTCCAGGTTCAGTTTAACCTTATCTATCATTTCCTGCTCCATCTCTATCATAATAAAAGATACATCACCAATCTATGTTCAACATAAGGCTGACATGTATGGTCTCCAATATAGGTCCTCAAAATGTTACATGAAAATAATAGAGTGATATCAATTATCATAAGAGAACTATACTAATGAATATTTATCCTACTATATCTGATCGAAGTCCAAAACACAATCCCTATGAATATCCTCGAACTGTAGGATAGTGTGCTCAGTCATCTATCAAGGGGGGTGATATGTTTTACTCATCCTTAATCAGGTCTTAAATGCCTCTCGCAGACCTCTCAATATCAATGATGTAAAATGATACACCATTATAATAGAAAAATGTTTTTGGTTCCCTGTTGAGAAATATAATCTCATGCATGTACACCTATCCTAAATAAACCATCGATATTTGTTCCCAAATGGACTGGAATTGTGTTGACTTCATAAGTTCATAAACTATTACCGAGATGGAATCATGGCCTCTCACTATCCAAGGTGGTCCTATCACAAATTCCATATATATTCTATATCATTTTCAATACAAGATCTCAAGAGGCTATATAAAACATTTCGTAACCCTATTCTCATAATTCACCTACTAACATGTGAGGCATCAATAGATAAACTCATATTTGAATCACCTTATTCCTACCCACTAGAACTACTAGAAAATATCCTTGTACATATTTGTAACACCACTATATACATCCAAATGGGAAGTGTGAAACTCCCTCATCACATCTTCTCACATCGTACATAGTTCCACCAACTGTCCTTGGAGAGGGATGATATGATTTCCTCCTTCATAAAATCTTTATGGTGAATCCATTAAGGATATTTTCTAACAAAGAACCTCACAGTCGATGTTCCCAAACTAAGACTCCCTCATTTTCTAATGGAGTGGAGAATTCAATAACATGAACTAAAGAAAACCTACACCACACTCCTCCATATCGATCAACTATAATGAAGACAACTCCTCAAACTCTTCCTCTAATAAGTATGGTTGGAGCTTCTTACTAAGGGAATTAGAAACCATGTTTCCCTTCATAATATTATAGACTATATTAGAATCATAGTCTTATAGGAACTCCATAAATACCTTTGTCTTAGGTTCATATCTATCTATGTGAAGATATTCTTGAGACTCTAATGGACTGAGTACACCACAAAGTGCTCTCTCTAAAATAGTTATTTCACATCATCAACATGAACACTGCCACTACCAAATCTGGGTAATCAATTACATAGTTATAATCACGAGATTAGAACCTCTTTGACTCCTATGTGACCACTACCTTCCTCTTTATCAATAAAAAATTCTTCCCATCTCTATATGAATCACAAAACATTACATACTCCATACTATCATCTATAAGTATCATCATAGGATCACTGGTCCATCTTCTTATACACTTAGAAAAGACTCTCTGGAAAATATCATTCAAGATAAAAGGCATCCCTTCCCACCTCAAGGTGGTAAATGGGGCTGAAACATTGTAAAATTCAGCCACAAACCTCCTATAGTACTGGGAAAATCTTTGTAAACTCTTCAGCATAGGCAAAAAAAGGGTGGCTCCCATGAATGTGACGAAATAATATTCACTAGGTCCATAGATAATAAATTCTTAGAAATGACACGATCAAAAAAATTAAACATTCTAGAACTAAAACTATAACATCAAGATATTATCATATATTTGGTTCTCCCTTAGTTAGTCTAGAATCATCCTCATGTTCTCTTCATTCTCCTAATCTTACATAGATAATATTAGTTTTTCAATAATGAAGAAAACCAAAAATTATTCCATGTATGGATGGAAGATAAGGTTCATTAAAGACACAAATATAGAGGGTGGGGGGTGGGGGGGGGGGGGTCATCCCTAAATGCATCAATAGTAATTAATAATGTTTATAGAGACATTAGAATTCCATATTCCTAATATAATACTAATGAACCCTAAACTAGTGGTATCTATACCTGATATTGATTTATGAGAACCAAATAATCTCAAAATTGGTTGAAGATGTCATCAATCAATGAATAAGGCTACCTTTTCATTATCTGCACCTGGTATTAGAATTGATAATGCAAACAAAGCTTCAACATCATATCCACCACTTCAATGAAAAAAACTGGAGCTTCATAGGGTATCATAATGGGTCTAATAAAATCCTTCTCTCAAAGGTCCTACAACTATAACCTCATCAAATGTAGGTATGTAGGGGATGTATGATATTCCAAATAATATTTCAGTATGCTTCCCAGGTGAAAATTCATTCAAAATTCCATCTCCCACTATAGAGTTAGTCCTGGAACATAATGAACAAATAAATCCAAAATTTCATCCACTACCAATGGAATGCAGACACCTAATTATACCTTTATGCCAAGATCAAAGAATCCCACCTAATGGGTGATGGTGTGTGTCCTCTTATATGTATGGTCCACTCATTCATACATGGGATTTGTCTCACCCACAAATGAGAATCTTATCCCATATTTATGAAGGCACATGACCCACTAATCATGAAGATCAATCATGTATCAAACCATAGAAAACCATTCATTACCTAATATTATTCTATACTTATTCATCATGATGACCAAGAGGTACCCCAAGAATCCTTATTAATAAATAGACAACTCGTATTTCTAGTAGATAAGGGAAATTAATGAATTGTTCCATGTATGTACCTCATCCATAGTTGGTTGTATAATGTCTCATCTGGAAGCTTTATATATCACACAATGTATAAGGATAAAAACAAATAACTCTCACATATGTTTACTAGCACTATAGAAAGGGTAGAAAAAACATATTGTATCTAAAATCATCTCTTATGAATCCAGGACATATCCCTCCAAGACTTGAAAATTCCAATGACCCCAACCACTATCTCTATGTGCCTGATGTGGGTTAACTAGTTTTTTTTGATGTATTTAGTTCCTATGGGATTCATCCAAAAAATTCTCCTCCATCCCTAACATTTACTTCTCCACTACTTGCACCACCTCCCTAAGGGATGCTTGGCCATATCTAGGAGAACACTTATCATAGTGTTTCCTCTACTATGGAGTTCAGTCCACTATTTTCATATCTTGCTCCATGAAATAGGTTAGGAAATCATGATCTATGTTTCCTCACTAATAAAAATCATAGAATCGACCATTTACCATCGGAATATATCCTTTGAGGATCCTTATGGAACAGATCCACACGTCTATGTCCGAGAATTTGTATGCCTCTTATGCCAAGACCATGAAATTTACCACCTAATATCCCGTGCAGAAAACTCAGCCCCTTAATGTCCACTATCAAATTTAGCATAATGGAAGAAAATTGATAGGAATATCTCCATAACCAGAGCCCAATCAAGTAATCTATCAAAGTGAGGGATTCATAAGAGAACCACATTGTCCCAGATTCACCTGTAGATTTCTTACACAAACATCCTTCCTTAGAGGAATCAACCGTGTACCATGTCGAGTGATTATCACCTAAGTTCAGTGAACCTCAACATATAGTCTATAACTCTCATATATCTTTTATATACAACAATAATCTCACAGATACAAACTAAGTGTATGAACGCTACAAAAAACATGTCACAATATATCTATTGAAAGGTGGACTATGACAGTGTTATCTCATCATGGGTCTCCATGACCAGAATACACTAGATTCTAGATACTCCATGGAAAAGAATTGATACTAGTGTAACCATCCAATATTTTTTGGTTTATCAAGCCTAATGACTCAGATCACTAACTCAATTCAATTCCCAACTTCCTCAGGATCTAGATAAACATGTAACCTCAATGTTTATGATGCTCAAACTCACATAGTGCACTAAGGATCCATGCATCATCATCCTGAATATATAGAACAATCTTCTCTAGAAGATGTGGGGGTGATAATCCCAAACTTAATTGAAGAACAAAAATGGAATGTACCATTAATTGAGGTCCTAATGCTCATCAAATAATCATCGTGTCCTTTAGTTAGTAACCAATCTGGCTGAATTCACAAAGGCATCCTAAAAGTTATCAATACATACAATGGTACAATGGGCATATGTATATATGGGAAGATAAATCGAGTTTAAATTTAAAGGGTCTCAACACTATATGATTATTGAACTTTTTCTTGTAAAACTAATATCTCAGAATACAAAGTTAAAAAGAAATTATTAATTATGTTAGTGTATATATATGTTGTCTATCAAACCAACACTGGGTTCCGTGGCTTGAAAGCAGCATCCCATACACATTAAGACTACTTCACTAAGTACCCAAAAAACCTCATCAAGGGTCTAACTCGCAACAATTACCCATGTAAAAACCACATCTGATACCACATTATAAAAACCAAACCAATCATGGACATCTTGGATGATATAATATTGGGTCTCCAGAACCCCAAGTGCACCCCCAATAGGATAGGGGCTGCAAAAAAGTTCCAAGAAAGAAAAAAATATAATCAAAGAAATTTTTCTAATGAAATTGTACACTTTCACCCCCATCTCTATCAAATAGTTATAATGATTACAAAGTAAAATTTATATAACATATAAATACAAAACATTCATATTAAAAACTCCATGGAATACAATAGAGTACAATTGAATAAAAAGAATACAAACATAAGTGAAAAGGGAAAAAATACATGCCCAACTTGAAATGATGTCCCAAGTTAACCATTACTCAAAATAATGGATGATGAGAGATTTCATCTTCTAATCTCTATGTCTGACCACCATACATGGTCGACGCACCAGAGTATCCCCATGCTTCTATGAAATCATCACCGATGTGTCTGTCATCTACAAAAGACAAAACATGTGAGGGAAAATCCCATGAAGGGGTGATTATATACATACTCAATAGGATTCCATTATTGAAAAAGGTTGCAACAGATAGTGACATAATAGATGTATTCAGCTTAATTTAATGTTAGTGGGAAATCAAACCCATAAGATTCACATATATACACTCATAATGAAATCCAAATGAGAAAAAAGGTATCTCCACCTCAGAGCCTAACCAATGTTGATGAGTAAACCTGTAGAACCAAAATCCTTACAATGGTGTCTAACATCAAACAAAACCTCACCACAGTATATTTGGAGGGGCCCACACCTTCCAACAGTTCCCTATGGTCATGGTAGAACACATTTACAATTGATGAACTACATCCCACTAGAGCTCAAATAAGGATGCAAACCACACTATAGATAAAGTAACTATGCCCAAAATAGTGGAATACCATATTTAATTGTATAAATAATATGAGGGACCCATGCTCTAGAGCAACAGGGATGTACAATCCCTAGAGATGGAGGACATGTTTCATATTTTGGGGAGTACCATCACTACCTTTCATCTCTTCGATGATCCTAACCTAGGCACTTCCATAATCAGGAATTGACTGAAGAATCATACCACTTTTAAAATCTCACATAGTATCACAAAATCCACAATGAAGGACCCCATCATGTTTTAATCATAAAAAATAACGGTAGGATAATCTTGGGACAAAATCCAAGTCTATACAAAGTAGATACTATATGGAGAAATTTCAAAGGAAAAGGGAGGTATAAGATTCTTCCCTGATACCGCAGGTTTTCCCATGTCATTGAAGCCACTCCTTTTTTACGAAATAGGATGAATATATTATGAAGAACATATTGAGAATGTTAGAATGATAAATATCCTTGAATAAAAATAATGGACTTGCCCAAATCAACCAATAATTACATACCCCAGTGCTTTCAAAATGGTGTACAACTACCCTACATGAACCAAAGAAGGTGGACAACCCAACGACATAAACTAAAACTAGAAACCTACCTTGTAGACATACACAAACAACGTCCTTAGACCATGCCACCATATTTTCTTAAAAATAGGACCTCATGGACCCCCATTGGAACAACATAAAACCCAAAAGAACCCTTGCAGCTCTGAATGTGAAACACGTTCGCCAAGGTCCCCCAAAATATATAAGGTAGATCCCAAAAACAAGATAGGTTAGAAACATAAATGGTATATGTAATATATAAGTCAATTTAGGGTCGAACATACATGAAACTTATTCGAGGACCCTTATTCCATAATATGAATTCACCTATGAGAGGCCCCTTCCCTAAATAAGTACCAATGAGAAACCCTTCCCAGGCCACCGGAGGAGACCCAAGGTGCCTTGGATAAGTACTCACAAAAGTTTTGTTAACACATTGGTCCATTTCCCAAGGCATCTCTAGATCAGATAGGTCTTTTCCCCCCTATGCGAAGCATTTTCAGTTCCTCCCAGGTCCTTCATGAGAAACATACACAACTCACCTTTACCAAGAACCTACACCCAATATAGGTGTCTGTCACACATTAAGCCCTCTTTAAAGACATATATTATAAGGATCCTCTCCACTTGGACCCCTTTTTTAAAAGGTAATATATTTAAACCTCAATCGATACCTTCAGATATTAAATTCAACGCAAAGAGGAATACCAACGTGTCTCCCATTTGGATTTGTATTTATGTGGGTAGAAGATTCCCTCACTAGTCTTACTATGTGGTTAGGATACTCAAGGAACATGTGGATTTTTAAATCTACATTCATGAGTTACCCTACCTCAGAGAAATTTTCAGGTATTTCCTAGTGTTAGAAACAAGTGTTAGGACCATGTCCTCAGCTTCTCATCCCTAAGACCTAGAGCCTCAAGTTCCAAGCAGGGAGGATGATAATTATGCCTATGTGTCCTTCTATTAGGAAATTGAATCATTCTTCTTTTATAAATAAATGATTTTAGGGAATCCCTGATAAAGTAATCCCCGATCATTTCTTGTAGAAGGTTTCAATATTGTTCCTATCTACATCTTATCCACTCAGAGAGAGAGAGAGGGGATATGGACCAAATCCGTCTCCCATCTCTATTTCACCATTCCTTCATTGTCTTCCATACTGTGGACACATTACATGGTAATGTGATGAGAGGGATGTTTCATATCCCTAAAATCTTCCACCTTCTCCCTCATATCATACATTGATGGAAAAAGGTTAGAGGAAGTTGGCACACTCAATGCCCCATCACACTCCCTCTAAGCATTGTCACCATGTTTACCTATGGATAAAAGCCGACTGTGTGGAACATTAGATATTACACATCCTCTTATTCTACACAACAAGAATGAATCATGTGGGCTTAGAGGTTAATGATGATCATAAAATATACATGATATAGTCTCCACTAATGAAATATAAGAACTCTGATTTATGCTTGACAAGATACGTAAGAAGCCTACCTAAGTGTTGAGCTCAAGGGGTATCTTCATTAAGAGTAATCCCGAATCATAATTCCCCTAATCCATGAATCCTCTTCATGAGTATTCCCTAATGTAAACCCCCCGGACCACCATGAATAATAATATCCCTCAAGGCTTTTTGGAGAGTCATATTTAGGAGTAAGCCACAACTGAATCCTATAAAAGGCCATACCCCCTGTGAGATTAACCAAACTATGTGGAATTTTATTCCCAACCAAATTGGATATATAGAAACCATTAATGAGGTCCTAATCCAACACCCCAAGTCAACCCTATTATCTCATGTATAAATTCCTAGTAGGGTCTATTTCATCATGGGAATCCATATTCATTCTAGTTTCCCTTGGATACATTGGTAGAATGCCCTCACCGAACCCTGACTCGGATAATTTCATATATTCTTCCTTGTCACTTGAATTTGAACTATATGGTTTTGTTCTTTACACATTACCATTAAAGAAATGATGTTCCCAATTAAGAATCACCAAACAACATGGGTTTTGATTCTTATAAATAGGTTACATAGGAATCCCATTCATGGGTTTCATCCTCACACCAAAACAACTCCAGTCTCCCTGGTTGATGACATACTATAGAGTTCCCCAGTGAGTGGCTAGGAAACCAGAATCGTCTTAATAACAACCAATTAATGTATAAGTAATATGTAGTAAGATTCCATCAATGGAGAACCTCATATACAGATATACCTCCATTGACGAATAACCTCATATACATACAGATGATTCTATTTTCCACACATGATAAGAATTGGTTGTTAATTATAGGGTTTCCGAAAATTAATAAAGTATTAGTAAACATCTATTAATTCTATGATAGAGTACCATAGTAGGAAATAATTTTCCCCAAAAAGGGTGTCATGAGCTTGACCTCTCACCCTATCAACCAATGTGAGTTCTTAATAACCACATTCCAAACCTCCCGATGAGTGCTTTCCATTGGAAAGAAGGTCCTTAGGGATACAAAACCATTGGGTCTTTCATGTTCCATGAGAAAACCAATTGGGAACCATTCCTAAAAAGTGATTCCTAACCAAAACGAAAATTTCGATTGAAAAAAAATTGTTGAACCCAATGTGAATCCTTAACCAAGAAGATATTGTCACCCACCATTCAGGAAACTTTCACATGATAAGTGAATGTCAGATAAGATAATAAATAATGAATTTTCATTAAAATGAGATTCTACTTTAAAGGATTTCATTATTTTAGTTTATCCTATATACATACACGTATTTTAAAAACTCACCTCAATCTATTTGCATTATTCAAATTTTCACCAAAAAACTCGTTGGATTCTGCTCAGGCTGGGTCTTCATTCAAGTGAAAGAGTCCATCACCGAACCAATGTATTTAATGATGGGTCTTAAACTCACTATTCAACGAGTACCATCAGAATGGTACAATCCCATCTCTAGAGGCCACCTAAAAAGACCTCCAATTACCAAAGAACCCATAATCGTCTGATCATCAACAACTAGTGGTCCTGAAGTAGACAACACTGAACACCATCTTCCACCATTTCAGGATCCTATCCCAAGAACACAACAACCAGTCCCCCCATATCTCTTAATGGTGGATCAAGAGGCAATGTACACCCTCATCTAGAATAGACATGGGTCCTTTAAATCATCTCCTACAAAAAATTGATATTATAAATTGTGCACAGTATTAACCCCATAACATGATGGGGGAGACATCCTTGGTTTTCTATTCTAGGTCCTTCAAAATCAATGCACAGAAGATGGTCTTTTGGTGACAACAATAATCCAATAGGGAGAAAATTCACACATATTCCCCCAAAATAATTGAACCATCCAAATTTTTTGATAAATTGAGAGTGGGAACAAAAACCCATATTCTTTTATTGATATATCCAACAGACTAATCTGGTGACATCTAATGAATCTCACCATTTGAATCTACTGGAATACCGTGAATAGGAATATAAACCTACCTACTCCCATCATGCCTAGAAATAGATTCATCTAGAACCACCCAGAGAAGCCAGTTGGAATATCCGGATAATGAGTTGGGAATTGAACCAACTCTCTACCCCCATACAAGGGGTCTGTCATTATCTACTATCAAGAAAGGGAGGATACTAGAAGGCACATACACCTACTATATATATGGAAGGATCATATATCCCCATTCTAATCAGTAAAGTCACCATACATTTTTTATAAATGGTGAATGGGAAAACCCAAATCCCCGACCACATCCTACAGACTCTCCAGAACATCATAATGATAAAAATAGTAGTTCATGAGGGACATAAGCATATATTTGTTTCCATTAGTGGGGTGTCTCATTAGCATATCACCCTAGAGCAGAAAAAACCTATAATCCAATCTATGAGGGTTATGGGAAAAACCCCACCACGTTATATGTTAAACTAGATCAAGAACATACACCATCTTCAGTTGGAGATAATCATCATATTCTAATGGACAAACTAAGCCAGGAACAAACCCATTCTAATGAAAAAATCTTTCTCCCAGAAAGTGGTCCCAATCCCTCATAATAAGGAATCTATGAAGAATATTCATCAAACATGATTGTAAAATCAAGTGTAAATTTATGGTCTGTCTATGATTAATTTTGGGGTTCTTGAATCCCTTAGATTATTATTTGTCTCACCTCAAGATCCTACCCTACAGTTACCAAATTAAAAATAAAGTAGAAATAAATCTAAAGGTCCTTATTTAAAACATAAACTTGAAGGATTTATTCATGAATAAAATACGATAGATTTTCATAGCCCATATCCAAATGAGATATGTAGTATCCCTCTACTGGTCAAACAATCAAGGATCAATAGGGCCTTCCCTTTAATACAATCCACCATAGTAGTCCTCCCCATGATGTAATTCACAAGGCAATTTAAATTTGGAGTAGTGTTTTTAATATTAAAGATAAATATCCAATTGTAAATGCATTGATTATAAAACCCTCATATCGTGTGGTACATGAGAACACAAATATAGTAATTTCTGATTCCCTTTCATTGGAAGGTGGAATAATTTATCAACTCGAAGATAGTGCAAGGTCATTTTCATTCTCAGAACCACACATCGGTCCCCTACCTTCTATTGTAATAGTGAAAATCCAAACTAATCAGACCACTCATGATAAAATGGCCAGGATGGGTCCACTCTGGTCAGACTAGGCAGAAAAACCTCTAAAAAGGATGAAGAATACATGCTAAACATGAGGAAAAACCAGATAAAGATGACATATCAATCCTGAATTTTCCTTTGACCTCCCCTAAATACAGAATTCCAAAAGTTTTGTTCGAAGATTTTATACAAAAAATCATCCTAAACATACAAAAAACTATTCTTTATTTAAAATTACATGTATTACCTTATGATGAGTTTCAAAGTAATTTCATGGTAATAAAAGTTTTTCATTTCGAAATTGAATTGGAATCTATCATGGCTTTATGACATCAAATGGATAAGAAATATCAAGTATCCCTTTAACAATCATGCCTTGAAAAATTAATGAGATTAAAATTTTTGATAATTTATACCCCATCTGGTGTTCATATCAATGGATGGGGTGGACATTGAGTATTTCATTTCACTACACTCCCAGACCCAAAAATCTCACAAATGGTGGTGTAATAAAATTTCATACCTCTAGGATAACTAAAAAAATTGATCTCAATCTTGATATAAGATATAATCAATAATAATGGGCCATGAATGATTCTCACTAATATTAGGATAGAAGAGAGAAGGATTTTAGATACATTTGTATCCAGCATCTGAGAATATCTGAAAATCCTCCCACTTAGAGGACTTCATCCATCAGATAGCATATATGTCTAAAATAGAAAAATGGTCTTTAAAAATTAGTGATTTAATTTCATGATGAATGATTCACCAAACCTATATTTGAAAAATAGCCTATAAAACAGAAGAGATGATGATGTAATATTAGCCATAATAGTTTGGGATAAACCCCAGCACATAGGGTAGGGGGATTTTTTTACCCAACCCTCAAGGTCAGAAAAATCAACTTGAATGGTTATGAAAGAAGATCGGGAACAACCCCATACATTATAGATGGGGGATTTTTCACACAAAACACCACCTCCTCGACAGGAATCCATTTTCAAATAATTTGGGTAAATTTTGGAAGGTGGACCTTTTTAGTTCATGCCTTCCCATAATCTGGTATCTTCATGGAAAACATGCATTACTTGGCTAATTGGACATTCCCTTCAAGTTAATATCCACCATAAAACTTTAAATAAATCAAAAAATGAGTGTAGAAGGCCCCTTAAAGGATATAAAAGAAGAAAATCTCAGAAAGGAATTATTATAATGCTTTAAATGCATTTTTCATCAGTTAATATCATTAAGGTTTACCCCGAAATCTTCCAGAACATGAGTCTAATTTAGAGGCGTTCATGGAGGTGGTTTCGTTCCACAATGCGGTACACATTGAAATGAATAAATAAGGTGTGCTTACCCAGAATCATAGGCTTAACCAAAATTAGGGAATTCTTCAAAAAAATCCATCATTACCTCCCTAAATTTCATATAACATGGAAAGGGGTAAAGTAAAATAGTGCCTCAACTCCCAATAAGGGAGGTCAATCTCTTATATATGGAATAAATATTTTCCCAGTAGGAGTGGGAGATGAAATAATTTAGAATAATAAACACAAATCAACATTGATTTATCCTTCTTGCTAGATATATTCTTCTAAAAGATCCAAAACTCGCACATCTAGTTCGTGCACCTCAATAAAGAGAGTTTGTCACATTAAATGAATCTTATTGGGAACAACCAATTGATATAGGATACCACCCACCAATATATTTGGATACCATAATAGAAGATCATGTATTTCCTCCAATGGGAACAAATCCAGAACACGGTTAGGAACATCCTTATAAGACTTCCCCTAAAGGCTACCCATAATAAGTTCTGGTACTGCCTCCACCAGTGGTCCTACCGATCTCTTCCCCTATTCATGCTCTAGTCATTACACCCATCTAGATTCCAGATCATCCATATTTTCCTCAAATTCATAGAAACACTGTCGAGTCAATAATGGATTCATTGGAAGCCATGTAGGAATAACATGGGATGATAGTACTAGAAATGAAGGAATACCCTTAATGGGTCGATATGACTATTACCCCACCAAACATTAAGAATCCGAAATTTCTAATCTTTACTAAAATTGATGACCTAGAAAAACAATTGAAAATTTTATCTCATTGTATGATCTGAAGATGGGGTCCCCTGAATAGTAGGAGGTAGTGAAACCCAAATGCTTCGTGTAATCACTACAAGGACTAGGATTTGTGTCATACAAGTGTATACAAGCTCAGTCAATCGTGGGGTGGGAAGAAAATTGTAAGAATATTATCTTCTAGATTAGGTTAATGTTGCAGAATATGATTACCTTCGACCTCACCAAATACAAACAATGGGAAAATGATAGGGAATCATTTTTTATTTCTTGGTGGAAATGATCAACATACTCAATAAATATTTCACTTTCCCAAGAAGAAAATATTATCATATACATAGATAATCTTCATGATGAGTGGAACTCATTTCTAATCACAATGAAATAAATATTAGGGGTTTGGGAACTTACCTCAATTGCACAATAGGTGAAAAAATCCATGAAAAAGGCCGTGTAAAATCCACAGATATTCCATCATCTCGGGGAAGGGAAATAGGAATAGAAGAGACCTAGTAATTATACTTATAAAATTACCTGTACCCATTCATAATTTTATTCCTACACCATACTATATGGATCCGACTACTGTGCATTAGTAGAATCTCCAACATCATTAAGATGATCTGAAAGACTAGAAACAAAAATATGTTTTGGAGATGATGATCAGGATTAATTATTTAAAAATAACCAAGTACCTATGAAAATTATATCTTCATTAGAAAACAACTTTTCTATGTTTCCAAAGCCCCATAAGCCCTATAAGGAAGGTGATGAAGATTTATCAAATTATGGACCCATTTACTAGATCTTGGGGCACCACATGTAAGATTGATTGGTTATCAAATATCTCTGGAAAAAGATGATGGACACCAGGAATTGATGATAAAAAATTCACATTCTTAGGTTGCATGTGTTTTTAACACCAATCCATAGGAGGAGAATTAGTGAAAATAAGTTAATAAAAAGTGTGAATAGATGTTTGGTGACTGGATGGTAAAAAAAGGATTTATCAGACTCATGATATTCTATAAACAGAGTTTAAATAACCAATTTCACCTTCTTCCACTTCTACTACACCACAACTAACATCATCGATACCTCAGTCCTCAAAACACCAATCCTCTAAAAAGTGACATGGCCTAAATGATAAGATATAAATTTAGGAATATTCACATCTTCTATAGATGAAATAGGATTTAAATTTATAAATCTTTCGGAATATAGTTTCCAAAGCATATGAACTGCCCTGCTAAATGGTACAACATGTGTCAACTTGTCAGGAAAAATCTTCATCAGATGAAGAGTTTATTTTCCGTTACATTAATTTTATTCACATAATGTGTCACTTCACACATGATGACCCTGATTATGAACCCAAATTTCCCACACATGATTGTGGACCTAAGGGAAGTGGTTTTCAAAACTGATGTCATTATTGTGGAAGTGGACATTCCAGATGTAAATACTTCCACTATGAACCTTATTGGGCCATTTATTCGACCAAAACTCAAGGAATAGATCTTTTGTGAGTTTAGTAGAAACAAGGGAATTTATTCAGGCATAAAAATATCCTCCATAATAGAATCATTCTTAATGATAGGTTAGAAGAAGTGTAATCACCCGATAAACCTCAGTATGTATGTAGACACAATCAACCTAATCCACCAAGTGTGGAAGCACTTCCCAATCCTACTATAAGAAATGGTCCATCTACATCAAGAACATAAAATCCTAAAGTGACTAAAATACATTACACCCTTGAAGGGATGTGCAGGCTACTGGATCAAAAATATGATGTCTTGATGAAAATGTTCAATTTTAGGGAAATAATATCATTATTGTATGCTTTTAGTTTATTAAAATATTTTTGGGAAGAACTTATCATGGAATTATGAATCCCACATGAGTTTGAAGTTGATGTTTCTTTTACTGAAGTGTATCGTATAGATAATGATCATTTAGAATGACATGAAGTAATATCTTACACTGACCAATTCGAGGATTCTATCATACAAGGACAAGTCAAACCCTTGTATATATCTGTATGTATTAATGAAATTGATATCTAAAAAGACTTCATTGATAATAGCTCAGTAGTCAATGTCATTTCAGCCCAGTCTCTTTTCTAATTATGTCTCTATGGATCTCACCTTTCTCCCTCCACTATGATGATATAAGTCTATTACAAGAATGATAATGAACCTCTTGTAGGGATTAAACTCTTAACTCAATCTAGGGATCTCATGTTTGACTCATAGTTCATGTTTTTTCAAGAGGATACCACTTTTAATGCCCTATTAATAATACCTTGTCTACACCGGCAACCGTCCATTAATTCATCATATCACAAATGCCTCAAATATTACATCAATGGCCAAATTGTGACTTTGTAAGATGACAAGGCCCCATTAAAATCCTATGAGTTTCAATACATTGATGTAGGCTTCTACCATAAGGGAGAAGAAAATCCATTGCTGATAATGTTTCCTGGATTAATGCCCCAAATGGTATGGGGATAACCCCAACTAACTCTTTCAAGTAGCTATGAGAAGATTAAATACATCTCATTCATCTATTTTAATGGGTGGATCCCAATTCAGAAACCCACCCAGTTAATTTAATTATATCAATTACGATAGATGATCTCTATGGAATTGATGAACTGATCAACACTCCAAGTAATAATTAATTCATTATTGAAAATGTCTTCATCATGTCCCCTAAGATCAAACGAAACATGGTTATGTCATATGGGTTGGAATACTTTTTTAGGTCCATAGAAGAATGTGGATAGGCTCATTCTTAGTCCCTCATTTCTCCTTCGGAACTCCAAAGAGGCCTATCACCATTGATTGAGCCTGAAATGATTGATTTTCCTTATGTAATTACAAATGGTGACTCCACTTATCCTTAAGAAGAAATTGATTCACTAACTAATATCCATGTAGAGGAGAAATAATTAAAGTATAAAAAAGAATAAGAGGATGAGGAACTCAACATTTCCCCTCCATCATTTTAGGAAGGAATCTCCTCCACCATGGATGAAAACAGAGAGATAAAATTGGGTAAAGAAGAAGATCCAACACCCACTCTGATTATTAAGGAAATAAATCATAAATAATATGAGGTATATACAACCTTAGAAAAGAAATACTGAGATGTGTTTTCCTAGATTTACAAAGAGAAGTTAGGACTCGATCCCATGGTGGATACCCATTATTTGGGTTTTACAGAAGATCATCGGGATATAAAAATGCATTGAGATGGACACACCTGACTGATGTATCCAAAATTGAGATAGAAGTGGAGACAATAATGAAGGATGACATTTTTTGAGAGGAAAAATATACAAAAAGGTTAGCCTAAAATCTCTTTATGAAAAAGAAAAATGGTAAAATCAGTGTATAAATTGACTTCAATGTTTTCAACTAGTATTTTCCTAAATTTAACTTCCCAGTTCCAAATTATCAAACTCCTAATTAATAGAATGGATGTCTTTAAAGACAATTACTATATGGATGCCTATTTTAGATATAACTAAATCTATATGGTCCCAAAAGATGCATGGGACATAGCCTTCATATCCATGATGCAATGTTATGTTTTCATTTGATTCCTTTTGGTATATATAATGTCAACACAACATATCAACGTTCCATGCATCACATATTCAAACCCTTCCTATGGATGTTTGTGGAATTCTAAATTTATGATATAGTGGTCAAGTCTCGACAACATTCTGACCACTTGGATGACCTGAAAAATATCTTCTACTAACCACAACAATATAGCTTGAAGATGAATGCCATAAAATAAAAAATCTGGGTAAACTCAGGGATGTTTCTCAACCTCTTTGTAAACCATCATGACAATGAATTCGATCCTGTGAAATTTAATGCTATCCTAGGCATTTCACATCCACGAAACCATAATGTGTTGAGATGAATTTATGAAAAAAATGACCTAAATATGGTTTTTCATATCCAATTTGGATGGAATGTGTTTTTACTTAACTAAATTGATAATGAATGGGTTCACGTATTAGTATAACAATGACAGTGAAAAATAAATTATTATGTTAGTAAGTATCTCTTGATCCCACCAATATTAATTCCCATTGTTAAAGGAAATACACCCATTCTATTTGTAATATCTTTGGTAAAATCACAAGGAACCTTTCTTGAAAAAAAATAGAAATGATATGAATGTATATAGACTCTATTATCTCAGTTAGACTATGCTAGATGAAGAGACATGATATTGATATATTGAGAATAGCTTCAAGTAGTTAATCTGTGTTGTCCAGAAGCCAATGTACTATCTACAACATAATGAGGTCCAACTTGTCTCCAGTAATATCCCACTCAAATACAAAATAAGTCATCCTATGTTGATAGGACATCAACATGGTGAGTGAATATTCATCCAAAATTTTATGTACAGTTTATACCCTTAAAAATATTTAAAGTTCATTCCATGGTAGATGTTCTTGCAGAACACCTTTCTTAAAAATAATTGTTTTCAAATATATAATTTCTAGATGATGATACATTCAACAAACATATGAAATGTATTTCAATGGTGAATCCAAGATTCTATATGGGAATAATTTAGAGGACCTTAAGATCAACAATGTTGGGTTAGGGATTATTCTCATTTTACCACCAACGCTAGTCTTACCATAGTCTATTATGATATCAGAAGGTTGTAGAAACAAATAAGTGGAACACAATTCCATCATTGTAAGTATATAACTAGAGATCCCTATACTTGGATATCTCCTAGAGTTAAGGTGACACACTAATTTGGTAATTAACCACATCAATTGGGATTATGACATTATTAAAGAATTAAAAATCCCCTACATGATGGTTTTTTAGTGTCAATGGTAGAGTTACCCTCAGAATAAACATAGAATCATTTCCCATGATCAATAAATTCCTCAACATATGCATTTAAAATATGAGGTCATGGATTTGGTAGATCCAAATAGGGACGAATCTTTCATCACCATCTCCCATAACAAAAATGGTCTCCCCTTTTGTTTGTGTCATAATAGAGGAGATCAAAGATGTTATGACTATCCTAATTCCATATGTTCATACCATTGCATTGATGATTCCAATTATGGATTACCTTTAGGAATGCCTAATCCAACTAGATAGAGCTAGTAATGAACACATATAATGGCAAGTATCTAGCTTCACTCTATATGATAAACCAAATAACAAAAAATTTATCTATAAATGAGGGTTCATTAGAGTCCTTCTATGTTATGTCAACAGAGAAGTTACTGTAGCAATTATGGATAAAGTACATACTGGGGTACGTGGTGCCCAACAATATGGATACATTATTTCCCAAAAAATTTAAAGTCTTGGATACATTTATCCATTAATGACACATGTTTTCATGAAATTCACCAATAAGTTTCATTCGTTACAAGTTCATGAGAAATTCATTCATCAAACCCCAGAGTTTCTACACATAGAAATGAACTCATGGCCACTTCCATATATGGATGGATGGTTTGGGGATATACCCTCCCATCAAGGACTATTAGTTCATATACATTATTACTGCTATTGATTTCATCTTAATGTGAGATGAGGAAATACCCTTAAAAGAAGTTAGGTCCAAAAGCATTGTTAGCTTCATGATGGATGACATCATTACAAAATTTGGTGTCCTCTAAAAGATAGTGACTGGAAATGGTAGTAATTTCTGTTTGGATAATGTATTAAAGTTATATCAAAAATCCAATATAAAATCCATCAACTCATCCTACAATCATGAAGTGTCTAATGAACTAATAAATGATTTTAATAAGACTGTATCAATCATACTCTAGAATATGGTGAAAAAACATAAAAATTACTCGTCTAACAAGCTCTTGCATGCCTTATAGTATTACCAGACCATGAACCATACTAAAACATAAGAAAATCATGTAATCATTGATATACATAATGAAATAATTCCTACCCATTGAGGTATTGTTTCCATCACTCTCTGTCATCATCTAGGATCAGTAATCTGTAGGTATACAATCCCAAAAATAATGGAATGAATTGGAGTGACTCGATGAAAAAATATTACATACCTTACATCTCATGGAATTCTACCAAATGTGGATTTTGTGGGATTAAAAAAAGGTCTGCCTCCATTCATTCCTCTAAGGAGAATTGGCGTGGGTCCTTAGGACTCCAATAATTCCAAGAAATAATCCTCCAAAACATGATTCAAAATGGGAGGGACCATATTCATTACAAAAGGTCTACACCAACATAACTTATTCGTTGATTTCAATGGATTGAGAAATCATTACAACCCCTACAAATGCAAGGATCGTAATAATATTATTTGTGTAATCACATGATATATGTCCTAGCAATATGATTTGAAACTCTATATCACCATATACATCCCTATTGAATGATGTTAAACTATGCAGTTGGTCTACATCATATGACCTTAAAAGGATTGACATAACATCAGTGATGCATTGTGTTAAACTATTTGGAATCATCATCCTTGTGACAAAATGATAAACTACATGACATCAGGATCTATTCGTATTACCCAAAACTACATGTCATCATTCATCCTCACCACAAGACATTAAAATTTATGGTTAACATCTCCCTCATTTGAAATTAAGATTATACAAAATAAAATGAGTAGAAACTCCCCTTGGTTGCTCAAATTTGAAGAAGAAAAGCATGGAAGATCCAATTCATAAGCCTCACTAACATAATTAACACTACATAATGGAATTTGGGCCCCATTTTACATGTATAAGCTCTATAATTTTCACATCATTACCATAAGACAATAAACATGTCCAAAATCCTCATTTTATTATGGTAAACTAAATGATCTATTCAAAAACTACATATGGATTGATCTTAATTATAGTGAGTTACATTGTGAAACTTAGATCTCTGATCCTGGGTCCAACTGAAACCACAATGAAACTTTACCCTTTCCCGGTGTACAAATCAGATCTGCAAGAGGAAATTTACATGAATATTTGGCTTGATTATCTTTACAATGTAATTCTTGGTGACACATAAACACCATGATTTTGGAATATCCATTAATTCAGACAATATTTATAGCTCCCTTCCCCTTTTAAAAAAACAGTTGGTGTGGGGATCCTTCTACAAGAACTATACATGTCTATACTCTCATTCTGATGAGATATGTAGTGATTCATAGATCTCCAAACATGGGTCCAAATGCATTTAATAAAACCCCATACATATTTAATGTTCCAGAATCTCATCTGCATCGATAACCTTTATAGGACTTATGGCATGATTCTCATGAAAAATGATGTGTGGTGACACCTAGAATTTAGGTTCAGGGAATAACCACTAGTCTAAAAATTATGAAAATTCCCTTTCAACATATGAAATCCTGATTGATGTGGTGAACAATTATAATGAACTTCATGTGTCTTGACTATCACATCAATGAGATAAATACTGACGCATAAACCACAATTTAGTGGTCCAGATGCTATCCACCCCCACTAATTGTGTACGGATCCCACCTACACAAAGAATCATTTCAAGAACAACATATTGCTTGATTATTTACCTAGAAAGATATGTCATAAATCCTGGGTCCTATACCCCAGTCTAGCAGCATATTTTTTACCCTTCCATGTCAGTTCATCTTTGTCCTTAACGAATGATGTTAAACTGAATGCAGTAACCAATAACTATGTACAAATTGATTTTCATCCAAATGTTATATGTAGTGACTCAAGGATCATATCTCCTAGCCCAACCATCACATAATCCACAAAAGGAAAATTCTTTTATCCTTCACTTGTCTTACAGTTATTCTATAAAAGAAACCTTTCCCATTCCTTTTTTCCCACACTGAGAACAACTCATATGTCCTTAAGAGTTTGGTAAATGCATTATTGACATAAATAATGAAAATTAATTCACATTGTGGTTACCAGTTTCCTAGCTTCATGAACTCAAAAGGATAACTATATTTCATCATTTCATGACAATGTACTACATGATTTTCTGAAAAATTAACAATATGTGGCTTGATTCATTATTCAGAAACATATTTAGCGACTCCCTTTTCTGACACCTTAGTCCATCTATGATATTACTTTTCACATAAAAATCACCCATGTGCTTTCTGCATGAAAATTAACTAAATGGATCAATAAGAACTACATTTTTCATGATTTTATTCTATTGCGATATTTTGAGATTCCTAGGCATCAACCCTAGTCTTAACCAAAAAGTAATGAAGAAAAATTCCCCCTCCTATATATAAAAAAATTTGTATTTAGGAATATTGATTATGGGTCCCCTCAAGATGGGGTGCACTAAGAGAAAAATGTTTTTCCCCCTATACACATGAGTTAGATCTATCCAAGGGACATCTAACACATGTAAAATATTGTTCTACATGATTCTGTTGTGCTCAGAGATATCCCTTCTGCACATTATACACCTAATATTGAGCACTTTCAGATATTCATTATATTTCTTCAACTTCCTGTAACATAATTTTTGATACCTAAGATCCCTTTTTTATTGAATATGATGTAATACGTCCTAGTCAAATTATCATAGGTTTCTCACAAATCTTATAGCATGCCATCCAAAGGATGCTGCTGATCATTCCTTGCATATTTTCCCTGTATCATCTCTCCTGATATGGAATCCTCTAAGACTGTGTCTTATAATTTCCTCCCAATTTCCTATCGTATACATGAACTAACATAGTCTAACAAGGCCACATATCATCCATCGTTTCCATGATATTATGGTCATAGTTGTATTAACTAAAACTATAGACCCCATACTTCCAAATCATGGGTCAAACCTATGTAACAAAAATATTCCCTCAATTACATGTAAGTTATAAGTTGAAATACCCATCCTTATTCAAATAATATTATACACATACCAAACCATGTTCTAGGGGAGATCCATTTATATAAAAAATGTCATCGGTTTTTAGTGACAGAATAACAGAATTACTGTGGACTTATTTTACCAACAAGACTATATTACGCAATAGTTGGATTTACATAATATTCATAAAAATTTGAGACCATGTTTTTCAATGGATTACACCAATTAATATTCATTACATTCCCTAGTTGTACTCTCCCAAAAAAACTCAAAAAAATAGTTTTTTCAACTAGCGGTAACGTATTCATCAGCTAAGACCTCTTCTAATATTATAAGTCCATTTTCCAAATCGGCCTTCAGATCTGGAAGACCCCAAATCACAACTTACAACTTTCTACAATAACACTAGAATATAGTAGCACATTTCTAGAAATATTACAATCAATGGGAGAATCATCAACCATTTGGTCAATGAAAAAGACCATAAATTATAGTTCCATAATTTCCTTGCATGACGAATTTAAGAAACCCTAAAATAATGTCGTTGTGGTATGAATTTAAAATCATCACATAATTCCATCACCATAAGACATTAATGTAAACTGTTAAGGAAACCATTATCGTATTTCAGAAAGGGGCCTCCCCCCTTCACATAAACCATTTAATGAAATTTATCACCCTACACATGGGATAAATTCACGTAGTAGTGGTTTCTTATTCATGAAAAATGCCAATATATATATCCCCTTCATTATCAGACACCTCCCTTTTGGTAAAGTACCCACCATGGTCTTATGACATCGAAATCATAATATTTGACCAATAATAATAGAATTTTATAATTCCTAAGAACATATTTTCCTAACTATGATATAATACGCTCTAGCTGTATTTTCATAACTCACCCAAAAAATTTTGGTCTATTCAGCTAATGGATTACACAATTTGACTACACAGCAGACACCCCTGTTTTCCTTACATAAAATAACCATCCAATGGGGTTTTTGATCAGATTTAACTTATTCCTTTGGAAATACCACCTATATTCTCTAATATCATTTTTTATATGGGAACCAAAAAATCATTGCTCATGATTTACCACTATATATCTATGTATTGGTGAGACATTTTGGGCGCATAATGTCTGTTTGAGTCATTATTTAAAAATCTATGGTCAAAGATGTTTAACCTTAAACACTAGTCTCATCAGTTTTAATAGAATTCCATTAAACTGATCATGAAAAGTGATGCAGTACACCTAGATTTAAAATCCAGAAAGGAAACTATAGTCAAAATTCAGGTCTCCACTCACTATTCCTATACTCCATATAGTTTAGAAAAAATATCGAGTGATAAAAATCAAATTTAGAGAAAACTTGTTAGTTTGAAAACCAAAAAAATGAATCCTATGAAATATCTACATATCAAACACTAGGTCTCCTTCTTATATAGATTAGGAAAAATATTATGTTGATGGAATCAAAATAAATAATTATTTTAGTGTTTTTCATGAGACCCAAGAAATAGTGAAACTATACTCACTAAACCCCATGGATTAGGAAAAAATTAGATTATTTTCCCCATAATTTTCATTATATATAAAACTAGCTTAGAAAAAGTTTTTTTATGGAAATCAGTTTCAATGATATGCTATAATCATAAAAAGGGAACAGGGATGAAGACCCAAATTATTTTGGAAGAAAAAGAATAATTTCTTTTTAAATCTTGAAACATAGAAAAATATCCACATGTTAGATCTCCTCTGCCTTATTTTTTGTTCATTCTTCAATATAATAGTAGATAAAATTGATTTAATCCCAATTAACTCTCAAAACATCAAGAAGCTCAAGACTTTATGTAGGAACAACCTACTTAACTTTATGAAGTTTCTCATTCACAACCATTATATCTTCTATCCTTTTTTCCAAAGCCTTTTTCAGGGATTGGTGAAGTTGTACTAGAACATCCCATGAAGGATGTTTTTCTTATTTATGCTGAATTATTTGGATAGAATTGAAATCATTGTTGTATTGTAAATCCTTCACCATTTTGGTGTGGTTTACATTATATTGAATCATAACAGCTCTATGTCCCTCAAATTAGACTACATGTTTCACCTCATCTTACTGCTACCATTCTCACCTTCCCTTCATGAAATCATAAATTTCACCATAATGTGGATATAGTGACAATAAATCCAAACATATCATGAAATGTAAATCTTTAATGTATGTTGGTGATGTCGCGATGACACATCCTCATGTGGTGTCTCACTGGATGTCTTCCAGATTTCTCACCAGATGATTAGTTGTTTAGGAGGAAACTCTTGGTATACTTCTGGTTCAACTCAGAACAACTTCTTAAAGGAGACACATTATTCATGATCAATAAAATTAATGATACTCTATATTCCACGCCCCCAGAGGTAGATCCAACCTCATTTACAAATGTTGGTAGAGTTGGATTAGAATCTCCATTCTTAAGCCCAATTGTAGAGGTTGATGAAACAAAAGATAAAATGTAAATTTTGGTTAACATAAGAATATAGAGAGTTAGCTGAGGTGGTAAAACGACCAATATTTTTGATTTCACTCACCCATTTTTGGATCAAAAGGAATAACTAGTACCACTCCAGTACCCTCATACTCAACTATTTAAACCAGTAAATCTTGATGATTAGAATCCTCCTCAGAATACTCAGAAAAAAAAAATCAATGACCCCCTAGAATCCCCCACTTTAGGATTACTAAATATTTCTCCTTCTAAAATAAGAGTATGGTGTATTTGGATTACATATCCATGAATAAAATTGTAGATATTATTTGTAGACAAAGATTCAAAAAAATTGAATTGATTTGAACATCCTATGAAATAAAATCAACTATATTTACAAAATTTAAGGATGATAAAACTAACATCCTTCTTATTACTTGTGGAAATATTAAAAATACTCTATGGAACTTGGAGTGTCAATTCTTGGATTAATTAAATAATCTATATTATGATAAATGGGATTAATCCATTTAGAATCCTCACTAGTAAGGGTGTCCAAGGTAGGTTGCTCAGAACCCAAATTGGATCTTCCGATGATTCCTTCAACCGACTACAGAACATGAAAATTATTGTAATCCTCTAAATATTTAGGTTCATCATGAACACCCTCATCAGAACATATATGATACCTGTCATCCCCTTTTTGAATGATAGTAAGATCAATATTGACTACTTTAGGTCCTCTTCCT
Organism: Viscum album; assembly: GCA_963277665.1. NCBI lineage: Eukaryota > Viridiplantae > Streptophyta > Magnoliopsida > Santalales > Viscaceae > Viscum > Viscum album. The sequence continues at coordinate 1,498,578,148 of OY728133.1, forward strand.
TGAAATATAGATCTAAAATATCATTAAGAGGGAAAAGTTAAAAGTAGTATGAGACACCAAAAGGAGGGTATTAGATATTGGGCACACAGAATTTTCCCTCTATTAAAGTAGGGTTATACAAAACTACACGTCTTGATGCATCATCCGTCACGATAATATATTCATTAAAAATAATCTTTACCTATCCTAAAGTATCTTCCTTAATCCTTGAAGGACCAATACTAGATCCTTTAAGAGAGGAAAGTGTTGTAGGATCTCCAAAAGAAAATCATGGTCAAGAAGAAATTTTAATAAGGGTGTAATATTGGATGATATCAAAAATATTATTTTTGAAGCATCCATTATACCAACATTAATTTCGTCTTTCACTTTATCTCATGTAATAGTGAAGAGAATTTACCACTCTTATTGGTAATTGGGAAATGAGATAATGGTTGAGGATCTCCCCCCATAATAACATCTATAATTATCCTCTGGAAAAGATATAGTTCTCGGGTATCAAGGACTTTATCCACCTTCTCAAATGGAGAACCTTCTAGGAAATATTTTGGTGTACCAAGCTCCTATGTTGTTTCTCCTCCTCATTCTCATTTTCTGAGATACAAACTAAAATCCAGTCATGATTAATTATGGTGAGTAGAAGGGGATGAAAAATAAATAAGAAAATAGAAATTTTTCATAATGGTTAAGGTAAATGTATCATTCCTTTATAAGATATATAATGAACCCTTCAAGAGCACCTTATTCCAGCATATCAGACATTGTCTTTTTGGAAAGGTCATTACCAACATTTGTGTATATGAATGAATCCAACTACGGGATAAATTTATTCAAATCATCCAAATTATGGTAATGATGGATATCATAGGGTGCTAGGATATAACCCAAATCTAGTATTCACAAAGTAGCCTGAAGATACTCCCATTCATCATTGAAAGCACAAGTCATATTCTCCTAGAATTGGTTCACTGTGGGCCGCATGTAGCTTGGATATAATATGGTTGGATGTGAAGAAGACTCAACACACTTTGTCTGGGAGGCCTCTTTATGCCTCAAAACTCTTGTAGAAGATTGAGGGGACATTTCAGGACATTGGCCTCCTCTAGGAGGTGATGACTTGACCAACTTGGCACTAGAGGTGTCATCTTCTCAACCCTATCCTTCTTGGTGGCCTTTGTCTAAGAATATTTTGAAGGCTCCAGATCCTCCTTTTAATCTTTATCTCAAGCCTTTTTACCATGCATACCATGAAAAATAGTTTTCATCACCTCCACCCAATAAATTTACTTTTTGAACCACCCATGAGGTTATAAAAATCAATTCCTTGGAATATCTGGCTTCCATCTTGATTAATTCCTATAAAGGAGGAAACATGATTGTCATTTTGGATACTTCTAGAGCTCTTAGGAACCCTAATGGTCGGGCTACCATAGGATAATTCTCACGAATAACATCTGTAGGGGGAAATATACTTCATTGTTTAAGACCATTTAAAATGGAGATAAAACCCGTGTGTAACATAAGAATCGCAGATGATTTCATTCTAAATAAGAGATTTCAATACGATGTCCCTGAAAGCTAATATGTATGAAATCATCTCGTCATTCATCTTATTACCATAATAAGTAATCTTTCTAATCAGTATATTACCATACAGATTGAAATTAATGTCTATAGATAAATTCTGTTCCTTGAGCACATCATCATACTTCATGATCAGAAGTTGAATCCCAAAGACATTCTAAACCAATGGGTGTTATAGGTTCTCATGGATTTTAACTAAACTCATCACAGAATATGAGACAAAATGTGCTGAAATATACCCCCACAACACCTTAAGTTTCACTAAAATTATAAATGGTATCTACCCATTGTACGAATGAAACAAATAGTGATAGATCCTTGTTAGAACATTGGAAACAGACCCTATATATTACCCCTAATATAATTTCGATGCGATGAAAAACGTCCCTGGCATCACGCCACCACTAGAAATACAAATTGAGAGTAGATAAATTCTTATACACAAAATAAGGATTCCATCTAGGAAAATATTTTCATTGATCTTGGGATTAACCAAGTAACCCTAACACTTGTATTCACCCTTCTTCAATATAGGCCACAACATGCCCGAAGCAACCCGATTCTCTATAGTGGAGATTGTATTTGGGAATCCAAAAGTAGGAAACTCTCCTACATGTTCTAAAAAGGCATTCATTCAGGATCCTATATGGACATAATCCCTAGGGCGAGGATATTGGACTCCTTGAAATATCATCACTATCAAGAAGAGTTCGTGTGCCAATAGTGGCATCCTATCAAAATCATCCAATGTTGAATTTTGTGCGATGAACTCATCGTACATTTCCCCAAGAATATGAACCCCATAAAATATGTATAAATCCCTCAATCTAATTCCAACTTCACAATGTATCAAGGGAAATGAATTTTTCTATGGACTCCACTGGATCTGTAATTCATGGATGGTGTCTAGGTTCTTATTTATATAATTCCATCCCACCCAGATAGCCTCCAAAATACGACCATTATACAACTCATTTTTAAATTCTAAACATGTTTAGTGTACCTAGAATGGATTCATCCACTCATGTCCGACTCCACCACCAAAGCAATATTCTCAGTTTTTTTACAGCATTGCATTGGATTTGTCTGTGAAAAATGGAAGTTTGATTCATAACAATCGCATCATCAATATTTAATATACGACATAATATCTGGAGATCAACCAATATGATGTTAATAAAACCGATATGGACTGTTTCCGCATTAATAAGAACACCCTTTAATGAGATGTTAGTATCAGGGTAGATGATGGGCTTTACAAACCAATACTTCATGAAGTATGTCCAAAATATCATAATATGAGAGTACCATAAAATTTTATTCCTGTATAGAAGAAAGTATTTGATTTTTAGTTAATCACAATGATGTGGTATCAATGGTTAGTGGAAATCAGCACACTCAATGCCCCATCCCTCTCCCATTGATATTTTTCACCTCGTCTACCTGTAGAAAAAAAACAGAGTGTGTGGTTCATTAGATCATCTACATATTCTTGTTTCTCACACCGAACATGAATCATGTGGGCTTAGAGGTTAATGGTTATCATGTCATCCAAACGATCCATTATAATCAACTGAATTGTGAGAAATCTAGTTCCTACTAACCAGGTTACGTAGTAAGCCTACATAATTCCCGATCTCAATGGGCATCCTCCATAGTGACAAACTGCAAGAAATAATTCCCTTGATTCGAGCATCGTCCTTATGATTAAGGCTTGAATTAAATCTCCAAAACTAGCAGGAATCCAAAAATCCCACATGTTCCATTTATAGAGAGTACTCTTCTATAGTAATCCCCAAAATAATCCTATGAAAGTGATATAATCCCCATATAAGATTTACTGATCTACATGGGATATGATTCTCATTCAATGGGAAACATCAGAATCCTAAATGAGGTCCAACCCCAACACCCTAAACCAACCATGTTCTCTCTGGGACACTTTACATGTAGGCTCTAATTCAACATAGTATTCTATATTCCTTCTAGGTTCCCTAGGAAGATTAGCTATATGTCCCGTAATGATCATTGACTATGAACCTTTTATCATGTTGTCTATGCCACATAAAATGAAACTGTATGGTTAGGCTCTTATAACATGACCATAAAAGGTATGGTGTGCCCCATTATGTGTCACAAAACTATGTGGGTTCTAATTCCTTTCACAATGATAAGTAGGAATCTTATTCATGGGTTTGATCCTGACAATGAAACAACTCCTATCTCCAAGATGAAGACATACTCAATATTTCTCCAGTGAGTAGATAGGAAATCAACATCATCATAATAATGACCAAATCACCAAAAAATAGTATATAAGAGGATACCATCGATGGGGAACCTCAAATACATACAGATATCTCCATTGATGATGATCCTTAGATATATATAAATGATTATAATTTCCATACATGATAAAAATTTATTGTTAATTCTTGGGTGACACACATCATTAATGGGAATTAATAAAGTATTCATGAATATATTTTAAATCTATGAGAGATTCCCAGAGTAGAAAATAATTCCTCCCCAAGAGTGTGATGAGACCAACCTCTCATTATCTAGACAAATGTGAGTTTTTAAGAATCCCTATCCAAAACTATAGATGAGAACATGTTTTTGAAAAGAAAGTCCTTAGGGATATATTACCCTTTAGTGATTTTAGTTCTAAAAACAAACCCATTAGAAACTATTAAAAAATAGTAATTCCAATCCTCAACATGATTGTGAGAAAAATAGTCATCCAACCTATGCCAAAATATATTTATGCATGCCTGTGTCTGTTTCCATGTTCATGGAAATTTACCTTGCCATATCCCAGCCCAAGTACCTAGCCATGTCCAAGCCCATTTACCAGGATATGTTTATATTTCTGGCCACATCTATGTCTTCATCCATGTCCATGTCTCTTCCTTTTTCATTTCTATGTACTGCAATATTGAATTTTGGTCTTCCAACATCGGGACACACAATGGGGGTCCAAAATGGTTCATGATACATATATCAACCTGGAAACCTAGATGCTACATGTAGGGGAATACACAGTTTGTTTTACTCTGGACTATAGACCATGTAGTCTTTTTTTAAATAGAATGCTATAGTAGTTTTCTAGATCCAGGCACTTCACCATCTTCCATTCCTATTGATCAAATGAACTAAGTAGATTTTATCTCTGAATTTTGATTCTATCCCTCTAATGACTGTAAATTATATTTATGATCCTCTTCTAGAATCATCCATGCCCTTACATTCCTCTTGCTATTGTCACCATTCAAAATTCCAGATCCATGGCGTATCACAAAAAAATAAACACTTTTTATTGAAAAAAACCAATATATTGGTCTTTCAGCAAACCACTATGAATCTAGCGGTTAAAATAGCTTTTAATCTACCCATAAATTTCAAACCATGACCTCATGGAACAATAATGAAGAAAACAATAATTTTTTGGGGAATGAAACATGAAAAAATGTGTCAACATATTAGGGAAATAAGTAATAGCCAAAAAATTTAAGTAATGGAAAACATGGTTGAGATAAAGGATAAACAATAATAAATCAAATTAAATAATTCCAATCATTTGAGTGAATATTGTGAAGAACATGTGATCAAAAAATTAAAAAGAAGAAAAATATCAATTCTTTATACCTTAGTCAAAAGGGATAATATATTTTATAATCCCTGTCACCATTATAGATCAATCATTTCCGAAAAAATGCGTTGGTCAGTGATCAATTGGGTTCACTATGTTCATTTTCTATCGATCTACCTCAATCTAAAGTCTTATTGACCTCCAATAAAATTTACCAATGAAGAACAATGGTATCCTCATATCTTTTTAAACTAAATGTGTTGTAGAGACAAACTTATAAATTTTCCATAACATATAGTTTATAGATGAGGTTCATGGTCATGGGAATTCAAAATAAAATAAATATAATTGACTTTTTATTATAATTTAATGAACCACCAATGGCCGCCTTAAACAGAACCCTGAGGCTAAAGAAATTTATGTTGAGACTTGGGTAAATCCCATGATATCAATTCAACTATAATCGTAGATTTATAACTCAATCTCCTATTAAACAAATATTCCAATTTTTTGATGAAAACTATGGGCTCATGATATTATTATATATAATATTTTTATAATATCAATTCTTGGATCATAGAGACTCTTATTCTCACTCCATCTCATCACTTGGCTCAAAAAATATTACATATAATATTTCAATGTAATACATGTAGGAATCAGATTCACTAAAATAGTGGTACTTAATGTAGCCTTACCACTTCCCTTATGTATGTCTTGGGGAGTTGGTCAAGTTATAAATCTTCCTCAATGGATATACAATTGGTTTTCATTGTATGTTTATCGACTATATACCAAAAATATTTATTTAATATAGATGTTTTGAAGATGCCTATGAAAAAATCTATGGTGGTTATTTATAATTTTAATACTGGTAAAGTTAATGGTTTCAATTTACCCTTATAATTTTTTCATTCGGGATTAACTTTTATGAATACCAAGCATTGGGATGCATACTCTAAAAATTTCTCTATTCATATTTTCCCACCATAATTTTTGTACAAATATCTCTATATATAATCATGCGTCTTTGATGAATAAATAAATGTTCATAGAATAATCTAGACTATTATATTTAGTTTTTTTCTTGATGGGATATATATTACGGTTCCATACCATATAAACCAATATTCATCAAACATAATATCCAAAATATTGACAACATTTATTATATCCCTACATCATCATTATGAGATTATTTCATCTTTATATGAAAGGATTTTTAAGTAGTCAGTTTGTAAGGATATTAATTATTACATTCCCTTAAAACATCATGATTCATCTTTTTCAAATCCATGAATACTAGTTCTCTTAGAACCCACATCATAAATATGATAGTCTGGTCTTTCATGATTAAATCATCTTCTACAATTTACTTCATATGGAAGATATATATATTGAATTAATAGAAATCGATCAGTTCCAGAAAAATCATTTGGAATATATTTTACTCAGTTTGTGTGAATATATATTTAAAACACTTTTGGTCTATATAAATATCACACATCTCACTGTAGAGATAGTGTCGCTAAAATTTTAATGCTTGTATATCTACACTAAACCCAAAATCATGTATCATGAAATTTTACTCAAAATTAACTAAATATTATGAGGCATAAGAAAATATGTTTTCATTTCATTGGAGGATATATGTCAATCCCTTATCCCAGGAATCATTTTACATTACAAAACTTTTCCCATAGTAGGGAAATATAGGAAAACAGGATGTGGCCAATCTCTTCTTTAGTTCCGTAAACAATTATTCACATTATTCCATCCATAGGCACTGAAATACATTCCATATTAACTTGGTTATCATATTAAAAAGTCATGATATATTTCTCATAAAACATCAATATTATCAAATCAACATTAGAAAACTATATATCTCAATTATAGTGGTTATCTTAGGCCATTATTCATTAACTTCTATTTTGAAGGATCTGTAGTTATTTCCCTGCCTATGATTACATGACCCCAAAATTAACCTTTCTACATCCAAAATATATACATGATATGTATGGAATAAAACTTATTCTTTGTTAAGTTCATTAACAAAATTATCAAATAAGCATCTTGATATTCCTATTTTTTGTAGTATATAAAAATATCAACTATAATGGCAACCAAAAATTGATATTGGTAATCTCTATAGAATATATTCATTATATCCCTGAATTTGGCTAGGGAATTAGTCAATATGAATAGAATCCCTATAAATTTTTACTATCTATACCATATTTAGAGTAATGTTTTGGAAATATCATCCATTTTTAATCTTAATCGATGAAATAAATATCAAAGGGGAATATTTGAGATACATGGATCTCCTCGGAGTTGATCAAAAAAGTAATCGATATATGATAAAAGATATTTATTCATAATAAATATCTTTTTAAATCTCATTATACTCAATAAAAAGATTCATTGATCAATTTTTCTTCATAATAAATAGAACTGGTTCTCCTTATGGTGAAGAACTAGGGTGGATAAAATATTTGTCTGAATTATCTTTTAGTTACTTCATTAATTCCCCAAATTCAATGTGATTTATAATTTAAAGACTCATTGAGATTGGAATGGATCTATGTATAGATTCAATCAAGAACATAAACTTTCTCTTTAGGGGAAGAAATGTAGTTCATCTGGAAATACATCATAATATTCCTTCATAGAGGGAATTTTGAAGGCATTAACAACATCTATGATCATATAAGATAACAATTCGTCACAATAATTATTAATTCAGTTCCATCTAGTTTAATGAATATCTAAAACCATAAGGGACTATCATGAATGGAGAAAATTTAAAAACATATGCGGGTTATCAAAACACATAACATAAAATGGATTCAACATAAAAAAATATTAGTCATTAACACCATCATTTTCATTTATAATTTTTTTTGTTTCATCCAACATAAATATTGGTTCAAATATTGGTTTTTTTCTCATATTTCTTAAACTAATCCCTCAAAGTAAAATTAAAATAAATCCTTCTAAATGGGTCATTAAGAGTATGATATCAAACAAATAATATCCCCATAGAGTGTCTTGCAAGGATTATAGATAGTCATCTTTGTAGTGAACCTGGTTATTGTTGAGTTAATACCCAACATACCCTCTTAGGGGTTATTACCCGTAGGTTGGACTATTCCCGAGCCTGCAACCACTATCGATTATCCAGAAAGAGATATATTTACAAAACTTTTGATTATTTTCCTCCAATGTAACCATGCTAGCCATATTTTTGATATATAATTAGTAATAATCATCCCCATAACCTGGGTAATGAATAAATAATAAGGGTGAGAGATTATATTTTTAGTAAGGGGTGAATAAATACATCATCATGGATACTTTTATATGAATTTATTTGTCGTTACAGAAATATTAAAACATCATTATTTATAACCATAAAACAAAATTGTTCCTAAAAGTACATGGAATAAAAAAAATCCAAAAAAGATCAAGATGGGAAAATATTATCTATAAAATGGATACAAATAATTTAATACAATCCTTGAATCATGCAAGAATAATATCGTAATGAATAACATCCATGAATTGTGCCACATATATTAGCATACAAAAAAATTACTTTAATGAGAAACACCATCCATTCCCATTATTATGAGAAACTAAAATCTACACGTGAATACATATCAAAAGATATATAAATAGTTAACCAATTCATTGGATGGTGAAACAATATCCCCACCATTCATTCATCCAAACATACATACAGTACTTAAAAATCGTTTACATTTGTAATCATAAAAAACCTATGTCAATAAAATGTATTTCATAAAAAAATGAAATTGAAATATTTCAATATTCATAAAGAAACCATGGAAACAGAAATGGGCTTCATAAAAAATCAAAATGGAAATCATTCACCTTTAATGAAAAAAAAATTAAAATAAATAATTGTGTCATAAAACATACTAATAGAAATCATCCAATTTTCAAAAATAACCCCTAGAAAATATAGGTTTGAAAAAACACTTAAATTATATATGTTTACATCAGTTTGGGATACTCACTATTTTAAATTGATACTGTTTGATCCCAATACTTATATGTATGAAGGATAGATGAATGTTAAAACTGACTTATTTGATGATATCCTGATGGTGGTGTCTAATGGGATCAATAGTTTCTTTGAAAACATGCCTATGATTCTATGATTTGGGAGGCAGAATGATCTCGTAATGCTAAGAGTTCCCTAGGTAATTATGGATTCTCAATATCCTTTTATACATCTTTATGAGAGATGGTTAAAATTGATATGATGGAGGCCATTCTAGAATTCTATAGAGGAGGGAGCTTTCCATGGGATGAATACACTTCGACCGTGATCCCCATTCCTAAAGTGAATAATCCGTCCCTTACTCAACCATTATAGGAAAATCATCTTATGTAATATTCTATATAAAGTAATAGAAAATATTATTAATATAAATTACATGGTGTATCTCCTTTAATGGTTCTCATAGATTCAAAATGGTTTTATAAAAAGAAGATCTACCTTGTCCTCTAAATACATGGTCTGTGAAATAGACATGGAAATTAATTAAATCACTTGGCTCAATCATGGTGATTATGGTTAATATGCACAAAGCCAATGAAATAATAGAGTAGAGTTTTATCAACAAGTTTATTAAGTGCATGGGTTTTTTCAGAGGGCTAGTGGATATTTTCATTAGAGAAATTCGGTATTCATAGTTGGATGGTTCCTTCGTGGGGAAGAAGTGTGGGTCCTTCAAAACTAATGGGGGACATCTAAAGGGGGATCCTCTATTTATCAGCACCTTATTATTATTGTAGAACACACTCAGATGATATTTGAGGAGGATGATTTTTAATGGAAATCAATGGACTTTATATGGTAGAGCGAATACCAGTGTTATTTCACAAATTATTTTTCAATGAAATGATATTTTTCCTGAATGGAAATAGTAGTAACATTAGAAGATTCAATATAATCCTAGAAATCATATATAATTGGAGTGAAAAAACTATCAATATGAACAATAGTATTTTGTTCATTTTAAAATGGTGTTAGGATAGGTGGGAGTAACGAATTGAGGAAATTCTTGTTATGGAATATATGGGGGCCACTATGGCTCTAGGGAATATTTGGATTCTTAATTTTGATGTTATAGTAGATAATATTACTACTCTCATTATAAATTGGAGGAATTAATTTCTTTCCTTCAGGGGGAGATCATGCTTTCCAACTATATTATGTCGTCTATTCATATGCTTGTGTTGTTAGTGCTCAATATACCAAAGGTGGTTCTGAAGAACATTGAAATTATTATGAAATGATTCATACAAGACATTCATGTTGAAGGTATATATTACTGGGTCTCATGGGATTAGATGGCCAATATGGTGGTTGATGAGGATTTCAATCTCAGGTTTGTTAAAGAAGATATGTTGGGGATACTGGACATGATTGTGTGGGACTTCTGATGTGAGAAATCCCATTTGGCCAAATTTATGTCTATAAGATTTAGAAATTAGGGGTCCCATGTATGAGTTAATATTATAAGCTTAAGGAAGTGATTTAAAGTCATATACCAATTATGTGGATCTATTCCCAATGGTTTGTAGGCAGTAGTCAAATCAAATTCCATAGTGAGTGTTGGGATGGTTCAGTGATTGTATTCTCAGGTTCCCCAACCCCAAATAATACCTTATCTAAAGATATCATGTTCGAAACATTAATTAATCATATTTTCAATAGTAAAAAACAGCAAGTATTAAAAATTAAAACAAAAAATGTTGAATTTTTTTTAAGTTTAACAGGTTCAAGATAAGGTGAATTCAATATGAAGGGATGTTGCTCCGTGACTCAAGCTATGGATGGGAAGCATGTGTGGAACAAATCCATCTAGTCTAATGAAATCCCCAAAAAAATTGAACCTCGTGGTGTAGAGGATACATAACCATATAATTCCCATAGACAATAATATTAGTAAATAGGAATATCATTGGTGTCAAAACATTTATAATATAATAATTCCAATGTGTAAACTTTGGATCATCTCTTTTTGAGAGTTAGTTGGTAGAGGCTATTTGAAATAAGCTTGGTGGTGTCATGGGGAAATGAAATAGAATCTATACCCTAGTGTAATTTTTCCAGGCATAGTTTTTTGGGGAAAACATATAATACTAATAAAAATAAGTCAAGGGTGGTACTCATTACTGTAGGATTCTAGACGATATGCAGTTTAGTGAATCAATGTTAGTGCACTAACATCTCTAGCTCATGACTAGGAATAATGGATAAGGCTAAAATAATTATGGTAGAACTGGTCCCACTTATCAAACAATGGGATGAATCTCTATGACTGAGTGAGATCATTTCTTGAAAAAAAATTATTTTCCTTGATATCCTAGAATATAGGTAATATTTATGAGGTTGAGACCACTTAGTGGTGGCCTTATACTCAATGTGGATTGGTCATGCTTCTTGAGAGATATACCAGGGGGGGTTGTGAACATTATGGGTTGGGGTTGGGGGTATAAGTTATGGTGTATTATAGTGCAATGTTGAAATGCATTGAGATATGTCATGAGAACAACATCATGTTGGAATCAGTGGAAAACGACACAAATGTGATTTGTGGTGCATTGTTGGGGAAGATTCAAATCCCATTGTCCATTCCTCACCTCATTTGAAAGTGAAAAAGTATTATCCATCAATGATTTTACATTATTTATACATGGAGGGAGGGTAATAAGGTGGAAGATTTCCTAGTTTAATGGGTGTCCAATGAGGATCAATATTTTTTATTTTCCATATTGGGATATCTACCACATTCTTTTGTCACTATTGTTATGGAATATTCACTTTGGCTCCACTACATTAGAAAACCTTGAACATTTTCTTCATGGGTGATGACCTGAATGAATTAATATTTTTATTCTTTTAGCATTTATAATATTCAGTATTAAAAATTCTATTATAGTATTAGATGATATAATATTTTTTTCAATATCATTTTTTATGGTATTGAGTGTTTTGAAAAAGGATTATTAAATAAGTGGGAATATTTCTCTATCTACTAAAAGATAATGATTTACACACCATTAAAGGTGTTGGATTTATGGTTTATGAAGACATAAAATTTTATAATTCCATTATAAGGGAGTTTTAGTCATGTTTTGTGAAATAAAAACATTGATAAAATAGTGTTTTGTTATTTATCGATGTCGATGAAATACATTATAACCAATATTTTTTAAAGTTATCAATAAAAACCCATATTAATGTTATATATAAATGATATATATCATGTGTATTCATCAAATATAAACAAAAACTATCAATTTAGGATGTTGTGAAAAAAGTAAACATGATTATTTATGGATCTAGTTGTCCTCATACACATAATTTACATTTTCAGTTTTCTCAAAGGAAGAGGAAAAAACGGTTCATTCATTTACCATAATTTTAAAATACATACTAGTAAAATAAGGATACTAGTTTGATCATTTTAATATGGTGAAATAATGTCCTATAATGATTAAACATATATAAGGAGAAATAAAATAGGAAGAAATAGTTAGGAATCTACCACTCATTACTTAGGCTATCTTCTTTGTAATGGGATTTAGAACATCGAGGGATGGTATTTTGAGGAGAAAATAGATCATTAATGTTATTAGGAGTTTTTGGGAGAGGTTTATGAATATTTTAAAACAAATATAGGGGGTTTCTAGTTTAGGGGGAGTGGGATTTTTTGAAAATACTAAAAAAAATAATAATGGATAGTCACTACGAATAAAAATGGTTCCAAAATTGAAAAAAATGGATTTGATAAAATATAATTTCAATCCAGACCAAAATAACTCAACTAATTATTTTAACATGTCAATACCTTTAGAACATAGGTTACCCATTTTTACTATTTTGTTTTTCACCATAGTAACCAGTTTTTACCAAGATAATTTCTCCTCATTACCCAAAAAAATAATACGGTACACATTACATTTTTTAGAAATGATAATTTATTTTTTAAAATCCATTTTTCTGGATTTATATTATAAAATTGATAAAAATGGTTTTAAAATACTAAAATTAAGATCTATTAAAAAAATATTTATTTAGAAATATTTCATATGTTCTATAATATTTATTATGGGTTTATAAAATAAAAAGGATTTTTTCAAAATAATAGTCTATTATAAAATATATATTTTGTCTTGAAAAAAGGTTTCATGGAATTATTATTCCAACATATATACTTATCATAACACCACATGTTTTATGAATTAAGGATTTTTGAATTAATTATATTACTGTGATAGATTTTGTTACCTATGACACATATTTTAACATTTGTTACAAACAATACTGAGTTTAAGTTTTGTTACATGTGTCACCATGTTTAAAAAATCCTTGATATATTATTAATATTATTATTTATATTTTGATGTTATAACATAGCCATTACAGTTAGTAGTATAAATAGTAAAAAATAATTTTCTAAGTACACTGTATAATGGTTTTATATAGAGAAAACATATTGATAAAAAAAGCTACATAAATTTATAAAGTATCATAGCGTATTTCAAAAATACTATTTTCTCAAAAAAAGATGTTATTTATTTTTTTATTGGTAAAATAAAAACTAAATTTTTTCCTCTAAGAAAATTAATTTTACAAAATAAACATAAATTTTTAAAATTACATGTCAAAATTATATTGGAGATAATTTTTCAAAATTCTGTGAAAATATTTTTTTTCAATGATTAGTGAACAATAATAGTTTTTATTAATAATATTAATTTGTTTAAAAGAATTTAATACCAGATAATTTTTTTAAATGATTTAAAAATTATAATTAGTAAAATTATATATTAATTAATCCTATTCAGTACATTTTAATCATATTTATAAAAAATTGTGATGTTGGAACTTTTAAACTTATGATAATTTACTCTTCAAAAAACCTATTTTTCTTCACATTTTTATGATTAATATAAAATCTAAATTCACCACTTATAATAATGTTATTTGAAAAATTGTATTTCATAATTTTAACCAACATAATTTATATTATCTTTAAAAAGTCAATATAATGTTTTATTCTGATGAATTGTGAAAACAATAAAAATTAATTATAACAGTTATGTTTAAAATGGGATTTCTAGGGGGGTTAAACTAGAATGATAAGGGAAAAAATGGAAATTTATTTTAAAAATTATTAGTTTATAGACATGTTTTAATTATGTACTTCAATCTTTCGAATCTATATCCATTTAGATGCTTCATTTATGTGAATGAATTTATCATTTTAGACCCCTTTTATAAATTTTAATGTAGTTTCCATGTTGGATCCTTTACCCACTTATAAAAGGATATATAACCTCATATACACTACTCACTAAAAATTAAATTTGGTTAAAAAATTTCCTAATAAAAACCATTTATATCTTACGTTTCTTTAGCCATGTGCCAATTATTTGGTTATGAAGCCCTTATAAGAAGACATTAGGTGTAAACCTAAAGGGGTACTCCGAAGAATAGGTAATGCCATTAAGAATGGATAATCATTTTATTTCTTGTTCAAAATTATTCAATTATTATTATCCCGTGAACATATAATAAACATACTATATTCCATATACTGATAATTTGATATATTAAATGATTGACTTATATCCATATACATTTTCCACATACAACAAATAAAACCACTGAACCTATGTATGGTGGACTACCGCCTTGGTATTCGATGTATTTTTTTCTAGAACCACCACATATTATTGGGTATAGTTGTTGATTTACAATATCTATGTTGTATAATTAAAATAATTTCACTACATTAAATATAATATAACATATAAAAAATTGACTTTCTATAACTTAGGGATACACTAAAGTCCATCATGTTTATGAAAGACTACTTCCTCACAAAGACATATGATTATTTCTCACTAAAGCATTATGTGTAAGGTACTAAAGATTTTGTTAAATAAAATATTTGATATATATATATAATTTTAATCGTTCTATAATTTTTAATAAGTATTTACATTTCATATTTTAATCTTTCAAAAAATAGAGACAACATTCATGTGTATATACGACATGCCATATCCATGAGGGTTTCATTTCATCTTCCAATATATAACATTTATGAATAAATAGAAATATGTTTGTAATGAAAATATTTTATATTAATTTCACATTTTAAATTCTATAGATGATCCAAATAAAAGGTCCAAAACTACTATAGTAAAAATGTCATGAAAAAAAAATAGTTAACACCTTGAAATAACGATTTTATATTTGAAGTAATAAATTGGTGTTAAAATGATATAAAATTATCATATAATATATTATAATTCTGTGTATGATTATATAATAGCTTTATAATAAACCCAATATTTTTTATTCAAATTTCTATTGTGTATGATGTAATTTGAGAATTAGGTTAATGAATTTTTATCCCTATTTTATGTCTATGAGATATGGGCTATATGCACCACTATTTTTTTTTACTATATATACTCCCCATGAATTTATTTTCAGAGTAATATCATGAATATTATATGTATTTATAGATACATTTTTGGATAACAAAAAAATATCAATTATGATTCAGCAGATTATAATGTGGTAATGTATATATATTGATGTCTCATTATTTATTAATATTATCCATTATTAAATTACCAATGATTATATTTGATGATCTAAATGCCAAGAATTCAGATTAATTTCATTCTCCCCTAGTTAATTCTAGATAATACATGTTCTCCCATCATTTTCATATCTTTTAGTATCGAAGAGATCAAAAATATATTTTTAATGAAATATAGACTTTTTTCTCTGTTTTTTCGAAGATGATTTTTCTTCCATATAAAATTTTTCTAACAATTATTTAATTTTTTAACATTATTGTATACATTTATTAAATAATTGTTTTCAATCTTTCACTTATACAAATTTTTCTAACAAGAATAGCTATACCATTTTAAAAAAATTCCCATTTAGATTTTTCCAATAATATGAAAGGAATATTTGTTTTAAAATGTGTTACATGAAATAAATTTTATACCATCATGGAAAATAATTTATTTAAGGATCCCTTTTATATTTATATAGGGTTTTTTCAATCAAAAGGATTTTTAATTTTTTTTGTTTCACGATTTTTTTTTCAATTTGGAAATTAAATTAACCTTCAAAAAAATTTCTAGTGATTTTTAATTTTCATTTTCCATATAAGATGACATACATTGATATTACATATCATTCAATACAGATATTATATAAGGAAACCATTCTTATTCATTATTTGAATGGTTCTATTAAGATTAAAAAATGTTTATGAAACCCATTTCTTTTGCACGAGTACAAAATAATGAAATGTTGAATGGATTAAGGAATATGTTTCCTTTCTATGGGTTAAAGTATGATGAATTGAAAATGAAATTTTTTTATTTTCAATAATTTATGATGAAATTCCTATAAAACCCATTTGTTCATGGTTTCTCATACGATGATTCTTTTATGATGTTAGGGAATGAATAGGAATGATTTTAATTATGTGTTGTTTATGATCTATATCTCATTTTAGTGCATTGGGTAAATATTTATATGTCATGGGATATGAATTTTTTCAATTGGGAGTGGACCCAAATTAGAAAGGGATGTTGTACACTATGATGGTCTGGGTTGTGAACCTTGAGTAAAATTATGTTTTTGGGAGTTAATCCATTCCACTATGTCAAGCATGGAATTGAGCCTTAATTGTAATATAAACTATCTTCTATTCTTATGTGTATGAAACAATGATATATATTATGTGTTTTATATGATCTCATAGGCAATGCTCTATAATTTCTCTATGATTAATGTCTAATAAACCAACTTGTTTTATTATATGAATCTAGGATATGGTATCTTATTTATAGGTTATGGTTTTCAAATTTTAACCTCTTATTCTCAAACAATAACTCTCATGTAGTTCTTATTTGATCATTGATATCTCACTTTCTTACCCTTACTTAGCATCTATGCTCTCACTTTCTATTTATTCCATTTTCCCATGTTATGAAGAATGGTATTATGTATGATATCTCAAAGAGGTGTAATAAGTGGCAAGATATCGTAGAGATATTTTGAAGGTCTATCTCAAAATAAGAATATTTTTTAGCTAGATTTCGATGACACTAAACATTTATAATCGATGAGTTTTTTTAATTTATTTAATATTCATCTAAAAAATTTAATATATTTGTTTTAAAAGTTTGGTTCATTATTGTTGTTTTCAGATGATAGGTTTTTTAAACATACGATATTAGGATAAAAAAATTAGTGAGAACACATCGGATAATCCTAAGTATGGGAAATTTTCCTATGTTATAGTAATGAAAAAGGGTGGTGTTTTTATAGAAATACATCAATGTCTGGATACTACATGTGGATGTGGTTCTAGTGTAGAGCTACACAAGGGTTATATCCTTGAAAATAGAATATATTGCTTAACTCAAGAATTACTCACTATATGAAAACATTCCTATCTACACACATAGTTTGAAACTCATAGGAGATTTGCTTTGGATAATCCCATTTTCTTTACAAAACATAATAAATAATTTGAATAGATTAGGATCAAGTATGAAATACATTAAACCTAATGTGCCATAAATTTAAAATATTTTTTTGTGATTTAGAAGTGGGAAATTATTTTTCATGAATATGTGGTTTTACACCATGATTAATATGGATCACAATACACTTCTTTGTTTTAGTCAATGGGTGCAACCCAATGAAATTGAAATAATGTTGAATGTGAATGATAATGAAAAAATATTTCTTTTTGAAAATGAATTTCATGAAATCTATAATATAAAATATCATTTTTTTTCTATACCAAATTTATCATTCTCTGAATCAAGATGGAGATAGGAGGGAACAAAATTATAATGATTCCCTCCAAAGGAAATGTCCACCATATTTCAGTGGGTGTTCTGATCCACTATTTGATGAGAAATGGATTAGTACGACTAAAAATATATTCTTTATCCTGCAATCTTCAGAACATGGAAATGTAATTTTAGATGTATGTTTTTAAAAAGGTGAATCATATCAATGATGTAATATTATCTAGAATATCAGTCAACATGATGAAAATGAATCTATAGATTATGATGGGTTCAATAGATTATTTTTCAATAAGCATTGTACCCATAATTTTTGTATGAAAATAATAATGAGTTCATTTAGTTTATGAAATATGATGCAGAATATGTTGTTAATTATAATGAATCTCATAAAAGCCTTGTGAGGTATGATTTTGGTGTCATCATCCTATCAGAAAGTAAGGTTGATAATTTATTCAATGTATTAAAACTTATTCACTAAATGTCATTACTAATAAGTGATGTTAGATGTCATGATGAAATTTTTTATTGTGATATCAAGGTATAAAAATTGGTTACAATTAAATATCAATATTATGTTTTGGATAAGAAGATAAAGATTTAATTCATTGTAAATCCAAAAAAACATACAAATAATTAGATGCTTTTTCCAATATACTAAAATAATATAATGAAACATGGAAGAAATTTCCTGAAGGGGATTATAAATTTTTTTAATTATAGGAAGAAACATCATCAGAAAATTGAGTACTAAAGTGAATGGATAAATGTATATAATTATAGAAATAAAGAATGATCTCTACAAAATGCACCAGACACACTATAGTGTTTCTTGTGCAAGGAGAATGGAAATTACTTTAACCATTTCCCAAATTCTTGTGATAATGATGATGTTTGGAATAAACAACCTCATAAGCTATGAGGCAATGGAATATATCATGTCATCACTATTTCTGATGAGGGGCATGCTAATAAAATATTGGAAGGTACACTTACCATTCACTCTAGAACCAAATAAAATCTTATTTGAATCTTTATCCACCAATCATTTAATGTCTAATAAAAATTTTAAGTGTATAAAAATTTCATCCTAATGATTAGATATTGTATTTTTAGTAAACACCCTTGATGATAAAATTATCACATCTCAACTCTATAATTAATCCCTAATTAATGGTTTTCGGAAGAATCATCTTAAAAATACTGTAATTATCCCTCTAGTTAAATTTGATGTTATATTGGGAATGCATTGGATTTTACTGCATAAATACTCCATTAATCTATGAGGAAGGGATGTGAAGTTTGATATTATGAAAAAACCTTTGACCCACTACTATAGGATGACAAACATCAAGTCAAAATGGAATTCACACCGATTTTATGCATCTTTATTCTTGTGAAAAAGGGAATTTTTCACAGATGGTTTGGTAGAAAATAAAAATCGATGATATTATTAATAGTGATGAGTTTTTTATTTTCATTCGAAAACAGTTTCACAATATTCCACTAATTGTGATGTTTATTTATCAATTAAACTCTTATTTATTTCATATCATCTTTAAAATAATACAAATAAAATGGAACCAATTGAGTTGTAATTATTTAAGAATCAACTTCAAGAAAATCATGGAAAGGGTTTCCTTCATCCAAAATTGTTACCTTGGGGCGCACCTATTATTTTTATTAAGATGAAATATGGATTAATGTGAGTCTTCAATTTTTATCAATAGCATTACAATATAACTATTATGAAAAAATATCCTATTCTCGGTATTGATGACTTGTATGATTAACTGTGGGACGGTTAATAATTTTTTTAGATTGATTATTATTTGGGATATCATCAATCGAGGGTTGAGAACAATGATATTCCCGAGAAAAAATTCTGAACAAGGAAAGGAAATTATGAGTATATAATGCTTCAATTTTGTCTTACTAATTCCCCCAATACATTTTTCGATTTAATGTATTGATTATTTAGATATTACCTTCATCAATTCATGGTTGTATTTATATATGATGTTCTTATAATTACAATGAGTAATAATTATGATTCAGATCACTTGAGGATTGTACTAAAGACACTAAGAAAATGGAGTGGTATGCCATATTGACAAAGTGAAAATTTTTCCTACAAAAATTATAAAATTTGGGTAATATAATCTCAATTGATGTAAAATTTGTGGATACATGAAACAAGATATTGAGTGTTGTCCTAGACCAACAACATGGAATGACATAATAATTTTTCAATGATTAGTATGAAATTATTGATGCTTTATGGAAATGTTCTCACTACTGTCTAATCCACTCTCCATGTTATCTTAGAATAGAGCCATGATACCCTAGACATATGAATGTGTGGAGAATATAAATGATCTAAAGATAATGTTGGTTAGTTCCCCTATACTCACAAAACATTTAGTAGAGAACATTTTATAATTTTCAATGACATATCCGAATGGGATTAGGATTTATTCTCATGTAAAATAATAGGGTGATAGATTATTCCTCATTCTAGTTGAAGGATTATGAGAACAATTACCCAGATCAATATTTGAATTTAGATTTGGTAAATTTTTCATTGATGAAATGAATGAATTATATTTATAGGGAATGGTGTGATATAAATATTGCCCACAATATTTTCAAGTACAAATTCACTCCAAAAGAGTCCAACATGTTCCCAATAAGATATTTGGAGATGATCAATGATTACGAATTATCAATACATTATAATCCTAGGATGCTGAAAAAGGTGTATCACACATTGTGCCAAACGTATCATTCTAGATTATCTATGATGAGGATAACAAAACATCCAATATTTATGGATTTTCAGAGATGGATTTAGAGATATTAAAGTAAGGGTAAATATCATATCTATTCAAATAAAAGTTTAATCATATATCCAATAAAGGATTAAAAAGGATTATAAGGATAATGTGGATAAAAAAAAGTGAGAGGTGTTCTTGATTTTGACCTTGATTGTGATGGAATGATAATTTTTATGGAATATGTGTTTGGTCCATCTATACTAGATTTAATGTTGTAGATATTGGAGGAAAATCGTTGTCCTTTATTATATATTCATCCAGGAATTACAAAGATTTATAAAGATTTAATAGAGTTTTTATGGTGGAATGGAATAATGATATTGAAGTCATTTTATCTACGTGCTAGGTTTTTTAGCACGTTATGGTTTGGAGACAAAAGACATAGGGGATGATACAACCATTACTTATATATGAATGGAAATAGGAAAATTTCATCGTGGATTTGTTCATTGGAATCACCAATACATATAAAGGGAATAATGAAATTTTGGTTTTATTCAATCGCCATATAATGTAATAACCTGTCATCTCCATTATAAAAGACTTCTCTCTTGATAAAATTTCTAGACTATACATTAATGAAGTGGAAGGATGGAAGGGAGAACTTCATTAAGGTGTATATCATTGGGTTCAGAGGTTTTCGTGGGTTTTATAGAGAAGTATTCAATATGATCTAGATATGTAGTTCTGTTTCAACACATCATATCATGCTCACAAAAATGACCAATTTGAATGAAAATTTAAAACCTTATAGTATATAATGATATTTATTATGGTTTTCAAAGGTGTATTGGATCAATACCTTCGTCAATATGTGTTCTCATACAAAAAATAGCTTTCAATCGAGTATTCAGATGCCCCCATTTAAATACCTATATGGAAATAATTATACAACTACCTCATGTTACAATGATGTTCTTGGAAGAAATATACTGGGGATTGATAAATATTATAAAATTAAAGATAAGGATAGGTCCATTTATCATCATATCAAGCAATTGTAGTCTCTCTAGAAAATATATGTTGAAAATCACTACTGTGACTTAGAATTTTTTTCCGCTGAAACGTTATTCCAATAAATTTCTACATGGAATAATATTATGAGTCTGGGAAAGAAAGAAATGATATGTCTCTGATACATTTCTACATTTGGGAGACTTGATCATATTGGGATAATAAAATATCATTTAGGGTTTCTATTAAATATCTTGTATGTTCATGATGAGTTCCATGTATCTCTTCTAAGGTACTACATAACTAATCTTTCATATGTACTATTCTAATAGGTTGTATCAGTAGAGTAAGATTTGTCCAATAAGGAACAAATAGTATAGAATTTGGATCATAGAGATAATGTGTTGTGAAAAATTACCACTCCCATGGTCAATGTATTGTGGTGGGACCACCAGGTTGAAGAAGATACATAGGAACTTGAGGGATGAATGAGATAGAATCATCCTCATTTTATTATATTTGGAGTGACAAACTTTTAGAGAGAAAATAATTTTAATGGGCGTAGAAAGTAAAAATATCATATTTTATGAATTATTATTTTGGAATAAGTTAACATAATTCAATATATATTGTTTTACATATTTTTTATTTAAGCTTTCATTGCACATAATATTTAGTTTATCTTTCATTACATGTGTCACCTAGTTTTATCTAATCATGATATATTATTAATACTAATATTTAAACATGACCATTAAATCCTAGATGTAAAAATTTTACATATAGACAGTATTGACTAATTTAAAATATTAAATATAAAGGATTTTTATAACTAAAAGACATTTTTTAAAAATTACATAATTTTAAGAAAATGCCTAATTTATTTCAAATATATTAATTTTTTAAAAAAATATATATTTTATTTTGTGGAAATAAATTTCTTATGAAATGTTAAAAAATAATTTTAATAAATTAAAAATAATTTTTGAAATAATAATATTAAAATTACATTAATGTGAATTTTTTATAATTAAAAAAATTTAATATTTTAAGTGAATAGTGAAAAATACTGGTTTTTAAAATGAATTGTCTTTTATTTTAATGAATTTAAAATCATCCAATTTTTTTTAGATGGGTTTAATTGTAAAAGTATTTCAATTGAATATATATTAATCAATGTTAGGTTATTGGTATCAATTTCATGTAGAATTTCTATGTTAAATATTTTCAAACTTATGAACGTTAAGTCTTTGTAGTCAATATTTTCTATCGCGTTTGCAGGTTTAAAATTAAATTAAATCACTCCCATTATATAAATATAATTTGAAAAAAAAGGTTTCCATATTTTCAATTATAATAATTTATATTTTCTTTTATTTTTAAAATATTCCTTAATACTAATGAATATAAAAAATGTAAAAATTAATTACTATAGTTAACATTAAAATGGGATTATCAATGGTTAAACAAAAATGATACAGGTAAAAATAAACTAGGACTTTACGAATTAACATTTTATGGAAATATTTCAATCATATAGTTATAATTATTGAATATAGGGTCATTTTAATAATTTTTTATGTGGATTAATTTACCAATTTGGAGTCTTTTGTGGGAGTTCTATATAGTTTCCAAGTGGGTTCCTTTCCTCACTTATAAATGGGGATCAACCCAAATCTCTTTATCGCACTCCAATATCATTGTAGTTTGGTATATAAATACAAAACAACCTTCTTTACATACCTTATTTTTTTAATGAGTCATTGTTTTGGTTATGATACATTCTTAATAAGGAGTTAAATGTAAACCTTAAGTGGATCTCTGAAGAAAATGTATTGCTCTAAACCACATATAATAATTTTATTTATTTCCACCTAATTACACTATTGTAAATTCAATATCATAAAATAACCTCGGTATATTATATATAATGAAATTTTATTATATTGAGGTCGTGATCTATGTCTATATATTTTTCTATTAAATGTGAAATTAGAACATTGTTTATGTGTACGACAGACTATCATCTCGTGAACTTACTTAATTCATTTTCTGTCCCCACCTCTCATTAATGGGTATAATAGTGGATTTAAAATATTTTCATGATATGTTTAACAAAATTTAGCTTCTATTAATGTAATTTCACATATAAATTCTTTAATATCTATTCCCCAAGGGATATGATAACGTCACTCATGTGTACATCAGACTACTCCCTCACAAAGTGATGTAATTTGATCTTAGTAATTTTCTAAGTATAATGTAATAATGATTATATTAATTAAAATATGTGACATATATAAAATAGAAATTAATATTTAATGGTTAATAATTATTTACTTTTCTTTTTTTACATCCATCAAAAGATGAAAACCACATTCATGCGTACATATGAACTATCGTCTCCATTAATAGTGTATATAATCATTCATTCTATAATATGTAGGAATGAATATAAATATTTATATAATGAAAATATATTATTTTAATATTATATTTAGTAGTCTTTATATTATTTAATATGAAAAAAATATAAGGATCCAAATTATTGATCCAAAACTCTAATGAAAAAATAGCTAATAGTCGAAATAATGATTTTATAAAGGAATTATTAAAAATTGGTGTTGAAACATTATAAATGGATCATATATATTGTTATAATTATATTTATTATTTTTAATATTTGTATAAGAAACTATAATCATTATATAATAGGATCTAACATTTATGACGGATGTCAATAATTAATGTAATAGACTTTCATCTCACTTTTATATTTATGGGATATAAGACATTTTCACCACTTATCCCTTTAGTGTGGTGTATATACATTCCATGAGTTTATTTTATGATGAATTTAATGAAAATTATTGTTATTTACTTTTCCATTTTTGGGATCTCTATTTCATGGGTTTTATATTTGAAAAGGCGCCAATGTAGTAAGGGATATATATTTCAATCTCATTAGTTATCAAGACATCCCATGATTAAATTTCCAATGATGTAATTTCATGATATAAATCACTTTAATTCTAATAATGTTGCTTATCATATGGATATTTCATGAGAATACATTATTACATTATTTATCCTTTTATTATGTACTCATGATATCAAAAAAACATTTTAATGAAAAATTGGACATTATATATCTCTTCATAAGTAGATTATTTTTCTTCCACATATTTTTGTTAAATATGAATACAAAAATGTTTTAATATTATGAAAAATATTTACTAAACAAATTTAGCATTTTTTAATTTTAAAATTTTACTTAAATAGAATATTAATGTCTTAAAACAGTTTAATTTAGATTGTAATGAAAATGTGAAAGGATATTTTTTTGATTTCTATGAAATTAATATAATTGTATTCCATAATGACCAACCATTTAATTAAATATATCATTATATATTTCAATGGTTTTTTTTAAAATAAACGTATTTTTAAAATTTCTATTCTATAAATATTTTTTTTTCATTATTGAAAATATTTTGCTAACAGGAATTATTTAAATTTATCATTCCAAATCATTTTTGATATAAGAGAAACCCATTAATGTTACTTATGATTTATTGGTGATATGGTCCAAGGAATAAATTTTAATTCATATTTTTAATGTTTATTTTTTATGATGAAAATATGGTTATGAAATTTGTTTATTTTAAAATTGTTTTGGAATGATGAAATGATGAATTGATTATGAAATATATTTTCCTTCCAAGGGATAATCTATGATAAATTTATTAGGAAATATATCTATTTTTTATAGGTTATGATGAAATGATTATGGAAACTTTTATTTCATGGTTTCTAAATTGGTGAATGTTTTTTGAGATTTTTTCCCACTTATGTATGATTTTTATTATGTGAATGTTGGGACCTATATCCCCCACCGATGTATTGGGTAAATAATTATATATCATGTGACAGAAAGTGCTAGAACCTTGTTCAATAAGGGATTTTTTCCACTTTGATTATCTATGGAGTGAACCATTACTACTATGGTAGGTTTTTGGGTGTGAACCCATTTCACTATGATATCCTTTAAAATTATCGTTGAAAACTATGGAAATTATTTTTTAGGAAACTATGTATGCCACAATTCCATATCTCCAATGCTATGATCATATGGCTTATGTTTCTAGATTATATTATTATTTATGTATTTAAAAATAGAAATATATATTCTTTTCCCCAATATTATGATCTTTGTTATGAATGGTAAGGTTTTCAAAAGTTAATATCTTGTTATCATAACCTTATGCTGATGTCAGGTTTATATGACCATTGATATCTCACATTCAAACCCTTACTGAGCATCTGATCTCACAGATTCATATGTTTTCATTCCCTAGGTTATGAAGAAAGGTATTATTTATGATAAATATGTTGCTTACTATCTGGGGATATTTTTTAGGATATATTGAATGTCATTTAAAAAATATTCATATTATTTATCTAGTTTCCAATGACAGTGAAATTTTATGATCCTCATGGATTTTTTTCTACATTTTTTTAATAGTTATATAAAATAATGTTATATTTATGTATGATATTATAGGTTTTTATAACATATAATGTCATCGTATTAATATTATAAAAAATCACTTGTAACCTAAAAATCAATCCTTATAGAAAAATAAAAAATTTATCATAAGTTGATATTCCTAGGATAAATACAAAAAATGAATTTACATTTATCAAATTTTATTTACAAAAATTCAAAATATTATTTTTAATTAAATGAATAAAATATATAAAAAATGTTCTTATAATAACATCTTTCAGTTTATTAAATATTTATTTTCTTATAAGTTACTAATTACTCAACTGTTAATCCTATAATTATATCAAAATATGTTATTCTTTTCAAGAATAGTATTTTGAAAATTGATTTTATTAGTTTCTTAGATTCACTAATTGAGTCTATATTTGTGAAAAACATTTTTTTTTCATATATATATATATATATATTTAATCCTATTATTACCTTTTAAATCAACCTATTCTATGTCAAAAATAAAATTCTATATATTTATTTAGTTTTAATTTTTCATGTTAAGAAATCTATCGAATATAGTATTTATTTATAGTGTAAAAAAAATTTGTTACACTCGGCATAGAGTTACCATAAACAATTTAATACACAAAACAAGTGAAGTAGTGGATTCTAGTGCATCACCAAATCACTAATAGCATGGTGTATGGATTAAACTAGTGTGTGTGATTCAAGTAAAATAATTATTCCTCCACATAACTTTCCTATAAATCTTCATACTTTTTAATGAGGTTAAAAGAATAAAAATAAATTAAAGGAGGTTTTCACATAAGTGAGAATATGATAAAAATAAATAAAGGTGTCAAAATGATTAAAACAATCAATCTTTGATTCCCCCCTCTTCTAGGGTGATTAAGGGACCCTAAAAGTGATATAATTGATCTAAGATCAAACTGTGGGTTAAACTAAATGAATATATTTTGGAGTTATTTTAAAAATGAATGTTAATATGAAGCTACCATTTTTCAATGGTTCTATATTTTAAATAATGAAACATAGATTCATGGAATACATGGAAGATTTTATAAATGTACCTCAAGAAGTTATGTATGAATGTATAACTATTTCAACCTTCTGTGGATTTATATTTGATACATAGTAATAAAATATGGAAATTTATTCTTTTATAAATAAGGTATTACGGTGTACTCACCAAGAATAAATTAACATGGAATATGCTTATTGAAATTTATCTAATGAAATATTAGTATAAATATATACGTTGTGTGGGAAATAAGTAGTGATAGATTAAATATTCAAATCTGGTTATGAAGTGAAACTAATAAGGAACGATGGTGAGAAATTCCTCATATAAAAAATGATGGATGAATAAGAATACAACAAAGAGGATAAACTACGAGGTGAGGTATCCAATTAAAATTATGTTGTCATTTTTAGGTAAAAATATTCATTTAATAATTCAAGTGAATAAATAAGTTATGACCCTATCTTGGAGTTGAAATGGAGCTATGGAACTAGTATAGAAAGGTAAAAGATATCATGTTTCCAATATAGGTAATTTTCTCGAAGCCACCACAATCATTTGGATACATGGGAAATCATTCATATAGATGACCTTGAATTAAGATAATAACACGTCTTAGAAATTTTTTTTAAGGAGATATGAGATTTCATTGAAATTATATATCAAGTTGATGAGGGATAAAATAAAATATCAGAGAGATTTGTTGAATAAATGATCCAAGGAATTATAATGAAAATTAAGACACAAACAGAGTAAAAAAACCGTGTATCTCACAAGAATCATCATAGAGAAAGGTGGATATCCAATGTTGAATGTCATGATTGATATAATTTTGTAGGTAATCATTTAATTTAAAAGGATGAGAAAATTAGTGAATATGAGGATAGTATGAACACAGAAAATGAGAAGGTTAATATCCCCACAATTGAAGCCTCAACATTCATACAATGAAAGAATCCATATTTTAAATATAGATAAATCAAAATAATTATAGATTTTATATCTATATAAAAATAAACACTATAATCTGAGAATAAATAAAATGTTCTTGAGAAATCTAGTTGAAATTAGGTCCCAAAGATGGTACAAAAAAAGTTATACCTCTTTAGGGAATTTTGGATCATTATGGTAATTCTTATTCAATCCTAACAAGAAAAATGTAATTAGAAGTCCAATGAATAATTAACATCTCAATTAAGAGGTGTTCACATGAGATTTAATTTCTATAGAATATTATTTATAAGTTGTAAAAAATTTATATATAAAATATTGAACTTGGAGTATGTAATGAGAAGCCACAATGAAAACCTCCTTTCTTAGGACATACTATGATAGAATATACTCATGAATTGATCAGATTAAACTGAACACATATTCACTGTTTGAGAGGTAAAATATAGATATATGAAAATAGTTCACCAAAAACTAAAATACATTTACACATAAAATCAATCCTAGAATAAAAGGATATAAAATTTTAATTAAACAATTGTATTTCATATCTACATGAAGAAAAACAATAATGATCCACAAATGTAAAATTAATCCAATATAGGAAAATGAGGATTTAGGTAGAGGCATTCCTGACTGGTGTAAAGAAATTACTATAAAGAAATGTGATAAATACCAGAGGATGTTCTCACCAATAAGGGAGGGATCCAAAATATAGCAGCACATGATACAATAAAATAGTATATTCTCATAAGAGAAAGATATTCCAAAATTATGGAAAATTATTATGGAAAAAAAGAACAAGAGTTGTTGCATCCAATAAGAGTGGTATATCTGTGGTATTGCAAAAATAAAATCCATTAGAAATGACTGGAATAAATTTTCAATAAAATATGGCCATGATAAATAATATTATGTTGATGGGGTGGTGTAATTACTTTATATAAATTTGGAAATGATAAAAGTATGGTGGGTAAAAGGAATGATTCAATATAACTAGGACTATTACTCAAAATAATAAAAATTAATGACCCCTATCCACATGTACTTTATTTTTTTGAAACTATTGTTTAAGAGGTTCGTAATTTTAGGGGCAACTCATCTTATGTGGTGGTTTTTCTGAAAAAGACATAAAAATAAAAAGAAATTAAATTATCTTGAATCAATAAAGTATATGAAAAAAGTGGATTTGGGAGTATTGAAATACCTATATATTATCATAACTAAAAATGAGAAACACGGAGGAACATGAACCTTAATTGGGTGTAATTAAATATTTTTTCTGAAAAAAACTATATCAGAACATTTGTATGATAGAGTTAAATTTAATGGTTAATTGAGATGATTTTAAAGATATTAGGTATTATTTAAAAGATTTTTAAAATAATTATATGAGTTTTTATTGATATCATACTAAATTAAAATAAATTGATTTTAAGTTAGGAAATAATTTTTTTGGAAACAACCCATGAAAATAGACATTATAGAATGGGATCCGTAGTGTCAACATAAGAAAAATTTAATTATTTAATTATTATTTTTTCATAACATGTTGTTTTAGTTTACAAATAATATAATATAATAAAAAATATTAGATAGGAAATTTTTTTCCAAAAACTATTTCTACTAAAATTGTGATTCAATTATTAGTGTCAAGTGATATTGAATTAGGGTGTTTTGGTTATGAATTCTCATAGAGGATTATATTAACCAATGAATACAGAAGAATTGGAAGAGTTGGAAATAAAATTGGTATCACTGGTTTGTATTTAATAAGTTTTATCAGTTTTTTATCAAGTTATATATTCTAAAACTAATTTTTTATTGGTCATATATTAATGGTTTGGTGTGAAGGCGTCGTGAGATCAAAATACTATTTCTATTTATAATGTAACTATTTTTTTCAATAACTGCTTTAACTATAAAATGAGGGATTTATATTATGATCTTTGAGGATTTTTTGAAAAACCATTGTTTACTACAATGTTACCTTGGTTAGTGGGCTTAAAAATTATTTTTTATAATCATATTATATGGGGTAAAATTAATCACCTTGTTTCATTTAATTTATGTAAATAATGATAGAGTAATTGGTTGGAACTGACTAATGAGAATTATGGATTCCAGAAGCCTAAAATAAAATTTTATGAAATCAGTAAAAGATATAAAGGCTATACCACAAGTGGTGGTGGCCTAACAAGTGGATCAATTCTACCATGAAAATGGGGGTGAATATGGGGATTTGTTTTCAATCCATAAATGGGGAGAAGTTTTGGTACCATTCTTAAAGAGGATGAGTCATTGTGCACTGATAAAACCTTATTGTTTTATATATACAAAGAGGTAATGGGATATTAAAAGGGAAATAAAATCATGAAGGGGGTATATATCTGAATACATAAAAATAGTGGGTTGTTAGAAAATTATCATCTACATACTTTGGGATTATTTTTATATCTTTGAAAAAATGGGAGAAATTTTGGTGGTTAAAATTTTACAATTATCAATAGAATCAAAAGGAAGATATGGTTTAACCCCTATGAAGGTTTTTTATATATTTTTTTAAAGAAAGATGGATGATGTTATACTTAGAGAATTTTTATGGTTTCACCCTTATAAGAATCATAAGTATGACATAAGTATATTCTAAATATATTTGTTGAAAAGAGGATCTTACTTGATTAAATTATTTTATTTTTTTAAAATTATAATAAATGATGGAATAAAGGTATATGGATCCCAAGAAAACCCATTATTATAAACTTAAGGATTCATGGGACTATCATGGACTGATTAAGTGTATGACATTCCTCTTGGATTTAATTCATATCATATTTGTGAAATATATACGAGTAATATATTCTTAAAATCAAACATGTACATTGAGTGTGAATTCCATTTTACTAAGGTGTATGTGTCATTGGGTAGCCAAGACAAAGTTCTATTTAGGCTAGAATAAGTGGATTTGGTAATTTTTGGATAATCTATATTTTTTCCCTGAATTATATTTGATCATACTGATGTGAAGTATCAATGAGTTGACTATACATTTACTTGTATAGTAGAGCATGTGTTACAGATGAGAGATATGAAAATATAAAAAATAAATTTAAACATATGGTTGACCAATTTAGAGTTTGTGTCATTGGGAATCAACAAATGTGTATTTTTAAATATGTGTACATGTTATTTCTAGGTTTCATAGGTGTACTACGATTGTGTAGGTCTCATCCGAAACATAATGAATTTATAGAAAATTAGACAACAAAAATTTCCATCAGGGATATTAATCTATAATTATTATATATTAATTGTAATATTATCTCTGATATTCATAAAATGTTTTTACCATAAATATGATAATTCATTATTTTCGTGAAAGAGATAAAAAAATCATGATCTTTCAATGTGATCTCAGATTAAATCTTAAAATATTTAATGGAATTGTAGAAGATATTTCACTAGAATAATTATAAATATATTTAAATATTCATAGGTGAATATTCAACATGTTTATATTGGACATGCATTGTGAGTTTCTAAAAAACATGTAAGGTGTAATGATTTTGGGGTTTTAATGGGTTCTACGGTTGTATGAATTTTCCTCGCAACACATAATAACATTTTACAAATTTTAGGACAAGATATTTTGTGGTGAAAAAAATAATATGTGAATTTTATATACATGGTTCTATGAAATGATTATAAAATTGATTTTTATCTGATTTAGAATAACATGAATGTTGTAATTTGTTCACGGAGTTGACCCAATGCTTAATGAATGATTTTAGAAGATATGAACTATAAGGGGATAACCTTAAATGTTATACATTCCAACCAAATTATTCAAACACAAAAGTCGATAGAGTGGATGAAATTGGATTTAATATTTCCTAAAAATGGGTGAGTTATCTTTTGTGAATATTCTTCTTCAATAATAAGTACATACAAAGATAAAATTACTTTATTTATGTTTTAGAGATGCACATCTAAAGAGAATAAAAAAATTGACCTATGATTCTAACTAATAGAAGATATGAAACAAATTGGAGAACATGTTCATTACCATGTCTAGGGGTTAAAAAGAAGAAGTATTTATGTAATGATATTAGAGAGTGATGTGGATAATGGGATTTATATTATTTAGAAAAGAAAAGAAGGCATTCTATATTTCATCTGAAAGGAAATAGAGGTTGTTTGAGTATGAGTTTATAATTAGTTTATTAAGGATCACCCAATGATATATTCAATAGAGTATATACTCATTTTACATTATGTATTAAACTCCCTAGTTGTTATTTAAATGCGTACATACTTTTCTATAAATTATATTGGGTCTTCCATAGAGAATGGAAAAAAGGGTAAGAAATTGTATTCATTTGATGGATTC
The DNA here is from genome assembly GCA_963277665.1 of Viscum album. Taxonomy (NCBI): domain Eukaryota; kingdom Viridiplantae; phylum Streptophyta; class Magnoliopsida; order Santalales; family Viscaceae; genus Viscum; species Viscum album. The sequence goes on from OY728133.1 coordinate 1,498,610,914, forward strand.
CCTTATTAGAGGTGTTTTCAAACAGAGAGGATGTGAGAATTGTGATTATTGGGTGTTAGAGAGCCAACCCAAAACATTTGTAAGGCTATGATCCTTGGAGTAGAGTGACCATAAAAACATCTATCCACTAAACCAGTGATGTAGTGGATTTTAGTGCATCCACATGTCACTGATAACATTCTCCTTGGATTCCCCAAGTGTAGGCGAACCATGTATAATCAATGTGTTAGTTATTTCATTACATTCCTACAAATATTAACATAGTATGATGATGTTTAGTGAAATGAAATCCTTTGAAAACGCTTCCTACCAAGGTGGGAAAAATATCTAAATTCCTTGAGGTAGAAAAACGATTAAAATAGTTATATTGTGATCCCCCTATGATAGGGGTCCATAAGGACCTTATATATTCATTATTTCAATTAGAAAAACTACTGATTAAACTATTTTTACTAATTTTAGATTATTTCCACATTGTGTAAAAGATAAATAAGTAATGTATTAACTATTATAAAAGAACTTATCTTAGTATAAAATATGTTCCCATAGGTTAGTAATAATATTTATTATCTTCAATGAACAATCCTTAGGGTATGTTTCTTCTTAATATAAAATTTTCAAAAGATTCTTCTATTGTAAAATAATCACTTTTAAAAATTATTGAAACCTCTATGTATCAATAGTAATGAGGCAAGAAAATTTCTATCATAGGTTTGATCTATCACAATCTTTATCATTCATACTCGATATCATTTTTTAAAGAAACCCATTCATTAAATGTCTTTTCTTTGTGAGTACTCATTACTTCTATCTTAGGATTTATTTGAATTAACCTAGCTAATAATATCTTTCTATTTGTTGGTGAAATCTGTTAATATTACTATTTAATGTTTTATTTGTTGTTGTAAACAATTAAATAAAATCTTCAATTCATAATCCATGTACTGATATGTTGAATTACATTAATAGTATCTCATTCTTTCTTTCACGAGATGGGTTTTACGTGGATGGAATTTTTATATATAAGTCATTTATTTTCATGATCTAATCCTACATTGAATTTTGATGGATTCATGTGGCACACATATGTATGGTTTATCATTATGTTAGGGTGGGGAAAAAAATTATATAAAACTTTAGTGCATTAAGTAATTTTTTTATATCATAAGATAATATGTATGAGACTCAGGAATGGACAAAAAGTAGTATGTTTATAGAACCATGGAGTAAACCCAATACACTAGGATTATAATACTAGGTATTGAACCCAATACACTCTATTATATAGGTTTTAGACATGAGCCTCGATATAATAAATGTATTCTATACTTATTTTTATAACATATTACCATTTTATACATCCATTTATCATTATTATTATATCCTATATTAGCAGTCCTATGCTTTATTAATATATATTTTAAAATTTTTATGTAATGATTAATGATTTATGAAATAAGTCTTATGGGGTATGATTTCATTAGGTTTCTATCACAAACCATTACTATATTATCATACCAATATGATTATATTTTTAACACTTACGGTCTTTATGGATTTTCCCATGTTGAGTTGATATATATACCTTATGTTTATACTTTCCAAGAAGCTAAGAACACAATTTTGTTATGTTTACCATTTGTAGAGGATATTATGTGTTGGAATATGAGTAGACATAAATGATATGTTAATAATTTTTTGGGAGATGTTAAAAACTATTATTTAATAATTTTTTATATAGCTCATATCTAAACACACTAATCCTTTCGGTTTGTAAAATTAATTTTAATATTAATATGAGATTTAGACCAATTTAAATTAATTAAGTATTTTTAGCTCATCTATGTTAGTATTTAAGTAGGTGTGTAATTTGTTTTCTTTATAGCACCTGATCTGGGACTACTGATCTTGAAGCTTCCTGGGTTTTCACACTTTTTCTATATTCTTCATCAGGAATTGAAAAAAAATTATATTATTTCCAATTCATAGAATATATAATAAATAATTTTGACGATGCACTAAAATAAAGAAATCTAAATTCCAAGGAAGGATAGTGTGATATAATACATTTAAAAAATATTCAGTTCTCGTAATCTAATTCCACTATATTTTTCATTTTTTTACAAAAAAATAATAAATTAAGAAATTTGTTTTATAAAAATTTGAGGATTTCACACTATAAAGTGATTAGTTTCTGTAATATATTTTCATTCATGGAGAATATATACTATTTTATCTTTTTAGTATAATTATATGTTTATAATATCTCCATCAAAAATTTTTCAATGAAATTATTTATCCACTTACATATATACTCAATATTTGAATAAAATAATTTAACCAACCAAGGATAAGATATTTTATATTTGAAATACTATTCCCAACCAGAATCTAATGCACTATCCATTCCTATTATCTTATCAACTGCACCAACCTGATATATTTTTTATTGTAAATTGTTTGTTCTTAAGATGTGGGTTACTAACATCAGATGATATGGATCCCCTTTATATAGATATATTATAATAAAAATAATCTACCAATGATAATGATACAGGAATCCCTAACATTCCCTTTTCTATTTCAGAATATTTTGAGATGATTGAAAATTAATGATTTTTGTTATCAGAATAGGAAATATTTTGAATGAAAAAACAAAACATGTCGAGTGGGATAAAAGTGGGGAAGCCTAAGGTCATACCCTCAAAAAATATCAATAATATAAAATGATAAATTTCTAAATTGCATACAAATAATTTACCTTTCCATCTTATCACCTATATATTAAAGAATATCATCTTCCATATTACCCACCATCTAGGTGTGCAGAATGTTATCACTCCAACTGATAAATATATATTAGGATATAATATAGTAGATGAAATTATAAGGAATGGTTATTATGTACAAATGTATAGTGATCAATGTGAGAGTTTCTAATTCCATAAATAATGGATAAATATTTTTTTTTATAGATTTGTTGTTAGTAGTCAGTGATTCACAGTATTCATCTTGGGTATAGGTTCCATTTCCAGTGAAAGCAAAAAAGAAAAAAACGTTGAGCACTAAAACCCTAAATTAGACCTTCACCTCACATGATACATTAAATAAATGATCTATTATTGTTGAGATTGAAACCAAATCATGGTTATTTCTAGAAAACCAAGGTTATGTGACCTCCAACATAAATGTATGTTGTCAAACCAATAGGCCAATAATGTTATCCCTACATGAAATAAAGGACATCAAACTATTTTGAAAACAAACCAAACAAATTAGTAAGACTTTTCATTTTATAATATTGAAATGAACATACTGGCTAAGACTCATCATGATGAGTAGAGTTATGTGTTTTCTATAGAACCCAAAAACATAATTCCATGAAAATGAGTCTATTCAGGAAGGGGTGGATTTCATTTTTGTTATCATCAAACTAAACTAGGTTGAAATTGTAGACTTAAATAAACTAATAACTAGTCATAACAAGGTCCCCCAATGAAAAAGATACATGCATCACCAGATTGCATGTATTAGACATATGATGATAAAACTAAATCTTTGAATTAGCACAACACATAAATTTAGAAAAAATCTGGACACTTCAATTTTGGAAATAAATATTTTTGTGAATTCCTTGATTCTAAATCCTCTAATTATGGAAATTTATTTTTACTAAATGAGTCTTAAAAAAGATCAATTTACTCAGGTTATTTACAACATGTTCTGTATGAAACTTATTCTGATAACATGAAAAATTAAATTTATGCAATGGTGTAGGAGTGAAGAAATGTCTTCTAAGAACATCATCAAAGGCAATACTTTGAATAATGGATAAATATATTAAAATTAATTATTTTCTTACATTTATTTGATCATAATTACTTACAAAATCTTATATACCACTATAAAATAGACATAAAATAATATAGGTGCTATCATGATAATCTATTAGTTCTATTGACATTAATTTTAATCCATTCTTAATTTATTATAATCCTTTTGTTTCAAAGGATGAAAATACTCATAACATGAAAAACAATCAATTATGTTAATTGAAAATAAAAATAATTTTCAAGAAAATATATTTTTTTATGATCTTTAAATTATTTAATAAAATAATATACTCAATGTATATAAACATAATCAAGGGTAGTTTTTTAGGAAATTTACGAAAAACAAAATATTTCATATCATTGTTTTGAAAAATTTTAATTACATGTTTTTTATATGTTATATCACATCCATTGTTATATGTAGATTATGTTCTTACATTAGTCAAAGGATTTCACGATATACCTAAATGATGAAGTAGAAAATTATAACCCTATTCGAGTTATAACAACATGAAAATTCTATGGTATCTATGTCCTCTATGAAAACTATGGAATAAATGTAGACCTATTTGTAATAGTCCCTTACATGTGTGAATAAGATATGAAAAATATAGTTCGGATATGTAAAACAAAGTTATCTACTCATGTGGTTTCAAAAAGTATTTGTGATTAATTATAATAATTGATATTTTCATGAAATGGATGTAATCACCATTACGTATCAAATAAAAAGGGGTATAAATAAACAATATAAATTTCTCTTAATACATTTTGTGTGTGTGTGTGTGAAACAATGATATTGAAAATTATATAAAAACATCCTAATGATTCAAAATGGTTGAACCATATGTGTAACTGTAAAAAAATTATTCCATTAATCTAAAAAATTCATTATATAGATTAATGAATTTATGATGTATGTGGTATAATTATATATGTTAGTTCTTGATGAAAAATGAATAAATTAATACTAAAATTTATTCACGCATTTTCATAATGATCACTCAATTTAATTTTTTCCTATTTATAGTATATATTTATTCCCTAAAAATTATGGAACTCTCAATGAGTTTTATAACATATATATTTAAGTGAAGATATTGTTCAAAATTAAATTATTTTAAAGTAAAATATTTTATCTTAGAATATTCATTGAAAATTAATATTACTACTACATAATTGTTAATAATACATACCGCTTATGGGGATTCAATATTTTTAGTAGGTAATAAATGATTATATTTTAACATTCTTCTCCTAATAAAAAACTAACAGTGTATCTTAGTAGAAAAATAAATGTTTATGTAACAAATAAAATCAAAAACCTTGATGATAACAACTCCTTAATCTTCTAATCAACTAAATTATATATATAGTAACAAATAATTAATTTTAATGCATACATAAAATTAATGACAAAATAAGAATAATTAATTTATGTCAAATAAATATTTATGAAAAGATAGAGATATCATTCACCATTGACTTAAAGAAACAAGTTAGTAATACTTTTGTAATTTTATCAATTAGATCAACCTTTTCATCTGAAAACAAAATTATGTAAATTATTTACGATAAAAAATCCTTTAAATAATATGAAATATTATTTAATATCATGTGAAAATAAAGTATAAAATTATTTTTATAGAATAATCACACATTACCATATTAGTTTTCATATTATTATAACACTTTTTTCATTGAATGTATAAATAATGAATTATTTCAATTATTCTAAATATGGAAGTCAATAAAAATAATCTATTAAATAATAAATTCAACAATTTAATGACATACTAATCTTCTTAATCTCAATTCCTTATCTAAAAAATATATTCACTCGTGATGGATTATTTTTTATTAATGAATAACCCATACTAAAAGAATTATAAATCATAATGGAGTGAGATGAACTCATAAATCATTAAAAAGACTTAGTAGAACATCACTAATGTAAAAAACTAATCCAACACTTCCATGATTTAATTTCATTCATTTTGAGTCTCTATAAAAAATAAGAAGTGATTAATGAACTCTTAAAACTAAAAAATATAATAATACATCATAGGAAATCATGTAGTGTTGGTTTGGGAAACGATATATTCTATGTATCACTTATATTAATATATCATTATCCCCTATATCTATCATATCTTTATATATCTCTAATTCATTAAAAATCAATTAGATCCTTAAAATCTGATGGATTGTGTAATAACAAAATTTTTAATGCCATTATTCTCTTTTAAAAGGTCATAATCCCTAAAATCATAAGGTAATGTTAGTCTTATCTTAAACTAGTTTAAACTTAAACATTTTTTTCTTAAACTAACCATGTTGTGTTTATAGGTGACATTTCATGGTGTTATTCTTTTTCACCTGCACCTAACCAAACTTTTATCACCCTGAAATTACCTCATGGATTCATTAAAATGGTTAAATCTTAAATTTATTTACAATAAACACAATGTGTTTTTTTCATACACTTCATAATTACTATCTTATAGGATTTATATTTTTCAAACCATCTTAAAACACAATATTATAATCAATTATTAATAGATTTATTATAAAAATAATGAATATTAATAATCACATATGAAATAATAATTCATGATTAAAATTATATAAAAAAGCAGTACATCAAATTCCTCTAGACTTGATACCTTCAATTTACTTATAAAAAAAATCAGAAAATGGATCGTAATAAAATAATACATTAATAGTAGAAAATTATTGGTAAAAATTATAATACAATTTTTATTTAAATAAATAGATTTCGTATAATTATAACTACTTTATTAAACTTTCTAATTCATATATTTTCAACGATAAATTTTATTTCAAATTTATACTTAGATAAAAAAATAAATGAAATTTTGTTTTTTTATTTTTTCCATTATTTTTTTTAATTTAATTTATACAAGTAACAAGTCTCATTTTAACCATTTTTCCATTATTTGATCACCCCATGACATAATTGGTGACTGTTAAAATGTGATTACATAATGAAGGTGGCTAGTCATCAAATCGTCTCAAACATCCATAGATGGTAGAAATACCATTGATCCGGTATTCACATCATTAATCTTTTCTTGAAACTATTTACGATAATTTGGATATGAATACATATATTTTTATAGTGATAGTTCATTCCCAAGGAAATTATATTATTTAATAACCCCAATTCTAATCATTTTATCATTTTTGAGACACTATTTTAATTATAAGTTAAAACATAAGTTAAAATTTTTCATTTTAAATCCATTGCAAAATAATTTATTATAGTTAATGACCATTATGTTTTTAGATTAAAGAATAAATTTATTTTTTTTCACTAATAAATCATCCAAATACCCATGTTTTCATTTAATAATCATATTGTTATATGTTCATAAAAAATCTATTTGTATCATATCATTATTGTTTTATTTTTGATTTATATATTTTTTAAATAAAGAGAAACTCTATTTATACAAAACAATGTATCAAGGAATAGGGAGTACACAAAAAATGAATATGAAAATACCCCACCCCCACACATTAACTATGAATATTTTTTGATGCTTTCCCTAAGTTAAGGATATATGGAAATTTCAAATAAAATTTGAAAAGTAATTAATGAAAAAATAAAATTTCAATTAAAACATTTATCTTTGATTTTGAAAACATTTTATTCCAAGATATTTGAATTGATTTTTTGAGTTTTGTATCCATGTAAAATAAGTATGCATGATTTTAGTGTTAGTGGTTAATTTTTATCCGGTTAAATATCTTTTCAAATACATATTTCACAAGTAGAAACTTTTAAGAGATTGATATTTAAAAATATTTGACTATATGTGTGAAATAGTAGCATTAATTTCCAAAAATTAAATTCCATGAAAAGATTTTTAATAAGGTACATAATATCATATTAAAGTTAGTATAAAATAGAAAAATACATTGAGAGTGGATCTTTATTAATAGAATAGAAATCAATAAAATAAATAGAATAATTTAATACTCGTTAGGTTCTACATAATAGTCTCATATTCCCCCCTAAATCATGTAATCACTAATATGATGGCTTTTATAGAAAATGTTCTTCTAAAAAGATTTATTACATTTATAATGGGTTCCAGGAAACTATTGATATAGATGAGGTAGTTAGGTTGGGGGACGAATAAAAAATACTCTTATAATGGGACCCTCTTCATTTTAATGGATGTGAATTAGTTTTAGGAAGGATCAAAAAAAGGGTATATCTAAATAATTATTATTAACAGTTTCGTAACACATAATTTATATGTTTATAGGTTTCCTTCATCCTCTTTCATTGTGGATGATACCCAATAAAAATTAATCATTTCCTCATAAAATATTGGTTACACATGTTTTGGAAACGTTAAAGATAATTGGGATGGATTAGGGGATTTTATTTTAGTTCTTGAGTGAGTTGAATTTTAAATTAAATCTTAAATAGATCTAATAAGTGTAAGGTAAACCTTTAGTTTAATGGGAGGTTATAGTGTTTGTTACACCATGAATTTTTATGATCATTTTTTATAGTAAATAAAATTTTCTAAATTTGTTTCATGTCACAAAACACCAAGTTAATCATGAAATATACACTACACCTAGATAATCTTGAGCTACAAAAAACACCTACTTATCTTGTTTTAGGCACAACATTGTGTTTCTATGAAGAAACATATTATTTTTATTGTTATTTAAATGTGACCATTATAAACTAGCCATTAAACTAAAGAGTGTGAATAGTAATAACTATTTTTTAAATATAATGGTTTTATATAAGGAATCAATATTAATAATAAAATACATAATATTTGGTAAAGTCTATATATTTTGAATATATTATTTTCTCAGAGGAACTAATTTATTTTATTTTGTGAAAAAAAATAAAATTAATTTTTGAAATTTTCAAATATTTATATTTAGAAAATAAAATAAAATTTTTAATTTTTAAAATTAAAATTATCTTAGGGTTTGTTTTTGGTATCTTTCTAAAATATTTTTTATTGGAATAATAGGTAAAAGTTTTGAATTTTAATTGAAAACTAGTTTTTTTGAAAATTAATTTATATTGTAAAATGAAATTTTAATTCGGTTTTAGTGTGTACTTATTTCAATTATGCATAAATTAATCAAATTTAGGTCATTTTTATCAATTTAATATTGAAATTGGTTATAAAAATATTTCATTTTTTTCAAACATTTTTATATTAAAAAATCATCATCTCATCCCGTCTATAAGATTAATTTTACCTTATTTTATACCACAAATTGGATTGGAATTTAGAAAAATGGATTAAATATTTGGAATAATAGTTATTTATAATATTTAATAATTTCAACAAAATATTTTAATTATGTGATTAGTGAAATAAATTAAGATTATTTACAATAGTTAATGTAAAAATCATATTACATAGTGGATAAAAATAAAACATAAAGTGTAAAAATGACACTATATTTGTAAAAACCACATTTTCTATAAATATTTCATTATTAAAACATATTTAATCTAAAATAGATCATTATAGGGGTTATATTTTTTTAAGGATACCTCCCGAAAGTGTTTACCATTTTGTTATTTACATGTTTCGCCCACCTCTCCCTTATAAAATCCCACCACGTCTCCCCCTCTCTTCACTGCTCCAGAGACCATTGGATAATCCAAAAACTGCCCAAATAAACTCCCCAAATCCGTAAAATCTTTTTAAAATCCTCAAATTGGCCATAAATCCATCCAAGTATTTCTTTTTGTTAAAACTAAAAAGGGATACCTTAAGAAGATGTCAAGTTCATCAACCAATATATTTTTTTCCTTAAAGTTATTTATTTATTTTTATATCATGATTTAATAATAACCTCATTTTTTTAAAAAAATATATATGATATTTTATTATGGTTATTACCTAAAAATTCACACTCATACATCAAATGTGATACACAATCATTGTCTGTGTGTGTGCGTGTATGATAAAATACAACATCACAAACTGATGAAATTCATTCATCCATTACAACCATTCATGGTTAGTAAAAATAATTTATTTAAATATTGAACATTATATTTTATAAATTTAGGGTGTCTTAGTATTATAGAATTTTTATATCATATATATATGGTTCCTTTCCATTTTTTGGGAATATAATAATTCCATTTAAGCATATTTTAAACTAACGCCTCGCAAAGCGATGTGAATCATTCAAGCATTATATAGAATGTTTCAAGGATGGTTTTAATAAACATAATTTATATATATGAAATAATAATTATTCATTACTGATAATATCTTACATAAATTTATTTATTTTCATTGAAAAGGAAATTCAAAATAGTGTTCATGCATATGGACGACCAACCATCTCCATGAGCAGTGTGTTTTATTTCCTACCTCTATAATTTATATATTTTTATAAATAGTAATATTATAAATATATATATATATAAGAAATTTTTATCATGGATATCATTTTTTAGATAAATAAATAATGATATATGTAAGAGGTTGAATAATAACAAGTCATAACATATATAAAAAACAATATTGGTATTATCTAAAATGTAACTTCAAACTGGAAATGTTAATAAATGAGTAATATAAATTAAATAGTAAATAATATATGGTATTATATATATATATATATTAATATTGTTTTTTATTGATTTATAATGAACATATATTTATTATACACGAGGTTTTTATGAGTATGATGATAGTCGTGACTAAATGTAAGGGATTTATATCTAACTTTTTAATTTATGAAACACATGATATATTCACCACCTCTTTCTTGTATGTGGTGTTTATTAATTAAATTAATTTACTTTTTGACAATCCATAATAAAATATTTTCTATTTATATATCCATTTCATGATCTCTCTTTCATAGGGTTTTGGTTATAACTCTAATAGAAAGGTAATGGGATTTTTGTTAAAATTTTCCTTCTCTGAGACATACATTATGATACACAACTGTATTCTATAATGAGGTTTATATAAATTTCTTATAAAATATTATATCATGATTTTTTTCAACCTCATGATATTTTATGTACTATTTAATGTTATTCCCTCATAAGGATTATGATTAAAAGTTACCATTGTGGTTGGAGTTTGATTCCACAATCGAATATTTTATCAGGATTGACTATGATTATACTTTCATTGATGAAATATTAAGATCCATATATCAATATATATCACAATAATTATTATCATCTATTTACTCATGTTATATTCACATAATGGTACAATTTTTCCACTCCTTGGTCCTTAAGGTATTTATCAAAAATGTTTTTAGAAGTTATGACTATATTTATCTCTTCATTTCAAACTCTGTTATAATCAAAAAACATTTTTTCTAAAATATATTTGAAAAATGATTTTAAATTATATTTTAATATAAGTTTCAAGGAATAGGAAATGAAAATATATTTAGTTTTAAAATTTTTTAAATTATTTTTCAAATCATCCTTTATAAATTTTCAAGGATAATTTTATAGAAAATTTTTTAAAAAATGTTTTAAATATTCCTTTATATGTTTTCAATGTTATTTTCAAATAAAAGTATTTTCAAAATGTATCTTATAAAAATCAATTTCAAACAAGGACAGATTTCCCCCACAAGTAATGTTTTGATATGTTCTTTTTCTATTATATTCTATCGATGATGGAAACCATTTCTGTTGCCTATTTTTTATTAGTGATATGTTCTAAAAATACCATTCATATTCTTTCATTAATGTTTTATGTTTTTATGGAATGATGTTAATGACACTAGTTTATCTTCCATGAGTTATACCATCATAAAACATGTATTAAACCTTGTTCTATTAAAGGTTTATTCTTTAATGAAATTGTAATGAAACATATCTCATTTCCATAGGTTATGATATGATAAAATGTTTATGATTGAAATTTAATTTATTGAGTTATGGTATGATTAATGTTTTACTATCCTGTAGAACACATATGTATGATTTAATTATGTTATGGGTGAGACCTATATCTCCCTCCAATTCATTGTGTAATGATTTATATCTCATGAGATAAAAACAACTGGAAGGGGGTGTGAACCTAGTTTAGGAAAGGACATTGTATTCCAGGATTTCCTTTGAAGTAAACCTTGAATACTAAATGGTTTTCAATGTGAACTTTTTATACTTATATATCCTCGGAAGATAATAATTACTACCATTTATATCATTTTTTATATTTATATGTTTTCTATAATTCTTTATCAGGTTATTATGTTATAATTTCATGGATTATGATCTTGATTCCATTATGATTAATTTATTATGAACTTCCAATATTTATTCTATGACTCTTGATTATGATCTTTGATATTAATGGAATAGTATTCTAATATTATGATAATGTTCTCATACCCTTATGCTCACAATTATGCTTATATATCTCCCCCTATCACCCTTATTGAGAATCCTAGATCAACCTTTATTATGTTTTACTTCCCCAATTAATAAATATATTTATTATTTATGATGTGTCTAAAATGGTTTTTAGTTAGGAATAACTTAGTGGGAGACGATATAGTTCACTTATAGTTTGGTGTTTATGTTCTAATGCTTCCAATGGAACTAAAATAATATAGTCTTTAGAAGTATACATTTTTCATTATAATGAATATTCTACAAAACAATTATGTGATGCCTATGAATGAGAATATAGGGTTGGTATATTTGGAATTAGAGAAGTTGTATAATTAATATATGCAAAGAAGAATGAGAAAACCGTAGTGAGGTCCCTAAAGAAATGTCTCTAAGGATGTGTCTATGGATGAGTCAATGTATAGGAAAATGTCATAAAATTTTATTAAAGGAATGATTGAGTGGTTTCCTAGTAATACATCCCTATATAGATAATAAATGTCATATGGATATGGCACATTTTTTCCTTATCGAAATAATCCTGATAAAATAGTATTGCGAAATACTCGACAGAGAATTGGTGTTTAAAAATAGGCCTTACAACACATCTAGTTTAACACTCCTAGGAGATATGCAATTTGGAATTCAAAAACTAATTATGAACCATAATGAAGGATTTATTTAGAACTCAGATATGGGTAATATTGGATAAACATATGGTGTCATAAAATGTGTCTTAAATGTTACATCCTATAAGTGATTTGAATTATTTTTTGGTTTCTGACTGTGATTATTGTTTCTTACACTATAGGTTTTGGTTTTAGTCAATGTCTAGAACCCGATGGAACTATGTTGATGATGAGTTTAATGGGAAGTGAAATGATTTCCCCCATTAGCTTCTACATGTTAGGGGAGATATTAGGAAAAACATCATCACTATTATCACACATCTCTCTCAAGCTATGAATCATGCTGAGCTTCCAAACAAGTAAAGGAGGAACAATGTTCTGTAGAGTCCTTGAGAAAACGCCAATATTATTTCAGTGGGTCTCCCAATCCATATTATTCTATAAAATTGTTTTTACCATGAAAATATACTTTCTGTTCATGACTGTTCTAAACATGAATATATCATTTTATTTTATCATTTATATAGAGAAGCAGACCAGTGGTGGACTTCGATTACTAATATGGTGAAGCAAGATAAAATGGAATCCATGTATTGTGACGAGTTAAATAAACTAATCATTAATAAGTTATTTTTTAATGTTATTCATATGAATATAGATAAGGATTTTCTTGAGTTAAAATAATGGTATGATGAATCTATTGGTTCATATGAGGCTAATTTTACAATACATGCAAGTTGGTATTCTGATATTATTATCCCACTTAAAATTAAGGATGGTATATTATTCAGTGGATTAAAAACAATTTTGTGATGGGTGTTAGAAATAAGATAAATTATTAGATATAAATATATTGGGAATTGTTATATCAATTTGGTAATGGAGGTTGGAGTTAGGTTCCAATCTCACTGTTTTGAGAGGAGAATGAACATGGTGTTCAGCGGAAAATCTAAGAACTATGGAGAGAATAATACGAGATTAACCTTATTCACTATGTGTGGGGAGAAGCATGGAGGAGATTATATTAAGGGGTATAATAAATTTTTTACATCTGTACAGTAAGGTCATCATGTAATTTACTAATAAAGTGGTGGGAATAAGTTGTATAAAAATTAAAATAGATAGGGTACTCCATAGAATGATCATGTACCACATTAATTCTTCAAGTGTAAGGGGAATGGGAATTATACAAAAACATTACCAAACATAATGTTTAAATAGTATGATTGATATTAGAAAATTATTAATTATATGTATATGATTATGTCTTATATGGTAACTTTTTCTTATAAGGGTTGCAATAACGACGTGGTGAAAATTAAACATACCATCCATTCTAAAACTAATAATTCCTTATTTGATTTTGGATCTAAACAATATTTCATAACTTAAGAGTTTTATAAGGGTATAATGATTCCTCCTAAATTATTATATGTGGAATTATAAGTGAAAAAACATAATGGTATGATTCCCACATCTAACGTGTATGATTCCTCTCGAGTTTACATTAGTGGGAGTGCACATCCTTAAAATATTTTCTTTCTTATTTTGGTTGATTTTAATTTCATCTTCAAAATGGATTTGATTTAGGTTTATAAATCCCACAATAATTATTTTTTAAGGGAATTTATTTTTTATATTACAAACCATCCAATTAACATCTACCAATGTGATGATAATTATGATCTTCCTATGGAGGTTACATCCAGTGTGTGTCATAATTAAAACTCAAAAAGTATTCTTATATAATATGGTTGGGGAGAAACCCGACATCAACGATATTCCTATTGTTTATGAATTTGTGTATGAAATTATGGAAGTGTTACCTATACTTACAAATAATGGGATGTATATTTTTCAATAGAAATTATACCTGGAACCACACTAACTTTAAAGACTACCAAGAGAATGAATCAAATTGAGTTATAGGAACTGATGAATAAAATCCAAGAAAAATATGATAAGTAAATAATTTGTTCCAGAGTGTCACCATGGGATTAAATTGTTCTTTTTGTGGAAAATAATTATATATCAATGAGTCTTTTCATTGATTATTTTGAGTTAAACAAGATCATGAAAAAAATTACCCTCTTAACTATATTGATATCATTTTTGATCAACTACATGAATCTAAATACTTATAGAATATTTAACCTCATTCTAGATATCATGAATTTATTGTTAAGAAAGAGTATACATCCATTATATAACTATGTATAAGGTATAGACACTATGAATATATAGTGATGCCTTTCGGTCATAGTAATTCCCTTGAAATCTTCATGGACATAATAAATAACGTCCTTAGACATTATCTTGATTTGTTTGAGGTTATCTTTATAGATGGTATTCTTATCTATTCACTTAATAAGACTGAGCATGAAAATCAATTGATAATTGAATTAAATACCCAATGTATGTAGAAACTATATGAAAATTTTAAAAAGTGTTTATTATGGATGGAAATGGTTCCATTTTTGGGTTATAAAATCACATGAATGAGTATATCACAAGATCCATCAAATATGGAGGATATTGAATGTTTTCTTGACAAAAAATGGTGACTGATATCCAAAAGTATATTGTTTTATAAGGATATAATTGATAGTTAGTGGAGAATTTATCATGAATATCAAATCATATGACCGAATTAACTCGGAAGGGATTCATATTCATCAGGATATATGAATTTGATAAAAATTCCAAGGAACTAAAGAGAAAGTTAGTAAACACACATGTGATTACTTTATCCAATAATTTAGAAGTGATTTTAATCAATAGTGATGTATCCAAGAAGATATTGAGAACTATTTTTATGTAGAAAAACATTTTTATAGATTATGCCTCATAAGAATTGATGAATCATGAGAGAAATTACCAAACTCATGTTTCAGATTTAATAGTGGTAATGTTTTCCTCAAAGATATATAGGACTTATATATGTAGAGAAACATATTATATATATACTTATATTTAGGTTTTTAAGAATATATTCACACAATAGTAGTTGAAGATGCACCAGATGTGACGGTTATAGTCGATAAAGGATTCTGACTACTAAATAAATTACCACCCTGGGAAAGAGAAGTTGGTGGCTGGTTCTTAGAGAATAAAGGATCTTGCTATATTATCCATCACGAGGATCACAAAAGTTGAAATATTTATGTATTTCTAAATTATGGGTCAATAAATCAAAAAGTAATCGGAAAATATTATATTGAACAAATTTCTGTTCGACCATCAATATAAGATATTATTAAAGAGGCACATGAAGATGTTGTAGATGTGTAAATTAATGTGTCAAATATTTTTAAGATTAACCATGATCATGATAGAGTGTTAACTAAATGGAACCATGTTTGAAATTCTTAAATACCATTTTTGAATAAGGAATTTTTAGAGGAATCATACAGTTCTATATTTTCAATTCATTATGGAAGAATGAATATGTATATAGATTTGATAGAATTATTTTAGTTTTATGACGTTAAAAGGTATGTTTAAGAGTTTCAATCTTAATTTTTTCCTTGTAAAAAATTTAATAGTGAATGTCCCATGTATAAGGGGATGTTATATCAATTAGGTGTAGTTGAATGGAAATGTTAGATGATCACTATGGATTTTGTTTTCAAACTCCCTAAAACCAGTAAAGAGAATAATGCAATATGGGTTTTAGGAAATCTCCTTAATCTGTAACCACACTTCATCACTATCATATAATACTTATCAATTGATCACAATTCCAAGATATATAATATTGAATTTTTAATGTTTCATGGGGTATCACATTATTCTATATTTTCCTAGCATATGAGGTTTATATCATCATTCTGGTGAATTCTTCAGAAATACAATGATATGTAATTTATTTTCAACACTTCTTATCACCCTCAGATGGATGGTTGATCTTAAATATACACTTAAAACCCTAAGAAATATTTTTAGATCTTATTATTTGGATTAAAAATATGGTTGGGATCAACACCTTCTTCTTGTTTAGTTTAATTACATATAAAAATTTCACTCAAAAATTCAGATGTCTCCTTGTGAATCCCTCTATGGAATGAAATGTAGAGCTCCAATGTGATGGAATGAAGTTAGAAATAAATCAATTGGGAGATGTGTTCACTGATGAAATTTAATATATGGTTAGATATATCCATAATAATATAAAATAATCTTAGATTATTTAGAAAATATATAATGATAATCATGGATGTGATCTATAATGAGATGTTGGGGAAAATGAGTTTCTATTAATTTCTACCATGAATATGGTTATGAGATTCATGAATAATGTAACATCACAATTAAATAAAGAATATGAAATTTCCATTTTTATTAATATTTTTGAATTAAATATTAATTTTACATGAAAGGGTATTCTATGTCTGATAGCATACTCAACTTATTACAATGGGTTTCTTTGAAATATTATTTTTCACACAACGTTGAGTTATACTGAAAAATAATATAATAATAATATCATTTTAAATGATAGTTAATTTCTAGACATTATATTGGAGGGAATGAATATAACTAAAAAAATTATTATTATTTGATTTTTTTAAATGTCCTTAAATTTATCCAATAAATCTTAGAGTCTTAAAATAAGAAAGAATTTGATTTTAAGAATGAAATACTCTAATATTCGTTATAAGGTCGTTTCATCCCCGTTTGATGGGGAACCTTTTTTAAATCTAGGTTTGACACTTATATATATTCTCTTTGGAAAAATAAAACTATTCTTTGGAATATGGACCTCAAAATTTATTTTAGATAAAATTTTGGTATATTTCTGACAACGTTCATTTTTTAATGAATAGTGCAAAATACTTAATTTCAATTCAAAAATGCATTTTCATAAAATTTATTTATATTGTTAGATTGTTTTTTTAAATTATTTTAAAGTACATTTGGATTATATTATTACCATATAATCCAATATTTGTCATTGTATGTAAAATCACATTGAAATTGGACATAAACAAATGGCAATCTCTTGATAGTTATTATTTCTCTAAAACATGATTTTTGGTTTTGACAATGGGAATTAATATTAAATTAATTTCTTCCATTTATATGTTTTTAATTTGAAAAAATGTATACCATATTTGTATTCAGGAGGTCCAAAATTTATAAATAGGTAACTTTTATTTTTAGACATTATGTATATTTACTTCAGTAAATATTTTATTTAGCATGGTTAAAGGGTAAATCTCGTAAATAATGGTGACAAAATTATATTATAATAATATTAAATTACCCTTAAACTTGTCCTAACCATATTGGATGATGTATTTCCAACCAATGGAATCCTTGGGTTGATTTTGGGACCCCGTGGATCCACTGGAGAGTGATAATGACACTTTATATTAATTAATTTTAAGTAAAGACAAAAGTAACACAAACATATATATTTTAGTAAAACATGTTTTATATGGGTTTATATAATTTATCTATTCGACTATAAATATTTATTTTAAAGATAAAATTATTTCCTACATCATTGTATTTTATTTATAATTTTTAGACATCAAATAAATAAAATTATTAATTAGACAATTATGATGTTGTGATTACCTTATTAATGAATGATTTAAATAAATGATATTATAAAATTTTACAAACTATTCAAACCCTAACCGATACTTATTGAAATATTTTATTTAGAAAAATATTCATATTTTATTTGAATTTTATAATTTTTTTATCTTTTCAAATAGAAAAAAACATTATAATAAAATAATACTTTTAAAATTTCTTAAAGAGCCCCTCCTCCCTCTTATAAAATGACACCACCTCTATCCCATTAAGCACACCTCTAAATCCCCTTGTCTTATCCAACATCTACTTTAATAAGCTCCCGAAATCCCTTTATTCCTCCTAAAATCTTTTCCTCATGAAGAATGTACATCAAGAAATCCTTTTGGTTCAAATCAAAGGAAGTTACTTGATTTAAAGGTAACGTCTTCTCTCAATTTCCCTTCTTTTATTTTCCTTCTCCACTCCATTTGTTGTTGTTATTATTTGTTTACATGGCAAAAAAAGTTTCCTCAATATACTATGTTGTTTTAAGAGATGTATTTGAACTTCACATACACACACCTCCATCTAATGGGTGTAGAACATAATGTTTCTGTGGATGGTGAAATACTACCTCACGAAACACGAATTTTTCTTTATTTTCCTACCACCTATTATGATAGAAATTATGATGGAACTATAATTATATATGATATTTATGAAATTTTTTATCTCTATTATTATCTATTTTTAATTTACATCATACCTTTATTCTCTCTATAATGCGTAAATGGGATAATTTCAGTTGAGGAAATGCAGACTACCGCCCCCTCAAAGTGATAAGACTCGTTCATGCTATACATGGAACATATCAAGGATTGAATTTATGAATATATGTAACATATATAAAATATATATTATATTTTAATTATATTATACCTATGTATCATTTATATTTCATTATTTTAAAAATTAAAATGAAATGAAAGTAGTGTTCATGGGTACGTACGACTTAATGTCTCTATGAACGATGCATTTAATTTTTTATGTCCAAATGCTATAGACTATTATAAATACATATAGAAGGGATATATATGATATATATATCATGAATATAATTTTGTATATAATTTAAATTTTACCACATGGGCAATTTTTAATTATCACAAGTTCATTTTTTACTCAAGTTCCGAACATCAAAAAAATATCTGATATAAACTCAAATAATTAATCATTTTTTAAGAAAGGTAATAAGTTATATAAAATTAATAATGAACATAGAAAATTTTCTTAAGCAAGTATAAATTAAATTAATTTTATTATTCAGTAAGAACGAAGAACATAATAGACAAGTCGGACTTGAGGTAAGGGGTTTTCATCTCACATCTTATTCCCGTGTGATTCATCCTATATTTGTCACTATTTTCCATTTCTGTGATATATGTACTTACCCTATTTATATTATTTGTGTAATATAATTTAATTTATGGTTATTTACATATTTTTTGTATGATCTTTCATTCATGGGATGTATGTTTCGTAAGTTACCAAATCGATATGGGAACCTTTCACCCTCCTCTCTTAGTAAAAGGATTCTTTTATGTTATGTCATTTAATTTCCATTATGTTATTGTGATATATTATTATATATATTTATTTCTATAAATATTATGTCCAAGTGATGAGATACCCTTTTTACCTCATCACCTCATTTTATGTATTTTAATGTTACGTTGTATAGTTGTAGAATTTTCGTAAGGAACATCGTCTCAATCTCCTTTTATTGACTCATATTTTGATTTATACAAAACTTTCATTTATATGGTGTATAAAACCATTTGAAATTACATTTCATTCAAAGAGATTATTTTTTCTAAAAATCATTTTACTAAATGATAAAAAGGAATTTCACTTTTTAACATACGCGGTGACAACAACCTTTCTGAAACCGTGATTATTATTTGATCATTGGATTCCTTAACAAGTCGTAGTATTTTTTTAAAAGAAAAATAAATAACATATACACATTTTACATATTTTGGTATTGAAAATGGTTTTGAGAAGTCATTTATTGTTTCAATATCTTTAAATGTTATACTGTGCTTGAAATGAGGAAATTTTATATTTCCTTAATATTTGTTTTATGTGTTATGAATATGTTATAATTCTTGTTCATTGTTTACGTTTATGGGTGGTTACATGATAAACCTAGGGAGAGTGATCCCTAGATAGCTTACTAATTCATTGGGTAACAAGATGGAGGAAAAAGTTAATGTTTCCCCAAAGAGATTTAGGAAATATACTGTGATTGGTATTCCAAACATAACTCCCCACGTAGTTGTGAATGATATAATGTAAGTTTATTATGAATGCCATAAAGTTACCTTTATGATTTATGATTTTGGTGTGTTATTCATAAATTTTATGATTTTAGAAGGTATGTTATAAGTAAAAATTATGGTTCATAGATTTCTATTTATTGATTGGTAATGTTTTCTTTATTTATTTTATATCCTTTACTGAGATTTTTATGCTCATCGCATGTTTTGATATGTTTTTAGAGGACTTAAAGATAAATAGGCTCAATAATGGGATCAAGGAAAAGTCATGATTTCTAAAACATGGAACTATACACATTTTTTAAGAGTTTTTATTTTATGAAAAAATTTGAAACTTAGTAGAAGTGTCTACATTGTAATTTTTCAGATATAATTTAATTATTATGACCTATATCTCTAAAGATCTAAACCTAAAAATATCCTCAAAGTGAAATATTGATTTAACTCATTATTAAGTAATGTTTAAGTCTGGATCCTTATAGTTGGTATTAGAGGTCGGTTTAGACAAATTTAAGGATTAGGAGTTTTTGTTAATCATATGGTTTGTCCCTATGTATATTATTTCAGTTAAATCCTTATTTTATAACTTTTTCATATCAAGGAATGTCGATTACAAATGGAAGGAG
Source organism: Viscum album (assembly GCA_963277665.1). Lineage (NCBI taxonomy): Eukaryota > Viridiplantae > Streptophyta > Magnoliopsida > Santalales > Viscaceae > Viscum > Viscum album. Next base: position 1,498,632,271 of record OY728133.1, read on the forward strand.
GAGGATCTCGAACAAAATTCCAATCACTTCCTGATGACATGCTTACAATAATTTTTGAAAAGTCATGATCATATGATTGTTAAACATTTTCTAGCATAAAACACACTTGAAAGCTTTTGTTTGAGATATCCTACAACTCCACTATACCTTGATATCATCGTAGATCATGGGTAGTATTTATTAAAATCATATTTTCACATTATTCTAATATTTTAATGAAATGTAGATATTTTCAATGCATTTTAAAATACATTACCTTATCCCAAGATTTTTTAGTACATTATTATTTTGAAAAAGGTGTTGATGAAGGAGAACCTTGCACTATCTATTTATATTTTTTATTACAATATTTTCTCTCAGCATATACTTATGGTATTTTAAAAGGACTATTGATTGAATGTTTCAACTCATATTCAGGCCGAAAATTTAATACAAATCATGTTCTATCAGATGTTTTGAAATTATATGTCATACATGATTATTTTCTGAAAATAATTTCTGTGAACACCAATATGTCCCAAGTTGTACATGGTGTAATTGGATAAAAGATGAAAAGGATTTTAAAGGACCTATAATCATATTTATAATGCATGGTCCTTCTACCTACATGAACAAGATGACGATGAAACCATATGGACACCATGATCTAGTTATGATGTTCTGTCTATTGGGAATAGTTTTATTCTATCATATGGAGGTGAAAATTTGTAATATATAATATGTTGAGGTCTTAATGTTTTGGAATAAAAATGAAAGTTATAATAAAAACTTTGTTTTTAAAACATTTTAGGGTTATTTTTATGTTTTATAAAAAGAAAAACATGTAAGATGGGTGACAACCCATCTTGTTCAACAAGGATATGGGAATCAAACCCATAACCGAAGGGAGATAAGGGTACATCACCAACCACTAGCCTATGTGAAGTCAATGTTTAGTATGAATTATTTATTTAGTTAAATGATTTTATAGATAAAGAATATATTGATTTTTGGAACATTTGTTTTATCAAATGTATATCCTTAGTGTTGGGAAATGATTTGGTAATTAAATGATAATGGTTATTTTAGATTATGTTTTCTCTTTTGGAACATTATATGCTTAAAAGAAATAGAGTACTATGGGATGTCATTTGTGGAGTAATGGTTGTAATTTTATTTTGGAAAAATGAATGATTTTATTTTGTACATATATATATTTCAAAAATTTATTGAAATGATTAACCCATCATAGAGAATACGTGATTAGATTAATTACACTTTAAAATGACACATTAAGAGTAGTCGATGTTATTTGGAGAAAAATGTTAAGATTTATCCTGGAAGAAAATGTGATCAATCCTTATAAATTTTGGGTTACCAACTTACTTTATATTATTTTGAAGAATTTTACCAACAATGTTTTATTGAATGGTCTTTTTTGAACATTGGTTTATTTTTGTTGAATTTTTGAGATTAAGAGTAATATTTATTTTTATAATCTATTATCCTTTTTGGGTATTATCTGATCTTTTACTATCCATTTTTTGTTTTTGTTAATGTCTAATGATTGGGTAAATATATAGTTCTTCTTTTTTGGATTATGTGATTCTCTAGATGTTGATTCTAGTGCATCAGGTGTGATCATGTCGTCATGAATACTCATCATTTGCAGAAAAGATGAGTTTGTGCAAGAAATTAATTAATGGATGAAACTCTACTTGAAAGGTAAGAAAATTTCCTTATATTCTTAGTCAAACTTAGAAATAAATTCTCAACTTTATTAAAGGAAACATAAAAGAAAAACATTTTCAGTTAAATTTTCTTACTGGGGAATAAAAAACCATTTAAACCATCACAAGTTTATGGTTTTCAGATTGTTAACTTTCTTTAGATCATGTTTTCTATCACTCTCCATCAGAACATGATGGTTATTTTCATTTTTGTATCCATGTTTTCCCACATAAAATCACAGTATGGGTTATCTCGGGTGACTATTTCCTTCTTTTTCTTTCTTTTAATGTTATAGTTTTATTGACTCATTTCCAATGTGGGATATTTAATGAAGTTTCTGAGTACAATTTTAAAATTGAGAGGATGTAATTCCCAAAACGGAGAATGATGTAACCTCCCCAGTAAAAAAAGAATATGAAATTTTCATATTTATTAATATTTGTGAATTAAATATTAATTTTACAATAAATTGGAAGCTATGTTAGATAGAATACTCAACTCACAATAATGGGTTTCTTTGAAGTCATATGATGGACACAAAGTTGAGTTATACCGAAAAATAATATAATAATAATAATATTTTAAATGGTTGTTAACGCCTATCAATTATATTGGTAGGAATGAAAAAAACTAACCAAAAATATTATTATATGTGTTTATTAAAAGTCTTTACATTTATCCAATAAATTTTAGAGTCTTAAAATAAGATATAATGTGATATTAAGCATCAAATACACTAACATTCTTCAAAAGGATGTTTTATCACCTTTTGATGGAGAAAAATTTTTAAATCTAGTTTTTGACACATTTATATGTTCTATTTTAAAAAATAAAATTATTCATCAGAATAGGGACATCAAAATTTACTTTAGATGAAATTTTGGTATTTTTCTAATAAAGTTCATTTTTAATGAATAATGCAAAATACCGCATTTTAATTCATAACTGACTTTCATGTAATTTATATATATAGTCATATTATTCATTTAAATGGTTTTAATTTTTAATTGGATTATATTTTTACCATGTAATTAAATTTTGGTCATTTGATGTAATTTCAATTTGAAATTGGACAGAAACAAATGTCATTTTTTTATAGTTATTGTTTCATAAAAACACACTTTTTGGTTTTCACAACAAGAATTAATTTCAAATTAATTTCTACCACTTATATGTTTTTAATTTGGAAAAATGGATTCCATATTTTGAATCAGGAGATCCAAATTTTGTAAATCGGTAACTTTTATTTTTATACATTATGAATATTTACTTTAGTAAATATTATATTTACCGTGGTTAAAGGGTAAATCTGGTAAATATGGGTGAAAAAATAATATTATAATAATAATAAATTACCCTTAAAGTAGTTCTAACCTTATTGGATAAGGTATTTCTGACCAAGGGAATCATCGGGTCTATTTTGGGACCCCATGGAGCCACTTGGGAGTGATAATGACACTTTATATTAATTAATTTTAAGTAATGACAAAAGTAACATAAACATAAGTAAACTAATTTTTATATGGGTTTATATAAGTTATCTCATCAACTATAAATATTCATTTAAAAGATAAAAACTATTTCATACATAATGGTATTTTATTTATATATTTTAGAAAAAAAATAAATAAAATTATTTTTGAGACAATTATGATGCAGTGATTACATTATTAATGAATATTTTAAATAAATGATATTAAAATATTTCACAAATATCCAAAACCTATCCAATTATAATTGGATGATTATATTTAAAACAATAGTCATCTTATCCTTAAATTTAATGAGTTTTGGACCTTTTGAAACTGAAAATAAGTTTATAATAAAATAATACATTAAAACATTCTTAAGGAGCCTCTCCTCCCTCTTATAAAAGGACACCACCTATAACCAATTACACACACCTCTAAATCCCATTGTATCTTCCATAATATCCTCCAATAAGCTCCAAAAATACATCTATTCTTATTCTTATCCTTACCTTAGGCATACGGAACTTCGAAAATTATTTTGGTTCAAACCAAAGGGAGTTAACCGATTTAAAGGTAACATCTTCTATCATGTTATTTTCATTTATATTCCTTGTACACTCCCTATGCTCTTATTATTATTATTTTATATAAAAAAACATGTATCATATATATACTATGTTGTTTTTATGAGAAGTATTTGAACTACACTTAAACATACCTCTATCTAATGGGTGTAGAACATAATGTTTCTATTGATGGAAACCAAATGCCTCACGAAACGATGATTGTTCAATCTTATCTTACCACCTCTTATAAAGGCCATTATGATGGAACTATAATGATATATGACATTTATGATATTTATTTTATCTCTATTCTTCTTTATTTTTAATTTATAGCATACCTTTTTGCTTTCCATAACATGTAAATATAATAAGTTTATTTGAGGATGTGCGGACTACCGTCCCCTAAAAGTGATATAACTCATTCATCCTATATATGGAGGATATCAAGGATGGAATTTATGATCATATTTAACCTATATAACATATATATTATACTGGAATAATAATATACCTTTGTATTTTTTATTTTCTATTCCTTTAAAAATGAAAAAGAATTGAGTGTAGCATTCATGCGTACGTACGGCTTACCATCTCCATTAACGGTGCATTTAATTTCTTATGTACAAATGTTATGGAATATTCTAAATACATATATACTGGATATATATGATATATATAATATCTAATTCAGGAATAGATTTATGGATGTAATGTAATTTTGACCACATGGGAAATTTGTAATTATAACAAGTTCATTTCTAAATCAATCTCCGAACATCAAAAAAATATCTGATGTGAACTCAAATAATTAATAATTTTTATAGAAAAGTAATAAGTTACATAAAATTAATAATATAATTTAAAAAGGTTCTGAATAAAGTGTAAATTTACTTAAGTTTATTATATAGGAAGAACAATGAACATACAAGACATGTCAGACATGAGGTAAGGGGTTTTCATTTCACTTCTTATACATGTGAGATTAATGCTATATTTGTTAGTATTTTCCTTTTGTCTGGGGTATGTACTTCTCTTGATTTATTCTTTTGGTAATATAATTTAATTTAGTGGTATTTACATCTTCTTTATATGATCCTTCTTTAATGGTATGTATGTTTCGAAAGTTACCAAATCGGTAAGGGAACCTTTCCTCATCCACTTTTAGTTAAAGACATCATTAATGTTATGTATTTTAATTTCCATGATGTTATGTTGGGATATGTTCTTACATATCCTTATTTATGTACATTTTATTTCTATGGGATAAGATACCCTTTTCTCTCTTATCAAATAATTTTCTGAGTTTTAAAGTGACGCTGTTAGGATGTGGAATTTTCGTATGGAACTTCGTCTCAATATCTTTTCATTAAGGAATATTTTGATTTATACAAAAATTTATTTTATACAATATATAAACCACTTTAAAACTTAATTCCATTCAATGGTAATATTTTTTCTATGATGTGCTTTATTAAATGAAAAAAAAAATCTCTTTTTAAAATACACGGTGACAATGACCCTTTTGTCGCCACAAATATTATTTGATCTTTGGCTTCCTTAACACGATGTAGTTTTTTAGAATGAAAATAAATACAATATACCATTTTTACATATTTTGTTATTGAAAATGGTTTTGATAAATCATTGAGTATTACATTATATTTAAATGATATATTTTGATTGGAATGTGGAAATGTTATCTTTTCTTTATGTTTTTTATATATGTTATGAATATATTATGGTTCTTGGTAATTGTTTATGTATACGGGTGGTTCCAATATAAAACTAGGGTGGGTGACCCTGAGATATATCTCTAATTAATTGTATAATTTGACAGAGGTAAACGTTAATGTTTATCCTAAGAGATTTAGGTAATATATGGTGATGTGTAATCCAAATGTAACTCTCTACGTTGCTGTGAAAGATAAAATGTAAGTATATTATGAATAACATAAGTTACATTATGATTTATTATTTCTATGTGTTATTCATAAATTTTATTATTTCATGAGGTATTCTATGATTGAAAAGTATGGTTCATTGATTTGTATGTATTGATGGGATAATGTTTTATTTCATTATTTTATAACCTGTACAGTTCTTTTTATGATCATCCCATGTTTTGAAATATTTTTCCTTGGACATAAAGATGAGTAGGTTCAAGGATGGGATCAATGAAAAGTCATGTTGTCTAAAACATGGAACTATACATGTTTCCTTTTTTAAGGGTTTTTATTTTATGAAAAAATGGAAACTATGTATAAGTGTCTACTTTGTAATATTTGATATGTAATGTAATTGTTATTACCTATTTCTCTAGATCTCTTAAACCTGAAAATATTCTCAATGTGAATTTTGGATTTAAATAAATATTATGTAATGTTTAAGGCTGGTGCCTTACAAATAAAGGGAAACTAATCCCTAGTTATACCCATCTATTTGAAATTATTGAATGTATCAGGAAGGTAACCCATCACATGAATCTTCTACCAAACCTATCTAAATTCCAAAATGCGTTTCATGCATCTCTATTGAGGAATTACAATCTTTACCATTCACATATACTAAACTTATAGGTCTTACCACTAGAGCATAATATTTTTTTATGAGGAACAACATGTTGATGTTAGGGATCGTAAAATAAAATTTCAAGGAAATAAGGACCCTCACCTGATCAATGTTTTGTCACAAATCCACCAGTATGAGGAAGCTATCTGGGAATTGAGTTTACTATATTTCAAAAGTATCCTTTTTTGTTTGTATCAGAGTGTTGAATTTTGAGTGAGTAATTTATTTTATGGGGGTAGAATTTATCAATCTGAGATTTTATGAAACATTTTATTCAACAAAATTAAATTTCCTTAATGTCTTGTATTTAACTATACACAATGATATTCTTGAATTACATTATATAACATGTTAATATTATGTTACATGCAACATTGTCTGATATTACATTAAACACAACACTGAGTTTATACAAATCATCATTACCTTATTATATTTATTTAAAAATGACTGATATAACCTATAAATTTAAATTATATGTATTAATAGTGATAACTAAATTTTAAATGAAAGTTTGCTATAAAATGAAAAATTAAATATAATAAAAAAATATATATTTTTATAGTCTTGATGATTGGAAAACACTATTTTATAAAAAGAACATCTTTTTATGTACTTATCTAAGCAATAAAAGATTAAATTTTAAAAAAATTAGATAATTTATTTGAAAATAAGATGCATCATTTTTGTATTTATAATTTCAAAATTTATTTAATATGTTTTTTTGTATTTCTTTTGAAATATTACATTTTTTAATGAATAATGAAAAATACTAAACATTAATTGAAAAAATGCATTTTATAAATTAATTCATCATCTAAAATTATATTATATTTTATTATATAGTATATCAAGATAAATTATACATAAATTAGTATAATTTAAGCCATTAAAAGAATTTCACATTAAATTTGGATATACAATCTTTTCAAACATTCAGACATTTTCACTTTTAAACCCCATTATCACATATTATTTGAAAGATTTAATTAAAACCAATTTCAAAAAATCATGAGATTGGAATTTGGAGAAATTGATTCCATATTTTGAATAAAAATTATTTTTAATTTATGAGAATGTAAATATAATTTTTTACCAATGCGATAGGTGAATTAAATTAAAATTAATTATAATGATTAAGGAAAAAATCAATTAATTTGTAGTTAAAATTTAAAAAGAAGGTCCAAAAAATGACCATGAACATGTATAAACTCCCATTGTATAGACATTTTCAGGCCATAACTTCTCTTTTATCGAAATTAGATTCTTAATGGAGGCCCATGATGTATGGGAGACCTCCGAATCTATTTTACCTTTTTGGAATGTAAATGTTTTCCACTAACATACCTTATAAATAGCCACCGACTATCCCTATCTTATCACACATATCATGAACAATGGATCATAATAACACTAATGAAAACAAAAAAATTCTTACATTAATTATAGAATTATAAAATTGGACTGAAATCCTCCCAAGGAAGCCCTTTCGTGAAAACCTATACGAGATACAGGAAGAAGAGGTAACATTCATCCACAAACATTTTTATATTATTTATCACTCAAACCTATTAATTTATTCTTTTATAATAAATATTTTTTATCCTCGTTACCATCAATATAAATTAATGTTATTATGTTTTGGTTATGAACTAAAAACTCACACTCTTTAATAAAATGTGATGCATAATCATCGTTTGGGTGTATGATGGACTACCACTTTATGAACTGATGTCATTTTTTCATCCATTAAAACTTTTCAATGTTGGGAATAATGATGTATTTACAGTTAATATATGATATTTATTAATTTTATTAGTAAATTATGATTACTAAAATTTTATATCAAACATATCATGGTGAGATCCATTTTGTGGGAATACGATAGCGTCTATCGTGTGTACAGTGGAATACCTCCTAACTAAGTGATGTGATTCATTCACGCATTACATGTAATGAGTTTTGTATGGTTTTCATCAACATATGTTATATACATGATATAAACTTTATCTATTAATGATAATATATCATATATATATATATATCTTTATTTTAATCTAAAAACAAAATGAAAACATCGTTCATGCGTACGTACGACCTACTAACTCCGTCAATGGTGTATTTCATTTACTACTTAAATATTTCATAAAATATAATAAATAGTTATTTAATGAACATTTATATATATATATCTCATTTTATTAATTATACATATTAATAAGCAATGATCTATGTAATTGGTCAACGAATAATAAGTCAAAACATGAACAACAATCAATTATGTTATTACTAGAAATGTAAATTTAACATGGAAATGTTAAAAAAGTAGTAATACAAGGTAATAAGTAAAAAAATTTATGGTATTATATATATGAGTATAGATCTTTATAGATGTATAATAAACATAAATATAAATTACCTGATTTATGATTGAGTACGATGGGATTCAAGACATAAGTCATGGTATTTACGTCTCACTTTTTATATTTGTGAGACACACGATGTATTAAAAATCAATTTATTATTTGTTGTGTATATACTGAATATTAATTAATATTTTGATTCTCCAACATAAAATAATTTTTATTTATATATTCATTTGTTTATATATCATTCACGGGGCTATGTTTATAATGTTACCGAAGAGGTAAATGGATTTTTGTCTTAATTTTCAATCATTGAGAGATACGTAATGAGATGCACCTATAATCATTCATGAGGTTTACATACAATCACATTGACATGTAATATCATTTATTTTTTAATCATTGTGATATTTTATTTTCCATGTAATTTTATTTTGTCATGGTGATAATGATTCAAAGGTATCAAAATTGTAATATTTTATTGCTACAATCCCATAATTTATTAGGATTGTTTATGATTATTCTTTAATTGATGAAATATTATAATAAAAAATAAAATAAATATCATAAATTTTATTATATTTCATTTATTAAAAATATATTTATTTAATGGCACCATTTTTTCACACGTTGGGTCTTAAAATATTTATGAAAATGTTTTTATGGAAATATTACTATATTTATCTCATCGGTTAGAAATTAGTTTTATTCAAAAACCATGTTTTCAAGAAAACATAAAAAATGTTTTTAAATGATATTTTAGGTTAATGTTTATGGAAAAAGCTTTCTAAAAATGTTTTAAGAAGTTTTTAAAATGGTTTCAATGATTCCTTTGTTTGTTTTAAAGAAAATTTCCATTGAAAAATGTTTTCAAAATGTTTTCAATAATCAATTATATATTTTCAAAGTAATTTACTAAGAAATGAATTTTAAAAAATTATCATGTTCTAAAAATATTTTTTAAATGATTAAATGATATTTTTCATAAGAAAAATTTTCAAATGATCAAAGAAAATTATTTTTCATATGAGATGATATACGTTAGTGTTAATTATTCCTTACTAGGGATATGATCCAAGAATACCATTCATAGTTTGTCTTAAATGTTTTATCCTTTTTTATAATTATGTTTATGACATAATTTTATCCTCCACAAGTTATAACATGACAAAAATATTATGATCCATGCTTATTTTCAGGGGTTATTAATTGAGTAAATGATTATGAAACATGTCTCTTTTACATAGGTTTTGATAAAATGACATGTTTATGAAACCCATTTAATATCATTGGTAATGATTTGATGAAATTTTATTAACACATGGAACATGTATTTATTGTTTCATTACATTATTGGCTGAACCTACATATCCCTCTCATACATTTGGTAATGATTTAGGTCTCATGAGATAGAAATAGATATATTTATGACTGAACCATTTTCATAAAATGAATTTCCCATTAAGATAGTCTTGGGAGTGAGGCTTGACAAATAATATAGCTTTTGGGGTGAACAAGTTATACTAACATATCCTTGTAAGTGATCATTAACTATTATGGAAATAAATTTATATATCTGTGTGTTTGAACAAATTAAAGATCTTCTTCATATATTATGATTTCATGTATTATACTATTAATTCCCATATGAATAAAGCCTTATGAACTGATAATATTTATTATGTGGCTCTTTATTATGTGATTTTATATGAGGATTATGATAACATATTGTTATTATCATGATATCATACCCTTACGCTCATGATTTTTCTTACATATATTCCTTTTTAAACCTTACTGTGCATCAGAGATCACCCTTTCTTATGTTACACTTCACTAGTTTGTGAGGTTATGTAAAAATAATGAAGTGTGCAAAATGGGTTCTAGTTTTAATGAACAATTTTTTATACGATTTAGTTCACTTGTGAACCAATTTTTATGTTTTCGTGTTCCAAAAGGAACTCAACCAATATGTTATTCGGTAATGTGCTTGTGTATTGTATTGAATATTACGAAACAATAATGTAATGTAAACATATGTTAATCCTGTTTTTCTAATTTGTTGGGATTTTATTTAGAAAGGGTTGTGCCTCGTATGAAATTTCATGAATTCCTTATTATTTCTCTTAGTGTGGGATGTTCTAATATGAACATTCAATTATTGAGGTGGCGGGGGATAACCTTTCTTTAGGGGTGTCATGGATTTTCTCCACTTCATCATCCTTATAAATAATAAAATCAAATTCCGATACATAAATTTTATCCCCATTATTTAATTAATCTCACCTTACAAATAGTGAAAAATATCACTATTCTTCTTTTTCCAATGATATAAGTGGCATAATACTCTCTAAAATTTCACGATTCATGGTCATGTTAGTCACAAAATGTAAAAGTGATACTTTTTTTTATTTCACATCAAGTAAAAGTAAATTATAAAATATGTCAATATATTTGGGGCTATAACATTATTAATAAAGAATAGAATAATTAAATCCAACTAAAAAATGACTCCGTTTTATTTTCACATTTCACAAACTAAGAAATAGTGAATGTATGTGTGATAATATCTATGATTAGATTGATCATGTAATTTTTTTGGTAGTGAACATGTCATAGTTTGGGAGTTAGTTTCACTTAAAAAGTATCTATTTTGCATTTGGAAAATCATTCTAGGGATCTCTTATTATCATGTTCCACTAATGGGTTTTTAAAAAATTATCACTTTAAACACATATTCATAATACATATTTTTCGAAACCCAACTTCCAATGTTTAAGAAAATAGAAGAAATGTATTACTCTTATATAATAATAAAAGGAGAAAAAATCTAAATATAATCCATGTATGATTAATCCATTACAAAGAAACATTTCTCTTAATGAATAGTTTTTAGAGAAGTCAAAATACAATGGTATACTCCAACATTTGAGACTCATAGCTATTTTGTTTCCTCTAATTCCATCCAATAAATTATTATATAATTTTGTTAAATATAATATAAGGATTTAAGTTCTAATGATCGTTATCCCACCTATATGGAGATTACTGGACATGGGAATGTTTTGGGGGTTTTGGTGGCTGATTAATGGGATAGCTTGAGTTTGGGAGGTTTGGACTCTTTCAATTCTATGGAATGGAAATGTTTGAATCTGTTTAAGGGGTGAATTTGAATTATTGGAGGAAGAAGAAATATTTTTCAAATAAATGGGATTTTCATTATTTTGTTAATGGTGGACATGTTATTATGGGTAGATTTATAAGGATTTTATTTTAAATGAATATAGATAATGGTTTGGTGAAGGTTTTAATGACACTGTTGTTGGGATTGAGAACGGTTGGGTTGATAGTAGATCGGGGGGTGGTTATTGGGGGATTCACTAAGTGGTTTCAATTTTTTGGACATATAAATTCAAATGCATTTAATTTAGTGTGGGGGATTAGAATATTAAGGGTTTGGATGACTCAATGGTTCCCAACATTTACTTTTAACATCACATGATTTTAAAATATTTTTTTCTATGAAATAAATTGAAAACATTTGTGGACATTTAATTACTGGAATAGTAAAATTATTTGATTACTTCTTAAATAATATAAAAAATAGTTAAATTTTTATATATTCATGTTATATTGATATGTTAATGACTGTTTAAAATAAAATAAGGTTAAATTTTATTAAAAATTCAATTGATTCTATAGATGTTGTATGATTTTTTTTGAATTACGTATCACTACAAATTTAATACTTTTCTGTAATGATATAAATAAAATTAAATTATAAAAATTCATGTAAAATATATAATATCCTGATATTTTAAAGGAAAATTATGTCTGATACTGTATATAAAACGCAACAACAAGTTGAAACGAACCATGAAATATTTTTATTTAAATATTAATGTTAAAACGAAGTCATTAAATTTGAATGTATGAATAGAAATAACCACATTACGAAATATATATGAAGGCAACAAAAAATAAATATTTATTGATAAATTATTAGGAAATAATCACTCATTTTTTTGTAATGTCATTTTATTCTTAATAAATATGTTTTGTTCAGAAATAAAATTTATTGAATTATATGAGGAAATAATAAAATTAATTATTCAATTTCTATAAAAAGTATTTTGAAAAATGATCTTCATTTTTTAAATCAAGATATAAATATTATATTAGGGTGTATTTAAGGATTATTATTAAATGTTTTTCAATGAATAGTGGAATGTATGAATTTTTATTGAAAAATCAGTTTTTGTTCCAAGAACATACAATGTTCCATTTTCTTTGAAAATTGTTTCATAGAAAAATTAAAAAAATTATAATATATATAATATAAATATTCCATTTATAGTAAATATAATAATTCAATTTTTTATAAATATTTTTAATACTTATAAAGAATTTTTTATGAAAAAGTTTTCTTACAATGTCATTTTTTGAGTTTCACTTTGAATTAAATCATTATAATCCTGTGCATTGAATTTTTTAAAATGGATTCCATATATTTAATTGTAATTATTAATATTATTTAATATGATTAATTTAGTTTGATTTTCATAATTAATAGTACAGACAATAAAATTTTCTTAGCATGATTAATGTTTATATAGGTTTTCCACTGGTTAATCTAAAGAGTAAAGGTTTAAAATAAAATTAAATGTTGATTAATTTATAATTGATTAAAATAACTATAACATATATCATCTAAAATTTTGGACTGTTTTATTTTAGATCCATTTGGATTGATTAATATATTAATAGATTTTATTATTTAAAAAAAATCATTTGTGTCCTCACTCCCATTTATAAAAGAAGACCACTCTACTCTCCTCTCCACACTTTAAGATATTTTTATGCCCATAACTGTAAAAATATATTTCATTCATTACTCTCTACATCCTATATTCCTGGGTTTGGTCATAAAACCATCCTAGGATAGAATTATGTGTAAACCTAAGGAGGCTCTCTAAAGAAGAGTTATAGTTATTAATCATGCATTTCATTTCATTTATTCTAACAACTCCTTAAAATATAATCCAAACATGATAAAAATAATACAAAAATAATATTCCATATATTGATATGTTTTTATGTTATGTAAAAACCCTATATTCATCTCCTGTTGTATCAAATTGGAAACAAAACTCTCATTCAAGTGTATGACATACTACCACATAGTTAACCGATACAATCCATCTTCCATCACCACCTCTAAAAAATGGTTATAATTATGGATAAAATGAATATATATTATATATATGACATATTTATCATTATATAAAAGTAATAAATAATATATTTTTTTACCTTTCAACTCATTTAAAAGTGATAATGTCTTTCATGTGTACATGTGGACAACCACCTCCATGAAGTGATGTGATTATGTTTTCATCACCGCATAACATGAATGGTATATATAAGCTTACTATATGAAAAAATATGGTATTTATGTTATAATTATCATTATGTGAGGTTTAATTAATACTTTCCTTCTTTTGATCACGGTCTTTGAAAAAATGGAAACATTAGTCATGCATACATATGACATACCATCTCCGTGACTGTAACATAGTTCATTTTACGTAACCATCATTATTGAATATTTTTAAAAGTATAATATATGTAAAAAATGTATTATTATTTCATGAATATTATTTTGGATATAATGGGATAATTTTCTATTTTATCATATTCAACTTACTAAATTTATTTTAGACATATGAACTAAATTTTGTAAAAAAAGCAAAAGTAAATTTAATTGGTTAAATAATTAAATATAACATGGTACAAAAAATAATGTAATAATAATCCGAATACTTTTAATGTATGTAAATAATTAACATATGTTAATTATTCAGGATAATAAAAAATGTACATGATGATTTAGACCAGAGGCAATGGATCTTTCCGCAGTTTCTACTTCATTGAGAAATTATTTGGTTTTATAAACTTATTTAATTTTAAGTGTGTGTATTTAGAAATTACGGATTATTAAACAAGAATATATATTTATTAATGATTATTCGTTACTCAACTCAACATAGAATATCAAGTGTAATGTCTAATAGATAAGGTGATCTTATTTCTCTTCATTATCTGGTGTATTATTATGTAATGTATAGATTGATGAAAATTATTTTAAGAAAATATTTTTCATCAATCAAATGATATAATAAAAAACATTTATGGTATCCATTACTTTTACATATTTTTAGTTATTATTTAAAATATTTTTACAAAAAGGGTCATTTTCAACAGTTTTTTTGTATACAATAAAAATGAATGTTCATTTTTAATATATAAAACATTAACATTTCATCCCACTAATATAACTATTTTACATTCATTAGATTATATGATAATATTTAAATTATTTTTCAAAATAAAAAATTTAGGAGAACTAATTTTATGTGTTCCCATTTTATTTAGATTTATTATTTAAGAAAGGTGCTTTTACTAGAAAATAATCTTTTTAAAGGAAATCTCTCATATTTGGATTATTTTTTTACGTTATCTTTTGTTAGACAAAAATCTAACAATTTTAGATTATGGTGTTTTTGGGTTAATTTTTTTTGTTGTTAAAGAAAGTTTCAAAGGTTAGTTGGGGAGTTCAAGTGTTATTATTGTCAAGTTATATTGACAGATATATAAGAAAATGGAATTAATTCCCTAGATGTGTTACCGAAGGATTCGTATACAAGGTGGAGTCATTTTTTACTATTTGTAAACATTTGGGGGATTAAAATTTGGGGAATGAATCAAGAATCATGAAATTTCTATTTACATGATTGTCTCAAAAAATGGGAAAGGATTGGATTTCAAAAATATTGGAACATCATGATGTTGTTTTTATTTCTATGGCCAACTAGTGTCATGATTTTTTAAAGGATTGAAAATGTGTAATGGAAAGATGATAATACACTATGACTATGAGAATATACGTGAGTGGGAAGGTTTCCATTATAAGGCCCCGACCTTAAACATTTCTTAATCATGAATTAAATGAATAATTCACATAGAGGATCTTTTAATGTTTAGAGTTTTAGAGAATTAGGTCATAACAATTACATCTCATAAGATTACAAAGTAGACACTTCTACTATGTTTCCATAAAATAAAAAAACTCTTAAAAAGAAACATGTATAGTTCCATGTTTTAGATATCATGTATTTCCTTCATCCCATCCTTGACCCTATTAATATTTATGTTCTATGTAAAACATTTCAAAAACTTGGGATGAGCATAAAATGCCCATTAAAGAATACAGGAAGAAGCAAAACTGTTAGGTTTTCAAAACAACAAGTAAACCAAGAATACTCTATCAAAGTATTAATTTTCACTTTTATGAAGTAGTAAAAACTATTCACTGAATAAAATATCATTACTTAGCCTTTTTTAACCAAAAGATTACCATAAAACCCATATAAAGATCACATAACATATAAAGGTAACTTGGGACATAAACACACTTAAGTGGAATAACCATATGGTCGACTTCCACACATATCATTTAATGGAATAGCCACATGGCCGACTTCCATACCCAATGCATTGGAGGTTATAACATAACCACCCTTCCTAGTATTCACGACACCACCTGTAATATGGTTTATCACCTAACCACCCATCAAATGTCCAAGTACCATTATAAAATCATAACACATAAAACAATTATAAAGGAAAGAAAAAATTTCCACATTTCAAGCACAATATATCACTTAAATATATTGACATAACAAATCTATTATAAAAACCATTTTCAATACCAAAATACATAATATATTATATGGTATTTATTTACTATTAAAAATATAACGGCTTGTTGAGGATGCCAAAGATCAAATAATACTCGCGACGGTGGAAATGTCATTATCACCGCGTACGTTAAAGAAACATACTTTTTTTTTGTTTAGTAAAACACTTCGTATAGAAAAGATTCCTTCTGAATAAAAGTAGAAGTCAAAGGTTTTTATACACTATATAAAATAATGTTTTGAATAAAACAAAATATGCCTCAATGAAAGGAGATTGAGACGAAGTCCCTTACATTGTCGGTATCCTTAGATTAAGGATAAATAAATTACATGATTATGTGTGAAAAATATGAATACACAAAATATAAGTGGATATTATGTGTAAAGCAATAAGAATTCATTCACACATAATATTGGGAAAATAAAACCACTAACATATATATTTAACTCAATGAAAGGAGATCGAGTTATGATTTCCGATACAAGTTCATCTAAATGACGTAAGAATTTATCAATGAGATGATTATGTGTAGAAATAGTGTATCCACAGAAACGTTTGTGGAAATTACAAAATAGATATTCCACACATAACATTGGCATAATAAAATCAAGAAGTATAGGTTTACCCCCAAAGAATTTAAAGTGGGTCAAGAAGTTCCCTTACAGAAATCTGACATCCTAACGGCGTCACATTAGAATTCATAAAATTAGATGATGAGAGATAAGAATGGGTATCTCATCACTTGGACATAATTTTTATGTAAATAAGGATATATGAGAACATATCACATCATAATAAGATTAAAAGAGCTAACAAATATAAGTCTTCTAAAATGAGGAGGGTGAAAGGTTCCCTTAACGAATTGGGTATCTTCCGAAACGTACACCCCATGAAAGAAGTACTATAGAAAATTTATGTAAATACCCATAAATGAAATTATATTACACAAATTGTATGATAATGTTCACTACATACACCACTCAAATGAAATGGTGGAAAATGTAGCATAAATCTCACGGGAATAAAAGTCAGATGAAAAATCCCTTACAAAAACTGGGCAGCCTAACGGCGCCACTTGAAACATCCAAAAATGGATTTAGGAGATCAAATAGTGTCTCTAATAATATGAACATAAATATTACAGTACATGGAATATAATATAAAATCCCAAAATAAATGAAAGATGAGCTTAAATGAAATGACATAAAAGAGAGTGCTTAAAAAGAAAGAGAGAGGTAGGATCCCTTACCTCAAGTCCGACTTGTCTTGTTCGTTTGTTTATATCCCTGAATAATAAACTCTGGTCAATTTATAGTTTCTTAAGGTCCTCCTTTAAATATTATTATTCAGTTCATATCACATATTATAATGTTATAATATTTGGTTAATAATGTGAGTTCATATCAGACATTTTTGTCGTTGTTCGGTACATGAGTCAAAATTGAGCTTGTTGGAAAAAAAATTTCAATGAAGTTATAGGTAAATCCTCTCCATAAGGTTATAAATGATTTAAATATCATATATATCCTGTATATATTCATTTTATACTATTAAATAACATTTGTAGATAAAAAATGAAAAGCACCGTTCATGGAGACGGTAGGCCGTACGTACGCATGAACGCTACTTTCATTTTTTTCATATTAATGGAATTAAAGCTAGAAAAGAGATATATATATTATATTTCCATAATGATATACATAATTTAGATTTAATATATGAAATATATATATCCATTATATATATGTACTTATAATAGTACATAACATTTGGATATAAGAAATGAAGTGTACCGTTCATGGAGACGGTATGCAGTACGTACACATGAACTCTACTTTCATTTCTTTGGAACATTAATGGAATTAAAACTATATGAGAGAGATATATATATATATATATATTATAAATCCAGTATAATATATATGTTTTATATATCACATAAGTTAATAAATTTCATTCTTTATACATTCCATGTATTGCATGAACGAGTCACATCACTTGAGGGGGCGATAGTCCACACTTCCTCAAATGAAATTATTTCATTTGCATAACATGCAAAGAAAAAAGGTATGTATTAAATATAAAATACAGAAGCATAGAGTGGAAATAAATATAATATATATCATAAATAAATATAGTGCCATCATAATGGCCACCATGAGAGGTTTAATGAAAAGATAGAACAATCATCTCTTTGTGAGGCAGTAATTCGCCATCCACATAAACAGTATGTTCTTTAACCATTACCTGGAGGTGTGCATTTGTGTAGCTAGAATACTTCTTATAACATCATACTATTATATTGAAGATACTGATTTTGTTACAAACTAAATATATAAAAAGAGTTTAGGGGGTTGGAGAAGCAAAAAAAAAACAAAAGAACAGAAGTAAAGACATTACCTTTAAATTGGGTAACTCTTTTTTATTTGAGCTCAAAGGCTTCCTTGGAAAGGATTATGCCCAAAGTGAGTCTTCTAGGAGTAATATAGGGATGTGGAGAGACACAATGATCAGTGTTTGGCCCTGCCAATGTCTTGAGAGGTGTTGGTATGGAGGTAGAGGTGGAGGCCTTTTATAAGATGGATGAGGGGAACTCTTGGAATGTAAAGAAATGTTACTTTATATTAAATTGATTTTCGGATTTTAAAGGTCCCACATTGATATATTTCGAGGTTAATTTGATAAGGGTTCAAAATATACTCATACAATAATTTTTGGACAATTTTATGTCTTAGAGTTTACATTATAGTTTCATTTTATTTAAATAATTTATTAATGAGGTAATCGCTGCATCATCGCGGTGTCATAAATAAATTAATATATTTAATGTCTAAAAATTATAAAAAATACTATGATGTAGAAAAAGTTTTAGATTTCTAATGGATATTTATAGTAAAAAATATGACTTGTATAACCCCATGTAAAAATTGTTTTAGTAAAACAATACATGTTTGTGACATTTTATTTTTAACTTTAAATAAAAAGTTATTAATGTCATTTTCCTACCAAAGTGGCTCCATGGGGTCCCCAAGTTGACCCATGTATTGTATTGGTCGGCCATGACACATAAAATAAGGGAAGGGCATGTTTCTAGGTCATTTCTTATTATTAAAACATTATTTTTACCTTAAATTACACTAATTACATTTAATCGCGATTAATAAAACTTAAAAGTAACTATTCACCAAAAAATTATTTTAATCTTATTGAACCACATTTTACTTCCTAATGAAAACCATGTATGTTTGAGTTTTGAAAATGAAATCACAGAAGCGATAAAGTTTCATTTAAATGGAAAATCAGTTTCCTTAACTACCACTTAGTGGTTTCACTATTCATCAAAATTGATGTTTTTCAGAAAAATACCAAAAAATTACCCTAAGATATATTTGATATTATGACTTCAAAAATGATGTCTATTTTAAAAAATTAAAAACATAAAAGTTGAATTAATTAATTTAATAATTAATTCCCGTTGTCAAAAAAATAGCGTGTTTTTAAGAAACAATATCTATTAAATGATTGACACTTGTTTAAGTCCAATTTCAAAGTGAAATTAATTCCAATGACCACCACTGTATTAAATGGTAAAAATATATTCTAATTTTACTTTAAAAAAATTCAAAATATGATCTAATAATATAAATAAATTATATTGATAAGAGGTTTTGAATTAAAATACAATATTTTCACTAAAACTGATATTTATCGGAAAAATATCAAAAATTTACACAAAGTAAATTTTGATGTCCAGATTATAAATAAGGATATTATTTGTCAAATATAACATATTAAATCTTCAAAAGTAAATTTAAAAAGGGTTCTCCATCAAAAGGTGGTTAATCGACCTTTTAAATAATATTAGAAGATTTATGCTTAAAATTGGATTCATTCGCATTTTAAGCCTCTATCATTTATTGGAAAAAAGTAAAAATATTTGACAAACATATTTAATCATTTTTTATTTAGTTCTTTTCATTCCCACCATTACAATGGCTAGGCATTAACTACCATTTAAAATAATATTATTTTAATATTAGAGTGCGACGTAAGATTTTAAAGAAACTCATTGTTGCGTATTGGGTACGCCATCGAGCATAGCATTCCCTTTAAATTAATATTAACATTTTATTAAAAAATATGGATTAATATGAAAATTTCATATTATTTATTTACCTGGGGTGTTACATCCTTCCACCCTTTTGGTAATTGTGTCCTCGCAATTTTAAAACTGGTCTTGGAAACTTCATTGAAAGCCCCACATCGAAAAATAAGTAAATTAAACTGTCACATTAAAAGAAATAAAGGGAAGTAAAAAGGGCACCCGAGTTATCCCACACTATGATTCCATGTCGGAAAACATGTATATGGAGGGAAAAAACAAAGGGTCTTGTTCTGATGGAGAGTGATAGAAAACATGTTTAGGAGAAAGTTAACCACCAGAAAATCACATACTTGTGATGGGTTAAACGATATTTGATTCCCCAGTAGGAATAGTTAACAGTCAACATTTTTGTTTTTATGTTACTTCTCATTGAGTAATTTGTTTATGAGGTTAACTAAATCATAAGGAAACATACTTACTTTTCGTTTTGACCTTCATCTCTTACTATATTTCTTACACAAGCTCATATTTTCTCTAAAAGACGAGTATTTAGGATGACTTGTTCACAATAAGAGCGCTATAATCAACTATTAGTAAATCACCTAATCCAAAAAAGAGAACTATATATTTTTCATGTCTTTAGACCTTAACCAAAACCAAAATTGTTAGAACAAGATCAGATAATCCCCAAAAAGTATAATCCTTTATAAAAAGGAACACAACTCTTAATCTCCAAAATTTGTCAAACATTATCCAAAGTTCAACAAAGACCATTCAATAAACAGTTGTCTATAAAATTCCTCAATGTAAATCAAACTAAGATTTAAACCCAAATATTTGATGGATTTAATCACATAGTCTTCCAAGGTACAAATTAACATTTATCTCCAAATAACATCAGTTGCTCTTAAAGTCTCATATTGAAAAGTAATTAACCTAATCATATATCCCCCATGATAGGTCAATAATTTCCATAGATAACCCAAAATCAACTTAATCTTGATTCATAAAATCATCTAATTAAAACGATTTAGTCAAACTAACCAGGGAATTCACGTAGTCCAGTGGTAGGTGATAAATACTAGTCACACTTCGGTTGTGGGTTCAATTCCCGCAGCTTTGTCCGACACAATGGGTTTTCACACGGTCTGCGTGTTGTCATTTTTCCAAACTATATAATTCTAAAATCATTCCCCAAAAAGAGATAAAATCATAAAAAATAATCATATCATATTTTAACCTGAATTTTATCTCATGCCTTTCATTTTCCATCATAACATATAGTAACCCATAATTACCTCAAAAGTAATAATCATAAAAACCCTAATGGTTACCTTTATGATTATCACCTGAACTTCCACATAGAGTTGGTTCTCTCATACAAGATGCATTAGAGAACTCACCAAGGTTAAAGTGGTTGATCACGACTCCTGATAGTTGGTTTAGAATAACCACGAGATTTCTCATTGAATCCCCCATTTCATCTAGTCACTTAATCAGAGAACCACCACAGTTTCCTTCAAACCCATTTTCACTTTGGTGCCTGCTAGATCCATCCATCTACTAAAACCAAAAAGGTAAGTGTGAGTATATCAAAAAAATCATCATGTACTAAAGAGGAAGATAAACACTAAGATATACTTATCCAAGTTATCTCAAACTCATTCCAACATTCAAAAATAACAATGACTCTATCTAATATAATAACCATTGTGGATATACACAACTTGTCGCTTATGCTTAAACAATAATCTAACCTCTAATGTTACTTAAACCGAACATTGATACAAACTATAATGCCCAGACCTTAAACATTAATTAATCATGAATTAAATGAATAATTCACATAGAGGATCTTTTCAGGTTTAATGTTTTATATAATTAGGTCATAACTATTACATCTCACAAGATTAGAAAGTAGACACTTCTACTAAGATTACATAAAATAAAAAACTCTTAAAAAGAAACTTTTCGAGTTCCATGTTTTAAATAGCATGTCTTTCCATGATCCCATCCTTGACCCTATTCATCTTTAAGTCATGTGGAAAACATTTTAAAAACATGAGATGAGCATAAAAAGCCGAGTAAATGATATACAAGAAGGAAAACTGTTAGGTTTTCAAAACAACAAGTAAACCAAGAATACTCCATCAAAGTATTACTTTTCCATTTTATGAAGTAGTAAAAACTCTTCACTAATGAAAAGATCATTACATACCCTTTTATAACCAAAATATTACTATAAAACCCATATAAAGATCACATAACATATAATGGTAACTTGGGACATAAACATACTTAAGTGGAATAACCATATGGTCAACTTCCACACATATCACTTAATGGAATAGCCATACGGCAGACTTCCATACCCAATCCATTGGAGGTTATAA
This sequence comes from Viscum album, assembly GCA_963277665.1. Lineage (NCBI taxonomy): Eukaryota > Viridiplantae > Streptophyta > Magnoliopsida > Santalales > Viscaceae > Viscum > Viscum album. Next base: position 1,498,655,212 of record OY728133.1, read on the forward strand.
CATAACCACCCGTCCTGGTATTCACGGCACCACCCTTCATATGGTTTATCACGTAACCACCTGTCAAATGTCCAAGTACCATTATAAAATCATAACACATAAAACAATTATAAAGGAAAGAAAAAATTTCTATATTTCAAGAACAATATATCACTTAAATATATTAAGATAAAAAAACCATTATCAAAACCATTTTCAATACCAAAATACATAAAAGAGTATATGGTATTTATTTACTTTTAAAAATATAACGGCTTGTTGAGGAAGCCAAAGATCAAATAATACTCATGGCGGCAGAAAGGTTGTCGTCACCGCGTAAGTTAAAAAGAAACATGCTTTTTGTCATTTAGTAAAACGCTTCGTATAGAAAAGATTACTTTCAAATAAAAGTGGAAGTCAAAGGGGGTTATACACCGTATAAAAGAATGTTGTCTATAAAACAAAATATGCCTCAATGAAAGGATATTGAGACGAAGCCCCTTACAAAGTCGGTATCCTTAGATTAAGGATAAATCAATTAAATGATTATGTGTGAAAAATATGAATACACTATATATATGTGGATATTAAGTGTAAAACAATCAGTGGTCATTCACACATAATCTTGGAAAAACAAAACCACTGACATAGATATTTAACTCAATGAAATGAGATTGAGCTATGATTTCCGATACAAGTTCGTCTAAATAATGTAAGAATTTATCAATGAGATGATTATGTGTAGAAATAGTATATCCACAAAAATTATTGTGGAAATTACAACAAAAATATTCCACACATAACCTTCACATAATAAAATCAAGAATTAGAGGTTTAACCCAATGAATTTAAAGTGGGTTAAGAAGTTCCCTTACAGAAATCCGACAGTCTAACGACATCACTTTAGAATTCATAAAATGAGTTTATGAGAGATAAAAAGGGGTATCTCATCACATGGACATAAAATTTATAGAAATAAGGATATATTAGAAATATCCCATCATAATAAGACTAAAAGACCTAACAAAAATAAGACTTTTAAAATGAGGAGGGTGAAAGGTTCCCTTACCGAATTGGGTATCTTCCGACACGTACACACCATGAAATAAGGACTATAAAAAATGATGTAAATCCCCTTAAATGAATGTATAATAAAAAAAGAGTAGAATAATGGGTAGTACATACACCACTGAATGTAAATGGTGTAAAATGTAGCATAAATCTCGTGGGAATAAAAGTGAGATGAAAAATCCCTTATGAAAACTCGGCAGCCTAAAAACGCCACTTAAATCATCCAAAAATGGATTTACAAGATCAAATAGATTCTCTAATAATATGAACATAAAATTTTCATTATGAGGAATATAAAATAAAATCCCCAAACAAAAGAAATGTGAGCTTAAAATAAATGACATAAAAGCGAGTGCTTAAAAAGAAAGAGAGAGGTAGGATCCCTTACCTCAAGTCCGACTTGTCTTGTTCATTTCATTATATTCCTGAATAATAAACTTTGGTCAATTTATAATTTCATAAGGTCCTACTTGAAATATTATTATTCAGTTCATATCACATATTATAATGTTATAATATTTGGTCAATAATGTGAGTTCATATCAGACATTTTTATCGATGTTCGGTACATGAGTCAAAATTGATCTTGTTGGAATAGAATTTTCCATGAAGTTATAGGTACATCATCTCTAGAATATTATAAATTATTTAAATATCATATATATCCTGTATATATTCATTTTATACTATTCTATAAAATTTAGAGATAAAAATGAAAAGAACCGTTCATGCAGACGGTAGGCCATATGTACGCATGAATGCTACTTTCATTTTATTTCTCATATTAATGGAATTAAAGCTAGAAGAGAGATATATATATTATAATTCCAGAATGATATCCATAATTTAGATTTATTATGTGACATATATATTTCCATTATATATATGTACTTATAATCGTACATAACATTTGGAGAAATGAAATGAAATGTATAGTTCATGGAGATGGTAAGCCGTACGTACGCATGAATGCTACTTTCATTTCCTTGGAACATTAATGTAATTAAAACTAGATGATAGATATATATATTATAATTCCAGTGTAATATATATGTTATATAGATCAAATATGTTCATCAATTTCATTCTTTATACATTCCATGTATTGCATGAATGAGTCACATCACTTGAGGGGTGGTAGTCCACACTTCCTCAAATGAAATTATCTCATTTCCACAACATGCAAAGCATAAAGTTATATATTAAATATAATATACAGAAGCGTAGAGAGGAAATAAATATAATATATATCATAAATAAATATAGTTCCATCATAATGGCCACCATGATAGGTGGTATGAGAAGATAGAACAATCATCGCTTCGTGAGGCAGTAATTCACCATCCACGAGAATAGTATGTTCTTTAACCATTAGACGGAGGTGTGTGTTAGTGTAGCTCTAATACTCCTTATAAAAATATCCTAGTATAATCAAGATATTGGTGTTGTTACAGAAGAAATAAATAAAAAGAGGTTAGGGGGTTGGAGAAGAAAAATAAAACAAAAGAACACAAGTGAAGACATTACGTTTAAATAGGGTAACTCTTTTTGATTTGAGCTCAAAGGCTTCCTTGGAAAGGATTCATCCCAAAGTGAGGATTATAGGAGTAATATAGAGATTTGGAGGGATAAAATGAGTAGAGTTTTTCCATGCCAATGGCTTGAGAGGTGTTGGAAAGGAGGTAGAGGTGGGGGCCTTTTATAAGAGGGAGGAGGGGCACTCTTGGAATGTAAGGAAATGTTACTTTATATTAAATTGAGTTTCGGATTTTAAAGGTCCCAAATTGATATATTTCCAGGATAATGTGATAAGGGTTCGAAATATACTCATCCAATAGTTTTTGGACAAGTTCAATTCTTAGATTTTACATTATCGTTTCATTTTATTTAAATCGTTTAGTAATGAGGTAATCACAACATCACCACGGCGTCATAAATAAATTATTTTATATAACGTCTAAAAATAATAAAAAAATACTATGATTTAGTAAATCTTTTAATCTTTCTAATGGATATTTATAGTACAAAATATGACTTGAATAACCCCATGTAAAAATTGTTTTAGTAAAAAAATACATGTTTGTGATATTTTAATTTTAACTTTAAATAAAAAGTTATTAATGTCATTTTCCAACCAAAGTGGCTCCAAGGGGTACCCAAGTTGACCCATATATTTCCTTGGTCGGACATGGCACATCCAATAAGGGTAGAACATGTGTCTAGGTCATTTAATATTATTAAAACATTATTTTTATATTAATTTACACTAATTACCTTTAATCACGATTAATAAAACTTAAAAGTTACTATTTACCAAAAAATTATTTTCATCTTATTGAAACACATTTTACTTCCTAATTAAAACTATGTATGTATTATTTTTGAAAATTAAATCATAGAAGTGGTAATGTTTCATTTAAATGAAAAATCAGTTTCTTTAACTACCACATAGTGGTTTCACTATTCATCAAAAATTGAAGTTTTTTAGAAAAATAACAAAAATTCACCCTAAGATATATTTGATATTCCAAATTAAAAAATTATGTCAATTTTAAAAATTTAAAACATAAAAGTTGAATTAATTAATTAAATAATTAATTCCCGCTGTCAAAACAAATAGCGTGTTTTTAAGAATCAATATCCATTAAAAGATTGACAATAGTTTAAGTCCAATTTAAAGTGAAATTTATTCCAATGACCACCATTGTATTAAATCATAAAAATATATTATAATTTCACATTAAAAACAATTCATAAGATTATCTAATAATATAAATAAATTATATTAAAAAGATGTTTTGAATTAAAATACAATATTTTCACTAAAACTGATCTTTATCGGAAAAATAACAAAAATTTACACAAAGTAAATTTTGATGTATAGATTCTAAACAAGGATTTTATTTGTCAAATATAACATATAAAATCTTCAAAAGTATATTTAAAAAGGGTTCTTCATCAAAAAGCGGTTAATCAACTTTTTAAAGAATATTAGAAGATTTATGCTTAAAATTGGATTCATTCACATTTTAAGCCTCTAACATTTATTGGAAAAAAGTAAAAACATTTGAAAAACAAATATAATAATTTTTTAGTTAGTTCTGTTCATTACCACCATTAAAATGGCTAGGTGTTAACTACCGTTTAAAATAATATTATTTTAATATTAGAGTGCAACGTAAGATTTCAAAGAAACTCATTGTTGCATATTGGGTACGCCATCGAGCATGATGTTGCCTTTAAATTAATATTAACATTTTATTCAAAAATATGGATAACTATGAAAATTTCATATTCTTTATTTACATAGGGTGTTACATCCATGGTGCCTCTCAAATATAGACAGGTTTATAGAAAATTATAATGATCTTCAAAAACTGATGGTGGGGAGATTATAATATTAACAAAATAGAGTAAATGCCTATAAATTGGCCTCAACCACCCTCATTTCAAATGAGTAAGACATTATAGATGTCCAATGGATCTGAATTCACACAGGTGATTCATGATGGGTTTCCTTGTGAAAATTCTCACAAATAAAGGATGTTTCCTACGGATATGTAACATAACAAAATATTAAAAGCATCATAAAATCATTTTGATTTATAAAGGATAATTGAGATTTGCGAAAGTACGTTGCTTCAAGAATCCTATGTAAGATTCATGAAAGGTTCTTTTATAAATAAGGCTGTGTGAGATTCAAATAAGTTGTGGGGTTGAAAAATTATAATATTCTTATTATGAATAGAGAATTTTTACAATGGCTATGGGAGCTTCGCAAATGTAGTGAGCATTGTGAAGTTGTTGATAACGGATTACCCAGTAAAACTATTGTAAAATTTTATTCATCATGTTAATGAATGTGGAAATTAATGATAAAACAAAAATGGTGAAAAAATATTGATCTATGTGATCAAAATAATAATAATATGAAATATATGTGACAAAACATTAGTTGAGAGAGTAGTGAGATTTAAAATTGAAATTGGAGGTAAACGATGAGGGATTGTGAGTCCTAATAATACTTTGTAACTAAAATGTACTTTTTGGGATTTTGTTCATAGTAACATTTTTATTCTATGATAATTAATCATAGACTAATGTAGGTGAACCACATATTGTTTTTTGTTCTTGTATGTAAGTTAATTTATGATTATAAATTCTTATGGAATAGAGATAAAGAGTAGTGTTTTTCTTAATGAAGATACAAGATATGATGGGGAAGTAGTTTTAAACCATAATACCCTAATTCACCCACACCCCATATAAGATTATTTGACATGGTATGGATGACAACATTACCTTGATACATTTACTTTCTTGTGGTCATTGGATATTAAATTAATCATAAATATCCATATTAAGTTTCATGAATATGTGTATTTCTTAAACAATATATAATTTATACGAATAAGGTTCTACTATGAATGTTATTCGATTGACTATAGAAAACATGATTAATATGCATTATTTACTCAATATGGATATTTGATGTAAAGGATTTATATTTTTGAATTAAATATACTATTAGATATATGAGGATGTATAAAAAATATTGTGATCGATGGGGCCATGATTTATATAACCCCTGGATGCATCAACATGCCTCACAAAATAAATTAGTAAGATAACATTGAATAGGTTTTTTGGTGTATACTAATGATCTACTTAACTATTTTTGAAAAAGAATTTCCAATATAGGTATCATGATTTTAGAAATCATAACATCCATTATCAAGAACATAAATCATTGATATTTCATTTAATTATTACCCCGGAGGTTTGTGAATCAATATTATTCATTGATTCATTTCGTTCACAAATTGTTTATTAAATGAAATGTGTTTTAGTTAATTACCTTTCCATATTTATCATGAAATATTGATTCATAAATGATTCATATATATGTAACTCTTACTAAGAATCTGATGCCACCCTTGATTTGTTTTACTTTCCCCAGGATTTGAAGAATTATGTTATAAATAATAGCAATCATGAAAAAAAATTCATGCAATATATTTCATATTTACAATGTAATACTAGAATAATTTATGAATCTCGTTCATCATGAATACAAAACCGATCATCCCTTCAGGATTATATCACTTGTATCTATGATAATGTAATAAAATAGAAACCAGATCTGGGATACATGATTTGGGGTCGATGATTTTCTATTGGATGATTTTTTTAGAAACCATCAGAACATCATTTTAATATAACATATCTAACATGAAAATTATGATAACCCCTGTTATAATTTGATAACATTCAGTATTTTATGATTATTTATTTTATTGAGAAATATTTATGATGATTATATTCTAGAACATTATTTTTTATTATTCAATGATGAAAGAAAAAATGGTTTTCAACACTTGAAGACAATGTAAGGATTTATTTAATGATAAATCCAATATATATGGTATTAAAAATGATCTAATAATTCCCATATTAGGGAAGCATACATAGGTTATGATTAATAAAGTTTCAATAATTTACAAACCTATTATTAATAGTTTCATTCTCGTATATTAAATAATTTCTTCTTATAGAATAGTAATTATTTTAATAGAACTACCAATGCATTGGTAGATTGTAAATTGATTAAGTTTGTCGAAAAGATATTACATGCATAGGGATGTTATGATTGTGAAAATATAATTTTTGAAGTGTATTTTTTGAAATGATATATAGATCAATGGTGTCTATTAGTCAAAAATATTCAATATGATAATGATATTGAAATTAATGAATGGATATATTTTATTGTGATTTTAATTTATAATTTCTTCCCTTGAGTTTCATGATATAAATGGGAGTAGATATTCCCAAATATGAGGTATATGAAAGAAGAATGCATGGAAGTGTATAAGGATAAATTTATATTATTTTATTGGCATGGCTTATGAAAAATATGAAATCCAAAAAGTAAGATTGACAGTTTATTTTATGGGATTTTGTTGAGTCTCTAAAGGGAGATTGTTTCTAAAATTTTTAATCATATGATGATATAGTATAAAATTAAATTAATATAGATATAGATATCTCAAGATCCTATATATTTAAGTTAAACCATGAGAATAATAGTTAAACTAGTAACCTAGAAAAGGGAAAATAGTCAAATATAAATGGAAAATTATGAAATTTTTATCATGTAGAAATTGTGTAATGAAAAATATTAGAAAATACATAAAAGGAATGGGTTTTTGTTACAAGGGGAATATAAGGATCATATGACTAATGAATGTAAGGGGAATAATGAGATCCCTAATATTATTTGATTCAGTTATAAATAAATGGGGATTTATTCAAACAAATGTCACAAGTATTAGGGGAATCTACCATAGAATATGCCAAGGGTAGAAGGCCAAGTTATGTGGTCACTATATAAGAGGTTCAAGTTTTTATTGATATAATGGAAAGGGATATAATCATAACCTATAATTTAACAAATTATTTAGTTTATTTAGGATCTTTTGACTCTATTATATAGACCACATTTTTCATGAAAATTAGATATTTCCTTAAAACCTTAAGAAATGAGATTCTAGTCAAAACTCTATGTTGATATCTCACTATGACAAAGATGTGTTAATTAGTCGAAATCATGAAACATAAAATTAACTATTTTTAGAAATTATTTTTCTATATATGGTTTATTTTTATATAATCTTTTCTATTAAATGGAATTGAAAATGAAATCAAAATATTCATTACAATGAAAATGAAATTACGATTCTTGATGAGGATGCACAACTCCCTCTCTTTAGAGGGGAGAAATTGTCATATGAGTCCAATATAGATATGATCCCATAAGATATAATGAATTTTTTTATGTAATATGGGTAGAGAAACTCTTTTGATGGGAAATATAATCATCAACTTGATTATGAATGCATTGTACAAAAATACATTGATATATTTTGTTATGCATTTAATAGACATCTACCAGATCACGATGTTTATTATTTTTTTACATTGATTTAATCCCATGTATAAGACCTATATCAAATAATCCCCATAGAATGGGTATTATTTAAATTAGAGCAGTCAAATAAAATACATCATGAGTCGTGTAAAAAGGTATTTATATTCCCTAGTATTTAACCATGGGGAGCCAAAGATATTTTTATGAGAAAAGATGGATGTATGATGTTTTTAATTGATTATAGGAAAATAAATTATACTATAAGAAAAAAAAGTTAGAATCCTCTACATCACATTGAAAAAATATTCATTAAAAATCATTGAGTTTAATAATTTTTTAATATTTTCCTCCATTTTTTGTAGAATCAAGTATGATTAATGAATCAATATACTCTGACAAGAAAAATTCAAACAAGTTATGGGCATTACATGTTTTCTATAATTCTATTTATATTTACTAAATAACCATGTGTTTTTGTGTATATAATGAATATATTATTCATGGAATCTAATGATAGATTTATCTGTTTATTTATTTTGTATATTTTGGTATATTCTAACATCTATGTAGACCCTAAGAATCCCTTGTGTTTCATTATCAATAATAATAGAATAAAATTGTGATATAAAAAATTTATCATGTCTATAATTTGGTTTCAAAAAATTTATTTTCAAAAAGATATTTATTCCAGGGATGGAATATTAATTGATATAGTAAAAAAATTTAGTTAAATAATGGCCAACCCTAATTAACATAATTGAGGTATGTAGTATCATTGGATAAAATTATTATTATTAGTCATTTGTTCAAAATTTCACTCCATTGTCTAACTCACTAACCGAGTTTACATGTAAAGGTGATAATTTCTCCTGGAATATGGAATGCATGTAATTTTTTGAATAATTTAATAAAATATTATCCAATTATTCGATTTTGACTCTACCATCAAGAAATGTAGGATTTCAGATATATACTGATGTATCATAGAACAGAAATGTTTATGTCCTTATAAATAATGATAATGTTATTGTCTATGAATCAAGGAAGTTTAATACTCAAGAACAAAGATATCAGACTCATGATCATGAGTTAGAAACCAAAATATTTACATTGAAGATATGGTCACATAATCTATATGGTGATTATGTGAGATATACAATGATCATAAGAGTCTGAAATACATATTTTCACTAAAATATGTAAACATGAGGAAAATTTGATCGATAAACATAATCATGGATTATGATTAATAAATACACTAACCCCTAGGGAATAGAAATAAGGTAAAAATTAATTAAGCAGGAAGGATATGTCATTCTTGACCAATATAAGGATTGTGAGTGATCCTATGACATTGGATTTATTAAAATTGGATATGTGAATTAATAAGAATGATGTAACATCACCCCGTTTTTAATGATTTCAAAACCATATTCATTATAAAATATAAACTTTTTTATCCTAATGATACTAATTTTGAAAATATGATTAATGATATAAATGATGGGAATTTAGAAAGGGTCATATATTAATATGTCATTCTAAAATTTGGAAAGAGGTTATGTGGTACATCTATATCTGGGATAAAAAGGGAATTATAAGTTACTTTTTATAGGTTGTATTTATCTACCTACTAGAGTAAAAAAATATGTATTGTAATTTGACTAAATATTCTTGGATTGAAAACATAATGTGGGAAATTGAAGATTACATGTCAAGATGTTTTTTTATCAACCAGTAAAGGATGAGAAACAACATACTAGAGGAGTCTTAAATCATTTTCCTATTACTATCTAGAAATGTTATGACATACATTTAACTTGTTAATATGATTACCAATAAATCCAAGAAATAATGATGCATTTATAGTTATTACTGATTGTTTTACTGAACCTGTACATTTTCTCACTATAAGAGAATATTTACCTCTTAAAAACCAAACAAAACACTATATTAATGAATTTTATGTATTTTTAGTGACCAACTATCATTTTTTTCTAATCATGACTCATGATTTATAAAAATATTTCAGAAATAGATTCATAAGGATCTTATCATTAAATTTTAATTGAGTAGAACCTATCATCTTCAAACTAATGGGTAGTTTGAATGGTCTATAATAATATTGGACTTCTTGTTGACTTCATTCTCACTTGACTCTCAAGGTTCGTGGGATCAAAATTTATATTTGTTGAGTTCTCCTATAATAGTAGGTTCCAATTAAGTATTAATATGGAACCGTATAAATCATTATATGGAAAGATATTTCACTCTCTAAATAGTTGGAATGTGGTTTGTATAGGGAATCTTTTCATTCAAGAATATTTTGAGGAGATAATGAAAATTTTAATGAATATTCAGAATGATATTAAATAATATTATTGGAGGTAAAAGATTAATGATGATAACCAAAGGAATTATTTTTAATTTGAATTATGAGATCATGTTTTCTTGAAATTATCTCTTTATAGTGGTGTTATTAGATTCTGTATGAAGATAAAACTAATCCTCATGTACATCAGACCTTTAAAAGTTTTGAAAATAATTAGATCTATGTCTTAATGATTATAAATTCCACCAAGTCACATTAAAATATATGCAGTGTTCCATATATATTTATTAAGGATGTATATTTAATAAATTTTAAATTTGTTCATGTTTGATAAAAAAACTAGAACACGATCTATCTTATAATCAATATCGTGACCAGATTTTTGACACTAGAGAGAATGTTTTAATGAATTATATGAATCAAATGGTAATGGTACTCTAATGAAATCATAAAGTATTAGAATACTTGTTCGAACCTGAAGAAATTATAAATAAGAAGCACCATAATTTTGTTGAAGGTAATACTCCACAAAAGTTGAAGAGATAATTTTTAGGAAGAAAAAATATAATAACCTATTATTTTAAAAGAACAATATGTTAAATAACATATACAACATGCAATACAAAATTTAAATGAACCATGAAATATTATTATTTAAATATGACCATTACAAACATTCCATTTAATTGGAATGTATGATTTGGAAAAAAAACATGAAATATATATTACAGTAATACTCAATAAAAATTTATTGATTAATTCATAGTTAATAAACACACAGTTTTTACTAAATACATTTTAACCTTCAAAAATTCTATTTCCATCAATTTTTTTTATGAAATTAATTTTTATATTTTGAAAATATTTTTTAGATAAATACGGATTTTTAAAAATAACTTATAAAAAATTAATTGTAATCATTTTATTTGATTTTTTTGAAAATTTTGAATTTGAAATTAATAGGGAAAAATATATCTTTTATTAAAAACAATATTACTATTTCAAGAATTTAGAATGATAAATTATGTTTTAATATTGTTTCAAAGAAATATTATTTAAATTATATTATTTAAAATTTAATTAAGGAATTTTTAATTAATTTTATTAATGAATTTGGTTTGAATGTATTGTTATACTTAAAAGGAATTTTTTCTGAAAAACTTTTTTCAACATGTTTTTTGGATTAGTTATAAATTAAATTATTCCACATATGTTAATTTAATATGATAAAGAGAATTAAATATTTTAATTAATCATAATTAATATAGTTAATATGTTCAACATAATTATAGTTCATCAAGATTATTAGAAATATTGAATTTTTTTACATAAATTAAGATTAAAATAGGTTTATTGTTGAGTTAAACTAATGAGATAAGGGATAAAATGAACAAAAACATGTATAATTTATGTTTAATAAAAATAGTTTGACCCTATCTCATATTATAATTGGTAATAGTCGATTTTTGATACAATTTAATGACTGATACATTAATATATTTTAATCTCGTAAAAACATTATGTGTCACTTCTACTCTACTTATTAAGAGATACAACCTCTCCACTTCTTTCCTATTTACAATTCCAGATCATTTTTTTCTAAAAATCCATTCTAAAATTAATTTGTTAAATTCTCCGATATATTAGGTCCCTTTTTTTATTCATAGAAAAACCAGGGAAGGCATTTGTTTTAAGCATAAAGAGGTTGTCCAAAGAAGGGGTATAGTTTGTAATCATGCATTTTCATTTTCCTTCCTCTTAGAGCTTCTTAAGATCAAATTCAACCATGATAAAATAATGATACCAATATACCTACCATATAATTATATTTTTTTTATTTTAATGTAATACCCAATATCCCTAATCACTTCCATCCAATGGGAAACAAAACCATCGTTTTCTTGTATGGTGGACTAAAACCTCCTGAACCGATGTATTTTTTCCCATAACTGCCTCACATGAATATTTATAATTATGGATTTAATTAATATATATATATATATATTAAATTTAATTAATATTTATTATTCTATAAAATAAAAATTTCATATATATTTTTACCTTCCCACTGATCGAAAGATGATAATGTCATTTATGTGTTCATGTGGACCACCACTTCTAAAAAGTAACATGCTTTATTTTTCAACATGAATTAAATGGATAGTATAGATAATATTATTCATAGATATAATATGGTATTTATGATATAACATTCATTCTGGAAATATAAAATAATACTTACCTTTTTCCGCCATGATCATTGAAAAATGGAAAACGTTACTCATTTGTAAATACGGCATAGCACATCTATGTCTCTTATGTAGTTAATTTTTTTAAAAAAATTAATATTGATTGGTTTTGAATGTATAATTCATATATAAAAATTTATTTATTTAATAGTTATTAATAAATATATGATCAAACAATGTCTCCTTTTATTATAGTCAACTTACCAATGTCATTTGGGATATATGAATTGAATATCATAAAAACAACCAATTTGAATTCAAGGTATCAGGTAATTAAATATAAAATTGTTAAAAATAAAATATATGTAATAATAAACTAGAAAATGCTTCATAATAATGTCAATAATTAAAAAAAATATAAATTAGTAATATAAAGAATTTACCAGATGAGCCAACCTTTAGGAAATGGATTTCTTCTGAATTTTCACTCCCTTGATATAATTTATGTATTATACACCTATTTAATTTTAGGTGGGGTATATTATTCCTATTTTAGGTACATATCATAATACTTATTTATCCATGATGATAAATTATTCAATTAAAATTACTCTATCACATGGCATGTTTAAAAAAATTATTCTTATTTATCATCTTGATCAGATATATTTTCCTTGCATAAATTTTTATTTCAAAATAATTTTACAATAGTATTTTTTTTAATTATTTTATTTATTAAAGAAAGAATATGTTATCATTGAATTTTTATCTATTTTCAATGGAATATTTTTATTTTGTTTCTCTATAATGTCCATTTTATCTTTTTGTGTGTCTAAAAAATAGTACTATACCCATGCATTCTCACATCACTATAAAATTATTCATATTATTAAATATAGAATATTATTTATGAAATATAATAGTTCATAATAATATTGAAAATATTTGGAAGAAATGTCATACATAAGGAAGGAATAAAAGTTATAGAAATTTAGGAACAAAAGTTACATAATGAGCACCCTTCTCTATAAAATAAAAAATAAAGGAACAATATTTACAGAAAAACAAAATTCCTGGGAACAACAGTTACATAAATTGAGGAATAAATAGTGACCTCTTCAGATTGAAGAGATTATGAATTCTCAAATAGAAGAACGTCTAAATTTTGCTGAGAATGCATGAAATTACATCACCAATAAACCATACCAGATTTTGAAGTGCCTCATTCAGCAGAGTTTGATGACTACATCAATAGACACAAAGAAGCATCTAATACAATGTCACAAATAGATGAGATGTAAATGATCTTATCTATCCCTGTAGCATTCACTTCTACTCTATCTTCCTCTAACAAGCCATCAACTGATTTTTCCTATGCAATACACTACATGTAATAAAAAATATATATATTAGAAACCCCATTTTTAACAATGAAGTAGCCTCTGTGATAAAGGAGATTCCTATATGATTATAACTCATTACCAAAATGTTCTCACTATGAGACAGTAAACATTGCAACATCTAGTTCCCTCATTGTTTTTTGGGATTACATTTCAGCATAAATAACATTGTATTCCCCTTTATTCAGCTCCATCCTCCCTATCCATTACAAACACTATCACAATAGGTATTTCCCTTTCCTTATTCTTTGGGTGAAAATCCATAAATCATGTGGTACTTAATATATCCACCGATAGATTTTCCAGAAATAAAACTCTATGCACATAAATTTTAGGAATGCTTAGACCTCTTCCTTTGATAACATCCAATTTCTATGGTCCTGTTTTTTATAATATCTAATGTAACTCAATATAACTATATATTATAGAGAGCATGAGTCAAAGATAAGTTCCTAGAACAAAGAAAAATATTTTGTCAAGCCATATCAAAGGTGGCTCAAATTTGAATAAATTATATATCAGTTTGTCTCAGTCAATGGGAAGAAATAAAATAGAGGAAGGAGGAAACCCTAATGGTAGAAATATATATGGACTTGGAATTTTTAATGTTAGAACCATTAAATCTAATAATTTGTTTTGAATGGATCAAATAGTTCATTGCTCTGTGCATATGATGCTCTGACTGTGTACATGTTCGGATGAAAATTAACCAATGATTTTCATCAACTAATCTCTATGTTGGACAAAATATCAATTTATTAAAAGATATAATTACAATACTGGGTAATTTAATATTTATTGTATAATATTTTTACAAATTTAAATAGGTTTAACAGAACCAATATAAGATGATTGAAAGAAGTGTATTAGTTAACTGAGATAGAGAAAACTACAATGGTTTTTGATGACTAAACAATGAAATATTTATATAAGAATGAGAATGAAAAAACCATTATAATGGATAACATGAAAATCATTTGTGAAGATTGTAGGAGGAATAAACCAACTAAATTGAAGGTCAAAACAATCATTTCATTAACTTTTCATGTAACAAATAAGAGAGTAACAATATAGTTTACATTTTAATGGGATTTAGAATTTATAACCTGAAAAAATATTTCTATGAAACAATTATAGAAGAATATTAATGATAATAATATAAATTATAAAAATCATTGAATAAAAGATCGATGGAACTATATTTTCCATGATCTCCACTATAAATTTTTATAAAATAAATGATATATAATGGTGTTATGGAATTTGAAATCATTAGTATATTCAAGAATATTACATGGAAGGAGTTCATAATCAGAATATTGTGACACAGACGTGAATTAATTCATTAGGAAATTTTAACTTTAGGTACTATATTTACATATATATGGCCATAAGAATACCTAAATAGTCCAAATATAGGATTTTTACCTAGTATTAGAATCATTGTATCCTCCATCAATACAAATATAAATAGTATAATATAGTAAAAACATATTTTTTCAATCTCAATTTTCTACAATCATGAAACTTGATTATATGAAACAACAGTTGATGAAAATTCATCCTTTTCCCTAAGTTTAATAGACTACATAATTTATGATGATTTAACTTCTCCAAATTACTTAAGTATGATTTTCCAAAAAATGATACGTTTATGAGATTTTCACTTATTTAGTATATATCATAACACAAATTACCTCATCTACTATTATCATGCTCAAATAGAATTGAAATATCTCTTAATATTAAACATATGTGCATTAATCAATATTAAAAACATGTAATATATTATGTTTACAGACCTCTCACTCCCACTTGTCCACCTATTATAGTTTTTATAGTATCATTACTCTCTAATTGGAATGGGGATATGATTCTATTATTGAATCACTCCTCGTTTGTATCGGGATAGATTTTAATTCATAGTGGTTGAGAATGGAATCATTCACTACGTCATATGATTACGAACCACATAGCTAATTAGTGCAGGATTCATGACCTTAAAATTGTTATAAAATGTCTATCATGTGGTATATGGATATAAACATGATCAAAATTTCATTCCAAACCACAAGCCCATAAATTATGGTAAAAGATTTTCAAATATCATCAATTCAAAAATTAATTATACAATCTATGCAGGGTTATACACAAGTAACAGCAATGAACAATATAATAAAAAAGAATCTGATCCGAAAAACATATATAATATATTATAGAATGTATAATAGGAGAATCTTATCAGTATACTATTGTTTGATACTAAAAAAATTGTAGAAAAAAATAATATGACCATTTTATGATTTAAAAACATTGTCTCATGGAAAGGGAACTTGATATGGGTTACTAAATAATACTATTGGAATGAATCATTAAAATAGATATTGAATAATCATATTTCCTTGACTAAAATCTGTATGGTTTATTTATACATGAGTTTAATACAATTGAACCCAAACAAATATATTATGCAAGAGATGTATTATTCTTTGCATTTCATTAATACATTATAAATGTCTAAGGGACTATACATAAAATATATTAAAAATGTATAAATATTTATATGTAAACATTAATCTGTTTGTAAGAAAAAATTAATTGTTCTAAATTCAAATTCATGAAGTGAAAGATTAATGTTATATCAGTAACTCCTTGAGTACTAACAAATATTAAAATTTTGACCCCTTAACCATAAATCTAATCCAGATGAAGAATTAGGTGGTAAAAAAACACAAAGATCAAACCTTCTTGCGCCTTAAATGATATGTTTATGTAATGTTTGTTCTTCTCTATGAGGGGATGTAAAAAATAGAAGTATGTCTAGAATACCTTAGACATCACCCACTGATCATCAACATTGTGTGTTTCTACAGCTCCATTGAGTTTTCCCCTGAGATCAATATCCCATAACGGAGAAAATTCCCACTGAATCATAGTATCAACTTCTAAAATACTACCTCATCAAGGTTTGAAAATAATTATTTTAAATATAGTAGTCAGTAAAATTAAAAAAATAAATAAAACTGACATTAAAATCACCTTTACAGAGAGTCGCTAAATTTTACAAAGGTAGTCGTCTGATGGAATGAATGTTGAAATAGTTAGCAAATGATTATTATAGACATTTGGAGACTGGGAGTAATATAAAAAATTTAGATAATGTAGTTTTTTATTAAAAAATTAATGGAAACTATTGTAATGTTGTTAATCAAACACATTTCCAATTATTCTTTATGTGTTCACTTGCATAGAGAAAACAAATAGGAATTATATACTAACTAAAAATTTCCATGTAAATCCAATATCAAAATCCATTGAACACATCTTGAACTGCCAAAGAAAACATCAAATCATCACCTTAGACATCCATAAAAAATATATTTATTTAATAAAAAAACACATGAAACATTAATTTAATTCGTCTACAAACCATGAAAAAATAAGACTATTGAAAAGTAATAGTTAATATCATCAACAAAACATAACACTTGAAATATAACCATATAGTGATTGAATCAATATTTATAAAATAAAACAATGTAAATATTAATATGTATCCGGAATCTATTTTGTAGTTTTTCCTATGTTTTCTTTACTATAGCTCCTATCAAATCGTGGTGTCATTTTCATCCGAAAATTCACGAATAATCACATTGAAGTCAATAATATGAACATGAAATGTTTTATTTTGAAATTAAATACATGTACATTAGGGAATAACATTAATATTAAACTAAAAATTTATAGAAAAGAATTTTTGTTAATAGTGGTAATTTTATGATCAAATGTATGTAGAAATGGTTCAAAGATGACTACCAAATAAAATTAAAAACTGGGAGTCAAGAAAAACAATTTGATGAAGTGATTGTTAATAACAATCTGTAATGGAATCTATTGGAATGATGGAAATCAAACACATTTCCAATTCTGGTTTATGTTTTGTCATTTCTACTGAGGAAACAATTAAAAAACAGACAAATAAAACTGGTAATATTTAATCATGAATATAAGGCATTTTTTCATGAAATGAGGATAGAACACCTTTTTTGCAGATTTTGGTCCCTATAGGTTGAAACTAAGGAATTTACAATGATATATGTTTTGAAGATATGAAGGTATTCATTTGAATTTATGAAATTATTTTTGAAATAATCTGTTTCATATGTTTTTAGTTCATAAAAAATATATAGTGGATTTAATAGTGAATGGTTATTACCTACATTCATATGTTGGACAGAAGGGAGGTTAACTCCATGATTTTAGGAAAAATTATCTTCATTCATTTCCAATTTATATTTCTATATTCACATGAACTGAGAAAAAAAATTAGAAAGTATTAAAATAAAATATTTAAAATTTATTCATGAATATATCGAAAAAAATTCATTAAATTATGATAGAACACCTTTTTCACATATCTGGATTTATATAGGTTGAAACAAATGCATTGACATTAATATATGTTTTGAAGTTCTGAATGTATTCAATGGCCTGTGGAAATTTTTTGGTAGTCAAGGATGAAATCATTATAGTCTTCTGTTGCATATATTTTTAGTCCAAAAAAATATTATACAGTGGATTCAATAGTAAAAATTAATTTCATGCATTCATATGTAAGAGGAAATGGAGGTTAACACTACTATTTGAGGAAAAATTACCTCCATTTATATAGTGTGTAAATGAAAAAAAAATGATTGAGGTAAGAGAGGTTAATTACACCATTTTTGGAAAACATGCCTATTGTAGAGATCTTGATATGTAGGCTATCTGTACATGGTTTTTAGTGCACACAAAACAATATATAGTGGTGTCAATAGTGAAAAAAAATCACATGCATTCATATTTTGGATGGAAGGGGGGATAACTTCAAGATATTAAGAAAAATTACATGCCCTCATATATTGTGTTACTGCATGTAAAAAATTAAGCACAAAGGGAGGTTAATTCCACGATTTTTGGAAAACATACCTATTGTGGAGATCTCCATTTATAGGCTATTTGATTAAAGTGTCAATGATGGTAGTATATGAATATCAGAAAATGTATGAGAAGATATATTAACTACTGAAAATGGCCAATCCTGGAGGATTTTTAGAAATGGATGGCATGTGGAAATCGTATGGTGATGTTAAATGAATATCATGAAAGGTGTGAGATGGATTGTAGTTAGATGGGTGGCTAAAAGGGATTTCAGATGAAACTGTAGGGTTGATCCCTGGTAGCCGACCATGACAAACATTAAACCACATATTTTATAGACTGAATAGAGTATCTTACCCTACCTTAGATTGTGGATATATGAAGAGGTGATCATAGAGTGTTTACAGTAAATGCTGACAGTAGAATTTGGATAATAATCTTGGAGAAAACGTCGGGCATCATAGAAGGTAAGAAAATGTAGGTTTTCAAACAGGTGATTCGAAATAGCAATGTATTGATGGGGAGTAGGTCGGTAGACCTGAAGATGATGTAGCAAAGTCACAACAAGGTGTAAATAAGAAGCGGGGATGATGGAGTTGCGAGATGTAGTGAAAACTGTTTATTTGAGATGCTGATTTTAGTAAAATCATTAGATGATGAGGAAGGTATACCTTTGAATGTTTTCCACCAATTTAATAAAATTTTCTTCGACATTATATGATCATGTATAAACATATATTAGTATTTTATGTGATTCACAATACATGACTGAATTTCTTGAATTAAACATAAAAAATCACAGGGTTCTCACGTACCAAGATTGGGTGCCCTTATTGGGACCGTTCTCCAATATAACACCCTCTATTGTCCACAGTCCAAGAAAATCTCCACGTAAAAATAGTATTTCAGGGTACAAAATTTATAGGACTAGAATCAATGT
This sequence comes from Viscum album, assembly GCA_963277665.1. Taxonomy (NCBI): domain Eukaryota; kingdom Viridiplantae; phylum Streptophyta; class Magnoliopsida; order Santalales; family Viscaceae; genus Viscum; species Viscum album. The sequence continues at coordinate 1,498,674,974 of OY728133.1, forward strand.
CTAGAACCTAGTTTCTTCTTTAGCTTTTGGGTGTTGTAGAGCTTGCACACTAGAGAAAATGGTGGATTCAACAGCATACATGTTCCACATCCCCACCTGACCTGCTAATTTGTATCATGCATTGCATCATTATTAGTATTAGAAATAGATGTTGTAGAATATATGGTTTCCTCCATAGGAATAGATACCTAATTTTAGAATTGTGAAGCTAAATCCACCTTCGGTGAATCCACAATGTTTGACTTATTACAAGTACAATAAGGCGGATTTGAACTACTATCTGCACTATGATTTCGTTTTCGAGAGGGCACGAAATTCTTGGTGGAGAATTCTCCAATCCAAATTACATGAATTTAATAGTTTTATTCTTCCCCACCATTTTCACAAAAGTGAGAACCACACAAAATATCATCCAGTAATCTCCTTTATCTGGCCATTACATATGCTTGTATGGGACTCAGTGCATTCTTGATGGTAATATCACAACCAAGATGCATCGGTCGAGACATAAATATATTACCCATACTCACTCTCTTTTCCGCATCATCTAATGATCATTGGAGAAGAGATGAACTAGAAAAATTGTGTTAGAAACCACCAAGACACCTCCGAGATAGGTCAAATCCACTACATGTTCCAACAATTCCCATGGACATCAGATCCTCACATAGCTTTTTGATTTTATCCCAATGCTTGTTGAAGCTCGCATGGTGAGTTCCATGGACGTTATGGAAGATATCATGCATCATTGTTTCCATAATTTCTTCAAAGGGTAACAAATCACACTTTTTGTTGGTCCTTCAAAGCCTCAGCTTTACATGAAATCTGCTTCCAATATTTAACAATAGAAGCTATGGATTCTTCGGGCAGAATTCTGAGAGTAGTTTTACCAGCCACTTGTGTTTACATATTATTGGATAGAAATGTTTGAAAATTCATTCGATAATATTTCTTGTGTCTTCTTCGTCACCCATTTCTGGTGTTTTGATTTCATAAACAGTGTTGAGATCTCATGAATCCAGGGGCTGCAATACAAAAACCCTAAACCAAATGTGGAAATATCAGTGAAGAGGATTCAGTGGCTTCTAGAAGTTTGCATTCTTTAATGCATATCACCCATGGTGTCCTCATGATCGGAGATTGATCACCTCCGTAGGCTTTAAAACTATATAAATCAAAGTGGAAAGTCGAGATTGGTAGAGAGGGAATGGAAGAACGATTATGGTAGTGGGTTACAGGATAGTGGAGGGAGTTGATATGGGGATGACACAAGGTGGAAAATGCCATCTTTAGTAAATATATAAATTCAAAAGCAATGTTCTTTTTTAACCTTAATGATGATAGTGGGCCTTATCAGCAATATAACTATTTAACACCATTTAGCTTATTTTATAAGATTTCAATTATTTTTTAATGTATAATCTTTTTTAAAACACATATTAAATTTTTTCCATTACATTTTCATCAATTCATTAACGTAAATTATTTTACTACAAAATATAAATTTATGATAGTCATATCTCATCTATTTATTAAATTGTGTACATTAACATTCCCTTGAAACATTAAAATAACAGTGATAATTGGATATTAAATTTCATTAAATTGTTTATATTCATTATCGTGGATATTCATATTTCCTTAAACATATATCATTTCTATATATATTTTTTTACTTGAAATGATTTTTTACAGACTAAATGAAACATGATCGATACATATTATTTTCTCAATACTGGTATTTGATGATGATGAATATATCTGAAAAAATAAATTGATCATTGAATTTATGAGGAATACATTGGATATGGAGGGAAAATTTGGGCTTAAAATTATATAGATTCTCAATTCATCAAATGATCTGGTGATAAAGATCAGTAAGTTATCATTAAATGGAATTTATTGTATTCTTACCCATCTATTAAATTTTATTGGCATAAGGAATTTATATTACATATATCATGGTGTGATAAATCATTACGCCCAATTTTAATAATTTCTTTCATTAGAAGGATTTAGTTTATTATCCTTTATTTTAATACTTTGCTATTACTTCTAGACATGTTTGTTTCTAATGTTGTTGATTAATTGTAATTTTTTTAGTTACAAAACTTGACATATTGATTATTTATTATTGATTCATGATCACTCCTCCTACACATATCTCTTACTGAGAATTTTATATCACCTTTTATTCTCATTTCCCAGGGATTTGTAGATGGATACTATAAATACTATTAAATATCAAAGAATGTTTTCATGAAAATTATATTTTATTTTTAATATAATTTAGGAATCAAATATGTTTCTTGTTCTTCAAGACTACTAAACTAATCATTCCTTCGATATTAAATCCCTTGAATCATTAAAATGTAATAAATTATAAATTAACTCTTAGTTAATATAGTTTGGGTTTCTACCAATTCAATTAATAGAATAAATTAAAAAGTGAAGTAGTTATGCGGAATCAAAATCTAACATTTATCTTGATGATAACGAGGACACATATGATGAAGCCTACTACAATCCCAAGGAGGAATTCCTATAAATGGTGTATATTCTCAAATAGAATCCCCAACAGAGCTTCATGTATCATAAAATCCTCTGAAAAATTAACAATGGTCTCAAGGATATCAATAATAGAAACAAATATGAAAGAATAAGAAGCACCTATATCAAAAAAGGGAAGATATTATAGTAGATGGTACTTGGTTCATTATTCTAACTATAGATGGTCTGATGTTGTAGTCCTCAGGAATATGCTATATTGAATATATATTTCCCGAGTTGTAGGCATAAGAAACAACCAAACTACCCAAATTAGTCACACTCCATTAATTAGTTGCCACTAGTGTCTAGATTTATTAACCATGAATACTTCCTTGGCCTGAATGATCGGTAGAAATCCAGCTCCTTTCCCAATGTAAAGATGTAAATCCAACAGATGAAGCTAGAGTCAGAGTTGACCCCCACTCATAGATAACAAAAAGAATGGTTCTATAAAGACACTATATGTGGCCCATCCTACATGATGATCGACACTCTGATAGGTCTCTATCAAACTGGCTCCTAACAAGTTATTACCTTCCACATGAATGAATGAATAATGAATTATCATCATTGACACTCTATCTAGTATTACCCACAAAAGATTTTTCGAAATGAAGTTTTCATCCATTGGTCACTAAACCACGCGACCAATAAGCTGAGTCACCATTCTATTCTCCCTCATCTACACTTATGTTACTCTCAGTAATAAGTTCCATATTTATTATCTATTTTATTTTAGTTGAACAAAACATATTCACATATGATCAAGTGAGATTATTGAGACCTTCTTCAAAGGGTCTCATCCTAAAATGATCAATTCAATATATATAGGTGAAAATCAGTTCAGATATATAAATAAATATGAATACTCAATATTGGTCATCACACCTTGTTTAGGATGCATAAAATCACTATCTCATTCAGCTCTCAATGTCTCAGGGAAGAAGTATTCATAAAAACTATATTTGAAGTCACTACAAAACTTATTTTTAATCCTATCATCCTTTTTCAAAACATACCATCATCTATTAGAGGCTCCCCAAAGACTATATATTACAATATTGACTCACAAATCTAGAATAGTCTCCAAATTTTCGATTATCCACAAGGTAGTCTCAAGACACAACTTAGTAGCCTATTAGACACCATCCTAAGAATGTTGATGGAACTGCTGCTAGAACGCTCATGTTAGCTCTATAATATACAATGAAGGAAATATATAACCCTGAAAATCTACAAAAAAGATAGGAAACTCTCTTAGAACTCGGCAATAATACCCATATCAAGAACAATGGGTGATGCCACAAGTGGCACTTATGGAGGATCTTCTGGAGTCTTAGGGCACACCACCTATTTATTATGGTCATTTCAACCCTCTTAGTGTGTGACTAGTGGCCTTCAGAGTGTAATGTATCTAAATCATACAAACACACACCATATAAAAGAGTCAATAATGAAAATATCACATTTAAAAAAATAGGATAGGTACAAGAGTTCCAATGGGAAAGAAAAATCCCTCTTTCAACTCATAAATATTTTATTGGATAATATAAACTATCGTGAAGAAAACCAAATACCCAACTTAAATCCAACTAATGATGTTGGTTTTAGGAAAATCCCTCAGTTTCACAACACTGGTCCTTTTTTATAGACTCTTATCTTTAATTTATACAAGAAACACCCTTTTTAATTGTAATTTGAATCTCCCATAAATAGAAACCATTTCATCTCCATATTTTAAATATTTTGAGTCAATTATGATTTATATAAAAATTATCTTAAATGGTTAAATTAAATATATCACTATATGAAATTTATAACGGCAGATACACCTTTTAAATTGAAATATGGCATCTATTTAATCCCAATCATAGCAGGTTCTATCCCATGCGACCAATGGCCCATGGATCTGCTTTCCATAACTAACTAATTAATGTTTATTGTGTAACCTATATTGGAAATAACTATTATGTTAAGGTAGAAACATTATGTTCCAATTATGTTTCTCAATATCTTTCATGAAACATTAGTCGAAATCGGTTATATAACACCAGACACACATAATAAATGTTGTAAAGTAAAGTAATAAATCATATATGGATTGAAATTATGCATGAAATATCATTATTATAAGGTTCCTAAAATGATTCCTGGTCAATTCTTTCATTAAATATCGGGAAAAGGATAGCATGAAGCTCTTCAATCATAGAAAAAATAACATAAAATATCATGTTCATCCCTTAGTGAAGGAATAAAAATATCTATAATTAGAAAAATACCAAACAAATTTTTTCATTCCATGAAAAACAATAATTGACCCAAATGCATGGTTTATAATCCCAAACACAACTTATAACAAACTACCATCATGTTTCTAATTTTTGATCTATTTTTTCAAAATAGTAAATGAAGGAAAGAATCATATTTGATACCATGTTGTAATATCTTGATCCAAGATCCACTAAATGGTTTCATGAGTCATTGGATCATATAAACTAAAGCATGCCTCCGTATACACTGGAGGATACCAACTTGTAGTGAGGGTGTAAGTTTGTATAGTGTGGAGACAATATCATCATGAAAAAGTGTCACATCAGTGTAATAGATAAATGAAAAGTCAAAAGAAAATTGAAAATAAGTAATAATAGAAATTAAACATCCAAATAGTTGGAATAAAAAACAACGACAAGGATAATATCATATGAAAGATGAGTTTTTCATATCATTATACCAAATAGAAGGAAATACATTGGAATACTCATCCCTTATAATACATGTATAAAAAAATCTATCTTCACATGACATCATGAGAAATATCTTAGTCTTGTGCTCCCCTACTCCTAAGCGGTGTGGAATCACACATCATAGTGCATGAACATTCCCAAGTCCCTAACCGCATCCAGGAAGTCTACTCGGGTCTTCAATAACTTCTTGAACATGGTGCGAGATAACACTCGGATGGCCCCCATAAATTGTGTATATAAAAATTCCAATCCATGTATATAAGATAAATCAATTTTCAATATACAACATGAATAAAATGATATGTGTAAATTTTATTCTATCCATCCTGCCAAGGCTCACTATAAATAATAACTCATAAAAAAGGGAAATCAATAAGTCATTGGAAAACATGTCATGTGGCCTATGTCGACTAATATAATTTCACTCCTAAAACGGCCACATACAAGGTAAAAAATGGCCATGAAATCCTCATCGAGTCCATGGATCATCTCCATTAAAAACTCAATAAATACCTAGGTGGAGCCCACAGATCATATCTAAAGAAGTTCGTGAATTATGGATTCAAGGAGTCTAAATTTCCATAGAATCCAATGTAATTCAGATTTGAATAGTAGAAATTTTTATGGCATCCATATTTGTCTAGATACATGGATTTCAACTATCTATGGAATTCGAGTCTGATGGATCTAATGAGTATAAATTTCATGGTATTCAAATAATTAATAATCTCTTAATCATACAAAATCCAAGATTTCACCTGAATCATTCACCATTATCCATTTAATTCATTTATCCATTTTAATAATAGGTAATCACATATAAATGGATGCATAAAATTTTCTTGATATGTCATTCAATTGATTAAGGGTCCCACAATGTTGGGGATCTCATACACACCCACTAGGGTGGTATATGATGGGGTAGATACATAAACACACATCACAGGTGGTCCATGTTGCACTCAAAAACCACCAACCAAATATGGTTCTAAGTGGGAAATCGATCAAGGTTACACTAATTTAATCAAAGAATTTTGACAATTTATGAGAAATTGAAAAATTTCAGTGTAGTAAACAGAAACAACATGTTATAAAACAACTAGACATTAATGTAAATATTATATAACACATGCCATAAGGCCATGGTAGAACACTCATCCAATATATTCCACTTAATCAACCTAGATTAGTGAAAAATTAAGAATGGATGAATAATAAAGAAATATGAAATATTACCTTACACCAAAATAGTGTCGTCAATATGATGTAGAATAAAGAAACTTCACTATGGAATAATAAACATACTGAGAGGAATCCAATGAGATAAAATAATTTTAATGAGTGTATGGATGAAAAAATAGGACTAAAGCCTACCTTGATGTTTTATGGACCTCACCAATGAAAGAAGAAATTCTAGCTACTAGAGAGAAACTAATAAAGAGAGGATCGTTTAATATTTTTTCATTTAGTGGTTAAAAGATCATTTCCCATTTAAATTATGAGTCACACTATTTGGCTGCATGTTTGGACAAACCATGAGGCAACCATATGACCTTCCCAATCAATGGAGGTACCTTACATGGTTCATGTGCACAATTTTTAAAATTGTGCACAAACATCAATTTTTTTAATTATTAGAAACAACATGTCCCCACATGGGAGTGTAACCTAGGTTTAAATGTTTCACCAAACTATGCCACCCATGATAATGTGATGGAACACCCCACATAGTTTAGTAAAACTATTTGGCCTAGGTGGCACAATTTCTACTCACTATGTGTCCCATATTCCTTTTCAAAAAACCATGGCTCCACGATCCATAGATAAACTGAACACCTCTAAAACTCATGTGACCTCTTTTGGAATTCACATTAAATAAAAATAATAATTTTAAAGAAATTCAAAATATCTGTACCTTAATGAGAAACCAATGATCTTATAAAAGGCCTAATTAAAGCCTCATGAAAACTAAAATAGAGGTCCCTCATAAATGAACTATTAAAAAATGTTTCTATAATGTTTTTAATAATTTATTATTAATGATTTAACTACCTCAAAGACCGAATACCTACCAACCATACATGATTTATATGGTAAGAGGCACTATAACATGGTTCATGGAACCAAGAAACATATTTATAATCTATCTTCCATGGGGGATGCTATGGTAAACAATCCATCACACGAAAACCCCAAAATACCGTGAGATCCTCAACGGAATGGGATTCCCCTCTTTGGAATTTCCACTTACGATACTACATGGTACATCTTGAAATGAATAGAAAAAATTCCCAAATAAAACTTTTTTCCACATTTATATCTAATATGCCTGTATGTATCTTCCAGAAATTCCACAAAAGATTAAGAGGAGGGAAAATAATACATTAATTAAAAAATTTTTTAAATATTTATAATTATGGACCTATAAATACTTATTACCTTCAAGAAGTGACTCAAATTTTCCTTCTCAAACAATGGAGACTAATGATATAGAACATAATCCTTTCCCTCCTATGTATCCTTCTAGATACAATTAATATTTTACCAAATTTGGACAAGTGGTATCATATCCCCTCAATTTAATTTCTATCTTCACTCTATAATATTCAATGAATGATCCTCATAACAATCATATCAATCCATGCTCAACATCCATAAAATCTATAATATGAACAGTCTTAGGTAGGTACCTATGAATATATGAAACATATAAAACATCTTGAATACCTCAGTATCAATAATAATAGTCTATAGGATTCCAAACTTATCTTATTCTCTTAGTGATCTCGATGGATCTTCAAAAACTATGTCTATGATTTCTCTATATCCTTATATATCTATGCCCTTACTGATGAGTCACTCTCTAGAAAAACCCATTCACCTATAAAAACTCCTAGGGTCCACTCTTCTATGAGAAACATAGACTCCACCAATAATGAGTTGTGATTGAGCTATTATGATTCTGCTAAACTCTCTCAGAGGTCTCCTAAACTTTGATGGGTCCAACAACCATTTCCCAACTCAACGCATACCAAAAGAGAGGTTAATGACCTAGTGTCCCCTAAAGAGACTCATAATATTCCATCTGAATCAATCAATATTAATTTTTGTTATTCCAAAAATAAAACTACTCTATGAGATCATTCCATAATCCATCGAAGTCTATGACGTTATCCAAAATCATATCCTCCAATATTCATATTGTTCACTCAGAAATTCTATCTATATAAGGATACTCCACCATGATAAATCGCATATATGTCTCTAGGGATTTATGAAATTCATAAAAACCTCAGGGTGATATGTGCATCTCGGAATGATACAATTCACAAGGGAACTCCATACAAGTGAAGAATATCTCAGAAAAAGAGTATTCCTATATCCTCCAAATATTGAGTCTCCGTGATTAGTAAGAAGTGATATATCTTTGTTAACTGATAAAAAATATTCTAGAATTTTTTGTGACTTCTTAGAGTCTTAGGTAACCCCATAAAAACTATATCATTACACCATACCATTTTTAATGTTGTAATAGTGGTTAAATATCAAAATACTAGGTCTCGGGTTCTCATTATCTATCCAATAATGGGTATGAAATCAAGAGATGAAACTTTCAATATCCCTCTTCTTCCCAAACCACCAGAACTAGAATATAAAGTCATCAAACATTGTGGTCCAACTAGGATTTACGGTAAATCTAGTGGTATGGTAATATCACATCATATCCTACCTAATAGAAACATGGACTACTACTCACCCACATACCATGATCATGCCATCATCATCCATTAACCAAATGGGCATCAAATCACCACCATCTAATTCTTCACTAATAACAACACACTATATATAGAAATATTAACTGCTATTTTCCCAATAAACATGTGAAGATGTTATAAAAAATATATTACAAGTCATAGATCTCTAATCCACAAAATTATCCATCCTTTATTTATCTACGAGGCTCATCAAGTTTCACTTATCCATCGATGACCATTTTCTAATATTTTTCTCATCCTCCATCTTCTAGCTTTAAGACTTCAAAATGTCATTACTGTTTCTATGTGAATAAGTCATTTCAATGTCAAAAATCTACAAATACTCAACTTGGAACCACTATCTATGGTTTATGTCACTCGATGGGATGGTATAGAGAAGGATATTCAAGTGTGTGTACACAAAACATTTCTCTCTAAAGATATAAAATCACCAGTAATTCAATGTGTGAACCATAGATTCAATATCCATGTCATTTTTAGGTTATTTCCACTTATATTCCATAAGTGACAAGACCCATATGATATTTCTTAATATGTATACATTATTATTTCCCCTATACAAACACTTGATGCATAAATATACACTATATAACCAATCCCATGATCGAGGAGTGTATGTACTAGAGCTTTCATCAGCATTCTATTTATATCAATGAATTACTCTTCACAATGGTCAGAAATATAGAACATCAATGCACTATTTTACAGTTCTATCATAGGTTCTGAAAGATTTGTGATGTATTATATAATCCTCCAGTAATATCCTCATAATTCCTAGATAATATATATATCGAACACATCTTGGGGATGTGTTAGGACATGATTGGCACAACTTTATCTGGGCCTATGGATATACTTGTCTCAGACATGTTGTGTCCTACGATCATCACCTCTCAATTAATGAATCCAAAATTTGATAGCTTATTATAATGTTGGGGTTCTTGAAACAATCATATTAATTCTCTAGGTTTCTACCTTGTATCTTTAATGTTGATGAGTAGATGAGGACATCATCAATGAAAACCACAATGAATGATAGTATGTATGGTTGGAACATTTTTTTCATGAAATCCATGAACAATCCTGGTGAATTCATTAATCTAAATAAAATCTATATATACTTATAAAACCCATGTAGAATATCAAATATCATCTTAAAAATTTCCTCCTCTAACATAAAATTCATTATACCATCATTAATGTTCAATATTGGAGTACACTAGGATCCTTTTTGTGGATAAAAAATATCATCAATCATGGGAAAATGATATCGTTTCTTCACCATCACATGGTTCCACTTATAGTAGTCAATATATATCCAAATACTACCATCCTCCTTATTGAATAAATCAGGTCCACGAAACAATGAATTACTTTTCATGATAAATCCATTAAATTTCATGTTTTATAGACATACCTTTAGATCCGGTAGCTCTATAAGTTCTATATGATATGGGGGTATCAAATTATTTTCAAACATGTAAAAATATATAACTCCAATTCAACTATTTTATAGAGAAGAAATCATTATAGTTCGTCTATAAATACATCTAGTTATTTATCCTGGAGAGGCAAAAGAGATTCATGGGCTGCTAATAATCTATCCTAAAGAGACATGCCCATCAACTATACTTTGATTGTCCTATACTATCTCTTCTCTGATCTGACTCTAGATTCCACATCATCCCACTCTCTGATCATCATGTACTTCTATCACTTTTGGAAATTGAATGACATGATCCTTTAGTAATAATTTATGTGTGAATGGAAAATATCAATCTTGTTGATTTTTAGAACCACATAAAATTTAATTTTCTTCAGTATCATAATCTCTCATGGATTCCCAATATCAAGAAAAACAATATTGAATTATGTGAATTGTTGGAGATAGTCCACTTTCTTGCCTAATGTTATATCAATGGATACTAACTCGAGGATAACATTACCTATAAGAAAATCCTAAAAAACAACATGTTCTTTTATAAATGAATCGAATGAACCAGGATCGTACAATGTAGAAGATATAGTGGATGTGATGAAGATAGTACCTTGAACTGTTGATGGATGATCTCCACTAACTTCTAGTGTATGATACTAAATGTAGATATGATCTGCCTCAACCATGTGACCTTGAATCAAAGGTACATGACTAGTATGTGTCTACTACATAGAACCTCAACCCATCATATGGTTCCCAAGTAATGGATATCTCCATCTTATAACAGAAATTGTGTCCTAAACCTACTTAAGACACCATTTCATTCAATAATACTAGCCTCAACTCTGGGGTACTGGGCATTCTTGATTATAGCATCCAAAATTCCCATAAGTGATAAATTGTGGACCTCCTATTGTTGGAGCCAAATATATAGAACTCTACTACACTCGGATTCCACTAGTCTGTAATGTATCCCCATATTTTCTCAATATTTCATAAATAGATGAACTCATTCTAGTACTAGGCGGTCTATCCATCTTATTAATGAAGGGTAGGAAATTATTAGTTGTTCATCATTCTTCCGGAATCCACTCAATAGTTAGGGCCTTCTTTAAAAATTACATGTATGATGCTAACTAAAGACTGCAAAAAATATTTCTATGGTTGGGTAGATGTTTAATTCAAACAATATTGGTTTTATAGGCCTAATTACTTTCTAGATGTGATAAAAATTATAAGATATCAATAAAACAGGAAGAGTATACTTATACTATCACGGTGCCCTATCTCACCCCTATGATCACCTATGTTATGTCAATATTTAGAATTTCTAGGAATAATTCACTAAAAAAACTATTCCTTGATAGATTTCCATCAGAATCCCTCTCATTAAATGATTTTAACCATAACGCACACCAAAACTTCATGGGTCACCATAATATGAATGATAATAGCATCATATTCATAGCTGACAGTTTCATGATGAGGTCAAAGAATCTATCTATGGTGTCTATCCAATCCTGAGTATCCTATGGTATACTGGTTCATTAACGTTATAGTGGAAACTGATTCTGGATATCATTGGTGTAATCCATCATGGATTTTGGTTCCAACTTTTAAGGTACTATAGCCTCTTCTATTGGGGAATGCATGTGAAAAAACTCCAGAGCATCCTAGTTTTCTATTGGCCCCACCAATAATCCATGTGGCGGAATCTTTAATAATAGAAGGAAAATAGAGAACATAAAAAATTACTAACACGTATATGAGAGCACACAGGGTTCTCCTATGATTCAACCTTCTACATGATGTATTATTGTCATACAAATTCCCTAGTTTCCGTCCTCGCACATTCGTTAGAGTCATCAAATATACACAATCACAACATCTTTCCCAGTATGAATAATTAATTCAAAAAAAATATCACAAAAATATGGATACATGGATATATGACATAATAGAAACTATTTTGAACAAATTTCATGATCAAGGAATTTATTAGAAAAAATATTATAAACTCCAACAACAAGTATACATATGGAAGGTGAACCTACATGCCTAATCATGATGTATTAAAATATTCAAAATCTCATAAAACACAAATCACCATAAATTTAATTAGCCAAAGTGAATTCAGTTAATGGTAATAGTATAATATGACATTATAGTTTTTTTGGCTAACTCGGAGGTCCGCTATATAGTGCCAGTAGAGAACTCGCATAGTTCCCCTACAATCCTTTATATCATGTCACAAATTATGTGAGAGAAATCTATTTTTGAAAATCCTAAAACTTTTACACCTTTTTTAACACCCCAAATAGAACCATTGTGTTTATGATGGAGTTCAATATAACATCATTTGATCCCTCGTATATAAAAGGATTCTTATTAACAGTGACGATCTAATTCTGTCAATTGGGAGACAATAACCTTTGTCTCATATCTTATAATTGATAATAACAACAATGAAACTAAGAAATCATCATAGTAAAAAGGTATAAGTAAATAAATTCAATACAATTAAATAAATAAAATATATCCTGATATTCTATAACAACCCAGAAAAATAAAATATGATAAATATACCATAGTCTGCCTTGGAACACTAGTAGCTAAATCCTCATCAATATAGCTATCCACCAAGGGACCTTGGTATTCACTAGATACCACATGGAATCTACAAGAACATTTATATTCATGAGTATTGTGTGGGTTCAAGACTCAATATGACACTACCAGTTTATCCTCACCCTAATATGATAAATAATAATAAGTGAATTCCATAATAATAATAAACTTGTAATCTGAATAAAAATATAATCCCAAACCAAGTTGTGATGCAGTAACCAAGACTCAAAAAAACCCATCCAAAAATTCGGTGGCATTATACTATAAGATAATGGAATATGTCAGTATTAACCAAACCAAAACTTGTATGGTTTCATCATTTTTTTGTGTATATAAAACCTGGTGTTATGTAACCCTCAAGGGAACCATGTCACCTGACATCCTCTAGATTAATAATATCAAGTACTAACATCGATCGGGCTACCATGTAGTGAGAAGATCTTTTGTAAATAAGAATAACTTGAGGGACCAACAACAAAACACCAAGAATAAATTTACCACCACACTATATATAGGTTCCTCATTTACAATAGTGAAACCCACCTCCATCAAACCAAATATAATTTTTTGTTTAGCCACTTTAAGGTAATGTGGGAAACCAATGTTCGTACACAAGGACAACTATGTGCTGAAAAATATCACATAATTATAAAACACAAGACTAATATTATTTGAGTCACACGCTCTATATACTTCCTAGTGTTGTGTACTAACCTGAGTTTTTTAATCCTCTCTGATAAATTCTTCAAGTTGATAAACCATTCTGTTCATTATCTAGATGAATTCCTCCAATGTGATTCTTCTACGACTGAAGCCTCGGGCGATGATTCGGTCTTTCTTGTATATTAATGCTTCTTTCTAATTTTTTGACTCAATATACAATGTTTTTTAATAAATATTTAAAATATCATCATTTGAGGGATTTGGCCGAAGGAATATTTTATGCATCACTTCCTTGTAGTGGAATATGAGCCTCAGGCACTCCACACAGTATACTTCCATCACTCTTGGTTCTATTATTGGATCCCCACATTCCCCATCTTGAAGGCCCTTGCTTTCATTACTTCAAAATTTCATGGCCGGCCTGGTTTCAATCATTTTAGGCAAGTGAGAGTCATCTTTTCTCCCATTGGGTTTTTCCCCTGGACCACAATGCCTTTCTCCGAGCCACGCTTTCCTTTTTTCCCCTTCTTCCTTGTTTGGATGTGGGGTCCTTTACCTTGGAACCAGTCCAGACTTCCCACTATGAGTTTTCTAAAACTCTCACCACCAGAATAATCATCCCCTTATGTCAATGATTGTTGTTGAGATACTAAAACATCAGAAGCGGTTTTCAACTCAACCCATGGGTCTTCTTTGAGTGGCCTCACCCACCACGGAGAATCCAACTTTCCTACTTTAGCCTCCAATTCATTCTTCTTCTTCCCCTTTCCCTGAGTATTTTTAAATGTGGACATAGGAATGTGAGTTTTTGGGTCAAATAGACCCATGAAACTAACACCATACTGACTTCCTTGACCATGGAATGAGTCTGTAGCTACATGAAAAAATGACTTCCCTAGCAATGATGTCAGTCAGGATGGCCCGAAGGTCTTCATTGTTTATTATTTTTGATAATATACCTTTTAAGGGGTGTTGTGGAACCCTTATAAGGCCCGAAGTCTTAGACACAATTCCATGACCCGTAGGTCTTTGAGGGATCCACTCAGACAAGACAACATAGAACTACACCTCCCCAGCATATGTCATGAAATTAGCACTCCACCTTCACAGGACTGGTCGGCTAGTTGTCCAATGAAAAGATCCACATGCCTGTTATTAATGGAAAATCCATGCCCTCTAATTCTTCCAATTCTGGTTATATCTTCTCTAGTGAATTCACTTTCCTTGAATCCTCATCAGAAGCCTTGTCCCTTGTAGTCTGACTGTTACTTCTTCATTCATGTGGCCCAAAGGCCTGGGGGTGGCCCTAAGGCCTTAAGGTGGCCCGAAGGTCTTGAGAAACAACTGTCCTGATGATCTTGGGTGGCCCGAAAGCCTTGCAGGACCTGAGGACCAAACCGATGGCCCAAAGGACCAAATGGATGAATAGTACCAACTTCTATAGTACCAAACAGTGACTACTACAGAACCTGCTACAATATCTGAAATTCGCATCCACCAGGATTTGATATCGAGTCTCTTGGGTGCACATGCCATGTCCTAACAAATGGTTCATCCTCCGTTCTGAATTCACCCTCAGGGACATCACTACATGGTATCAGACCTATGGGCTGCTCATATCCACGACCCATGAATTGAGATTGTTTGTTAGTGTCCTCCCATTCCTGACCTTGAGGACCCCCAGAGCCATGGACCTCACTGACTATCTTCGCCACACCATTATCGATATATCTATCTATGACCGGATGCTCCACCATATCCATATGCAAAGAGACCTATTTATCCATTCATTCCACCTGCATTTACTCCACTCCATTCACCTGTAAGGGGATAATCCCCAAATCCTTCCATAAATGGGAAAGGACATCCATGGCCCGCAGGAAGGGCGAGCTGGCCTCCACATCCTTAACTACTCATGGAACCACCGAAGAAGGCCACTATATATTCTAGCCCTCCTGAGAACTGCCTTACTGTTCAATCATCTACCCCTCACCTAGACAGGTATGAACCCTGCTTGGTTCCCATTCATCTGGGACAACCCCGTGCGCCTCTCCAGACCAATCCAAACATGCACTATCTGACTGCAGGATCACATTGGGGGTGACCTACACCAGAGTACCTTCTGGTTGGGGGTTCAACAATTTCATATTTCTTTGATCGAGACGACATCCAAGGACCGAATGTCTTAGAAATTGACAGCCTGAGAAATATGCTAGCCATGATTCGAAAACCACCCGTTGATTCCATCTAAATTATTCGCCAACTGAAATCCAAATCCACTGTGTAGGAGGCATAGAATCATCGGCCTCAACACAAATGTGAGGTTTGATAGGTTGAAAAACCCCATCAGTCCTACTATCCGAACATAGAAATCAACCAACCATGTTCCCTTACATGCTTATTATCGACGGAATCTGAAAAGGAAGTGACAAATCAGAGAAACATTCCCACACTGCCGTCATCGGTTCAACCCAATTTAGGTTAAATTTGATGGACCATTGATGGAGGTAAAAGATGCATCCATTGAGAGTTTTCAGAGCACTGGAACAAATAGTAGTATGATCACCCTCAAAGGAAAAATGAACCATCATATGTCTCCAGTTGAGAAACCCAACCACCGTGAAATCTTGAAGCCCCAATGATTCAAACAAAAATCTTTCAAAGGAATCAACCGAAGGATGGTGACCCCTAAAATGAGAAACCAGTGTCATCCTAAAAAAATCAAAAGCGGTGTGAATTCATTCATAGAAAGCGCCAGCTGGGGTGAGCCCTTTTGTAGGTCGGGAACCTTAGGGGACAAAAGAATCACCAGGAATGGGGGAAAGAGAATAGGTTTCGTGAAGGGGAGAATGCTCCAGACATTTCCCCCACCCTCATCTAGGGAGGGAGGGGTCGGCTCATCCGGTATCGGTGCTAGGGATTCACTATCATCCTCACTTCAGAGCGGCCTGCTTCATATTGTGGAACCATGAAACCCACCTCTAATTGTCAAATATTCATTGAATGTCCATCTGTACCTTGTACCACTAACATCCAACATGACATTGAAACATATATATACCGTGAGCATATAAAAATCATAACATATCACCATGAGTGTATTAAGTGTATAAATAAAATCATGCGATTAAAATAAAATATGATAAAAGAAATAAAAGTATCACATAGTCATTAAATATCACAATTGGTCTCATGGGATATACCCATACCCACATGATACCACAATCATGCATGGTTTTGATATTCCAAAAAGTCATCATGGAAACAAATGCAAACGCATGCACAAGAAGGAAATGAAGATTTAACCACACGATGTTAATGTCGATGTATAGGAATTATGATATTTTCATTATAGGAACTGTGGTCTCACACTAGCTATAGTATGATCATACTCCAAGATTTCATTGAACTTGTCCAATCAAACATGTCAAGGGTTCCAAAGTAAGTAGTGGATGAAACAATATGAATGGGAAAAACCAAATTCCACTTTGTCGATAGCCACTAAACGGGATCCGAAAGGATTGTACAAGAAAGATGTAAGATGGGAATTCATAAATATGGGTCTCTCCATAGTGTATGGTTGAGGTTATATCATGGAGAGTGTGTCAAAATAGAAAAAAGAAAATTTGGAGTAACATCATGGTTAATGTGGTATTGAAAGGAGTCATCCACACTATAGTTCCCCATGCTTTCATAGTGTGGGTGTGGTATACAATGGTTTTTGACCAAATCCATACACCATGAACCATGAGGGGAACCTTTTAGAACCCCTTTTCACCATGGTGGTACACCCTATAATATGGTGTCTATTCCAGTACACTCTCTACACAGTAACCTCTATCATGCATTGTGGAAACTCCAATTATTCCAAATATCTCCAATCCTCCATTATTGGATAAACGTTGTGGATCTATTTTGATATCTATAAACCTATGGAATGTTGGTTTGGATTCATGATGTTGTTTTCTGTGTACCTTTCTATGGAACATGTGACATGTTTGATTGAATAGGTTCATTGAGATCATAGACTATGATCACATTATGTTTTTAGTTCTTATAATTCCCTAATCCCACACTTACAGATTCATTGTTAAAACATGATTTGTTTTTATAAAGAGAAAGTAAATAATTACTGGATACATTAATAAATGTGGACCTTAACTAGTCTAGATTATGGAGGATTAGACAAACCCCACAACTTAACCAAACTGTATATAAAAAAATAAAATTAAATAAAGGACTTCACATATGCTCACTCTTTATGAGAAATGAACAGCTTTGGAAAACTCTTCTGAACCTGTAGAAAAATAATTAAAAAAGGGTGTGAGCATTTAAAATGCCCAGTAAGGGGCTTTAAAATATTGATAATACTTATGAAAATTAAATTATAAATATTATTTTTAAAATATTATTTTAAATTAAAGACTTTTAAAAAATACACTATCATTTTAGAATATATATATGTTCAAAAAAAATTTAGTCATATTCATTTGATTTTTTGAAAACACTAATCAAGATTCTAAAAACAAATAAAACGAGCTGAGGCCACTTGAAATGTTGAAGGATGTCCTAGACCTACCAACTTGGCGAAGGATGTGTTCAATCTAAAATTCCCTTCTATATATACAACATTCATGTGCTGGATTTTCTAAATACATTTTTAGATTGATTTACTTCATATAAACATTTTCCATTGGAGTTTTTTATTTTAAAACAAGAACAAGTAGAAAATGTACATATACATATATTTATATATAAATGTATAAATAAAAACTAAAATTGAAGTTCACTTATTAGAATTGGCACAACCAAATCTTCTGATACATAAACTTTTCATTATTACATGAAAGATTAATTGTCATCTATGTAATTAAACATTTAATTCATAAACACAAAAATATCCATTTTGAATTTGGTTCTAATAAATGTAGAATTTGTTCAATGATTTTTTATATATGAGTATATATATGTATATACATATGCATGAATTAGTGTGAGACTTTCCATCAAAAATATTTGATATATAGCCATAATCATGATTTGCGTAGGACATGTATATGACATGATAAGAAAATTATATTATTACTATTATAATTAATAATAAAAAATAGTTATAAACATTAAAATAATAATTTTATGCATATGTTCTAAATAACATGAATACTAGAAATAAATTTTCACGTATAATAAAAAAATTTATTATTTAGTTTATATATATATATATATATATCAATTTATAAAAATATTGCATCCTTAAAATTAACAATTACATGACTTTGAAGTAAAAAATAATAGGGTATGAAAAAATAGTACTAAAATATATACATACTAACCATTATATATATATTTATCATGATATAACATAAAAATTTGGAGAAAACACATGTATAAAACATAGAATATAAAATATTTATCTATAATTGTTTTATATAATATAATCATCTAGAAAATAGGATTGAACATAAAAAAACAAATCATGTTTAAGTAAAAAAAATCCCTTACATGATAATATTTATGATATACTTTGATAAAAATTTATAAAGTCCATTAAAAATAAATAATTAATCCAATTCCATATAAAAATCCTATTTTAAAATGATTTTTTTAAAAAATAAATTTGATTCATACAAGTAGTCTCTATTATTTAGATTTTCGTAGAAATGAATAGAAAATTTGACTATAATTATTTATAAAACAATTAATTTCCCATACATGTTTTTAGTTCTTAATAATAAATAAATTAAATAGAACAAATGTTTATACATAAAGAAGTATAAATCCGTAAATATATATAAATGAAAATAATTTTATCACTTATAGAATTTAATAAAAATCACGAACTAAATGTTATTATAATACACCCTCAGGTAGAAATATTTTTACGGTATTAATATCATTACATGAATAGAAAACACATGCAGGAGTAGTTTTGCTTCTCCAGAATCTTTTAACAAATCCTCACTGTCACTAGACTAGAAAACTATTTTTCCAAATTCATTTTCACATTTAAGTCTTTTATAGCCACAGAATTGGAAGAAGTAAGCTTGTTGTGTGAGCTGAGTATACAATTTTATATCGAAAAATGTTGGCATATCGAATATTTAAAAATTCATCCAAATAAGAAAAAACAAAACAAATTGATAAAAAAAATTCTATATAAGAAGGGGGGCGCAAACTACTTTTCATTAGGTTAACAGTATATAAAAGCTATGAAACAAAGATAGAAGCATTATCAAAAGACCAGTTGACATAGAAGATATGAGATTAATGCAAATGAAATGACATGAAAACTGTTAATGAAAAGGAGGTGAAAAACGAAAATACTCCACGAATGAGAAACAATGTGAGAAGAAGAATTATCATATTGTTATATATCATAATATTAGAAAAAAGACACCTACGCCACAATAGGCGGAATAATATCTAAAACGTTAGATATAGAATGCTTCAGATCCCAAACTATGACCGAAGCATGTTGACACTTCTTAGACCAAAAAACCCACATAGTTGGCTTGATCAGATGCCTTGATAATGTTTGGTTTCCATCATTTTGGATTGAATTATTAACCCAACCCATCTCCCATAAAGAGCGTTGCTTGGATCAATAGTGGCCCGACCTCATCTCCTCCTCGTGGTGCAACACATCACAACATAGGATACCCCCAAACAAATGCTTAGTCCACCTTCACCTAAACCCGTCCCACAACCCTCAATTACCCAATTTTCAATTTATAAATTTAATTAAACCACATTACTATTATTATATCATTTTTACTATTTATTTAATTTCATTAATAATATTTATTTATATAAATAATTTCATAATATGAGTATAAATATTATATATGAATAAAATATAATTTCAACATTTAATTGAAATAATCATCAAAATTCAATGTTTTATATAATAAAAAAAGATATTAATAATGTTATAAATTTAATCTTAATTTATAATTTCAAATCTATTGATTATAATTTCATAAATATTTATTTTTCTTTAGAAAAAAATTGCATAAAAAAGTATTAATTCCAGGAATATTGTACTAAAAATACATTTTTAACTTATAAATATCAAGTATAATAATTTTAGTTGGTTAATTAAAATTCATAATTTTATTTATTATTTTTAAATATATATATAAAATTATTATCACTTCTTTAATTATAAATTAATCCACATTATAATATATATTTTTATAATAAAAAATCTTTGGAATTACAGGGATGTTACATTACCCCCCTTAACAAAATATCTTCCTCAAAATTCATATCATTGGATTAAAAATAATTATGAATTTTCTTGTTCAGAATAAAAAAGATGACTGTTAAACTCCTATAAATTACCATTTAGATGGAAAAATATAATCGCCAATGTTTTCAAGAACATTCATATGATACTAATTATAATTCCCCATGTCCTTGCTTCTAGATTCTGAGCTAATACATAATATTTGTTTTAAAATAAACTAAAATATTACACAAAACATTACACAAACGAGGACGTTTAACCATATAGGTATTGGAGGATTAGAAAAAAATTACAACTTAACCAAACTGTAAAGAATAAACTAATATCAATTAAAGGAACTCATGTATGCTTACTCCGTAAGCAAAACAAAGAGCTTCAAAAAACCTTACTAAACCAAATAAAGGGTGAGCATTTACAAATCCCAGTAAGGGGACTTAAAATATTTGATAAATATTGTTAAAACAATGTTTTGATATTAAATCCCATAATTCATTTATAAATTCCATTTATAAAATATTGTTTGTAATTACATATGCATTTTAAAATACTATATCATTTTCTAAAATAATGATGTTTTAAAATTATTTTAAACATATTTGAGTGATTTTCTAAAAACATTAAGCAATGTTTTAAAAACAAAACACTAATTAGAGGCCACTTGAAATGTTGAAGTACATATAGGGTCTACCCACTAGACAAATGTTGGGTTTACTCCCCAATTGGCTTTCATATCTACAACATCCAAGTCCCGGATATTTTGAAAACATTTTATGCTTGATTTACGTATATATAAATGTTTACCATTGGGTTGTTTATTTTGAATCATAAAAATGTATTAGATGTACATGATGTTATATTTATATATAAATTTATAAATAAAAACATTTATGAAAAATCACTTATTAATCTTGGAAAAACTGAATCCCTTGATACAAACAATTTTCATAATTACATGAAAGATTAATTTTCATCTATATACTTAATCATTTCATTCATAAACCAATACATATCGATTTTGAAGGTGGTTTTAATAAACGGAAAATTTATTCACTGCTTATGGATATATATATATTCATATATATATATATATTCATATATTATTCTATGAAGCATCATGAAAGATCATCGATATATATCCATAATAGAGATTTTCATAACACATGTATATGAAATGATAATATAATGATATTAATAACTTTCTAATTAACCCTAGAGAATATTTATAAACATTGAAAATAATACTTTTTTGCATATGTAAAAAATAACATCATTCTTGAAAATAATATTTCAGGTAAAATCATGTACATTAGTATTAGTATAATATATATATATATTCCATCCATAAAACTAATTATTACATCACATTGAAGTAAACAATAATAGATTATGAAAAATTAGTTCTACGATATATACATGTCTAGCATTATATATATATATATATCATAATTAAAAATTATAATATAGAGAACACTAGAAATTGTCTTTTTTTATTATTATATCATAAGAGTCCCTCCACCCAAATAGAAGTAATGTAAATGGGGTTTGAAATGATGTAACCCGAGAGCATCCCCCTGCACAAAATTATTACACTCCTGAGTTAAGGAGCCCAAACTAGATAAATCATCAACGGTTCTTCCGGACTACTTACATGTGAAAGAGAATCAGCCACGAAATTTTCTTCCCTTTCCACATGCCGCATCAAGAAACCACTCTTGAGTTCCCCCGAGCAGCTGCGAACACATACGCTATGTACCAAAGAGGATAAATTTGTCTGTTAATAGCTCGGACAGTAGTTTCATAATCAGATTCAACCTCTGAACACATCAAATCCAGGTCCTTGCAAAGCCTAATACCTATTTGGATCGCCTTTAACTCTGCACCCAGTGAACTCCCCATCCCGTATAATCTACTGAAGGCGAACAACACTGATCCATACTCATCCCACAACAGACCTCCCCCACACATCTGACCATTCATAAAAGATCCATCCACATTTAGTTTATACCCGCTTAACAGTAGACTCCATTTTAAAATACTTATGTATAATATATTTATGTAATAAATTAACCTGTAATAATGAACATCAATGTAATAAAACAAATCATGTTTTAGTAAATAAACAATCTCTCATATGATAATATTTCGAAAATACAGTTACAATAAGGAATAATCTCCATTAAAAATAAATAATTAAACAAACTCTATATCAAACTCAATTAAAATATTATTTTTTCAAAAAAAATTAATATTTTTTCATACATGTATTTTCCTTTACTTTTATTTTAGTAAAAAACTATAGAAATTTTTTATTATAAGTATTTCTAAAAAAAATAATTTCCCTTACATGTTTTTTTGTTCTGAAAAATATATAAATAGATAGAAAAAATATTTATAAATACAGAAGTATAAATAAGTACACACACACACCCACACACACACACATACACACATATATATATATATATATATAATGAAAATAATTAAATAACATATATAATTTAATAAAAATCAAGAATTGAAATTAATTTTATAACACCCTTAAAAATAAATATTTGTGTGGTATTAATCCCCTTAATTCAATAGAAGATACATGCATGAGTAGTTGTGCTGCTACATCATCTTGGGATAATCCCTCATACTCACAAGAATAGAAAACTATTTTTGAAAATTTATTTTCACATTTATGTCATTTATGTCCATCGGCTCATTAGAAGTATGCTTTTCATGAATGTTAAGTATAAAATTTTAGATAGAATTTTTTTTGTGATGTACTGGATTAAAAAAATGTATGGGGCATTTATGAATATTTTCCTAAACCATAATGTGACATAGGGAATGTACCTGCACAACTTGTTGCAGGTCCCAGAAATCTATTATAATTAATTAAATAATTTCTCAGGATTTTTGTTAAATTTTTACGTCACACCCTAGGATTATATTTGGGATTAAAAAAATTTCAACGTGTTAAAGGGAATAAAAATAATTAAAAGAGGGTCAAAAATATAAAAAAAAAATTGTTAGAGAAAATTACAAATAATCAAATTTGGGTAAACACATTTTTATTAGTTATTTTCATTTCTCTATCCATTATTAGTTTTACTTTATTATTTTATTCATTTTTCCTTTTTTATTTTATTTCAGTTCCTTTTTATTCTTTATTTTATTTTTTCTATTTTCTCTTCCTCTCCTCCCTCACATTTGTGGGTTGTTCCTCCAAACTAGGTGGTATGTACCACCCTCCCCTCTCCTTTAGAAGCCCTTATATCCACATTTCTCCTCCAATTTCGATGTATTCTTGGGTATAGTGAAGCCCTTAGTAAGGGTAACCTCAGGCACCAATAATCATATGATCCCTTCTCTATCGGCCATTTGATCTTTTTTGGAAGGTTTTTACCAAAAATTTGGGATTTTCTAAAATTATATGATTTCATCTTGTTTAGGTCGAATCAAAGATCATTTCTTAGCGTAAGATCCTCTACAAGTACAAGGTAGGGCGTCTACTCTCATTCCCCTTATTTTGTTCCATATTTTAAATCGCACATTGTGATGCTCATTGGTGTCTACCGTCAATGTTAAATTTTAACTATTTTAATTTAATTAAACATCATGGATTGATCATTTCACCTTTTCTTGAGATAAATTATATTGGTAAAAATGTTGAAACATCATGGTCACCCATTTAGGTGTTCCGACATATTTGGTTTATTTTTGTTTTGTACCCAAATAGTTATATTAATTAACTGCATGTGTTGTGTGATCCCTTTTTGATGGGTTTTAATTAAATAAATTATATAGGATAATTGTGAAGAATGAACATTGTGATTTGTTGGTTTTTTGATGCCTAATAAATTTTCTATGTTATAATTATTACTAAATAATTCATTTTCTTCTTTTACCAATAATGTGTTTTGATTGGGACTGCCTCACTTCAATGATTAAGAAGCACATGGTTCTTTATATCTTAGATTGTTTTGTTGAAGTTATAAATACATACTCTATGATAAATTACTCCTAGAAATCTAATCATTTTCAGGGTGGTGGGATAATATGGATTCCTTATTAAGGACCGCACATAGACTCCCCATTCCAGACCAGTTACAAATTACGATAGGGGGTGAAATGTATTATGCTTTTCTAGATGAGAGTTTCCATGGGATTCTAAATACTCATGACTGATACTGGTTCACAAAGGGACATTGAAGGGATGATTCATCGACATAGTGGCTACACCATACCTCTAGTGATACTTGTACCCTTATGTGTATACTGGGATAGAATCATAATAAATCCATGCCTCTAGTGATACTTGGTATTTCATATAATTTCCTCAGATGAGATCATTGGTATTGAATAAATTGAAGGATGTACTATAGTGATATCTTTGGGATACGCTCAGACTCCAACTCTCAACTTGAACATAATAATAATGATAATGTGTGGAAGGTTATTATTGATTCTTCAAGAGTTCTGTGTGAATTTAGATATATTTTGGTGTTTTGAAATAGAGTTTTTTGACACATAAATTTGAACCCAAGCTAATGCGTATGATTGGGGTGTTTTTTTTTGAATGCTTTTATTTATAGCCTTTATATATATACATGAACATTTCTTATAACAGATAAATTATTCATATTCTTGGATTAGGCTAAATTATGTGGGATGTTATGCATCCCATTGAAAACCCAGACCAAGATATATTTATTTTATTATATTTATTTGATTTCATACTTTTATTATCTATTGGCACACTGCTTTTCATTACCGCATGAAATGGAAAGGTTTAGACACTATAGGTGTCGTCCTACTAGTATTTTATCTAACTACATTCTCAATAAACATTTGATACTGAAGTAGACATTACAATCATAAGTAAGGATAACTAGAAGCATGCTTCTTTTGGTTCTTGCGTGCCGCTTACTACTTAGGATGGATCTTGGGGGTAGAGAACCGAGATTTTTCTCGAGATGAAATTGTATTACTTTTGTCAATTTCTTTTAATCATTGATTGGCTTAATCTATTCTTATTCTCCACACTCTTACTTTAGCAAAAACATCATATCATGAAATAATTTTTTATCTGGTTTAGTTATGTTCTTCTGCACTTATTATTTATTCTGTTGGGGTTAATTATCTCCTTCTATTGTAGAGTTATTATTTATAAGCTTACTCTATTTGTTATTAACAAGTTTTCATACATTGTATATTACTTATTACCTAAGAAGGAGTATTATTCCCCATGGACATGTTAAAAATGGCCATCGGTGCTATTTGGTAGCCTTTGGTGTTCAGTATGATTCACTTGATGTTATGTGGCCATCCTAGCATGGAGCACCCTTCAAGGGGATCCTGGGATGGGGATGCTACAATGTTGTATCAAATGAGTTTTTTCCCTTTTATCATACTATTATAGAATGATAAGATGATATGATATAGTTATTTGGAACATACCTAGTGCATGGACATAACTAACCCATGTAAAGGGGAAACCCAAATTCTTGTGTTGGGATTATAGTTATTGATTATTCCAATTATTTTTGGTTTGATTTCACTATTGGGTGACACAGTTGTTTTGTGTTTTTCGTAATATTGGTATTATTGAGACAATGGGTTTTTCCATTTCAAGCCAATGATTCAATGAAAATGCATTTACATGCATCATATTAACCTCCATATGTATATAAAGATAGGTATATTGCCATTACATATCTACTTTCATCATGCATATTTCTATTTTCATGTGAGTGTCACTATGACTAGTTGTAAAAAAATTTAAGTTTCAATTCGATAGGTATAATGTTGTGGTATTTCTTTTATATGTCAACATCACATTACCTAGGAAAGATGTGGTTGGCCTCTTTTTAGTGGTCCTTCTAAATTGTCTCTTCCTTATCTAAACCCGACTCTTAGAGAGAGCTGTGAGTTGTGTATTTCTAATTGGTAGGATATATACCTACCCTATTTATTTCACATTTTCATGTCTTCTTATTCTACTATGAATTCTGTGTAAACATATGTGTTTGTCTATTGTAGACCAATGTTTCCACAACATCTTTGTTTCATGACTCGGGAGAGTGTCGATGAGAGAACTTCAAAGATGGTGGGTCCTAAACCACCATAAGTTCCCATTATAGTGTTTTTATAGTGTCACCTAGGGTACCACCCATATTACCACATCTTTCCTATCTTCCAATGGTCCATGACTCTTAGTTCATGGATAGTCTCCTAAGTTTTATACAATCATTTTAAAATGTTCCTAGACATACCCCATATATGTGAGACCTTACATGACACATTGTATAGAATCACCCTCTCACCTTCCCGGGGGGGTGGCATTCCTCATGATGCATAATCTGGGATAGAAGAAATGAAGTCTATCATTGACCATCTTGAGATGATTCCAGATAGAAAGTCAATCTTGTAGTGTACATGCTTCATGACTCCAGTAAGCATTAGTGGGGATGTTATATCTTAAAAATATCACACAAGAGACATGGTTTTGGAATAATTATAAATAGATTTATATGATCACTTCATTAGATAGACTCATAGAGATGACTGTGCTAGTGAATTCTGACATCTTCAGTAGGTCACTTTGAATGTTATAGAGTATTCTACTTGTTTCACAGAGCTTCAGTGTTTTTTCCGATCTCTCACTAGTGACATATAGAAATCTGTGAGATGCTTTGAAGAAAAAACAAGATATACAATTCTCTCAATGGTGAATGTATTTCTTTTGACCACTTTTACAGAAATCCTGAATCTGGCCCTCATTGAGGAACAAACTTTTTGGGAAGCTAAACCTATTAGCCCAGGCAGTTCACTACCATGATAAGGGGATAGTTCTCCAAATAACAATAACCTCCATTTTGAATGTTCATATAGAGGAAATCATAGACATAAAAACGTTTTGACAGTTCTTTCACATGTCATCTATGAGGAAGAGTTGTCAATAAGAAGCCTTCCTACATGAGATAACTAAAGGGGTCTTAAGCATGAAAAATGATCGTCGATATTGGTGATTTATCCTTTATTTCTCATTATCATGCAGTGGAAGAAGGTCTGTACTAGCACCTCTATCGGGTATTGGATCTATGAATCCAAAGAAGGCTAGAAGTTAATTTTCTATGGGATTTTTAGGTAGAGGTAATGGTGGAGGTAATGGTTGGGGAAATCATGTCCCTAACTAACAGCATCCATAGAGCATACCTACACAGGATAGTTAGGAAGCATACCAGGGTCATGGTTTAGGACTTATGTATGCAATGAAACCAGCACCAGAGGAGAAGAGTTTTGGAAAATCTAAAGTTAGAGATACTATTCTAGATGCCTATACTTTAGTTTCTTCCCTTTTTGATACCAGTGAATCAAATTCATTTTTATCTGCTGCTGTTGTTGAAAACCATTGTTTTACAATTGAGTACCTTTACGGATTCATGTATCTCAACAATCCTACATGGGTCACGATATAGGGAATATGCCAAATCCAAGAGTTCCCCGTTGAGATGGGGGGGTACAATTTCTTTTGAAAAAAATTTATTCTCAATATGTCTATCGTCAACATCATTTTTGCTATAAACTAGCTCTATCCTTATCATGACCAAGTGGATTTTAATCAATTTCGGGTGACCATCACATCCCCTATGGGAGACACATATCTACACAAAGGGGAATGGGATATGGAGGCAGATTGAGAAGGAAATAAATGTGAAGGACTAGGAAGAGTGCTAGTTCAATTAAAAATTCTCTTCATGTTTGATCCGGGAACCCAGCTAGTGCACTTTCTTATTATTGTGGATCATTTCAGGGATGAATTCCTTGATTATTTCTCTAGCTTTCCCCCCATGAGGGATGTGGAGTTCAATATCAATCTGGTTTCTAGTGTGGCACCAATGTATAATCTTCCTTATAGGATGGAACCAATAGATTTGTATGAAATAAAAAATAATATTGAAGACCTCAATGCTAAGGGTGTTATTAAACCTAGGAAATATTTATGGGGTTCACCAAATATTTTCTCTTATAAAGTAGATGTAACCCTTAGATTGTGCGTGGATTACCATTGTATCAATCATCTTACGATAAATAATCGATATTTATTACTTCATATATACTAAATCTTTGAGCATATCTAAGGAGAATCTATTTTCACCAAGATTGATCATAGGACAGGATATCACTAGGTGCATGTAATACCATCTAACATTCCATGTACAACATTCAAGAGTAGGTATGGCTTGTATAAGTATTTGGTTATTCCATACTATCTCAAAAATACACTGAAAGGCTACATAGCTCTAATGATTTGGGGTTTTCACCCATACCAGGATTCCTTTTTGTGGTTGTTTATGATAGATTGGTGTATTCACATTCCTAACATGAGCATGAAACCAATCATGAGATCATGATGAGTACACTGAGAGAGAACCATCTATATGAAAACCACAAAAAAAATTACACTTTTGGATTGATAAGGTTTACTTCTTGTGTCATATAAAATATGGGGCATATATAACACCCTGAAATGGTGATCACCATAGTTTCATCGAAGTATCCCAAAAAAATCGACATCCATAGTTTCTTATGGCTAGCTAGCTATTACATGCATTTCATCCATTATTTCTCTTTCTTAACAATAATGATTATGGCCCTGTCTAATAAGGGCGTGCACATTATCTCATCATATGCTTGTGAAAAATCTTTTCAAGAGATAAAGGAAAGACTAACCTCAGCTATGATATTGATTCTTCCGGAGCATGGAAGAATCTATACTATTTACTTTGATGCTTTAGGAATCGGGTTAGGTGCGGTTTTGATGCAAGTTAATCAAGTAGTGGATTATGGCTCCCATCAGCTGCGACCTCATGAGTGGAACTATCCTACACATGACATTGAGTTAGAAATTATGGTTCATGCCTTACTCTACAAGAAAACTACTAGTTGGGTAAGATGTTTCTTTGTTTACACAACTCAAAAACGATTCAAATATACCTCCACAAAACATGACATGAATTTATGGTAGAGTAGGTGGGACAGATACCTTCAATAGTATTATTTTGACCTTGACTATACCCATAGTAAAGGAAATTCCATGGATGATGCTTTGAGCCATAAAGGAAAGACCTAAGATATCAAGGAATCTAGTAGTGAGTGGTAGATGATGGATTAATTTATGAGATACCTTTAGAGGTTCAAGAACATCACGAGAAACCAGTTCCATTAACTATTACAATGACATCGTACCTACTAGAAAAAGTATGTATATGACATTTATCTTATCCAATGGGGCTCATTTTGAGGGAAATTGTTATAGGAGAGAACGCTTCACCTTTTTAGGTTGTTGATGGTAGTGAAACTCTGCTTTATTGTTGTAGTGTATGGGTACCTTTTGATATTTGGAATGAACTGATGAAGAAATCTCATCCCTTAGTTTGAGCAGTTCATCATAGACTTACCACAATGTACAGAGACAATTGTCGTCTATATTGGTGACCGGGTATGAAAAAGAAGATATCAAGATTCATCACTCAGTGCTTCACCTCTCAGTAGGTGAAGGTAGAGAAACAACGTTTTTCTAGACTTATACTGCCTCTATCTATCCCTGAGTGTAAATAGAACGATAACACCAATGATTTTGTTGCAGTAATGCCAAGATCTCCTCAATGTGGTTATGTAGTACGAGTGATTGTCGATATGTTAACCAAATTTGTGCACTTCCTACCTATCAAGAAGGCCTTTTCTTTTCATGATTTGGTGAGGCTATATATCTAGGAGATATTGTGACTTCCTAGAGTATATAATTATATTGTATTGAATAGTGACACATATATTACATCACAGTTCTGGAAAGGGCTATAGAAAGCACATAGTTCATAGGTACTCTTGAGTACTTCATATAAATCTCAGGCCCATGGGTAGTCTGTGCATACCATAAGTGTTGTATAGATTAGAAAAAGGCACAACATGCAGATCGTGTGATAAATTCTCGTGTTTGAAAAGGCTACATGAGTTGAACCCACAACTGAAGCGCAATATGCCTTTATTTCCAACCACTAGTCTACGTGAAGTCCTAGGTTAGTATGACTTAATTTTTTTAAACTATATGATTAAATAAGAATAACTTGGTTTTTAAGACATATATTTTATATAATAGATTAACATGGGATTGGAAAATGATTTTGGGATTATGTAATAAATGATATTTTGGATGCTTTTCATTATTTTGGAAACATTATATGATTAAGGTAAATAGAATACAATGGTGGTTTATTTGACGATTAAATGTTGAATTATTTAATTGTGCACTTATGGGAACTAGGAAATGATTATCATATCTTGGAGAACATGTGATTAGGTTAATTACATTTTTTTATGAGAAAGTAAGAGTGGTTGATTTTATTTGGAGATAAATGTTAAAATTTATCATGAATGATTATGTGATCAAATTCTACAAGAATTTTGGATTTCAATTTTAGTTTGGATTATTTTGATAAATTTTAAGGAAAATTTTTTATTGAATGGTCTTTGTCGAACATTGGGTATTATTTGTTGAAATTTAGAGATTAAGAGTCGTATTTATTTGTACAAAGGATTATTATTATTAGGGACAATATGATCTTTTACTACCCATTTTGGTTTTGGTTATTGTCTAATGAGAGGGTAAATATATAGATCATGTTTTCGGAATTATGTGATTCTCTAGAAGTTGGTTCAAGCATTTTAGGTGTGACCATGTCATCTTGAATACTCATCCTTAGGAGAAAATATGAGTTTGTGGTAAAATTTTATTAAAGAATTAAGCACTACAAGAAAAGTTAAAATTTTTCATTGGGTTCTTATTCAATCTGATAAATAAATTCCTCATCTTTATGAAAAGTATCTTAACACAAAAACGTTTTCCATTTACTTTTAAAAATAAAAAATTAAAGAATGTTTAACCCATCACAAGTTTTTAGTTTTCTGACTGTTAAATTTCTCCTGATCATGTTTTATATCAATCTCCATCAAGAATTTGATGGTTAGTTTTATCTTCCATAACCTTGTTTTTCTACATGGAACCCAATGTTTTGTTATCTTGGGTGACCTTTGTACTTTTCTTTCAATCTTTTAACGTGGTAGTTTTATTGACCCTTTTTCCAATGTTGGATTTTCAATGATGTTACCGAGCCCAATTTTAAAATTTTGAGGACACAATTTCCAAAATAGGGAATGATGTAATAACTAAGGTATTTATAGAACAATAAATTTTCATATCTACTAGTATTTATAATATGATAATAATTTTAAATTAAAGATGACACTTTGTCTGAGAGCATACTCAACATGCAACAATGGGTTTCTCCAAATTCTTATGTTGTACAAAACATTGAGTTATACCGAAAAATAATATAATAATATTATTATTTTAAATGGTAGTTAATTCCTAGTAAATTTATTGTTGGGATTGAATAAAATTAAATACATTACGATGAAATATGTTTGTTATTTGTTTTTACATTTATCCAATAAATTTTAGAGACATAAAATGAGAATGAATCCAACTTTATGTATAAAATACTTTATCATTTTTAAATGGTCGGTTTACCACCTTTTGATAGAGAACCATTTTTGGAAATAGATTTTGTCACATTCATATGTTCTATTTGAAAAAATAATATTCTTATATTGATGCGAGAAATAAAAATTTACTTTGGGTAAATGTTTTGTAATTTTCAAATAGAGTTAAATTTTTTATCAATATTTTTTTTGAATAGTAAACAAATTTATTGTTATTAACTAACTTTTTATATGAAATCATTATCGATAAAAAGACATACATGGTTGTAATGAAGGTGAAAAATGTGGTTCAATAAGGTCAATAAATTGTTTTGAACAGTAACTTTACCATTTGGAATAGTAATTTTACGATTACGATTTATAACTTCACCAATGGAATACAAACCACACATAAAGAAGTATAAATATGTCTTAGTCATATTATGTGGTAATGTAAAAAATATATATCATAGTATAATTAAATAAATATTTTAGAAAATATTAGTTATGTATTTTTATTTTATTTATTTAATATAATTTAAATTGAATTTATTAATTATAAAATTTAGTTCACTTTTTAAATAATCATGTAAAAAAAATGGTTAGGGTGATGTTTTGGGATTTTTTCGAGATAGTTGAATTTTTGGTGAATAGTAAAAATATTGTTTTGTGTTTTATGTATGTTTAATGAAATCATAGCTATGTCATAATTATGTAATGAGTAAGATAAGATGATTGTGACCTCTTATAGATCAAAATATAATATTAGGTGGCATAAGTCTCTAATATCATGGTCAAACACCATGGGAAATCCAATGGGTTTTCAAATATAACTAATAAGGTGTCCTTTGAAATTAATAAAATATTCCCTCACTATTTCTATAAATAACCACCCATTACATAATTTTCTTTAATTAAAAAATAATTCTCCATGATTTTCTTGTTTTATTACCTCCCATAGAGTCCTCTGAATGTTCCCTCATGCCCCAAGGTCCTGATCTTAGAGTTTTAGAGGTTACTCTTAATGGTTAGGGAACCTTTGACCCTCCTCCTTACGTCAATGACTTATATTATGTTATTTATTTTAATTTACAATTTCTTATGTCAGGGTATGTTCTTCTATATCCTTATATATGTCCATTTTAAGTAAAAATTATTATCCAACCTTCTTTCTCCCATTAACTCAATTTTTGAATTTTTTGGTAGTGTCGTTAGACTGCAAAAGTTTTGTAAGGGAATTCTCAACATCTGTTTTCCATTCATGTTATCTTTTATGTGATATTTATTTCAAGTTTACATACCACGTTCTTATTTACATTTTATTCTGTCACTAGACTATATTATGAGTTTTTTATAAATGGTTCAACCTTGTCGCCTTTCTTTTTAATTTTTTCTAAAACCAAGTTGCATAGTTGTTATGATGTATAATTTTGGTCTCAAAATCTATTTCTTTTATTTACACAATTAATATTATATTATTAATGTCAATACCAAAAACTATTTCATTTATAGGGGTATTCATGAAGACATAAAAATGATTTATTTTATTCTGAAATTAACATACAGAAAATATGTATTCCCTTTCCATGGGTTATAAATGACATAGTGATCACGTTTTTATGCACTTTTTAAAACGCCATGATATTGATATACAACCCAATTATTTTATTCTCTTTTGGTTATTTATGAAGTTTTTGATTATGATATATATGTCTCACATGAAAATAAATACACATTAAGGGTTCTCCTTTATAGTTCCCCAATGCATTGGGTAATTAAATTAGTCCCTAGATATAAAATGTTTTACAATACCTTAGTGAATAACCATGGTAATTTTTATGATTCCATGGTGAATAACCTTGGTAACGTTTATGAAACCGTGGGGATGGACCTTAGTGATATGACACCTTGGGTGTGGACCTTGGTGTTATGTTTATGAGTGTCTAAATTAAATTTTGTAGACACATTTTCTAGATATGATCTATCTTCTTATTGTTATGATATTCATCTTTATCATGCCTTTATGAAAATCCTCATGTTATTATTTATATCTCACAAGATCATGTGTGAAAATTTTCCTCTATTTTCCCTACTAACTTTTTAGTGCTCATCTAATGTTTTTAAATGTTTTTCCCTGGTCTTAAGATTGGTAAGAACAAATATTATTTTATGATGGAAGTATTTGATGATTTTTTTAAAAAGAAACCATGTTTCGTTTTAATTGTTGTTTTATAAAAAAAATAATGTATGGAATGTAGAGTTATCAAATTTATAATATTGATTATTTATATAATATTTTCTATAATTATCTAAAACAATATACCTAAGATATCTTTGGGAATGAATGAAAATATTGTCTAGTCAAAAGTCACAAGAATAGATAATGTTTAAGGCCATGTCATTACAATGGGTTCCCGCCCCAAACCATCATAGTATTAATGGTTCACCACTATAATCCTCATTATAGCCAAATTGTCTTACTTAAATGGGTTCACATCCCATTAGTTTCCTTTATATCTCTTTCTATATAAATATTTACCGAATAAGTTAGAGGTAGATATATGTCCCACCCATTACATAATGAATGTCATATGGATATATTTTTCAATATATCAAAATATTAATCATATCAAACCCCGGGAAAAGAAAGGGTTTCTTAAAAATTTCATCATATCCTTACATGTGGAAAATATATTTGGTTTATAATCATATCTTAATTTAATCATATCATAAACTATGTAAATAACCAGTATTCAAGATCATTTCATTAAGTTATAACCCATGGAAGAAAGTTGAGTTTCATAATCTTATATTCATATTAACCATAATACATTTACCAAAAGAATAATAATGTTATATTTGGATCATATATGAGTGAACCATAGGTACCATATATATATATGTCAACACATATTTAAAAATGATTTTCAAATATCATTTAATAGATTTATTAAGGGAAATTTTATTTCCACTTGGAAAAACATATCTTAAAACATAAAATATTTTGTAATAATTTTCATTGAAAATAATCTTGTAGTATTATAAATGAAGCTTCAAAGAAATTATTTTCCATAACATCAGATTATTATATTCATTTTGTATAGCTTAAAAAAGTATTTGAACATAATTTCTAGTAAAATGTAAAAAGATATTTCTTCAGAAAAGAATAAGTAGATATTTTGAAATTTTGAGTTAAAATACTAAAAAATGGGTAAAAATAACTTTAAAATTTTTTGCGTTAATTTTAAGAAAAATATTAGGAAATATTTTAGAAACACGAAAATGGAAGAGAAAATCATTTTCAATCTAAGCGAAAAATAATTTTGTTTTTTACACAAAATTTTATTTTATTTTCTTGAGTATTTAATAGAAGAAAAATGAAAAAAAAATTATCTCTATAAATAAATAAAGGATAATAAAATTCAAGATAATTTTTTGGATGCATTCATAATACTTCAATATTGGAAACATAATCATAAAAAATACCAATTAATGAAGAGGTTATAACATAAACCTCTTACCAATTTAGGTATCTTATGAAATGTAAGAATCATAGAATAAATAATATAATCAAATTAAATATTTAAATATAATGAAAATATGTTTATTCAACATATTACATGTGAAAGGGTCAATATATACTCCTCATGAAATAATATACATTTATAACATAACTTATGTCCCAAATAAGGGAATTGGAGGCAAAAGAACACCTTACCTCATGTATTGACTTCCTTCAATCCCATTAAAACCCCATATATAATAAATTTAGGTTTATAATACCTATATTAAATAAATATGATAATATATATCAAAATATATGTGATTTACTTATACACTTTGATCACCCTTTTATTAATAATTCTTTTTTTTCAATCATTTTTCTGGTTAATAATTGCTTCATTTTTCATGTGTGTCACCATTCAGTGATTTTTCTCCTTGTACTCTAAAAATGGTCCCATAATATCAATAATTTAATCCAAAAAATTAATATAATATTACTTATTTATTTATTTATTATATATATTTAGATTCATACATGATGGTATAGACATAATATTTTAGTACACTGCTATTGGAGAAGGTAGGTTGTACAAATGCATGACCGATGTTTCCATTATTGGAATAATGGAATGAAATAAATTTATATGATTATTCACCTTTAAATAATAATTAGGATGTCATATATAAAACATATAATCATTAAATTAGTTATTATAGTCATCTATGTAAATCAATAGTGAGAAGAAAATCACATCAGTTTGCAAGGCGGTAGTCCATTGTAGACACAAACGACGTTATCATATCTCGCATGGAATGGAAATTTAAAAGGTAATTTGGGATATTATAATTAATAATGTATAAATTTTCTATAACAAAATTTTATTAACATTAAATTCATCATCATACCAAACAATAGTACAATTTGAAGGAAAACGAGTCACATCTATTTATGAGGTGGTAGAACACTGTACACATGATCAATACTATCGTTTCCCATTTTAGGGAAGAGGATTTGGATATAGTTCATAAAATAAATATAATAAAAAATAATTTTATAGAATATTTTTATATTATATCATAATGGTTTAATAACATTTTATGGAGGGGGAGGGAGAAATTAAATAAAAACGATCATTGAAGAATGTTAAATCTTTTTCAGGAGTCCTCTATAGGTTTACCCTAAATTACTACCAAGGATGGATTTATCATCAATCTGTGGATTGTATGATTAGGTAAGGATATTATTGAAGTTATATTTTCAGTTATTTCAAAAAAAATGGGGTTTTAATGTCTTAATAGATGATGAAAGGGGGTGTCATTTAATAACGGTGGGAGAGGACACATTCAGAACAATTGAAAAGAAAAAAATTACCCCCTTAATTATATCTATCTAAAAGGGTCTAAAGTAGAAAATTTTATATCCTTATAATAAATAAAGCCCATATAAAACAATAAAATACGAATTATATTTGTTTTAGGTCATTTGTAACCCTTATATTTTTAGTTTAACCCCTGATAAACCCGTTTTCAACATAACAACAGTAATTATTTTTTACTGTCTTCACTATTAAATATTTCTAAAAATGATGTCTAAGGTATATGATAATATAAATTGTTATCATCCTAATTTTTGAATGAAATTTTCATAATTCCATTCATATATTTATGGAAGTTACATTTAAAATTACACCTACAAATTTAATGAAAATACATTTTTCTATATAAAATGATTCGTAGGTATTGAGTTTTTTAATATCAAGATATTCATTGAAATTTATACCAATTTCCAAAATATTATTTATCAATAAAAAACTGATATAATATTACATTAAAAATAATTCAAAAAAAATTAAATTTCTAAACGATATAAATCAAAAAATAGTTAAAAACATTATTCTCATTATTCATTAATAAAAATTAGCTTGTCAAAAAATTACTAAAAAATAACTATAATGTAATTAAGATATTATTATTCCAAATACAATATTATAATATTAAAATAAATTCTATATATTTTTCAAAAACAAAATAATAATTTTCTCACACGAGACTATAAAAATATATTTTTTTTGGAAATTTATTTTGAATGAATATAATACCTTATAATTTTTTTTTCATTTTTTTAGCAACATAATTTATTTACCTAATACCATTATACTAATATTTAATAATGTTATTATTCATATTCATACCGCAATCTTTAACAATTTCATAATAATGAATGTGTTTATATAATAATATTAGTTGTACATTATAGTTTGTTAATGATCGCCGTTGTGTGTAATGAAACCTATTATATAAACCATTATTTAATGTAACACATGATATTAATGTAATAAAATTTATTTTTTAAAAAAAATTCATATAATATAGGGGTTTCACATTCTACACCTTAAAATGATATTTTCCCTCGAAATTCTATCACTCGACTACAAACACTTATAGACCCTTCTACCCATCACATCCTTAGGTTCCTAAATTACTTATATAGGTTGGTGGTTGTACCACAAAACATTGACCTGGAGACTGGTATTTTCTTTTATAAAATTATATCCATGATCCTTAATATCCACAGAATTCTCCTTAAAAGATATATCATTCTAAATTTTTATGACTTCTATGTTTAGTGAATTTGTTGGATCTAGGTTTTACTTCTTAATGAGAGATATGTTGAACACATAATATACATGTGAGAGATTTGGTGGAGGCAAAGATAATTAAGCTATTATATCGATTGAATCTAGAATTTTGTTAGATCATGTTGATAATTATAAGTACAACTTTTATGTGAAATTTGTTCTACCCTTATATTTTGTTGAATAGTTCTAACTTTCTATTCCACTTTTCCGCATGTTCTGGTACCAAATTCATTCTTTATCTAACTTCATCCCAATACATTAGTGTACTACACTTCATTCCTATAAAGTATTTATAAGGAGACATCTAAATACTTATGTGAATGGTATTATCGAATGAAAAATAAACTAGTATGAGGTTTTTATCTCAACCAGTACTTTAATATAGTGGAAAAGATATGAACATATCCACTAGGGTTCTAATTGTCCTCTCAGACTGCCCAGGTGTCTGTGGATGATACACATCACTGAAACTAAAACCTATTTCAAGATCTTGGTTATGAAATCATTAAAACGTAAATGTAAAACTCATATCCCAATCAGATATAATAGAATGTGGTACTACATTAAACAATAATACTTCCACAGTATATATCCATAAAAGTTTATCTAGAGATAAATCTTATCTAATAGAGATGATGTGTGTTGTGTTTGTTTGGAGATCAACTGTAACCCATATATCATTATTTCCAATAGGAATTTTGGGGGATTCCTATGAAAAAATCTATGGGGAATGTTTCCAATTTTTAAGCTATTATGTTTAATTGTTGTATCATCAACATAAAAATTTTTTCTCTAAGCATTAACTTCGTGAAATAATGAACACCATGATAAAAACTCAACAATATATATCTTCATTATACCACAATAGAAAAAATATTTCAAATCTATAATAATGTTTTTACTTTTTGGATGAATAGAGAATGTAGAAATTATCACCTCTTCTAAAAAATCCATTATTATATTAGATTTGTATAGAACACATACACTATTTCTAATCCTTATCATTGCTTCTTGATCAATGTTAAAATCTAGGACATTTATCACATTATTTTAATCTTCTTCTGACTATTATGCACTTATTTTAACCTCACATAGATAAATGGTTGACCAATAATTTTTGAAAGATAATATTTATACTATATTTCCTAGATTTCATGATCCCTAATTTGTAAATCCATAAATATTGGATCTTTTGTTATCTTTATCATAGATACTCTAGTATTAGCCTTTTAACTCAAAGAATCAAACACATTGTTTTCCTTCTCAGGGGTGTATTTTATTGGGAAATCACAATCTTCAATCAACACTAACCATCTTCTCGGGTGCATATCCAACTCATTCTATTAAAATATATACTTTATACTTTTTTGGTTTGTATATATTTTAGTTTTTTACTTGTAAATATAATACTTCCCTAACGTAAATGAAAATATTACCATAGGTAATTCCAAATCATGAGTTCGGTATATTTTCTCATGAAACTACAATCCTCATGAGGTATATTCTATAGCAATGGAATTCTTCATCATAATTCAACCTCATCCCTTATTATGCTTAAATGTTGATTAAAAACCATTTATTATTGCAAGGTAATGCAATTATAGATGCATTTACTAATCTTATCTTTATATCCTAAAAATATTCCTCAAAATTTTCTGTCAAAATGAAAATTTCTCCCTTTATAGTTCACATAGTGAGTGGATTAGGCAGTCATAAGAAATATCATACTAATTATCAACAATATCTAGACAAACCAATAAAATTTATGATCTGAGTCATTGTGTTTAATTTATAAAATTGTTCAATATCCACAATTTTGATGGATCCACCGATATACCCTCACTTGAGAATATAAGAATATAAATTGAATCTGTTTTACAAATAATTCACTCTTTTTAAAATTTTCATATATTTTATCCTTCCTAAGGTTCTTCAATATAATTCTCAAGTGATCTTAATTCTCTTCCTTTCTAATTGAATATATGATAATATATTATATTAACAATACCATAAAAATTGATGGAATTTATAATGACTCTATAAATTTAATCTATGAATATAGTACATGTATTATTAAAACCAAATTGAATAAATTTATATTCATAGTACGAATTCCGTGAATATAGTTAGGAATTTGTTATAACATCATTATTAAACCTCAATTCATGATATCCAAAATGAAGGCAAATCATGTAAAATAATTGAGATCTATAATTTTGGACATATTAATCATCAATACGTGGTAGAGGATACTTATGATTCATTGTGATCCTGTTCAATTTCCAAGAGTCAATGCTGAGTCACATCGATATGTCTTTATTATTTAAAAATTTATAGTTCAACCTAAGGTGAAACACTTCACTAAATGAATCCCTTATCAATACTATCATGGAGTTTCTTTTTCAATTCCATCAACTCTATATTTTCCAGTATATAGGGAGTCTTCTTAATAGGATAGGAACCATACATGTGTTCTATTGGCATCTATAATCCACATTTTAGTGGAAGAATAAGTAACTCTTCTAGGAAGACATCAAGGGACTTCATCCCAAAAATATTATCATTTATTTTTATTTTCTATCCAACTATATAAGATACATAAACAATTTTATAATAATAATTTCTCAGAAAATTGAGTGCACATTCATCAAAATATCACATTTAACAACACACAGCCCGAATATCAAAGTTCCATATAGAATATAAAATGTTATATTACTTCCTCAACAATTGTTGAGGAATTTTTGTAGTGATATATAATCCAAGGATATAGTAAGATTACATTTTACCAAATGGAGAATAACAATAATTACAAGAATCCCATTCCCACAAGAATCGATTCAACAAGAAACATTTACTAGGGATGGGATAACCCTAACATTATGGGTTTTTACTACTAACTAAACATTTAATTATTATGGTGTTATTATAATACCCATATTAAAATATTTTTATATAATTTAACGTCAGTATCTAATGTAAAATAAGATATTTTTTTCTAGAGTGGATGGTAACTATACCATTTACCACATCATTATGAAACCCCTCATTATAAGTAGTGATCGCATGAGATTTCCATTTTACCCTTATCTTAAAAAGTTGATAATGTCTTTAAATATTGATAAACATTATAATTTTTTATTAGTTTCAATAATTCCCATTATCCATAAACATGAATCATTATTATGTGTGAGGAGCATTATGTAGAGATTTCTCTATATTCATATCATTATCTATATTTTTTCAATCAATTTAGAATTTTATTTCATGATGAACATCAATACCACACATAAAATAGTTACTATTATGATTAATACAATTTATAATATGTTTCTTTTATCATAATGAGAGTAAAGGAAGGAAAATTTTCCTCTCCCCATAGTTTTTATATTTTCCATTGAATTTTTTATTTATCTTTTCATCAATACCAAAAAATTGATACATAACTATAACCTTCATTTACTCCTTTATGGAACATTTAAAAATAAATTCCGAGATATTTAAGTGTCTTATAGATAAGACTATTTAGAGAATTGTATTTTTACCATAGTAATTGATAATCATTACATTATTATGGGCTATAATTCCCTGTGTTTACCTCATCATTCTTCTAAAATATTCCATATAGGCACTAATAGATTCATTATACTTTTTCATTAAATTATATAACTACATCTTCATCTTCATACAATGAATATAATAAATGTATATATTGAAAAAAAATCTTAAACTCATAATAATCCAATGTTTAAATTTTATTCAATTGCATCATATTCTTGATATGATTCCACCATTGATCCACATCACCACCCAAATGGTATAATATTAAAATTAATTTCTCATGATCAATGCACTGGATGATGTAAAATATATTTTAGTGATGTTGATCGATTGTTCATAAAGTATTGGATCAGAAGACCCACTGAAAGAAGGTGAAAATCCACTAATAAAGTACTTAGCATCATGTTTACCCCATTGTTTTTATGGATATCTAGTATGATTCATATCTTGAGAAATTTGTCTGATCATAAAAATGAGATTTTGCATTTGATCCCCCATAAAATTTTATTGCTCAGGAGAATTATCATTTCATTTTTCATTGTATTCCACATTAACGTGATTTCATCACGATCCGTCCATCAAATAGAACAAACAAGAATAGTGTGAGCAACCCTAATCATAGTAGAAACTACATAGTCATAAAAAATATATTAGGGTATCAAAATTAGGACAATTTCTTTTTAATATGTGACGCCTTAGGTTTATTTAATGTCATAAATTTAAATACAACATGATGTTTCATAATAGAAATATTTTTTAACTATATTATATCTCCATGAAGTATCACACTCTTTTCTTATCCATAACTTATAATGTTTTACTATCTTAGGAATATTTGAAGGGCTCTCACTAATGTCTTCTAATATTTGTTTCCAATGGTTTAACAAAACAAATCATATGATACCAATTATGGTAAAACATGTTTATAATATTAATAAAGTAAATATTAATAGAAGAATATGAATTCCATTACCTATATACATTATTGAGGATTGTATCAGTATAGTGTCGTCTGAAACATTGATATAAAAACGACATGTTTATAAATGAACTACATCATCTACCTCTATGATCGTCATAATAAAAACACTTATTAAACATATCCTACATAATTTATTTATTCATATCATAAAGAAATAAAACATAAATTTTTTTGATATTAGATGCTTAGTATGGGTAAGAATGATATAAAGCATTGATCATAGATGTATAATTTGATAATAAGGGTATGAGAACATGAGAATAACATTGTAAAAATATCTGCAACATATCAAAGGTCATAATATTGATTCATGGAATACATATTGAAGTTTAATAAGGAATAAATTATAAAGGAATCAAAGAGAATGATTCATAAAAGAATAATATTAGCATAAGGCAAGGAATTTTGGCATCCACAAAAGCATTGAAAATCATTTACATAGTTTCCAATGCTCACTTCCAAGGATATCATAGTGTCATGGGTTCACTCCACAAACCATTATAGTATTATTGGTTCACTCTCAAATCATAGTAGTGTAATAATTAACATAATAAATTGGGTTAATTTCTTATTCCAATACTATCTATTTCATGAATTCATTGACGAATGCATTAGAGGAGGATATAGGTCTCACAGTCAAAAAATGAGAATCATATAGATGTGTTTTAGTAGATCCGGTTGTAGTTATCATATCATATCACATGAAATGAAATGGGTTTCGTAAAAATTTCATCTTATCATAACCAATGGAAAATATAGTGGTTTCATTATCATTATATCATGTGATCGTATCCAATACCATGAAAAGGAGAATG
Organism: Viscum album; assembly: GCA_963277665.1. Taxonomy (NCBI): domain Eukaryota; kingdom Viridiplantae; phylum Streptophyta; class Magnoliopsida; order Santalales; family Viscaceae; genus Viscum; species Viscum album. Next base: position 1,498,719,058 of record OY728133.1, read on the forward strand.
TTTCATTATAATTTCACCTTGGTGTAACATGTTTAATAGAAATATATTTCATAGATATCATGTTAAATTAAAAATAAACAATTCATAGGAAGAATAATAATGGTATACATGGAAAATAATGTATAAAATTTGAGGTAACATAAAAAGATTTCATCTTAAAAGGAATGTAAATTTGAAATATCATTTGAAAAATTTTATGAAGAAATTACACATTCTCAATTTATTTTTTAGAAATAATATTACATTTTCAAAATAAAATTAATTGAAAATAAGATCCCTCAAATAAATTAATTTTTTTCATGGTGGATAACTCTATTCCTATCCTATACATTAAAATAACGATCTATTTCACATTTTTTGTAATAAGTCAAAAGGGCCATTTTTTAAAAATTAAAATAATGTTCCTTTTAAAACATTTAATATAGAAGTCAAAAATTAGAAAAAATGACCTTAATGAATCATGAAATAGTTTTAAAAACTATTTTGATAATATTTTTGGAAACATTAATTTGGAATATACATTCATTTCAAATCAAAGAGATAAATGAATATTGTTTTTTCAAAAAAAAATCTATTATTTTATCGAGTAATAAAATAGAGAAAAATGTATGCCAAAATTGTATTATGAATACATAAAAATAGCAAAAAAATATTAATGGATTTATTGGGATTAAATTCAAAATATTTCTACATTATAAACGTTATCATAAACAATCAGGATAATTGATGATATTTCTACTTAAAACTCTGACCATGTTAGGTAATTTTTTGAATCTTAATCCCAAAATAATGTATATTATTAGATGAAACATTTAAATATAATTAAAATAAGTTTCTTCATGACATAACATTTCAATTTTGTACTAAATGAATCTCACGAATGAATATGGCTGTGTAACATAATTTTTTTCCCAAATAAGGCAATTTGAGGTCAGAGAATCCCTTATTATAAGTCTTGACATTCATCGTACCAATTCAAAATACGAGTATAATAAATTTATATTTTTTATAAATATATTGAAGAAACATAATAGTACGTATTTTAACATATATTATTTACTTATACCATTTTATCACCCATTTATCAATAATTCTTTTGTTAAAATCATGATTTTGGATAACAATAGCTTCATTTATCATGTAGTCATTTAGATTGTTTTTAACATTGTACTTTTCTCATGGTGACATAAAATCCATAATTTTAATCCTTATATAAAAATCATATATATTCTATATATACAATTTTATTGTCATCCAGGAATGTAGATATAGAATAATTGATTACACCATTCATGGAGATGGTATATCATATGTACCCATGAATGATGGTCCCATTTTTCAAATAATGTAATCAAGGAAAATTAGATGATAATTATCAAATCTATAATAATTAATATTTCATATATATCACATATATTTGTTAAATTTATCATTATTATTATTCATGAAAATCATATGCGAAAATGAATCACATCACATCACGAGGCGGTGGTCTGCCATTGGGAGTAATGATGTTATCTTACATCCCACTGAATGGAGTGTAAATGTAGGAATTTGAGGTATTATATTTTTTTAAGAATAATAATTCAAAATATATCATTTATGTACATATAATAAATAATCATACCACACCATTGGTGGATTTGAGGGAAAAATAGTTACATTGGTTCGTTAACTGGTAGTCCACCGTACACACAATCGACATTGACATTTAATTTTTTTATGACATAGAGGTTAATATAATAAATTCATATAATATAAATAAATCTCAATGTATTTAGAATAATTATATTATTATATCCTCATGATGTAATAATATTAGAATAATTTGGATGGAAAAAATAAAATAGAAATGTTATTGAAGAATGTTACCTCTCTTTCAGGTAACTTCTTTAAGATTACACCAAAAGCCTTCCAATATTTGATTTATGACTAAAATATGGAAAAATGGATTAGGGAATGAAATTATATATGAAATTTTCATTGGTATGGGTTCACAAAAATAGATATTGGATGTGTTAATAGGATAGGTAAGGGGAATGGCCTCTTGTACGCGGGGGAGAGGACACATTTTGAATTTCTAAAAATAAAGAGGTGAACCATTGATTTTTTGATGAAAAATTCTCAAAAAATAAACCATTTTAGATTAATGTAATAAATATTGTCCAAATGAGACCATAAAATAATAATTATTTCTATTTTGGGACTTTTTTTAACAATTATGTTTTTTAGTTAAACCCCAGATAACCTCATTTTCACATTATCCTTGTAAATTAATTTTCATTGTTTCCATTCTTCATCATGGTTAAAAATTATGTTGAAATTTTTAGATAATATAAATTATACTCCTTAAAAATATCATACTTATTTTTTAAACTATATTCAAAGAATTTTAATGATTTAATATAAAATTAAAACTGTCAACTTGATGAAAAAACTATTTTCTGAAGAAATTGTTTTCATAATTAATGATTATTTAAATATCTTAATTCAATATTCAATTAACCCCAATGAAAAATATTTGATGAAATAATAAATATATTTTTTTATTTTACTTTTTATTATATTTAAAAAAATATATTTATTTGTCAATTATTTAAATACAAAAGTTGTTTCAAATAAAAAATAATTTTCCACTATTATTTAAAAAATTATACTTTTATGAAAATTAAAAAAATTATCTATAACCAAATTTGAATATTCCAACTCATGTATTTTCAAATAAACATTCTAAATGTTTCAAAAAATACTTTTATTTAAAAAATGAAAATTTTTTTTGTGATAAGTTTTTTTCCAAAATATAAAATATTTAATAAAATATATGTACTTTTTATCAATAAGATTTATTTATTAAAAACCATTATACTCAATTTTAAAAATATTTTTCCAACTCATACAACGTTTTTTAATGACTAGGTTCTAATGACCAATTTTAAATAATAATATTAATAGAATACTGTATGCCATTAATGAATGATTTTATGTGTAATATATGCCTTCAAAATAAACCCATAGTTCAATTTAAAACACCATTCAAAATAAAATCAATTCATTTGAAAAATATATATTTTATAAATTTATGGGGTGTTTCAATTCCATCCAAAAATAAATGAGGAACTCAACATTTATGAATAGTGATCCCACCTCAACCCTAGAAGTGTAATTTTAAAACTGAAGGGCACTCATCCGCACCATATGAAATTTAACTATTTGTTCAAAAACTTGAACACATGGTGTGAAATGGTATGGAATAGTCCCCATTACATGATATAAAAAATCAAAATTATTTGTAACCACACCTAATTAGATGCCTCGTCTTGGTGATAGTCATATCTTACACCATCTTGAAAGATATGTGTGTCTTGATTATCACTCTATAGGATACGTGGTATTTTAGGAATCTCCTATCTCAACCCTATCTAAAAGTATTTCATCACTTCTATTTTTATTGGAATGTAAATCTTATTTTAATAGTTTTATTTTCCAAACTATATATCAATGAGACTAACACATTAATGGATGGGGTCCATATTGTATGAAATTAAAATTTAGATTTAACTTTTTTCAAGTGTGAGGACCTTATGTATCTTGCATACCTCCTAGAATCTTTAAATATTAGCATTGTGATTTCTATTCCTTGTTAGGTTTTCCTCATCCTGTTGATATATAGGCCACCTATTCTCCATGATATAATAAATTATTTAAATTTTCAATGAATTTAAAATAATACTATGTTCTACAGTGTATAATACACGAAACACAGATCATTAAAATCCTAAAATAATATTATTTAAAAGTGAACATTAAAACGTAGATATTAAATTGGAGTATATGAATAGGGTTATCCTAATTATACCAAATATATAATATTTTCATAATCAATACATATTTATTGATTAATTCTTAGGATATAAGAACTCTTTTCTTGTTAAAGTCATTTATTATTCAATAATATGTTTTCTTCAAAAATTGTTTTATTAACTTTCATGAGGTAATATAATAATTAATTTTAAAAAAATTAATTAATAATATTTGATAAAAAATAACTTATTTTTAAAAACATAATACCATAATAAAATTATGGGGAAATATTCATATTTTTCAAAAAAAAATTGATATTTCTATGAATTGTAAAAAGTATATGTTTTTGATAAACTATAATTTACATAAATTAAAAACTCTTATTATGAATTAAATTTAATATAATATTCATATAATATTTATTTAGTTAGAAATAATATTTTTATTTACATTGTAATCAATTGTATATTTAATGATGGTTTAATTTCATTTAGTTGGTCAAAAACACTTTTTTCTAAAAATAGATTTCTGTTACAATGTACACATTTATATTAAAGAAAAATTCAACTATAATGGTAAATATTAAAAAATAGACCCCATATTTAGAAACATTTGGTTCATAATAGTTAAATAGGTCCCTTTTGATTTTGGTAAAAATGAAAAATTATATTTAAAATAGCCATAACCATAGTAATTGGTAGATCATGTTAGATAACATTAATATTATTTCTAAAATGATAGAAAATAATCCTCACACATGAATTGAAACTACTAGATGACTGGTGTTCATCCATCCTCATAAAATTTATAAATTAATGGACTCTTTTATTTGTTTTTCATTGATAATGACTTGTACAATATTTTATGTAATGAAAAATAGAAAATATTCCCCTCTTTGATTAACATTTCAATTGTATTTTCACATAAGGATAAAAATATGTTTTTAGAGAATATTAAATTTTATTTTGATAATAATAAAATCATGTTTATTATAGTAATCTTTTATAATTTTTTGTAATTATATAATTATCTTAAATGTATATATAATTCTAACACAGTGCTTGCGCAAGTTTTGGGAAAATCAAAGTAAATAATTTTCAGAATATTAAAAGTAATGTATTTTTGATAAAAAACCGAAACAATGATTTGTTGAAAATAATAATTTTTTTTTCATAATAAATTTGACTAAATTTAAATATAATTGTAATATTGATGACTATAACACAAAATAAAATGAACTGTTCCAAAAATGACATTGATGATATGTTATAATAATGTGTTTTATTAAATTATTTAATTCGTATATTTGGAAAATCAAATGGGATATGATGAAGAATATATAACTTTTTCTATTTATGGTTCAATTTTTCTTTTTATAGTACCATTGTTTTATGCCTTTATAGTAAAATGATGTTGATATTGCAATAATTAGACAAACAGTTAACGAGGGTTTAAATAAAGAGATAACAGAGAAAAATCACATTCACTTTTCAAAACCATATTTTATAATAGGATTTAAACTCGTCATCATCCTAGGTTTAAAATATATTAATTGGGATCCATGTCAACCTGAAAATATGTTTATATTAATTTAATTCTTTAGGAAATTCCATGTGTTCCCCTCTCATTCCTTATATAAGGGAACCTCTTCTCTACCCTTCCTTATACATTTAGAGAACTATATATAAGAAAATAAAATATCAAATTTCTCAAAAACATTCATCAAAATCACGTAGATTATATGGTACTATCAAAATAGAATCCTAGTATGGATAAGGTGTAATAACAATTTGATTTTTAGAAGAATAGGTGTAAATCATAGTGGTTACTTTTAATTTCACTTCTTCTAATACCTCATTGAATAACATTCCAACCGCTGTGATATAATTAAATTATTATAAAAGTATATAAAAATGTTTTTTTGTCTATCCTATAACCTTTTAGGTTATTTTTCAGCAAATAGGTAATGAAAACCTTATTTGTGAGTATGTGTGGACACCCACCTCGATACAGATATTTGTTTTGTTTTCCATCACTATCACTAATGGATGTATGAAATAATTTATTTATTATATATATATGATATTAATGAAATAATTATCATTATTTAATTATAATATATCGTTACTTTTTTTAACAAAAAAGTTGATTTAAAAACATTACATCATTCATGCGTACCTGTGGATTACCACCTCCACAAATTGATGTAATTCGGATTTTAGGTATATCATTCATGGGAGGTTGTAATATATTATTTACATGATAATAATAATATTTATTTCGTTTTTTATTAATATGATATAATAATTAACCATAAGACCCAGATCAACACTCTGAAGTCGTTTTATAACTATAAATCAAACATCCTCAAATCAAACAACATAGACACGACTAATTAAGTAATTAAACATATGAGTGAAATAATTTAATGAAATTCTCTAATGAAAAACTAATAATATTATAAATTTTACTTAAATAATTAAAAAAATTATATAATTTTAATATATAGGAGTTAAAATAAATACAAGTTTTGTTTGTACTCGCGGTATGGTATTTCATCTCAATTTTACTTCATTAAGCCATGTTTTAATGTTATACACATAATTTATTTTTTAGGTTTATTATAATACAAAATTCACCTATTATATCAGGACCACTTAAATTTTTATAGTATTTTATGGTAAAATCCATGTTATTTTATTCATGGGGTTTTCATTTTGATGTTAACAAAGCTGTAAGGGGATTCTTAAATTAATTTACATTCATTGGGTTACATATTTACATCATTTACATCGCAATGACAAGATTATGTGTGAATTGAGATATAATATTTTTTATTATTTATTTAATCTTATTTTATATAGTTTTATACATTTTCACATAGTCAATTCATGGATTAATTAGTAATTAATATGAGATGAACTATTCAAGGGTTTTCTTTGTCTCAATATCATTTTCTTGAGATATGTTTTAGGTTTTGCACCACGATTTCCTGGAATTATTTTCTAGTTACCTAGTGAATTAATTTTTACATATTAAATAATTAAATTAATGTGATTTTTAGATTCATAAAAATTTCATTCATATAATTTAGTTAAATTTGATATTTACCATGAAATAAATTATTTATATTATAATCTCAGTATGCTTCAAGATTATTGATGTTCAAGGTTCTATTCAAGGTTTGGAAATCATATTTGGAAAAAACAAATAATTATTATTAGCGTATAGTTATTTTAATGATTTTTATGTAATATACCCATATTTAATTGATTTTTTTGAAAATGTTTTTATAGGAAATATGATATTATTTCCTCTTTGGATGACAAACATTTCATTCAAAGTCCTTATATTTAAACTTTGTTTTAATAATGTCTTTACATCAATATGAATTTTTTTTAAAAAAGTTCATTTTTATTACCTTTGAATTTATTAATAAAATTTTAAGAAATATTTTTTCTAATATTCTCTAATAATTTCATTTTTTTCTTTTTATAGAAAATGTAAAATATATTTTATTATTTAAACATGTGATCCAAAAAAAGATTAAAAACTGTCATAAAAATCATCTGATTTTAGTCTTACTATATAAGAGTTCAAAGTTATTTTCAATGATATTACTTTTATCAAAATTTTGTGAATTTTTATTCTTTAAATGTAATAAAATAAAAGGGTAGTATTCTTTATTTTCAATGATTTTTTGAAATATTCATTTAAATTTATTTTCAACGATGAAAACATATTTTAATGACTCTTCTACTATAAATTTGATCTTATGATTCCATCCATTTTTATCTCTTTATGGATTATGATAATAAATTAAAAGATATATACATTAAATATTATTCTTTCTATAGGTTAAACATGATATAAAGGAATTGTGGTTGTTACAATGGTGTTATTTTGAAAACATCACTATTCTAAATGTTTTATTAATAAATTATACATGGGAATTATTAATGATGTTGGTTGAGCCCAATATATATCATGATGATTGGTGAGATCAATACAGATTACAAGACAACTGATCATGAGCCTGATATATTTTATATAACATGTTAGACAAATATATATATATCAATCCAATTGAGTAGTGTTCATTATTATTAAAATAAATAGGTATGGATTTAATGAATGAGGTTTCCCACATGAATTTTAACAAGACTCTGGTTATTCCTGAAAACATTTATATGGGTTATAAATATAATGTTAAAAAATACTTACACATTTTCTTTATGATTTATATTAGTTTGTAATTGTTCTGTTTTATCATGATTGAAAAAGAATAGATCATGATTTTTTATTATCATGAATCTTTCATTTGTTGGATCATTATTCAATGACACATGTTTAATGTACGAGTTTTTGATGGGTATAATTTTTATTATATCTTTTGCATGCACTTTGATTATGTCATCATATCCTTATGATCATCTAATTCGTACTAATGACATTCAATTGTTAATGATTATTTTCTCACTTATTGAACATTGGAGATCACCCATATTTATGTTTTCCACAGGTTATAAATAATTATGATGGGTAATATATTCTAATAATGTTTTTAGGTTAGTTATGATGAATAATTTATTCGGTATAATAAATGATATATATTATTATAAAAATACGCTAATCAATACCTGAAAATTATTATCAAAGAGTTAGTCCTAATATAAGTCCCCAGCCTTAAACCTTACATAATATTGAATTAAATGAATAATTCACATTGAGGATCTTTTCAAGTTTAGAGTTTTAGAGAATTAGATCATAAATCATGAATTACATTCCACATTTAAACAAAGTGGTTACATAAAAGATAGAATTTATTTTTTTCCCATCAAAGGAAAAATATTTAAAATAAAACATGGATTCTTTCTTGAAACTTCCTTGACACTATCATCATATCATGCACCTTTCCCTTGACCTGTGAAAAACATTTAAAAAACTTGGGATGAGTAGAAAAAGCTCAGTAAGGGACATAAAAGTATGAAAAGAAAACATTAGTCCATGTATGAAATCATACTTTACTCATAAAACATAATCATTTTAACATACCTCATCAAATCATGAATAAATCATAGAAATCATAAGGCATAATAGTAACTTGAGGCATTCATAATATTCTTACGTAGGGAGTAACCCTCTTGGTTACGTTTGGAATACCCATCATAGTATATTCCCTAAATCTCATCGGAGAAACCTTAATGTTTAACCCATTCGTGTTACCCAATGCATTGGAGAGCTATATCGGGCTGACCCGCCCTTAGTTTATCATGGAACCACCTGTCTTCATAATAATTCCCTTGAACCATAACGTAATCATATCACATAAAACATGTATAAAGAAAACATAACATTTCCACTTTTCAATCACAAGATATCAATAAAATACATTGATATAAAAAAATTATGAAAACTATTTTCAATAACAAAATAAAAGAATAGTAAAACATGTTATTTATTTTTTATTGAAAAAAGGTTATGCCTTGTAGAGGAAGTCAAAACTCAAATAACGGTCATGGTGGCGGAGAAGTCGTTGTCTCCGCATACGTACGACAAGAAACACATTCCTTTTTGTCATTTAGTAAAACGATTCGTATAAAAAGATTCCCTTTGAATAAATAAAATTTCAAAGGGGTTTATACACTGTATAAAATAAATTTGTGTATAAAACAAAATATTCCTCAATGAAAGGAGATCGAGACGATGTCCCTTACAAAGACGGTATGCTTGGATTAAGGATAAATCAATTACATAATTATGTGTGAAAAACGAATACACAAAATATAAGAGGATATTAAGTGTAAAACAATCAGAGGAAATTCACACATATTAATAGAGTGACATATTAATAGAGTACAAGTTTATCCCAAAGAATCAAAATTGGGTTAAGAAGTTCTCTTGCAAAAATTCGACAGCCTAACAATGTCACTTCAAAATTCAGAAAAATAGTTGATGAGAGATAAAAAGGGTATATCATCACATGGACATAAAATTTACATCAATAAGGATATAGAAGAACATATACCAAAATAATAGTATGTTAATTAAAATACATAACAAAATAAGTCTTTTAAAAAGAGGAGGGTGAAATGTTCCCTTACCGACTTGGGTTACTTTCGAAACGTACACCCCATAGAAGAAGGGTCATACAATGAATATGTAAATACCCATAAATGAAATTATATTACACAAATAGTATAATAACGGGAAGTACATACACCACTCAAAGGAAATGGTGGAAAATGTAGCATAAATCTCACGAGACTAAAAGTGAGATGAAAAATCCCTTACGAAAACTCGGCAGCCTAACGACGCCACTTAAAACATCAAAAATGGACTGATGAGATCAAATAGGGTCTCTCATCATATTAAAATAAAATTTTCAGCAAGAGGAATATAAAATAACATCCCCCATCATAACAAAGAGGAGCTTAAAATAAGTGACATGAAAGAGAGTACTTAAAAAAAGAGAGAGGTTAGATCTCTTACAAAAATTCGGAAGCCTAACGGCGCCACTCAAAATATCCAAAATGGATTGATGAGAGAAAATAGGGTCTCTCATCATATGAACATAAAAATTACAGTAGGATTAATATAAAATAACATCCCAATCATAGGAAATATTATCTTAAAAGGAATGACATAAAAGAGTTTACTTAAAAAGAAAGAGGGGGTAGGATCCCTTACCTCGTGTCAGACATGACTCGATCGTTCTTTAATCTCCTGAATAATAAAATTTGGACAATTTATAATTTCTTAAGGACCTACATTAAAGATTATTATTCAGTTAAGATCACATATTATAATGTTATAATAATTGGTTAATAAAGTGAGTTCATTTCAGACGTTTTTTTCGATGTTCTGTACATGAGTAAAAATCGAACTTGTTGGAAAAGAATTTTCCATGTAGTTATAGGTACATCAGATCCAGAAAAGTATTGATGTTTTAAATAATCATATATATCCTGTATATATTCATTTTATACTATTACATATCATTTTGGAGATAAAAAATTAAAATCACCGTTCATGGAGATGGTAGGTCGTACGTACGCATGAACGCTACTTCCATTTTTTTGTAATATTAATGGAATTAAAACAAAATGAGAGAGAGATATATTTTTTTTGGGAATGATATCCATTATTTAGATGTAATATATTACATATATATCCATTATATATATGTACTTATAAGAGTACATAACATTTGGAGATAAGAAATGAAATGTACCGTTCATGGAGACGGTAAGCCGTACGTACGCATGAACGCTACTTTCATTTCTTTTTTTTGTATTCAATGGAATGAAATAATAATTAAAGAAATGTATATTATAATTCCAGTAGGATATAATATGTAATACCATTAATTCCATCGTTTATACGTCCCACATATGGCATTAACGAATCAAATCACTTTGAGGGGGCAATAGTCTCCACTTCCTAAAATGAAGATATCGCGTTTAACCAAAATGGAAACCATAAAGGTATGCCATAATGGAAAAATACAGAAGATTAAGTAAAACAGAAAAATATTATATATCATATATAAATATACTGACATCTTAATGGCCACCTTTCAGGGTGTTAAAAGAATATTGATAAATCATCGTTTCATGAGGCAGAAATTCACCATCCACAGAAATAGTATGTTCTTTAACAATTAGATGTAGATGTGTGTAAGTGTAGATCAAATCCTTCTTATAAAAACATCATAGTATATTGAAGATACTGGAGTTTTAACAAAAGAAATGAATAAAAAGTGTTTATGGGGTTCGAGAAGCAAAATAAAAAAAAAGAACACAAGTGAAGACATTGCCATAAAATCAGGTATCTCTTATTGATTTGAGCTCAAAGGCTTCCTTGGGAAGACTTCTGCCCAATGTGAGGCTTATAAGAGTAATAGAGGGATGTGTAGAGACAAAATTTTTAGGGTTTTGCCGAGCCAAAGGCTTGAGAGGTGTGGGTATGGTGGTAGAGGTGAGAGCCTTTTATCAGAGTAGAGGAGGGGAACTCTTGGAAAGTTACAAAATGATACTTTATTTTCAAATGAGTTTCAGATTTTAAAGGTCCCACATTGAGTTATTTCTTGGATATAGTGGTAAGGGTTCAAAATATACTCATCCAATATGTTTTTGACAAGTGTATGTTATAGTTTTCACATTATCATTTCATTTTATTTAAATCCTTTATTAATGATGTAATCGATGCATCATCATGATGTCATAAATAATTTAATTTATTTAATGTATAAAAAAAATAAAAAAGAATCATGATTTAGGAAATATTTTTATCTTTCTAATGAATATTTATAGTCAAAAATATGACTTGTATAACCCCATTTAATTTATTTTTAGTAAAATAACTCATGCTTGTGACATTTTTATTTTAACTTTACATAAAAACTTATTTATTTCATTTTCCAACCAAAGTGGCTCCATGGGGTCCCCAAGTTGACCCATGGATTTTCATGGTTGGACATGACTCATCCAATGAGGGTAGGACATGTTTCTTGGTGATTTAATATTATTAAAACATTATTTTTATCTTAAATTACACTAATTACATCTAATCGTGATTAAAAACGTAAAAGTTACTATTCACCACAAAATTATTTTAATCTCATTGAACCACATTTTACATCTTAATGACAACAATGTATGTCTGATTTTTGAAATTCAAATCACTGAAGTGGTGATGTTTCATTTAAACGAAAAATTAGTTTTTAAACTACCACTTAGTGGTTTCACTATTCATCAAAAATTGAATTTTTTCAGAAAAATACCAAATATTCACCCTAAGATATATTTGATATTCCATATTCAAAAATGATGTCTATTTTACAAAATTCAAAACATATAAGTTGCATTAATTTATTTAATAATTAATTCCCGCTGTCAAAAAAAAAATAGCGTGTTTTAAAGAAACAATATCTATTAAAAGATTAACACTAGTTTAAGTCCAATTTGAAAGTGAAAATAATTCTAATGACCACTATTGGATTAAATGGTAAAAATATATTTTAATTTCTCTTTAAAATCAATAGAAAATATAATCTAATAATATAAATAATGTAGATTAAAAAGTGGTTTTGAATAAAAATACAACATTTTTCACTATTCATTAAAAAATGAACTTTATCGGAAAAATACCAAAAATTTACACAACGTAAATTTTGATGTCCCGATTCTGTAGAAGAATTTTATTTTGTCAAATATAACACATAAAATTGTCAACATGTGGATTTAAAAGAGGTTCTCCATCAAAAGGCGGATAATCGACCCTTTAAAAAATATTAGAATGTTTACGCTTAAAATTGGATTCATTCGCATTTTTTAATCCTCTAAAATATATTGTAAAAAGTAAAAATATTTGAAAAACATATATAATCATTTTGTAGTCAGTTCTATTCATTCCCAACATTATAAAGGCTAGAATATAACTACCATTTAAAATAATATTATTTTAATATTAGAGAGCAATGTAAGATTCCCAAGAAACCCGTTATTGTGTATTGGGTATTCAATCGAGCATAGCGTCCCATTTAAAGTAATATTAATATTTTATTCACAAATATGTATAAATGTGAAAATTTCATATTCCTTATTTACCTGGGGTGTTACATCTTTCCCCCCTTTTGGGAATTGCGTCCTCACAATTTTAAAATTGGGCTCAGAAACTTCATTGAAAATCCCACATCGGAACAAGAGACAGTAAAACAATCACTTTAAAATAAATAAAGAGAATTACAAAGGTCACCCGAGTTAATCCATACTAGGATTCCATTTAGGAAAACATGAATATGGAGGAAAAAACAAAGGGTCATGTTCTAAGGGAGAGTGATAGAAAATATGTTTAGGAGAATGTTAACCATAAAAAAATCACAAACTTGTGATGGGTTAAACGGTATTCGATTCCACAGTAGGAAAAGTTAACAGAAAACATTTTTGTTTTAAGTTACTCTTCATTAAAGAATTTTTTTCATGAGCTTAACTAAATCATAATGAAAAATACTTACTTGTCATGTAGACTTTCAACTTTTACTATATTCCTTAATCAAACTCATATTTTCTCCAAAAGATGAGTATTTAAGAAGACTTGTTCGCATTAAGAGTACTATAATCAACTTCTTGAGAATAACCTAATCCACAAAAGAGAACAATATATTTCCCATATCTTTAGACAAAATCCAAAACCAAAATTGTTAGTATGAGATCAGATAATCCACAAAAGTATAATCCTTTATAAAAAGAAAATCTATTCTTAATCTCCAAAATTTGTCCAAAAACCCCATAGTTCAACGAAGACCATTCGATAAACAATTGTCCATAAAATTTTTTAAAGTAAACCAAAATATAATTGAAACCCAAATATTTGAAGGATTTAATCACATATTCTTCCAAGGTAAAATTTAACTTTTATCTCCAAATAACATCAGTTGCTATTAAATTATCATATTGGAAAGTAATTAACCTAATCACATATCTTCCATGATAGGTTAATCATTTCCATAGATAACCCAAAATAAATTTACTATTGATTCATAAAATCATCTAACTAAAAATAATTAGTCAAACTAACCAGGAACATCATGTAGTACAGTGGTAGTCGATAAATACCATTCGCACTTCGGTTGTGGGTTCGATCCCCACAGCTTTGTCCGACGCGATGGGTGGTCACACGGTCTGCATGTTGTCCTTTTCCAAAACTATATAATTCTTAAATCATTTCCAAAAACGAGATAAAATCTTCAAAAATAAACATAACATATTTTAACATCAAGTTTATCTCATGCCATTCATTTTCCATCATAATATATAATAACACTTAATTACCTTAAAAGTAAGGATCATATAAACCCTAATGGTTAACTTTATAATTATTACCTGAACTTTAAAATTGATTGGTCATATTGTACATGATGCATTACAGAACATACCAATGTACAAGTGGTTGATCATGACTCCTTGACAGTTGGTTTAGAACAACCACGAGTTTCCTCATTGAATCCCCCATTTGATCCAGTCTCTTAATCAGAGAACCACCACAGTTTCCTTCAAACCTATTGTCACTTTGGTGCCTTCTAGTTCCATCCATTCAATAAAAACCGAAATGTCATTGTGAGTATATCAACAAAACCATCATGTACTAATGAGGAAGATAAACACTACGATATACTCACTCATTCACTTTATCTAAAACTAGAACTATTTCTGAAATCCTAACCATTATGGTAATGTCAGTTATGCATAGAAAATACCCTAACCTCTAAAGTTATCTAAACCGACCACTGATACCAACTATAAGGCCCCAGACTTAATCCTTACTTAATATTGAATTAAATGAATAATTCACATTGAGGATCTTTTCAGGTTTAGAGTTTTAGTGAATTAGATCATAAATCATGAATTACATTCCACATTTAAACAAAGTGGTTACATAAAAGATAGAATTCAATTTTCCCATCAGCAGAAACATCTTTAAAATAAAACATGAATTCTTCTTGACACTTCCTTGACACTATCATCATATCATGCACCTTTCCCTTGACCTGCGAAAAAGATTTCAAAAACATGGGATGAGCATAAAAAGCTCAGTAAGGGATATAAAAGTATGAAAAGAAAACATTAGTCCATGTATGAAATCATACTTTAATCATAAAACATAAGCATTTTAACATACCTCATCAAATAATAAATAAATCATAGAAATCATAAGGCATAAAGATAACTTGAGGCATTCATAACATTCTTACGTAGGGACTAACCCTCTTGGTTACGTTTGGAATACCCATCAAAGTATATTCCTTAAATCTCTTCAGAGAAAACCTTAACGTTTAACCCCTTCGCATTACCCAATGCATTGGAGAGCTATATCGGGCTCACCCGCCGTTAGTTTATCACGGAACCACCCATCTTCATAATAATTCCGAAGAACCATAACATAATCATATCACATAAAACATGTATAAAGGAAACATAACATTTCCACTTTTCAATCAAAAGATATCAATAAAACACATTGATAAAAAATCAATATGAAAACCATTTTCAATACCAAAATAAAAGAAGTGTAAAAAATGGTATTTATTTTTTATTCAAAAAAAATTATGGCTTGTAGAGGAAGACGAAACTCAAATAATGGTCACGGCGGCGGAGAAGTCGTTGTCGCTGCATACGAACGACAAGAAAAAAATTCCTTTTTGTCGTTTAGTAAAACGCTTCGTATAAAAAGATTCCCTTTGAATAAACAAAAATTAAAAGGGGTTTATACACCGTACAAAATAAATTTGTGTATAAAACAAAATATGCCTCAATGAAAGGAGATTAAGACGATGTCCCTTACAAAGATGATATCTTTGGATTAAGGATAAATCAATTACATAGTTATGTCTCACAAACTAATACACCAAATATAAGTGGATATTAAGTGTAAAACATTCAGAGGACATTCACACATATTCATATAACGACATATTCATGGAGTGCAAGTTTATCACAAATAATAATTACAATTGGGTTAAGAAGTTCCCTTGCAAAAATTAGACAGCCTAACGGCGTCACTTCAAAATTCAGAAAAAGAGTTGATGAGAGATAAAAAGGGTATCTCATCACATGGACATAAAAGTTACATCAATAAGAAAATAGAAGAACATATACCAACATAATAGTATGTGAATTAAAATACATAACAAAATAAGTCTTTTAAAAAGAGAAGGGTGAAAGGTTCCCTTACCGACTTGGGTTACTTTCGAAACGTACACCCCATTGAAGAAGGGTCATACAATGAATATGTAAATACCCATAAATAAAATTATATTAAAAAAATAGTATAATATTGGGAAGTACATACACCAATCAAAGTAAATGGTGGAAAATGTAGCATAAATCTCACGGGACTAAAAGTGAGATGAAAAATCACTTACGAAAACTCGGCAGCCTAACGACGCCACATAAAACATCCAAAAATGGACTGATGAGATCAAATAGGGTCTCTCATCATATTAAAATAAAATTTACAGCAAGAGGAATATAAAATAACATCCCCCATCATAACAAAGAGGAGCTTAAAATAAGTGACATGAAGGAGAGTACTTAAAAAAAGAGAGAGGTTAGATCTCTTACAAAAATTCGGAAGCCTAACGGCGCCACTCAAAATATCCAAAATGGATTGATGAGAGAAAATAGGGTCTCTCATCATATGAACATAAAAATTACAGTAGGATTAATATAAAATAACATCCCAATCATAGGAAATATTATCTTAAAAGGAATGACATAAAAGAGTACTTAAAAAGAAAGAGGGGGGTAGGATCCCTTACGTCGTGTCAGACATGACTCGATCGTTCTTTAATCTCCTGGATAATAAAATTTGGACAATTTATAATTTCTTAAGGACCTACATTAAATATTATTATTCAGTTAATATCACATATTATAATGTTATAATAATTGGTTAATAAATTGAGTTCATTTCAGACGTTTTTTTCGATGTTCTGTACATGAGTAAAAATCGAACTTGTTGGAAAAGAATTTTCCATGTAGTTATAGGTACATCAGATCCAAAAAAGTATTTATGTTTTAAATAATCATATATATCCTGTATATATTCATTTTATACTATTCCATATCATTTTGGAGATAAAAAATTAAAATCACGGTTCATGGAGATGGTAGGTCGTACGTACGCATGAACGCTACTTCCATTTTTTTGTCATATTAATGGAATTAAAACAAAATGAGAGAGAGATATATATTTTTTTGGAATGATATCCATTATTTAGATGTAATATATTACATATATATCCATTATATATATGTACTTATAAGAGTACATAACATTTGGAGATAAGAAATGAAATGTACCGTTCATGGAGACGGTAAGCCGTACGTACGCATGAACGCTACATTAATTTCTTTTTTTTGTATTAAATGGAATGAAATAATAATTATAGAAATGTATATTATAATTCCAGTAGGATATAATATGTAATACCATTAATTACATCCTTTATACGTCCCACATATGGCATTAACGAATCAAATCACTTTGAGGGGGCAGTAGTCTCCACTTCCTAAAATAAAGATATCGCGTTTAACCATAATGGAAACCATAAAGGTATTCCATAATGGAAAAATACAGAAGATTAATTAAAACATAAACATATTATATATCATATATAAATATACTGACATCTTAATGGCCACCTTTCAGGGTGTTAAAAGAATATTGAACAATCATCGTTTCATGAGGCAGAAATTCACCATCCACAGAAATAGTATGTTCTTTAACAATTAGATGTAGATGTGTGTAAGTGTAGATCAAATCCTTCTTATAAAAACATCATAGTATATTGAAGATACTGGATTTTTTACAAAAGAAATGAATAAAAAGTGTTTATGGGGTTCGAGAAGAAAAATAAAAAAAAGAACACAAGTGAAGACATTGCCATAAAATCAGGTATCTCTTATTGATTTGAGCTCAAAGGCTTCCTTGGGAAGACTTCTGCCCAATGTGAGGCTTATAAGAGTAATAGAGGGATGTGGAGAGACAAAATTTTTAGGGTTTTGCCGAGCCAAAGGCTTGAGAGGTGTGGGTATGGTGGTAGAGGTGAGAGCCTTTTATCAGAGTAGAGGAGGGGAACTCTTGGAAAGTTACAAAATGATACTTTATTTTCAAATGCGTTTCAGATTTTAAAGGTCCCACATTGAGTTATTTCTTGGATTTGGTGGTAAGGGTTCAAAATATACTCATCCAATAGGTTTTTGACAAGTTTATGTTATATTTTTAACATTATCATTTCATTTTATTTAAATCCTTTATTAATGATGTAATCGATGCATCATCATGATGTCATAAATAATTTAATTTATTTAATGTATAAAAAAAATAAAAAAAATCATGATTTAGGAAATATTTTTATCTTTCTAATGAATATTTATAGTCAAAAATATGACTTGTATAACCCCATTTAATTTATTTTTAGTAAAACAACTCATGCTTGTGACATTTTTATTTTAACTTTAAATAAAAACTTATTTATGTCATTTTCCAACCAAAGTGGCTCCATGGGGTCCCCAAGTTTACCCATGGATTTTCTTGGTCGGCCATGACTTATCCAATGAGGGTAGAACATGTTTCTTGGTGATTTAATATTATTAAAACATTATTTTTATCTTAAATTACACTAATTACATCTAATCGTGATTAAAAACGTAAAAGTTACTATTCACCACAAAATTATTTTAATCTCATTGTACCACATTTTACATCTTAATGACAACAATGTATGTCTGATTTTTGAAATTCAAATCACTGAAGTGGTGATGTTTCATTTAAACGAAAAATTAGTTTTTAAACTACCACTTAGTGGTTTCACTATTCATCAAAAATTGAATTTTTTCAGAAAAATACCAAATATTCACCCTAAGATATATTTGATATTCCATATTCAAAAATGATGTCTATTTTAAAAAATTCAAAACATATAAGTTGCATTAATTTATTTAATAATTAATTCCCGCTGTCAAAAAAAAGCGTGTTTTTAAGAAACAATATCTATTAAAAGATTGACACTAGTTTAAGTCCAATTTGAAAGTGAAAATAATTCCAATGACCACTATTGGATTAAATGGTAAAAATATATTTTAATTTCTCTTTAAAATCAATACAAAATATAATCTAATAATATAAATAAATTAGATTAAAAAGTGGTTTTGAATAAAAATACAACATTTTTCACTATTCATTAAAAAATGAACTTTATCGGAAAAATACCAAAAATTTACACAACGTAAATTTTGATGTCCCGATTCTGTAGAAGAATTTTATTTTGTCAAATATAACACATAAAATTGTCAACATGTGGATTTAAAAGAGGTTCTCCATCAAAAGGTGGATAATCGACCCTTTAAAAAATATTAGAATGTTTACGCTTAAAATTGGATTCATTCGCATTTTTTAATCCTCTAAAATATATTGTAAAAAGTAAAAATATTTGAAAAACATATATAATCATTTTGTAGTCAGTTCTATTCATTCCCACCATTATAAAGGCTAGACTATAACTACCATTTAAAATAATATTATTTTATTATTAGAGAGCAATGTAAGATTCCCAAGAAACCTGTTATTGTGTATTGGGTATTCAATCGAGCATAGCGTCCCATTTAAAGTAATATTAATATTTTATTCACAAATATGTATAAATGTGAAAATGTCATATTCCTTATTTACCTGGGGTGTTACATCTTTCCCCCCTTTTGGGAATTGCGTCCTCACAATTTTAAAATTGGGCTCGGAAACTTCATTGAAAATCCCACATCGGAACAAGAGACAGTAAAACAATCACTTTAAAATAAATAAAGAGAATTACAAAGGTCACCCGAGTTAACCCATACTAGGATTCCATTTAGGAAAACATGGATATGGAGGAAAATACAAAGGGTCATGTTCTAAGGGAGAGTGATAGAAAATATGTTTAGGAGAATGTTAACCATAAAAAAATCACAAACTTGTGATGGGTTAAACGGTATTCGATTCCACAGTAGGAAAAGTTAACAGAAAACATTTTTGTTTTAAGTTACTCTTCATTAAAGAATTTTTTCATGAGCTTAACTAAATCATAATGAAAAATACTTACTTGTCATGTAGACTTTCAACTTTTACTATATTCCTTAATCAAACTCATATTTTCTCCAAAAGACGAGTATTTAAGAAGACTTGTTCGCATTAAGAGTACTATAATCAACTTCTTGAGAATCACCTAATCCACAAAAGAGAACAATATATTTCCCATATCTTTAGACAAAATCCAAAACCAAAATTGTTAGTATGAGATCAGATAATCCACAAAAGTATAATCCTTTATAAAAAGAAAATCTATTCTTAATCTCCAAAATTTGTCCAAAAACCCCATAGTTCAACGAAGACCATTCGATAAACAATTGTCCATAAAATTTTTTAAAGTAAACCAAAATATGATTGAAACCCAAATATTTGAAGGATTTAATCACATATTCTTCCAAGGTAAAATTTAACTTTTATCTCCAAATAACATCAGTTGCTATTAAATTATCATATTGGAATGTAATTAACCTAATCACATATCCTCCATGATAGGTTAATCATTTCCATAGATAACCCAAAATAAATTTACTATTGATTCATAAAATCATCTAACTAAAAATAATTAGTCAAACTAACCAGGAACATCATGTAGTACAGTGGTAGTCGATAAATACCATTCACACTTTGGTTGTGGGTTCGATCCCCACAGCTTTGTCCGACGCGATGGGTGGTCACACGGTCTGCATGTTGTCCTTTTCCAAAACTATATAATTCTTAAAACATTTCCCAAAACGAGATAAAATCTTCAAAAATAAACATAACATATTTTAACATCATGTTTATCTCAGGCCATTCATTTTCCATCATAATATATAATAACACTTAATTACCTTAAAAGTAAGGATCATATAAACCCTAATGGTTAACTTTATAATTATTACCTAAACTTCCAAATCAATTGGTCATCTTGTACATGATGCATTACATAACATACCAATGTACAAGTGGTTGATCATGACTCCTTGACAGTTGGTTTAGAACAACCATGAGTTTCCTCATTGAATCCCCCATTTCATCCAGTCTCGTAATCAGAGAACCACCACAGTTTCCTTCAAACCTATTGTCACTTTGGTGCCTTCTTGTTCCATCCATTCAATAAAAACAGAAATGTTAGTGTGAGTATATCAACAAAACCATCATGTACTAATGAGGAAGATAAACAATACGATATACTCACTCATTCACTTTATCTAAAACTAGAACTATTTCTGAAATCCTAACCATTATGGTAATGTCAGTTATGCTTAGAAAATACCCTAACCTCTAAAGTTATCTAAACCGACCTCTGATACCAACTATAAGGCCCCAGACTTAATCCTTACTTAATATTGAATTAAATGAATAATTCACATTGAGGATCTTTTCAGGTTTAGAGTTTTAGATAATTAGATCATAAATCATGAATTACATTCCACATTTAAACAAAGTGGTTACATAAAAGATAGAATTCAATTTTCCCATCAACAGAAACATATTTAAAATAAAACATGGATTCTTATTGACACTTCCTTGACACTATCATCATATCATGCACCTTTCCCTTGACCTGTGAAAAAGATTTCAAAAACATGGGATGAGCCTAAAAAGCTCATTAAGGGATATAAAAGTATGAAAAGAAAACATTAGTCCATGTATGAAATCATACTTTACTCATAAAACATAAGCATTTTAACATACCTCATCAAATAATAAAAAAATCATAGAAATCATAAGGCATAAAGATAACTTGAGGCATTCATAACATTCTTACGTAGGGACTAACCCTCTTGGTTACGTTTGGAATACCCATCAAAGTATATTCCTTAAATCTCTTCAGAGAAACCTTAACGTTTAACCCCTTCGCATTACCCAATGCATTGGAGAGCTATATCGGGCTCACCCGCCATTAGTTTATCACGGAACCACCCATCTTCATAATAATTCCGAAGAACCATAACATAATCATATCACATAAAACATGTATAAAGGAAACATAACATTTCCACTTTTCAATCAAAAGATATCAATAAAACACATTGATAAAAAATCAATATGAGAACCATTTTCAATACCAAAATAAAAGAAGTGTAAAAAATGGTATTTATTTTTTATTCAAAAAAAATTATGGCTTGTAGAGGAAGACGAAACTCAAATAATGGTCACGACGGCGGAGAAGTCGTTGTCGCTGCATACGAACGACAAGAAAAACATTCCTTTTGGTCGTTTAGTAAAACGCTTCGTATAAAAAGATTCCCTTTGAATAAAAAAAAATTAAAAGGGGTTTATACACCGTACAAAATAAATTTTTGTATAAAACAAAATATGCCTCAATGAAAGGAGATTAAGACGATGTCCCTTACAAAGACGATATCTTTGTATTAAGGATAAATCAATTACATAGTTATGTCTCACAAACTAATACACCAAATATAAGTGGATATTAAGTGTAAAACATTCAGAGGACATTCACACATATTCATATAACGACATATTCATGGAGTACAAGTTTATCACAAATAATAATCAAAATTGGGTTAAGAAGT
Organism: Viscum album; assembly: GCA_963277665.1. Lineage (NCBI taxonomy): Eukaryota > Viridiplantae > Streptophyta > Magnoliopsida > Santalales > Viscaceae > Viscum > Viscum album. The sequence continues at coordinate 1,498,742,010 of OY728133.1, forward strand.
TCCCTTGCAAAAATTAGACAGCCTAACAGCGTCACTTCAAAATTCAGAAAAAGAGTTGATGAGAGATAAAAAGGGTATCCCATCACATGGACATAAAAGTTACATCAATAAGCAAATAGAATAACATATACCAACATAATAGTATGTGAATTAAAATACATAACAAAATAAGTCTTTTAAAAAGAGGAGGGTGAAAGGTTCCCTTACCGACTTGGGTTACTTTCGAAACGTACACCCCATTGAAGAAGGGTCATACAATGAATATGTAAATACCCATAAATAAAATTATATTAAAAAATAGTATAATATTGGGAAGTACATACACCAATCAAAGTAAATGGTGGAAAATGTAGCATAAATCTCACGGGACTAAAAGTGAGATGAAAAATCCCTTACGAAAACTCGGCAGCCTAACGACGCCACTTAAAACTTCCAAAAATGGATTGATGAGATCAAATAGGGTCTCAAATTATATTACAATAAAATTTATAGAAATAGGAATATAAAATAACATCCCCCATCATGAAAAAGAGGATCTTAAAAGAAGTGACATAAAGGAGAGTACTTAAAAAGAAATAGAGAGGTTAGATCTCTTACAAAAATTCGGAGGCCTAACGGCGCCACTCAAAACATCCAAAATGGATTGATGAGAGATAATAGGGTCTCTCATCATATGAACATAAAAATTACAGTAATATTAATATAAAATAACAACCCAATCATAAGAAATATGAGCTTAAAAGGAATGACATAAAAGAGTGTACTTAAAAAGAAAGAGAGGGGTAGGATCCCTTACCTCGTGTCTGACATGACTCAATCGTTCTTTAATATCCTGAATAATAAAATTTGGTCAATTTATAATTTCTTAAGGACATAATTTAAAGATTATTATTCAGTTAATATCACATATTATAATGTTATAATAATTTATTAATAAAGTGAGTTCATATTAGACGTTTTTGTTGATGTTCGGTACATGAGTAAAAAATTGAACTTGTTGGAAAAAACATTTCCATGTAGTTATAGGTAAATCATATCCAGAATAGTATTTATGTTTTAAAAATCATATATATCTAGTATATATTCATTATATACTATTCCATATCATTTGGAGATAAAAAATTAAAAGCACCGTTCATGGAGACGGTAGGCTGTACGTACGCATGAACGCTACTTTCATTTTTTTGTCATATTAATGGAATTAAAACAAAATGAGATATATATATATATATATATATTATAATTCCATAATGATATACATTATTTATATGTAATATATTACATATATATCCATTATAATATGTACTTATAATAGTACATAACATTTGGAGATAAGAAATGAAATGTACCGTTCATAGAGACGGTAAGCCGTACGTACGCATGAACGCTACTTTCATTTATTTTTTTCTTTGTATTCAATGGAATGAAATAATAATGATATAAAGGTATATTATAATTCAGTAGGATATCATATGTAATACCATTAATTCGATCCTTTATGCATCCCACATATGGCATTAACGAATCAAATCACTTTGAGGGGGCGGTAGTCCCCACTTCCTAAAATGAAGATATCGTGTTTACCCATAATGGAAACCATAAACGTATGCCATAATGGAAAAATACAGAAGATTAAGTAAAACATAAACATATTATTTATCATATATAAATATAGTGACATTGTAATGGCCACCTTTGAGGGTGTTACATGAATATTGAACAATCATCGTTTCGTGAGGCAGAAATTCACCATCCACAGAAACAGTATGTTCAATAACAATTAGATGTAGTTGTCTATAAGTTTAGCTCGAATCCTTATTATTATAACATCCTAGTATATTGAAGATACTGGATTTGTTAAGAAAATAAATGAATAAATATATTTTAGGGGGTTCGAGAAGAAAAATAAAACAAAAGAACACAAGTGAAGACATTACCTTTAAATCGGGTATCTCTCTTGGATTTGAGCTCAAAGGCTTCCTTGGGAAGACTACTGCCCAATGTGAGGCTTCTAGGAGTAAGATAGGGATATGGAGAGACAAAATGAGTAGGGTTTTGCCGAGCCAAATGCTTGAGATGTGTTGGTAAGGTGGTAGAGGTGGGGGCCTTTTATAAGAGGAGAGAATGGGCACTCTTGGATAGTTACAAAATGTTACTTTATTTTCAAATGAGTATCGGATTTTAAAGGCCCCACATTGATTTATATTGAGGATAAGGTGGTAAGGGTTCGAAATATACTCATCCAATAGGTTTTTTACAAGTGTAAGTTATAGTTTTAACATTATAATTTTATTTTGTTTAAATCCTTTATTAATGAGGTAATCGATGCATCATCATGATGTCATAAATAATTTAATTTATTTATTGTATAAAAAATATAAAAAAAATCATGATTTAGGAAATATTATTAGATTTATAATGAATATTTATTGTCAAAAATATGACTTGTATAACCCCATTTAGAAATTGTTTTAGTAAAACAACTCATGCTTGTGACATTTTTATTTTAACTATAAATTAAAAGTTATTTATGTCATTTTCCAACCAATGTGGCTCCATGGGGTCCCCAAGTTGTCCCATGGATTTTCTTGGTAGGCCATGACACATCCAATGAGAGTAGGACATGTGTATAGGTCATTTAATATTATTAAAACATTATTTTACCTTAAATTACACTAATTACCTCTAATCACGATTAAAAACTTAAAAATTACTATTCACCAAAAAATTATTCTAATCCCATTGAACCAGATCTTATATCCTAATGACAACCATGTATGTCTAATTTTTGAAATTCAAATCACAGAAGTGGTGAAGTTTCATTTAAACGAAAAAGCAGTTTTTAAACTACCACTTAGTGGTTGTACTATTCATCAAAAAATTGATGTTTTTCAGAAAAATACCAAAAATTAACCCTAAGCTATATTTGATATTCTGAATTCAAAAATGATGTCTATTATACAAAATTAAAAACATATAAGTTGCATAAATTAATTTAATAATTAATTCCCGCAGTCAAAAAAATAGCGTGTTTTTAAGAAACAATATCTATTAAAAGATTGACACTAGTTTAAGTCCAATTTCAAAGTGAAAATAATTTCAATGACCACTATTGGATTAAATGGTTAAAATATATTATAATATAACTTAAAGAAAATTCAAAATATAATCTTATCATATAAATAAATTATATTAAAAAGAGGTTTTGAATTAAAATACAACATTTTTCACTATTCGTTAAAAAATAAACTTTATCAGAAAAATACCAAAAACTTACACAAAGTAAATTTTGATGTCCCGATTCTATAGAAGAATTTTATTTTTTCAAATATAACACATAAAATTATCAAAAAGTGTATTTAGGATCTCCATCAAAAGGCGGTTAATCGACCCTTTAAAGAATATTAGAATGTTTACTCTTAAAATTGGATTCATTCACATTTTTTAATCCTCTTACATTTATTGTAAAAATTAAAAATATTTGAAAAACATATATAATCATTTTGTAGTCAGTTCTGTTCATTCCCACCATTACAACAGTTAGGCATTAACTACGATTTAAAATAATATTATTTTATTATTAGAGTGCAACGTAAGATTTCCAAGAAACCCGTTATTGCGTATTGGGTATGCCATCGAGCATAGCGTCCCCTTTAAAGATATATTAATATTTTATTCACAAATATGGATAAATGTGAAAATTTCATATTCTTTATTTACCTGGGGTGTTACATCTTTCCCTCCTTTTGGCAATTGCGTCCTCGCAATTTTAAAATTGGGCTTGGAAACTTCATTGAAAATCCCACATCGGAACAAGAGTCAGTAAAACAATCAATTTAAAATAATGAAAGAGAAGTTCAAAGGTCACCTGAGTTAACCCATACTAGGATTCCAATTAGGAAAACATGGATATGGAGGAAAAAACAATGGGTCGTGTTCTGATAGAGAGTGATAGAAATCATTTTTAGGAGAAATTTAACCATAAAAAATCACAAACTTGTGATGGGTTAAACAGTATTTGATTCCATAGAAGGAAAAGTTAACAGACAACATTTTTGTTTTATGTTACTCTTAATTGAGGAATTTGTTCTTGAGCATAACTAAATCATAATGAAACATACTTACTTGTCACGTATACTTTCAACTTTTACGAGATTCCTTAATCAAACTCATATTTTCTACAAAATACGAGTATTTAGGAAGGGTTGTTCGCATTGAGAGTACTATAATCAACTTCTTGAGAATCAGCTAATCCAAAATAGAGAACTATATATTTCCCATGTCTTTGGACAAAATCCAAAACCAAAATTGTTAGTATGAGATCAGATAATCCACAAAAGTATAATCCTTTATAAAAAGAAAATCTATTCTTAATCTCCAAAATTTGTCCAAAAAAACCCAATGTTCAACGAATACCATTCGATAAACAATTGTCCATAAAATTATTCAAAGTAAACCAAACTGAGATTGAAACCCAAATATTTGGAGGATTTAATCACATAGTCTTCCAAGGTAAAAATTAGCTTTTATCTCTATATAACATCAGTTGCTCTTAAATTCTCATATTAGAAAGTAATTAACCTAATCACATATCCTACATGAAAGGTTAATAATTTCCATAGATAACCAAAAATTAAATTACTCTTGATTCCTAAAATCATCTAACTAAAAAGAATTAGTCAAACTAACCAGGGACTTCATGTAGTCCAGTGTTAGGCGATAAATACCAGTCGCACTTTGGTTGTGGGTTAGATCCCCACAGCTTTGTCCGACGCGACGGGTTGTCACACGGTCTGCGTGTTGTCCTTTTTCCAAAACTATATAATTCTTAAAACATTCCCCAAAACGAGATAAAATCTTCAAAAATAAACATAACAAATTTTAACATCTAGTTTATCTCATGCCTTTCATTTTCCATCATAATATATACTAACCCATAATTACCTCAAAAGTAAGTATCATATAAACCCTAATGGATAACATTATAATTATTACCTGAACTTCCACATCGATTGGTCATCTCGTACTTGATTCATTACAGAACATACCAATGTACAAGTGGTTGATCACGACTCCTTGATAGTTGGTTTAGAACAACCACGAGTTTCCTCATTGAATCCCCCATTTCATCTAGTCTCTTAATTAGATAACCACCAGAGTTTCCTTCAAACCTATTGTCACTTTAGTGCTTGCTAGATCCATCCATTCACTAAAAATAGAAATGTAAGTATGAGTATATCAACTAAACCATCATATACTAATGAGGAAGATAAACACTATTATATACTCACTCTTTCACTTTATATATAACTAGAACTCTTTCTGAATTCCTAACCATTATGGTAATGTCACTTATGCTTAGAGAATACCCTGACCTCTAAAGTTATCTAAACCGACCTCTGATACCAACTATAAGGCCCCGGCCTTAATCTTTACTTAACATTGAATTAAATGAATAATTCACATTGAGGATATTTTCAGGTTTAGAGTTTTAGAGAATTAGATCATAAATCATGAATTACATTCAACATTTAAAAATAGTGGTTACATTAAAGATATAATTCATTTTTCCTATCAACAGAAACATAATTAAAATAAAACATGGATTCTTTCTTGACACTTCCTTGACACTATCATCATATCATGTAGCTTTCCCATGACCTGTGAAAGACATTTCAAAAACTTTGGATGAGCATAAAAAGCTCAGTAAGGGATATAAAAGTATGAAAAGAAAACATTAGTCCATGTATGAAATAATAATTTACTCATAAAACATAAGCATTTTAACATACCTCATCAAATCATGAATAAATCATAGAAATAATAAGGCATAAAGGTAACTTGAGGCATTCATAATATTCTTACGTAGGGAGTAACCATCTTTGTCAAGTTTGGAATACCCATCACAGTATATTCCCTAAATATCATTAGAGAAACCTTAACGTTTAACCCCTTCGCGTTACCCAATGCATTGGAGAGATATATCGAACTCTCCTCCCCTTAGTTTATCATGGAACCACCCGTCTTCATAATAATGCCCAAGAAACATAACATAATCATATCACATAAAACATGTATAAAGGAAACATAACATTTCGACTTTTCAATCACAAGAGATCAATAAAACACATTGATATAAAAACATTATGAAAACCATTTTCAATACCAAAATAAAAGAAGATTAAACCAAGTTATTTATTTTTTATTCAAAAAAAGTTATGGCATGTAGAGGAAGCCGAAACTCAAATAATGGTCACGATGACTGAGAAGTCGTTGTCGCTGCATACGTACGACAAGAAAAACATTCCTTTTTGTCATTTAGTAAAACACTTTGAATAAAAATATTCCCTTTGAATAAACAAAAAGTCAAAGCGGTTTATACACCGTATAAAAGAAATTTGTGTATAAAAGAAAATATGCCTCAATGAAAGGAGATTGAGATGACGTCTCTTACAAAGACGATATCCTTGGATTAAGGATAAATCAATTACATAATTTTCTATGACAAATGAATACATCAAATATAAGTGGATATTAAGTGTAAAAAAATCAGAGGACATTCACACATATTCCTAGAATGACATATTCAAGGAGTAAAAGTTTATCCGAAAGAATCAAAATTGGGTTAAGAAGTTCCCTTGCAGAAATTTGACAGCCTAACGACGTCACTTCAAAATTCAGAAAAAGAGTTGATGAGAGATAAAAAAGTTATCTCATCACTTGGACATAAAATTTACATCAATAAGGATATATAAGATCATATATCAACATAATATTATGTGAATTAAAATACATAACAAAATAAGTTTTTTAAAAAGAGGAGTGTGAAAGGTATCCTTACCGACTTGGGTTACTTTCGAAACGTACAACCCATTGAAGAAGGGTCATACAATGAATATGTATATACCCATAAATGAAATTATATTGCACAAAGAGTATAATAATGGGAATTACATACACAACTCAAAGGAAATGATCGAAAATGTAGCATAAATCTCACGGGACTAAAAGTGAGATGAAAAATCCCTTATGAAAACTCGGCAGCCTAATGACGCCACTTAAAACATCCAAAAATGGATTGATGAGATAAAATAGGGTCTATCATCATATTACAATAAAATTTAAACAAAGAGGAATATAAAATACCATCCCCCATCATATCAAAGTGGAGCTTAAAAGAAGTGACATAAAGGAGAGTACGTAAAAAGAAAGAGAGAGGTTAGATCTCTTACAAAAATTCGGCAGCCTAACGACACCACTCAAAACATCCAAAATGGATTGATGAGAGAAAATATGGTCTCTCATCATATAAAAATAAAAATTACAGTAGGATTAATATAAAATAACATCCTAATAATAAGAAAGATGAGCTTAAAATGAATGACATAAAAGAGTGTACTTAAAAAGAAAGAGAGGGGTAGGATCTCTTACCTCATGTCCGACATGACTCGATCGTTATTTAATATCCTCAATAATAAAATTTGGTCAATTTATAATTTATTAAGGACATAATTTAAAGATTATTATTCCGTTAATATCAAATATTATAATGTTATAATAATTGGTTAATAAAGTGAGTTCATATCAGACGTTTTTGTTGATGTTCGGAACATGAGTAAAAATCGAACTTGTTGGAAAAGAATTTTCCATGTAGTTATAGGTACATCATATCCAGAATAGTATTGATGTTTTAAATATCATATATATCCAGTAAATATTCATTTTATAATATTCGATAGAATTTGGAGATAAAAAATTATAAGCACCGTTCATGGAGACGGTAGGCCGTACGTACACATGAACACTACTTTCATTTTTTTGTCATATTAATTGAATTAAAACAAAATGAGATATATATATATATATTATTTCCAGAATGATATACATTATTTAGATTTAATATGTTACATATATATCCATTATATATATGTACTTATAATAGTACATAACATTTGGAGATAAGAAATGAAATGTACCGTTCATGGAGACAGTAAGCCGTACGTACACATGAACGCTACTTTCATTTCTTTTTTTTTGTATTAAATGGAATTAAATAATAATGATATAAAGGTATATTATAATTCCATTAGGATATCATATGTAATACCAATAATTCCATCCTTTATACGTCCCACATATGGCATTAAGGAATCAAATCACTTTGAGGGGGCGGTAGTCCCCACTTCCTAAAATGAAGATATCGCATTTACCCATCATAGAAACCATAAAGGTATGACATAATGGAAAAATATAGAAGATTAAGTAAAAAAAATATTATATATCAAATATAAATATAGTGACATATTAATTGCCACCATTGAGGGTGTTAAATGATTATTGAACAATCGTCGTTTCGTGAGGCAGAAATTCACCATCCACAGAAACAGTATGTTCTTTAACAATTATATGTAGGTGTGTGTAAGTGTAGCTAGAATACATCTTATAAAAACATCCTAGAATATTTAAGATACTGGAGTTGTTACAAAAGAAATTAATAAAAAGAGTTTAGGGGGTTAGAGGATCAAAATAAAACAAAAGAACACAAGTGAAGACATTGCCTTAAAATCGGGTATCTCTCTTTGATTTGAGCTCAAAGGCTTCCTTGGGAAGACTTATTCCCAATGTTAGGATTCTAGGAGTAATATAGGTATGTGGAGAGATAAAATGTGTAGGGTTTGGCCGAGCCAAAGGATTGAGAGCTGTGGGTAAGGTGGTAGAGGTGGGGGCCTTTTATAAGAGGAGAGGAGGGGCACTCTTGGAAAGTTACAAAATGTTACTTTATTTTCAAATGCGTTTTGTATTTTAAAGGTCCCACATTGATGTATTTCGAGGATAAGGTGGTAAGGGTTCTAAATATACTCATCCAATAGGTTTTTGAAAAGTTTAATTTATAGTTTTAACATTATCATTTAATTTTATTTAAATCCTTTATTAATGAGGTAATCGATGCATCATCATGATGTCATAAGTAATTTAATCTATTTAATGTCTATAAATTTTAAAAAAAATAATGATGTAGGAAATATTTTTAGGTTTCTAATGAATATTTATAGTCAAAAATATGACTTGTATAACCCCATTTAAAAATTGTTTTAGTAAAACAACTCATACTTGTGACATTTTTATTTTAACTTTAAATAAAAAGTTATTTATTTCATTTTCCAACCAAAGTGGCTCCATGGGGTCCCCAATGTGACCCATGGATTGTATTGGTAGTCCATGATGCATCCAATGATGGTAGGACATGTTTCTAGGTCATTTAGTATTATTAAAACAATATTTTTACCTTAAATTACACTAATTACCTCTAATCGTGATTAAAAACTTAAAAGTTACTATTCACCAAAAAATTATTTTAATCCCATTGAACTAAATTTTACATCCTAATGACAACCATGTATGTAGGATTTTTGAAATTAAAATCACATAAGTGGTGAAATTTCATTTAAAAGAAAAATCAGTTTTTAAACTACCACTTAGTGGTTTCACTATTCATCAAAAATTGTAGTCTTTCAGAAAAATACCAAAAATTCACCCCAAGATATATTTGATATTTCAAATTAAAAAATGATGTCCATTTTAAAAAATTCAAACCCTATAATTTGAATTAATTAATTTAATAATTAATTCCCACTGTCAAAATAAATAGAGTGTTTTTAAGAAACAATATCTATTAAAAGATTGACACTAGTTTAAATCAAATTTCAAAGTGAAAATAATTCCAATGACCAATATTGGATTAAATGGTAAAAATATATTCTAATTTAACTTTAAAAACAATTCAATAGATTATATAATAAAATAAATAAATTAGATTAAAAATAGGTTTTGAATTAAAATACAACATTTTTCACTATTCATTAAAAAATAAACTTTATCGAAAAAATACCAAAAATTTACACAAAGTAAATTTTGATGTCCCCACTCAGTAGAATAATTTTATTTTGACAGATATAACACATAAAATTTTCAAAAGTGGATTTAAAAGAGGTTCTCCATCAAAAGGCGGTTAATCGACCCTTTTAAGAATATTAGAATATTTACGCTTAAAATTGGATTCATTCGCATTTTTTAATCCTCAAAATTTTATTGTAAAAATTAAAAATATTTGAAAAACATATATAATAATTTTGTAGTCAGTTCTGTTCATTCCCACCATTACAACGGCTTGGCGTTAACTACCATTTAAAATAATATTATTTTATTATTAGAGTGCAACGTAAGATTCCCAAGATAGCCATTATTGCGTATTGGGTACACCATCGATATAGCGTCCCCTTTAAAGTAATATTAATATTTTATTCAAAAATATGGAGAAATGTGAAAATGTCATATTCTTTATTTACCTGGGGTGTTACACCCAATTTTGTAATACTAGAAACTTGAATGGCCTTTTTATATAAGTGGCTCATTATTAACTGTGGATATTGTAATTGTTGATGGTTATAAATGGGTGACATGTATTAATATCAAAGAAGTAAATAAAATGATTATATTTTTATCACTAGATCTAAGATTTCGTGTTTGGGGCCGTTATAGTTAGCATCAGAGTAGAGGTTATGTAACATTGGAGACTAAGATGTTTTCATGTGAGTATTAATTTTGAGTTGTCGATAAAATAGTGGGGTTAAATGTTTTTGGTTCATCATATATTCAAAGGAATGAAAACAGATTTTAGGTTTTATGTTCTTGGTTTTTTGAAGTGATTAATGATATTTAAGGAGGTGTTATTTTAACATGAGGTACGTCAATCCCATAGGATTATCATAATGAATTATTTTTGAATAATGCTATTGAATTTTTTGGGGAATTATGAGTAATGGTATAATAAACCCTTAGTGGTTAAAAAACTATTTTATCTTCATTATATTGAGGTTGATTGGGATATATGGTTATTTATTTATGGAATGATCTTTGATATACCATTGGTTTTATCATTGAATTTTCTAGAATAATGTATTATTTAATCATATAAATGTTTAATCATTATGGTAATTATTTTACCATATTCTAACCATATTACCTTTAATATTTATAATAAGAACATATCAAGTTCAATAATAAGTTGACTGTAATTCATCAACCATTATGTATTCGTACTCATCATTTGGAGTAAAATATGAGATAATGGTGGACAATTATTGAAAAAAACTAAAGGATGAAATTTCATTTATGTATTAAAATAAAATAATTTATTTATATATCCTAATGTTTTTATTCCATATGGAAATGTAATTTCATAAATCAAAGAAACTTATATTGAAATAAAAATTTTATCATACTACCATTATTACTTATGAATTGATGGTCTTATTAATAACATGTTAATTTTTGATTTTAAAGGTCATTATCATACTCATGAACTCTTTTTTTATAACTCTACATGACATGAACATTATATTTTTTCCCAAATGAAAATATTATCACATCCCACTAATATTATTATCTTTGGGAACCTATTTTTGTGTTATTATATATGACATCCTTATTTACATTTCCCTTTATCAGAAGGATGTTTTATTATCCATTTTAACAATGAGTGTTTTCGATAAATATATTTTAAAATTTTTCGATATTGATCACTAATATGAAGATAAAACAGCGGGGATATTTTTTTTAAAGGAACTCGAATTTAATATTCCATGAATTTAAAAAATGAAAATGTTTGACTATGTACAAGATGCAGAACATCGAGCATTAAAGGACATGAAATTTTATTATTAAATTTGACCATTATATGCTAGCCGTAAAATGGAAATATATGAATAGTAGTAACCAAAAAATTATATATATATATATATTATACTTTATATAAATTAATTGATTAATACTTTTGAAATAAGATCCCAATTCACAGTAGTGTCATTTTATTCTAAAAAAAATTATTTTCATAAAAACTGATTTTTATTACTTTTTTGTTAGAGAATGTTATAATAAATTTATTTAAATTTTAAAAACATTATTTTATAAAGAGGAAATATTTTTTTAATATTCAGATTAAAATTTTAGAGTGTGAATTTTTTCTGAAAATATTAATTTTTATGTGAATAGTCAAAAATTGATGTTTTTATAAAACTTCCTCTTCATTACATTGAAGTGTACAATTATTTATTGAATATGATCATAAATTAACTTCAATATAATCTAAATATAAATTTAATTTTCAATTACATAGAAATAAAAATTATACTTTATTATTGCATAAGTTCATACTTGGGATTGAAAATAAGTTTTTCTTAAAATAGTTTTTCATTGGGTTTTACATATTTAAAATAAAATTTATCACCATAAGTCTATTAAATTGAATATTGAGAATATTATATAATTTTAATAATCATTCGGTTAAATTTGTTAAATTAATGCCATTTACAATTAGTCAATGTGAATAGTAACTATAGAAAATAGTTATAACCATAGTTAATGTTAAATCAATATAATTATGGTTAAAACATAATTTTGAAGGACATTAAAATATACCTAAAACCGTCCATTATAAAATTATATGAGTTTATGTTATCCATAATCATATATGATAATAATTTATGGCATCTTGTATCCTTTTTCTCTTTGATAATGTCTTTTATAGTGTATTAAATAAATTAATGCACAAAATGTCCCTCTCTTTATTTTAAATACCTCTTATTGGATCATATAGTGATAAAAATAACATATCTATTAATAATAATGGTTAATTTGAGAATAATTAAATAATTTTTATTATTATATTTTATTTATATATTTTAGTAATAATACAATTAGCATAAACACATATATCACGATAACCAAATCGGTTTTCTTGTAGTGGTAAAATGAATGTAAATATTTTAGAAAACATAAAAGTGATATATTTTGGATGAATTGTGTTTATAAACAAATTCAATAATTAATAATAATGTATAATTTATATTAAATATATTATAGTATAATTAAAATTATGAAATCATGAATTTAAATTTTAATTACATGAAAAGTCCAAAAAAATGTCAAAAATTATATTTTATAACAAAAAAATTTTCTTAGATGATTTAAAAACAATAAAAACCATTTATTTGGACAAGTGAATGTGATAAAGTCTCAAATAACATACATTTTACTTTTACAGTTCACTTTTCCTTTTATATTAACATTCTTGACCCCCAAATAGTAAAATAACATTGATATAATAGTAATCAGAGAATTGGATAATGAGGTGTTATAAGAAAAAAAATAAGGATTAAAAAATCACTTAAACATGACCATATTTTATTTTAAAGTGTTTTTAGAGTCATCTCCATACTATATTCTATATATATGATTTTTGAACCACATAATCTAGTATGTTAATTTATATTAATGTAATACCTCATGTAATTCCATGTGTTCCCTTCTCCTATATTATGCAAGGAATCCTACTATTCTCTCCTCCTTATAGATTTTCCGAAATATATATTATGTATATAGTTACCCAAAAATATCAAACATAAATATTTAGTCATTTTTATAAATATTCAATACATTTCAAAAATATGATCCAAAGTACTATAAAGGATTATTTTCTTAAAAGACTAGATACACAATTGTCTAACTTAATCAAATAGATTAAAAATATCCCAAAAGGAATATTACATTTCTTACTATTCATATAAATTCCCTACATAAAACCTCCCTTTATAACTGAGGGAAATATAACAAAGAAAATAAAGAGCTCATATTCTCATTATGTATAAACAAGGTAAATATCAATCTATATCATATGAAATCATAATACAAGAATAAGGGAATATGAGAATTACCATTACTTGTATATTCCATATCTAATCAATTAAAGATAATAATTATTATTTAGGGAATAAATATTTGTCATTTTAAAATATAAGAATCATTAGAGTGAGAAATCATCATTAATCAATCATGACCCACAAGTTCATTTTATAAATGTGAAGGACCATCATATGTATAGAACTATATCATATGTCAAGGTTAACAACTGATACCATTAAATCATAGCATATAAAGGATCCCTAAGTATTTCACGTATAATAATGTATCATTCCTCACTACATTTATCAGATAGTTAATCAAGAACATCTAAATGTTTCCTATAGTTTACCAAGCACATTGACATGAATATCATAGTTATTTAATGAGATATAATACATTACAAAATTCATTAGAGGGATATATAATTCTTGGACTTCTGGTCACATAATGAAATCTATATATATATTTATTTGATTATATCATAAAATATTCATCATATTATAAAGCATGAAAAAATGTTTTTCAAATATATTTTATTTAGGAATAAGAAATAAAAAAAATGTATTTCATAAACAAATTATTATCATAATCATAAACCATTCAGATAAATTACAAGGATGGTACCCATGGTACATACCCCTAGTAGAATAAAATTAAACACAAGGGTCTTTTTCATTGATGATTTCAAATTCCATTAAAACATTAATAAACCATTCTTGTAGAAATTACCTTTAATCATTGAAATGAATTTTTTTAAACTAAATATCCAAAAAAATCAAAATATTTTTACATTGAAAGTATTCATTAAAATATATAATGGAATATTCAATCCATTTAGGGTTAATAATGGTTGTAAATTTCATTCAATATATATATTCTAAATAATATATTCCTATGATATTTTTGACCAAAGGTCAACAGTAACTCACTTAGAAAATGAAAAGAATATTTATTTTTAAAACATTAATAAATAACAAATAATTGGTAAAAATGAAATAAAAAAATAATTAGAGAGTAATAAAAACATTATTCAACACATTTATAGAAAAAACAGTCATGGAAAAGAAACAAAATTCGACCGAAGATGGAACTAATGTTGATTTTCCTTAAAACATTAATTTGGTCTCTTTAGTTTATAAAGTATAGGAAATAAGATAAACTAATTTATTATCTATAAAGAAACATTGTATTAGAATAATCATTATAATATTGAGAATTATATATGTAAATTTAATCATTGTAATCATATATAAATTAATAATGATAAAAAATGAGATTGTAATATAAGTCCCATACCTCAGGCCAGATATCCATCATATGTATTAAACACTGATATATAATAAATCTTGGTTTGTTATAAATATATTATCAAACCATAATCATTAATATCATACATTATATGATTTATGAATAACCATTTATTAGCCATTTATTAGTAATTCTTTATTCAAATCATTGTTTTTTTGTGATAATTTTTCTTTGTATCTTTTTTGTTTTGGTTTAGTAGTCAAGGTTCTTGTATCATGATGATGGTTCCTTGATGTACGTAATTTTAATAAAAAAATAAAATTTATATATATTCATTAAATAAATATTTAGAGTTTTTGATATATTTTATAGAATAAAAAATTAATTACACAATTCATGGATATGGTAGGTCATATGAATGTATGAGAAATGATTACATTTTTTGATGGATGGAACACAATATAAGAAAATAAAAATTAAAAAATTAAAAAAATCAATTATATATAATATAAATCTTATCTATTGATAAAATTAATCTTTATTACCATCCATGTAAAATGGAAATGTAATCTTAATCAAATCACTTCATGGAGGTGTTCATCCACATGTACGGTAGCTACCTAGGAACTTTATACATAGATACTTAATTTTTTAGATAAATATTAATTTTATTAAATAAACACATTCTTAACTACCATAATAGTTTATTTTATTTTGATACTAGTCTCATATTCTTCAAATTTGGTTAAATATATTCTACTTATGCAATATATTTTTTTTTAATTTTTAGTATTCACATACATACACTACTTAAAACTATTATTCATAACCCAGGGGAAAGAAAAATAAGAAAGGGTGTGTTTAGAGGCTTAGTGAGGGTAAGAATGGAAGATACATTGTCATAACATGAATATAATGGTATGATCACATAATATTAACTATTAAAATCCATACCATTCATTTAAAATTAAATAATATCAAGTCTTGTAATAATGATATATAGTTCATAAGAGATGAATCACAAGCGAATAAAAGAACTTAATCTTTTAGGGAATAACTTTTGAATACAAATTTATTTGTGGAATATAAATAAGAATAGAAAATTAATTCCATACTATTTAAGGATAATTTTAACATCTATCATAGTATAATGGGTTAACTCCCCAAACCATCATGGTAGTTTCGATTCACTCCCAATACCATTATAGAGGGCATTGTATCATAATAAATCAGGTTCACTCCCCATTCTAGACCCATATATATCATGAAATATAAATACTTTCCCAATTAAATGGATTTAGATATAAGTCCCAAACATCACATAATTAAAATCATATATATGTGTTCCACAAGATCCTGAATAATTAATCATATCAGAACCCATGAAACCAAATGGTATTCATAATCGTTTCAAAATGTCATAAACCATAGAAAAGATACTCATTTCCAAATCATTTCATCATTTAATCATATAATTACCCATGAAAGTTTTTGGTTTTAATAATCAATTTATCATTTTTTTAGCTTGTGTATGTGAAATGGGTTTCATAAAAACCTCTTAATAATAACATAATCCATTCTGAGAATGAATTAAAATGGTTTCCTTGAATCATATCTCCATTAATGATTATGTATCAACCACAGATGTCATCTTAGATAGATAATTATTCTAAAAGATAAATGACCTAGAAAATTTAATGGGGAATATAAATTTTATATTATAATCTGTTTTTAAAACTAATAATATTTTTTAAATCATTTTCTTTGAAATAAACCATGAACATTATATAATATAATTTTTAAAAATATGTTAAAGCATTTTTTGATGAAAATAATAATTTCACATTGAAGAAAAACTTCTAAAACATTAAAAAAATTCAAAATACATTTCTTGGAAAATAATAGTGTAAATATATAAAGTAATCTTCAAATAAATAAATTTCATGAAAAATATAATGTGTCCTAATACCATAAATTTTAGAACACTAATTCAATTCACATTTTCAATAAATTTCCAACGATGCATTGTTTTTTATAAAGAAAAAAAGATTATTTTTGATATTTTTGTTTGAAAAGTAAGATATATTAAAGAGTTTATTTAATTAATCATTTGAAAAATATTAAAAAATTATTTTATATACTTTTTAGAAAAAATGATTTTAGAACAAAAATGGGTTTTGACTGAATAGAGGGGTTTTCTTTAAATATTTTTTTTGATATATGGAGTACAGAAACACAATATGATTATGGGGAAAAATTTATAATAATGAGAAAACTAAAGGATATTAAATTTCATGTTTCTATTTGTGGATAAATTATATGACTTCATCATTTGAAATCACGATCAAAGACAAACTCGATAAATGATGACATTTTTTATAAAACTCTTCCTACAATGGAAGCTCTGAATTATAATCCTCATGAAATAATAACATTATGTAAAACATTAAATTTTATGAATAATTTTTCTTCTGGATATTGTATTTTAAGTGTAATTATACATACCAGATAGAATAAGATATGTGTATAGAAAAACTCATTCCTAAAAGAAAGAAAATCGAGAAAAAAATCTCTTATCAATTTGTGAACTTTTGAATTTTTAAACCCATGAAATAGAGATCAAAATATTTATATGTAAAATCCAATAATATTCAGTATAATAAAAATAAGATACATTTTTGGTTTTTATATACACCACATAAAATAATTTCATAGTGAATATGGCATGTGTCTCAATAACGTAAAATGTGAGATGAAAATCCCAGGCCGTAATTCTCTACATAGAAAGTAAATGTTTTAACCTCATTAATAATAAATATATATTTATTATAAATATACTAAAAACCATAATTAAATATATCATACCAAATTTCATTAACATGGGTCATTTTATTACCATTTATTAGTAGTTCTATGTTAATATTTAGTTTTTGGTATTAATTTCTTTGTTTTTTATATATGTTTTGGTTTTTTGTTTCTAATTGTATTACTATGATAATGATTCTATTGAATAAATAATAATTATAACGACACAATTATCATACTTATACATATATTATACTTTTCTAACAATCATGGAATTATTTTATTTTAAATGAAGTAAGTTATGATCATTGAGCCAGTAAAATATACATACAAATGAGTAACATATACATTTTTCAATGATGGTTATGGAATACAATTAAATAATATATTATACTTATTTACTGATAATAATATCATATTTAATTTAAATTTTTTTAATATGCTTGTATATATCATCAATGTGGTGTGGTTATGAAAATTGAGTCACATAGCTTTGTGAAGGTGGTAGTACTCACATATATTGATGGCATTATCATATTTCAGTGAGGGAAAGGTATAAAATAAAATGATATATAATCTTCTAAAAAATATAAATATTTAATTTCTATCATAATTATTTCATTTTAATTACATTTATTTGTCTTTATTATCTTCCATGTAATGTGTTACTTAAAATGAATCACATCCCATCGCGAGGCAGTAGTCCACCGAACACACGAGCAACATTACCATATCCCATATAAAATGAAACTTATGATGGTATATCTGATATAATCACTATTGAGGTATAATTATTTTATTAATATCATACATATACTTTATATATATCATTGTACCCAGTAGTTAGAGTTTGTAATGTAAAAAAGAATAACATTGGTTCGTCAAGATGTTATCCAACATAGATATGAATGATGATTTTATAACGTATTTTATGGTAGTGGATAATTTTATAGGTAATGATAAAAAAATAGAAACCATTTTTTATATTGATGATACTGAGGATATTATATTAGGTTTCATTAATAATAATGTATTTAAATGGATAAGGAAATGAGATAAAAACACTTATTGATGAGTATGACTCTTCTTCGGGTATCATCCTTATGTTTGCACAAAAATCCTTCATATGATGGATTTATTCCCAAAAGATGTATTCTATAATGAGATTAGGGAAGTTTAGAAGTTATTTTAATAGGTATTTTATGATTTATATATTTTTTAAGTTGTGAATAAGTGAGTAGATTGGTGGCCTTTATAAGTGAAGAGAGAGAGACCCATATGTCATGTTTTGAAAAATAATAGATAAACCAATATTTTTTCCTCTAAAAAAGAAAAAATATTGTTTTATTATAACTAAATAGATATTATAATTTATAAATATTTCAAGATAAAATATTTTAGACTAGATATTAAGTAATTTTATCCATTATCATTATAGATTAGCCTCCCAGTGAACCCATTTTAACCACAACCATGATAATTAATTTTTATTATGTTCACTATCAAGGTTGGTAAAAAATGAGGTAAAAATTATTATAAACTACAAATTATTCTTATTAAAATATTTAATTCATTTTTAAAAATTCAATTCATAGAAGTGTGAATTTTAAAGTTAATTTTAATCTGAGAGACATGACAAGATAGCTGGATTTCAAAGAGAAAATGATTAAACAATAACAATGTTTTTATATCAAATAACAATATGAAATTTATTAAAATTTTGTAAATTAGAAATATAAATATATAATTTACTAATTTTATATTAATAACAATTTAAAATATAACTAATCTTTATAAATAATTTTAAAGAAAAAATATGTTTATAACTAAAATTCAGTAATTTTCACAGTTAATAAGAGAAATTATAATTGTCATAAATTAAAAGAATCCCAGTAATATAAATTTGAAATTATGATTTAAAATATTAATATTAATTTTTGTACTAAATTTTCTAACATTTACATAAAATTAATTTAAATCAAAACATAACGAGTCATGGAAAAAGTGGTTTTTTGAGAAGTATATTTTTCAGACACAAGATGGTTTTATATTAAATCTATGTCTAATATTAAATTTTTTATAAATATGACATATTTTTTATATAAAATATATAAATTTAAATTCAAAAATTCATCATTAAGGATTATTTTAATTTATAATAATTGAGAAACATTATTCAATTTATAAAAGTTTTCAGAAAAAACCATTACTAATTCCAAAAATAAATGTATAATAAAATACATTATAAATTTTATTGAATAGTGAAAATTTTGATTTCATATAACTAATCAAAAGTTATGTCACATTATTCAATATTGGGGAATTTAAATTACATAATTATTTAGAAATACGTTATAGCTAAAAATTCAGAATTTTTCAATATTCGATGAAAAATTAATATTTTCTGAAAAATACAAATATATCAACTAATGTTAATTCTGATATGATGATTCAAAAATGAATTTAAT
This sequence comes from Viscum album, assembly GCA_963277665.1. Lineage (NCBI taxonomy): Eukaryota > Viridiplantae > Streptophyta > Magnoliopsida > Santalales > Viscaceae > Viscum > Viscum album. The sequence continues at coordinate 1,498,762,271 of OY728133.1, forward strand.
TTTATATAATATATTTTATAAATTATATATAAATTAATCACTATATTTTTTTATAAAAGTATTATTTTTTTAATAAAAAATATTATTTAATAATATATTAACTTTTATAAAAATGAAATGAATTTTTTATAGGAATTTATAAATAAAATTATATTTTTTAATAAGTTTATATGTATTCTCAATAATTTAGTTAATATTATTCCTAATACCTATTAAACATCTAGGTTATAATTCATATATTTAAAATATTATTATTACACGGAATTCTAAAGCTCGGTGTCTCGTGCCATGTGTGATTTTTAAGAAATTTTTTTTCCATGTAACACAAGGTAAACATGTTATGGATTGTAACACAAGATAAACTCATTTTCAATATAACTCATTCCATTCTATGTTTTATGTGTAAAAAAATATAAAAAATATTAAATTCATTTGAAACACAATATATAATAAAATCTCAAGCTGTTACATTCTACACTAATAAAAATGAATTTCCCCTTGAAAAATTCATTTGTTATAAAATGTTCATCATTTGATAATTATATAACCTATATAATTTGTAAATTAATTTTTCAAATTAATTTATATTTTTAATATTTTTCATTTCAGATCACACTAGAAGTTATTATTTATAAATATAATAAAATACTCTATCAAATATTCCATTCACACAACACTACCATGGATTTTTCTACATGATCTAACAATTTTTATTTCACTACACGTAGTATTGATTGGTCTTGCGCAACTTGCTATATCGACTTGGAGTATGTTACAAAGAATTCTGATGATTCTACGAAACATCATTTTCTTATCATAATTTTTTAAATGAGGTAATTATAACCAACCAATTATAATTATTCATATGAATAATAAGAAATAAATTTCAAATTTAATTTATAATTGTTTATATATATATAACTTATTTGAAAAGAAAGATATGGTTTTCTCTCAAGTACTTTTATGTTTAAAAATTGCATTTTCTAGAATTAACAACATTTAATTATAAAATTATCTTGATATGTATGTATAAATTGATGTTTTTAAAATAAACTTTATTTTTTAATTTATAATGATTGAATTATCTTTGGGAAATTTTTATGGATTTTTCATAGTGTAACGTCTCGTTTCCTTGTGCCCCTCAATGGGTGCCCCGAACCCGGTTCACCACGTGACCTCAAGCGCATTTCCCCAAATTCCAAAGGTTTCCGACTAGCAGTGATGGCCCAGGTCTGATAGCAGGGAAACAATGCCCTCAATTGTCAAAGTGTAGCGCAATGGAATTAAATAAAAAGCATACAACAACAGTGGAAGCAATAAACCATACTCATTTAAAATAATCAACTGCAGCAAAAAAAACAATAGACATATATATAATGTTGATGCAACATGCCTCATGTTCTATGAAAATAACCAGAACATGTTACAAGTAGTACAATACGATATAGAGTACATCAAAACAAAACAAAACAGCTGGTAGCATCACAAGCCTAAGACCGGTCCCATGCTACCCTACTCCTCTACAGCAATCAAGTACCTGTATAGGGACCCTTGCCCTTATCCAAACCTGCAGAAACGTAATCTTTTTGGTTTGAAAAGCATGACCCAAACAGGGTGTGAGAAATAATCCCAGTAGGCACCCACCAAAGGCATGTGCTCAAATGTGTGTAAACATGAAAAAAAGTGTGAAAAAGTAAATGAAATAACTAAGAAGTACTCAAAAGTAACTAACTTTACCAGTTATATTGCCATTTTAATATTCAATTTATCAATTTAATATAAGAAAAACCCACAGTGAATTTCTAAGTAAACAGTTAGTGTCCTCAGACACCCAAACCCTTATTCTCAGGTAATCAGAAATGTAACCCACAGGTGTCTTCCCATAGTAATACAGATATTTCCCTTAGGAGTACAAAGTGTCTCCCTCAGGGACATAGTCTATTGCCCACATGCATGGAAGAAGTTTCCCTCAGGTAGAAATAACTACTTCCCTCAGGCTAAACAAGTAACTGGGTCATGAACAATATATAAACAAGCAATACACATACAATTCCACTCAAGGAAAATGTAATGTGAAAAATAAACATGGTATACCCTCGGGTATCCTTTCCAAATGGCTAAACAGAGGAACACACCCTCGGGGTGGTCCTCGATCCAAGAATTGATCACAAACAACAATTTATTATCACATTTAATTACGTATACAATTCTTTGTATTAAAATATCCATGGCCTCAGTGACACAGCACCCTAACATGGGTTCATAACACAAATATACACAACACGCACAAAATTTGGAAAATTTAAACACCAATCCACCTACTTTAAAAAATCATGAATGGTATACGCAATCATCGATTCCAGAAACGACCCAAAACAACGTAGATCTGACGTAGAAGAAAAGTTTCTTAAACTAAAATAAGTTCCCTTAAAGTAATAATTGGCAAGAACTATGCAAGTATAAGGGAGAGATTACCCGTGCGGTTACAATGTGATCGACGGAAGCGGGATCAGATTCCTGGTGCTCAATCGGTTGATCCACGAAGGTTCGGTGGTCCTCTCTCGATCTATCGTCCGGTTCTAAGGCAATCCTTTGAACAGGGTTGGTTACTTCCCATTTTAAGTGAAAAAACAAGGATAACGGCGTGTACTTTTGACTAGATGGCGTGTAATTCCCTCATTTAATTGTTCCTCTGGCGGCACCGCCAAACTATTCATCTGTCGACATGAGTACACGGCATGTATTCCCAACTACACGGCGTGTACATTCTCCCCAATCACGACTGATTTCACCACCATACTATTTTCCTACCGAATGACTAGATGGTGTGTAAATACCACTACATGGAATGTAGTCAGTTTTTACACCCTTCGTCGTCGTCATGGCTACACACCCTTTGTACTTATCCCACAAGACCAAAAGTACACAGCGTGTGGAATAGTACACGGAATATTGTTCCAAATTTTCATATTTTCCCTCATATTCCTTAGTTCCTAAAAAACAGTTAAGGAAAAGAGAAAAGAAGAAACCTGTACCTCAAAAATAAGAACCTGGTTATTACAAACTTCTCCCCTTAATGCAATTCATGCCCGAATTGCCCTTCCTAGGTTGGCGAAGATAAAGCTCAAAACAACTCTGGACACTGAGCACGTACATTGGTCTCCCACTCCCATGTTTCATCTTGCACTCAGCCATGTTTCCATAGCTCCTGTACGAGGGGAACTGGCCTACCTTGGAGAACCTTCGTGCACCTATCAACGATACGAATTCGATGCTTCTCAAATGATGCATCGATCTGAAGCTCAACCTCCTCGGGATTAATGACGTGAGATGGGTCTGAATGTTAGCAGCACAACTGAGATACATAGAAGACGTCGTGCATGGCCCAATACCTCTGTGGTAACTACAACCAATTGGAAACCGGCCCAACTCTCTCCAGAATCTCAAATGGCCCCACATTCCTTTGTGAAATTTTACCCTGTCTCATGATCCGCCTGTGTCCCAACCTCATTGAAACACACAAGAAATCTTGATCCCCAACCACGAACACCAAAGGTTTTCTGTGGCGATCATCATAAGATTTCTGACGAGACTGTGCTGTAGCCATCCACTTCTGAATCAACTGGACCTGCTTAGAAGTCTCCTACACGAGCTATGGTCCTAGTAAAGCTGCCTCACCCGCCTCTAACCAGCACAAGTGTGATCAGCATGGCTTTACATATAAATCCTCGTAAGGTTCCATATCAATAGTTTCCTGGAAACTATTATTATAGTAAAACTCAACTAGGGGTATGTTCTTCCCCCAAGAGCCCCAAAGTATAGGATGCATGCACACAACATGTCCTCAAGCACCTGTATCGTATGCTCTGACTGGCCATCAGTCTGAGGGTGGTAAGCTATTCCTAGAAGCACTTGTGTACCCAGTGCCCTCTGAAAACTCTACCCAAAACGAGACGTAAAACGGGCGTCCCTATTTGAAATGATAGAAAAAGGAATCCCAAGAGGACATACGACCTCTTAGATATAAAACTTTCTGAGCTCATCAACACCGAAGGTCTCCTTGATCGGCAAAAAGTGAGCTACCTTGGTGAGTTTGTCCACAACAACCCACATGCCATCATTGCCTCTAGGTGACCTCGACAACCCAGTCACAAATTCAATCGCGACATCATACCATTTCCACTCTTGAATGGGTAACTACTGTAACAGTCCAGCTGGGCTCTGATGCCCCGCCTTCACCTGCTAACAGGTGGAACACCTTGTAACAAAACCTGCTATCTCACTCTTCATACCCGACCACCAGTACTAGCGTCTCAAGTCACGGTACATCTTGGTAACTCTGGGTTGAAATTACCAAGCTAAAGCATGAAACTCCCACATCAGATCCTCACGTATATCCCCTGGAACCCACACTCATCCATCGACACACAGAATTCCATTATTGCATATCGTCCAACCAGGAGGAGGGTCCTCACATTCCACCAAATCCCGTATAACTAGGCCTTCTGAATCAGATAGTTGTCTCATCCTCACTATATCTAGGATGGTAGAGGTCACAACTAATGAATAATGATAGGTCTGCCCCTGACTGTCGTGCACCTCCAAATTCATCTCAGAGAACAAATCCATGAGTTTCCACTCACCACTGGCCTCCTGCACCGCCTGTATCTGATTTCTCCTGCTCAATGTATCAGCTACTGAATTACCTTTACAAGGTGTATAATCAATCTCAAAATTGAAGGACTTATGGTAATCAACCCACCTTCGCTATCTTAGATTCATTTCACACTGAGTAATAATATAATTGAGACTTTTGTGGTCAGTGAAAACCACAAAATGTTCTTCCAATAGATAATGTCTCCAACAGTGCAACGCATGCACAACTGCAGGCAACTCGAGATCCTGCGTGGGGTAATTCCTTTCATGTGGCCTCAACTACCGAGAACCGTACGCAACAAATCGATCACTCTTCATCAACAATGATCCCATCTCAACACCTGGTGCATCACAATAAACTGCATAGCTCTTCCCCTACTCTAGGAGTATCAGTATTGGTGATGATTTCAACCTTTATTTCAGATCCTGAAAGGCTGTCTCGCAAGATTCTGACCAACTGAACATAACACCCTTCTTAGTCAGACCCGTAAATGGTGCTGATAAGCAGGATAAGTCCTATATGAATCATTTGTAGTAACCAGCCAGCCCCAAGAAACTTCGTATCTCAAACATGTTCTTGGTATGCTCCCAAGAAACTACTACTCTAACCTTCTCTGGGTCTACTTCAACTCCTGCATTTTAGATGATATGACCCAGGAAGTGAATCTGGTCCATCCAAAAGTGGCACTATGAGAGCATAGCATATAGCTGATGCTCTCTCATGTACTCAATACGATCTCAAGATGGGTGGCATGGTCGTGTCGAGTGTGAGAGTACACTAAGATGTTGTCCACGAATACTACCACACAATAATCAAGATACGGATGGAACACATGATTAATCAGAGCCATGAAAACTATTGGCGCATTCGTGAGTCCAAACGGTATAACCAAGTACTCGTATAAACCATATCTTCTCTGAAAAGCTATACGTGGTATGTCGGATGGTCTCCCACGCAGCTGATGATATCCTGACCTCATGTCAATCTTCGAGAACACTTGTGCTCCATGAAGTTGGTAAAAAAGATCATCAATCCTCGCCAATAGATATCGGTTCATAAATGTCAACTGGTTCAACTTCCGATAATCCACGCAGATTCTGAGGTTACTGTCTGCCTTCTTCACAAAGAGGACTGGCGAAACCCATGGAGAAGTACTGGGTCAGATGAAACCCTTTACCTGTAACTCCTCTAACTGTCTCTTGAGCTCCTGAAACTCTAGTGTAGCCATCCTATATGGAGGAATGGACACCGGTGTTGCCCCTGGCACAATCTCAATAGAAAAATCCACCTCACGCTCTGGAGGTAGACCTAAAATTTTATATGGGAAGACATCCCTGAAATGATCAACCACTGGAGGGAAATCCTACTGACAAGTCCCCTAATCATCCAGATATAAACTTGAAATCTGGGTTGTGACTCCCCCTCGTCGACGATGCTTTGGTCCAGCTCGACTCGCCTGAACATCCCAATCACCCTTCTATTGAAACTCTTCTCCCTCTGGTGACGTGAAACACACCCTCAGATGATATCAATCTACAGAGGATCGAAAGGGAAACAACCTGACCCTCCCGAGAATGACGTCATAAGTTGTCATCTCTAAGACATAGAGGTCCCAAAAAAAGTGACACCCTTCAACCTCAAGGGAGCACTCCTTGCACTGATGCACACAATCCGTTCTAGTTCCCAACGGAGTGTCTAGCATCATAAAGGATGAAGAAGAAGAAAAAAAGAGCCCCATGCTCTCCACAATAGGCACATATATAAAACTATGTGTAGAAAATGTATCAAAAAGTACTGAAGGTAAGACAGAAGCTACTAGAATAGTACCTCTGACTATAGAAGGTCTGAGATCCTCCTCCTATTGGGTATGTTGCACTGCATATGCCTGCGCAGTGTCGCGGCCCTGCGACACAGCCTGGCTACCCTGAGTTATCCCGCCATACTGCCACTGAGATCCTGGTGTCTGGCTACCATGTCCACGACCACCATATCTGCCTGCATGCCTTGATGTATTCAAGTTTTCCGACTTGTGAGAAGCTGCTGGTCTTGCTCCCGCACGTGGAGTCTGCACAAAACCCCTCTCACTAGCCACTGGTGGATACTCCCTACAAAATCCATGCAGATGACCCATTTTTCAACAAGCTCGACACACCACTAGATCATTTGGACATTGCGGTCTCTTGTGCCCCTCTTTACCACATTGGTAGCACCTGACCTGACCTCCTGAAACGTCCTTCTGGCTGGTACTTCCACCCTGAGAGAATTCCATCTGTCTCTTCCTCTTTCCAGTAGAAATAGTACCATGAACTGGTGCTGAACCACCCTGGACCACACCGCAAGCTTTCCCGAAGGTTCCGCTCTGTAATCAGTGCCTGGTGCACAATTGTATGTGCAGAAGGAAACCTGAAAACATTCACAAGCACTCAGATGTCATAACAAAGACCATCCTCAAAACATCTTGCCCTCAATGTCTCATCCACCACCAGCACTGGTGAAAAATGCTGAAGTTTGGTGAAACGAGCATAATAATCCATGACCGACATAGTGACTTGATGTAGATTCATGAACTATCGAGCTCTATCTGCTCTCAGCGTGTCTAGAAAGAAGAAGTCATGAAAGACTACCTGAAAATCTCCCCACACCATGTCTCTATGATGCTCTGACAGGGTGGTAAAATCCCACCATCTCTTGGAACAATCATGCAGTATATAAGTCTTGAGCTTGACCCTCCTCCCTATTGGTGTCTCAATATGCTAAAAAATAGTCTGCATAGACCCCATCCAAGAATCCGCAACCTGTGGTTCGCCATCCCCTGAAAACGTAGGAAGATGCTGCTGCGGGAATATAGGAGTCAGCTCAGCCATAGATGTGGCGGCTAGAGGTGGTCCCTGAAAGGTCTACATGAACCGCATAAAGCCTTCTCGGAACTAAGCCTATATGCCTGTGTATGGTATAATGGTGGGTGCCATATCTGGCTCTACTAGAGGGTCCACTGGTAGCCCATGGCCAACTATTTCTTTAGTATAATTGACGCCGCTCTCCTGGAGAACAATTCCTGGTCTTCTTAGCGGCATGATACTACAAGTTCAAACACACACCTTAGATCCACATTTATCACAGTTTACAAAATGAGGCGACCAAAATGGGAATAGGAGGAAGAATGCATTTTAATATTTGCAATATAAGACTACACGAGGTTTATACTGACTACATGGCGTGTACCTCACGTCTCTTCCCCTACCAGGGTCCTTCTACATGGCTTAGCTACACGGCTCCTGTTGAACAAAACTACACGGCGTGTATATCATCTAAATAGCATACATGGTGTAATTTTCCAACTACTCGTGTCATTTTTGACACGACCGACTACTCGTCTTGAGACTACACAGTGTGTTACCCCGTACATGGTGTGTACACCACCTCGTCTTCCCAACCACATGGCTAACTCCACATGGATTGTCCTTGGACAAGACTACACGGCATGTCCCAAAGGCCCACAACATGTACTAGAAGATCTTCGACGACCCGTGTTGTTAGTTACATGGCCGGATACATGGCTCAAACTACATGGAGTGTTCCATATACACACGGCATGTACATAAAATAATTACCCCGACCTGTGTTTTTAGTTACACGGCTGGGTCCCCATGTCACACTACACAGCATGTTCTTCATTGACATGACATGTTCAAGAAAAGATTACACCATCCCGTGTTTGTTAGTTACACGGCCGGGTCACTGGGTCAGCACTACACATCATGTACATCAGGTACACGACATGTTTTACCCTAGCCTTTCCCTACCCCGTGTCCCCACCCACACGACCCATGACATGGGAAGAGACTACATGGAATGTACTAAGGGCACACAGTGTGTACTTAATTTTTTTCCTTTCTTCCGAAACAGAAGAACATACATGACATGTTCAAAGAACCACACGTCGTGTATACTGGGTTTTCTGGATAGTATGCCTCAGAAACTTCTCCAGAACCTAGAAAATACCGAAAACAACACCTAAGTGCCAAATTCCGATTTGTGAGGGCCTATACTCCCCACGAATCAAATTTTGACATCTTATCTGTGTTATAATAAAATAAACAGTCAATGATCCGCAAATTCCGGTAAATGGGGGACCATACTCCCCAAAAAACCAAATTTTGGCGTTTATTATAATTACCAGCTCACAACAAAATACCCTATCACATAGCTGGTATCTACCAAAGAAGCTCTCATAACAACATGTTTTTCTAGCACAACAACTATCACAACAACATGCAATTTCTAATGCACCTACATGTCATGGAAACTATGCATGGCATGTGATTTCTAGAAAGTTCCTAAATGATGAATGAGATGGAATACCCTCATCTAAACGTGTTTCAACGAAATAAAACGCATGGATAAAATGTAAATAGCAAAATCACGAGTGTGTCACCCTACGGTGAAAATCAAATCAACTGTAAAATTTTCAAAATCAAAATAATTGAAAAAATACGAGGAAGACTGGCTTTTCCTTGTACACGAGATAGCTATGCCTGGGGACAACTTATTACCAAATACAGTTCCATTCTATCCCAGGATAAGGCTCCAAATAATAAGTCAATGAAAAAAACCCCTCTGATACCATTTTGTAACGTCCCGGTTCCAGGTGCCACTCAACGGGTTCCCCGAACCCAGTTCGCCACGTGACCTCAAGCGCATTTCCCGAAACTCCAGAGGCTGCCGACTAGCAGCGAGGGCCCAGGTCTGATAGTGGGGAAACTATGCCCTCATTTTTCAATGTGTAGTGCAGCGGAGTTAAATAAAAAGCATACAACAACATTGGAAGCAATAAACCATACACATTTAAAATAAAAAACTGCAGTAAAAACAACCAACAGCTATATATATATTGTTGATGAAACATGCCTCATGTTCTAAGAAAATAGCCAGAACATGTTATAAGTAGTACAATACGATACATAGTACATCAAAACAAAAAAAACCGCTGGTAGCATCGCGAGCCTAAGCCTGGTCCTATGATCTTCTACTCCTTAGCAGCAATGAAGTACCTATATATGGACCCTTTCCCTTATCCACACCTGCAGAAACGTAATCTGTTTTGGCCAAAATGCATGACCCAAATAGGGTGTGAGAAATAATCCTAGTAGGCACCAACCGAAGGCCCATGCTCAACTGTGTGTAAACATGCAACAACAATGTGAAAAATTAAATGCAATAACTAAGTAGTACTCAAAATTAACTAACATTACCAATTATATTGCCATTTTAATATTCAATTTATCCATTTAATATAAGAAACACCACAGTGAATTTCTATGTAAACAGTCAGTGTCCTCAGACATGCAAACCCTTAACCTCAGGTAATCATAAACATATCCCGCATGTATTTTCCCAAAGGCATATAGATATTTACCTCATGCGTACAAAGTGTTACCCTCAGGAATAGATTCTATTTCCCACATGCAAGGAAGAATTTTCCTTCTTGAAGAAATAACTACTACCCTCATGCTAAAGGAAACACTTCCCTTAGGCTAAACAAGTAACCAGGTCATGCCCAACATATAAAAAATCAATACACATTCAATTCCTCTCAAGGAAAAAGTAATGCAAAAAATAAACATGGCATACCCTCGGGTATCCCGTCCAAACGGCTAAACAGAGGAACACACCCTCGGAGTGGTCCTGGATCAAAGCAATGATCCCAAACAATAATTTATTATCACATTTAATTGCCTTTAAAATTCTAGGTATTAAAAATATCCAAGGCGTCCGCCACACGACACCCAAACACGGGTTCGTAGCACAAATATAGACAACACACACAACAGTTAGAAAATTTAAACACCCAGCCACCTACCTTAAACACCCACGAATGGTATACGCGAATGTAGATTCCAGAAATGCCCCAAAATGATGTAGATATGACATAGAAGAAAATACTCTTAAAATAAAATTTCTTCCCATAGAGTAAGAATTGGGAAGAACTACGCAAGGAGAAGGGAGAGCATACCCGTGCGGTTCCAATGTGATCGAAGGAAGTGGGATCAGATTCTCGGTGCTCGATCGGTTGATCCACGAATGTTCAGCCGTCCTCTCCCAAGCTTCCATCTCGTTCTAATACAATCCTGTGAACCGAGTTGGCTACTTCCCATTTGAAGTGAAAAAAACAAATTACATGGCGTGTTCTTTTGACTACATGGTGTGTTCTTCCCTTATTTAACTATTCCTCTAGAGACACTGCCAAACTGTTCATCTATCGACATGAGTACACGACGTGTAATCTCGACTACACAACGTGTACTGTCGCCTAGTTGGAGACTACTTTCACCGCCTTACTATTTGCCTACCGACTGACTACATGGCGTGTAAATACCACTACACGGCGTGTAGTTTATTTTTACACCCTTCGTCACCGTCATGGCTACACACCCTGTATACTTTTCCCACACTTCCAAAAGTACATGGCATGTGGAATAGTACACAGCGTGTAGTTCCAAATTTTTGGATTTTCCCCCATTTCCCTTACTTCCTCAAAAACACTTAAGGAAAAGAGAAAAGAAGAAATCCATACCTCAAAAATAATAATTGGGTTCTTACACATAGAAAGATAATTTATTGAATAAAAGTGAAAAATCATACATTTTAGTTAATAACTTACTTTTAGATTAAATAATTTTTAATGATAAGTTATAGTTTATATTTATTTTAAGGTCACAGTATATATATTATGAACCTATTAATATAATTTATATAATTTAAATCAATTTCACTTTGAAATGGAATATAAAAACATAACAAACTTTTGAATATTGTTATACTTTAAAAACCTAGTATTTCATCCATCATGCAGATTAACATTAATCATAATTTTTCCTGATATTAAGAATGGTACCTATAAAAACTAACATACACCATTTTAATCTGTATAAGTATAATAAGATTAATTTAAATTTTGACCAAAAATATTAGTAAAAGTGAATAAAAATTAATCAAATTTTTCAATGTAAAATTAATATTATTTTGGAAATGAACATTACAAATAGAGGCCCAAATGACTTATACACTTGAGAAAAAACAATTTTATGTCCATATATCATCAACAGACCTTAAATTTTTATTTATTATGGTTTATTTTTACATTATTTTGGTAAAAACATGTTTACACCTAAGTTGTTTTAAAACATTCCAACTGATCCCTTTTCATTCCCTATAAAAAAAATCATCTCCCACTTATTCAAACCTCTCTGACCTCTTAGGTTTATAAAATCATTGTCCACACCACTTAAAAACATCCCAACAATTCTCCTTGTATCTTCCTAATGAGACTAAGTGAATCTGAGGGAGCCCTTTGGTACCAACCAAAAAGAAGTTACCAGATTAAGGGGAAATTCCATCTCTCAAGCTTCATTATTTTACACTATTTATCCAACCAATACAATTTTTAACATTATTTTATTAAACAACAAGAATCAAAAATATAATTTTTTTATTCTAATGTTTTTAATTAAACATATACACCCTTCAATCCAATGGGTAACAAATATACTGTTTCTATGTAGGATGAACTATAGCCTCCAAAAATGTGGATTGATCATTTTCCGATTACCACATATCTTGTTGGAAATAATGATTGGAAAAAATTTTATGTATCATATATATTATATTTAAAATTTAATTATTATATTTTAATATTTATTTATAACAAATGTTTATGCTTTTCATCCTATGTAAATACGAGAATTTTGCTTGAGTAAGTGTGGACTACTGCCCCATCAAAGCGATATGACTCGTTCATACACAATATGGATTGTATTACAGATGGTTTTGGTGAATATAAGAAATATATATGATATCATAAATCTATTTTATTAATGATATATTTATTTATTTTACATACATTCTCTCAACATGACAAATAAAGAGAAATTGTGTTCTTGTGAACGTACAACCTAACGTCTCCATGAACAATGTATTTCATTTCCTTCTTATATATTCTATATATTATTTTAATACAAATATAATGTATATAAATTATATTTCTATCATATTTTACATTCTGGAATTATGATATATCTATAAGGAACCAAAATATAACAAATTAAAACGCAACCAAAAAACAAAGTGAATATTTCTTGAAATGAAACCTTAACATAAGATAGTTAACAATAGGTAATATAAGGTATTAATAAAACCATATATGGTATTATATATAATAATGTGGTTCTTAAAATGATTTATAATAAATTAATATTTATTTTAATGTTTTTTTGAAAAATTATAATGATAATCAAGACACATGTTAAGGGTATTTCATCTCAATTTTTATTCCTATCAGATACATATTATGATATCCACTCATTCATTTTATGTGGTTTAAGTACCGTCCATGATAGTATTATATGTATATTATAGATAAATTTATGTGTATTAACTTATCCTTTTTATAATCTTTCATTCACAGTGTTTATGTTTCAAAAGTTACCAAACTGGTAAAATAGTTTTGTCGAAATTTTCCTTCTTTGAGACTTATTTTTATGTTTTTCACCTTAAATATTTTTTGAGGATTATATTTTTCTATCTTACATGTTATATAAGTAATCTTTTTATTTTCATGATATTTTAAACATCTCGTAATTTCATTTTCTTATATATAGATTATAATCCCACGTTAAAAAGTAATAAGAGTTTACTGAGATAATCTCATCACTTTTTGAAATTGATTATGTTATCATTCCATTAATAAGTTCTTATGTTCTATCTATAAATACATTCATAAATTTTATTCTCCTTTATTTATTCATTATATATTATTTTTTTGGTACCATTTTCTATTCTTTGGTACATGATAGAGTTAATAAAGTATTTTTAAGAAGGCCCGACTTTACCCTCTCTTCAGTCAAAATCTATGTTCACTCAAAACCAGGTTTTATAAAAGGGGTTTTAGAGAATATTCTAATAATATTCATTGATAATTATTATTCATTTTTACCATTTTTTAATAATTTTTTTAAATTAATTTCATTATCCCTTTCTAATCGAGGCTATTTTATATCCATTTTACTATGAAAAATGAATTTTTTTTGCATCACATGACATATACAGATTTATCCGCCATCAATCCTTTGAAGAATTATTTTCATGATTACTTTTTTTAAGAAAATGTTTTGAAAATATATTTTCATGTAAAATATATTTTTAAAACCTTATCATTCATATTTTATAACATTTTAATGAAAATAATGTTCAAATCATTTTCTAAATTATTTTATATGTTTTCATATACAATGGATTTAAAAATTCTTTCATGGTTTATTTATAAGTTTTATAATGATTTTCAAGGAAAAATGTTGTCAAAACAATTTCATGCACTATTAATATGTTTTCATAGTTCTCTCAATGGAATTATTTTCAAAACGTTTTCATGCATTTATAATAAGTTTTCAAAGTGTTTTCAAAGAAAAAGGGTTTTCCAAATGTTTCCAAGATTATTTTATAATTTCTCATAGAATAATAGTTTAAAATGATTTTAATTCATCTTTATATGTTTTAACATTATTTTCTATGAAAATTATTTTCAAATGGTTTTATCTATTAAAACAAATATTCAATGTATAATGGATATTTTCCTCAAGAAATGTTTTTGAATTATATTTAAAGATTATTTTATGTCTAAGATGCCATATGTTGATTTTACTCATTCCCTTATAAGAATTGATCTACAAGATCCATTAAAATTATTTCTATGAATTGGTTGTTCTTATTTTCATGGTCTTTATGAATCTTGTTTCTATTTCATGAGTTCTATGTCTATAAAATATGTTTCTCTTACATAGGATATATGTTTATGAAATTCGTTTCTCTTTCATGAGTTATGCCTTTGATGAAATGATTATGAAACATGTATCATTCCCATAGTTTATGACATGTCTTCATGTTTATGATACCAATTTAATTTCAAGAGTTAATATATTATTTTTTATGATTTTGTGGCACATGTATGTATGATTTCATTATGAGAAAGGTTGGAACTATATCTTCCTCAAATTCATTGGGTAATGATTTATATCTCCTGAGATAGACTAATATTGTATTAGAAGTGAACATTGGATACCATGATGGTATGTGGAGTGAAATCATGCCACTATGTTGTCCATGGGAGTGAACCATGACTACCAAGATGATATGAGGAGTGAACTCATGCTACTAATATGGACATGGGAGTGAACCATGACTACCAATATGGTAGGGGTTGTGAACCCATACTAATTTGATGGGCTTAGAATTGACTCTTTTAATACTATGATAGAACCTAATTATATGTTCACAATTTTATGCATGGACCTAGTTTCATATCCATATTTTATGAGAGGGCCTGATCTCACACACTTAACCTACTAAGTTAACCTGTTTCTAATTATAAATGTTCCCAATATCATATGATTATGTGTTCGCTAAAATTAGATGTTTTATTCCTATGATATGATTTCATGGATTATGTTCTTTATTTACTTATGATCCATGTCATATGAACTACCAATCATTATTATGATCCTTGAAAAGATGGGTACGATATTCAAATGTTATTCTCAAGTTCCAACCCCTTTAGTTCATGTTATGCTTTCAATTTTTCTTTATTTAACCATATTGATAATTGAAGCTCACGCTATTATTATATTTCCTTTCTCTTTGTCACGAAGAAAAAAATTTGGTTGATTTTTTCATGGTGATTCCTTGGTCAAAGGATCAAACCACTAAAATATATTAAGGAAAAAAAGTTTACAAAAGTCTAAACGAGGGGATTTTATTACAATCATTTTTATGTAGGTGGTGAACTCACCTATAAGATTCCCCATATACATGTTATTTCTATAGGCACCCTTATTATCAATACCATATGCCACCTTGTTCGTTGCCCTATAGGAAAGAGTGATAATATGACTGGGCTCTCATTGGTGAAGGAGGCAGGAAATCCATTTAGTAGGGACCATCCACCAAAGTTGAACCGTTCCATGTCTAAGAGCATGGACAATAATAGTTGAATCACATTCAATCCATAACTCATTCGAACTATTTTGATGAATCAAAAGAACTTCATTTATGATATTATACAACTCCGCTCCCAAAGAGGATGGGTGACCACACGATCCAATGCAGCATCCAAGAATGTCACCATTTTTATTTCTACTGATAATACCATAGCATACTGGTCCTTGGTTTCCATTTTAGGCACATTCCACATTAATTTTGATCCAGCTAGGGATTAGAGGTTTCCAGAATACATCTAGAAACCCCCTCGGTGGTCTATAATATCTTATGATCCAAATCCATCACAATGTAGTTAAATCCTTGACTAGGTTGTGACTGGTCCTTGTTTGAATGACTCCATATTCCTTGATCATAATATATATAATAATTTGAGATGTACAAAAGCTGAAAATGTTATTTTTGTGCATAATAGGTTTTCATTAATACCATATAATATGTATCAGTTCTACCACAATGATGATGAAAATTTGAGTAATTTTAGGAGTGGTATCCATATTAGTGCATCTATGAAGCTGCAGGCTAATAGATAAAAACATGTCTATCTAAGATAAAAAATATAAATATAAAATTCAATAAAGTAGAGGCAAGGGAACAAGTAAGAAACATGTGATATGTATTCTCTCTATTCTAGTTTAATATATGACATTTAGAACAAAGATAAACACAACAAACCTGAAGATTACCATCCGTGGGAGTTTTATTATGAGCAATTCTCCACACTAGGGTGAATCAGGAGGGTCTAAACCAAATTCTATTGAAGTTATTAATCTAGGAGAATTCATTGTTGTCGGTATTGACATTATAATTATAATTGAGTTTGTAGGATAGAACGTTATTATATGAAAGATCCCAAACTAAAAAATCATTGGTGATGAAAATAAGTGTAATTTTTAATAATAATAGAAATCTATTCAGAGAAATTATCGTCAGGGTAGTTCAAAAAATCATTGATGTATATATTTGTATTCATGGACAATTGAATTGGATCGACCATGTTATACAGTGGGATACCATTACAGTTGTCCAACCAAAAATTGAGCGATTTTATTCTGTAAGCAATCCATCTAGAGAAAGATATGATCTTAGAAAAGGTGGGTTTGATTGAAGGTCATATTAAGGATTCCATATATAATTTTTTGACATTCTTATGGTTATTATAAATCTACCACACAATAAATAATATGTCTGTGAGTTTTTGTACATAAAATTCTGATTAATCTTGGCTTGAAGGGCCTCATAAAAAAGATTGATGTTCTTAATATCAAGACCATCATTTTCAATAAGGGTGAAACAAATTTCCGAGGGTACAATGGTGAATTTTCTATCTAGGGTTCTCCCAATAAAACTTTTTTATTCTCTTATTTATCTTTTTTAGAAGTTCATTTGGCCATTTATAAACCATTATAGAGTAAATTTTTTTTGAAAAAATGGTGTATTTGACTAAACAACCCAGCCCTGTTATTGATAATGTCTTTCCCTTCCAAGAGGATAGTTGAATTTTGATCTGATAAAAAATGTTTGAAAAATATGTGTTTTTGGGTTTTCCACAAAATATGGGGACACCAAGATATGAAAAGGGGAATGACCCCTCTTTAATTCCACATTAATTCATAATATTATCCTTTTTGTTGAAAGTGAAACATTTACTAAAAAAGATGAATGGGTTTTTCCAGTTTATGGATTGACCAGAGACATATTCATAGTGGGAGAGGACATATTTATGAATTTTATGTTTTTTATCTTGTTGTAGGAAAATAATTATATCATCAGCATATAAAAATATGTGAGGGAATATTAAAAACTATAGAGGCAAGCATGGGATTAATTTCACAATAATTAATCTAATCAATGATTATTCTACTTAAGTAGTCTTTAGGAATAACAAAAAGGGTTACAGGGAGGTGTTCTCCCTTTCTAACACCCTTAATGCTTGTGAAATAACCCTTTAGAGAACCATTGATTAGGACAGAGATGTGAGCTGAGTTAAAAAGACTTTTTCATTTTCATACCAAGATGTAATTAAAATTAAAATTATAAATGATATTGGAAATAAAATTCCAGTCACTGGTATCAAAGGATTTCATAATTTCATGATTGATGGAAACACTCCCTTCTCTTTTTTTTAATTTTTGTACTTTTAAGGGTGAGGAAAATGAAGTCTTGGATATTCTTGCATTTCAAGAAGCCAAATTGGTTCTATGAGAAAATTTTGTTGGTGATAGGTTATAATATCATAGATAATATTTTAGAGATAAATTTATAAACAGTGTTGATAAGATAAACAGGTCTAAAAAGGTGGATTTCTGAAGAATTATCCACTTTAAGAATTAGGGTATGAAATTGAGCATTGATACCAAAATAAAGGTATCCATTAGGGAAGAAGGATTTTACAAGACAGTAGAAATTATTTCCAAAAATGTCCAAATGATCTTGAAAAAAAACTTTGGGAAAAGGACCAGGAGCACTATCTAGTTTTAAGGTAAAGATCATATTTTTAATTTCATGATCAATTGAAATATTATTCATGAGGTTATTATCATTTTCCCCAACTATATATGGAATGATTTCAGATTTGATATCTTTATTTAGAGAAGGACCGTTGAAAATTTTACTAAAGTAGAAGGTAACATGGTTAGCAAGCCTCTCTTCAATATCGATGATATTTTCTCTGTCATTGTGCAAGGCAATAGGTCTTTTAGCTTTTTTAATCCTTCTCAAGGTATTGATGAATTTCATGTTTTTGTCTCCATCCTAAAGAATATTTATTCTTAGGTTATGTTTCCGAATATTGTCTTTTATGGTGATCATAGAGTTGAGATTATTACTTATGTCAATTTCCTGTTTTGGGTCAGTAGTAAAATCACAGTGAGTGGAATCTGTTAGAATTTGATTATGTTAATTTTCAAGGGAATTAATTTGGATATAATTTTTTTCAGAGCTATCTTTTCACCATATTTATAACTTTTTCTTTAGATGTTTTAGTTTTATAATGTAGTCAAAGGAATCATTCAATGTAATCGAATTCCAAGTATCATTAACAAAATTGTTACAATATTAAATAGCATTCCATTCCTTATTGAATCGAAATGGTGGAATAGGTTTACTGGTTTTAGTATTGAGACTCACCAAAATATGGATGACAATCAGAATTAATCTTATTCAAAGTAATTCCATAGATGTTATTCTGGTTATCAAGAGCATTGAAGTTTGTGAAAGATCTGTCTAGTTTACTTTCCAATGTTCAATGTTATTGTCGTCTATACCAGATATATTTAGCACCAACTAGATTAATCTCCACAATATTTGTTTCTTCAATACATATTTTAAATTCCTTAGTGGAAGTTCATGATTTTGAAGGTCCCAATATTTCACTAATTCCATGTATGGTGTTGAAGTCACCCACAATGACCCAAGGAGCTTGCATAGTGTTTTTAATGGAAGAAATATTATACCACAAAGATATTCTATCATGATATCTATTATAATCATAAATAAAGTGGAAAAAAATATATTTTAATGTAATTTTATATCACAAGGTAAATTATTGGGAATTAGAATTATAAGAATGAAAATTACTTATAGAGACATGTGAAAAGGCCCAAAAGGAATAAAAATAATTATTCCTATAAATTAAACCTTTAAAATTATTGCTGTATTTTTCGAGACAATTACAACAAGGGGTAAACATGATTATGGTTTCGGATATAGAAAAAAGCATCGGTTTGTGTGTAAAAATAAAATTTTTAAAGGTTTTTGTGGTGTCAGAGTTAGCTATACCCTAATAGTTCTAATAAAAAATATTCATTTATACTTACGTTTGGTTCTAGGGCTCTATTTTTGTTTCCTTCATAGTTCTTCCAACATTTGGATTTTCTGAACTGTTCGATAAGATGATCCTTAGGTTTCATTGCATTTTCGACCCGAAATCTCATTGATGTGTTATGAGATCAAGGATTAATTATTTCACCAGTCAAGACTTCATCCTATTAAATTTCCTTACTTTGGTATGGTTTTATGTGATCAAATATCTTTATTTTTTTGTCCACTTCAATATTGAGGCTGTCATTAGTGACATCGGTGCACATTTCATGAATCTGTTGTAGTTCTAATCTATTGTAACCATCCTATATGAGAACTGAAATCACATTGTCCTAGTTTGTTTCAAGTTATTTTCCACCATCATGCATGTGATCAGATACGTTCATAGAGAGAACCTGTGTTTTAGTATCAGTAGTCATAGGGGTGGTTTCCTAGACAACATGAGAGATACCCAAATGTTTGGAATCCTCCATTTTTTTTGTTCATAATCATTCTGTACATTCACATCATCATTTTCAAGGATCAGAGTATTTGATTTTAGTGGAGTCTTCTCCTCGGTGCATGAATAAGAGGTAAACAATGAGTTTATGTCCTCTTGTACATGTTATGCCTCATATTTTTCTAGTATCAGGGAATTTGGATTCATTGGTGAAACCAAATACTTAGATTTATTAAGGAGTATATTATTGGATTTCATTGTTGTATTCGTCTCTTCTGTGCATGCAATAGAGGTAGGCCCCGATTTTTTATCCTCATTCACATTCTTTTCCTATGATTTATCTTGGAGTCTAGTAGTTGTTTTTCTAGGTGAAGGCCTCCACTAAATACATGCAACATGGTGGGTATTTAGTGTCTCGTCACTTTTGTGAGTCTGACTAGTGGTATTATGCTCTATAGTTTGAGAGGAAGTAGTAGAAATAAAGGTTGTGTGAGTACCTGGTGAAGCAGTGTCTTTATTCTCTTGAGAATTCCCAGTTTTGGTAATATTACATTCTTCCCCTTCATTCTGTTGTACCATATTGAACATCCTCACAGCAAATTTCTCAGCAAATTCCTTCATTTCATTGTCCAATTACTACTTTTCCACTATATCAGCCCATGATTGTTAAGGAGGATCCTTAAATGAGGTTTCATCACTAGATTTCTTTCTCTAAATTTCTTCCTTCCTCATATGCATATTATAATTTTCCAAGGAATTTTTTTATCCTTCGTGATTCCTCTAACCTTAGTCCAATATTTCTATGTATATGGTTGGACCTACTTTTTAAAAACTCTGAAATTCAAAATATAGTGAATAATGATCTTACAATAGTCAAAAAAGATTGGTCGATGTTCATACTCTTTTATGACCTCATCCTTATAGTATTTTTCGTTGAAATTAGTGACATGTGGTAGCCTTTTTTCCATATTTCCTTCAACCAGGAATATTACATACAGACCCAAATCACCATTTAGAGTTCCCTGATAAATTTTTGAGAGGCAATCTTATGCAATAGGTGAGGATATTCTATATCTTCAAGTTCCCAAAAAAACCATCAAAGCCAATGAAATCAAACCCAAATCTGAACAAAATAATTTATATATATAAATGAATTAGATGTATAATTCTAGGTTGAATGACGAAGCAGACCATGGATCAACTGTATGTTTCCTTATTTCCAGGCCATGTCCAGTTCTTCTTGTGAGTGAGAAATGATATGAAAATACGATTTTACAAATGGGGACAAGCATCCAATTATTTGTGCCCCAATAGTGGGCGATTCTTGATTTGAATTCTCCCACTATCCATGCTTTAACCTATCTTAGGTAAGAAATCCATCCAAGTATAGAGTACTTACACCTTTTTTCTCTCTGATGAAAAGATTCTAGATCAGTCGCAACCTAAGAGATTCCATCATCAAGTTTTTTAAAAAAATTTGTCATCTTTGAGGATGATTTTGTAAAATCTGAGTTATTAAGTTCTTCCATGAAAGATATTCCCTTGAATCCCTGAGTCACATTCTGTGCAGTATTTTGACAGGCTATCTGGTCTTCTTGAATGAGTAGGGAGTTTCACTAGAAAAATTTCTCCAATATAGGGTCAAAAGATTCTATTTTGAAATGGATCTATCGGTTCGAGGAACATACATTATCAATCTTCACTTTAGGGTGTGCGATTCAATCATATGGAAGTTTTGTCGGGAGCCATATCATTGGTTTTTGGTTGATGTACTAAAGGTGTATATTTTTATTGGAGATTTTGAAGATCTGATACTATAATAAAAAAAATTTCTGACCCATTTTACAAATACATTAAACTATTACAGTCCTCAGGCATGTATTTTTGAAATGTACAAAAAATTCATCTAAAATGATGAAATCTACATGTATGCTAAGAATGGGTCACTATAGTTTGTATCAGAGTAAAGGTTTATTCATCAATTAGAAAATAGGATTATAACAATAAAGTGAGATCCCTATGAATATATCTAAGGATTTTTCTAGGGATGTCTCAATGGTTAAGTATATGGATGAGTCAACATTGAGGAAAATATTCTAGAATTTTGGTAAAGGATAGAGTGAGTGGTTTCCAAGAAATACATCCCTATCTATATAAAACATGGGGACATAGATCTGGAAAATATGTACATATGGATCACATTTTTGATAAGATTTTTTGGTCCTGGATTGGGGTAATCTGGTACACGACAATGGGCCTTTCTACGCACATAGATTAACACTCTTAGGAGATATGACTTGGTAAATGAAAATCTTTTAATGAACCATCATGATTTACGTTGACATAAGTTGTCTATGAATAACCATGGGTGAACCTAGGTATTCATATATTAAGGTTTCATTATTTAGACATCCCAATAATAAATGTTTTCATGACTATGTTGTTTTCTACTATGCTAGGTAATGCTCAAAAGATGCTTCATGGTTTATGTTAACGGAGGAGGCCAGAAGGAACAGGGTTAACATTGAGTTTGATGGAAAATATTTTGATTGTTGGAAAATAAACTAGATAATGACTAGAGAGAAGGATATTATGGTTATGCTGAATCATCTATCACAATATATGATTAATATTGTGAGTTTTTCTGATATTATGAACACATTTAATTATAGAAAGATGGACTTTTATTAATGTTCAAATTGGATGATGAATAGAATAAATAATATATAGATACTTATATGTCATTAAGAAGGGAATATGAACATTGAGGAATACCTCAAATGGAGAGGAAGATGTTTTATTTGTGGGAAAAAGGGTCAGAGAGTGAAGAATTTTCATGGAGTTCAAAGTCTCTCATATTGATAGTACATGAATTAACAAACTCAATCCACAAACATAAGAATAAAATTATATAACAAAGAGGGTACTATTCTATATCAAACATAAAAATGGGATGGATTGAATTATTTATTTATTTGGATCCTAGAATTATGAATGAGGAATTATATAAGGGTTATTCTGTTTGTGTTTTTTCTTTGGATATTCAATAATATGTTGAATAGTTATGATGGTTAGGAGATGCAATTTAATGAAAAGGTGATAATCATGGGAAGAAAATGATTAAGGGAATGATAACCCTTACTATTTTTTTGATATTAAGATAATGTTTGTTGGATAAAAGAAATGTTGGTTATAAATAAGTGAATTAGATGACAGTGATTACACCGTATTTTATTATTTATTGGTTGAAAAATTTGTATATCACATCAGTGAAGATGTTTTTAGAATTTATAGATTTAGAGAATATATCCAGTAATCATATGAATAAGTAATCATTTATTTTTTTAAAAAAAATTATTTATGTTAATTAATGTTTTTACAATGTTCAAATTCTTGTAATGTGACAAACAAGTTGTACATTTTGATATATGGGGGATCAATGTTATGTTGATTTTAGAACGTTATTTCTATGTCATTCAATTTTCATCATTCATAAGGGTTATCATGTTAAAAATTAATGGAAGGTTTCTGTTAAACATTAAATAAAGTAAGTAAGATTAAATTATTATTTCTCAATAGGATGACTTAGGAATATTGGATATCCTATTCAAACTACTTTTTTATGGAAACTGATGAAAAATGGGATGGAATATCATGGATCTAATGATTTGTTAGTACTTCCAGAAAGAAAAATTCACATTTAATTTTAGAGATAGAGGAAAAGTTTATAACGTAACAATAAAGGGTAAGGTTTTCCTGAAATCTTGCAACAATATATTTTCATGAAAATTTCTAAACTTTGTGAAAAAATATCTTGAAATAAAAAATGTTGTCCTACTACCCTTTTTATTTATTTATCAGATAGTCCCATAGGTTATTGATGATTTATGGATTAACAATTTCTCACTTTATCCTGACCATGTTCTCTATCACTCTCCATCAAAACATGATAGTTATTTCTTTCTTCCATTTCCATGTTTTCACATCCTACATATGTTATACTATGTGGAAACCTAGTTAATGTTACTTTGGGAAACCATAATGGTCCCAAATTACCATTTTAAGGGATTTTTAAGAACAAATTTTTATGATGTGGGATATTTTATTGAAACTTTTGAGTATTAACCCTTTAATAACCTAGACAAATCTTTAGGGATAGATTCATTTTAGGGGGTAGAATAAAAACCCTGATATTTTGTGAATTTTTTGGAATAAATTTATCTTTTTGATAATTTTCATTTCAAATGACAGTGAATATAGTTATATATATATATATATTAAAATATTAATACAAATTTTCATTTCACAGAACACTAATTTGGATTTCAATACACTTACCAAGAACATGGATTGAACTACATACCATACTATCATAGCTTGTGCTACCCACAACACTTACTTCGTGTGCATTATATGCAATGCTGATATTTCAACAAAACATTATTTATTTATTAATTATATAAATTAGAAAATTATAAAATATCCATTAAACATAGTTATATGAATAGTGATATCTAAGTTTCAAATATTCTTTAAAAATTTTATATAGAAAAAATGTTTTAGTAATGAATGACGTGTTTTTGGGTAAAGTCCTTTTATGTTAAAAATACCATTTTCTTGAATGAACTGATTTCATTAACAAATTTTATTTTAAAAGAATTTATAAATTTAATTTGATAAAATAAAATTTATTTTTCATTTATTGTTTAAAATTTATCTAATAGTAAATTTTTATTATTTTTTGGAGAAACTTCAGTTTTTTGATGAATAATAAAAAATAACCTGTTTTAGTTTATAACTTCATTTTAGTTTAAATAATAATTAATGTTAAATTATATGTTATATTTTTCAATATAAAATTAGATAACATATTCATCTAATAATATTGTTTATTTAATTATTTTCAATTTCACATTGAAATTGAATATAAAATCATAAGAAACTATCAAACATTTTCATATATTAAAAACCTATTATTTATTCCCTTTTAAAGGATTAGAAATAATCCTAATTTTTATACCACATTGAATATATAATCAAAAAACTTATGTACCCTATTGTATTGAGTATAATATTTTCATCCTATTAATAACAACATAATTTTTTTAAAAAATATTAATGAAATTGATTGAAATTAATCATTGTGATAAAGGTTAAATTAAGCATATTTAGGGACTAAACAATCAAATTAAGGGCCCAAATGACCTATCCACACATCTATAACCCATTTTCAATCCATATGTCACCCAAAACAATCAATTAGTAGTTTAGTTATTTTTTATATGACATTCTTGTGTAGTAACATGTGTACACCTAACTTGTCTTAAAATTCAAAGTGAGTCATTTTCCTTCCGTATTAATGAAAACAAATTATATCAACTATTCACACACATAAAAAACTCATAGGTTTATCCAATAACATAATAATAACATTTACATCATCCCTCTCTTAATCCATGAATCCTCCCCTTTGGGATGAAGGAAATCCAAGGTAACCATTTGGCACAAACCAAATGGAGTTACCTGATTAAGAGGTAACATCTTCTCTAAATTTTTCATTTTACATTATTTCTACAAACCTCCAATTTATTTTTTCAATTATTTTATAAAAGAATAGTATCCTAAATATAGTATTATGTCGTTATGAAAATGGTTCTAATTAAAATTACACACACCTCTATCTAATTGGTAACGAACATATTGTTTCTGTGTACGACGATCTCCTGCCTCAAGAAATGATGATTGTTCATATTTTTACTACACATATCATGGAGGAAATTATGATGGAAAATATATTTATGTATTATTTATATGATATTAATAATTTATTAATTCTTCCGTAATTATTTAATAAAATACCATTATTTTTTTCATCTAATGTAAATACGACGGTTTCATTTGAGGAAGTGTGGACTACTTCCCCCTCAAAGTGATATGATTCCTTCATACACTACATGGATTGTATTATGGATGGTTTTATTGAATATATATGATATATATGATATCAAAAAGAATGTTTAATAACATACATATCTTTTATTTACTTTCTCTCAACACAACAAATAAATGGAAATAACATTCATTCAAACATATGTCCAACCGTCTCCATGAATAGTGTATTTTGTTTCCAAATTATATATTATATTGATTATTAGAATAAAAAATACTATATATTAAATATATTTATACCATGTTTCACATTATGTAAAAATTTTATTGGTATAACGAAAAACAATATAACAAATTAAGACACATATGAAAGACAAAGAGATTATTACCCCAAATGAAACCGTAACATAAGATGGTTAAATAGCATGTAATACCAAGCCATAATAAAACCATATATCTAATTATATATATTAATATTGTTCTATAAAAGGATTATAAAAATTTTATATTTATTATACTTGTGTTTTGAATGAGTGCGACTATATTCAAGACATAAGGTAAAGAGATTTCATCTAAAATTTTATTCCCGTGAGATACATGTTATGTTTTACACTCTTTCAGTTTTTTGGTGTATTTAATACCAATGATTTAATTCAATGTATATTATTTATAAATTTATTATTATTAACATATCCTTTTTATGAACATCCATTCATGGGGTTTATGTTTCCATTGTAGCCAAATCAGTAAAAATGTTTTGTCTCAATTTGCCTTCATCAAGACTAATGTTTTGTTATGAACCTACTCTATTTTTCGTAGTGTATATATTTCAATTTTAAAAGATTTAAAATGAATATAATTAATTTCAAAAAAGTTTAATCTTCATGAAATTTTATTTTACTACATGCAGAGTATGATCACAATTTACCAAATTATAATAGTCTATTGAGATAATATAATTGCTTTTTCAGATTGTTTATGTTATTCTTCCTTTTATGAAGTATTATGTTAAATCTCTAAAAATATTCATGAAATTTAATATCCAATAGTTTTTCCTTCTATATTCATTTATTTGTACCATTTTCTATTCTTGGTAAAAAAAGATATCTATGAATGTGTTTTTCATAAAGCCCGACTTTACCATCTCTTTGATATAAAATTTATGTTCTATAAAAACCATGATTTCTAAAAAGGGTTTCCAAGAATATTATAATAATATAATATTATAATTTGAAATCATTTTTACCCTCCCTTCAAAATCGCTTTATCTATATCTTAATGTGGAAATTTTCAAACATTTTTACCGTGATAAAGGAATGTTCTTTTTAACTCATATAACATGTATGGATTTATCCACCGTTAATCATTTTAAGCTTTATTTTAATGTATAAAGGTTAATTTTTTATGAAAATGTTTTAAAATATATATTTAGGTAATGCAATTTTCAAAATTCATTTAACCTTTTTTATAACATTTCAAGGAAAATGGGTTTCAAAACATTTTCAAGTTTCTTTTCTATGTTTTCATGGAAAATAGATTTCAAAGTGTTTTTATGTTTTATTTACAATTTTTCAATGTAATTTCAATGGAAATAGTTTTTCAATTTTTTCATTAACTATTTATATGTTTTCAATGTAAATTCAATGAAATTATATTCTATTTTTTATAATAATTAATTTATATGTTTTCAAAGTGTTTTCAAAGAAAAAGGTTTTTAAAATGTTTTGAAGCTAATTTTACAAGTGTTAAACAAAATAGGATTCCAAATTATTTCATGTCTTATATATATTATTTAACGTTATTTTGCAAGAAAATCATTATTAAATGTGTTTTTTATAAAAATATTTTTCATAGAAGAAATGATATTTTCCTCATGAAATGTTTTTGAAAGATATTTTAAAATTATTTTCCAATCTAATATGACATTTGTTGATGCAACTCATACACTTCTATAAAATGATCTAATGGTTCCATTCAAATCCTTTCAATGAATGGGTTATGATTAATGTTATGGTATTTATGAAACTAGTTTCTCATTCATGGTTTTTATGTTTATAAAACCCCATTATCATTAACTAGTTATATGTTTAGGAAATTTATTTATCTTTCACGAGTAATTATTTTGATTAAATTATTATAGAACATGTATATTTTCTATAGGTTATGATATGTTTAAATTTTTACGATACCCATTTAATTTTGTGGGTTGAGAAATGAATGTTTATGATTTTTTTGAACATGTATGTATGATTTCACTCTGTGATAGTTAGAACCTATATCTCCCTAAAATGCATTAGGAAAATATTTATATATCATGGTAAACACAATTATGGTCTTGGAAGTGAACCTCGACTACCAAGATGGTACGAGTGAACCCATGCAACTAAGACTTCCTTAAGAGTGAACCATGACTACAAAGATAGTATGAGGAGTAAAATCACGATACTAAGATATCCATGGGAGTGATCCATGATTACCAATATGACATGGGGAGTGAACTCAATCATTGAGGATGTCCATGGTAGTAAACAATGACTAACAATATGGTATGGGTAGTGAACCCATACTACCAAGATGGCCTTAGTAGTGATTCCTTGACTACTATGAATGGGAATTCTTAAATGTTTATAATGTTATGCATGGACCTTATTGCATATCTATAAGTTTATTCAAGGTCCTCATCTCAGGTCCATAACCTAATGACTAAACATGTTTCTTCTTAAAAATGTTAAAAATGTTATATTCTTAAGTTTTATCCATAATTCCATGTTTTATTCTTATTATATTATTTAATGTATTATTTATTTATTTATTTATGACTCATTTCTTATAAACTTCTAGTCATTATTATGATATCTGATATTCGGGGTATGATCTTCAAATATTATTCTCATGTTCCCTAAAATTTTTCTCATGTTATGCATAGAAATTTTCTTTAGAAACCCTTACTATGAATCTAAGATCACCCACTTCTTTTGTTTCTAATCCCAGGTTACAATGAATGGTTT
Organism: Viscum album; assembly: GCA_963277665.1. NCBI lineage: Eukaryota > Viridiplantae > Streptophyta > Magnoliopsida > Santalales > Viscaceae > Viscum > Viscum album. Next base: position 1,498,791,132 of record OY728133.1, read on the forward strand.
TAGATAGAAGTAATAAAGTGTATATCATTATGAGTGATGCTGAAGATCATTCACTAGGATATATGATTTTGATTCTAAGATTTACTAGATACTATACAATTACATTTCTCAAGTATGTATTTTTGATCAGTTTACTTTATATTCTTCTAAAATAATGTAATATCCATGTATGTTAATACTGGGAATCTATAATAAATCTCTCATGGAAACCCACATCGTTCAAATTAATAGTAAGACATCTCTTGAAAATGAAATGTTGGAATCATAAAGTATTACTAATGTAACTCATAACAATTATTCCACATATGAGAATAATGGTTGGAAGTGAAGAATTATAAATAGAAGAAAATCATAACTAATTAAAGTGAGTGATAGATATTAGTGATCATAGTAAATTGGGTGACCTAGATAATGTTAACGACCAAAAAACTATAATCTAAGTTGGAATGAAAAGGCTCACTGATATGAATAAAATTATGATATCAAGATATCATTTTATTTCAATATTAATTTTATAATTTAAAATAATTTTCTGAAGAATATATCCTTAATTGATTCCATTACATTTATTAATTACAATCTAACCCTTTTGTTTTTCCTTAATCAATTTCCACTTCATCTATTACTCCATAAAGTGAATGAGAATTAGTTTTCATGATACACTAACAGATCATATGATATATAAATTAATGATAAGTCATTATATATATATATATATATATATCTCATAAAAAAGGTTATTAGTAGTTATCCATTAAGAATCAATCTTCATATGGCGAAGTAACACATTAATATCTAAAATCTTTCCCAAAGATCAATATAAACAATTACAGTAATAGTTAAACATATAATCTTTCCAAAATAAAAAATATATGATGAATGAAACTAAATATATTAAAATAAACTTATCATTAATCCACAAATTATCATAATGTGTCACTTTATGGTCACATAACAAATATTTGAACAACGTTGTCATATATTTTCTCAAATCATGGTAATAACCATTATAATAACAAAATATTAATGAAAACATACAAACATCTTTATTTCATGAATAATCCCATTGATTATTGAATATATTCCATAAATTCAATATTTATATAAAATCCATCAATGATAGTATAAGACACATAGTCAACAAATCATTAATTAGTTCCTAGGAAATCAATACTGTATAATTTAACTTATCCAAATAAATAATATATTTATTCAAGAATCATTGTCCCTAAAATTTTAACATATAAAAGGTTATCATTCTATTAATCATATTTTTTTATTGAATACCACCTTTATTTTAAATCAAATTTTCAGTTCATCAATATCATTCAACATATTATTTCAAATCATTAATGAAAACATTATAATTAAAAATCCTTATATAATTTAAAATAGTAGAATTTCAATACGTAAATACATCAATCAACCAAATTATTTATAAAAGCATTAACTACCTTCATCATGTTATTCCATAATACCTATATTCATTCATATGTCATTTATAGTCTCTTCATCACTGATTTGGAAACCATTACATGTACAAAAATTTTAATTCTCTTCTTGAAAATTTTCCTTCTAGAATTTTTATTATAATTATCCTATATTCTACATTTTAATTAATTTTCAATCAATGATATCTTATGAAGGCCAGTATTATCATTCATTGGGATAACCAAAATTTTCATTTTTTTTCATTTGAGTTCCTTTTTTTATTCTTTTCCACACATAAAAAAATCTTCTCATACCTCTGTCATGTAAACATGAGTTTTTATTATCACAATCTATGAATACAAGTGATTAAATGTTCTTTATTTCATGCTTAACACACCCTAAACTATCAACAAACTAGATCCTTCGATTCATTAGTTATTCCGAGAATTGGTTAAGGTGATGATGTAAAAAATATTTTGTGATAACTGATTAAGGATAATCACAACATACATTAATCCATTCATAATATAATTTGGATGCTCAATAGAATTTTTTTAATCACAATCAATGTTAACCCAATTCATTATGTCTCACGAAGCAACCCAGGTAGACCCAGAAGTTGTCACCCAAGCCAGTCTGTATCATAGCCGAACGGTGTTCCTAATCCATACATGCTGGAAACTAGTTCGAGGCATCAAAACATAACAGTATGGAAAATATTTTTATTGTCATACAAAAATAAATTAAAAACGAATTAAAAATATATATAAACACTATAAATAATAATAAAATAAATTCTCGCAACCAAACATACCTCCAAGTGACCTTATGGACCACCACCTAGCACATGACTATAGACACTAAAAGAGTGATCAAAAAATAAAACCTGAAACTGAAAAGATAAATTAGGTGTGAGCACTAAAATTCTATGTAGGAAATTACCATAGAGTCTATTCCTTTCCTTTACTGAAAATAGTGAATTAATTATAGTTTTAAATACATTTATACCAATCATTTTTCATACATTAATAGACAACAAATATTTTCTTTTTAAAACCCCATACCTCACTTACATTGTCAAAAATAATTTTTCTATTAAAAAAACACCAAACAAGGATATAGTAGCAAGGAAAGATAAACAAATAAAGATGAAAATAGACTGACAGATAATGAAGGAAAACTTGCAGTCTGATTAGATAATCCAAAAGAAGAGAGATATAAAAAACAGCAAAATAAACTAACCATAGGTTATCATAATAATCCCTTGAAGACCCCTGAATTAACTCAGTTCAGAAACACGTGCTAGTTTATGGTGAATCCCCTAAGTAAAAAACCAACTAACAACTCTATATTAACATCACCAGTGATGAAGCCCTCATAGGCTATCCCCAACCCCAAAAGGGTACCAAACTGTCCAATCGAGGCTGATAATATAATGTCACTAGATCACCTAAAAGATGCCTAGTAACCATGGTAATAATAGCTTGTGTATGTGGGATAAACATGCATGCATGACTCACCTCAGTTTCTGCCACCACAATTACCTACCACGAACACAGACATCACCTATACAATAACCCATAATGGTAAATCCTAGATAGGGTTTCCCACTATTTACATAAACAATTATATGAATCACTTAATTGAATGTTCCAACAGGGCTATCATATCATTTAGATATCATCACCATTTTACAAAACACATTGATTTTACAACTGGGCATTCAATTGATTTTGAAACTGACTATGTTTTGTAAAACAACAAACTCCATATTTATGCTTAAAATGCCAAATGTGCCTTAATGGTTTCCAAAACCAAATATATTTAAAAATAAATTTCCAAAACTCTGAATAAATACTGCAATGTCATGAAATATTCCCACCATTCCTTTATAAAAGAATTTACCAAAAGATGTGTTAATTTCAAAATTTAACAAGTTTTATAAAATTCATCAAAACCACAAGAGACCCCACAGACATGAATTTTGGAAATTAATGTACCATTTGAGAAACCAAGGTGCAATAAGAGAAATGTTTTAAAGTGACATATTCATTTGAAATGCACATCCATGTGTACACCTTATGCACCCATATGTGTGACAACATCCAATAGAATACAATAATCCAAATGAGAGTACCGAAAAACCATTTCCAAAATCCCCACTTTCTTTCAAAGAAAACCCTAAACATTCACAAAACATCAAAATCTGAAAATCAACATTTTTCAAATAAAGATATCTTTCAAAAAAAACTTCTAACCGACACCACAAAAGAACCATATTTCAAATAAAATCCCAAACCAAAATCTTACCATTTTAACACGACAATTGAGAGGGTAAACAACATAAAAATCACATAATATCTCTATTAAACCCCAATTAACATTTAATGAATCACATTTGACACTTGCATACATTAGAATAATTTAATAATCACATAGAAAGTTATTTTTAAGAAATTATAATATCATGAAAACAACTCGACAAGTTCACTATGTTTGTTACAAAGGTGAAAATGAGATGTGACAATTTATTAAAACAAGATTTGGAATTTAATCAAACACATTGGTCATAATAATTCTTAGAAAAAACCATGTAACACAAGGAAGAATATGTTCAACAGGTTCTAATAATCAATAAACACAAAAATAGACTGATTAGTTATATCATAAAGCATAAAATCAATTTAAAAAATTACTCAAGAAACAGAAGCACTATTAGATTGATTTTATGTGTAAAGGGATGGAAATTCCAACCTTGACGTTGTGAGAATTCCACAAAACATCAACATAAGGATGATTGCACTCCAAGGAGAGATCCAAAAACCCAAACACCCAAGAAAATTACTCGGACATCAAAACTGGCATCTAGGTCTGCAAAAAATAGAAACGCCACAAATTGGACAAAAATTACCTAGATATTGAAGCATAAATGAAAAATAGGAAGATAATGTCAATCCAGATTGGGGGTTGCACCGAAGTAAACCGTACCAGACTATGAGGTCTCTCTAGATAGGGAGGTTTTCCTGGAGCTATTCTTGTTGGACATTGAGATGGAATCATGAAATCCAAAGGAGAAGGGGAAGGGTTTCACTAATGGTGGAGTAAGATGCGACTAGAGGAAAGGTTGGTCGGAGTTCCAATGATGGAGGGGGGTTCAGGATAGGGGTGGGTGCACATGCATAGGGGAAAAAAATTGTGTGTGTGTGTGGGGGGGGGGGGGGTCGGGCCTCACCATGCATGGGAAAGAGGGGGGTACAATGTCTTTTAAGTTTTCTCATTGAAAAAAATGAAAGCTCAATAATAATAATAATAATAATAATAATAATAATACCAAAAACATAATAATAATATTTCTAATAATACAAATATTCATTTTTCTTAATAACAATAATAATTATAATAATAATAATAATACTATCGTTAATCATTACAAAAAATTTCTATTTTTAAACTAAATTTATAATTTTTAGACACCGAAAAGGTCATGTGGTTTGGACACATGGTCTGAAAGACCATACGTCAATGGTGGGAAGGCCAAAAACTATCCTGAATGTTATAAAAATAATAATTTTACCCAGGACTCAACTTGTACCTCAATTGGGAAAAATTTAATGACAAAGAATAATAATATAAAGTAAAATAAAATAATTTTAATGGTTGGGGTGTGACAGTTATCCCCATTATATACAATTTATTCCCCTACAATGTCCCTTAATTGAATGATAAAAAGAACATGAATCTATGCCCAATTAAAACTTAAAGAGACCAAAAACCTTCGGGTGACTTTTCACTCCACCAAACACAGCCGATCAATCGAGAAGAAACCAAAACACAATGAATGAGAGAACACAAGGGGGTTATCCCCACTATAAGATCTCAATTATCAGAGATTAAACATCTACATGTTTTAATGAAATATTTTTTCTAAATATTTTTTATTCAATAGAATGTGTTACCGGAAAACATGACATAAAATGAACATCGATATTCACTTAGTATAAAATGTAAATTTTAACCTATCGTTTGGCTTAGAGGGAAAAATATAACTATCTTATGAAAATGAATGGTGAAGTCATTCACTATCAATTATTTATTAAAAATATAAATACATAATATTTAAATTTTGGTATTAGTAAACTGATTGAATTAAGATTAATAAATTAAATTAATGAAATATATATTTTATTCAATTAATAATTTTTTATATTAACCTAATAGATATTTTTTTCATAGAATGTGAATAAACCATCTTTGATGTACAAAAACTTGTATTTTTCAAAACACTACTTTTCCACCTTTTAAAGGAAATACCATTTTAAATTATGATTTTTAAATAATAATAATGTTTATATTATTGTATTAAAATATTCCATGCAATCAGAATATAATTATTTACATTGGATTAATCTTTATATTTTTCTAATAACTTTATCAGTTTAATGAATAGTAAAAATACACAATATTTTAATTGAATACAACATTTTTCATAAAAATATTTAATATATTTAAATTATATTATTGAATTATTATAAACTATAAATAGAATATATTATTATCATTCCATATAATTTATTTCATTATAAATAATTTTAAATGGAGTTTAGATGTAAAAACATTTCAATATCTTGTAATGTTTTAACTTTTAAAACATTTTCTCTCTTTCCAAAAATGGGAATAATTTCAAATTCATTATTGAAGCTTATGTTTTTTGAATTTTAATAAATGGATTCCATATTTTGAATAATTACTTCCCGCTTATGTGAATGGCATTATTTTATTTTTTGTGCATGATGAATATAAACTTCGGCAATTTTTATTAATATGTTAAAAGGGTAAATTGGGAAATTAAAGGTAAGAATATTATTATAAATTTACCCTAACAATTTCCATAAAAACATTGGATGGGTGTGGTTTGACCTAAAAATTCCTTAGGTTGAAATGGTGTCCTTTGAAGCCACACAGATGAGATTAGGACATTCAATTTATTTTCATTAATGAAATGATAAATTTACCTCACTCGAATATTAATAAGAAAATCATTTTTTATATATGGTTATATAGAAGCAAAATTCTATTATACAAACCAATTTTATAAATAAAATGTATTTATTTATCATGATAATTAATTTTTTATTTTTAGTAATTAAAAAAAATACATTAATGACTTATACTTTGGTGATGTCAAAATTTATTAATTGATTAGAATTCAATAGAACAATTCTTATTAAAATACTAATAATCATAAAAAACCCAAACACTTGACCAAATATTATCTTTCAAGGATATATCTTCCATAACCATCCAAGGTTCTAGTTAGAGATAAATTTAAGCCTTATAGATGATATTGTAACACTTATATTATTTTAATTAAATTAATGTAAATGTTTTCACATTCATAATTGAACAAGTATAACATTTTAAATGTTGGATTTTATGAAAGATAAATTTGAATACATGTAGTCTACTAATCTATAGTAGATTTTTAACTTCATAATATAATTTTATTTTTCATTTTTATTCAAAAAATAAGTATATTAAATAATTAGAGAAATTTTATATAATAATTATCTTATTAATAGAGATAAAAAATAAATGTTATTAAAAATGTTAAAAATAAATATAATTTGGTATAATTAATATTTCAAATTAAGATTCCAGATTTCGATTACATCTTAGGAATATAATATAATAGTTGTTTATATGTTAACCTATTATCTTAAATTTCGTAAAATAAATGAATTTAATCGTGTCAAAATAGACCCTATTGATTTTTTAACAAAAGAATTTTTTTTATTAAATTATTTAAAAAATTTAAAGCATTTTGACAGAAATATATTAATTATGATATGTTATAAAGAGTTCTATTTTACTTTTTTATGCTCAAATTTACATCAAATTATTATATATTTCACCCTTTTAATATTGAATTCTTTGTTAATATATAGAATAACTAAGTGTTAATTAAAAATATAGTGGTCAAATTGACAAAAATGAATTTACAATATTTATTGGTTGATGTTATTGGAAAATTATATTTCCTCATCTTCAAATTTGGTTAATTTTGGATGTTTTTGGATATGTATTTATTTTGTTATAAATTAATATTTTTATATATTACAAAAGTGCCCCTCACCTCAATTATAAAAGGGCAGCTCCTCCCTCGCCTATTAAATTTACTTTGATCTTTAATGTTCATTATTAACATACTATTTTCTATTGAAAACATATATATTTACATTATATAGGTTATGGTTTTTTCAAAGGGCAAATCTTTTTCTCTAAGATGTTATTTAGAAGAAACATTTCAATGAATAATTAATATCCTCTACCAATTCAATCAACCATAATTCTTATTTTACTTCATATTAATTAGTTGTTTCAATATAAATTAACAACGACAGTATCAATTATATACTAATATGTTATTATAATTATGAGACAACCATATTCCAACATACATCCATCTGATGAAGAATGCAATCAGAACACTTGTGTATGTACTACTTACCGTCTCCACACTATGGTGTAATTTTTTCACCACCACGTTACATAGATGGGTATAATGAAGGAATAATAACTGTATATGATTATTAAAATATGATACTGATTATTATATATTATACACCATTCACTTCAATACCATTCAACAAATATGAGAATGATACCATCGCTCGTGTGTACGTATGCAATACCATATCCACAATGTGATGTGATTCATTCTAAATCATCATAATAAAAGAAAGATTATATAAAATTATCTAATGAATAAATATGATATATATAATGTTAATATCATTTTTAATGATATAACTATGAACTATTAATGATAACCAAAAATTATTTGACAAAACATGCATATAAAAATGAAGTTGTTAATACATGAATAACAAGTAATAATGAAATGTTATTAACAAATGGATGATAATATGATAATTTAGGATAACATAAAAATAATATTATTATGAAATAAATCAATGAAATTATTGAAATCATTATATAGGATGTTGAGACACGTATAACGGATATCAGACACAAAGAAAGGGAAAATTTTGGAATCTCATGGTTAGTCGAGATTGATTAAACATAAGTATATACTAGGGAATATTTATCATCCCTAACCATGTTTCCCAAAAATTTATCATTAATTATATTAATATAGAATTTTTTACATTCAAAATTTCCAATTGGTTAATTTTTATTTAATGTTATGAAAGGAATCTTTTCTCAATTTTTAATACAAGGTACTTTTTGGATTTTCCAAATATAGTATGAGTATATGTTTTTTCATCATATATGGCATGAATAGGTTTTATCAATATCATAACACCTTATTTAATAAAATATTATTTTTGAATATTTAAATTTTATTTTCTATTATATTTTTTTAATAAAATTACTTGAATTTTTTATAAAAGAAAACGTTTTTGAAGATAAAATGATATTTTCCACAAGAATTCATTGTTGGGAATGTATTGTCTCAATACTTATCTATAAATCATAAAGATTTTGATGTTAAAAAATAACCTTTTTGCCTTACTAATGATATTACATTATGTATATTTTATGAGTTTAATATTCTTTATAGTCATTATTCTACAAATATATTCAAACTTATTATTTGTGTGAAATATTTTTCGATGCATTCAAAACACTCCTAACCGTATTCGAGAAATTATGTTCACACATTATTTTGAAGAAACATAACATAAATAAAAACCCGAAATTTCTATTATACCTTATGCTGAAAGATCAGCACGTATAGTTAATTAATTATACATATGGATAAAGAACCTTACGTGTGGATGAAACACTACATTTTACAAAGAAAAAAATTATCGTTAAAAAACCCTAAAGAAGTATAGAACCTTAAATTTGAGTAGAAAACATATGGATCATTAACCTTACTTTTTATGTTAGCATTAAATTTTAATCCTTACATTCTTAGAATGAACTCTACATAGTTAAACCCTGCATTTGGTAGTTTTTCATTTTGTGAAGGAACATTACATTTGTCTTTTCATCACCGGAGATTTGAATTTATAATTTAATCTGTGGTTTGTGCAAAAATCATTATAATATATCATGATCATGTAAATATCATTTTATAATGTTTTAAATATCTATATTATTAATTCAAATAATCAAATTAAGTTGAGAAATTAATTCCTATTCTTAAGGGAAGTTATAAATACTCTAAGATGTCTCATGAATTTAATTATTACGATTAATAATGTGATTTTCCAAGATTTGGAATTAAAAGAAAAGAACTTTATTTTACTTCTATTGGTGTATCTGTTCTATTTATATTTGGGGAGGATTGAAATAACTATGTATTCTGAGATACATATTGAACCGTATATTTTGGCACTGATTTATGATTTAAACAAAATTATTTTGAAGATCTTTTTAATATCTACTACAACAATAGAACTGAATATATTTTTCTATAGATGAAGATACATTGAAAATATTTATATTCACAATTTCGTATTTTCTATATGTTTGCTGTTGCTATTCCTTGATGTTTTTATTTCAAAGAACTTTTACAAACTGAAACCCTTCGGATTTGTTCTTTCCTAAAGAAACTATTTCTTGAAGAGGAATATTAATATACCGTTAGTTGTTGTTCCACTATAATGTTAAACTGGAATCCATCATAATAAATATCTTTTTATTCATAGATTCAACTACCCATACATAGTTTTGGAGGTTTACAACTTCCCAATCTAAGATGTTGTTTATTGGTTCTCTATTTTAGAACTATAAGACTCGGTTTTTAGTCTTTTTTGTAGTGGTTTTTTAAGCTTTCACTCTTTTGTGGATTGGTTTTATGATATGAGGACCTGGAAAGTGAAATTCACCAAACTCGCAGAGAGAGTAATTGGTGGAGTGGAAAAGGGGTTCTTTATGCCCTAAACACTATAAATCTCTATGTTCTATATTTATGTTATTATTCGTTGCTCAAAATTTTATATAGAAGTCAAACACAGCTTACCGAAATAATCATCAGTTGACATCAAGAGGATAAATTTTAAAGGAATTTAAAAACGAACAATTAACCCCACCTCTTGTGTATATTTTTATATTCTGACATAACAATTGGTATCAGAGGAGAGATTTTGGAAAAGGCTATATCAAGATGAATGTATATGTTCTATACAAAGATGGAAGTGAATGATCAGAGAGAAGTAATGTAAATGGTTCATTATCCTTAATTAAATGTTGAGAACTATGGATGATGGAAATCATAGATGATTATATATTTGAAAAATATGGGATTCATAGTCAACTCTAAAATCAATATTAATTATCTAATTCATGAAAATCCTGCAACATGTACTACTCCTACATAGGATGACTATAACACATATTCTAAAGCTATGAATGCTATTATCTATGATATTGGACAAAATGAATTCAACCGTGTCTCAGAATGTCCTACAGATTATAAAATGTGGCAAATTACAGTTTCTTATGAAGGAATAGTCAATGTAAGACAACTATGGTATATAACAACAAACCTAAAATTTGATATATTTATAATGTTTGATGGTGGAAGAATGACCAAGATTAATGGAAGTCTTGTGGAGATTATAAATAATATTATAGCCTTAAATGATTATATAAAAATCAAATATCATGCTTTAAAATTACTTAGAGTAATACCTACTAAATGGAATGGAATATCAGCTACAATTTGACAATCATCACTTGTCAAAAATCATGAAATGAGAGAACTGATTGGGACACTGATGATGTATGAAGCTGAACTAGAAGTCGAAGTTGAATATGATAATTTATTAGTGAAAAAAGAGAATACATCACTAAAGGTAACATCTCAGAAGTATATAAAAAGAATAAACAAATATGATATAGAAGAAATGAATTTAGATACTTCTTATTATGAAATGGAATAGGCTAAATTAGCTAGAAATTTTAGAATGATTTATAAAAAGAAAATAATATTTCGAAAAACATTCAAAAGGGATGAGAAAGAGTCTAGGGATGTTAGATGCAATGAATGCAAGAAATTATGTCATATATGACCTGATTGTATCCAACTAAAAGTAGAAAAAAGAATTATTGAAATGGAATATCAAAAAATATGATGATTATGAACATAAAGGAAAAAGAGAAATGAAAACATCCTGGAGTGTCTCTAAAGACTCCATAATATCAAAAAAATATGATTCAAAAAAGGAGGAATCGCATATGAATGCAAATATGTGTTTAATGGAAGAATAAGATAAGTGACAGAGCTATTATTCATCTAATTATGATTCGGTTTCAAATTATTCAAATAATAAATTGAATGCCTGCTAAAAAATTGTATATGTAAAATATAACCCCTTATAATTGAAACATGAATATTTTAAAAAAATAATCACAATGCTATTTTTAGAGAAAGAGATTTATTAATTAAACAAAGTCAAGATCTAATTGAGAAACTTTACCCATCTTCAAGAAAGTATACAGATCCTAAAAATTAGTTTAATGAATTAAAATATAATGTAGAATCATAAAAAAGTGTTTCTCTCTTATTTCAAAAAAGAGAAAATATTCTGAATGAAATTCATGGTAAATATTTCATTAGAGATAAATAATTTGGTATAGTAAGTGACAGAGAAAAATCTAGACTATATAAGATCAATTTTGTTCCTAATTAACAAATGTTTACTTGTCATTTTTGTGGAACAGAATGAAATATAAAAAAGACAGTTTTTAATAAATCCTCAAATAATAATAATTAGAAAGGATTTTATTTCAAATACCTTATCTAAATTAAATATAAGTTATGGAAAAACAATGCATATTTGGATTCACATATATTTTCTTGCTAACACTGCTAGACCTAAAAGAATATATGTACCAAAACAAACTCATTTTTAAATTTCTTTTACATGAATCATGTCACAAACAATGAAAGGATATATGTTATATGGATAGTGTATTCTCCAAGAATATGAGTGGAAACTCATCAAATATCAATACACTTAATAAAATAAATTAAGGTCTAGTAACCTTTGGTGATAGTTCCAAAAGAAAGATAATTGAAATTGGAATTGTTGAAGATCTAAAAAAATATCAATCATTAAAGTACAGTATGTATAAAGTGTGATTCATAACATGATACATATCAATAAACATTATGATGATTTATATTATTTTAATGTTTCTGAAAATTCTTATTCTACGTTTATAGGAAAACATCTTAAGTTTAGATCACTTAAAACTGATAATATTTATACTTTAGATCTAATTCTATGTGTAAACTGAATGTAAATTGTTTAACAGCTATGATAAATTGGTTTTGGATATGAAATAGAAGGCTTTGTCATTTTAATATTTATTCTTTATATAAATTATCTCAGAAATAGTTTGTTTCTAATTTACCAAGTCTTCTGTTTGAAAGTAACAAATTTTGTGATGCATGCCAATTGGAAAGAAACAAAAATCTTTATTCAAATATATTGACAAAATTGCGACAAAAAAACCTATGGATCTTATCAACATAATCTATTTGGACCATCAATAGTATAAATTTTCGATGTAATATAACATGTATATGTTTTAGAAGATGATTACTCTAGATTTACATGGAATTATTTTATAAAACTAAAAATTGATGTTATTATTATTTTTTAAATGTTTTTCTATATTAGTTCAAAATGAAAATGGTTTTAAGATAATTTCATTAAGAATATATCCTGCTGGACAATTTGGAAATCAGAAATTCAATTCCTCTTATTCAACTATAGGTATTAAACACACCTTCTCTGTACAAATAACCCCTCATCAAAATGGATTTGTTGAATGAAGAAACAGAACTATTCAAGAAATGTCTAGGACTATGTTAAATGAATACAGTCTACCTACCTACTACTGGGAGGAATCTATAATCAAAACATTCTATATCATGTATAGAGTTTTAATTTGGCCTAATTTCAAAGATACACCTAATGAACTTTGGAATAATATAAAACATAAGGTAAAGTACATTAATGTTTTTGGATGTAAGTTGTATATCTTAAACATCAAGGATAACCTTGGTATGTATGATCTAAAAGATGATACGGAAATATTTTTAGGATATTATGTTATATCTAAAGCTTATAGAGTGTTTAATAAATAGTGATGGATTGTTGAAGAATCAGTTCATGTGATGTTTTAAGAAACTGAACCGTTTATTACAGAGAATGTGCAAACTGATGAAACTAATGACTCCTCTAACAACATGAGACATGAAAAATTTAAAAATTTTAAAAATAAAATTCATTTCAGTTTAGAAGAACATGATACTAATGATCATTAAAGTGTTTTACCTAGAAAGAATAAAACCATAATGAATCATCCATTCTAAATTGTAATAGGATATATAGACATAAGAATAAGAACTAGAAGAAATACATGAATCCTTGTTGAATTCTATGCCTTTCTATTTCAACTAAAACCTATATATTTTTATGAAGCCTTAGAATATGAGAGTTGGATGTTAGTAATGCAAGATGAGCTAAACTAATTAAAAAGGAATGAAGTTTGGGAATTAATTGAATGACCATCAAATTATCCAGTAATAGGAACTAAGTGGGACATTAGAAATATAAAAGATGACCAAAGGATTATAACTTTATCCAAGTATACATTAGTAGCTATAGGATATAATAATGAAGAAGGTATAGATTATGATGAATCTTTTCTTGTATAACAAGATTAGAAGAAGTCAGAATTGTTTTATTATTCATCTCATATAAACATTAAATTATATCAAATGGTTGTTAAATATGAATTTTCAAAAGGCTATTTAATGGAGTATGTTTATGTTGAACAACCTCCTGGTTTTGAAAACTCTCAAAAACGAGATTTTTTTTTTATCTTACTAAATCTCTCTATGGATATAAACAAGATCATAGATATTGGAATGAAAAATTAATGTTCTTTTCATTTGAAAAATGGTTTTATAGTTGTAATGGAATATCTAACTCTTTTTATGAAATCCATTTTTTCTAATATATTATTAGTTAAAATGTATGTCAATGGTGTTATTTCTAGGTCAAACAATAAAAGACATTAGAATATATTTTCAAAACATATGAATAATAATTTTAAATGAGTTTGATGGGAGAATTGAACATTTTTTATGACTTCAAATTTAGAAAAAATATTATAGAAATATTTTAAACCAATGTAAATTTATTATTTATTTCTTGAAAAAAATTTCAAGTGGACAAAAATACATATACTACTCCAATTGTACCAATATAAATCTTCATTTGGATGAAGTTATAAAACTAGTGGATAATAGGTTATATAAACGCACGATTAGTAGTTTATTATATCTTAATCCTAGTAGACCTGATATTATGTTTTCATTGTGTTTATGTGCAATAATTCATACAAATCTTAACGAATCTCATATTATTGTTGAAAAATGATTTTTAGAAATTAAAAGGGATTTCTTTTCAATCACTTCTTTATACAAAAACATCTGATTTTAATTTAATATGATATTTATATATAGATTTTGGGGATTCTAGATTAGATAGAAAAAGTACATTGAGAACTTGTCACCTTTTAGGAAACTCTTTATTATCATTGTCAAGTAAGAAACAATACTCAGTTTCCATGTCAGGAGTTGAGTTAGAATATGTATCTGTAGGCGGTTGTTGTGCACAAGTATTGTGGATAAAAAAACAAATGGTCTTTGTACTAAATTTTCATTTTAATACTATTTTATGTGATAATAAATGTGATATAAATATTTCAAAAAATCCAATAATTCATTCTACAACCAACAATATTTATATTAGGAATCATTTTCTAAGAGAACTTGTTCATAAAAAAGATATATCATTGGAATTTGTAAATAATGAATATTAACTACCTGATATTTTTACTAAACCACTTCCAAGTGTCAATTTTGAATTTATTAAGGGGGTTTTATGTTTATTTAATTTTTCAAATATTAATATTTTTAATATTTTTAATTTTCAATATATATATTATTTTTTGATATATTTATTCCAGTTTATTTATGTTTAAATCGTTTAATAATAATATTAATTAAAAATTGTTTTAATATTTTCTTGTCACTGTACATTTTAGATAACTTATTTTAATTTTAAACTTATACGAGATGAATAATTTTTAAAATTTTAATGACTATCTTACGCAATGACATGGGAAATAAGGGATTGTCAGTATTGTTTTGAATACCCAAACATTTAAACCCTAAAAACCTTTTCAAATACATGAACCCTCGTATACCCTCGCCTAACTTTTCTAACCTCTGTTTTCCTTCAAAACCATAAAAAACACAAACCCCTAGAGCTTTTTTTCTCATCAATGAAAAAAACAAACAGAACCAAAGTGGGTGAAGCTAGAGACCTGAAGGGCCAGAATGTTTCTGGAAGAATGAATCTGCAGGGAATAGTAGTAAATTTTGAATAGTTATATCAGACAAATTTAATTATAGAGAAAGATCATGCCTTTCAAGGATTGGAATCTGTGTTTGATGAGATTAACATATAATTCCATTATGAGTTATAACTAATGTTTTTCTATAACAGTGTTTTATTTAGTTTTGGTGATACTGAAGATATAATTATTAAAAGAATAGAAGATATGGACTTATTGATTTCTTCGACTGAAATTTCACAAATATTAAACTGTCATCCAGAGGGAGAGCTTTATTTCAATCTAAGGTCTATTGGAAATATGTCCTATAAATCTGAAGACATTATTTCAATTTTTTTGGATCAAAAAATATTATGAAAATGTTTTCCATGGGTCATGAGGCATGTCATAAAATATTAGTGATTTTTATTCAAACTGGAATTGCTCCTAGAATGGATGAGATGTTGAAATTTATATATCATACATTAATATCATGTTTCTATTTTTGAGTGAGATAATGATGAATTTTCTAAGGTACTTAAATTACTCTGGTGAACTAGATGCTAGGATGTCATTTTATCCTTATAGAAGGATAATTTCATGGATTCTATTTTAGAATGGAATGATTTGATTAATAGATTCTAGAATTAAATGTCATAAAAGCAACGTTCTCAATGTGGGGAACCTTAAGGATGTTAGGTTTTTACTGGAGCATATTAAATCAAAAATTTTTACCAGTTTGTGAAGATAAACAACAATGTTCAGGATCTCTTTCTCAGGGGAAGTATAGTGTGATTGGGAATGACGGGATTGGTGAAACATGTGGTAAAGGACATTCAAATATAACCCAAATAAAATTATGACTTGTTTAATAAGAAGAATAAGATGAAGATGAGATAGTGGAAGCATAATTGGTTGTAAAACAATGAAAAGGAGTAGATCCACCTACTGTAGAACCAGTTCTGGGTTCATGTGAGGCTACCATGTAAGTTCATTTATAGGAAACATTTCTTGGTGAATATCAAAAGGTTAAAAGTCAAAAAATAAATATGCAGCCAATTGATTTACCAGTTGTTCATGAAGTAGAAACAGTTGTTCAAGAGGAACAATACTTAATCAGAACTAAAAATGTGGCTATAGAGAGTGTTGGGAAATTAATTTTCTCTATTTTTGATCATGTTGATGAATTAAATCAATCTACAACTGAAGACAGAATGGACGTTCATGATAGATTTTCATATTCAAGTGAAAAAACAATTGAAAACCCAGTAGGTATTTTTATGAAAAAATCTCCTTCAAAAACTCAAGAAATTTTGGAAATTGGTAAATTAAAACATCAAGATGAAGATAGATATGATTCCCTAACAAATCAGGTTTATGTTATTGCAATGATGTTTGAAAAGTATCAGGAAGAGAATAAAAGTATTCAAAAAGAGCAGAAATATAAAAATATAATGTTACAATATCTTCATGAAAATTCGGTTTCAATTAAAGAGTTTGATTACTTCAAAATAGAAATGCTGAATGAAGTTGGAAAGATAAGATCTGAAATTTTTTATATGAAATATTTTTTTGATATAAAGCGATATTTAGGGAGTCAGTTTGAATTGATCAAGGGTACCGTTGGTTAGACTAACACATGTTCCTCTACTCCTACTACCATACCAAATCTGATTTAATGATTTCAGGCCATCACCTCTACCATGATTGATATAAATGAACGTATTCAAAATATTCAATGCAATAGTCCCCCCTGTCAGTTCTATTAAAAAATCAGAAATTTCTAGTTGACCAATTGAGACAAAGTCAACCATATATCATATTTGTGCTAAAAAAATTCAATGAAATGTTTGATTATTTTATAAAGTAAGAGGAGTGTTTTCATGACTTTCATAAATTTGATATTGTTGACAATTTTCATAAAAGTCATGATTATATAATTTTAATTATGCAATTGATGGATAGTTTGATGATGAAGTTGCAGTTGAACATGGCTGAGTTGAAAGATATGTTTGAAGCCTCTCCAACCCATTATAACCCTAATGATGAAAACTATTATTCTTTCTTTTGAACCCAAACCATTTTAGTTGACTATACCAGTTTCCTAATCAAACTACTTCTTGTATTTTTAAAAATTTTGATCAATAAAATTTCCTAATTTTTATTTTTGTGTACATTATTTCATATTCTTTTATGTTATTGTCTAGAAGCCCGAAGTCCTATTGTATTTGTTTATATAGATTATTGTAAAATTCACATATCGATCTTTGAAACATTGATCTTTTTTTTATTAATTTTTGCACTTTCTTTTTGATCTCACAAAAATGAGGGGGAATTTGGATAACACAACATTTCACATCATCAAAATAAATCCGTAAAATTAAATTTAGATTTATTTTATTTTAAATTGTTGAAAAACGTATAATTTATATTATTAACTTTATGGTTTTTGGGATCATCAAAAAGGGGGAGAGTTTTTTGTCATATATTTTCTCAACAATACACTATAAATATGATTGATTTTGATGCTCACAAATAACCTTGCTTGTTTTAATAGTGAAATTACTTTATGTATATTTTATGAAATTAATATTCTTTATATTCATTATTTTGGAAATATATTCAGCATTATTATTCATGTTAATATTTATCAAAATTTTTGGAATGCTCGTAACTATATTTCGGAAACACTGTTCAGACCATACATTGGGGAAACATAGTGTAAGGAAAAAACCCAACATTTTATTATTCCATATTAAGAAATATCAGTATGTATGGTTAATAAACACTATGTTTATAGAAAATTATGGATAAATAACCTTATATTTGGATAAAACCTTATGTTTGACAAAGAGAAAAAGTAGAATTAAGGAACCCTAAGTAATTATAGAACCTTATGTTTGAGAAATAAAAGTATGGATCATCAACCTTAATTTTGTGATGAAACATACATTTTCATCCTTTTGTTCAGAGAATAAATGCTACATAGTTGAACCCTACATTTGGTAATTTTTCATTTTTTGATGGAACCTTACGTTTGAAATTTCATCACTATATATTTGAATTTACAATTTAATTGAATTTTCATGTAATGGTCATCATAGAATATCAAGAAAATTAAAAGATATTTTTTGAATGATTCAAAGCTTGTTTTTATTAATTCAATGAATCACAATATGTGGATAAATTCTATACTATTCTAAAGGGAATTTAAGACTACTCTAATCTGAATGAAGAATGTAATTTTTATGATTGATTAGGTGATTTTCTTGGTTTTTTTATTAAAATACATGATCTCTATCTTACATCTATTCAAGTGTTTGTTCTATATATATGTGTGTATGATTGAAAGAAATATATATATATGTTGAGATATATATTGAACCATATATAGATACTAGGATTCAAAATTGAAACAACATTATTATGAATATATTTTCCACATATACTACAACAATCAATCAGACACTATTTTTCTACAAAAGATGTTATCCTGTAAATATTTTTATTCAAACTTTTGTATTTTCTTCAAGTCTGATGCTGCTATCTATTTCTATTTTTTCAATGATCTTTTACAAACCAGATTTCTTTGGAACTGTTTTTTCTTGATGAAAATATTTTCTAAAGAATAATATTCATCTACTATTAGTTTCTATTCAACTATAATGTGAAATTGGAATCCTTCATAATCAATATCTTTTTATTGAGAGTTTCAACAGCTCATACTCAGTTGTGGTGGAGTATGACCTTATTAATCTAGGTTGTGGTTTATTGTTTCCCTGTTTTAGAACCAGAAGACACTGTTTTTAGTCTTGTTTTGAAAGGTGTCAACAACATACACTCAGGTGTGAATTGGACTTATAATATGAGGACCTGACTAGTGAAATTCACCAAACTCTTAGAGAGTGTAAATGGTGGTTTAGTCTAGGATATATTTATGCACCGAACCATGATAAATAGTCATGTTATATATTTCTATTTTTATCCACTGCTCAATATTTTATATAGAAGAAAAACAGTGCTTATCTTTATAACCAACTGTTGGCATCGAGAGGCATAATTGTAATGAAATTTGAAAATACCATTCACCCCCTCTTGTGAATATTTGTATATTCCGACATAACATTAATTTCAAATGTATTATCAAAATTATTTTCCATCTAAGATGAAATTCTCAAAATAAGGTTTTGTTTATATATCTATTATTAATATGATTTTATTGTGTTTTTATGGAATTATAATTATGAAATCTTGTAGTTTTATATGGATTGGGATGGAATTATATTTATAAACCCAATTTTATTCTTTAGATTATTCTATGAAAAAATATTTTTTTTTGTTAAAAATCATAAATTTATTTAATTATGAGACGTGTGGGACGTATATCCCCCTATAATTCAATGGGTAATGATTAATATCTCATGAGATAGACATGGATAGAATGGGAAATAATCTTCGTAAGGTTGTATTGGGCTGGAATGAGGAGTGAACTTGGTTCAGTAATGGACTTCGTTTGCTATGATGGTATTGGAAATGAGCCATCACAAATATGAAATGATTTTCTATGCTTATGTGTGTATCAAAAAATAATTTCTTATGTTATGACTTGTGGAATTACATTAATTTATTCTAATGAAATTTCATTATTTATCCCATGGCATGATATAACGATCTTTCATATGCATGATAAATTTTTCAAAAGTTATACTCTTCTGTTTTATGATTATGATATGATTGATATCTATATTTTTTACCCTTATTGATAATATGAGATCCCCATTTCATATGTTTCTTTTCCATAAGTCATGAATAATGGTATTAAGTAAAATATGTCAAAAAGGGGTCTAGTTATGATGAAATTAATGGGAGAGAATGAAGAAGTCTTGTGAACTAGTTTTTTATGTTTCCCAGTTTCTAAAGATATTATACCAACACGGTCCTGGAATGAATTCTCTATATTTTGTAATGAATATTCTCCATCTTTGGTGTTAAAATAAATTTATAGTTATCCATTTAAAACTAGGATGAGAAAACATTAGTAAGGTCCCAAAGGATATATCAAAGTATAGGTTACAATCCAAGTGTTTTAGAAATAATCATGAATAACCTAGGATAAAACTGAAAGTTTCCTAAATTGAAATTTTATTCTTGATTATGTGGTTTTCGCATTATGATTAGTGTTTCTCATGCTATACTTCTAGGTTTCAGTCAATGGATGGAACCTGAAGGAAAAGCATTAATGTTGAATGTGATGGGAAATGTAATGATTTTCCCCCTGAGCAACAAAATGTTATGGGTGATGGAATGTAATATCATGAATCTATGATCACAAAAATTTCTCAATCTATGAATCATTTATGACTTTTACATGGGAAAAGAGGGGAACAAAATTATATTGAGTCCTTCATGAGGTAGAGTCCACATTCTTTTAGCAGGTATTCTTATCTATTAGTGGCCGAAAAATGGATCAGTTCCACTTAAAAGATATTTTCAGTTCCCCAATGATTGTAACATGATAATTTCAACTTAGTATTATATCATTTTGAAGGTTAATCTGATAAATGGTTGAACCTTATCTGAAATATAAGTCAAATAGATGAAATTGAATCCATGGTATGGGACGAGTTCAAGAATTTATTTTTTAACAAGAACATTCCTCATATTTATTTGAACGAATATGAAGAAGGTGGTCCATGATCTCAAGAAAAAAGGATGATGAATCTATTGGTACCAATGAATAAAATTTTACTAGACTTGAATGGTATGCTTATGGAATTATTATTCAACTTAAGAGTAAAATTGATTGATTCCTTAGTGGCCTAAAACCATGTCTTAGAAAGGCATTATCTATAAAGAAATTCAATAGTTATTAAGAAATTTTTCGATGTGCTATCATAGTTAAGATGGAAATTGGATTAACCCATCAGTCCATTGAGTTTGATAAGGAAAGAAAAATAGAATTCAATGGAAAAAATAAAGACCTCACTGAAAAGAAGATAAGTTTTACTATATTCTCAAATTGTGGAAGGAAACATAGAGTAAATTTTCTTAAAAGGGCTAGAAAATGTTTTATTTTTGGAAATGAGGGTCATCTGGGTATTGAATGATGATGTGATGTGAAAAATATTTGTAATAATGATAATACAGAAAGGGCTACTCAAAATGAAACTTTTAAACCACAATTTCACATGTGCAAGGAAATTGGAAATTTTTTCAATCAATACCCCAATTCAAGGGTTTATAGTGATGATTGATGTCAGTAATATATTTACGCCAAAGATAGTAGAATGTGGCATGTGATCACTATCAGTGATGTGGAGTACAATAATGATGTGGTGAAAGGTAAAGGTACCATCCACCCTAATGTAAAAAATGTTTCATTTGATTTTAGATCCTCCCACTCTTTTATTTGTGAATAATATTCTATGGTAATCATCGTATTACATCAAAAATAAGGTTTTGAGTTAGTTGAGACAACTCTTAATGGCACAAAATTCACATAAAATGTTAAAAATTCTTCTTTGGTTGGAGTTTGTGGGAAATTGCTTCACAAAAATCTTGTGATCCTTCATATAGTGAAATTTTATGTGATTATTTAAATGAATTGGATTTCCCTATATGCATATCATATCAATTTCCATGGAAGGGAAGTCACATTTCATATTTCAGATCAATCTATGATCATTTATCGATCCAAGTATGCTTATAACATCCTAGTTGAAATTTCTTCAATCTTATAGGTCTTTATCCCTATTAATGAAGGTTATCTATGTCAAATTGTTGTGAAAAAATGCACTATTAATAATATTTCCATTGTATGGGAGTGTGATGATGTCTTTCCAGAATAGTTACCATGTCTTAAACCAAATTGTGAAGTTGAGTTTTCAATAGAACTCATAACGGGTGTTATTCATATTTCAAATACACCTTATAAAGTGTCCCTAATATAGTTGTAGGAATTGAAGTAGAAACTATAAAATAATATCAATAAGGGATTCATTTACCCTAGTGTGTCACCTTGTGTAGATACTTTTTTATTTTTTTACAAGAATAATGGATAATTGATTCTCATTATTGATTATTGGGAACATGACAAGATCTCTATCAAGAACAAATATCATATTCCCAACATTGATGACTTATTAGACCAACTACACGGAGAAAAATACTTTTCCAATATTGATATTAATCTAATATATCATCAACTAAGGTTCATGATATAGGATATACCAAAGAATACATTTCATACAAGGAATGGACACTATGAATTTATAGTGATGAATTTTTTTCTTAGTAATGGCGCTAATATCTTCATGGATATAATGAATAGAGTATTTAGATACTATATTTGTTAGCTTGTGGTAGTCTTTATAGAAGATATTATAGTCTATTAATAGACAATGGATTAACATAATGATCACTTGACAATTGTTTTGAAGACCCAAAAGAATGATAAAATATATTTAAAATTTAGGAATTGTGAATTTTTTATTCAAAAAGATTCATTTTTGGGTCATATAATCTAAAAATAGAGGATATATATTGATCTAGAAAAATAGAAGTTAGTGAAAGATAGTGAAGACCAACAATAGTAACTAATATCTCAAGTATTCTTGGTTTTTATGGATATTACTGAACGTTTTGAATGATTTTTCATGATATATAATCCACATGAAATGTTTACTCGAAAAGGTTTTCTGTTCGTGTGCACTATTGAATGTGATGATAATTTCAAAGAGATCAAAAGAAGGTTAGCCAGTGCACCTGTGCTCGAACTACCTTGTTGTGGACAATGGTTTGTGATCTAAAATGATGCATCTAAAAAGGGACTGGGATTTGATATCATGAAAAATGATATAGTGATAGATTATGCATCATTATAATTGGAAATCCATGAGAAAAATTACTCAACTCATTATTAGGAGTTAGTAGTAGTGATCTTTGAACTAATGATATAGAGTAATTATATTTATAGTGAAATGTGTTATATCTATACATTTTATAAAATATTAATGAATATTTTCACCTGAAAGGAGATGAATATGAGTCAAAGAAGATGGTTGGAGATTATTAAATATTGTGACTTCTCAATATACTACAACCATGTGAAATAGAACGAGATGGAATATGCTTTGAGTCGAAAGCACCAAGATAACCTATCCATGATGTGGATCACAAAATACTATATATCTATCGATTTGAAAAGAATAAATATTTATATTTTAAAGGAAGGGGATAAATATTATCGTTCTCCAATGAATGTTCAACCATATATACAATTGAAGTTTAAGGAGGAAAACAAGGAAGATGTAGATCTAAAAAAGAAGGTGATAAGTATTCTGGAATTTATAATTGATTCTGATGGAATAATAAGGACCACGAATCGAGTTTGTATTTCTCCCATAGAAGACTTAAAGAAGGAGCTACTGGATGAGACTCATAGTTATTGATTATCTATTCACCCTAGATGAAAAAAGTGTACATGGACCTGAAATAGAATTTCTAGTGGGATGGAATGAAAAGTGATGTCACTGAATATTTCTCTTGGTTCTTTGTTTTAAATCATATCAACGCTAAGATATATAAGTCTAATGGGATGTTTTAACCATTACCCATTCCAGAATGTAAATGGGAAAAAATAACTCTGGACTTTTTTATTGGACATCCCAAAACATATAATTTCTATAATTCCATAAGGGGATTAGTTGATCACATTGTAAATTTGGAACACATAATTTCTAAAAGAGTGTATTTCTCTCTTGATCATCTTTCCATGATATATGTAAAGGAAATGGTAATATTACAAGGGGTAAAACCTTCCATTATATCATATCGGGATCAGAGGTTTACATTGATGTTATAGAGAAGTCTTCAACAGGCTCTGGATATATAATTATGCTTCATCACTTCTTATCATCCTTATATAGATATTCAGTCTTATAGGAGAACTCAAACACCATATGAAATGTAGAGAGAATTCTCTATAGAATTCAATGGTGGTTGGGATCAACACCTACCTTTGGTGGAATTTTCGTACAACAGTAGCTTTCACGCTAGTATTTAGATGGCTCCCTATGAAGCCTTATTTAGAAATAATTGAAAAATTACAAATTGTTGGGACGGGGTTAGGGAAATAAAGTTATTAAGACTTTATTTAGTTGATGAAATGGAAAAAAGTTAAAATCTATTCAACAAAACAAAAGAATAAAATAGAGTTAGAAAAAAAAGTTATGCTATCGACCAAAGAAAATACCTGGAGTTTGAAGTGGGTGACAATATTTTTCTACAAATATCTCCCGAGAAGAGAGTAATGAGATTTGAAAAGATGGTAAAGATGAGCCTTAGGTATCTCTATCCTTTTGAAATTTTAGATCATGTTGTAAAGGTGGATTAATGATTGGAACTTCCACCAAATCACACTCAAGTACATAATGTATTCCATTTATCTCTATTGATAAATTACATTCTTGATCTATCACATGTATTAGACTCAGAATCCGTTCCACTGAAGAAACATCTCTCTTATGATGAAAAACTAAAAGAGATTCTAGATCGTTGAGAAAATGATCTGCAAAAAAAGACAATTTTCTTGGGTAATGTTTTGCAAAGAAACCACCAATTTTTGGATGCTATGAGGGATCTTGAGGATATAAATAGTGAGATATATCTTAAATTTTTTATATCTATGTGATGAATTTAAATGGGACAAATTCGGTTTAAGGGGGTAGAATGTAACACATTAATGTTTTAAAGAAATATTTTATCTAAATAATTTTTATTAAATTGTTTTCATTGTATGAAATCATCAGTTTAAACAAACCATGATAATTCTATAGTATAAGATAACCATTTTACACTAGTCATTGGTTAATAAAGAATATGTATAATTAACATACTAAAATGTATGGTGAATTTATTCACTACCAATTATTTATGAAAAATATAAATCAATTGTATATGAATTTTTGTATTAATAAATTGAGTGAATTACTATTATTAAATGAAATTAATGAAATGTATATGTTATATAATAAATAAAATATTTTCCATACTCATCTAGTAGATATATTTTTTTCATACATTATTAATAAACCCTTTTTAATGTATGAAAACCTATGTTTTTTAAAAGGGTAATTTTCCTCCACTTAATGGAGAACTGACACATCAATAATTTTTTTAAGAAAACTTAAAAATATTATTAGGAATTTTGATATAAAAATATAAATTGTCTGAATTATTAATATTTTTCTAATAACATTCAAATTTTGATGAATAGTAAAAATAATCTATATTTTAAATGAAAATAACTATTTTCATTGAAATAATTTATTTGGATAAATTATAATATTGAATGATTTTAAAGTATAAATAGAATTCATTTTTATCATTAAATATGATTTATGTAGTTATAATTAATTTTAAATAGAATTTTGATGTAAAAAATAATTCAATCTTTTCCAAGGCTTTAAATTTTAAACCATTTCTCTCATTCCGACAACAAGAATAATATTAAATTAATTACTAAAGAATTTTTGTTTTGAATTTTAAAAAAAATTATTACAGATTTGGAAACTGTAGGTCAAAATTATATATATATATATATATAATCATTATGAATAGTAACATTGTAAATTTTTATTAATATGGTAAAAGGGAAAATCAAGTAATTAAAGGTAAGAATACTATTATAAAATTTTCCTGACTCATGCCTTATTATCCGTTGATGATATTGTTTTGATTTAAATAATACTTGGGTTGAAATGGTGTCCTTTTAAATCCACATGGATGAAATTAGGACATGTAATTTATTTAATTTAATGAAAGTTTAAATACGTCTCACTCAAATTTTAATATCTAAATCCTTATTTATATAAGGATATACAGAATATAAAATCAATTATAAATACTCGTTTTAAATATAAATTTTTTTATTTATAGTGGTAATTTATTTTTTAGTTTTTATAAATATATAATTACAAATTGCTTAAACTTTGATGTTTTTAAAATTAATTAATTAATGAAAAATGAATAAAACAATTATTATTAAAAGACTAATAACCAAAAAATACTCAAACTATTTAAAAAATATTATCTTTCAAATATATATCGACCATAACCATCCAAGTGTCGAGTTAGTGACCATTTTGAGCGTTATAAAAGAGATTATGACACTTATATTATTTTTTTTAAAGGTGATGTTAATGTTGTCACATTCATAATTTAATAAGTATAACATTTTAAATGTTGGAATTTTTTGAAGGTAAATTCAACTAAAAATATTTTTCTAAAATATAGTAGATTTATCTTAATTAAAGTATTTTATTTTTAATTTTAATTTAACAAATAAGTGTATTAAATTATTACACGCAATTGAGGTAGTAATTATCTTATTAATAGAGACAAAAAATATATGTTATTAAAAATTTTAAAATAAATATTATTTTGGATAATTGATATTTTAAATGATTTCATAGAAGACCTTTTCCTAATCAGAATATAATAAAACAATTATAAAATTACATGTTATCTTAATATTATTAAAAATAAATTAATTAAATATTGTCAAAACTGACATTATTGATTGTTTATCAAAATAATGTTTTATTAAATTATTTAAAAATTATAAAATATTTTTAAAATTATATAATTATTTTAATATGGTATAAAATATTCGAATTTATTTATAGTCTATTTTACTTCAAATAAGTTAATATTTCACCTTTTTAATATTGAATTAATCGTTTCTAAAGAGATTAACTAAGTGATAATTTAAAAGATTAGGTTTAAATTGATAGAAACACTTGTCCAAAAAAAGGGTTAATGATATTGAAACATTATCTAATATCATCTTCTAATTCGGGTTATTTTTGTGTTTTTTTGGGTATTTATTTTATTATAAATTAATATTTTTGGAGATCCCAAAAGTGCCCCTCACCTCAATTATAAAAGGTCACCTCCTCCCTCACATCGTCACATCACATTGAGCCTCCAAGATCAGTAATACTATGCCCATTCCCATTCGAAACATATCTAGTAACATTCTAGTTGTTCTTTTATTCTTCAAATATCATCTCTAGTTCTTTAAGAGGTGATTCAGAATAAGCATGTTCAAGAAGAGGTAATCTCCTCTACCAATTCTTTAAAAATTATTTCTTCTTATACTTATTCTTCATGAGATGTTCCACTGTAAAGTATTAAATCCAGTACTACTTATATACTATGATTTTATTATAATTATGAAAATACCATATGCACCCTTTTATCCATCCTATGAATAATTAAATCACCATGCTTGTGTACGTACAAATTACCATCACCACGCTATGGTGTAATATTTTTTTCAACGCAACCTTAATTGGATGGGTATAATGATGGAATAATAAAAATATTTGGTTATTATGAAATTATATTGATTCTGAAATACTATACATAATTCACTTCAACACCATTAAACAATTATCAGAATGATATCATTGCTTGTGCGTACGTACGACCTACCATATCTACAGTGCGATTCGATTCATTCTATATGATCAACATTAAATAATGATTATATAAATGTATAGAAAGAATGAATATGGTATTTATAATGTTAATATCAATTTTTAATTATATAACTATGACCTATTAAGGATAACTGAATCATATTTGACGAAACATGAAAAAGAAAATGAAGAAGTTATTACTTGAATAAAAAATAATAATGAAATTTTACAAAATAGACCACCCTTGGGAGTGGGCCAATGTGGGAACTCCCAAACAATCAAAACCAATTTCTATATCACGAGCGAGATAACACCTCCACATAAACGTGGAACTCATAAAATAAGAAGAAACCCAAACACTAGGGAAAATCCCATGAGAACAACTTATCCCAAATAGATAACATGATAACAACAAAAAATATCGATTCTTCCATAGGCACATACATCCCCAATCAAACATAGCTAAACTGAGATCAACCCATACAAGGGTTAAACACACTATAAAAAACCACATGATTCTAGAAACCATATTCAATCAAAATGGTGTATTTGTATTATGAACGAAAATGATTATCAAAATACCCTAAGGGAATGATGAATTTACAATGGTATAAAGAACTCAACAGAAAAAAATAAGAATGAAGAAAATCTTCAACTATCACACTCGCAGGATGGAACACAAAACCTGGACTGAGGCTTCACACACCTGAAATCTCTTGACTATGCATGACCTTCCCCCCGAGAGATGTGGTTGGGGCTCTAATGGATGAAGCATCATTTACCTCACTATTCGGAACTTTAATCCTTTGTTCATGGTGTCTTCAATATGTGATTCTTCCATCATCACTTTTCCAAGTGACTATGACGGTCACAATTATGACATGTATTTAGAGGGATGAAACAACATGCTTTGAATGCCCGAACCAGCCACACTGTTGGCACACAACGGAACAGTCTGATAGAATATAATCTAGGACTAATGAAGGTGACTCCTTAGAAAAAAGTTCCCCTATAACACACTTCTAACTATATGGGAACCTTCATAGGAAACTAGATAAAGAGGATTTACAACAACCAATGTTCTAGATACCAACTTAGTTTGGAGCACTTCATCTACCAGATACTCAAAACAATGGTCCTTATAAGGGATAACATTCTCCTTGATATAGGGAAGAAGTCCCCTAATGAGTAGAGATGTATTCATGAGATCCATTGACACTACCTCTGGAAAAAAGGAATCCAGTTCCTTGAAATGGTCAACATATTCTTTCACCATCCACCAACATTATTGAACAGACATGAGTTATTCCATTTTTTCATCTTCAACTATTCATTTATGAACTTACAGATAATGAAAAATATAAAACATTCCCATATCATTTTGACATGAAATGTTGGATGGACGAATAACACCCATTCATCCAAAGCAGGACCATCGAACAACCCCAGGACAACTAGAACTCTAACAACATCAGGAGTTTCCAACATCCTGAAAATGTTCTCTGCCTCTTCATGCCACATAATTACCTCTAATAGACCTCAATCCCCACAAATAATAAGCAACATCCTAGAATAATAAGAATCGATGCATGAATCAATGGAATCCTTGGGAACCATTCTTGGTGTCATTTTTTTAATAACAAGAGAAAAATAAAATCAATTCCATGATCAATGTAAATCATATTTTCGAGTAATATCTCAAGACCAAAAAAGTAGGTTTTTAAGAGAAACACATACAAGCATAACAAAAATTCAATATTTCAAATCCCCATTTCGAAAACAGAAATGAATTTTTCAAAGAAATTTTCCCCTTCCAAAAATAATTTTATAAAACAAGACTAAGCCTTTAATATCAGACACAATCCAAAGGGATCCCATGAACCGTTGCACATGTGTTCATCTGATTCCATCCATATATTCCAATACACACATTCCATACCCTCCCTCACATGTGAAAGCATTCATAATTAGGACCAATGGATTTACCCAAACTGCGTCCTTACCAATTTCATTAATAAAACAAATAAATTATACCAAGTGATATCAATTATAAATCAAATTTAACCAACTTAATTCTATTTAGAATAAATTATTTTGTTCTCTAAATCCATTTTCAATTCAAAAATCACACTTACATCCAAAGAAACCAGGATAAATCACCTCTTATGCTGAACTACTAGAGAGAGGAAGTAGTATTTTTTCTTAACTCGGCGTCATGATAGTGATCCATTCTTCGAGTAGGAATCAAAAAATGGAAACGACATTAAACCATGTACTCAAAATCCCCAAGGGTCACTACTCCATGGAAAATCATGATCTAACACTGAATTTCCTATGTTTTCATCCTCAATAAAAAAAGGCAATGACTCATTATCTAGAGTACCACGGGTAACTCAAGGATTAGTGCGTGCATGATTTGGGGATTCTCTTCCTACACCTATCTCTTGAGTCCTAAAACTTCAAATCAATATCTACCAGACACCCAAAATATCAAGAACCTCATATGATACCTTTTTTCCACAAACCAACCTGGGTCAACCATGAATCTATCACCTGATCTAGTCTGAGGCTTGGCATGAAGGTCATTACCAACCCCCATGGGTTGGAAAGTTGTTCCTAACATCAATACTAAATAGGGGGAACTATTTATCCTATATAAAAAATAAAAATAATTAATAATAACTTCAAAAAACGATTTAAAACTAATAGAGGAAATAAAATAAAGTTGTGCATCCAAACATACCTCCATGTGAACTAGTGGGTCACCACTTAACGTAGGACCACGCACACTATAATAGAGTACAAAAACTAGAACATAAAACCGAAAAGAAAATGTTGGTGTGAGAACCAAAATACTAGTAGGAAATTCCCAAACATTCTATACCTTTCTTTTTCAATAAATACTCTATTAATTATAGTTTTAAATATAGTTATAAAAATAGGTTTTCTCACTTTAATAAATAAACAAAACATTTATTTTAATACAACCCATGCCACACTTCTATTTTCTAAAGATGACTTTACCATTTATAAAGAAACGAAGCCCCAAACAAAGAAATACATATTATGAAAGAAACAAATAATTATGGAAATATAGAAATATATTGATAGATTCTTAAGACAGATATGTAGTGTGATTAAACAAACCAAACCCAGAGGGATACAAATAAGTAGAAAATTAATGTCACCATGGGTGATCCTAAACACCCTTAGAAGACCCATGAATTCACATGGTTTGGAATGACCTATTAGCATATGGTGAAACCACAATACAAATAGCCAAATAGATGCATTATCCTAGCCTCTCTAGTGGTGATGCCCTCCATTGCTAAAAAAACTCCAGGAGGGTACCACCCATATTAATTGGGGATGATAAGCTACCATCACTTGATAATTTAAAGTCACCCATGAACCCATGTTAATAATATACTATGTTTGTTGGAGGACTGAGCATGCATGATTCACATTAGCTTCCACCACAACACTTTCCTACCCCTAACACGGACATAACATAAACAAAATCCCATAAAGGGAAATCCTAGATAAGGATTCCCACTATATACATAAACATATATATAAATCACATCATTGAAAATGACAACTAGGAAACCATATCATATCAATATCAAAACCATATTAAAAACACATTGTGTTTCCAACTAGGCTTTAAAACTATTTAGAGGCTGACACTATTTTGTACAACCCCAAACACCAATTTTTTTTTCTGAAAATGCCAAATAGGACCAAATGGTTTCCATAACCAAATAAATTTACAAAAACCTTTCCAAAACTCTAAATAAATCTTATTACCATGTGAAATTTACCCAACATACCTTTAGGCCAACATTTTACAAAAAAACGTTTCAATTTAAAAATGGAACTTGTTTTAAATAATACATTCAAAACCACAAGAAACATTACACACATCCCATTTAAAAACCAAGGTATTATGTGAGAAATAGAGGTGCATGAAGATAATTATTTTAAAGTACCATATTTCTTTGAAATTCACATCTATGTGTACCCCTGGTGCACCCATTGATGTACCAACATCCAATAAGAAACTATAATACCAACGAGAGTACCCACAAACCATTTTGAAAATCACTAATTTCATTCAATCCAAACCCAATAATTTTAAAAAAATATCAAAATTTGAAAATGATCCTTTTAAAAGCATGGAGATATTTCCAAAACAACTTAAAACCCATGCCACAAAAGCAAAATATTTCACATAAAATTACAAACCAAAATCCAAACTTTTTATCATGACATTGAAAAGGAAAACACAACACAAATCACCTAATTTCGCTATTAAAATCCAATTGACATTTATCCAAGAAGATTTTACACCTGTGTACATAGGCATAAGTGGATATTCACATCAAAACATATTTTTAATAAATTATTATATCAAGAAAACACCTAAATAAATTCACAAAGTGAATTACCATGGTGTGAATCATATTTATAAATTAATTAAAACAAGATTGGGAATTAAATCAAACCCATTGAGCCTAAGCATGCATAAACATAAACTAAGTAAGACTTTGAAATAAATTTTTAACTAGTTATATAAATATATCAATGAAAAAATATACTAATAGCTATATCGTGAAGCAAAAAATGAATAAAAAATAATAATTAATGCAATATAAGCCCCAATATATTTTTTCAAAGTGGGAAGTGGCAGAATTGACTACCTTGACATTGTATAAGTAACACCCTATGATTTTATGAAAAATATTCTTTTAATTTCATTAATGTCTTGTGTTTTACGCTACACCAAAATTATCTTATGCTCTACACAACACTGTATTAGCTTATATTATATGATAACACTATTCTTGGATTGTGTTGCATGCCAGAGCAACATTCCTCAATTGCATGTGTTGTACGCAATATTGAGTTTCATTAAACAATGATATATTATTATAATATTATTATGAACTAGACGTTATGAATATTAGTAACTAGATTTTGAATTTTACGACATTATAATTCATCTTAAACATTTTATTGAACATGGTATGAGAACAAAATAAAATTTTCACGTAAAATAAGTATTTTTCAAAAAATGCAATTTTGCCGCCTTTTGATGGCGCACCCACATTAAATTTATTTATGAAATTTTTATAAGTTTAATTTGACAAAAAAAAAATTATTTTGAATCAGTATAAAAAAATTTACAATGGGAAATGTTTTTATATTTTTATAATAAGTTTGTTATTTTGATGAATAGTAAAAAACGCTAAATTTTAATTAAAAAAAACTTTTTTTCATAGAGATAATTTATATGGATAAATTATAATCGTAAATTGTTTTAAAGTATAAATAGAATATATTCATACCATTTAACATAATTTATTTCATTACCATTAATTTTACATTGAATTCATAGGTAAAAACATTCCAATCTTTGGTAATGTTTAAACTTTTAAATCCCATTTTCATAACAACAAGATAAATTTAAAATTAATTACCGAACCTTCTGTGTTTTCAATTTTGAAAAATGGATTCCATATTTGAATTATGTGGGTCCAAATTATGTTAATTGGTTACTTTTATTTTTTTTGACATTATGAATAGTAACTACGGTAATTTTTTATTTACTACTGGTAAAGGTAAATCTGGTAATTAATGGTAAAAATTAGATTATAAAATTACCCTAACACCTGAAAAAATTTAATTGGATGAATAAAAGTCAACCCATATCACCTAAGGGTTGGAATAGAAACATTTTATGGACTTTTTTACCAAGGAAATAATTTAAATATTATTAAAACCAACGAAAGTGACAACATGTCACTCTCTTAAATTATATAAGTATAATAATTGTAATTTTGTAAAAAACGTCATGAAAATATTGAACATGAATAGTATCTAGAAAGATAATAAAATTATATACATCATATAAATTTATTTAGAATTTATAGGGATTAAATAATGATCATTAAAGGTGACACAATAGTGATGTTGAAATTATTTTATTGATTGAAATTTCAAATAAATGGATTTAAAAATATTAAAATAAATATAATATGAACTATTTAATGTGATCGATGAATTTTATAGATACATAATACATGTTATAAATCAACTAATGCTTTTATTTCTAAAAAATATTTTGTCTAGATTTTAGTTGAATTTAAATAAATGAATAGTAACATAATTGACACTATTGTTATTTTATAAAAATAACAAAATATAAAATTGCATAAAAATCACAAAAATATTAAAAAATTACAAATTAAAATTTTTATGATCTAAAATAAAATAATATATCAAATTATTTATAATTCAAAACAAATAATTATGTATTTATAACCATATAAACTTTATAACGTTATTACAATAAATAAAATAAAATAGATTAAATAAGGATAAATCAAAATGATAATGTTTAAAATAAAAACAAAGCATGTATAAAAATAATTTGACCATGAGATTACAATCATATATTATATAATATTCTAATTTTAGTCACATTGTAGGTTTTTATGTGGGGTTTGGGTTTGTTATAAATTAATATTTTTAAGGTTTCCCAAAGTGCCCCTCTCCTCTCCTATATAAGGGCACCTCCTTCCTCTCCTCTTCACAACACTTTGAGCCTTCAAGATCGGCCAAACCCAACACAATTATCTTATAGAATTCCCTAGAAACATTCTGGAGGTTTCTGTCTTCTCAAAAGACCAACTCTATTCCCTAAAGAAGAAGCTTAAAAGATGGGCATCGAAGAAGAGGTAATCCCTTCTACCGATTCTTTCATGTTTCGTCCTTCTTATACTTACTATTATCTACTTGTTTCATTATAAAGTAATCACATCAGTATCACACATATAATAATATTTTATTATAAATATGAAACAACCCTATTTCACCTTCTATCCATCCTACAGAAAATGAAATCACTGCGCGTTCGTACGTACGGAATACCGTCTCTACGCCGTGGTGTAATATGTTTTCAACCACCACCCTACATGGATGGGTATAATGGTGTAAAGAATAACTATATATGGTTATTATAACATAATAATTATTCGTATATATTATATTATCCTCTCCAATTCCATTCAATAATTATGGGAATGATATCATCACTCGTGCGTACGTACGGATTACCGTCTCCACGACGCGATGAGATTCATTCTCCAAGTTAACCATTCAAGAATGATTATAAATTATATATAATGAATAATAATGGTATATATAACATAATAATGATACTGGATTTATGTATATATATATATTTCATCTACTTACTTCGATTCAAGTCAATAAGGAAAGGAAAACAACGGTCATGTGTACGTAGGACCTACCGTCTCCATCAACGGTGTGTTTCATTTCATTTATCTATCTATTATAAATATATATATAATAAATATATATGATATATAAATCAGATTTTACATTATGTAAGTAAGTAAATCAAGATATAACTAATAATAATATCAGGAACAACATGTCCAAACACCTTTGATAAATGAAACGATTTTACCGAAAATGCTTCTTTAATATGGAATTAACAAAAGAACGGGCAATATAAAGTCATATTTGAATCATATATGATATAATAAATATTATTATGGTTCTTTTAAAAGTTAATAAAATGTTTAAACCCATTATATATGAGGTTCGGATACATACGAACTATATCAGACATAAGGTAAGGGATAACTATTCTAATCTCGTTCTTATCCTAGATTGATATTAGCAAGTATTTACCGGGGTTACTGTAATCATCCATGTCCATGTTTTATAAAAATGTTTTCAACTATGTTGAATGTCCTTTTTACCCATTTTTGACTTTTACCACATGTTATGGAAGGAATATTTCTTTTGCTTAACATACGAGGAACTTTTTTTACTTTTCCGGTACGAGGAGAATGTTTTTTAACTTATACGGAATGAGCAGATTTTTACGGTTTCATAAAGCTTAATTTTCATGAAGCATTACATACAAGATTTCATGATTATTTTCAAATAATTAGTTTTCTTTAAAAATTGAATGGAATTGTTTGAAAAGAAAATGATTATGAAGAAGAAAGGTTTTTTTCTTCAAGAATTCATTTCAACTGTTTTATCAAAACCATTTTCTATCAAAGATGTCATTATTTAAAATATTTATATTTCAAGTATAACGTCTATATTATTTAATTGGTTTTATTCTTATTAATATGAAATGATATCCATTTTTTATATGGATTACGTTAACATGGTATGATGTTTATTAAACCCATTTTTATTCTTTGGGTTATGAAGAATGATTTATGTTTATTTTGTGGTACACATAAGAATGATTTCAATATGAGATGGGCGGGACATATATCTCCCTCTAATTCATTGGTTAATGATTTATATCTCATGATATAGACATGTCTAGAATGGAAAGTTAATCCAGTTCAGCGATACAGGACTGGAATGACGAGTGAACTCGATTCAGTAAGGTACTTTGTCCACTAAGATGGGTTTAGCTGAAATTCCATGGCTACAATGGAAATCAAATCAAGTGAGTAATGGTTTGAAAAAATATATTTTTTATTAAAATGTTATTTTACTATGTTCCATTATTATCTATGCCTTATCTACTTCCATGTTTTATGTCATTGCACAAAATTTTCATGTTTTTAAGTTCAAATATATATGGTTTGTTTTATTTTCCCCATGATTACCCTTACCAAGAATTTGAGCTCACCCTTTATATGTTTTCTTTTCCCCAGGGTATAATGAAATATTTTAGGTAAGAAGACAAAAGGGAAAGATCTTTATGGGAGATGTTGAAGATATTTCACCATGATTAGAAGATTATGTTCCGAGTTTCCAAAGACACTAAACTATTATGGTCCTTCTGTGTTGGTTTCTGTTATGTATTATGTATTTCACAAATGTAATGTAATGTCCATGTACGTCAAGCTTCGGGTCATTATTTTTGGTATCAAAGGAATGTTTTAGTTAACCTTTTGAAACTAGGGTCAGAAAAACATTAGTGACATCCCTATAGATATTTCTATGGTATTTCTATGGATGTCCCTAATTTTAAGTATAAGTATAGGTTATAGTCCCAGAATTACGGCAACGATCTTATAATTTAACCTAAGATGTTACATATTGAAGGTACTCCCCCTGGATTATGATTTTTTCCTTTTACACTATTGTTTTTTGGTTTTAGAAAATTGATGGAAATAGAAAGATTCACGATAATGGAGGATATAATGGACAATGGAATGATATTATTCATGAAAAACCAAATGAAATTTCATATGGAATTCCACATATCGTTATTATTCCTAATT
This sequence comes from Viscum album, assembly GCA_963277665.1. Classification (NCBI taxonomy): domain Eukaryota; kingdom Viridiplantae; phylum Streptophyta; class Magnoliopsida; order Santalales; family Viscaceae; genus Viscum; species Viscum album. The sequence goes on from OY728133.1 coordinate 1,498,828,735, forward strand.
AACATTCTCATAATATGATCAATAATCTCAACATTGGTAAGTTTCCCGTCTCAGCTAATAAGAGAAATATGGAGTTTCATGATGATCATAGAGTAAGAATTTTAAATTTCTCTCATGTAAATCAAGTGGATAGAGGCATCAAAGAGAATGTTTCAAAGGAACTGAAAGATTCATTGGGTGTGGAAAAGAAGGACAGAAATCCAGTAAGTGAAAAGGAAAAGGTTTAGTTAAAACCATGGACAAGGGTAATGGTATTGCTATGAAATCAACAATGATTAAATGTTTTAAATGTGGAATGTATGGGCATTATGCAATACAATGCCTTAAGGGGAAATATCTTGAAGATAATCAGCATAGTCGTATGAGTTATATTTTTGTGGATGATCATGAAGAGACTACAACTGATATATGAGACGAAAGAAATGATGAAGCTATGTCAGTATTTTAAGAAGGTAGTGGAATTATTGTATTTTTATCAAGAATAATGTATGGTACTATGGAATAAGGAATATTCTAAGGATTGTTACAATGTTGTGTTACCTTGATTATTTGAAAGTATATGATGAATGGTACCGGTAACCATGAAAGGTTATTAAAACATTTTTGGAAGGTAGATGATATGCGCATAATGAATGGGTAAGGAGAAAACAATATTTTGGATACTATTAATGAGCTCATGACTGATATAAGGACAAAGTGATATCACAGATTGAGTATATAGAAATTTTGGGATTTTTGTATGTGGAAGGTGTTTACTTTTGACAGCATCCATGTTTTCACTAAGGTTCAATGAGTTTTCATTTTTCAAGAGAATGCATGATTATGGAATTAAAATGTTTGGAATGTGATCAACAAGATATATCTTATGATATATGAAATATAAATGGTGGTATTCACATGCTTGGTAGATGACCTTTCGAGTAGTCGTTTTCTATATACTATGAGATTGGGCAGACATATTTCTGATAAGCCTAATGGTTGGAATGAATTAAGTTGGACATTAGATATTATTGTTTAAGGTGAGAAATTTTTTATATAATTTCTGGAATGTAGTAATATTATAGATTTAGAAAAATTATAACCCGTAAGATGGGTGACAACCCATCGCTTCAGACAAGGATTTGGAAATCGAACCCAAAACCGAAGTGTGACTGGCCTTTATCACCTACCACTAGCCTACATGAAGTCCCTCATTAGTAGAAACCAATTTCATTTTATTAAGCACTATGGTAGATGAATTATAAGTCCATTTTAGCTACCATATATGATTAATCTCAGCATAGATGGACTTGTGTATACTTAAAAAAATTTGTGCTACTCTTTTTGCGATAGAGACAGGTGGAATGACCAATCATTCTATCGCATGATCTGCTAACACTTCACGAATGACAAATTCAACTTCATTTCATTAATATATGAAGTAGAAATTGTTCAAGGCATGAACAACGATGATATTGTACCAAAATCTTGTAAGTATTTCTTTTAATTCAACAATTATTCAACATTGGGGAAATGATCATGAAAACTAAAAATGTTTTCATAGTACCCTCATACCATATGAATCCGATTGTACCTTAGATCATCATAAATTTATGGCTTTGTGATTATTGGCTTTTTCATTGTCATGTTATCTACCACTCTCTATCAGAACATGATGGTTAGATTTCACTTCCATATCCATATTTTCACCTATGTTATCCTATTTGGAAACCTATTGATTAGTTAATTTGGGTAACCGTTACATTTAATAATATAGTTTTTTATGTTTTTTTTATGGTATTCCTTTTTACTATGTGGGATTATATTAAAAAAACATTCAATTAGTAAACCATTTATAACCCCGATGAATTTCGAGGGCAAAATTCATTTTAAGGGGGGTAGAATGTAACACCCTGAGATTTTATGAAAAATATTTTTTTAATATCATAGATGTATTGTGTTGAATTCTACCCCAAAATTAGAATGTGATATATGCAACACTGTATTATCTTATATTATACGCAAACACTATTCTTGGCTTGTGTTGCATGCAAGAGCAACCTTCCTCAATAGTGTGTGTTGTACGCAATAATAAGTTTCACTAAAAAATGATATATTGTTATAATATTATTATGAACTAGCCTTTATGAATTGTAGTGAATAAAATTTCAATTTTTTAACATTATAATTCATCTTACACATTTAATAGAACATGTTATAAGAACAAAATAAATTTTCAGTTAAAATAAGTATTTTTCAAAAAATGTAGTTTTGCAGTCTTTTGATGATGCACCCACATTAAATTTTGTTTTTGATAGGTTTATAAGTTCAATTTGAGAAAATAAAATTATTAATTTGAATCAGGATATAAATATTTAATTTGGATAAATGTTTTATATTTTTCTGATAAGTTTCTTATTTTGATGAATAGTAAAAATACCCTATATTTTAATTAAAAACAACTTATTTCATCGATATAATTTATATGGTTAAATTATAATAGTAATTTTATTTAAAGTATAAATAGAATATATTTTTACCATTTAATATAACGTATGTGATTTTAATTAATTTTACATTGAATTCATAGGTAAATACATTTCAATCTTTGGCAATTTTTAACTTTTAAATCTTGTTTTCATTACAATGGGATTAATTTTAAATTATTTACTACAACTTCTGTGTTTTGAATTTAGAAAAATGGATTCCATATTTTTATTCAGTGGGTTTTAATTATGTTAATAGGATACTTTTATTTTTTGACATTATGAACAGTAACTACTGTAATTTTTATTTACTATAGTTAAAGGTAAATCGGGTAATTAAGGGTAAAAATAAGATTATAAAATGACCCTAACACCTACCAAATTTCTATTGGATGAATAAAAGTAGTCCCATATAATATAAGGGTCGGAATAGATTCATTTTATGGACTTCTGACCATGGAAATAATTTAATTATTATTAAAACCAATGAAACTGACAACATGTCACTCTCTTAAATATTATAAGTATAATAATTTTAATTTTGTGATAAACTCCATGAAACATAAAACATGAATAGTCTCAAGAAAGATAATAAAATTATATACATCATGTGAATTTATTTAGAATTTTTAGGGATTACATAATAATAATTATAGGTGACACAATAGTGATGTTGAATTATTTTAGTGATTGAAATATTAAATAAATGGTTTTAAAAATATTAAAATAAATATTTTATGAACTATTTAATGTGATCCACGACTTTTCTAGAAGAATATGAAATGTTTTGAATCTATTAAAGCTTTTACTTCAAACTTATGTTCTGTTTGTATTTCATTTAAATTCAAATAAATGAATAGTGTCAAAATTGACTCTATTGTTATTTTATAAAAATAACATAATATAAAATTGTTTCAAACTCACAAAAATATTTAGAAATTAAAAATTAAAATTTATATGATATAAAATATCATAAATTATCAAATTATGAATAATTAAAAACACATATGTAAGTATTTATAACTATATAAAATTTATAACTTTATTACATTTATTAAATTTAAATACATTAAATAAGGATAAATCAAAATGATAAGGTTTAAAATAAAATAAAAACATGTCTAAATTTAATTGGTTGATGATATTACAACCCTATCTTATATATAATACTAATTTTAGTCACTTTGGATGTTTTTATGTGGGTTTTGTGTTTATTATAAATTAATATTTTAAGGCTTCCAAAAGTGCCCATATCCTCTCATATATAAGGTGACCTGCTCCCTCTCCTCTTCACAACACTTTGAGACTTAAATCTTGGCCAAAACCTGACCATTTCACTTCTACACTTCCCTATAAACATTCTGGACATTCTGGTCTTCTAAAAAAGAAACTCTACTACCTAAAGAGGAAGCTTAAAAGAGGTGCGTTGAAGAAGAGGTAATCTCTTCTACTGATTCTTTCATGTTTCATCCTTCTTCTGCTTCCTCCTATTTAGTTGTTTCATTATAAATTAATAACATCAATATCAATCATATAATGATATGTTATTATAAATATTAAACAACCCTATTTCACCTTCTATCCATCCTATGGAAAATGAAATCACCGCGCATGCGTACATATGGAATACCGTCTCCACGTCATGGTGTAATCTATTTTCCACCACCACCTTACCTGGATTGGTATAATGGTGTAAGTAATAACTATATATGGTTATAATAACATCATACTTATTCTGAGATATTATATTATCCACTCCAATTTCATTCAATAATTATGGGAACGATATCATCGCTCGTGCGTACGTACGGATTACCGTCTCCATGACGCGATGAGATTCATTCTCCATGTTAACCGTTAAAGAATGATTATAAAGTATATATAATGAATAATAATGGTATATATAACATAATAATTCTATTGTATTTATGTATATATATATATATGTGTGTGTGTGTCATCTACTTACTTCGATTCAAGTACATAAGGAACGGGAAAAGGCGTTCATGCGTACGTACGACCTACCATCTCCATTAACGATGTGTTTCATTTCATTTATATATCTATTATATATATATATATATATACTGAATATATATGATATATAAATCTTGTTTTAAATTCTGGAAGTTATTAAATCATGATATAAGTAATAATAATATCAAGAACAACAATTCCAAACACGTACGATAAATGAAACGATTTTACCGAAAACGCTGCTTTAATATGGAATTGACAAAATAATGGGTAATATAAAGTTATAAGTGATCCATATATGATATCATAAATATTATTATGGTTCTATTACAAGTTAATAAAATGTTTAAACCCATTATACAGGACGTACAGATACATAAAAAGCATATCGAACATAAGGTAAGGGATAACTATCCAATCTCGTTCTTATCCGAGATTGTTATTCATAAGTATTTACTGGGGTTATTGTTATAATCCATGTCCATGTTTTATGAAAATGTTTTCATGTATGTTTATTGTTTTTTTTACCCATTTTTTACTTTTACCACATGTTATGGAAGGAATATTTCTTTTTTTACCATATGAGGAACACTTTTTGTCTTTTTCGGTAAAAGTATGAGGAGAATGTATTTTTAACTTATACGGCATGAACAAATTTTTACGGTTTCCTAAAGCCTAATTTTAATGAAGCTTCTACTACAATATATCATGATTATTTTAAACAAAATCCTTTTATTTTAAAATTTAATGGAATTTTGTGAAAAAAAATGATTTTGATGAAGAAAGGATATTTTTCTCAAGAATTCATTTCATGTGTTTTATCAAAACAATTTTCCATCTAAGATGAAATTATTTAATATGTTTATATTTCAATTATAATTTCTCTATAATTTAAAGGGTTTTATTCTTCTTAATATGAAATGATATTTATTTTTTTTATATGGATTATGTTATGATGTGATGATGGTTATGAAATCCATTTTTATTATTTGGGTTATGATGAATGATTTATGTTAATTTTGTGGCACATGTAAGAATGATTTCAATATGAGATGGGTGGGACCTATATATCCCTTCAATGCATTGGGTAATGTTTTATATCTCATGAGATAGAAATGGCTGGAACAACATGTAAATCTGGTTCAGTGAAACAGGACTGGAATGAGGAGTGAACTCGATTCAGTAAGGGACTTTGTCCACTAAGATGGTCTTCCAGGTAATGCCTTGGATATTATGGAAATCATATCAAGTTATTAACGGTTTTACACAATTACATGTTTTATTCCCATGCTATTTTATCATGTTCCATTACGATATATGCCTTACGTACTACCATATTTTATGTCATTGCTCACGATTTTCATGTTTTAAAGTTCAAATGTAAATGGTTTGTTTTATTTTCTCCATGCTTACCCTTACTGAGAATTTGGGCTCACTAGTTATATGATTTATTTTCCCCAGGGTATAAAGAAAGGTTTTAGGTAAGAAAACAAATGGGGAAGATCTTCATAAGAGATGTTGAACAACTTTCACCATGATTATAAGATTCTGTTCCGAGTTTACAATTACACTAAACTATTATGGTCCTTGCGTGTTGGTTTTTGTTATGTCTTAAGTATTTTGCAAAAGTAATGTAATGTCCATGTACATAAATCTTCAGGTAGTTATAGTTCAAATGCCCTAAAACTTCAACGGAGGGAGGAATATGATCAATTTAATGATCCACACACTCTCAAACCCATGAATAACTTTTCACACATTATCCATGGCATCTAGGTTTGGTTAAATGGGAAACCCCACAAATTGGAAAAAATAACTACAAAATTGAAACAAAAATAAACCAAAGGTAGACAGGGTCGATGCCAGACAAGGGTTTATGCCAGAGCAGGCCGCACCAGATAGGGAGATAATGCCGGAGAAGGATGTTCCATATAGGGTGGGTGTGCAGGAGTTGTTTGCACGAGAAAAGAAGGAGGAATCATGGAAATTGAAGGAGAAGGGGGAGGGTGTCACTTCCAGTGGAGGGAGATGAAGCTTGAGGGGAGGTCGGCTACTGGACCAGTGGCGGGGGGGGGGGTGGATCTAGGATGGGGTTGGTCACAGACGCACATGGGAAACAAGTGGGGGCGGGGGTCAGGCTTCACCGTGAAAGGGATAGAGGGGGTGGGGTGGCACCCTGTAGGGTTTCTCCCAAAAAATCTAAAAAAATTAAATAAATGGAAAATCAAAAATTATAATACTATTAATATAATAATAATAATTATTATTATTATTATCATTTTTTATAATAATAATAACAATAAAAATAATAATAATAATAATAATAATGTTATAATTATCATTAATCATTTCTTATTTTTTAGATTTTCAATTAATTTTATTAGTTATAGAAACCGAGCAGGCCGCGTGGTTTGGGCGCACATCCAGCCAGACCATACACTAATCGTGCACTTGAAAAAATATCTCCTAGACGTTTAAAAATCATAAAACATTACTCGGCACTAAACCCAACCTCAAACTGAAGAATTTCAAAGGCATAGAATAATAAAATAAAATATACTAAAATATAATAATATAATTTGAAGGTTCATGGTGTGATATTATTGTGTCTTCCATTGAAGAAAAACATAAATCAATTTGTCCGAAACAATAACAAAATTATGAAACCACATAATATTGAAAAATAACTTATAGAATGTGAAAATAATGAAACATTATTTTCAATATAAAGAACCTTATGTTTATACTTGTTCATTCATAATAATTAGATATTAAAATCCTTTGTAATGGATCATAATAAGATTATGGATTTCTAAAGAATATCCCCTATGTGTTTAAAACTCAGTGTGTAGAAACGATTATTTTCATGCACAAGGTGATGATTAAGTCTATCGTAATGAAACATTTTCTAAGTTATGTCCCCTAAGAACCTATATTCTAGATCCATATAAAATTTATGTATCTAGATAATGATGAAATTTCATTGAAACCCCTAACTTTATACTTCACTAGGATTCCATGACATTTTCCTATACATTGAATCAACATTAAACTTATTCTTAGACACATTATTAGGGATATCACTCTATTTTCTCATCCTACTTTCCAAATTTCTACTAAAACCTTCTTATATTACAAAATATAGTGAACCTAGTTTTTTCATACACGGATATTACATCTCTTTATTTGAATAATCAATGTACTAAAAAGAACACGTCTAAAGACCATTGTATTTTACATTATTTGGACACTAGGAACAAAATATTCTAATTTTTTGAAATGTCTCCAATCTATCCTATGATGATTTTAAAATTATCTACTCTTCATTGAAAAATCCATATTAAAACCTATATTTATAGAATTTTTAAAAGAAACAGAAAAATGGGTGATCATAGATGCTCACTAAAAGTAAAAAGGGAGATAAAGCAGCATAACATGAACATACATGTATTTGAACATGAGCATAATGATTTAAATCAATACTATACACATAATATTTCATAATCAATATTCATGGAATAATGATTGTAATTTCGTAGGACACATATCCTAATGGAATCAATGAACATGATCCAAGTGAGCATAACATTTTTATAAGACACAAATTGTAGGCTCACAAATAGGCATAATAAATCCTTTTCATATAATTGAAGGAAAATTTCCAATGATATTTTAGTTTAATAGGATCACTCAATAAACCATAATTGTAGTGAAGGTTCACTCCCAATACTATCATAATGGAATTTAACATACTAAATTGGTTTCACTCCCTATTCAAATCTTTCCTATCTGATGATATATAAATTTTTACCCAACACATTAGTGGGATATATGGGTCCCAACCTTCACATAATAAAAATAATACTTATGTGTGACATAAGATCATAAACCACTCATCATATCATAACCCCTGAAATGAACTTGGCTTCCTAAAAATTTCACCATATCGTAACCTGGGGAAAGGATACATGTTTTATAATCATTTCATCATATCTTAACCTATAAAAAAAGTTATTTTCCAAATACTTTTACCATTTGTTAACCTATGGAATCGAAACAACATTCATAAACATATTTCCATCATAACATTAACCATTTAGATAAAGAATAAAAATGGTATGCTTGTATTATATCCATAACAAAGAATAAGAAACATCAAAGGATTTCACATTAGATGGAGAATGATTTTAAATGATAAATCACTAAGAAACATTATTTTGGTAAAAATCGTTTCATTAAAAATATATTCTACAAACAACAAATATTTTGGAAATCCATTTCATTGAAAATAAACATGAAAATCTTATAAAGGAATATTTAAAAGTCAATTAATCATTTCATGTGAAAAGAACCTCTTAACATTTAAGAAAACATTTTCAAATACAATTTTTTATATTTATTTACTTGAAAATTAAGTTGATAATTTATAAATTAATATTTAAGTAAAATAACGGGTCATAATGGAGGGAAATTCTATTCATGTTGTATACATCAATACAAAAATCCATTTCATATTGTGATAAAATCCATACATGAATTGTTTTTAAAAAATACATTAATATCCAATTCAAAAAAAATTATAGAAATGAAAATATGGGGAAAATATCATTAATTAATCAATTTGGAATATAATTTTAGGAAACATGTTTTCTGAATTAAAATTTTTTGCCAAGTGAAAAGAAATTTTTTATTAAAAATATTCTTGTTGAACTCTGTAGTACATAGATAGAGATAAATGAATGGAAAACATAGATACTCTTCAAAACCCTAGAGGTAAAGAAATTTAATGATTCACTTTAGAGGTAGATCTTAATATTTTATTATTTGAAAGAATAATCATCAACAATCCTAACACATGATGGAATAGTAAAATAAAACACTTCTGACATTGGGATAATTGAATCAATATTCTCATCAAATAATATCATTAAATGAAATATAAAATAATATGAAAATATGGATATTAATTATATAATATTTTAATGGGTTCTATATACAACTCATATAAGAAAATAAGTGTATATCATACCTTATTTCCCTATGTAGAAAAATTGAGACAAAAATACCTTACCGGTTTGTTAACTTTTGATCTATAATCCACATGAAAGAGAGGTCATAAAATTGATATATATACCCCAATTATTTTTAGTATAATCATCATAAGATAAATTCATGGTAATTATATAAACCACATATAAAATATGGGTACTATATATGGTATGTGTATCATAGAAGTAAAAAGTGAGAGAAAAATGCGTTGTTATAGTTTTCAAATTATTTCATACATGACAAAACATCTTTTATAATTTATATAATTTTTATATAAATATATCTATGTAACATACATATATATATAATATGATATATGATTTACTTATTTCCTTTTATTACCTATTTATTAAAAATTCCTTCTTAAAAACACATTTTGGGTAATAACCACATTGTTTTCTTAAATGTTTGGACGTTTCAATTCATTTCCTCATTATATTATCATGGATAAATCACAGAAAAATAATAATCATCAAATGATTATAATATTTATACATAAATAATACTTTTATCCCAAATTATTAGATATTGGTTTTTGAAGTAGAGTATGCTACGATCACGGAGACGATAGACCACATGTACTAATGAGAAACATTTCCATTTTTTCAATAATAATTATGGAAATGGGTTCTGTAATATCATATAATTTCATAATGATAATAATATAGAAAATAAAATATTATTTATTTAAATATAATTATACGTATCACCCATGTGGTGTGGTGATGAAGGGAGAGTCACATAGCTTTGAAAAGGTGGTAGTCCACACATACTCTAATGATGTTATCATCTTTCAGTGAGTGAAAAGGAAAGAAAAAATTGATATATTAGTTTTTAAAAAATGAAAAATATTTCATGAATATCAAAAATATTTCATTTTTACCATATTTATTTATCATTATTATATTCTCTATAAAGAACTAGAGAAAAAAAATCACATCGTTTTGTGAGGTGGTAGTCTATTCTACACAGAAGCGACATTATCGTATCCCCAACAGAATGAAATTTTAAATTGTATATATTATATAATTAATAAATAGGTATAATTATTTTATAAATTTCATATAAAAACAATATATTCATTATCATTCCAAATCATGATAGGTGGAAATATAATTATTAACGTCATCAGTTCACGAGGTTGTAGTCCTTCTTACAAAAGACTGATGATTTTGTATCCCTTTTATGGAAGTGTATATAGATGTAGGTCAGGAAAATAAAATAACCAACATATTTTTATATATACTATATTGAGGGTATTATATCGTTTTTAGGTAAAAATAATTGTATAAGTTGGATGATGAAATATTATAAAAACACTTATCGATGAACAATACTTTTTCTTCTAGTATCCTCCATTGGTTTTCATCAAATGCCTTTATAGGATGTATTTATGACATAAATAAGGATAATGTTATTATTTTAATAATTTTGGGATGTTCTTAGGGTAGGTATTGTATGAAAAACTTTTTTAATCCATGAAGAACTGTGTAGAGGTGGAAACCTTTTATAACTGAGGTGAGTGGCGCACTGGTAATGTTTTTCAAAGCGAAAGGTCTAAGTGTGTTTTAAACATGGAAAAGGGAAAAGAATTTATCTTTTTTTAACCAATGAAATTACCGGGTGGAAATATGTCCAAAAAATAATCTTTAGAATATATTTAAATTCATTTTAACCGCTAAATTTTTAGTTTAACCCTTAGAAAACCCATTTTTAACTTCACATGATAATAATCTTTTACTATTTTCACTATTTAATTCAGACATATATTATGATGAACATATTATATATTATATATTTTTATGATTAAAAGTATTTAATTTATTTATCAAAATTCAATTCATAAAAATTTCAAAATTGGATTTAAAATTAATCTCGCTAATGTTATGAGAAAACTAGTTTCACAACAGAAAGGGTTCAATCGTTTTCAGTGATTTTATATCAAATTTCAGTATTTAATTGAATAAAAATTCCTAAATAGGAAATATATATATATATATAATTAATTAATTTAAGTTTATATCCTATTGAAAATATAATTTTACTTCGTAAATAATTTAAAAAATAGATACTTTCAATTGAAATTTAATTTTTTCAATATTCAACAATAAAGATAAAATTTTTAGAAATTATCAAAAATTCACTGAATTTGAATTTAAAAATTATAATTTAAGACCATTTGTGTGTTTTTTAAATAATAAATTAGAAAATTTTGAAAAATTAAATTATAAACAAAACCAACTAACACTTCAAAAATGTTAGATTTCGATAAGTGTATTTTTCAAGGAGAGTATGATTTAATATTATCTACATAAATAATAACAATCATTGCATGAAAATGATTTAAAATTTATAGATATATAATATTTAATTTTAAATTTTAAAATTTATAATTATGGATTATTTTTATTTAATTAAAATAGTGAAACATTATTCACTTTAAAGCTGTTTTCTGAAATCCTTTTTTGAATCCAAAAAATATAATAAAATACACTATAAAGGTCATTAAAAAGTAATAAAAATAAAAAAAATTATAAATAATAAATACTTATGGTATTTAAAAATAAAATTGGTAAGGAAAAAATATAATTTATTGAAAATAAATTACATTTTTATGAAAATTAGTATTTTTCACTATTCACTGAAATATTTATATATTCTGAGAAATAAAAAATTTTCATCAAATATTAATATTGATATTATAATTTTAAATATGAAATTAATTTTTTCAAATAAATAATCTATAATATAAATTAATTAAATTTTATATTTTCTCATTAAATAAATATAATTATAGAAAACAATTTATTTATTAGTATAATTTTTGTACTAAAAATTTATTTTTTATTTACTAAGAATTTATAAATAAGTTTTTGTTGTTTAGGTTATTTATATGTATATTTTATAATTTATTCAGTATTATTAATACTTCCTATTTAATTCCTAGGTTATAATGTACAAATTTAAAATAATATTATTAAAGTTTTTACAAAAGATCAGTGTCAAATGTCCAGTATATTTTCAAGGAAACTAATTCTCTTGTATAATGAAAAATAAACTTTTTGTTGCATGTATTAAAATATAAACATTTTTTTTCTTATAATTCATTCTAAAATCAATGTTTTCTGTATTGAAATATCAAAAATATTAAATAAATTTCAAAAAATATATCCCAAAATCTCGTGGTGTTACTTGTACGCATGAGTGAAATTATCATTTCTAAAAGATTTGATTGTATCAAGGAATGTGTCATATTATAATTATTTTATGAATAATTATATCATAAATTTCATACCTATTTACATTAAATATATCATTATATCTATCTGTGAGAGAAGATGATTGAGAAATAATTACATCCGTTCACATAGCGATCAACTACCGTACACACGAAGAATAGTTTCATTTCCCTACTAATAGATGAAAATAAGGAAATATGTTTTTCCATATACATGATAATATCCGGAATATTGTACTATTCTTATTTTGTAATAGTTAAATAATATGTGAAGGGGGTTGGAATAGAAATAAAACAAAAATTAATGGTTAAGAACTATAGACCTTCTTGAGGTGAACAATTTTGTTTTATAACAAAATACATTATAGAATGGTTTTATTTTAAAAAAGAAGACTCTATGTAATTTAATGGTATTTTAAAAATGGATTTGGGTAGATATTAGATAATCCAAAGGGTTTTTCTATTTTAATATGAGTGCAAAGGGGAAGTATATTTATTATTGAAGTGATGGAACACTTCTAATTCTTAAATGTTTTAAAATAATTCAAAGTCATTATCTTAGTAACAAGTCGAAAAGATGGATCTTATTATGAGATTATATGTGTATGTAAATAATAAAATAGAAAAATATGTCTTTAGAAAGATTTTAATTCATTTTCACAATTATCATTTTATAACCACTAGTAAATCTGTTTTACGATAACTGTGTAAACAAATTTTTATTGTTTTTGTAATTCTATATAACAAAAAACTAAGTTAACCAACTATTATTAATAATTTTAAAAAATATGGATTCAATTTTATCAAATTTAATACATATAATTAGAAAAAGTAATTTAAAATTAACCAACGGATGTTATGAAATATTATTTTCCAAATCAAACATTTTCTTATGTACATAATGTTTTTTATATCAAACTTAAGTATAAAATTGAATCCAATGACCTAAATTTTAACAATATAAATATTAATAATCATAATTTACTTTTAAATAAATTATAATAAATTACTTTGTAAATCATTCAAATAAAATGATAAACTTGATAAAATTTAGTATTTTCACTATTTAACCAAAAATTAATTAGATTTGAAAACTATAAAACAAATCAATGTAAGATAATTTTTTAATCATGATTTCATAAATTAATTTCAATTTTTAAAATAAAATTTTCAAAAGAGGGAATAAGTAAATTTAAATTAAATGTGCAAAACATGAGAAAACCATTTTTTAGAGAAATGTAGTTTTTATGAAGAAAATGGATTTATTATTATACCATTCCTAGAAAAACAATTATGAAATTTTAAAAAAATACTGAACAAATATTATAAATAATTTATTAAATTCAGTTACTATTAGTGAATAATTTAAATTATTCGTATTAAAAGACATTTCACACTTTTTTTTCTATAAAAAAATTCATTTACATTCAAAAGATTTTTATTTACTTTTATAATTAATTGATAAAAAATGAATTTATTTTATACATAATTAAAAATATTATATTCATAATTTAGTTTATCATATTCTTAAAAGAAAATCCAATAAATATACAATATTTATTACAATAAATAAAAATATTTTTATATTATATCATTGTTCTTTTAATATCAGTGTTTCATGAAACAAAAGATACCAAAGAAATAAAATTACATAAAAACATATATTTTGAAAAATAGCATGGAGTTAGTTTATACCACCATCAAAATAATTTCCACCATGAAATTATATCACTATGATATAAACTATTATGTATACTGATACCACTTCATATCCTCATGTTCTCATATAACTACAGCAAATTGGTTGTTTCACCACAGAATTTTGACAAGGTGAGTGGTCTTGTTTTGTATCACATTCCCCATTTGATCTAGAACAAACATAACATGTTTCTCATAAGAATGTTCTTTATCTAGTTGAATGACATTAATTTTTAGTAAATGTGAAGGATTGGCTATTTAATTCCTTGGGATAGTATCATAGAATTCATCGCTAACTTCAGAGAGGTTCAAGGGAATAACCAATCAATAAGATACCATTCTTACTCGATCAAGAATAAAAAAAGTTATAATATACAGAGCGATAATTATTCAATTCATCCTAAATATCATAACTTTTTTCCCTGTATACATTTATTGAAATAATCTATCACAAACTTCAAAAAATCAGACCATGGAAATGACTATTAGCATCACTTAATATCATATATGATATTCCTTGACATTCTTTTGAATAGATCAGTCATTCGCTGTAATTTAATCATCCAAATCAATTCCAAATAAAATTATTTTTCTATCATAATTATATTACAATGTAGTTCTAGAATTTATTATATATAGGGATCCACAAGTATCCATGTTAATTATAGAGTGATTTATTTTGTGGCATGAAAACACGAGTATAGGGATGTGTTGATCCTGAAAACATTTGAAAAAAGTAGAACAAGATAAAAACAAATATACTAGTGTTAGAATGGTCATCTTAGCTGTATATATATGTTTGGATGATATGCCATACTAAAACTCAACTCTATATCTAGTTCCAATTGGAGACATCTCTAAATATTTTCAGTGAACCTACAATAATTATCAAAAAAATAGAATTTGGTGATCTATGAAACATTAAAACTTATTTAACTTATATTTTAGAAATATAATTAATGAATAATCTTATCTGATAGAAATAAAGTGTGTTGACATCATAATGTGATTTAAAATAATGAAAAATAAATTATGGCCATTAAATGTTATGGGGAGTGTGATAATAAAATCCTTGTTTATGTTTTCCTATTTTTATTCTAGTATGTATAAGTGTTGTAATATGAAATTATTTTTTTTCTCATCATTAAAATTATATCATATGAATCCCCTTGTAACATATTCTGTAACATATATCTTCATGTTCACCAATGAAAAATACTCATTCAAATCTCTAAAAATAATTTTACTTCCATGATGAATTGATAATAAATTGAAACGATGCTTCTCTAGAAGTTCATTCTTTGTTGAATGGATTAAACACATAATGGTTCATGAACATCATCATTCCTTCATGAAAATTTATAAAATCATGAACATTTATCGCTTTCTTCTATAGTACCACTTCTACCATCTAAGCATCCTTACATCATTCATGTATATATGTTTGAAAAATCATTAATGAAATATAATATTTATCCAATTCCTCAATTATTTTAATTTCCTTTATTTTTAAATCTATAAAACATTGAAATTTTTTGATCATCATCATAGATTATCTAGTATTATCCTTTCCACTCAAAGCATCAACCACCATGTTAACTCTCTTTAGGTGGAACTATTTTGACCAGTCATAATCCTTCATCGACATAAACAATATTCATTGGACCATATTCATTTGTTTTCAGTGAATAAACACATTATGATGTTATTATCCATATACATATATATCAAATATTAATCCTTAAAAGGACTCAATGTCTTTAATGGAAAAATTATCACAACTAAATCAAAATAATTAATTGCATAATTTTTCTAATGAATATTAAATATTCTTGAGGTATAAGATATAATCATATCATTATGGAAGTGAATTCATCCCAATCACTTCATTTATGCATCACTATATATTATAAAACCATATCCACTATAGGATAATGTAATAACATGTTAATTTAACAACCTTATCCTTAGTTCTTTGTAATTTTCATCAAATTAATCTATTTAAAGGAACATCGATTCCTTATGAGTTAACATGGTGTCTGGATTATAAATCCATGTGAAATTATCCAAAAATAATCATTAATATGAAACTAACACGAGAATAATTTGAATGTTAGTAATAGTGGATGGTCTGGATCATTTCTCAATAACATACCACTTTTGATGGATATTCCTAAATACACTCACAAGTTCGTATATGACCCAACAATAAATCATTTTGACGCCAAAATTCAAACAAGATAAAATTTTCATACAACTCCCCCTCCCCAAGATCTACACCACCATTCTAAAGTGATCAATATATTATTCAATAGAATATTAATATATAATAATATAAGTTATAAATACAACAGAAAATAGATCATGGAAATCTCTTAGGACTTTATTCAATAAATCCATAAATATTGAAGGAGAAATTGTATGAGAAAATCAATGAAATATAAATTCAAAATATCTATACAATGTACGAATGACTTTGTTAGGTATTTATTATCTTTTGAACATAAAATTATTGTACTCAAATCATGGATAAAATATAGAAAAGCAACGAGAACCACAAAATTGATCAAACAAATCATTCATATAGGGTATATGATATTTGTTCTTGATTGTGATTTTTTAAGCTCTAAAAAATCAATGATGTGTCTCGTTGATTCATATTTCTTCCTAAACAAATAATGGGTTCAATAGAAGGTGGATCACATGGATACATAAATATGTTATCCTAATTATCATGGAGTTAAGTATTCAATTACTATAAGACAATTGGGACCATTATATAAGGAGTCATTGAAATGGGTGGGGCACAAGGTAAGTGTTCTATTGAAAACTTTACATATCAAATGAAAATAGAACCAAAAAACTGTTCTCAATAGATAAAAATAAAATCCCAAAAATAGTATTACCATTGATGTTGAAATTATCCCCAACTGTTTGAGATAAATACACTTCATGTAGATGAATAAAGACTCATAATATAGAATTAATTTCTGTTGTAAAATTGTATTCTTCCTAACACTGATAAATAAACATGGGTTTATTTGGATTTCAAATTGGAGCTTCTCTTCCTCAATAATTTTAATATGGTTAGTATAAATAAATAAAATCCATTCATATCATCAAATCAAATTAATGTAAAGGGAAAATAAAAATATTTAAATGAATCACTTTCTTAAAAACATCAATAATAGAGGAAATATATTCTTTATAACTGACCATTTTACTATTTGATGTTTTCATCAGTAACTCAATATAAAATCAAAAAGAAGGTAATTAAAACCCACTTATAAATTACTTAGATTCAAAAGGATAAGTATAGATAGAATAAAATAATAAATTATTTGTTACTGATATGATAATAAGTGTACCTTTCACCACATCATTCTCATAATCCACTATGGTAGTCACGATCACATGAGATTTACCATTTTATTTAATAATCAGAGGTTTCAAATACTGATCATACTCATAATACTATTAATTCATGAACTAATTCGCATTATGTACATAATATTTTCAGTTGATATGTTGGATAATTATTGGTGCATAAGTCATGGTCTTCTTATATGTTATATAATCAATAAGAACACTCATTCCTTTTAAACATTAATGAGAATTATGACTGACTATTCCACATTTAACATAAATCTTAGTTCCATTAAATATATTCTTGTGATATTTCTTCCCACATTTCTAGAATTCATATTGATGGAATATCATTCCACCTTGTTATTTATTTTGTTTTCATTGTACTCAATAATCCTTTTCATATCAAACCCATGGGAATGGTTGGAATATTCAATTTCTATTTCTACCTTCAATGAAAATAAAATTATTTCATTATAGCTATTATATTTTTTTAGATATAATTACTTTTAGAAAAAATTTTCAAGCCATAAATTAATTGTACATGTTTAATTTCAAGGATAATGATTAAACCATAAGTATAACATGAATGTCATGAACAATAAGCCTCTTAAGTACCATTGGATTCATCCACTTTTTTATTTTTCTCAATGAATTACTTCTCTATAATAAAATATGGAATACAAGGGAAGTACATACTAAGAAATATCCTCATAAACTAATCCCATTACATAGAATCACTTTATTCATATTCTCTTGAATGTATATTAGGGTTCCACTATTGACCTTCTTATCCTTCTAAATAATTAATATCTAGGATAAGCTTTTCATGGACAAAGAATAAGAGAATAGAATATATATTTTCAATGTTGATGATAAATTTATCATAATCTAGGTTATTAGATGTCCCATTAAAATATGGTGCATCCAGCCTCATTTAACATGCATCAGTATGTTGTTCTCTGTTTTTATCATTTGGAAGATGAAAAACATCATGGCATGAGAAAGATACTTGAGAATTGAAACATGATTTTTCATTATATCTACCATAGTATTTGGTCTCTCAGTTGGACAATAACTTCATTTTCCATCACTATTATTATTATTATTATTATGAAATCTAATTAAATCAATTGACTAAAAAAAAAATTGAGTAAAAATTGTCATTGTGGGAAACCTCAAAGTAATTAAATATTAATAGGATTATTATATCGTGACACATTCTTTTCACCCCATGGCACCTTGGTATAAACTTATATAATAAATGGTAATCATTTAATCAATTCATTTATAGTGTTTCATAAATAAAATTTGAATTAACCCAGACATATCATCTATAGTGTCAAACCAGGTGTGTAGTAAGAACAAGCTCTCCATACACCAGAATGACGACCATGATATACTCAACCAACTATTTATATTATTATAACCAATTAATGAATTTTAAAAAAACGATTTACAATTATATCATCAAGATAGACATCCATTTATAGGAATACCACATAATAGATTTTTTAACAAAACATTAGTATTTTATCATGTACATATACTTATCCCCATTTTGATTCACTAAATATTTCATGTTGTAATTTAAAAATGATGAATAAACCTACCTATGATTCCAAATATAGTGACCCTATCATTTAATAAAATATTTTTAAATATTTTTACATGAATATTCAAAAAATTTAAAAAATACATGCCTAAGAATTTTAAATATAATGAGCATGTTCTTTATGTCAAATGAATACAGGATTTATTATATAAAATTACACTTAATCAACCCGAATGATAAACAAGTCGATTTTATTTTGGAATTAGGTACGTAGCCTAACAACTTGATTATGGGATACAACAACATTTTTAAAAACGTCCATAGCATGGTTCATAAAATCCATGGATATTTATAACTGCACGGTATAACCGGGAGATAAACATAAAAAGGGGTGATCTACAAAGCCCAGTAAGGGAATGAAAATTCAATAACAAAGTGAAGATACTAAATTTTTGTCAAGAATCAGGTCAATAGGTCATATTAATAGTAGGGATCATAAACATGATCATGAGACATGATATATCATGATTATCATTACATGGGAAATGTGGAAACAACTTATAACCCTAAATCAAAACATAGGCCAAGGATAAATCTGTAAAAAAATTCGGGTGTACAAAGTCCCATAAAGGAATTAGATTTACTCGCTATCTTAACATGACATATCATTATTCTAAACATTACCCAATGCATTTTGGTGTTATTTGGGTGCACCCATCTAATTCATTTAGTTTCATGGTTAATTGTGTTAAATAGAGTATAAAACATGGTTTAAGTAATCGTAATAATTTATTCCATAATTAAGAAGTGTGAAATAAATATGTTTAAGTCCAAACTCCAAATGTATAAGTGCATAAATTCAATCACCCCTCATAATAAATCAATATGGTACTCACTGTGAAACTGTTTTAGCATGGAAGATCGTAGTGAAATTTTGGTTTCATAATGATATCACTTATAGATTTTTAAAAATGATTTCAGGAGAGATGATGGTGTATCTCCTAACAAAGACATAAATTTTTTAGTAATATGGACATTGAAAATAATATCCCTTCATTATAAATTTGGAAATAGAAGGCATAAAGTAATAAATAAATTTAAAGGAGAGAATAATCCTAACTAAATTTCAGCATGGTAATGGCTGTACATAAAGGATCATGGGAGGATTAATGTGAAGGGTATGATCCCCTAATCATGTAGAAAAAAAATACAGTATGTGGGATATGGTAGAACATATCCTAAAATGAACAAAAGGATTTATGAGACATCACATATCAGAAGTGATTGAACATAAATGAGTGTTGAAGATCCATTACTTAAGTGTGTGACTAAAACTTCAGTGTAGGGTTTTCATTATATATTTTTGGAACATTTAAAGAAATATAGAGAGGTGAGGAAAGTGTTAGGATGTTTTATAATGAGTTTTAGTGAATTGAAATGGGAGCATGGGTGGGTTTATATAATAAATGATGGGATTTCATTGTTATTTTGTTTTTTGACTCTACATAATTAAATACCAAAAACCACAATCTATAACATTATACCTGATCATGGTTTATAAAAAAATGGGATTGGATTTTATTATTTTATAATGCCAACATCTGAATATAGTAAAATTATTCACTTGCTTACTTGGATGTGAGTCAAAGTCTAAAATAAATAATTATAAAACCATCAAATATTTTATAGGTTTTGGAAGTTTCAAAATGGTTTTACAAAATAAATGAAATTTACATAAAATATTATTATTATAAATTTAATACATTTATTTATTGGTGTATCCCATTTATAGAAAATGTTAAATAACATTTGGGTCACTATGATGTCATAAAAAAATGTATATTTATACAGTATTCAATTTATACTTGAAAATTCAACCATCTCATTAAATTAGGGAAATTTAACATTTGATAACTTCAAAATTATAATCCCAAAAATAATATTCATTTTAGATAAATAATTTTATAAATATTATAATTATCACTTTAAAAATAAATTTAATATTAATTAAGAAATGATGGGTTTTCTAATAATAATATTTTTGGAACCCTTAAAAAATATTCATTTGATTCCTAAAAAGTATTTGATCATTTATATTTAATAAAAATTATTTAATACGATTAAGATATTATTTATTTCAAAAAATAATTAATTAAAAAAATCATTAATTGAATTATAATATCAACCAAAAATATAATTTCTACTTTATTATATCAAAATAAAAAACATTTATAGATTAACAATAATAGGATGGAAATATATTAACAATTAGATAAAAATTAATGTACATATTCATATCTCTAATATATTAAAACATATACCTTTAATACAATATATAATTCCCTAAGAGTAAGGTACGCAATGATGGGATGTTCATTGGACGGTTCATCAAACATGGTTTGGGTCGGGATTTCGATGAGCTTGAACTTATCCTGTAAATGATTTCACTCAGTATTAAGTTGTTGGATCATATCTTGGTCATAATCAATGGAATATCCCAAAAATGACATATCCTTTGGAAGCTCTACTAAATGGGATTCATAGGGTGTGATTTTACTAGTTGATTCCATCAATAATTTTGTACATTTTGATTGGATTTGATAAAACCATATATTTTTACTAATCAAGTGATCATTTTTCAATGATTATATTATCAACGGTAATGATTTTTTGATGGTCAATTAAATCTGATAGAGTAAAATAAAACAAAATAAGTTCTTGTTTTTATATATCAATATTATAAAATAATACTTTTAAAAAATTTCAAGGGTAATTCTATTTATAATAGTTCGGGTCATTAAAATGTTACCCCTTAAGAAATTCCCCCCAAAACAATTTCATTTCCCAAACTAAAAAGATGAGGGTAACTCGGTTTCATTGTCTCCTCTAGTTACCATGTTTCCTCTTCAAACACACAACTCCTCTACAACACCATGACATGGTTCTATTGAGTCAATAAGGTTTTCCTTATGATTTTTCCATTCCTTCTTGTTTTGAAAATCACAAACACCTTATACTTAAGGAAATATAAATTTTACCTTCATAAGGAAAATTTACTTCTTTAAGGAAATTTACCCTAAACTATATTTTCTTATACATAGCAATATTTTTCTTAAGTACAAAAACCAGATTCATACCCAAAATCCAAGAAGTCATATAATGTAAAGATTTGGAGCATTCTGTTTTTAGCATCCAAATGCTGGATGTGAACTGTAATGAAGTTCCAATCCGAATTATGGACTCCGAACACTCATGAGTTCAACTCCGAACTCTTATGAAGTTCATCTCCGAACATTCATGAGTTCGACTCCGAACTCTTTTGAAGTTTGACTCCGAACATTCATGAGTTCGACTCCGAACTCTAATAAAGTTCGACTCCGAAATTTCATGAGTTCGACTTCGAGCTCTTAAGTTGTTCGACTCCGATCACTTAGTTGTCCCACTCCGAACAATTAAGTAGTTCGACTCCAAACTCTTATGTAGTTTGACTATGAACACTTAAGAAGTTCGACTCCGAACTCTTGAGTAGTTCGACTCCGAACTCTTAAGTAGTTCGACTCCAAACTATTAAGTAGTTCTACTCTGAACTCTTAAGTAGTTCGACTCCGATCTCTTATGTAGTTCAACTCTGAACTCTTAAGTAGTTCAAATCCGAACATTTACTAGTTCGACTTCGAACTCTGCAAGTTCAGATTCCGATCTCTGGAGAAACCGGACTCCGAATTCCTATAAAACAGAATCCGAACATTTCTTAACATAGACTTCGAATTGCATTTTGGTTAGACTCTGAACTTTTAATTTGCTTACACTCTAAAATTTTGTATGGCTTTTACTTACATATGCTTCATTTCAAAACGATGTCGTTCATTCAGTTGTACAAGATTTATTATTAAACGATGTCAGTCATTCTGTTTCTAATTAATCGTTGGTTGAGTTACACGTGTATAGGTTCCTTCGAATTTCATGGAAAATATGACCATTGGAGGAGGGAGCCGACCATTAGAAATTTGCCTATAAATAGTAGCTCATTTGAAGGATCTCAATAACGAGTTGATCGATCTAGAGACCACACACTTTTAATGTGATTTCTAGAGAGAGAATAATTTCATGCCTTGTGCATAATGAACTACTCGTTCAGATTAATTCGTGCGACTTCGAATGTTGGTGAATACATTCGAGGACTTCTGGGGATAGGAAGACAGAGGTGCCGACTGCCTTGAAGATCGAGTGCTTCCCTGCTGAGGAAAACAGAGGTTCCATCTACCTTAAAGTTGAGGGCTTGCGGGGATAGCAAGACATAGATTCTGGTCTTCATATCGAGGGCTTACCCTGGTGTGGGTAAGACAGACTTTCTTGAAAGTATAAATCAAGGGACCTTTATCCAAGGATGTTGGATACCCTTCTCTTTGGTTTAAAAGAATTATATCGTATTACTTGTTGATTTACTACTTGTTTGTTTCCACTACATATTGTCTTGTATGGAAAGTATAACCTTCTTATATTTCCTTACACTTGTACTCTCATTATTTTAGATTCTATACGCTTTAAGTTAGAATCTGATATTGTTATCATTGGTTCCAATTCTCCAGTTGGTGATTATAGGTGTTGTGAATTTTCTTAGTTTAACTTTGTTAGACTTAGAATTTTCCTTTTCTAAGGAAAACATAGTTATCTATAACCAACTTTAGTGTTTCCAAAGGAATTTTTAAATTATACAATTCACCCCCCCTGTTGTATATTGAGCATCTGCATCATTATTTCGATCCTACAATTGGTATCAGAGGAGGTTTCAGAAATACTTGTACTCACGTATAAGTTTTTCTTGCTAATCATTTTCTTTGTTCTTCATCCTTGATTAGAATGAACATTTTCATTCCGAACATTGTCGTTCCGAACTTTGTCGTTCTGAAGTTTTTCATTCCGAACTTTTTCGTTCCGAACATTATCATTCCGAATTGTCATTCCGAACATTGTGGTTACGAACTTTTTCTACTGAAAAGTTTGGTTTCCATGTTTTTTTTAAGAATGTAAGGAGTCAATGTTGGTTCTATTGACAATATAAACCCTAAAGGACCACCAATCTTTGATGGTAATGACTATGAGTACTGGAGAGAGAGAATGAAGACTTTTGTTATCAATACTGGAATGTATAATTTTGTTATGCTTAATAATGATTATAAAATTCCTGATAAGTAAGTTAGAACATTCACTAACTACGAAAAGAAAGAGTATAAACTCAATTATATGGTGCGCAATACTTTACTGTGTCCAATGACTAGAAATATATATAGCCAAATTTCTTCTTGTGAAGCAGCTAATAGTATCTAGAAGAAGTTAGAGGTTACACACATTGTCACTTCTAATGTGATTGAGACTAGGAGAGCTCTGCTTTGAGCCAAATACCATGGATTCAACTTTCCGTATGGAGAACCAATCTGTAAGGTTCAAAATAGGTTTATGACTATTGTCAACACCTTACAGTCTATGGGAGAGAAACGGTTGGATGATGAAGCCCTTGTGGACAAGATAATTGATATTATTCCCAATGAGTGGGAGTAAAAAAGAATATCTATTGATGAGAACATGAAGGTCACTCAAATATCTCTTGATGAACTAGTTGGAACTCTTCTCCAACATGAAACAAGAATGAAGGGAGATGCTGAAAACATCAAAAGGAAGAATAGGAATAGTATTTTTGCTTTTACAACAACATCAAATCATATGAAAACTAAGACTCCTGAGAGAGTAACCAGATCCAAGTCCAAGAAGGTGATTATTCAATCGAAATCTAGTGAATGTGAAGTCTCAAAAAATGAGTTAGAAAATCTTGCCCGAAGGATGATCAAGATAGATGGCCAGAGAAATTTCCAATCCATGTATATGAAAAAGGAAAGGAAAGACAGGAAATATGGAGAAGTTACTTGTTATGAACGCACGTGATCTCGACATATTAGACCAGATTTCCCTTTTCTCAAAAATAATGAAAGGAAAAAAAGAATTCTGAAAGGAACAGAAAAAAGTACTAAAAAACCAAAGCTAAGAAATTTCGGAAAGCAAATGACACTTAGAGTGCTAGTGGTGGTGACTCTTCAGATGAATCTTCTGATTATGAATATTCAGAACAGAAGAATCTTGGTCTTATAGCCAGATTACCCATTAACAATCATTTCTATATGGATAAGGTACGAAATGCTGAATCATTGACCAATGATTCATTTTATTCTAATGATATTAAGTATTATAACTCTTCAGATAAAGAATCCTCTTCTGATGAAGAAGATACTTCACCTACCTATGAAGAAGTTTCTAGGTTTGTTGAACTTCTTGATATTGAGAATTCTAAACTCAATAAAAAAATTGATAAGTAAATCTATAGGAATTCTATTCTTACAAAAGAAATATCAGATATTTCTAACGATCTTGATAGAAAAAATTCTGATTTTATAAGTAATTCAAAAAATCTTGAGGAAGTACGTTCTGAGAAGAAAAAACATTCTAAAGAGTTAGAAAAAGTAATTTCTAAGAAAACTGTTCTTGAGCCTTGCTCTAGTTCTAAATCAAATGATTTTGAGGGTAAAATCTTGGTTATTAAACTCAAGTCCGAAATTTTTTCCTTAAAGTAGTGTTTATCAAACATTACCCATGGTAAAGAAAATTTTGATAAAATGTATTCTCAAATACGAACCTTAAGAAACAAATCCGAATTTGGTTATACCCATGAAAAACCAAATTTTTGTAACAAATACATTGTTCCACAAAGTTCCCCATTTTGCACCAAGTATCAATGTGGTGGTCACTGAGCAAAGAACTGTTCATTAAATAAAACCCAATATCTAGGTTTTCATAAAGCTTATTTTTCTAATAATGTGTGGATTCCTAAAATTTTGTTGTCTGGAAATCTCGGATGCAAACAAGTTTTGATTCCGAAAGTCTAATTCATTTATTGTTTTCAGGAAGATAGAGGATGTAACAACAACAATACATGGTACATGGATAGTGGATTTTCCCAACACATGACTGGTAATATAAGCTATTTTTAAAAGATTATCAAAACGAATGGAGGAAAGGTAACTTTCAGAGATAATGCTCAGTGAGAAATTATTGGTATAGGTAATATTTTTCTTCTTGGTAAAACATTGATTTCAAATGTTTTATTTGGTAAGGGTCTTAAGAACAAACTCATTAGCATAATTCAGTTATGTGATGAAGGATACCTGGTAAAATTTAGGAATGATAAGTGCTTAGTACACAATTCCAAAGAAGAATTTATTCTCTCAGCCAATAGGCAAGAGAATGTTTACACATTGAACATAGAAGACCTTAGGAGTCAAGACCTACCTTGCCTAAGTGCAATGGAAGATCATTCCTAGTTATGGAATAGACGACTAGGTCACTGTAACCTTAGAAAATTACGTAAACTCTCTAAGAAGAAACTAGCTAAGGATCTACCAAATCTTAGATTTGATTCTTCAAAAGTTTGTGATCATTGTAAGTATGGAAAGAAACATTAATCTTGTTTTAAATCAATAGGTGAAGTCTCAACGACTGATTCATTACAGTTAGTGCACATGGATCTTTTTGGTCCAATATAAACCAGAAGCATTAGAGGTAAACATTATGTGAATGTTTTAGTTGATGATTACACTTGATTTACTTGGGTCTATTTTCTAGAAAAGAAGTATACAGCCTTTTCGTATTTCAAATGTTTTATAGCACAAGTTAAAAATGAGAAAAATCTTCCACTGAAAACTATTCATCGTGATCATCGAAGATAATTTCAAAATTTTGATTTCGAAACTTTTTCTAGTAGAAAAGGTATTACTCACAATTTTTCAGCACCTAGAACTCCTCAACAAAATGGTTTAGTTGAAAGAAGAAATATAATTCTTCAAGAGATAACTAGAACCATGTTGAGTGAATATTCTATAGCTTGACATTTCTGGGCTGCAGCTGTATGTACTACTTGTTATACTATAAATTGAGTTTTGATTAGAACTTTTCATAATAATACTCCTTATGAGTTATGGAAAGGTAGAAAACGAAGACTTTCCTACTTCAAGGTTTTTGGTTTCAAAGTATTAATTCTGAATAATAAAGATAACTTACATAAATTCGCACCAAAATATGATGAAGGAATTTTATTAGGTTACTCCACAGCTTCGAAGGCTCATAGAGTATTCAATAAAAATACTTGTACTGTTGAAAAAACAGTGCATGTAAAATTTGATGAGTCTGATCCTTTTGTTTTTAAACCATCCCAACCTACATCCTTGGATGTGTTTTCAAAAACTGTTTGTCATCCTTTGATAGATGATCCTTCTGATAAAGAAAATGTTCAAGAAGATACTTCTGAATCATTTACCCGAGAAGACTTTTTATCCTATGTTGATGAACATGTTTTACAAAACCCAAATCAGGTGTTTCTTAAGAATCATCCCAGCGATAGCATCATTGGTGATGTAAATCAACTTGTAAGGACTATATGTTCCATAAGAAATGAAGTAGAACATCTAGTGTTTCTTTCCCAATTAGAACAAAAAAGCACTGATGAAGCTTTAGGTGATGATGATTGGATCAAAGTCATGCAAGATGAACTAAATGAGTTTGAAAGGAATAATGTCTTGACCTTGGTTGAAAGACCTAAGGAAACATATGTCATTGGTGTAAAATGGGTCTTCAGAAACAAGTGTGATGAAAATGGAGTCCTAGTAAGAAATAAAGTTAGACTCGTTGCTAATGGCTATAACCAGCAAGAGGGAATAGACTATGAAGAAGCCTATGCTCTAGTAGCTAGAATCGAATCCATTCATATTCTACTTTCCTTTGCAGCATTCATCAATTTTGAACTTTTTCAAATGGATGCGAAATGTTCTTTTCTTAACGGTTATGTTCAAGAGGAAGTTTTAGTTGAAAAACCTCCTGGTTTGGAAGATTCAAAACTTCCTGATCATGTTTTTAGACTTACCAATGCTTTGTATGGTCTTAAGCAAGCCCCATGAGCCTGGTATGACAGACTCACATGATTTTTGCTTCAAAATAACTATGTTATGAGAAATGCAGATCCAACCCTTTTTATAACGAAAGATATGAAAAATGTTTTGATTGTTCAAATTTATGTTGATGACATCATATTTGGTTCAACATAGCAATCTTTATCTGATTCTTTTGCATGTATAATGAAATCTGAGTTTGAAATGAGTATGATGGGTAAGGTAACTTTTTTCCTTGGTTTTCAAATTTCACAAAAACCAGAAGGAACCTATATATCTCAACATAAGTATATTAATGATCTTCTCAAAATGTATGGTTATGACAACACTAAGAGTATATTTACTCCCATTGGTACCTCAAACTCTTTAGATCTTGATGAAGCTAGGAAACCAGTAGATCAAACATCTTTTAGAGGTACGATAAGAAGTGTACTTTACTTAATGGCTAGTCGACCGGACTTAATGTTCTCGGTATTCTTATGTGCAATATATCAATCCAATCCTATGGAATCTCACTTAAATGTAGTGAAAAATAAAATTCACTACCTGAAGGGAACCATGGATCTAAGATTATTTTATAATTCTAGAAATGATTTTGTTCAAAAAAGTGTTTCTAATGCTGACTATAGTGGATGTAGAATGGATAGAAAAAGTACATCCAGAACATGTCATATCTTAGGAGATTCATTAGTTTCTTGGTCCTACAAGAAGCAACATTCTGTATCACTTTCCACTGCTGAAGCTGAATATGTAGCAGTTGGAAGTTGTTGTGCTCAAGTGTTGTGGATGAAACACACACTCATATATTATGTCCTGAGTTTTACTAATACTCATATTTTGAGTGATAACACAAGTTGCATTTCCCTAATAAATAACCATGCACATCACTCTCGTGCAAAACACATAGATATTAGGCATCACTTTCTTAGGGATCACCCACTTAAAGAAGATATCATTCTTCAGTTTATCAGAACGCAAGATCAACTTGTTGATATTTTCACAAAATCATTACCCTCCGATATATTTGAATAAAATAATCAAAATTTAGGAATGATAACCGTAAGGTAATAATTATTCATTAACTTCTTGTTGAACAATTCTCCTAACAATAATAAACTCTTTTTCATAGGGGGAGTACATTTGATTGTTAGTCTAACTAAAATTTTCGGAATCTGTTTTTCAAACATAGTGTAACTAAAATTTTGGGAATCTGTTTTTCAATCTTAGTATAACTAAAAATTTTTCGTAGTTAGTTTTTCACATCTTTCGGAACTGATGCTTTCGGAATGGAAATTTCTGAAACAAAAACTTCCGGAAGGGGAATTTCAGGAACTGAAATTTTCTGGATTGAAATTCTCGGAATGAGAACATCCAGAATGGAGGTTTTTCGTACTGGAACATCCGAAATGGAGATTTTCAGACTGGAGTTTTCATAACAAGATTGTCATACTGGAACTTTCGTAATGAGTTTGTTTTTAAATTTCTTTTTCATCAAGATGAATATTACCAATTACGAACAATCTTTCTAGCCAATCTGAGAGCTGTGATTTCCTTACTTATAGTTTCGTAATCATTTTTTGCTTGCAGGTATTTTCCTATATTTTTAAATGATCGGATTCTAGTTTTCTTCAAATCCCAAATATTTCCTAAAAAACCCTCAAATGATCGGAGTCAAGTTTTCCTTACGGGATTGTTCTCAACTGCCAGATCAGATCAAAGATTTTTCAACCGTTAGATGGATTTTAGATGACCAAATGTCACATACATCTCCTATATAATGTGGAGAAAAATACTCGTCCCACATCGGTTTTTCAATCATTTGTGTCTCGAAGCCCTGCTGCACTTCTTAAGGCCGGTTACGAACTTTGCAAAGACGTTTAGAATCTTTCTGATTAATTCACCCCGAATGTCTGTTGAAGCAACCTCTCAAGATATGTGAACTGCCAAACCGATCTCTATGTGGTTAGTCTTTAGGGAAAGGTTAGTTCATCCGGATTTCTATAAGATTGATTATCTTATTTCAATGAATATTAGACTGAATGTATGGGAAGATGTCTGCGTAGCAATGTTAGATAAACAGGATCCAGTTTATACTGATTTGCTGATCGAGTTCTACGAGTCTGTTTTCTTCCAGATGGAAGATAGCAGAGAGTTGTTTTCTTTCAAGTCTTATGGGAAGAGTGATAAGATATCTTACACCAAGGACGCGATCTTGGTTGGTTTATCCTATGAAGAAGAAGCTGAATTCTTCTCACACAAACTTCCCGATGTGCAAGGAAGTTTCAACAAGGAGAATGCACTGATGTGTCTTAGACATAAAGATGATTCAACCATTAAGATTGCTCGTCTCACTCTGAACAATAGAATCCTTCTGCTTTGGGTACAAGGCTTTCTGGTTCCAAGCAGAGGTTATAAAGAAAATTTGAAGAAAAGTGATATATATTTCTTAGATTTCTTGGTAAATCTAAGAAAGATAAATTTGATGAGGCATGTATTGGTTATGATCAATAACATCAAAGAAGGAAATTTGAGAGATCATATATTTATGTTTCCTACTTTACTATTGAGGCTGATAGTTCGATATATAGAATCCCTCAATGTTTCATGAAAATCAAAGATCTAGAATTGCATGATCATGTTAGTAAGTGATGATACCTTGAAGAGGATGAAGATAAGTTTTTCCAGTGAATCTGGAGAATTTTACCCTCTTTCTGTAGAATAGGTTAAAGCAGCTCAGAAAGAAACACATAATCTGAAACCATCCAAAAATAAAGAAGGAAGAGAAAGGTTAAGGGAGTGGTTGCTGATGAAGAAGATCCTCAGGCTAAGGAAACCCAGTCTGCTCCTCCCAAGCCGAAGAATTAGAAAACATATACAGATGAAGTGGCAGCCAAGTGGAGGGAAGATAAAGAAAAGAAGAAGGAATGGGATCCACAATTCAGATTGGAGCCTGTAGAGGCTAAGTCCTTAAAAGAAAAAGCTACTGGGGAGCTAGAGAAACAAGCAAAGGAGAAGAAAATGAAAAAGAAAATGTCTGAAGCTGAAGAGGTGCAATCTTTTCTGAAAGCTACAGAGTTAGCTTCCGAAATGATTCACATTCCAGAAACATTCGGTTCTGAACCTTCAATACCAGTAAATCCAGCTAAGAACTATGTCACTCCAAAAAAATGACAAGGGTAAAGAATTAGTTGAAGAAGCCAAAAAATAATTTTCTAAATAAGAAGAAGTTGAGGAAGAAGAAGAAGAAGAAGAGGAAAGTGAATATTTGGATACCGTGATCAAGAAAGTACATGATTATAAAGATAAGGATGAATTCTCAAAGTTATTTACTCTAGGAAAGGAAGATCAGGAAGCTAGTAAGGATGATGATAAGAAACATCAAGAAGAAGAATAAAATTTCTTGTATGATGAGTAATAATCTTATGAAAGGAATTTTCTTAACGAAGGACAAGAAAAAATGAAACCAGATAAAGACCAGATCATTCAAGTTTCTGAATCCGAGGAAGAATCTCCTAATGAGGAACTCATTCCGAAATCTAATAAAGGGAAGCAAGTTCTCATTGAGACAACTATAAAAGATGTCATCAGTAAGAAAGAGGTAGGTGGTACCTCTATAAGGATGATAGTGCAAGTTGAAGAAGAGAAATATGAAAGAGATGTATCTGATTCAGAATCATCATCTCATGGGCATGATTTTGTGGTTCAATCTCTGAGAAAGTTGGTGAACAAAATTCCGATTCTTTCAACAATATATTCCAGATGTCAAATGCTGCAACAAAGTATGAATAAGAAATTTGATTCTTTATCCATGGTCATGGATAAGTTTGTAAAGATGGAAGCTGAACATAAAAGTTTTCTTATCAATTACGATGTGCATAGAAATTCCTGCAGTAAGGTGACAAAGTGGTCTAAGAGAGTTGGTGAATATTAATTTCAGTTTGAATGTTTTCAAGCTGAAGTTCAAATTTTTTTGGCACAACAGATAAAAATATTAAGAATCTTCAAGATGAGATGATTATTGAGCAGAGTTCCCGGAGTCAACAAGTGAAGGAACTAAATGACAAGGAAAATTATCTGGCTCAAAATCTTATAAATGATAGAAATATCCGGATTGAGCTTGAGAAAAGAGTCGTTCAGAAAGATGAAATAATAAAGTTTCAGAAATAATCCATAGAGGCTCAGGAAGAAGTTCAGACAGAAGCTTTAAGAGTCCAAGAAGAAAAGAAAAATGCCTTGGAGAGGCAAGTCGAGGAAGACCAAAGAGACCTAAAAAAGCTCAAAACCTTGTTAAAGAATCTCATTCCGAATGAAAAGGAAGACAAATGAACCCACTCTGATTTTCTGTTGTAGTTATCTTTATTTGTAACGTTTTTCCCAAATCTAATGAAATGTTATTTGGTTGGATTAATCTCATTATATACTAATGTTTCAGGTACCACATTTTATTTTCCATTACCTTCAATTATTTTTGAAAATCATAAAGTGGGAGAAGGAAAAATAACTACTCCTAAGGAGGAGAAATGAAAAATTTCTAAGTAAAATATCCTTAACGGAAGGGGGAGTTTCCCACTAAAAAGTTTTTCATTCTTACAATAATTAAAACTTCACTCAAGAAACTCAGATAGAATCCTTAGAGGTTAAATGCCTAAGGGAGAGTTAGTTGTATTAATTTTCATCCATGAACAAAGGGAGATATGTTTTAATTTTGAAGCCTAATGAAATTTATTCAAAGTCCTTATATTCTTTTTCGTAAGGATGTTTGTGCTTTCCAAAAAGGGCGAGATTGTTGAGTCAATAAGGTTTTCCTTATGAATTTTCTATTCCTTCTTGTTTTGAAAATCACAAACACCTTATACATAAGGAAATATAAATTATACCTTCATAGGAAAAATTTACTTCTTTAAGGAAATTTACAATAACCTAAATCTTCTTATACATAGAAATATTTTTCTTAAGTACAAAAACTGGATTCATACCCAAAATACCAGAAGTCATATAAGGTAAAGATTTGGAGCATTCTGTTTTTAGGATCTGAATTCTGGATGTGAACTTTAATGATGTTCCAATCTGAATTCTGGACTCCGAAATTTCATGAGTTCAACTCCGAACTCTTATGAAGTTCGACTCCGAACATTCATGAGTTCAATTCCGAACACTTATCAAGTTCGACTCCGAAATTCCATGAGTTAGACTCCGAACTCTTATAATGTTCAACTCTAAACATTCACGAGTTTGACTCCGAACTCTTAAGTTGTTCGACTCCAAACTCTTAAGTTGTTCGACTCCAAAATCTTAAGTAGTTCGACTCCGAACTCTTAAGTAGTTTGAATCCAAACTCTAAAGAAGGTCAACTCCAAAATCATATGTAGTTCGACTCCGAACTCTTAAGTAGTTTGAATTCGAGCTCTTAAGTAGTTCGAATCTGAAATCTTATGTAGTTCGACTCCGAACTCTTAAGTAGTTCGACTCCGAACTCTTAAGTAGTTCGACTCCGAACTCTTACTAGTTCGACTTCGAACTCCAAATGATCATATTCTGATCTCTGGTGAAACCAGACTCCGAATTACTATAAAATAGAATACAAACATTTCTTAACATAGTCTCCGATTTTAATTTTGGTTAGACTCCAAACTTTTAATTTGATTACACTCCGAAATTTTGTATGGATTTTACTTATATATTTTTTATTTCAAAACGATGTAGTGCATTCAGTTATAAATGATTTATTACTAAACGATGTCGTTCATTCTGTTTCTAAATAACCGTTGGTTGAGTTACACGTGTACAGGTCCCTCCGAATTTCATGGATAATATGACCGTTGGAGGAGGGAGCCGACTGTTGGAAATCTGCCTATAAGTAGGATCTCATTTGAAATATCTCAATAACGAGTTTATCGATCTAGAGACCACACGCTTCCAAGGTGATTTCTAGAGAGAGAATATTTTCATGCCTTGTGCATACTGAACTACTCATTCAGATTGCTTCGTGCGACTTCGAATGTGGGTAATTACATTCGAGGACTTCCGAGGATAGGAAGACAGAGGTTCCGACTACCTTTATGTTCGAGGGCTTCCTTGCTGAGGAAAATAGAGGTTCCAATTACCTTGATATTGAGGGCTTGCGGGGATAGCAAGACAGAGATTCTGGTGTTCGTATCGAAGTATTACCCTAGTGTGGGTAAGACAGACTTGCTTTAAAGTATAAATCAAGGGACCTTTATCCAGGGTTGTTGGATACCCTTCTCTTTGGGATAAAAGAATTATATCTTGTTACTTGTAGTTTTACTACTTGTTTTTTTCTGCAGCATATTGTCTTGTAAGGAAATTATAACCTTCTTATATTTCCTTACACTTGTACTCTGATTAGTTTAGATTTTATACGCTTTAAGGTAGAATCTTATATTGTTAACATTGGTTCAAATTCTCCAGTTAGTGATTAGAGGTGTTGTGAATTTTCTTAGTTTAACCTTGTTAGACATAGAATTTTCCTTGTATAAGGAAAAAATAGTTTTCTATAACCAACATTAAAGGTTCCAAAGGAATTTTTAAATTATACAATTCACCCCCCTCTTGTATATTGATCATCTACATCATTATTTTGATCCTACAGGTGCATTGTCTTATTTCATATTTCTTAGATCATTACTAGATTCTCCTCATAAGAATGGTAATAATCCAACTAAACTACCCCTGGATTGAGTACTTGTGAGGGGTATTATATATAATTTATCAAGAGGGATACGTGAAATAAATCATGTAGTTCAGATAGGTTTGGTGGGAGTGTCATTCATTAGGAAATCACACTAATGCAATCAGGGATCTCTAAATGTTTGGTGTACCATGGACTAAGTTTTCCCTTTTTCAAAAATATAATTAGAGTATTACATAGTGATATGTAGAGGAAAACCATGTCTCCAATGTCAAACTCTAGGTCTCGTAAACGATTCTTTTCATAGCTCTTTTTTTGACTCTGAGCATCATAGATATGCTTCTGAATGGTAATAAAATTTTAAACCATTTTTTCAACCATTTTAGGACCTCCCTATTTGTATTCCCCACCCTCATCCCAACACGTAGGTGTTCTACACCTCTTCCCATAATGGGATTCATAGGGTGCTATTTGGATGCTCGAGTAGAAACAATTGTTGTGAGATACATCTAAAAAAAGGAATATGTTAATCCCATAATCATTTAATGTCCATAGAATATTCTCATAACATATCTTCCAGTTTTTAAATAGTTAGATTAGATTACCCATTAGTTTCATGATGATAGTTTGTATTTATGTCCATCTCAGTGTTTAGATCATTTTTGAGACATGTTGAGAACATAAAAGGGATTCATTGATATTTGTCGTATACAATTGATAGTGGTACCCCATTCAGACATAACACTTATTTAATGTATATCCATTCATGTTTATCTAGTTATAAAACCCCTTGAATTGTGATAAAGTGATCTATCATTGTAAAGAGATCCATAACAACCCATATATCAATGTTTCCCCAAGATTTTGTAGAATGTCCAATGAAAAATTCCATGGGGGTGTTTTATAATTACCATGTTCGAATGGGTTATAATTACATCATCCCCTTACAAATCTTCCATTCAGCCATCAATTTCCGCAATACTAGGAACAATGATGTATATTCATCTATTTCCTTCATCATATTTTCCAACCAATAGTGCTCACAAAGATCTTGACACATCATTGTGCTTCCTGGTTGAATGGAGAAGAGTGGAAAATGTTAATCATCCAACATCTCCTTCAAATAAATATTTTATGGTACATATAGTCTTGACCCAAATCTCACAACTCCTTTATCATTAACATTTAACTATGATGATTTCTATATTATTATAGTTTATACATTCATCTAAATTCCCACACAATTGATTTGAGAATCCTTTAACATATATACAAGTAATGGTTGATCAATCATTTGTGAAGGGATGGATGATATTTCTTCCTTTTGCATTGCTATGTCCATCCTTTCCAAATATTATAAGATTGTATCCCTATAAATTCTCATTAATGATATATTTATTTAATCCTTTCTAATTAGAGAAACATTCACCTTATTTTCTTTACTAGGTTGGTAGTTGATTGAGTAGCAATATAACTTGATGAGATCAAACCATATTTGTGGGCACATTTTAAGAACATTTTTAGTGAATATATATTCAATCCTCTTTTTATCATTATATATCTCATACTTGTCCAGATAGAGATAATTACACACTATTTTTAATACAAATATCACAACTATCAATTCCATATCTTGCATGTGATATTTTTTCCATTAATTTTAAACTACCATGAGGTGTATGTAATCCACTTATTAGTTTTCTTCATTTAACAACATAATACATTCTTCCAAGAAAATATATACACCACAATGATTTCCCCACTTTTTGGAAGTTTGAATACTGGTGTAGTGATAGACTATTTTTGAGCTACATAAATCCTTCCTCATATACTTACATCTTGAAAAAAATCACTCCATTCGGAGTTATCTTGGTATGATAGATTTGAAATCATGATAAGTTACTCAAAAATTAGTGATAATACCATGGTAACCTAAGTAAACTATAGATATATCTCACAGATGTTGGATTGCGACATCCTTTAATTGCTTCCATATTTGAGGGGTCTGTATATATTCCATTTCTTATGATGATATTCCCCTAGAAAGATACTTAATTCATCTATAACTCGTATTTGATGTACTTGGTGAAAAGATTCTCCTTTTTTGGGTGTTTAGCATAGTTCTCAGAAGCTCCTCACGATCCTCCTTGTATTTGAAGTAAATTATAATATCATATATATAGATTACCACAAATTAGTTGCATTAATATCTAAATTGTTTATTCATCATGTCCATGAATATTGATGATTCGTTAATGAGATTGAATATAATCACTATTAACTCATTGTGCACATAAATTATACAAAAATTGGTGTTGGAGATATCTTGATCACTCATACATGAAAATATACCAACCCAAGATACACCATTGAGAAGTATTCTTCTCCATGTAAAATACCGAACATGTCATTTATTCATAGAAGAGGATAAATTTTATTTATCGTGGTCTTGATGATCTCGTCATAATTAATGGAAATGTGCATTGACCCATACTTCTTCCCGATGAAGGGGATTGCTTTACCCCATGGTGAAGCACTTTCACATATGAACTCTTTAATGATATTTTTCAGCAGTTATTTATTCAGTGCCTCAGGTTTCAAAACAACCAATCTATATAGATTAATTGATATTGGTAATTCCAAATGTACAAGGTAGATTGAAAGTTCAACCTCCCGGTTAGGAGGAAGACCAGGAAATTCCTCAGTAAACACATCAACATATTCCCTCATGATGAGAATTCCTATGAGGATGATTAAATCCATAGACTCAATATTTTGAGATAGATATGATTTCACATAGGGTGGTAATATCAATGTTTGAGACTTCAGTTCTAACAAATATTCATCGTCCCCCTATTACTTTTAAAGAATCGGGTGTCCATTCACTATATAAAGAGTGATTTGCTTTTAATGGAAATTTATGTTGGATCTATATAAATAAATCCAATATATATCCAATATTTCATCAAATTTAACCAAAGATAGTACAATAAGGTTTTATGGGATGTTCATCCCCCATAATTTGATATGGGGAAAGTTATGTACTTAGGATCCAATAATTTTAGAATTTTCTAATTTTAGAAAAGACAATACTTTCATTCATTGTTGTGGGTTTTTAATAGTTCCACTAAACATTTGTGATATGATGGAATGGGTAGAATTAGATTAAGAAATTATGTGATCTATTCTTGAATGAATAATAAGAATACCTTTCACAACATTATTTTTAGGATCCACCTCAACTATAGTGATGGAAAAGGCTCCCCCTTCCTGCAATGGAGGATGTATGGTTTCATTGAAAAATATTTTCATAAGTTGTTAGTTTGAAAAGTTCCTTGGATTCATTAAATTGATGAAATGAACAAAGCGTTGAGAGTTAACTAGATAATTTATTTACTCTAACGCATTAGTGGGTTTCCTCTATCATCAACTGTTAACAAGAATCCCTTCCTTATTAGACTCAAATCATTTATTTATTACCATGAGGAAATATATTTGGTTTATTCTTCCCACAGCTTTGACTAGTGGGATCCTGAAATTTATTAGCACATTTAAATATATCCATGGGATTTGTAGATTTAAACTACACCTTCCAATTCTTATCACTAGGACCCATGGGATTTATCGATCTCCATATCGAATTTCTGGTCACATTGAAAAATTTTCTCGTAACAATCAATATCACAGATAACCATGCCTATTCATAGACTAGGTTTTATCCAACTAAAGAAGCTATCAACCTTGAATTTAGGGGTAACAACAAAACCAGATTCATATCGTGCATATCCTATGAATTTTTCCTCATATTCTCTTATAGACTCATCACATTTTTTCTTGATAGAAATAAAATCCATTTCCATTTTAAGATTGGGAGTTCAATGAAAATATTTATTTAAAACATTTTCATGAATTCTTTCAGCCCATTGGAATCAATCTTTTTCCCAGACATCATATTCTTGAAAAATTTCCCCCACATATTTTCTTCTACTTCCATATGATAAACATATTGAATAACATTAAAATTTTCAATAAATTAAAGGATGGATAAGATATTTTCAATAGAGACGATCCATTGGTCAATGTCTAAGTGATTAGATGATCCATTGAAATGAGGAGGCCTTTGTTACGTGATTATCTTGATTTTCACATGTTCTATCATAGTGGGGTTTCAACACTACACATGAACCATTTTTCTATTTATAACCCATGTTAGCTAAGATGGTATCATCATAATGTTCATGAATCCTTCTCCAATTTTTTCGGTAATCTTGTTGGACCAATCATCACATTTCCCATCCCATTGATTGATTACCTAGTTCCTCCTATTTCAGGCCATTGGATAGTAGAAAGGGAAAATATGGATTATTATTTTAAAACTATTAAAGACATAAAGGGGATTCCAATGACATTAAAGGTATAAGTTTTAAATTTCATTTATGTCCTTAATATATGAATTTCATTGCACTGATATATGTTATCCATGATTAATTTACTAACTGATATTCTTATGGAAATTTATTTGTTTCCTTAATAATGGTATATAATGAGATCAGGAATTTACCCATGTATATCATCTAGGAGTGTCAACCCAGGTGTGTAATAAGTCACATTGTTAAGTACCATGTTACACTGGGTTTGGCTCAAGACACTATGTCAGAGTTGTTACCCCTACATACATTTGTACTAGAACCACTTCTACTTGTTGTATCAAACTATGGATGTATTTTCTTAATAAACCACTGAATATATACAAACCAAATTTTAAGTATTTTTTCTTATAATTAGTCTTATAACTAATAATTTGACTATATTTTTCTAATCCTAATCCCAAAAAAAAATCTAATGTTACATACTTTATTATACATTTATTTTATTTCACATTAATACATGATTTATTACATAAAATTACACTAATAAAATTTTATTTATTGATAAGTCTAGTGTATTTGGAAATTTGGTACATTGAATAACAACTATAACATGGGATACAATAACATTAATTAAAACATCCTTAACATGATTCTAAAATTTTACTGATTTTAAAACTACATAGGATAATTTGGGGACAAACATAAGAAAGGGGAGAGCTATAAAAGAATGTAAGGTAATAAACATGGCATAACATGGATAACATAATACTTGTTGTACAATAGGCATGTAAATGGTGTCATAACAAGATTCGAAATCTTAAACATGCTAATGAGACATGATATAACATGATAATTATAACACAGGAAATGTGGAAACAACATAAAACATTGAATCATAAACATTGGTCAAGGATAAACATGACAATAAATCATGGTGGGAAAAGTCCCATAATGGAATCAGGTTCACTCTTTATCCCAATTTGATGTATGCAAATACAAAACAAAACCCAATGCATTGGATCACTATATGTGCTCACACATAATATCCATTTCATTATGATTCTTATGTAAGACACATAGATTATGAAACATGGGTTCATTAATCCTCATAATTTATTTTATGATTATGGTGTGAGGAATACATATATCTGAGACCTCAATAAAAAAAGTATATGTGCATTTTGTGAAAACCCATGATATGAAATATTTTTTTCATTCACTACACAATTATAAAGTCATTAAAGATATTGTTGAGATTTTAGCATCAAAACAATGTCAATTAAAGATTCATAAAAATTTCATGATTATTGGGAAATAGGTATATCATCCCATATACATAAAATAGGATGTAATAGCGACATAGAAAATCATATCCCAACATTATAAATTTTCAAATAATAATGTATAAGGTAATGAAGAAACATGAATAGAGAAAACAATCCTATCAATATTTAGGCTAGTAAATGGGTTTATATAAAGGATCATGTGATTATTAACGAGAGGGAAAGGGGCTTCTCATCATATAGACATCATAAAAAAATATTTGGGATATGTAAGAACATATCCCAAAATGAAAAAATGGAAATTAATAAGCACAACATAAAATAAGTTCTTGAATAAAAGGAGAATGGAAGATACCTTACATGAGTGTGTGACTCAAAATTCTTGGGATAGGCTTCTTGATAGCATGAGGAAACTTGGAAGGACACTAAAGATGGGTTTGTAGATTATGTATGTTATCCAATGAGTATTATTGAAGCGAAATAGGGGAATGGGTGGGTTAATATGGGAAATGAGTGTCATTTATTTATTATATGGGTTTTGGACTCTATAAAAAAATATCCACAAGCACAATCCATTATATGGTTTCTACAAAATATGTCGGGTTTGTATTATGTTATAAGGAAACATATGATTAAAATAATTACCTTTTTTATGTGTAGGTGATTCTGACTCTTAAAGAAATAATTTTATAACCTAAACATATATTTTAGGTTTTGGATTATTTATAATGTATTTAAAAAATAAATGAAACAAACATAAAATATAATAATTTAAACGTTTAAAAATTTACTTGGTCATGTATCCCATTTATAGTAGTTATTACATCACTTTTGGTTCATTATGATGTCATTAAACACAACATATATTTATATGATATTCAATTTTTACTCAAATATTCAAATGTCTCAGAAAATAAAATAATCACTTTTGGATAATTTAAATTTCACGATAAGATAAAAAATAAAAATTTTATTAAATAATTTAATAAATATGTGAATTTCCAATTAAAAAATGATAGTTTCTAGGGAATACTGGGTTCTTTTACAATAACATTTTTTGATCCAATATAAAAATTTCATTTGACTTCATAAAAACTATATGATGATTAATATTTGATAAAAAATATTTAATATTATGAAAATATCATTTATTTTTAAAATACATTCATTAATATATTCATTAATGGAATTTTAATAATAACAAAAAAATCAATTTTTTTAAATTATATAAAAATAAAAAACATTTACAAAGTAACAATTATATGATGAAAAAATATTAAACATTATATTTAAAATAATGTACATATTTTTATTGTAATGGCATATACCCATATCAATTTAATGAACCAAAAAAATCACTAAATGTAATGTGGGTGATGGTGGGACATTAATGTGGCGGTTCGACAAACATGGTTTTGGTTATGATCTCCATGATCTTGAAATTATCCTATAATCGGTATCATTCATGATTATGTTGTGGGATTTAATCTTGGGATTTGTCAATGGAAAAACCTATAAATTCTATCTCCCTATAAAGATCTAATAAATTGGCTTCCTAGGGTATGATTATACCAGTTGAGGAAATTGCTTCCATTGTCTGTGTCAAATAAATTTTTAAAACTATATATTTATACTGACCATGTGATCATTGTTTAATATCTATATTATTAATTGTAATTATTATTAACTAACAATAAAATCTAATAGGATAGATTAAAACCAAATATTTTCATTTGTTTTCTATAACCATAATACATAATAATTAATTTAAATAAATTTCAAGTGGAATTTTATTTATAATAGTATGGGTCGTTACATCACGATCTTAGAGTAGTAAGAATGTAAATAAAAAATTCATATTTAATGAATGATACTAAACATCTGAATAAATTAACTCTCAATTTATTATTCTTCATAGACATACCCTAGTCGAAATCATTCTTTCTAACCCTAATATATGGAACAAAATAAATGATGAGCTAATATGCTCTGTAAGGGTAAATATAGAAGATATCATTTGATGATCATATGAAAACATAAGATAATCATAAGGTTATGATATCATGACAATAAAATTCAAAATTCATAACCAATAAATCATTGATCACAAACATGATTCCTCGAATACATCTTTATCATGCCAAAATACATGAATTATAAGAGTGAGAAATATTCATAAATCAATTGAGAACAATAATATCATGTTATAAAATTAAAGAAATGTGATAAGTCTAGATTCCATTTAATAATTTATTATTGACTACCGACACCGTAAAATAATAGTGGATCAATCATCCCTGCCTATTTCTTATTTCACAACCGATCATACATCACCACCAACACAATATAGTGGATTATGCACAATGGAATGTTTCCTATAATGGATCAAGAACATTAAATTCCATCCCATAATTATATCATGATATATAATACAATAATAAATTCAATGTATGGATTTATAAATAATGGAAAACCTATTAATTAATGAAAACCATACATTCTTTTCTAGAAGATCAAAAAAAATCATCATATCATTAGCCCTAAAAAGGATTGGGTTTCATAAAATTATTACTAAGGAATAACCCAAGGAGGAAATTAGGATTCATTAAAACCTTATTATCATAATCATAAAAATTCTATAGAAATAATAAGGATGGTTTACATGGATAATATCCCCCATATATAACCCCTATATTCAATGGTTTTTGTCGTTGAGGATTGAAATTACCATTAAATGATTAATTAATCATTATAGATGAAAATAATGTTTCAAATTTAAAAATAACCTATTAAAATAATAATTTTACAAAATATTAGAAAAATAAATTTTCATTCAAAATAAAAATGGAATAAAATAGTTAAATAGTCAATTATTTTATAGTTAACGGTATTATTAAATCATGTTCATTCTCTCTATGGTAAAACAAATATTTCATTCACACTTTATATTAAAATTTTAAAATTTCCTATGTCAGAAAATAAAAAGAAGAATCCTTTTAAAACATTTTTCAAAATAAAAAATTGGGGTAAAAATGTAATCAATCAATAATTATAAATTATTAAATATATTGTGGAAAATTGTTTTAAACCATTGACATAAAAGAGATATATTTTTGACTAAATAGATAAATAATGTTGATTTTCCATAAAATATTCCTTTAGTTTATTTAGTTGAGAAAGAGGCAAAAAAATGAAAACATTTATAATATATAAATAAATAGAGGGTAAAATATTAGTGATATTAATAAAATTTATGTCAACAAATTTAATCTCTATTAGTCTAATAAAAATCAATTTAGATAAATAATTAGATTGTAACAAAAATATGTTATGTTATCTTAGGTTTGAATTTCAACACACATGTTCAAACATACTATATTATTAAAAATTTTTTATTATAAATATAATAAAGAACGATAATCATATATATAATAACATATATTATTTATTTATAATCTTTTTATGTCTTTTATTAA
This sequence comes from Viscum album, assembly GCA_963277665.1. NCBI lineage: Eukaryota > Viridiplantae > Streptophyta > Magnoliopsida > Santalales > Viscaceae > Viscum > Viscum album. Next base: position 1,498,872,851 of record OY728133.1, read on the forward strand.
AAATTCAATATTAAAATCCCCATTTCAGGGGAAAACTATTTTGTTTTGCATATATGTTTTGGTTTGGTAGTTTTGATCATTGTACCTTGATCGTGGCTCCTAATATCTATATTTTAAATCATGACATAATATATTATATATTAATTTTTTCATATTTGTAGTCTTTTAAATCTATTATATATCGAAAAATTAATAATAATGTTCATGGAGTCAGTAAGTCGTACGTGTGCATGAAAAATGTAATCATTTTTAAATGGATGGAATTAATGAAATTTAAATAATAATTAACCTTTAATGAATCGTTATTATATATTATAAAAATATATATTCACTAAATAAATCTTTATTATAATTTACATAACAAATTAATGGAAAATAAGTAACAAGACTTCATTAATGTGGTTGTCCACATATACACACAATTGACATTGACATTTTCCAATGGATTGGAATGTAAGAAGGTATAGGTGTTGTTATAATTATATATGTATAGTTATTTAATTAAATTATCAATATATATAGGCATTATATACTTCATTATTTCCAAGTGTGAGAGGTGGTGGTTGTAATCTGATTACATTTATTCGCAAGGTGGTAGTTTATTGTACACATGAACATAGGTGTTGTTTCTCAATTGATTAAAGTGTATATTAATATAGACTAATAAAATAAAATAATAACCTATCAGGATTTATATGAGACTGGTGGTATTAATTTACATATTTTTTAAAAAATTAATTATGAAGTAGAATAGATAAAATAAAAATTTATGGTTTGGAAAAATACCTCTTCATTGGACAACCACTTTATGTATACATGCAATTCCTTCCTTGGATGATATTATGATCAAAAAATGGAATATAGGTTGTGGGTAAGGATGTGTGGAAGAGTAGATGTTACGGATTTTCTAGAATAAAAGTTTTTTTATGTGTGAATGTGAGAGTTGAAATTTGTCCTTTTATAAATGAAGTTAGTTGCATACTCATAATTTGAGAATGTTTAAAAATAATGATAAGTCATTTTTACCGACATGAGGAATACAAAATTCTCATATTTTGGGTTAATAATGGTTAGTTATAAATTCAAACAACAAATTTCATTTAAAAATGTATTATGTCATATTAACCATTTTCTTTTTATTATATACACCGGTAAACTAGTTATTACATTACCTGTGGTAAGTATTTTTATTATTTTTATTATTAATTATGAAAATAATTGTGTTGAAATAAAAAAAACTAGTAATTATAAATTTTAAAAATACGGTATACATTTTATCAAATTCAATTCATATAATTGGTAAAATTTTATTTTAAAATAAACATGTAAATATAACTTAAAGTGGTTTTCCAATGAAAAGGTTTTCTTAGTTATAAAACTATTTTGAATAAAAATTGTACCTAAAATTGATTTCAATAATTAAAATTGGATTAATAATAATATAATTTTAATAAGTTATACTTTTAAACCATTTTACAAAAAAATTATTATTAAAAAGGCAACAACAGATAAGATATTTTAAATAAAATAAGTACTCTTCTCTATTTATCAAAAAGTTAAGCTGTTATGAAAACTCAATAAATATAAATTTAAGATAAATTTTATTCTTTTAATTAAAAACCAATTTTTACATTTTCAATATTTTTTTTAATTTTTTTCTTAAACCAAATTTTATTATAAGTTAAAAAAATGTAATGAGACAGGTTTTGGAAAATATAAAATTATGAATAAAAAAACTAATTCTTATCCCTTGAGTATAATAAAATATTAGATGAAACATTAAAAAAATTATGAATATATAATATATAAATCCATTAAAATAATACACTATTACTTAATAATTTAATTTATGAAGAAAAAACATATTGTTCCTATTGAACTATTATGAGACAAACATTTCTTTTACCTTCAAATGGTTTTTGTTTTCATTTCTAATAAATTTAAAAAATATGAATTTATTTATACTTGTTTAAACCATAATAATTTTATAAATTAGTCATTACTATTCATAACTTCCTATCCAATTTCTAGGCGATAAGTGATGTATTAAATTATAATAATGCAGTTTAATATCACTATTTATTTAAACATGGTGTTTCTTGTAAGACAAGACATCAAATATATAAAATTAATTGTAGTGAATTATATTATAAAATCATTAGAAGATATATTAATTTAATTTATAAATACCTTCCTAAACATCTTCAATAATAACAATATTCTCTATTCATGTCAAAATTATAACCTAGAAGCATAATCTGTAAACTAATGGTAGTTTTTGTAAGAAGAGGTAAATCTCTTAACTGTGAATTTTCATTTGAATTCATCCAAATATTCTTTAAAATATTTACAAAAAATTATTACATAATTAATTTAGTATATAATCTATATTTATGTATTTTTATTACTATGCTATAACCCTCTTTGATCTCATTTATGTTGAACAAAAACGCCATTCAAGTATATGTGTGGAGTACCACATTCACGAAGTGATGTGTTTAATTTTCCATTATATCCTCTCATGCATGTAGATAATTATGGATATAATTTATATATATATATATATAAATTATAATAATTAAATTTATATTATTCTAAAATGATAAATCATTAGATATGTTTTTAACCGTCTATCCTTTAGAAAATGATAACTTCATTCAAGCGTACGTGTGGATTACAACCTCCACCAAGTGGTATAATTCAATTTTTAGGTATGACCTTCAATGAAAATTCTAAAATTGAATTCAAAATTTAAAAATAATAATTATTAACAAATTATTATTGTGGATATTAATTATAAATTACCACTTTTACTAAGGTCAACATGTCAATGTCATTTTGATAATATTAACTGAACATCCTCAAGATGCATGATATGGACTTAATAGATTATGTAATTAAATATTTCACTGAAATAAATTTAATGAAGGTTTAATTTTAATTTAATAATATAATAATGGTTTATAATACATGTAAATAATTGATATATTTTTATTATATAACAATTAAAGAACATACATTGATTGTCTTCAGTCGATGTAGTGTATTTTGTCTCATTTTCCATTCATTGATGAATTATTTAATGTTATAAACCAAATTTAATTTAAATGGTTTATATAATTAATATTTTACAAATTATATCATTAATAATTAATAATTTATACTATTTTCTAGTGAAATTCATGTTATTTTAATCAAGGGGTGTAATTTGGACGATTCCAAAGTAATATGGTGTTTCATAACTCAATTACAACTTATTGGGTTATAATTATTATTAACTGACATCATATGTCATTACTATCTATTAATTTCTCCCAAAAATTGTTTTATTATATATTTAATCATATTTTATATTTATTTTCATATTTTAATATTATTACATTATTGATTATTTATCACCTCAAATGATGCAAACATTCTAAGTGTTTTATTTATCTAAAAATAATTTTATTGAGACATGTTTCCTATATTACATTATGATTCAAATTTGTGTATTGTAATGAACTAATTTTTATATATTAAGTCAATAAATTCATGGAAATTACAAATTCATATTAGTGTCATTATTTTAATAGATTTTTATTTTAATGATTCCTTTATGGTTTTGTTTCATATTACAATATAATTTTGTTCAGTGATAGTTTATCTTTAGTTATCCATTTGAGGTTTTATAATAGTATTTTTAGAAACTGTATATATTTATTTACACTGTGTTTATTCAAATAATTTGTATATATCAATACAATGATCGTGTCTATGTTATTTAATATGTTAACAATTTTTTTAAAAAAAAATCTAAACCCATTTCCTCTTTGGTCCATGAATTTTTTCTTGTGTGTCTAAGCATTTAAATATTGTTTTATAAAGGATCTCACATACATATGAAATATTTTTTAAAAGGTAATTTTATAACTATTGAAATTATTTTAAATATATTAAAATAAATATATCATAAATTTATCCAATTTTTTTTCATTTTTTCATATTTTTTTTAAAAATAATGTTCTCATTTAACATATATGGTAATAGAAATTTTATCATATCATGATGATTCATTTATTTTAATATTGATTTATATATTTTCATGGTTATTTCCATTGAAAATATTTTCCTCATTATTTGGTGAATTTTTAGTTTTTAATGGTAAGAAATAGAGGAGTATTATTCTTCAATTTTAATGAACTATATTAAATGTTTATTTAAATTTATTTTTCTATATGAAAAAAATAGTTAATGATTCATATATGGTTAATATGGTCTTATTATACCATCGAAATTGGTTTTATGAATGAATTATGATTATTATTTTAAAGATATTATTTAGAAATCCATTATTTTTTCATTAACTAAACAAAATTGAAATCCTATAAATAGTTTTTCCATAAAATTTACTTATAAAATATTGATGATTATTCTTCATCCCAAAATACCAATTATTAATTTGGGATCCTCATAAAATATACATGATGGGTGATCTTGATACCTCTTATGCGATGAGAGAGGATGATACAAATGACATGGTTGGAAAACCTGATTTATCTCTCCAATTCACATGATAATGTTCATTGAATTTAAAGGAAAAAATGGGTTAGTTATCTAGGGATGTTTTTACTTTTACTTAACTATACATTAGTTTTTTTTAAAAATGGGAGGAAAAAGGTTATGAATATAATGTTCCATGATAATAATACATTTTTGATATTATTTCAATGTGTTTTATTTGTTCTTTTGATCAAAATTGATATCACATGAAACATGATTTTTGATTCTCATGACTTTTTCTTTTTTAAATATTTATTTGATCAAATGTTTTTAATGATATATATTGTGATAATAAGTTATTTCATTACATTATGTGAATTAAATTTTATTATTTCATCATACCCATATGATCATATTATGCTCACTAATCAAATTCAATTAATAATACTTAGGTTACCTTTAATAAGTAGCTCAGAACATTGTTTTTTAGTTTTCTTTTCCCCATGTTTTAATAAAAAAAGATAAGTAGGATATGTATAGATGGTTTTCATGTGGGTTTTAGTGACATAATGTTGAATAATAGATTTTTTGCATATAGAGATAAATGATCACTTCAATTTCTGGGTATTGTAAAAAAAAAACAGATAGTCTTAATTATACATATGTCTAAACCTAAAAAGAAATATGTATATAGGTGATTTAATATTATCTATTTGTTATTTTATTTATATATTGTTATAATTAGGTAATTTTATCATTATAAATTATAGAAATATAAATATTGTATTTTTGGTAGTAGATCAGGTATTTTAGGGATGAGGATACTATAATAAGCACCACGATCTTGAAAAAACCCATGGACTATGCATCATTGCCTCAATTTTTTGTGTATCCCCATAAGTATTGATTATTTTATCACATATTATCATCAATTAATATTTGGATTATCCAATCCCACTCAATATATTGGAATCAATCCCTTCATTCCACACATTAGGACACGAAACTATGTGTGTTTTCCTTTGAGGAGTACTATATTGGAGCTAATCTTAAAAAATCGCATCAGGATTTCCCAATGCCTGGTGTTGTATATACATTCTCACCGCTTTTCCAATTATATGACCAATAATTTGTAAATTTTCTCAGTGAATATACAAATATTGTCATGGGTTCTTGTATCCCCTTTTGGGGTCTTCCTTTCATCTACTCAATCTTCGAGCACTCATTTATGCCATATTTTCTCATTGACCTTCCTACATGGATTATATCACCCTCAGTCAAATATATGTGATCTTAAACCCAAAAATCATCATGGTAATTTTTTATTACCATAAACTATATCACTCAAAGGTCCAATAGAAATGTATCTAAACTAACCAAGGAAATGGCACAAATTCGAATCAGGATGAGAAATAGTAAAGGATGACCTAAGTATAAGTCTGTCTGCATCATTGAAAGTCAATCCATTTCATGATTTAGGATAATCAATGTTTTATAATATAAAATTAATAAATATTGTGAGTCATACTTTATATCCCCAACAGAAGCTTATATGTGTGATGTATACTAACTTAAATGGTTACTACCTTACTATGGTGGTTATTGAGGATTCCATGGTTAACATCTAAAAGCATATTTTTTTTATATACAATGAATGAATTTTCCACATCCCCTCTTGTTTGGACATCATTAGTTAAAAATAAATTATGAATTGATTTAATATGGCTTGAATATTCATTGTATAAGTTTATTGTATTTTTAGAATAGGAAGTAATTTATGAGGATACATTACATATGACTAATGTTTTTTATTAAGATAAAAAATTGTTGGGGATTTCTAGATAAGGGACACATTAACTCTAGTGGGGAAATAAATAAACACTACTCTATCATTATTCCAAGATTATCAATGCTGTTTTATTCCTCAGTTATCTACTGATCAATCATATTGACCTCCCTATCACCCCTTCAAAGTATGATTATTATCATGAAAATTTTATGTGATTCATATCATGGTGTAATTATCTTAGATGTAAAATATATTAATTTTCTCTTTTATGGATCTTCATTTAACAAACTTAACTGAATAGGAATGATATAATTAATTACAAATATATTCCTAGTTTTTTTGGTTTTTTTAAATTATTCAGTAGAATTATTGAAGATGAATCAAACTATTTCTAGAGTTTCTTTGATACTAATGATAATTTGATCATACCATAATACCAAATAGTGGTATGAACATATTTAAAAATCCGAAAAACTACATAATGATTGTTTTTTTCTTCAATAATTCTGAGAAATTAATTTCATGGATAATTATGTTTCACTTTTTTAGTGAATTAGATCAGAACTCTTATATATAAAAACTATATATCAAAAAGTGAAAAGTTCTACTATTTATCCATTTTTCAACAATATAATTCTGTTAAAATGAAGTTCATTTTTTCAGGAGAAATTCACATTACTTTCATCTTGAATTTTTACTTTTATATCGAAATCATATTTATCCTTATAAAAAACATTAAAATACAATGGGTGAAAAAAATATCTATGAGGGACATAACAGTAATTTATTTTTATATCCATTGATAAATTTCAAACCAAAATATTTTATTACATTGATCAAAATATTCCACATTATTATTAAATAAATAATATCAATATGAATACCAAAAACATATTTCTTAAAGAAAATATTTAAATGCCATAAAATGAAAATAGAAACCCTTTTTGGAAACTTATATTCTTATATTAATAGACTATTTCATAAATAATTGTACACATATTAAATACAAAAGAGAAAAATACCCTATTGACCCCATCCATCTTGCCTGTGATTATAAGGAACATTACACAATGCATTGAAAAGATATGTCATGTTCACTCATCGTATAAGTTGTATCACCATCACCCTTTATATAAGTTGTATCAAGCTCACATGTCATGTAAGTTGAATTTGTATCATCCTTTTTATAAGATGTATTGGGATCACCCATCATCATATATAATCAGTATATACCATATAATGAATAAAATTTTGTTATGCCTTCACATTTTCATTATAAAACAATTAAAAATATGCTTTTAAGCCCATATAAAATACAGATTGAAATATTAAAAATCCCTTTCATTTTAAAAACAAATATTCAAAACTAAAATACCTGTAAACCGAAATGGGGTTTTTTTATAAAAATATTAATCATGTAAATTATTCGAAATATTAAAAAAATAGCGGTGGGATAATATGTTGATGTCGTAAATATTGAAATAAAACATTCCTATTTTACCTTTGTAATGAAAGTAAAATGGTTAAGTATAAAATATGTAAAAATATTCCCTTTGAAATTTCTTGAATTAATGTTTAAAGTGACTTAAAATTTCATTTATTCTTATTTTATTTTCATATAAATAAATCCAAACATTTTTATGAATTATAAATAGAATTTTAAAAAGATATTTTAAGGTAATGGGTCCCTCACCATGCGTCTGGTTAATCATGTAAATAATTTATCATCCTGAATAATTAACATAAATTCATTTTAATGTTTATTAATATAATTTTTTAAAATTTTAATTATTCTATTTTATTTATTAGCATGTTATGTTTAGTCACCTAACTAACTCAATTGACATCAAATATTTTGATGATATTTGGATCATATATGTAATATGACATTAGTAGGATTACAATGGAAAGACTGATCATTATTTAATCACAATAATAACAATATTAATCTTATAATTTTACTTTTTATACATTAATTATACTTTTAAAACCACTCAAGAATTATGGTTATGAAAAATAAAATATATTATAATCATTGAAATAGTAAGATAATCATAGGAATGGGAAACATTTCCATTTTTCTACAATTGTGGTGGAAAGTATATAATTATTATTTTATATTTAGATAATGATAATTATTTTATAAAAATTCTGTTTTATTTATAAATAATCTTATATTCATCATCCATGTCTTACGATGATTAAAAACAAATCACATCACTTTATGGAGGTGGAAATCCTCACAAACACAGGAATGATGATATCATTTTTCAATTAATGGAATGGTATGGAAATAGATGATATATAACCATATCTAAATTTTTATTACATTTATAATATAATATAGTTAAATTAAATCAATCATTGTAACCAACCATGAGATGTTGTAATGAACTACATCAGTTTCTGAGTGCGTAGTTTATTGTACATAGAAATGACAGTTTCGTATCACATTTGATTGAAGAAAACATTGATTTAGATTATGAAACTATCGTTATAACTTTGAGGGATATGGAATATTAATATTTCAATATCTTATCATGGTTGATGGATATTTTAAGGTCATTTAATGTAAACTAAAACCAAAATGATTGGTTAAGAAGTGTACATCGGTGTAGGATAACTTCTTTAGGTTTATACCTAAATATTTCCATGATTGGTTTTTTGATCATTACAAGGACTTTAGAATGTGTGGAGTGAATATTTTTATAAATTTGGGAATGTATTACATGAACTAGAGTTATCAAAAATGTTTAGGAAATAATGATATTTTGTAACATTATATAAGTGATATTGGGGGGATTATCTAGGAATTTATTAAATTATTAAATTTATGTAAATAAATTTTCATTGAAAAATGGTTCCAAATTAACATAATTATAATATATGACGAGGGGGGTCTAAATACTCTCACTAAATCATTTTGCTACAATTATATGTGACGTTTTCAAACTTATATTTTTTTTAACCTATAATAACATTTCTGGCAATTATCTCAACATCGATGTTTTTTTACAGTATATGAGTAAAGAAAGACAGTATAAAAGAAATATTGGGCCATAAATAGATTATTTTTGATATTATAAACCATATACTATTAAATTGGTTAAATATAATAATTATATATATATTAAATTATTTTAAAAATATATTGTTTATTATAAAATAGTATTAATGGAATTTTTTAAAACTATTCATTAATTTGACATTAACGACATAATGATAATAATAAAATATAAATATGAATATTTAAAACAACTATAATATGTCATATATATATATAATTATTGGATCGCTATAACACACCTCAACAATATTACCTTTATTTTTTAAAAATTTATTTACTTTTTGTAAATTCTTCTTGAAATAAATGTGTTAGTGTTGCGAACACATTTATTATAGTTATTTAATCATATAAAATAAAAAATAAATTATAATCACGATAATAATTACATTATTTTATCACCGATGGTTTCTTCTATGTATCCCATTCATTTTTCATTAGATATTTATAATATTTGTGGGTAAAAATATGGAGATTTTTTAGTGCTTTTGGAGTGTGTTAGGGAAAGGGGGTGCATGGGCTACACACATTTTTCCAAAACCGTGTGACAAAACTATGCACAAACAAAAATAATTTCCTTAAAAATTTGATCTAGTTTTTTTTCACTTATATAAGGTTCTCCCATCAATTTGGTTGTCCTCTGAAGTCATTCCATGGTGATTCGAAGGCCGATTCTTATAGTAAGTTCTCGTTCTTCATCGTTTTTTGCACAGTTTCATAGATCAACATCTCCTTTATTATTATTTTCATATATATACCCCAATTGAGGGTAGATATAATATTTTTTATTCAAACATAGTTTTTTGGTGTTTTTATTGATAGGGGAGGAGATCTATGGCAGTTTCTTAGAATCTTGACCCATAATATTAAGCCTTCTTCATCAGTTTTAAATTTTCATAGAAATGATTGAGGTAGGGGATTCACTCTCAACTCCCCATGTTTGAACTATTAAAAAATCATTAAAATTTATTTTTTTCTATTATATTAATTATTAATTAGATGTTAAACATTTATTGGGAACCCTCTATAGTGATGGTTTGTGGAATTATTTAATTCTCAATAATTGGGTGTTCTTGATAATTGGCAATTTTCATGAACTTAAAATGTATATTTTATGTAGTGTAATTTTAGGAATTATATTGAATTTGTTTTATTTATTTGATTTTATTAATGGGATGAGTTTATTGAAATCCTTTTGTTGGTAAATTGGCTCGTTGGAAAGTTTCAACAAATAAACAGGTCTTATTGAAATGGATGAAATTTTTGAAATTGGCATTGGTTTTTGGAAAACATGGTTTGAGTATTCATATTGAATTATGAGTCTTGGTTGAAATAGGATTTTGTTATCGATTCCAAAGGGGTAATGAAATATGGTATTTAATTACCATGTGACGACTAGTTAGATCGAAAAAACCACTCATGATTACAGATCTATAATAAAAAAGCATGCATTGATGGTATTATAGTTATATAGAATTAAATAATTATGCCAAGATAGATATTAAAAAAGGTATTTGAATATTTATTTGATTTTTTACATAGAAAATAACTTCTTTCAAAAATGATTAACAAGGATTTTTTATATTTATTTAGAAACACTTTTGAGAAGTGTTTAAATTTCCTCATAAACTACTTCTTTAAAGATTTTGGTATCATTTGTTTTATTTAAAGCTTTCTAACATTTATACCATATTGGAGTGAGTAGATAAGTCAATATGAAAGACCTACTGAGTTTTATACCCGTCCCCACTTTCGATCATTGGTGATTTTGTAGATGTCATATTCTGAGACATGGACGAAGGTAGAGTACTACAAGTTTTCTGAACTACTTCAAGGGTTTGTGGGGTGTTTGGTAAGGGTGGATAATAGAGATAGTTGGGCATGGATTCATGTGGTTGTTTTGGTTTTTTAGTTATCTTATGCTATTTTCATTGTGGTTTAGTTGTCATCTGTTGTAGCATAATTTGGGTTCGCTTTGGTATAAATGAAATTATTGAGTTGTCTTTATTTTGATCACAAAACATATAGTAATTATAGGTTGTGGTTTGACTTGTTTTTACTTTATTATTAAAGTTTAAATCGTCTCCCATATGTATTTGAAACCCTTATGAATTTATTTCCATCCTTTGGTGTCTTGGGGATGTCTCCTAAGGCATAGTATTGAATCATGGTATTCTCATGCCAATGAGAATAGGTGGGTCATTAAAAATGGTATTAGCATAGTTCATTATCATTGGAACCAGTAGTCTTCAATTTTTATTTGACTTGGAGTTGAAATTAAATCTTTTTTATTCTTTGGGTTGTGTTCTTAGAAATTATTAGGATTGTCCGGACATGAAATGTGGAGCCCAAACATACGTAGATATACTTTTTATGTTGAACATCATGTAACCAGGGAGTTGGGTATATAAGTGTTTCAGAGACGTTTATAGGATTTTGTAGTCTCATAGTCATGGGATTAGCCAATGTGAGGTTAATTAAATGAGTTTTATAAAAATTAAATCCCACTGGGATTCCATATCTCATTTTAAATAATGACATATTATTTTAACCATGTTTTATATTTTTTAAAAAATTGCAGGATTTTTTTTCAAATGAAAGACCTTGGGAAGGGAAGGATTGATGTATTTTGAAAGTTGTTTGATTTAAAAAAATATGAGTATTTTTTAAAAATGGGAAAATTTGGACAAAAATGTTTGTGATAATTGATGTGATAGAATTTGAAATTATAAGCCTTCAATTCCCGATGAGTGAGACATATATAATTTCATAAAAATTTAGAATATGGCACCCAATCAGTATTATAGAAACCAACTGAATGAAGCTATAGAGAATGTGGCTACACCTAAGCCATAGGTGAACCAAGAGTCGGTGCAGAGTTTTGTCCAAGTATTCTAGTCTATAGACATTGGGAACCAAAATGATGAGCCAAGAAATGTGGATCATTCTATCCAATTCCAGAAGTTGAATCCACCCATCTTCTAGGGTGACTCAGAACCAGAATGGGAATAGGTGTGTCTGAATAGGATGAATTGTATATTCGATTTCATTGGCACACTGGAAGAGTTTAATATCAAAATGGAAACATATTTTCATGATGATATTGCACACCAGTGGTGGGATTTAGCGGTGATGGATAAACTAGATCAAGGACTTAATAGGATTTTGAAGAATGTTTCCACACAAAAAAAATATATCATCACATGTTTAGAATCCATAAAAGAACATAATTATTCCACCTGATGTTGAAAAATATATCCTTCACTGAATATGAGGCTAAATTCAAAATTTTAGTTTAACATGTACCATATTATGCAGCTAGTGCGGCCTCAAAGGAATGCATATTAGAGTTATGGATAAGGAAATAAATTTTCTCGAATATTAATGTGCACTGTATTATTAATTATACAGAGATTGTGAACATAGTGACAGTGGTTAAACGGGACATCTCAAGAGGTATTTGAGGAGGAATCATGATGATACCTATAAAAAATGGTGGGAACTCGAATGCTGGGAGTAAGAGGAAAAGGGACGCCGATTTATAAAGGGGGAATGTGAATATGAACCAAATAGCTAGACCTATGAATCTTCCTCCAAAACCAAATTTCCAGTATGAATGATTCTAATGTGGTTCCTTCAAACACATGAAGAAAGACTGCACAACACAACCTAGAGAATGACATAAATTAAATATTATATGGCATCTTTAGTTCTATTATTTTAGTGCTATGAGGTGAGGTGCTTGATACACTTCTATGGTATCACAAGCATTATATGATTTGATTGGATGAGACTAGCGGAATTAGACTCATCAGTAGAGTAGAGCTATCCATGGAGATTCTAGGAACACCATGAATCCTAATATTGTAAAATATCAACAAGGAAACAATGAGTAAAGCGAAACAATGAATAAATGGTATGGAGGTGAGTAGATGACTTTGGATGATCACAATGGACCATCTATATTGATAGGTATGAATCTATTTAATTCTACCATTATCCAAGTGAATTTTGATACTGGTTTATCTAATTCCTTCATTTCTTCTCCAGCGGTTGATTTTTTATGATGGAAACATTAGATTGTTCCCTCTATTATAAAACATCAAACCCCACTCAGTGAAATAGAATGTCGAGCCTTTGGTTTAGACATGTTCTATAATTGTTGATGTAGCTTAGCAGTCATGGGATTTCATGGTGTTAGAGATGGGTTTCTTTGATGTAATCTTAGGTATAGATTAGTTCAAAGTGTTCAAGGCGCACATCGACTATTATAGAAGAATAGTTAGTCCAACAACTATAGATATCATCGAAAATCACTTCATAAGAAAAATGGATGTATGAATAGGTGAAATGGGCGAGTTGTCACCAATGACCAGAATGATCTCATATAATTTAATAGTTTTGACTTTGGCATCTATAAAATATATCATGGTTAGAATTTTTCACCATTTTTTGATCAATTTTCAGATATCCTACCCAATAACTTCTCATTGTTTCCACCTATAAGGAAAGTGTAGTTTATGATTGATCTCTTCTAGGGAATATAATTATTTCCCTTTTATCATATAGTATGAAACCAATGGAATTAATTGAATTGATATTTTATTTGGAGGAGTTGAAAAAAAGGATTCTTTCATCCATATACATTTCTATGGGAATCACTCATCTTGTTCGTGAATAAAGAAGATGTAACTCTGAGACTATGCATTAATTATCATAAGCTTAACCAATTTATGATAATGAATGGATATCAAGTACCACACATTGATGAGGTATTTGATCAATTTAGGGGAGCACAATGGTTCTTTAAAATTTAATTTCAATCAGGGTATCACCAATTACGAGTTTAGAACAAATATTATCCAAACAGATATTTTAGAGGATAATTTAGCCACTAAAAATATGCTTGAATGTCTCTTGGTCTAATGAATGCACTATTAGTCTTCATGGAAATGATCAATCATATATTTTAAATAAATATTTTTTTTGTTGGGTTGTTTGTGGATGACATATCGGTGTATTCAATGACAGTGTATGAGCACAAGAAACACTTGTTGATAGTGTTGGGAATCTTGAGAAATCATCATTTGTATATAAAATGGATAAACATTTAATTTTGGATACAAGTGGTATTATTTCTTGGTCATGTGATTCATGAATTAACTGTTTCAGTATATCCTTAAAATATATAATATGTTATCTCTTGTAAACCACTGAAATATGTCTTGGAGATACAAATATTTATTGATCTCAATGGTTATTATCTACATTTTGTTCATTACTTATCTTGACTAAAAGAACCTATGAAAACATTCACAGAGAGAAATATTTTTTCCATGGGAGTGAGGAATGATGAAAGCCTTTTTATGTGTTAAAAATTCATCATACATGAACACCTATTGTAGTTATCATGGAATTTGAATAGGGGTATGTGGTCTAATTTAATGCTTCTTGATCTAGATCAGGATGTGTTATCTAGAAAAGAGACCATGTTGTTTCATTTGGTTCATGGTAGTTGATATTTCAAGAGAAAAATTACCCAAGACATGACTTAGTGTTAGCTACGGTTTTCTGTGCTTTGATTACATGGACACACTATCTATTTGGTGAGAAATTCACTATGTTCATGGATCATAATATCTTGAAAAATATTTTTTCAAAGGGATACTTGAATCTGTGAAAAAGGAAATGGATGGAGTATATCCGTATTTTTGACATCCACATGATTTATACACTAGGAAAAGGCAATTTTATGGTTGATGCATTAATTAGAAATTCATATGTCTATTTTGAAAAATAATATTCTATATAGTTGAAGTTGATGTCAGTCATAACTGATATGCATGTGGAATGTGAAGCCTGAGGTGACGTTGCAGTTTTTTTAAGTTTCTATGGTTCCTAATTTGGTAAAGATGGTAAATGAGTCACAAACATATGATGTAGAATTCATGGTTATGAGTTAAAAAATCATTGGTTGGGCAGACATTTTTGGATGAAAACATGATGGGAGTTTGGTATTGTGGTTCCAAAATTTTATGTTTGTACCAATGGTTTACCAGGAATGACTTCTTTATGAATACCACCATTCATGATGGACAATAAATGAATAAAGAAGATGTATAGGGCGTTGAAGGAGCTTCTCTGGTGGATTGGTATGAAACGTAAGGGGGTTGAGTTTGTTTCAATGTTCTTAATCTGAAAGAATGTTATGCAAGAGAATAAAATACGAGCATGTATGTTGCAGTATATACCGTTTCTAATTTGGAAATGGGAGAAGATAACAAAGGGTTTTATTATAATTCTACAGGAATAATTCTAAAACATGATTCCATATGGGTTTTAGTGGATCATCTCACAAAGTTGACTCATTTAATCCCTATTCAATAAAATCATATGATGGAGGATATGAAAAAAAAATATGTACGAGATGTGGTAAAGAGACATGTAAACTTTTTCTTGATATTCTTAGAGAAAGATAATATGTTTACATTTGTTTTCAATATATCATTACATAATACCCTTGGTACATAGTTGACTATGATTATGAAGTAGCATCATCATTCTGCTGGGCAATCCAAAAGGAAGATACATATATTGTAAGATATGTAGTAGGATTTTGTAATATATTTTGGTGTCTCATAGTAAGAGAACCAGAAATTGGTGGTGTTCTCATATAATAATAGTTATTAGGGATCTATATATTTATCTCTTTTCGAAGAATTGTATGGGTGTCGATACTGTTCTCTATATTGTTGGCTGTAAAAAAGTTAGACCACGTTAGTTGGGTCGAGCCTTGTCCATGAAATGACATAAAAAATTCAATTGATCTAAAAGAGGATGTAGATGGGTATGATTCAATAGAAATCATATTCATATCATCACCGAAGACCGTTTTCATTTGGGGTAAGTGATCATGTGTTCTTAAGGCTCTCATCATGTATTGGACTTCTTCATTTCTAGAAGGATGGAAATTTATAGCCTAGATAATTGGGAATTTTGAGATACTGGAATAGGTTAGAGAGGTGGAATATTGGTTTTCAATTCCACCAAAGTTCAGTTCAGTTTAAAATGTGTTCTACATATCTCTATTGAAAATATATCAGCTTGATCCAAACCATGTGATCTAATGGAATCACATTTTCCCATAATCAGATTCTTCGTTGGTTCATATCTCGATGCGAAATGTGGATAGGAAAGAGAAAGACGTTCAGGGAAAAATCATTAGTCTATTGTAGTTTTTATAGAAACATGTTCAAATTCAAAAAGAGACATGGGAACATGAGAAGGAAACGAAAGGGTTGTGGTCGAAAATCTTTCAGGGAAATGATCTCTTTCGACTTTCTGGGGATGGAATGACCAATGGTAGGAAGAATGTTGCACCCATAGTTTCTGGTATGTGACCTCTTATTTTTTTCCATGTGTATAAACGTTGTGGGTAAATATGGGGAGTGTTTTGAGTGATTTTAAAGTGTGTTGGGGTAAAAAGGGGGTACATAGGCTATACACAGTTTTCCCAAACCGTGTGACAAAACCATACACAGCCAGAAACCACATACATAAATATTGGATTTGGTTCTTTTTACACATTTATCTACTCATTTTTAGCCATGAAATGACCAAACACGAAATTTTTCTTCTCTAATGGCCAAATAAGGTTCTTCTATTGATCCAGATACAATCTAATGGATTTCCACGGTGGTTCTAAGGTCGTGTCTTGCAGCAAGGTGTTGTTATTCATCATTTTTTTGAAGGTTTCATAGATCAACATCTACTTTATTATTTATTTCATTGATCTAAACCCTCTATGGATTGATATAATATTTCTGATATCATATAATATTAAATCTGGTGTTTTCCATGATAAACTAGTTTATCTATGGTTGTTTCATGGAATCTTATCCCGGATTATTGAGTGTTGTTCGTCTGTTTTCAGTTTTCATTGAAACCATCGAGATAGGTGGCTTCACTCTCAAATCCCTTGATGGAACTATATTAAATGATTTTAAATTTAGATTTTTTTATTTTAGTTATTATTTTCCTATTAGATATCGATTGGTAACCTTGTTTAGTGAAGGTTTGGGGAATTATGAAATTATATAAAATTGTGAATTCTTGAAATTGGATTTTGTTATAGATTTTAAAATAGATATTTTATGTTGGGGATATTCTGGAATTTTTCTAAGTAGATATAATTTAAATTATTACAATAAAGGTATGAGTTTTTTGAAATGATTTTGTTGTTAAATTTTCTCGATGGAATGTTTCAATAAAATTTCTATTTTTTGAAATGGATGGGATTTTTGAAATTGGCATGGGTTTCTAGAATACATGGTGGGAATATTCATATTGATTTATACGAAAAGGTTAAAAAGAACCTTGTTCTTAGTTCCAATGGTGTAATGGATCATTGTATTTAATTACCTTTTGATGACTCGTTATATTGATGAGAAGCCGCTCATGAGTGTGGATCCATCATAATGAAGAATGCATTGTTGGAATTATAGATATGTGTAACTAAATTCTTTTTCCAATATAGATATATTAAAATGTTTTGAAATATTTATTTTATTTTTTACATGGGATATAAAATTTTTTAAAAATAGTTAACATAGTTTTTGTTTATGTTTAGTTTAATACTATTTTGAGAAGTGTTTATATTTTCATGTAAATTATTTTGTGGAAATTCATCTGTATCATATTTTTTATTTAAATTTTTCTAACAATTACATACAAGTGGAGTGAGTTGGGAAATCATTAGGGATGAAATAATGAGTTTTATACTCACCCATTCATTGGAACATTAGTGATTTTGTAGATTTCATATTATTGGATATAGGAAGAGGTAGAACACTACAATTTTTTAGTAATACTTTATGAGTTGTTGGGATATTTGGTAAGGGTGGAGAATATAGCTAATGGATCATGGAGTCTTGTGGTTGTTTAGGATTATTTTTTATTTATATTTTACTATTTTCTTTTTGGTTTAGTTTTCTTCCAATGTTAGACATTTTGGGTTTAATTTAATATTAAAGATATTTTTGAGTTTTTATGCTTTTGATAATTCATCATATAGTAATTATGGGATGTGATTTGTATCGTTTTTCCATTATTATTAAAGGGTATAAAATCCCCCACTTGTACTTGAAACTCGTCAGCATTTGTTTTCAGCCATTGGCATCTTGGGAATATCACTTAAGTAGTAGTAATGATAAATGGTATTCTCAAGGAAATGTGAATAGTAGGGTTTGTAAAATTATTATCAATTTAAAAATTATGATTCATTTAAAACATATTTTTACCCCTATGTGATCATATAATCGAAAATTATAATCAAGAGAGTGACATTTTTGATTTTTCATTACATAAAATTTTATAATGTAAAAAGAAATATATTTGAAAATTATTCTTCCCTAAAAATATAGGATAGTAATGAATGAAATAGGCTCATAAAATGAAATAAAATAATTTTTACTGATGAATTTTAATCCTTCTAAAAATTATTTATAACCATAATTAACCCATTTTATGTGCACCATGTTTACAAATATTTACTATGGTTACTATTAACTTTGATGAAAAATAATATTGTGCAAATTAAAAAATTTATAATGACTAATTAAAAATATTGAATCTATATCCCCTGATTCAATTATTATTAGTAGTGGTGGTTAATTTAAAAATAATATCTCAAAATGAGATGAAGAATAATTTTTCAGAAAATTACATTTTTTTAGTGCAGATTTTTATACCAAATTCAAGTATAATTTAGATTCAAAATACATTTAATGGTTTAAGTTTAATAGAATTGAACAAATAAAATATTAAATATTATCCAAAATATAATTTTAATATGTAAATACTTAAAAATAGGAAAAATATTGAATAACAATCATTATGTTTAACTATTAATTGAAAAATCATTATTTATAGAAAAATAAAAACAAATAACAAAATATAACATTGATATGATGAATTAAAAATGAAATTCATTTTTTAAATTCAAATTATGAAATTTCTAAATCAATATTTTATTTAAATACTTTTAATTCATGAAGACAAATGTAATTAGAAGAAAACAATATCTTTTTTTATTGAAAAAATAATTATTATTTTTGAATATATATATATAAATAAATTAGTTAATATAAATAATGTAGGATATTTATTATTAAATTTACCATGATTTTAAAAATCATCCTTAATTTTTTTAATTTCATCCTAGCAATTTTACAAACTAACTAAATTGTTTGGATATTTTTTGTCATTGAAATTTCTATATCCCATGATCCTACATTAGCCAAATGGTTTTTTATTAAACATTAACATCATGAATCAAATTTTTCTACATAAAATGATCTCTATATTAAAGAATTTATACTAGTTTACCTTCATAAGAAAGGGTTTCTTCCAACGTAACTAGTACAAAAATCAAAATAGAAGATGCATCTAGAAAATAATTTCTTAATGATGAGAAATTAACGAAAATATACAGCAATAATAAACATGCATGAGGGACCTAGATAAAAATATATCCAAACTTCTCCACAATTTCATATTGTCCTATTATCTACTTATATGTATTTCCTTTTTTACCAAAACACAATATATGTTTCCATAGAGATACGATATCAAAATTATGATCACGTATCTTGAATGAATGATCATTCCTCATGTTATCTACATAACATTTACCTATACATTGACCAATTATTATAAATTTATGAATAATCTTCACATTATCATTAATTTAGTCTACCAATTCTATTTTTATCAACATTTTGTTGCCCACTTCAACTCAATAAGCAATATCCTTACATAATAGTCCTTTTAATGCTTCAAATGGTGGAATTTTTATATTGGAATTAAACTGTTTTTATATAAAAATTCATCCAATTAACAATATATACCCCATCATCTATGGTTACACATTGAACAAGATAAATTCATTTCTTCTAAGATCTAAATATTTAACTAAGACATTCCATCAGTTTGGGGATGAAAAAATGTATTGAAATTTAATTAATTGCCCAATTACTTTAAAAGGACTTTCAATAAATTTTATTTAAACCAAAGATCAAGATAAAATAAAATAGAGGGAGGAACTCAATGTACCATGACTATCTCCAAATGTTAAATTCATAAAATTATATATAAAAATAGAAAATATTATTGTAAGTATATATGCATATTGACATTGTAGAACAAATATAAACCCAATTTCATTATTACCTCAAGATTTATTTGGTAATCCCATCTCTAAATCCATGAATATATTTTCCCATTACCAATATTGAACTGAAAAATGATGTGGAATCCATTTTGGTAATTTTAATTATTCTTTAATTAGTTTATAAGTAAAATATTTGAGCTTAATATCAACACTAACTCATTTCGTTTATTCCCACCAATAATCATCAAATGGTCTTTGTTCATCATAGTGTTATTGGGATGAACAAAAAACTAGACACAATGAGACTCACTGAAAAATTCTATATGAAACTACAAATAAATAGTCATACAAAATCTCTTCCAAAATCATATAGAACCTTATTTTTCAAAATCAATATTTGTAAACTTATCCTTTGTAAACAACTCTATCTATTTTTGTAAAACATGATCCTCTAATTGATATTTAGAAATTGTTTTGGATGTATATGATTGTATGGATTCCTTGAACTAAACAAAGTAAGTTCTTTCATGATTAATTTTTAAGACAAAATTCATCAAATCATTAACTAAAGGGTCTTGTTCAATAATAACTTGGTTAATATAGAATTTTCATCCTCACATAACACATTGATAACTATGTATTCTATTATATGATGGTTTTGAAGCATATATTCATAATCCTTAATCCAGTACATCCATATTCTCCACCACTTGTTCATCACATTCTGAGTGAATATATAGATAAAATTTTTATGAGAATTATATATTTCAAACATTAGTCGATAGAAATTATGAAAGTATCATACATACAGTGGAGGCCCCAAAATATGGCCATTTAGAAAAAAAATCAATGATGATTGACATGAACTCTTTAACATCATTTAATCTCTGAAGCCAAATTCCTCAAGATCATCCAAACACACTATAAAAAACTATGGGACTGCTGATTATCAAAATCCCGGTGATTTCTTGGAATTTCGGTGATGCTTTTGATACTCTGATGATCATCACATTGTCTTTCTTGTGATGCATAAGAGATAGATTAGTCCAAAATCCTAGATCTAGATCCTATATCTATAATACAAGAGTGAAATTTATAGAGAGAGAGTCTATTAATTGCATTGGAAAATCACTATCATCTTCTATTTATAGGGTGTTATATGGTTTTTCGATATTACCCCACTGGAACCATAGTAATTAAAACACAATAAATGACAAATTATAACTACTGTATTATGTCATTAATATTATTACCAATTAATTAAAATATAATAATTACATTACATGATAATAACTGAGTTTTCAACTCGACAAATCCATCCTTCAATGATTAAATAAACCTAGAATATTTTAAACTAATATTCATTCAATTAATATTTACTTATATTTAAATTAAAATATGAAAATAAATTTAATAAATAAATTCAATGAAAAAAATTTATAACATTAATAATATGAATTTATTTATTACACTGGTGATTGCATTTCCTTGGACAACTCCTAGACCCATGTGTTAGGCCCCACTATGTCCAATATATCTATTCAACTAAATAGTGCATATTCTTGAATACGTTGTTCTGTGGGACCCTCTAGGATCTTATCTCAATAGTAGTGAAAACTATTCAATGATCAGGAGAAGGATCTGAAAGCCCATCATAGACCCTAAAAAGATAGTGATAGTCACTATAGAAAAAAACAACCTATAAACACACACTATATAATATAATATATTTATCTTTGTTATCTCATAAAGTAGGATGAACACCCATGTCATCATCCTTTTCATTCATTATTGTTTTTATCTAACTGGATAGATTTACCCTCAAATAACACATCCATGATCATATAATGGAACTTCCATCATGATCAACATGGCTTGAGATATATTACTTCCTTATCATTGAGACAGAAAATCGATTATTTCCCATTCAAACAATGTCATTCCATAAATGATTCAACCAAAACATTCTACCCCACAATTAGTTCATCGTCGTCGTGTTTTTCATGAATCATAGTACACGATTAACTGAAACACATTGTTAATGATCTCAAGTCAGGTTACTGTTACACGTGGCAGTAGATATCACACAAAAAACACCAAAAACCAATGTTGTTGTTATTAGCATGGTTTTCCTCATTATCTAAATACAAGATATCACCAATTGAGAACATTTTACGAATAAGTATCAATGATCATGATCCCACAACACATAATAGTTAAGCATCTACTGTGATCTATCATTATGATGTATTTAAACCTTACAAACTTTTTTATAATAATTTTCATAGTATCTCAAGGTTCTCATTATATCATGAGATCTTATATATCCTTTTTATATAACAATTAATCTATATAAATTTCCAGTAAATATTGAGTGGAAGAATTTTTACACTATTATGGTATAGAAAAATCATGTATAAATAACTATATACATAATATGGTAATAAAATGAACTATATTGTTTGGTCTTGAAAACCCAATATTTGAACACTACCACTTACATAGGGCCCATCATGCTAAACATACATTTTATCTCTCACGTGATTATGATCATTTCTCTACTAAGTTACGAAATTAGTTTTGGGACAACTATGATTGTTCCAAATGGTTATTCTACAATTGGGGACCTCATCCCCAACAGTAAAACTTCTCAAAAGATTGTATCCTCAATTATATCTGATTTCCACTATCACAACATGAGATCTTCTCTCAAAAAAATATCATAATTTATTTAATGAATATACCTTACATACAAGTTTCGATTCTAAGAACTAGATCAAATCATTGTGTTTAACTGATATTTTGTTTTCTTAGAAGCTGAAATGTACTCGGTATTTATAGGTATTTCTGGAATTGGTTTATATTATCTTGTGTCTCCAATCTATATAGCCTAATAGAAATATCAGATCATATAAATCTAAGGAGGACTAGTTTGTGTCCCCTAAAAACTAGTGAAATTTCTTCTGAACATACAAGCTGCATATCCTTTTGTACTCACTGATGTACAATCTGGTAATCATGAATACTTCCCTTGCAGTGCTCCAAGATTGAACTGATATATGCATACTATAAATTATATCATAGAAACATCAGTTCATATAAATATCTTAGAATGATTGATTGATCCATAACTTTAGAGAATATATTTCAACTCAGCAAATTAATTTCCTCCCATTTCATCCACATGTCAACCTAAAGAGATTATTCAATGTGACATTGGTATCGATTCACTCTTCAATCGTTCCAACTGGTTTTTTTAACACAAATTAACTATATGAATGATTGAATTTATTCAAGAAATGGTCATATTAACCTTAGTAGATCATGTTCCTTGGAACATAATTTTAAACATTAAGTCAATCCATGGAGGTTTAATTTCATCCAGGTCTTCAAAAATATGAATACCATTATTTTTTTTCCATATGATGATGAATATATTTTACATTGAATACAATGGTGATCCCACTATTCTCTGGTAGACATATGGAAAATATTCATTCCAAATTAATATTCTATGATGTTGTTGCATACTAAAATACAAAACTAGACTTATGTACCTTGCAAACTGCATTAATATTTTCCATTGTGACTATACCTTTATGGTTGCACCATATAGACATCGTCTATGAATTGTTGTCGTGATGACCAATGATATATAAATTATCATAGAATATAGATATGAAAAGTAAATTTATAATGGATTTAGGTATACTGACTTTTTATAACCAATCAAGATGTATTGGTACCATTCAAGCACCATCCATGTGTAATATAATTTTAATATCTATCATAGTATTCAATTTTGTAACACCCATGACACATTAATATATTGAATCCATTATTTAATTATAAGTGATCATGTAAATCATCAATAATTTCCATATAATACTTTCTTATAGGAATGACTATCCACAATTAATAATTTTTCACTAACCATAGTGAATACAAAAACATTACCATGTTTATTAACCTCAATACAATGTATGTGTCACTAGAACATTCATGTTTTATATGCACTTCTGGTACCCGTTCCTATCACAACTCCTAGTTCATCTCAGGCATCGACTAAACCAAAGTCAATCTGGATCCTACTATCTCAAAGGAGATGTGAACCCTTATATAGATATTTGTTCTATCACATGACTACACCATTTCTATATTAGGTATTTATGTAAAATTATATTATTTTATTAGGATAATTACTTTATATACATAATGTGTTTTTTACACTATGAAAGTTTGTTTATGTAGCGACAAAATATTTTTATACAAACACCTTCCTTTAGGAAATAATATATTTCCATCAAAATATAACTATTTTGATATCTATCATTCATTATAATTGGCATATTTTTATGGGATATAGCCATTATTATTTAACACTTCTAGAAATATAATGCAAGCTTCATCATGTTGAAGCATTTATACTACTTACATGATATCTCTGATGTACAAAATGTGTGTTTAGGAATTGATCCACGCTACATTTTTTCGATCAATGTTAACATGTAAGACTGAATCATCAGTCATCCTCATTAACATCAATTCCCTGATATAGATGCGGTAATGTAAAATTAGGAATATTTCTACACTACATTATATAATGATCGATTACTTATTTGCTAAAATATCCTTTGACATATCAACCAGAAGGAACTCATATATTCTGATCATTCATATATAATAATTCGGTTTATAATCTTTAATTACTTAATGGAATATCATGATATATATATACTTCTACCTTATCCTCAGAATAGTTCACGATTCCATACTTAACTAATCCAAAAAGATTTATGGCATACCTTTATTTATAAACATTTCATTTTTCAAACTAAAGAGTTCGGTAATAACATATTTATTTATCTTTTTCAAACTTAAATACCAAACTGGGAATATTCTTGAAGTCCACCTGTAGTTTTACTTGATAAATAATTACCTTTTAGCAGTTGGGTATAGAAGTCTACATTTTATATTCATATGATATTTCCAATGATTCATGTATCACTAAACTATTGGTCAAGTATTCAACAAAAAAAAATAATTCACCTAGAAATAGATAATAATGTATCTTTGTGTCCAATGAAATGTTAGATAAATGTTTTGGTTCTACTCAATAATAGTTTTAAACGAATAATTCACTTAGATTTATAGAATTTTTGTGCTTCTCAATACTGACATATGAATCACCGTGTCATAGCTAAATGTAGAATCGACCATACATCTAGTAATGTATCTATACTAACCTGGTTACTATGTTTAAATACACATATGTGATAGGTATATTGTATTTAATAATGAAGAAGTAAATCCAAAAAATTACATTTTATATAGTGAATATCAATGAAGAATATGTGAAAATTTTCATCTATAATTAATATTATTATGAATAAAATTCCATAATTTATTTCATTATATAAAAAATAAAATAATCACCTATTAATTAAGCAACCTCATTTCATTAAAGGATGTTCCGAACATTCTTTTAGTGTTTCATACCATTAACCAATTTCACCTTTCAAGTCAACTTTTTTCTCTAAAATAACTAAATAATACCCTATATTTATAAATTATTATTTACTAGGTAAACTATACATATATAGGAAATGAATAATTCACTCAATCGTATTTTTTTTAAACTAATAGGGGATTAGAGTAAGTGGGTAAAAATTATATGATAAAGTGATCCATTGAAATATCATGATCTGTATTTCATTTTACACATGTCGTTTCAATCATCACATTATTCATATCTTGCTTCACTTTCTCCTTACAAACATATTGATGATGAGACATCATATTAAATCACTCTGGTTTTGATGTAGTGAACCCATAAAAATTATGGGATGATGATAGCATTATGAAGTAACCATCATATGAATCATAAATGAGTACCCTATTAACATATTTATCACCATTTCTTTGTAAGGTACCATAAAATGAATAAGGGAAACTAGCACCTTGAATTTCCTATATAGTGGTATTGTGTGGAAGAGCCTTTACAACACTTGAAAACTTGTACCAATTTGATAGTTTTCATTGTGCAGTATTTATTGTAGTAATGCGTGTGGTATAGCGTTCATCTTTTATAAAAAATTAAAAAAATTACCAAATTAGTGCGTTTTCATCTTTATTATGGTTTTAGACATTTTGATTCGTTAATTAAATCAATACACGTGAGCCACTATTTTATCAAATAATAGGAACCCTGTGTAATGGATTTGGAAAACAATGCATATTACGTATTCTAATGCCAAGGATCCATAAACCTCCCCTCATAGTCTAGAACCATTGGTTATGCCACTACTCGATGTGTTGAAGGAAGACGTTTAGCTAGCCAACTACACTATGTCACAGTTTCTTGATCTATTGAGTGAAATAAAAGCTTCCTAAATCATAACTACATTTACTCAACATTTTCTTATAAAATTATAACAATTTATATTCAAATAATACTTACTAATACATTAGTTAATTCAACCCACCACTTTTATAGGATAAACCCATTAGTAAAAAGAACCCTCACCTTTGGCATGATGAGCACCCCAATTACCCGGTTTTGTTCAAACACATGTCTGACATATTTCTAAAAACACAGTTCAATGTGAATCACATGCTCATCTTCATCAATAATCAAAAATATAATCCTATAGGAGAGGGAAGCTAGGGTGTATAAAACACAATGTCGAATTAAAAACACAATCCCTTATACATATAATGACTCTTAGATGATGCACAAATCACCATTTAATTAAAATAATTATTACCAACCGTGTAATAATTTAAAAAATAAATATAATATGAACCAAATAAGAATTGTTTGGTTCATGGGATCTTGATCGGTCTAATATTTTTTAACTAGCATATTAATATTAAATACAGAAATAAAAACTAATCACGCATTAAAAATAATTTCTGGGAGACTTTTTGGTGAATTAAATTTATTTCATATTTTAATACAATAAAAATAATTTTTTGGACCCTCTAATATAATTTTAATACCAAAAATTATATGAAATTAATGAAATTAATTTTACTCCAAATTAAATTATTTTTAAGATGTAATTGATATAATTAGTTTTTAACCAAAAAAGTTAATATTTAGTTCATTTAATTTACAGAAAAAAATAAATAAATTAATTAAATTAATTAAATTATATTTAAATAATATGGGCCCCAAAAACATTGAGCATGAATGTATGGCTAGGGCCAAACTCACAGATACCCATTCATGGCCGTTCAGACCCTGTGAAGGGGTTTCATTTTCTAAGATGTCCCAACCAAACCCATTCCAAGGCAGGAAGGGTGTAACCAAACTTGTCGTAGGGGTTTCCTTAAGCTTAGGTCTGTAGTAATGATCTTCCGAGCTGAGAAAGCATGTGATGCAGGGGGTCCAACTCATGGTGGGGTGGAAGGACGTTGGTTCAAACTGGTCAGGCCAACCAGTGGACTTCACTATTTATCTCGAAAGTGGTGAGGCACACATTAGCTACATGAGGGAAAATATTAGTAGGATCTGAGATTACATTAGGAGGATAGGTAAAAAATGTGGTGGGGGTATAATTGGCAGTGGTGTTTCACCTCCCATATTGTAAGGTCACTACGGTGGTGTCCTCTAGAGAGAGCCAACCATTGCTTTAGGTAGCACCGAGGGAGGAATATTTCCATGAGAGTACAGGCTGTTGAGACTCAGGATATGCGGAAGAGGGGAGAAGGCCAATGTGGGAGGGTTCATCCGATGAGGATGGTCTAGGTGGAAATTGGAGAGGCATGTTGGCCTGGCTTTAGGTGATGGGTGGGTGCGACCAGAGTAAGTCCTAGTATCCACCGACGTTCAGGACAAGGCAGAGGGCGGAGTCCATCGTATGTAATGTGCGGGTCTATCCTAGTTTAGTGGGTGGTGGAAATCTGTGTCTTGGGAAGGAAGAAGGCCGAGAGAATGGGTTCCACCACTAGGGAATACCAAGTTTCATTTTGTCTCTCCCTTTTTTTTCTTTTTTTCTTAATTAAAAATCCATCCCCACCGATTAAAATTATCTTGTTAGAAGAATTTATCCAATCTCCTAGCCTATAATGATAGTCTTTAAAAGATATATTATAACTAAATTATTAATATAATATAATTTTTATTTTAATAAAATTATTTCTATAATAAAAAATTATTGTATGACACACATGAGGAAAAATACAGTTGGATGAAATTAACAATTCTGGTGATCGAAAAATCATGGGTGATCATGGATAATGATGAAAAATAATCACCCAACTATGGAGTATAAAATTAAAATATAATATATTAATTTTTTTCCTGGTAAAATATAAAACAATATAAATTCAATATGAAAAAAAATCTCTGGATGGTCATAGACTAGCCATTCGACGTTGGATTGAAATATTGTTTGTGACATTGGGACCAGAATGATGAACTCTTCATATATTTATGAAATTTTATGTATTATTTTCATAAATTATTCAAAAATAGTTCTAATACCAATTGAAGGTATTAGGAATTTAGTGGAATCCCTGAATGATTGGATTTCAAAAAATATCACTGACGATTGAGATGAACTCATCGACATCGGCAAATCGATTCCCAATATAGCTTAAGGATCTCACATAAAGATGATTATGTAAATAAAAAAACATTAAATACATGGTTTAGATCCAAATAAATGGTTTAAATCTCTAAATTTTTGGAAATAACTTCTTAGTGAATCTAATATGAATTCCACTAGATCATCCAACCACTCTTCAAAAATCTATAGGAGCACCTATCATCGAAAGTCAGAGGCTGTCTTGGAATTTTGGTGACATCCTTGACACTTTGATAATCACCACATAGCCTTTTTTATGATGTCTGGGATATGGCTTGATCTAAGATCATGGATCCATAGACTCTCACACTAGAATGTTGGATTATGATGTGGAGAGAGAGAGAGAGGATATGAATAGTCATTGGAAAATCTCTCTCCACCTCTATTTAAAGGTTGTTAAGTGATTATCCGGTATTTCCACTCCAACCACATCATAATTAAAACTCTAAAAATGACATATTATGACTTAATTACTAATCCACAAAGATTATTATCACATTATTGAAATATAATAAATATATTATGGGATAAAAACCAAGCTATCTTCTCAACTCATCGTTCCCAAATATACTAATATGACATAGAATTTTTAAATGAATATTTGTTCAATTAATTTTTTCATCTATTTACTTTAGAACATAGAAATACATATA
Source organism: Viscum album (assembly GCA_963277665.1). Classification (NCBI taxonomy): domain Eukaryota; kingdom Viridiplantae; phylum Streptophyta; class Magnoliopsida; order Santalales; family Viscaceae; genus Viscum; species Viscum album. Next base: position 1,498,902,603 of record OY728133.1, read on the forward strand.
ATAAATAATTTCAGTTCCAATTATTCATAAATATCATTATATGAATTTACTTTTTATATTTCGTATTTTATCTCCTTGGGAATATTCCGAACCTAGCTGGTGGTGCCCACCATGTCCAAATTACATTTTTAATAGAATATAGATGATTATTGAATAAGATATTGTCTGTGACCCACTAGACCCGTATCTCAATAATAGGGAACACTATTTATAAGTGAAGAGTGTGATTTAAAAACCCATCATGCCCCCTTATGTGATAAGGATCGTCACAGCAGTGACATGAATCCTACGAACATGTACGGTGTAACGTAATACTTTTGTATTTAATATATCATAAATGAGGAATCACACCCATGTCATCATACTTTTATATCATTATTATTTTTTGATCTTAATGGATGGATTTAACCCAAATTGATATGTCCATGGTCTTATAATGTTACTAACAACTTGATCAACATGGAATGATAAACAATACTTATTTATCCTTGACATGAGAGATCCTTTATTGATCATTAAAACAATTTCATACCACCTATTATTCAATAGACACAAGATACCATACAATATTTCATTATCATGTTTTTGTATTTCATCAATGTATATAATCAAATGAAACACATTGGTAATGATCTCAACTTTGGAGATCATTCCAAAAGTCCATAGATAAAAAAACCAATGACACACAAACCATGTGTTGTTCCTATTAGAATGTTTGTCCTCATGATCTCACTAATAGTGATCACCTAGTGAAAACATCATCACATGAAGTATCAATTGTTATGATTAATCAGTAGATGATAGTCATCCATCAATTGTGTCCAGTAAATATGATGTATGAAGACAAAATGACCTTCCTAAAGATTAAATAGTACTCTCCCATGCGTTTTCATGGTGATATCATCTAATGGTATAAAAAATGTTCCACTACTTAATTAAAAAACACGATCCACTTCTCAAATAAAATACATTCTCAAATAATATAAGAAAACATCCTGAGGTAAAATTAAATACATCATCCAGTGCTCTAATAGAGTACATTATCTAGTTTTCAAAAACATTTATCACAAGTGATATTTAGTACATGTATCAGAAACAATTTTTTTTATAGTGAACTAAAAAAGCGATGGCAACTAAAAGAGAATATAGTGGTTTTAATAATCAATTAGAAAAAAATTAAATGAGGAAATTTAATTGGTAAAGATAAAAAATATTATCAATAGTTGTGACATAAATATAGATGTTTCTATTTTTAAATTTTTATCATTAATTTCCTTTATAAAATAAATTACATTGAACCTTAGGGGGTCAATTTTATCAGAGGGGATTCCCTAAGACTTTAATACATTAGGCCCCCTTACACCTTGGTTGCCCCCTGTGATTTTGTAACTATTTTCTTTGAATAAATATTTGATGTTGGGGTGTAGTGGTATGTTTCTTGAAGTTGTATAATAAACCATTGAATATGTCACCTTGTATTAAATCTTCAAATTCAAAAACATCACCCTAGTAGGCATATACTGAATATGAAATCCGCATATATTGAATAAGTAAAATGCATTAAATATACTATTTATAAATCTAAAATTATAAATATATATAATATATATTATGAAAATGAAAATTGGAAATATAGTATATGATTTAACTAAACAAATCATACTAGAGGACTGAAATCAATGGGTGACTGAGGCAGACCTAGCGGAGGAAGAGTAGGAGGAGGCGGAGTAGGCATTGGCAGAGGAGCTGAAGGTGGAGTAAGCTAATTAAGACTGAGGTGAAGCAGGAGGAGGTGGGGAAAATTGAAATAGGGGACATTTGAAGGGCACAAAGAACCTTCAAATTAAAAAGGGAAAGAGATAATAGAGAATATATGAAGGGAAAAAGAACCTAAAATAAAAAAAAGAATGAAGGAAGAGGGAAATCAAACCTAAAATCCCGAGGAATAGAGAAATCAAATTTTTGATCCTTTAAGAGATCACCAGAATAGAGAATCATCACAACCCATTTTATTTTTATATCTATTGAAAAGAATTATAGGAAAAAAATATATTACTGTAAAAGATGTTAATATACAAACTATCATGAATCGACAACAATGAAATCTAGTGGATTAGGTTGCTTCCCACTAATATTCTTCCAATGGTAGATATAAAAAAATACAACTTCAAATTGAATACATATTAAGACAAAAAAATAAACCATTTATCGTAAATTCATGTGTGTATAACTGACTATATATTAACCTCCAATTGGACGTTTCTAGGTTGCTAGTGTGGAGAACAGAATCACCTGCTTCCTGGTAGTTCCTAGCAGCCCCCGGTTAGATCCTATGTGGAACCTCGTAGTTACGCCACCAAAAAAACACCAATTTATTGATCAACTTCTTCCATATATATCAAAACCTAAACCCTAAAATAAACTCAATTTAAACTACAAAAACAAAAAAAAGAAATAAAATATAATTTTGAAGTTGAAAATGTAGAATAGCATTGGGCCAAAATTTTAATAAAAAATTGATCAGGCCAAACATTTATCATTTTATGAATATTTTGGATAATCTTAAAAGATTTAAAAATAATTAAAGATCACCTAAATCTGAAATCTATATCTCATGAAATCATCAAAACATAATAGGTAACATAATTAGAATTCTTCACTTTGTAGAAGAAGAATTAATGTCCTTTAGGGTCCGATTTAGAATTTCTTAATGTTGAATTTTTTTTATAGAATCTTGGTAGGTTTATAATGTCATAAGATACTCATAAAGATACCTAAAACACTAAATATAGTATAAAATAGTAGGTATGTAAAACTAGAATTCCACATAACATTATACAACAACTTAGAACATTTAATGTTTTTCCCTAATCATTATGATACGGAACTTAATGCATTTATATAAAATTAAATTCATGATATAGAAGTGATATAAAATTCAATATAATTAATTTTAACATCCATTTCATGACATCATATCTAAAAAATTTAGCATAACATTTTCTAAAATTACAAAACAAGAAAACAAATAACCAATATGAAATATAAGTTCTAACATTAGGGCATGATGTATGGAGAGATAAATTTAAAAAATTGAAAAAGTGTTAATGGTGTCGTGTTTAATTCAGTATCCACTATACAGTGATGTAATCAATAATTCAATCAAATTTAATTTTTTAGCTAACCAGTTGAATACTATATGCATAATATTGAAATGAGAAAATATTTTTTTAGAGGAATTATTTAATAATTACTGGTAACCAAAAATGAAATTATTAAATATTGCCTATATAATTCATATCAAAACATAAAAATCTCAAAAAAATTGATTCATTATAGATTTACCTTGAATATAATAGGACCGGTGCAATGGTTTAATAGAAATTAAGATTAATTTGAAAATGGAAATGGTTGAAAAAAAATTGAAAAATCAAATAATCTGTAGACAAATGTCCTTTCAAATGATGTGTCAGTTCATAAACATCAACACATGTCAAGCTCTCATGAAATACATTTTCGGAAATTAGAAATTACAGAGATATGGTTGATGAATGAGAGAGACACAATGTATGAAAAATTTAATGCAAGCATGAACCCATCCAATACTACTATGAATCATTAAGGAAATAGTAAGAATCGATGGTTTGAACTGATAATGTTTTTTTCACCAAGAAGAACCTCCATATATTAAAAAACACAATAGGAAAGTATTTCATTGTAAGGAAAACAAATAAAAAAGAAATATTTATGAGAGGAAAATACATTCTTCCAATCATTCTCAATGAATGCATTTAAATTGATTTCATTTTGAGAATATATCATAGGTGAGATCAAGTACCGCCATATCCACCATCCAAAGAATAGATTTATGCTTATAGCTTGGGATTCGAAAAATCCACCCATAACAAACAATATCAGCTGTGAAAATGTCCTTAACATGGATAATAAAAAATTAAAATATTTTATGGAAATTATATAGTCAATATTATATAGAACACATTTTATTTATTTAATTACGTTGTGGGCGATGTTTTCTGACACACTTCTCACTCGTTTTTCCAATAATTCCAAACTAATTGATGAACACAAAGTGAATCATTCATTTTGGAATGTTAAAACAACCCAAATACCTAAAAAAACATTATAACACAAAATAATAATATAAAAAGTTAGACAAATCATTTTAGTTTAGAATTAATATAAATAAGTACGGTAAGAAAAAAACCTTTTAAAGAAAAGTGGTTCAAAAAATTGTCATTTCTATTAGTACATGGAAATATTGTCCTACTTAAGGTGATAGAAAAACATGTAATGTGGGTGAGTAATAAACATTAATAATATCATGTAGACAAAAAAGTAAAGTAAAATTTCGTAAATTAGGAATATTAAAACCTATAGATAGGAATAATACTCTTTGTAGCATACTCATTATGAATCTTTCTTTATCATTTGAAGGTGAGTGTGCCATATTTGTAATCACTTGATAATATATTTCAAAATAATAAGTTTCATGTGGATGAATCTATTATTAATAAATAATAGTTCTAAAATATATGGTCATATTGTTAACTTAATGTTAGAGGGATACTGTAATTAAATATAGTTATTATTAGTTATATTTAAATGGAATAAACATACACAAAAAAGTGTTGTAACAAAAAAATAGAAATCATGAAATACGTAGGATGAAAGTACATCTTATAAGAATAGAAATCAATTTAAATGATCAGACACGATGTGGAAAATCACATAACAACATCACATTGAAATTATTGTCTATCACCCATGTAGAATAAAAATGAATATGGAAAAAATATGAAATTAAAAAATACAAGTCATAACATAAAATAAAAATAAAATGATTCAATATGAAGGATTTACATTTCATACATATATTATAATAAAAATATTATAATAAGTTTTCACATTTGATACAAATTATTAATATCATGTGAGTATAATTGAAAAAATCATGTTTTAATAGATAATGATTCCAAGTAGTCATAGAAGAACTGAATGAAAAAACATGTCTTAGAAAAAAAACTAAAATATATATATATATAATGAGAACCTAATAAGAATAAAAATCCTTTTAAAGATTGTTTTAATCAGTAGTTATTTCAAAAAATCATAATACTTATTAGTGTAGGATATAACAGATTTATTACATGGAAAAAACCATGAAACCCATATGAAAATTTGATGTATCATGAAGAAAATAAAGATGAATTACAAAGAATATTATTACTAACTGTAATTTTTTTAGAATAACTAAATCCAAATCTAACAAGTTGATACATTTCATTGCAGGAAAAAATAAATCAATAGCGAAGAACAACTAGATTAGATATGTGTAAAATTACCAATGGTTTCTTAGAAAGAGGAAAGTTTTATCAATTATAATAACAATACTCATAAGATGCTATCCATCCTGTTAAATTTATGATATATGCTTTAATCATGGATTTATGGGTTTTTAGGTTGGAAATTAGCTAGTATAAAATCTCTTTGGAATCTTTATATAGGCCAATAAGGTTTCAAAAGATGTATTCTAATAGACGGTGATGAATATGATTTTTATGTATCAGGAAATAAAAATTTTAATCGTATTTTCTAATTAAATAAATGAATAATATATTGGAATAAGTAAGCACTTAAAAAATTTGAAACAAATATGAGAAGGAAACCTTAGTAATAACGTAATAAATTCTAGAAGACATTAATCCAAAAAGAAAAAGTAATCTCTAAGCATGTAAGTTTTATTGAATCATTAATCATATGTTTATGTGTGGGTATATTTATAAAAATAAATCATGAAAGGTAATAAATATAAAGATAATTATTTTTTAAAAGAAATTACTTTTATGGTAGTTTACTATATGATGTGGTGTAATATAAAGATGCCAATGATGGTAGATATATAGTCTAAATGAACTATAGCATTCTAGACGGATCTGTTTGATCAGGATAGGGAAAATATAGTATAATTTTTTTGATAGTTTTTAGTATGTTACTGAAACTGAATGAATGTGTATCTTTGGAAGAAAGAGTAGTTTCATGTTAATTAACATGTTCAATTATCTTCAATGAATAACTAGACGTAATGGTGAAGCAAACTCAAGCTATCGCGGGTGCAGAAGACCTTCCCCAATTTGTAACTGGGCCTTCGGTACGTATGTGTGAATACATTTTATATATAACAGGAAGCCAATTTAGATGATGTAGTAGATTAGGAGAGAAGGAAATGTTTTACTGGATGTAGGGGGTGACACTACGATATAATAAAATAAGATGTTTTGTAGTTAGGGTCAAAATTAATTGGTGGCAGGATCCTGTGGTGGTATGCATCGATGTTAGTACAATGTAAATGTAGGGTTAACTTTTATATTGAAGTTGGATTTGGCAATCTGCACCTCTCTCCAATAATATTATTTCCTGGTGAAGTATATTTGTGTTACGTCAGATGTGGAAGTGACTAGTTAAGAGTGGATAGTCGCTGGACGATGCAGGATTTGAAATAGAAGATCCTGATGAATGTATAGATAGATGGAATGGATATCCTAGCTAACATGAGTAATATCCGATGGTGATTCTCAAAGCCTGGTGAAGGATAGACGATATCCTAAGATTCATTGGGGATGTGATTCATCACGGTGGAAAATGGTAGCTCATCAAGGGAACTCTGACTCCAGAGGTAGGAGATGGGAGCAATCCTGTTTGATCATCAAAGACTACCAAATGAATAGAGGAAACCCTAAGCTCTATGGATGGAATGTGGTTGTGCGGGGGATATGGAAATCCCATCATGCATCGATCGAATGTGTTAGGAGAATTTTAGAAATATAGGTGGTCTGGTAAATCTGTAGGGTGACATGTAATCTTGGAGAATCCATGTTTAGTATATATAATCAATTTCATAATATCACGAGGGGGTTTGGTATATTGGTGATAATTTCATCAGTTGAGCCTCAAACAAGATAGGATTCTTCCATTGGTATGATGAGTATGACTTGTGGGGCCCTCTATTAAGAGGGAACACATAAGAATATGGATATATATAGATATGGTGATCATGATGAGATTATTTTTTTGAAATAGGGGCATATGGTGTTCTAACCCACATTGACAAATGATAGGTAATGGATTTTTCTACCAGGATAGTTTATACCACTGTGAATTATAAATTTATGAGTAGAATATATGGAAGTATAATAATTCATGTCCCGAGGTCACGTGATGCGTTATATAAATAGATAATAAGATTATGTTTTCTTTTATATGGTAAAACTAGTTAACATACCAATATATATACATTTTTTATGATGATCATACTTTACCCTTTATGGATTGAGTAACACTATTTCATTGTTTGAGGAAATGTCATAAACCAGCCTGGGTTATCCTTGATCTACACACTTGTATCCATCAGTTGAATGGTTTAAAGGGTATCCATAATCTTTAAGAGCTGATGATAATGTTAGGTAAGAATAAGATGAATTATTGGGGATGAATTCACAGAATAATCCCAAAGATAAAATACAACAGAGCACGTAAAACATCCAGAGGCATAGATAAATAATTGAACATAAATAAAAACATATAAAGACCTAAATAAATGTTATTTTTTGGAAACTAGAATCAAACTGAAACTAAAATCAATCATTTTGTGAAATATCAGTCACCACCATCCATAAAACAAACCTACACCATGAGGGAACTTGAATGATTAAATGAACCAATAAAACTAAACATGTCTACTGATGATGAGTGGAAGAATTGGGTTTCAACATATGAAATCTTATTATGTAATAACATCAAAATAATTATTTTTAACTTTTAAAAAAATTTAATAAATATTTGATTGATAATATAAATATAATATAGGTTACCATAATTTTTATGAACAAATAAACTTCAATTAAATCCACTTTAAAAAAAAGGGTTTCACATTAAAAAAAATCTCATTTCAAGATCGAGTTTCGAAAAATATCCACCTAAAAATAACCATAACTGAAGTAAATTGATGAGAAATGGTAATCATAACTGAATAAAAAAGGCATTTAGAAAAATAAGTTACAAAATATTAGATGTCATATATATAATGATGTACATGTATATATAATAAGAGAAAATCATTTCAAAAAAACATTACTATAATATAAAAGATATTTAGTCTTGATATGATCTCAATCATGTTGAGGGGACCCCCTATAACTACTATGTTCAGACCCATCAAGCTAGAATTAAAATTTGATTCATAGATTATCACTAAACCTGATGCTCTCAATCATCCTCACTAGTGGAAAAAATCACTATAGACAATCATCTACAAGGGGGGTTTAGACTATCTAATCCATAACTATATTGTTAACATCTCTCGACCCTCTATATGATGTATATGATCCCACTAAAATTTTAAATGGGAATTTTATGATGGGATAACATTAATAAAATAAACTATTACCAGTGGATTCCAATGTTCATTCCATTACCACCTACCCAACACCATCCATGATAGGGCCCTCTTTATATACAACACATCCATATGGGTGAAAGTCAAAATGGAAAAAAATTCAAGTACCAACCAGATCTAAGAATCCTGGGAGAATGAAACCAAATTACATGGAAAAACTAATGTAAAAAATAGGTTGTAGTGATAGAAATCAAAAAACATTTCAATGGAAAACAATATTTCCATCCAAATCCAAAACCATGATAACCATCCATGTACAACTTAAATTTTCCAATTGGCCCTTTGTAAATTGGGTTTTTATGAAAAAATATTTAATAAAAATTGGTGTCTTTAGAAAAAATGAATAAATATGGTATACATTCATAGTCTTGGAATCCTTTTTTGGGGAAGATGGAATGAATGTAAAAGGGAGAGTTTTAGAAAACCCAAGGTTATGTGAGAGTAAATTTTATTTTAACTCTATTTATATGCATACAAACATCAATATTTTCACCTGGTGAATATAAGAATATTCACACATCCCTAGACATATATATGGACAATAATAAATGCGCAAACCATCTAATTTTATGGAAAACAACAAAACTTTATGACATAGTAAAAGATGTCTCACATATTCACCACACCCACAAAGTGGTCAAAAACCATTCGAAGAATAATTATATACGTTAGCTAATTTTATTAATGTCTAATGAGGAGAAACATCATTTCAAAAAACACAAATCATTTTGAAACTCGACTTGGATTTTTTTTCAAAAATCTACTACACATATCCCTTTTAGAACATATAGACATAGAATAATAAAACATTTTAATAAACCATTTTTATTTAAATTAAAAACAAAGAAATCCATAAAAAATAATTCTATCTAATAGAAATCATTAATTAATCATTTAAAATTCATTTCATAATGATAAAGAATCAGAAAAAATGTTCATGAATGAAAATCTATGGGAACACCGACATCAACAGTGTTTAAAAGTGATGAAACTGTGGATAAGAAAAGAACAAGGGATGAAAAAAAACAACCAAGATCAAAATAAACCAAAATCCAGCACTACCCCATCCTATGTGGTTCATCCAAAAATGAAATAAGATACAAAAGAAAAATTAAATAGTAGATCATGAGGAACATTGGTGAAAAAACATCAAATTTCCAATGAATATTAATGAAGCCTGATGGATGAGATTTAATATAATTATGAGATTCTCTTGGAAGAGGGGATTAGTAGACCCTTTTAGTGATAAAACTAAATTAGAGTCATGTTGGGTAAAATTGGATTTTACATATAAGAGGGTAGAATACACATTTCATGTTTTAGGGATTCATATAAAGCCCCATATTTAGGATTAATGTTTTACCAAATTGTGCACTATCCATAAACCCATACTGAAATGAAAATACAGCCTTATAGTGATTTGATGGACTATTTTTCCGCATAGTTTGGAGGTTTTGATCCAATAATTTATCCTCATCTTGAATGAAAAATTCCCACATAGGATCATTCTACACGATTTTAGGAGCTATGTGACATCCCTAAAATCCATGTATATCAAAAATGAATACACCCTCGCACAGATGCTATACAGTTTCATCTATCTATGTGAAATTAATGCATGTGTTCTCATAGACACAAATTCAAATGCACAATTTCTCCTAAAACCCATATGGTTACATAGAAAATCATTTATTAACCATGGAATATAAACCATATAATGATTTTAATAAGAAACACTCATTTTATTATCCACAAACAGTTTATCCCTTAATACTATGAAAATTAACTATTCTGTGATCCAAAAATAGACTAAATCCTCAAAAGATAATATTTTCACTAGGAACATCACATTAAAACGAAACACAATATCATGAATCAATAAATAAAACAAATAATAACGAGAACAATGGTTGGGATGTGATAATTATCCATACTAAAACAAATTTCTTCCATAAAAATGTCACTAGGCTCCTGTTGTGAAACCAAATAAAACTCTCCTAAAAATAATCACCTATGAAACAAACCATCAAAATAAAATCCAATGTCGTAGACATCCATAAATATTTTCCTAACATATAAATTCCAAAAGTCACAACTATACTGATTGAAACAACATAACATGGAGAAACATCATGGGTCTCCCCACCAATTATGAACCTTCTAGATGGTGGACCATAATTGGAAATCATTGGACTGGATCACAATCCATCACAATTAAGAGACAACTAGGGAAACCAAAAAAATAGAACTATAAATTACCACTATTCATTATAGAAACATAAAAATCCTTTTTTATAAACCTTATTAATTAATAAATCACCCAACACAACATGGATTTAAACAAAATCACACCATGAAGGTGGATAGAAAACAAGAGATGAAGACAGATGAAAACAAAAAAATGAAAAAAATAAAAATGAATTACCTCAAAAACATAAAGTGGAAGGTATTAAATGATCATAAAAAATATTGAATTCATTTTTATTCTATAGAGGTCCCTCAAAAAAGATATTCCAAAAATGTCACAGCTAACCACACCAATGAAAAGTTGTTGCGGTGTTATGTAAAGATATATTATAATTCCCTAGTTGAAAATAAAGGAAGCACATGGGAGAGTGGTATTTCGAATGAGAAGTAGGATAAGATAGAAAATAATCCTTAAGAATAGGTTCCTATAACTTACACATCCAACCAAATATGGAAGCCTTACTAGAACTAATAGTAGACATGCTGCAATCCACTATGGAATTCCCTCTAGAAACCTACTTCGTTAGGAACATATCATTCCTTAAGGAAAATAAAAAATATTTATTTCATGAAAAAAATAAATCATGAATCTCTTACTAGAAACCCTATATAATGATATGGTCTTTCAAAAATATCTCATGACACTATTTATAACGAAAGTGAAATCACATAATTTGATTGAGAAATATACCCCTCTGTTGTGCATTGACCATTCTAAACATCAGTATCATCTACCAAATTGCTCCACTTCACTTCCTCATGAAAAAATCATTGAACTAATGTGGTCTTAAATATCTCCCAAATCATACGATCTTGAAATGTGGATGGAGTGATTACATTACCCAGATCTAAAATGGGTACCTTAAATAAACATAGAATAAAGGCAACAGTTGAAAAGAACATTACCCCACCACACATTAATGAGTATTGGATGTCCAAAAAACTATTGGATAAACCTTAAAATACTTTACGGAATTTATCTCAGGAATAAAAAAAATAAAATAAAAAAACATTTCAAATGAACATTAAACCAAATCATAACCAAAATTAACCAATTAAATACATCAATCCCTGATACAAATCCCATAAACCCTAATATGACACAAAATATAATAAATATCCTATTTTAATTTGTTTTTCTGAATTTCAATATTTAAAAATATTTCCCACTCCACAGCCATCTAAAATCTAATTTCCCATTTTAAGACCTCTTAGACTAAAGCCTCTCTAGTTCATAAATTTAAAGACTAAAACACATATTCAACATTTCCTTTGAGAACAAAAATCATGTTATAAAATCGAATAATATTTAATTGTTTCTAAATTCAAAAAATCCCATTTAAAAATAAATTCGCACTAAAAAAATTAGAACAATATTATAATAAACATAAAAAACTCATAAATAGTGGAATAGTGACTATGAATGACTTGGAAAATTTATCTATCAGATCATGTTCAAAGCATACCTCTGTGCTGTAAGCATATTGAATTGTGGACTCTTGTTCCACATGGTTCATTGCACCATATAATCACACCATGTGACATTAGTTCACTTCCATTATCACCACCCAAACAAAAAGTAATGATATAATAGAACAAGAATAAACAAAAAACAAATTAAAAATCAAATACTCAGAACATGACTGTCCTTGGTGGCTCAAAGCTCAGGACGTATAATAGTTCATGATTATCTTCTCATACATACCCCCTTGAGTACATTCAGTCTCATATCTAGTTTATTGACACAAAAGATATCGAAGGTCTCCTCAAAAACCAATTTATCCTAGACCATCCTTGGTCATCCCTGAACTTAACGCCGAAAATAGTGTATAGAAGGGTCAAATAGAGTTATTGATCCTCATAGACTAGCATAAAAATTTAGGAATAAAAAAATTAATCAATGCGGTTGATTTTTCCTAATACAATCAAAGGTAAAATACTATATACCATAAAATATATCATTTAGGATATATAAATAATTGATAAAAAACAACAACTCAATAACCAGATACAAGATACCAAAAATATACTATAACTAAAAATGAACTGAAAAAGACCACATGTGACCTCTTTATGTTTGTAATAATTTTCACATACGAATATACATAGATTATTGGGAGAGTTTTATATTAAAAGAGTTATTTAATATATTCAAACTGATTAATGCACAATCCTCTTAAATTAACATTATCAGACTCAGAATTAGTCTGATTTTCATATTGTCAAAATAAAAAATAGTAAACGCCCAATTATATAAATGTAAAACAATCATAATCAAAATGTATTTGATTAATATATAGGTATTTTATTTATAATATTCTTAGTAAAATTTATAAAAACAATTTTTTATAAAGAATATTGCAAATAATATCTTTCTCTAACATGCACATTTGAAAAAAGATCTCTTAAAAAAAAGAAATAAAATACCCATGTAAAAGTAATAATTACATAAAATAAATTATTAATAGATTTTCACCATTAAAATTATGTCTAAGGTACTAAATATACTTGAATAAATAGATCCACTATATTATACTTAAATTCAAGTCTGTATTTCATTACCTGGAAAGCCGACGACATGATGATTGGAATTTCCCTATATTCTTATCCTTAGAAGCCCTCAATATGATTGTCTTCTCTATCATCCTATCCTTGGAAGACAACGATCTGATAGATCAGATTACCTATATTCATATCCCCATAATAACTTTTTCTTAATAATGATCATATGATATTACAAAAGAAAATGATATTAAGGGAGAAACCCTGATAAGGATTACATAGAAGTACCAACACTCTAAAGAATTAAAAAAAATATGTACAATAATTTTACACTCTGAAATATTTAGATGATCTGAGAAGAAAATGTAATCTTCTCCAAACTCCTCAAATGAATAACTATTTGATGGTGATCCTATAACACTCATATTTTTCATTTTTATACAGTGGGATCAGAAAGATGGAGCATGAAAGATCATCTGTAACTGAATGTTCAACATTTTATTGATCAACACCATTATAGTTTTAAATATCATCCTTAATATATGAAAATGTATATAAATTATGATTACAAACATAGTTTAGTCTGGTGTAAATCTTTATAAGTTTTAAATATGATAATACATTGGAGGGCAAGTATGATTGTTTTTATTCCAATATCAGTTTGACGTTCAAGACTTTTGATAGTATAATAGATAAGTCAATGCATAACATCTAGTTTTATTATTGGAAATTCTAATTGTTCGGAAACATACTCATTCAAATGATCATCATTAATAATTTTATGTCTATATTCGAAATATATTTTATCTTTTTCTACGTATGGAAAAAAATAATGTTTTTTAAATTAAAACATACTAAAAAATGTGGGACATAAAAATTTAATAATAAAGTTTTAAGATTTTGTTTCTGATTTAGAAAAATAAAAGAATTTAAAATTATGAAGTAGCCATTCTCACTCAATGAACTTTTTGTTTCCATAATCCACAAAACTACATTTCTTTATGAGTGAACCTATATGAGAAACTAAAACTACTTAATATCTCGATTCAACCAACAATGAATAACAAGAGTAGGGTGAGAGATATGATATCTCATTTAATAAGAATCACATAATCCATATATCTATTTACTAAAATTTTCATGAAACATTTATTTTAATGAATATATAAAAAGTAGGATTTTTCTTTTTTTATAGAATAATATACCTTTTGACAATATATTTTTGAAAAAAATGGCATTCCATTAAAATAGATTTTATTTTTTGTTTGAAAACCATCCCTAAGTGAATAATACTATAATAACATACAATATATGTATTCATTTGAATATCCTAAACAACATGCGAGGATACCTAAAACATACACAATTTTGAACCATCTAACCAACAAAAACATTGTGATCCATTGTCTATGACCATCCTACCCCCACTCAACCTTTTACGCTAGTGGAACATACCACCCCTTCCATTATTAAAATGTAGAGATCTGCCCTATCTAATTAGAAAGGTGAAGGAAATGTAAATTTCATACCCACCTTCCATACACAATGAATGTAATGATGATCTCTATATTAAATTATTCAATAGTGGTTCCCATAAAATATTAAATAATTATCAATTACTATCCATTTTCATATTTAGAGTGTAAAACCACTTTATAATGAAACATATAATGTACAAAATGGGCCTTAGTTTTTGAAATCCAAGACCATTAACATTAAAAAAACCCTTTCCTTCCCAAAAAAACATCAAAAAAGATGATAATCATCCTAGAACAATTAAAAGGTACCAAATAAGACTTTTCAACTTGGGTACTTAAAGAAAAATATTTAATGAAAATTTTTGAGCTTTAACATCCACATAAATATTTGATAATAATTTGTAGTTCTCTAAACTTTTTGAGTGGAAGTCAGAAAGAAGGTAAAAAAAACGTTGAGAAAAAATAACATTTTTGGGGAAGATTTTTTAATACTCCATTTATATGAATTAAAAGATCTATATGTGCAACCTATAATAATATATGTATACATCCACCAAAATATATATCTAAAACCATAAAAGTGTGAAACATCCAATCGATGAGAAAATAATCAAATAATATCATATAACACAATAGTTCTCACATAAGTACCACCAATTTAAGGTGGAAAATTCATTCAAAATAGAAAACAAATTCTCACCCAATTTTATTAAATTCTCACAAGGCTAAATATCATTATAAAAAACAAAATCAATTTTAAAGGTCATGTTTTAATTTTATCATATATCTACCATAGAGATACACATTGAACACATATAAGAATAATATTAGATTACCTTGGATAGCCTCATTTCCAACCAAAACTTCGACATGTAAATCATAAAATAATTATCTGTGAAGAGACATGAATAACACAAATAAAATTTATTTTGAAATTATAAATCAACTTGTGGAATTATTTGGAATAAAGATGGATAGAAACACCTACCTCAATAGTGTGATATCATGATGAAACTATAGAATAAGGAAGAAAATGTCCCCAGAAACAATCCCCAAAACATAGATAAAAATAAATCTCTATAAAAAACCATCCAAAATTATTTTGGGAATATCCAAAAATATAACCATGCCATAAAAATCAGGAAACAATTTTAGAGGCGGATGAGTGGTGAAAAGAAGGAAAAAAATCCCATGAAACAAACAAAATCATGATGAAGAAGCTTTAATATAATGGAAAATATCCAAAATATTAGGGGACTAGAAGCTCCTTAAGGTTTTGAAACTAAATGGGCCAGGATGGGAGTAAAATTTATTATTATTATTTGGATGGTGTAATAGTAATTCAGGGAATTGAGGATTTCTGGAAAGCTGCAAGGTTATGCAACTTGGTTTATCAAACCATGCACCAACCATATGATCCTTACTAGAAAAAGAAGTTATCATTGAATATTTTTCTATATGGTTTGGAGACGATGTTCTAACTATGAAAACTTATCTAAAAATTCAAACACCCTCACACAGGTGTTACACATAATATGAAGAACCATACAACAAACCAGAAAACCACATTTGTAAAAAATTAAAACACCCTATCACAACTACCACATAGTTTACTCTAACCATGTACATGTAATGAACTAAAACATACACACCCAAATACTAAAATACAATTATTCCAGATAACCACATAGTTTGGGATTGATCATGCACTACTCATGAAAGTGAAACCATTAAAGAAAGCACTACAAAAAAATGTCTTATACCAATAGAAATTTAATGTCAGATACTATATCTGTCGATAAAAATAATATATTACAATAGATATTAATTCTTATTTGTATTAAATTTGGTTACCAACACATTATTTTTCCAATAGATTTATCTATTGATATTGATCGCTCAATACCAACAAATATTTTATCTACAGTAAATTTTTTTGCTCTATATACAACTTCCTAAAATTTTTTACTAGCATATAAATATGTTATTAATAATAACTATTATCAACAATTCAATTCCCATCAATATAAAATTTCTTAACAAACCAGTCAATAACATTAAATATTTTATCAATAATTAATCAAGAGAAACCAAATTTTTTGTTCATATTATTATTTTTATGCTAGGTAGTTATCCATTTTTTTGCAACCATCGCTAGGCCTAGGTATCATGGTGAAACCCTCACCTTGCTTGCGTCTCAGCTCATAGAAGTATCCCCTAATGATATATCGACTGATTTTCCTTCACCCTATTTCGGTTCAGGTGTTTTCTATTAGTGTCTTTCATGGATGTCTAGGTGTCGGCGTTGTCGTCTACATTTGGTTTCTCTCTGGTAGGGGAATTCACTTAGGTCCTCTCATCCATGGATACAATAGATAAATCCATGGAATCCATTTATTTCACTAGATCGATGATGTGATTGATTTACGAATAATGGTTTCACATCTACTACGAAAATGATCATGATTTTTACTGATTGGGTGTGCGGGGTTCATAGAGGATCATGGGTAATCTTATTAACATATAGAAATGGACTATATAAAATCAAGGTGAGTTCGATTCTTCAGATTCGCTGATATGGATAGGTCTTGCGGGGGTTGTGTTTTATTTTTTCCAGTTTGAGGCTTTTTTCCCCATTGCTGGGGAAATTGATAAACCTTTCGAAATTAATTTCTCTGTGTTATAGCTTTCACAGATAATGTTAGCTCAATTGTAGGTATAGATCGATCTATCTAAGCCATTTTTCCTGAAAATTTGAATCCATAATGTGTCAGCTGAATTCTTTCAACCAGTCTTCTATGAGGACATTAAACTGTACTATTCTTAGTACATGCTTCACGGTAACAAATGTGACTCTGTTCTCCTTCCCGTGTCTACTTATTCCAGGTTCCGAGCATCATACCAGCCTGGTTCTTCTAAGAAGGACCCAAATTATTATTTTTATCGTCAGGAAGATTGGAAAGGTCATAGGAGTTCTTCCATCCTGGATTCCCGTGTCAAGACCATTCATGATTTTTTTAGTCGCATAAGGTAATGAAAAAGGATATAGGGGGGCCTTCTTCCCATATCCATGATTCAGTGGTTTTCCTAGAGTATGTTTCTAGAAGATGGGTCTCATGCGCCTATATTTGGAGTAGGGAAGAGGCAGTGTAATAGTTTAATCTCAGAGGTAAATTAGGAACATATAAGCACAGTGGATATTGAAAAGTGGTCACTAGGTGGATACATGGTCTTCTCATATTGTCTAGATACCTGGTGTGGTAGGATGATTTAGCAACCATGGTAAGGTTTAATCTTTGATTTACAGGGTTAATTTTACTGTGAAGCCACCAGTAATGAAAAATGAGTTATATATTGGAGGTAAGAAGGGAAAGGAAAAATAATATACTGGGAATAATCCCATAGAGAAGCATGGTTTGGGAACTGTACGACGATATATTCAGTAATTTGATTTGTCCTTCAATTTAGTACAACAACTATTTTGAATTTCTAGAGGCTTCTATTGATATGGAAAACTATAATGAAGATGAAAAAAGTAAATAATCCACTGTTACATGGTTCTTCTGAATCACCAACAACTAGTACCATGACAGGATGAAAGAAGAATCTATTGCCTATTAGACCAAAGGATGGTGTGTCTAGGATCAAATATGAGGACCTAAAAATAGTTATATTTTCAAGAAAGATAAAATTATAAGGAGAATCATGAAGTCCCCTATGAATCATGGAATCAAGAATAATATTTAATTTTACCATATTAGAGTGTGGGTGGATCAGACTGATGAAGCTTCTGATATTGTTCAACATTTCAAGTATAATACTGAATCTGGAATGTTTCATCTGTTTATAACTTGGATTGTTGAATGGTTTTATTTCTTTTATAATTTTGGAAGGTTTCACTACTTTTAAGCATGATTTAGTGTGCAATTAGTTTTGTATACTTTCCCATTAAACCTCTAAAAGTTTTCTTTCTTGAAAATAAAAAAAATTGAATTGGAAGTAGTAGTAGTTATATCTATTTTGGGATTTTATTAAAAAATATGTCATTAATTTATTTTAAATGTCTATTTTATATAAATATCAATACTGTATATTTTTCAATGTTTTTAATTTAATAAACATTTAAAATATTAAATTTAAGTTTTATTCAAATCATTAAGGTGGGTAATTAATAATGTATTTTGTCTTGGACTAATAAAATAAATGAGGGTACTGAAAATGGATATATAACCTAGGTTTTGATTTTGTAATTAGTAATGTTGGTTCGATTTTGGTTTTTAATCCTACAAACAGGTTATTTATTAGTTGTTTTGATGCACATGTGGATAGCATGAGGCATTTTTTATTGGAATGTAATCATGAACATTCATGTTCGGATTAATTGGTGTCATTACCATTTTTTTGTTCTTTAATTTATTAATACCGATTCTTTAATGTATTGTTATCAAACATTGTTATATTATTTCATTATAAATGAGAGTTTAATTTAGGTTTAGTTTTGTTACTAAAATTATGATTATTAATGCATGTTTAATATTGGTTCAATTATGGTCATATTACATTCATACAGGTAATATTAGTAATGATGTTTCAGTTTTGGTTGTTATGATACCTTCTTACAGTTTGTATAAGTAATGTAGGTTCAGTTTTGGTTAATTTTTTGTTGCTATCATACATTCTTGTTGTAAGTATTAGTAATGCAGGTCGAGTTTGGGTTGTTTTCATGCTCTTGCTGTTAACATGAGGCAGTGCGGATTGGTATTTAATCTCAGACATTCATGATCAGATTTATTGATGTTCTTGTTATTTTTAATGGAATTTATTCCCTTTTTATTTTCATAAATTGAGAGGCTCCATCATTTATATAAGTTCCATCAAAATATCTTTTGGTATTGAATTTTTTCATAATAAATATTTCTGTGCTTGATGACTTTTAATTTATATTATAATGCTTCATTACTTATCTTACTGAGGTTTGGTGTCAAACTGTGTTCATGAGAGATGGTATAATTGTTTATCTACTATACTATATAACTCTTTATCATTGAATGTTATACTGTGTGTGTGGAGTCTATTCTACGAGTCTATGGATGAGGCTATTTGGATATTTCATGCATGAAAAAACAGTTGACTATTTTTTCAAAAAATCGTGAACACTTCTTATCCAAGTCCATTTCAATGAGATGTAGGATATTCTCTGGTCCATGGTGGAGGCTTGTAAATGATTAAACATGTTGGCTGGTCTACAGACAAGATCATTGAAAATATCTACAAGGTGGTTTGTTTTTAATTAGGTGTTGTGTGGAAATTCCTACATTGTGGGGTCATGCTACAATATTTAATCAAGGGGAATTAAAGGTAGCTTCAATATTGGTTGTTCTATATATATAAAACTATATCTAAATATAAGGATTTCAAAGGAATGTTTAATGTTAGGGAAGAAGTATGGATTGTTTGACATGTGTGCTAAAACTGCACTATGGTGGATGGGTTATAGAGGCTCAGCGCTAGTGAAGCGTGGTTTATATATTTAGTACATGGAGCTTTGCGGAGGGTTCTTAATCAGGGAATCCTAAAAAATATTCTAGGTTAGTAATCTTGTACAATGTCATGGTGGGTTGTCACTACAAATGTAATATGACGCCTTGAAATCTAGTGGGTATACATCTATCATTGTTGTCTCTACCATTCACTCAGTGTACAAATGCTTCAATATTTATATTTTTTTATACATATATTTGTATTATATACACATATTTGTTTTATTAAATATATTTTTCACTCAATGTACTAATGTATGCGTCACAAGTTTGTTAATTTTTCATTATCATATGGTTTTTTTCACTGGTCAGATAATCCTATTATTGTTTTCATTGGGTGATATTTTTGATCATGGACTTATTGGCATCTCCAGGACATTTATCATTTTGCACTACTTTTATAGCTCAAAAATTTGTGAATAAAAATGTATTCTATGTTACTAGTTTATTTGTTGTTAGTTCAAGTTTAGTTTGATCTTTTTTTTTCACTATACTCATCAATGATGTTTTTTTGCTAAATGGATGTTGATACCTGTGAAATATTCACAACATATTCATGTATTTGTGATTTCATCTATGTTTTTAACATTATTTCTCTCATTAACGATCCAGTTTCTTGTAAGAGCTGGGATGCCCATTACAATTAACTATGTATGCCCATTGTCCATTTCCCATTGTCATCTTTATGCCCATTTCCCACTGGTCATGGCCCTGTTCAAAGTGTTTTATTTAACATTTTCGATAATCCAACAAAGCCTTATTTCATCTCCTTTGGAGAGGTTGATTGATTGTGACTTTTTTAGATGCAGGTTTACCCTTGTGTACCTAATGTCAGAGATGGACATAATGTTTTGGAAAGTTGGGGATGTGGACAATTGGCATATATGCTCTTACCATATTCGTGAGTTGTCAATAGGGGTGATTAAAAATGATAATGATGAAAATCATTTTTTATAACTCTATTTATATTTTGGTTTCAATTCAGGCCAATATTTTTCAATAATTTGATGTGAGCTGGCTCACTGGTTTGGATGGGCTATTGTTGGCATGGTGATCCGGGGTTTCATGTGCTTGTTGGGCCCCAGTGTGGAATGGATGAGCTAACGCTGGCATGGATGGGTTTCTTCTAACACATTGGCATGGGTGGACTATTACCGGATCCAAGTGGATCAATCATCAATTGAGAACAATAATTTCATATCATAAAATTAAAGAAATGTAATAATTATATAATCCATTTAATAATTTATTATTGACTACCAACACCGTAAAATAATAGTGGGTCAATCATCCCTACATATTTCTTATTTCACAACTGATCATACATCACCACCAATACTATATATTGGATTATTCACAATGTCATGTTTCCTATAATGGATCAAGAACACCAACTTCCATCCCATAATTATATCATGATATATAATAAAATAACCAATTCAATGTATGGATTTATAATAATTGGAAAACCTATCAATTAATGAAAATAATACATTATTTTCCACAAGATCAAAAAAAATTCATCATATCATTAGCCATAAATAGGATTGGTTTTCATAAAATTATTACTAAGGAATAACCCAAAGAGGATAATAGAATTCATTAAAACATTATTATTATAATCATAAAAATTCTAGAGAAATAATAATGATGGGTTACTTGGATAATATCCCCCATATATAACCCCTATATTTAATGGTTTTTGTCGTTTAGGATTGAAAATACCATTAAATGATTAATTAATCATTATAAATGAAAATAACGTTTCAAATTTTAAAATAACCTCTTCAAATAAAAATTTTACAAAATATTAGGAAAATAATTTTTCATTGAAAATAAAATTGGAATAATATAATTAAATAGTCAATTATTTATAGTTCACGATAATATTAAATCATGTTTATTCTCTATGTGGTAAAACAAAAATTTCATTCAAACTTTATATTAAAAAGTTAAAAGTTCATATGTCTGAAAATAAAAAGAAGAATCCTTTTAAACTATTTTTCAAAATGAAAAATATGGGTAAAAATTCAATCAATCAATAATTATAAATTATTTAATATATTGTAGAAATTTTTTTTAGAAACCATTGACATAAGAGATATATATTTTTGACTAAAGAGATAAATAATGTTGATTTTCCATAAAATATTCCTTTATTGACTTTAGTTGAGAAATAGGCAAAAAAAATGAAAACATTTATAATATAGAAATAAATAGAGGGTAAAATATTAATGATATTCATAAAATTTATGTCAATAAATTTCATCTCTATTAGTCTAATAAAAATCAATTCAGATAAATAATTAAATTGTAAGAAAAATATGTTATCTTAGGTTTGAATTTCAACACACATGTTCAAACATACTGTATTATTAAATTTTTTTTGTTATACATATAATAAAGAACCATAATCATATATATAATAACATATATGATTAATTTATAATCTTTTTTCATGTTTTTTTATTAAAAATTCAATATTAAAATCCCCATTTCATGTGAAAACTATTTTTGTTCATATATTTTTTGGTTTGGTAGTTTTTATCATTGTACATTGATAGTGGCCCCATAATATCTATATTTTAAATCACGACATAATATATTATATATTAATTTTTTCATATTTTTAGTCTTTTAAATCTATTATATATGGAAAAATTAATAATAATGTTCATGGATTCGGTAAGTCGTACATGTGCATGAACAATGTAATCATTTTTCAGTGGATAGAATTAATGAAATTTAAATAATAATTAACCTTTAATGAATCATTATTATATAATATATAAATATATATTCACTAAATAAATCTTTTTTTTAATTTATTTAACAAATAAATGAAAAATAAGTAACAACACTTCACAGATGTGGTTTTCCACATATACACACAATTGACATTAAAATTTTCCAATGGATTGGAAAGTAAGAAGGTATATGTTCTATTATAATTATATAAGTATAATTATTTCATAAAATTACCAATATATATAGACATTATATACATCATTATTTCCAAGTGTGAGAGGTGGTGGTTATAAACGAATAACATTCATTTTCAAGGTGGTAGTTCATTATAAACATGATCATAGTTTTTGTTTCTCAATTGAATCAAGTGTATATTAATATATACTAATACAATAAAATATAACATATCAGGATATATATGATACTGGTGTTATTAATATACATATTTTAAAAAAAAATTAATTAAGAAGAAGAATAAATAAAATGAAAATTTTTGGTTTGGAAAAATAACTCTTCTTTGGACAACCTCTTTATGTTTATATGTAATTCCTTCCATGGATGATATTATGATAAAAAACTGGACTATAGTTTTTGGGTAAGGATGTGTGGAAGATTATATGTTTAGGATTTTTTGGAAAAAAACTTTTTTATGTGTGAATGTGAGAGTTGAAATGTGTCCTTTTATAAATGAAGTTAGTTGCATACTCATAATTTGGGAACGTTTAAAAATAATGATAAGTCATTTTCACCGACATGAGGAATAAAAAAATTATCATATTTTGGGGTAATAATGGTTAGTTATAAATTCAACCAAAAAAATTGCATTTAAAAATGTATTATGTCATATTAACCATTTTCCTTTTATTCTATACCCTAGTAAACTAGTTATTACATTACCCGTGGTAAGGATTTTTATTATATTTAATATTAATTATGAAAATAATTGTGTTGAAATTATAAAAAATAGTAATTATAAATATTAAAATATGGTATACATTTTATCAAATTCAATTCATATAATTAGTGAAATTTTATTTTAAAATAAACATGTAAATGTAACGAAAAGTGGTTTTCCAATGAAAAGGTTTTCTTGGTTATTAAACTTTTTTCAATCAAAATTCTACATAAAATTGATTTCAATAAAAAAAAATTGGATTAATAATAATATAATTGAAATAATTATACTTTTAAACCATTTTAAAATAATATTTATTATTAAAAATATAACAACAGATAAGATATTTTAAATAAAATATTTATTCTTTGCTATTTATCAAAAAATTAAGCTTTTATGAAAACTCAATAAAAATATATTTAAGATAAATTTTAATTTTTTATTTAAAAACCAATGTTTACATTTTCAAAAAAAATTATTTTTTTGATAAAACTAATTTTATTATAAGTTAAAAAAATGCAATGAGTCAGGTTTTGGAAAATTTAATTTTAAGAATAAAAAAATTTATTCATATCTCGTGACTATAACAAAATATTAGAAGAAAATTTTAAAATAAATTATGAATATATAATATATAAATTCCATTAATATAATACACTATTATTTAATACTTTAATTTATGAAGAAAAAACATATTGTTCCTATTGAACTATTAAGAGAAAAACATTTCTTTCACCTTGAAATGTTTTTTGTTTTCATTTATAATCAATTTATAAAATATGAATTTATTTTATACTTGTTTAAACAGTAATAATTTTATAAATTATTATATACTATTCATACCTTCCAATCCAATTTCTAGGCTATAGGTGATGTATTAAATAATAATAATACAGTTTGATATCACTATTTATTTAAACATGGTGTTTCGTGTAAGAAAAGATATCAAATAAATAAAATTAATTGTAGTGAAATATATTATAAAATCATTAGAAGATATATTAATTTCATTCCTAAATAGCTTCCTAAACATCTTCAATAATACCAATATTCTCTATTCATATCAAAATTAAAACCTAGAAGCATAATTTGTAAACTAATGGTTGTTTTTTTGAAGAAGAGGTAAATCTCTTAACTGTTAATTTTCATTTAAATTCTTCCAAAACATCTTTAAAATATTTACAAAACATTATTAATTATTTAAATTAGTATATAATATATATTTATGTATTATTATGACTATGTTATAACCCTCTATGATCACATTTATGGTGAACAAAAACATCATTCAAGTATATGTGTGGAGTACCACATTCACGAAGTGATGTGATTAATTTTCCATCATATCCTCTCATGCATGTCGATAATTATGGATTTAATGTATATATATATAAATTATAATAATGAAATTTATATAATTCTAAAATGAAAAATCATCAGATATATTTTTAACTGTCTATCCTTTATAAAATAATAACTTCATTCAAGCGTACGTGTGGATTACAACCTCCACCAAGTGGTATAATTTAATTTTTAGGAATGACCTTAAATGATTATTCTAAATTTTAATTATATATTTAAAAATAATAATTATTAAAACATTATTATTTTGGATATTAATTATAAATTACCACTTTTACTATGGTCAGTATGTCAATGTCATTTTGATAATATTAATTGAACATCCTCAAGATGCATGATATGGACTTAATAGATTATGTAACTAAATATTTCATTGAAATAAATTTAAAGAAGGATTAATTTTAATTTAATAATATAATAAAGGTTTAACATACATGTAAATAATTGATTTATTATTATCATATAACAATTAAAGAACATACATTGCTTGTCTCGAGTCGATGTAGGGTATTTTGTCTCATTTTCCTTTCATTAATGAATTATTTAATATTATAAACCAAATTTAATTTAAATGGTTTATATAATTAATATTTTACATATTATATCATGAATAGATAATAATTTATACTGTTTTCTATTGAAATTCATGTTATTTTAAACAAGGGGGAGTAATTTGGACGATTGCAAAGTGATATGGTGTTTCATAACTCAATTTCATCTTATTGGGTAATATTTATTAATAAATGACAACTTATGTCCTTACTATCTATTATTTTCTCCCAAAATTGTGTTATTCTATATTTAAAGATATATTATATTTATTTACATATTTTAATATGATTACCTTATGGATTATTTATCTTCTAAAATGATACGAATATTATAAGTGTTTTATTTATCTAAATTTTTTTATTGAGACATGTTTCCTATATTACAATATGATTCAATTTTGTGTATTATAATGAACTAATTTTTATATATTAAATCAATAAATTCATGGAAATTACATATTCATATTAGAGTCATTATTTTAATACATTTTTATTTTAATGATTCCTTTGTGGTTTTATTTCTTATTAAAATATATTTCTGTTCAGTGATAGTTTATCCTTAGTTATCCTTTTTGAGGTTTTAAAATACTATTTTTAGAAAACGTATATATTTATTTACACTGTTGTTAATCAATTAATTTTTATATATCAATACAATTATTGTGTCTATGTTATTTAAAATGTTAACGATTTTTAAAAAAAATCTAAACCCATTTCTTCTTTGGTCTATGAATTTTTCCTTGTGTGTCTATACATTTAAATATTGTTTTATAAAAGATCTCAAATACAGATGAAATTATTTTTAAAAGGTAATTTTATAACTATTGAAATTTTTGAAAAAATATTAAAATAAATATATCATATATTTATCCAAATATTTTTTTTCTATTTTTCATATTTTTTTAAATAATAATGTTCTCATTTAACATATATGGTAGTAGAGATTTTATGATATCATGATGATTCATTTATTTAATTATTGATTGAATTATTTTCATGGTTATTTCTTTTAAAAAATATTTCTTCAATATTTGGTGAAATTTTAGTTTTTAATGGTATTAAATAGAGGAGTATTATCCATCAATTTTAATGAATTATATTAAATTATTATTTAAATTTATTTTTCTATATGCAAAAAAAGTTAATGCTTCCTATATGGTTAATATGGTCTTATTATACCATCCAAATTGGTTTTATGAATGACTTATGATTATTATTTTAATTATATTATTTATAAATCCATTATTTTTCCATTGAATAATAAAAATATAATGAAATTATTGTGGTTTTCATGGGTGTTATGTTGAATATTGAAATCTTATAAATAGTTTTTCCTTGAAATTTACTTATAAATTGTTGATGATTATGCTTCACCCAGACATACCACTTGAAAATTTGTGATCATCATACAATATACATGATGTCTAATCATGATACCTCTTATGTGATGAGATATAATGATACAAATTACATGGTTGTAAAACCATATATATCTCTCCAATTCACAAGATAATGTTCATTGAATTTAAAGGAAAAAATGAGTTAGTTAACTAGGGATGTTTTATATTTTACATAACTATACTTTAAATATTTTTAAAATGGGTGGAAAAGGTTATGAATATAATTTTCCATGATAATAAAACATTTTAAATATTATTTCAATGTGTTTTAACTATTATTTTGATCAAAATTGACATCAAATGAATCATGATTTTTGATTCTCATGACTTTATCTTTTCTAAATATTTATTTGATGAAATGTTTTTAATGATTTATATTGTGATAATAAGTTATTTCATTACATTATTTGAATTCAATTTTATTATTTTATCATACCCTTATGATTATATTTTTCTCACTAATCAAATAAAATTGATAATACTTCTGTTACCTTTACTAAGTAGCTCAGAACACTATTTTTTTTGTTTTATTTTCCCAATGTTTTAAAGAAAGAAGATATGTAGGATATGTATAGAAGGTTTTCATGTGGGTTTTAATGACATAATGTGGAATAATAAATGTTGTGCCTATAGAGATAAATGATCACTTCAATTTATGGGTATTGCCAAAAAAGAGATAGTCTTAATTATACATATGTCTAAACCAAAAAAATAGGTTTGTAGGTGATTTAATATTATCTATTTATTACTTTATTTATATATTGTTATAATTAGGTAATTTTAATCATTATATATTATATAAATATAAATAATTTAATTTTTTTAGTAGATCAGTTAGTGTTGGGTTGAGGATACTATAATAGGCACCATGATCTTGAAAAACCCCGTGGACTATGCATCATTGCCTCAATTTTTTGTGAATCCCCATAAGTTTTAATTATTTTATCACATATTATCATCAATTAATATTGGGTTTATCCAATCCAACTCACTATATTGGAATCAATCCCTTCATTCCACACATTAGGACATGAAACTATGTGTGTTTTCCTCTGAGGAGTACTATATTGGTGCTAATCTTAAAAAATCAAATCAGGATTTCACCATGCCTGATGTTGTATAGACCTTCTCATCCCTTGTCCAATTATATGACCATAAATTGGTAAATTTTCTCAGTGAGTATACAAATATTGTCATGGGTTCTTGTAGCCCCTTTGGGGTCTTCCTTTCATCTACTCAAGCTTTGAGCACCCATTAATGCCATATTTCCTCATTGATCTTCCTACATGGATTATGTCACCCTCAGTCAAATATATGTCATCATAAACCCTAAAATCATTATGGTAATTTTTTATTACCATAAACTATATCACTAAAAAATCCAATAGCAATGTATCTAAAATAACCTAGGAAATGGCACAAATTCGAATCCGGATGAGAAATAGTAAAGGATGACCTAAGAATATGTCATTCCTCATCATTGAAAGTCAGTCCATTTTATGATTTAGGATAATCATAGTTTTATAATAGAAAATTAATAAATATTGTGAGGCTTACTTTATATCCCCAATAGAAGCCTATATGTTTGATGTATACTTACTACAATGGTTACTACCTTACTATGGTGGTTATTGAGGATTCCTTGGTTAACATCTAAAATCATATTTTTTATATATACGATGAATGAATTTTCCACCTCCCCTCTTGTTTGGACATCATTAGTTCAAAATAAATAATGAATTGATTTAATATGGATTTCATATTCATTTTATGAGTTTATTGTATTTTTAGAAAAGGAAGAAATGTATGAGGATACATTACATATAACTAATGTTTTTTTATTAAGATATCAATTGTTGGGGATTTCTATATAAGGGACACATTAACTCTTGTGGGGAAATAAATAAACACTACTCTATCTTTATTCCATGATTATCAATGCGGTCTTATTCATCAGTTATCTAATGATCAATAATTTTGACCTCCCTATCACGCCTTCAAAGTATGAGTATTATCATGAAAAATTAATGTGATTCATAGAATGGTGAAATTATCTCAAGTGTAGAATATATTAATTTTTTTTATTTATAGATCATCATTGATCAAACTGAACTGAAGAGGAAGAATATAATTAATTACCAATATATTCCTAGTTTTTTAGGTTTTTTTCATTTTTCATTAGACTTATTGAAGATTAATCAAACTATTTCTAGAGTTTCTTTTCTACCAATGATCATTTGATCATGCCTTAATACCAAACAGTGGTACGAACATATTTAAAAATCTTAAAAACTACATAATGTTTGTTTTTTCTCCAATAATTCTGAGAAATTAATTTCATGGATCCTTATGTTTTACAATTTTAGTGAATTAGATCATAACTCTTATATATAAAAACTATATATCAGAAAGTGAAAAGTTCTACTATGTATCCATTTTTCCACAATATAATTCTGTTAAAATGAAGTTCATTTTTTCATGAAAAATTCACATTACTTTCATCTTGAATTTTTATTTTTATATTGAACTCATCTTTATCCTTATGAAAAGCATTTAAAAACATTGGGTGAAAAAAAATACCAATAAGGGACATAACAGTAATTGATTTTTCTATCAATTGATAAAATTCAAACCAAAATATTTTATTACATTGATCAAAATATTCTATATTATTATTAAATAAATAATATCAATATGAATACCAAAAACATATTTCTCAATGAAAATATTTAAATCCCATAAAATGAAAATGAAAACCCTTTTTGGAAACTTATATTAGTATATTAATAAACTATTTCAAAAATAAATGTACACTTATTAAATACACAGGAGAAAAATACCCTATTGACCCCATCCATCTTGCCTGTGATTATAAGGAACATTACACAATTCATTGATATGAAATGTCATGTTAAGTCTTCGTATAAGTTGTATCAACATCACCCTTTATATAAGTTTTATCAATCTCTCGTGTCATGTAAGAGAAATTTTTATCATCCTTTTTAAAAGATTTATTGGGATCACCCATCGTCATATATAATCCGTATATACTATATAATGACTAAAATTTTGTTATGCCTTAACATTTTCATTGTAAAAAAATTAAAAATATGCTTTTAAACCCATATGAAATACACACTCGAATATTAAAAATCCCTTTCATTTTAAAATCAAATATTTAAACTTAAAATACCTATAAGACCGAAATTGGGATTTTATTTTATAAATAGGTTACTCATGTAAATTATTTGAAGTATTAAAAAAAGTGGTTGGAGAATATGTTGATTTTGTAAATATTGAAATAAAACATTCATCTTTTCCTTTTGTAATGAAAGTAAAAAGGTTATGTATAAAATATTTAAAAATATTCCCTTTGAAATTGTTTTAATTAAGGTATAATGTGACTTAATATTTCATTTAAACTTAATTTATTTTCATTTAAAGAAATCCAAACTTTTTTATGAAATATAATTAGAATTTTAAAAAGATATTTTAAGGTAAAGGGTCCCTTACCATGAGTCTGGTTAATCTTGTAAATAATTTATCATCCTGAATAATTAACATAAATGAATTTTAATGTTTATTAAGATAATTTTTAAAGTTTTTAATTATTTTTTTTATTAGAATGTTATATTTAATCATCTAACTAACTCAATTGACATCAAATATTTTGATGATATTTTTCTCATATATGTAAGATGACATTAATAGGATTACAATGGAAAGATATATCATTATTTAATCACAATAATAAAAATATTAATCATATAATTATACTTTTTATACATTAATTATACTTTTAAAACCACTCATGAATTATGGTTATGAAAAGTAAAATATATTATAATCATTGAAATAGTAAGTTAATAATAGGAATGGGAAACATTTCCATTTTTCTACAATTGTGGTCAAAATAATTTAATTATTATTTTATATTTTGATAATGATAATTATTTCATACAAATGGTGTTTTATTTTTAAATAATCTTATATTCATCATCCATGTCTTACGATGAATAAAAAAATCACATCACTTCATGGAGGTGGAAATCCTCACAAACACATGAATGATGATATCATTTTTCAATTAATGGAAGGGTATGGAAATAGATTATATATAACCATATCTAAATTTTTATTACATTTTTAATATAATATATTTAAATTAAATCAATAATTGTAACCAACCATGAGATGTTGTAATGAACTACATCAGTTTCGGAGTGCGTAGTTTATTGTACATACAAATGACAGTTTTGTTTCCCATTTGATTGAAGAAAACATTCATTTAGATTATGAAATTATCATTATAACTTTGAGGTATATGAAATATTAATATTTCAATATCTTATAATGGTTTATGGGTATTTTAAGGTCATTAAAAGTAAACTAAAACCAAAATGATTGGTTAAGAACTGTACCTCTGTGTAGGATAACTTCTTTAGGTTTATACCTAAATATTTCCTTGATTGGTTTTTTGATCATTACAAAGATTTTAGAATGTGTGGAGTGAATTATTTTATATATTTGGTAATGTATTATGTGAACTAGAGTTCTAACAAAGTTTTAGGAAATTAGGATATGTTGTTACATTTTATAAGTGATGTAGGGGGGATTATTTAAGAAGTTATTAAATTATTAAATTTATTTAATTAAATTTTCATTGAAAAATGGATCCAAATAAACATAATTATAATATAGGATTAGTGGGGGGGGGGGTTAAATACTCTCACAAAATAATTTTTTTACAATTATATGTGATGTTTTCACACTTATAAATTTTGTTAACCAATAATAACCTTTTTGACAATTATCTCAACATCGATGTTTTTTACAATATATGAGTAAAGAACGACAGTATAAAAGGAAAATTGGGCCATAAATAGACCATGTTTGATATTACCAACCATCTACTATTAAATTTTTTTAATATAATAATTTTATAAATATTTAATTATTTTAAAAAAATATTGTTTATTATAAAATAGTATTAATGACATTTTGTAGAACTATTCATTAATTTGACATTAACGACATAATGATAAAAATAAAATATGAAAATGAATATTTAAAAGAACTATAATATTTCATATATATATATAATTATTATATCACTATAACTCACCTCAACAATATTACATTCATTTTTTAAAAATTCCTTAACCTTTTTTAAATACTTCTTGAAAAAAAATGTGCTAGTGTTGTGAACACATTTATTATAGTTATTTAATCATATAAAATAAAAAATAAATTAGAATCAAAATAATAATTATATTATTGTAGCACCGATGGTTTCTGATATATAACCCTTTCATTTTTCATTACATGTTTATTATAGTTATGGGTAAAAATGTGGAGATTTTTTAGTGCTTTGGAGTGTGTTGGGGAAAGGGGTGTGCATGGGCTACACACAATTTTCCCAAACCATTTGACAAAACTATGCGCAACCAAAAATACTTTCCTTAAAAAGTTTATATAGTTCATTTTTCTCTTATATAAGCATCTCCCATCAATTTGGAAGTCCTCTGAAGCCTTACCATGGTTATTCGAAGGCTCATTCTTATAGTAAGTTCTCATTCTTCATCACTTTTTCCACAGTTTCATAGATCAACATGTACTTTCTTATTATTTTCATATATATACACCCATTGAGGGTAGATATATTATTTTTTATTCATAAATGGTTTTTGTTTGGTGTTTTTCTTGATAGGGGAGGAGATCTAAGGCAGTTTCATAGCATCTTGACCTATATTATTAAGCGTTCTTCATCCGTTTTAAATTTTTTTCGAAATGATTGAGGTAGGTGGATTCACTCTCAACTCCACATGCTGGAACTATTAGGAATTATTTCAAATTTAGTTTTTTCTATTATATTAATTATGAATTAGATGTTAAACATTTATTGGGAACCCTCTATAGTGATGATTTGTGGAATTATTTATTCCTCAATAATTGGGTATTCTTGAAAATTCGCATTTTTCAAGATATTAAAATTTAGATTTTAGGTAGTATATTTTTTGGAATTATATTGAATTAATTTTATTTATATGAATTGAATAATGGGATGCGTTTATTGAAATCCTTTTGTTGGTAAATTGGCTCATTGGAAAGTTTCAATTAATAAACTGGTTTTATTGAAATGGATGAAATTGTTGAAATTGGCATGGGTTTTTGGAAAACATGGTTTGTGTATTCATATTGAATTATGAGTCTTGGTTGAAATAGGACATTGTTCTCGATTCCAAATGTGTAATGAAATATGTTATTTAATTACCATGTGACAACTAGGTAGATCTAAAAGAAACCACTCATTATTATGGATCTATAATAACAAAGCATGCATTGATGGTATTATATTGATATATAATTAAATAATTATTCCAATGTAGAAATTAAAAAGGGATTTAAATATTTATTTGATAGTTTACATAGAAAATAACTTCCTGCAAAAATGGTTAACAAGAATTTTGTTTATATTTATTTAGAAACTATTTTGAGAGGTGTTTAAATTTCCTCATAAACTACTTTTGTAAAAATGTTGGTATCATTTGTTTTATTTAAAGGTTTATAAAAATTATACCATAGTGGAGTGAGTAGGTTAGTCATTATGAAAGACCTACTGAGTTTTATACTCAACCCCACTTTCAATCATTGGTGATTTTGTAGATATCATATTCTGAGACATGGACAAAGGTAGAGTACTACAAGTTTTTAGCACTAATTCATGAGTATGTGGGGTGTTTTGTAAGGGTGGATCATAGAGATAGTGGGGAATGGATTCATGTGGTTGATTTGGTTTTTTAGTTATCTTATGCTATTTTAATTGTGGTTTAGTTTTCATCTGTTGTAGAACAATTTGGTTTCGCTTTAATATAAATGAAATTATTTAGTTGTCTTTATTTTGATCCAGATACATATAGTAATTATGGGTTGTGGTTTGACTTCTGTTTCTTTATTATTAAAGGATAAATTGTCCCCCACTTGTATTTTAACCCTTATGAATTCATTGCCATCCTTTGGTGTCTTGGGGATGTCTCTTAAGGCATAGTATTGAATCATGGTATTCTCATGCCAATGAGAATAGGTGGGTCATTAGAAATGGTATGAGCATAGTTCATTATCATTGGAACCAGAAGTCTTCAGTTTTTATTTGACTTGGAGTTGAAATTAAATCTTTTTTATTCTTTGGGTTGTGTTCTTAGAAATTAGTAGGATTCTCAGTACATGAAATGTGGAGCACACAAATACGTAAATTGACTTTTTATGTTGAACATCATGTAACCAAGGATTTGGGTATATAAGAATTTCAGAGACGCTTATAGGATTTTGTAGTCTCATAGTCATGGGATTTTCCAATGTGAGGTTCATTAAATGAGTTTTATAGGAATTCAATCCCACTAAGATTCTATTTCTCATTTTAAAAAATTCCATATTATTTTAACCATGTTTTTTATTTTTGAAAAAAAATGTAGAATTTCATTTCAAATGAAAGACCTTGTGAAGAGAATGATTGATGTATTTTGAAAGTGGTTTGATTTTAAAAAAACGAGTATTTTTTTAAAATGGGTAAATTTGGAAGAAAATGTTTGTGATAATTGATGTGATTGAATTTGAAATTATAAACCTTCAATTCCCGATGAGTGAGACATATATAATTTCAAAAAAATTAGAAAATGGAACCCAATCAGCATTGTAAAAACCAACTGGATGATGCTATAGAGAATCTGGATGCACCTGAGCCACAGGTGAATCAAGAGTTGCTGCAGAGTTTTGTCCATGTATTCCAGTCTATAGACACTGGGAACCAAAGTGATGAGCCAAGAAATGTGGATCATTATATCCAATTCCAGAAGTTAAATCCACCCATCTTCTAGGGTGATTCAGAACCAGAAAGGGCATAGGTGAGTCAGAATAAGATGAATTGTATATTCGATTTCATCAACACACTGGAAGAGTTGAATATCAAAATGGAAACATATATTCTTGATGATCTTGCACACCAGTGGTGAGATTTAGCGGTGCCGGCTAAACTAGATCAAGTACTTAATAGGATTTTGAATAAATGTTCCACAAAACAATATAACATCACATGTTTAGAATCCATAAAAGAACATAATTCTTCCACCTGATGTAGAAAAATATAGGCTTCACTGAATATGAGGCTAAATTCAAAAATTCATTTTAACGTGTACCATATGATGTAGCTAGTGTGGCCTTAAAGGCACGCATATTGGAATTATGGATATGGAAAGAAATTTTCTCGAAGATTGAAGTGCTCTGTATTATGGATTATAAAGAGATGTTGAACATAGTGACAGTGGATAAACGAGCCATCTAAAGAGGTATAGGAGGAGGAAGCATGATGATACCTATAAAAAATGGTGGGAACTCGAATGTTGCGAGTAAGAGGAAAAGGGACGCCGGTTTATAAGGAGGGAATGTGAATAGGAACAAAATAGCTAGACATATGAATCTTCCTCCAAAACCAAATTTCCAGTACGAATGATTCTAATGTGGTTCCTTCAAACAGATGAAGCAAGACTGAACAACACAACATATAGAATTACATAGATTAAATATTATATGACATCATTAGTTCTATTATTGTAGTTCTATGAGGTCAGGTGATTGAGACATTTCTAAGGTATCAAAAGTATTGTATTCTTTGATTGGATGAGGCTAGTAGAATTAGACCCATTGGCAGAGTAGAGCTATCCATGGAGATTCTAGGAACACCATTAATCCTAATAATGTGCAATATCAACAAGGAAGTAATGAGGAAAGTGAAACAATGAATAAATTGTATGGAGGTGAGTAGATGATTTTGGATGATCACACTGGACCATCTATAGTGATAGTCATGAATCTATTTAATTCTACACTTATCCATGTGAATTTTGATACTAGTTTATCTAATTCCTTTATTTCTTCTCCTGTGGTTGATTTTCTATGTTGGAAACATTAGATGGTTCCCTCTATGATAAAACATCAAACCCCTTTCAGTGAAATGGAATGTCGAGCCTTTGGGTTAGACATGTTCTATAATTGTTGATGTATCTTAGAAAACATTGGATTTCATGGTGTTAGAGATGAGTTTCTTTGATGTAATATTTGGTATAGATTAGTTTAAAGTGTTCAAGGTGCACATCTACTGTTATATAAGAATAGTTAATTTTACAACTATATATGGCATCGAAAATCTCTTCAGAAGTCATAGGGATGTAAGCACAGGTGAAATGGGCTAGTTGGCACCAGTGACCAGAGTGATCTCATATCAGTTAATAGTGTTGAATTTGGAATATATAGAAGAGATCCTTGTTAGCATTTTTAATCATTGTTGGATCAATTTTCAGATATCCTCCCAAATAAATTCTTATTGTTTCCACCTATAAGGAAAGTGTAATTTATGATTGATCTCTTCTAGGGAATATACTTATTTCTCGTTTATCATATAGTATGAAACCAATGGAATTAATGGAGTTGAAATTTTAGTTGGAGGAGTTGAAAAACAATGGTTTCATTCATCCATGTACATTTCTATGGGAATCACTCATCTTGGTCATGAATAAATAAGATGGAACTCTAAGACTATGCATTGATTATCATAAGCTTAACCAAGTTATGATAAAGAATAGATATCAATTTCCACACATTGATGAGGTATTTGATCAATTTAGGGGAGGTCAATGGTTCTTTAAAATTGAATTTCAATTAGGATATCACCAATTACGATTTCAGAACAAATATTTTCAAAAGAGATATTTTAGAGGATAATTTAACCACTAAAAATATGCTTGAATGTATTTCGGTCTAATGAATACACTAGTGGTCTTCATGGAAATGATTAATCATATATTTCTAAGAAATATTTATTGTTCTGTTGGGCTGTTTGTGGATGACATATCGGTGTATTCAATGATAGTGTATGAGCACAAGAAACACTTGGTGATAGTGTTGGGAATCTTGAGAAATCATCGTTTGTATGACAAATTGATAAAGTGTGAATTTTGGATACAACTGGTATTATTTCTTGGTCATGTGATTCATGAATGAACTGTTTCACTATATCCTTAAAAGATATAATATGTTATCTCTTAGAAACCACCGAAAAATTTCTTGGAGATACAAATCATTATTGATCTCAATGGTTATTATCGACCTTTTGTTAATGAATTATCTTGACTAAAAGCACCTATGAAAACATTGAAAAATAAAAAAATTTATTCCAGGGGAGTGAAGAATGCCGAAAGTCTTTTCATGTGTTAACATTTCATCATACAACAACACATATTTTGGTTTTCAAAGAATTAGGATAGGGGTATGTGGTCTAATTTGATACTTCATGATCTTGATTAGGATGTGTTATTACGAAAAGAGACCATGTTGTTTTTTATGGTACATGGTATTTGAGATTTCATGAGAAAAATTACCCAACACACGACATAGCGTTAGCTACGGTCATCCATGCATTGATTACTTGGACACACTATCTATTTGGTGACAAATTCACTATTTTCACGGATCATAATATATTGAAAAATATTTTTTCAATGGGATATTTGAATCTGTGAAAAAGAAAATGGATGGAGTATATCAGTATTTTTGACGTCCACATGATGTACACACTAGGAAATAGAAATTTGATGGTTGATGCATTAATTAGAAATTTATATGACTAGTCGGAAAAATAATATTCTATATAGTTGAAGTTGATGTCATTCATAACTGATATGCATGTGGAATGTGAAGACTAAGGTGATGTTGATGTTTTTTAAGTTTATATGGTTCTTAATTTTTTATAGATGGTAAAGGAGACACAAACATATGATGTAGAATTCATGGTTATGAGTTAAAAAATCATTGGTCGGGCAACCATTGTTGGCTGGAAACATGATGGGAGTTCGGTATTGTGGTTTCAAAATTTGATATTTGTACTAATGGTTTACCAGGAACGACTTCATCATGACTACCACGATTCAATATGGACTGTAAATGAATAAATAAGATGTATAGGACATTGAAGGAGGTTCTTTGGTGGATTGGTATGAAACGTAAGGTGGTTGAGATTGTTTCAATGTTCTTAATTTGAAAGAATGTTATACAAGAGCATAAAATATGAGCATTTATGTTGTTTTATTTACCATTTACAATTTGGAAATGGTAGAACATAGCAAAGGGTTTTATTACAATTCTACCAAGAATAATTCGAAAACATGATTCCATATGGGTTTTAGTGGATCATCTCAATAAGTTGGCTCATTTCATCCCTATTCAATAAAATCATATGATGGAGGATATGCCAAAAATATATGTACAAGATGTGGTAAAGAGACATGGAAACGTTGTCTTGATGGTCTTAGATAGAGATAATATGGTCACATTTTGTTTCTATATATCCTTAAAGAATTCCCTTGGTACATTGTTGACTATCAGGATGACGTATCATCCTTAGAATGCTGGGCAATCCAAAATCAAGATACATATATGGTAAGATATGTAGTCAGATTTTGTAATAGATTTTGGTGTCTAATAGTATGAGAACCAGCAATTGGTGGAGTTCTCATATAAAAATAGTTATTAGGGATCCATATATTTAGATCATTTTGAAGAATTATATGTGTGTCGATACTATTCGGTACATTTTTGGATGGAAACAAGTTAGACCACATTAGTTGGGTCGAGCCTTGTCCATGAAATGACATAAACAATTCAATTGACCAGAAAGGGGATGTAGATGGGTATGATTCGATAGAAATTATATTCATATCATCGCCGAACACTGTTTTCATTTGGGGTGAGTGATCATGTGTTCTTAAGGATCTCATCATGTATTGGACATCATCATTTCTATAATGATGGAAATTTATATCCTAGATAATTGGGCCTTTTGAGATACTGGAATAGGTCAGAGAGGTGGAATATTG
The DNA here is from genome assembly GCA_963277665.1 of Viscum album. Classification (NCBI taxonomy): domain Eukaryota; kingdom Viridiplantae; phylum Streptophyta; class Magnoliopsida; order Santalales; family Viscaceae; genus Viscum; species Viscum album. The sequence continues at coordinate 1,498,941,723 of OY728133.1, forward strand.
GTTTCCAATTCCACCAAAGTTCAGTTCAGTTTAAAATGTGTTCAATATATCTCTATTGAAAATGTATCAGCTTGATCTAGACCATGTGATCTAATGGAAACACATTTACCCAGAATCAGATTCTTCCTTTGTTCATATCTCGATGCGAATTGTGGATAGGAAAGAGAAATTATTTAAGGGAAAAATCGTTAGACTATTGTAGTTTTTATGGAAACATGTTAAAATTCAAAAAGAGACTTGGTAACTTTAGAAGTAAATGAAAGGGTTGTGGTTGAAAATATTTCAGGGAAATGATCTCTTTCTACTTTCCGGGGATGGAAAGACCAATGGCAGGAAGAAGGTTGCACCCATAGTTTCTGGTATAGGACAAAGAAGGTTCTTCCATTGATCCAGATACAATCCAAAGGATTTCAACAGTGGTTCGAAGATCGTGTCTTGCATCAAGTGGTTGTTCTTCATCAGTTTTTGAAGGTTTCTTTGATCAACATCTACTTTAGTATTTATTTCATTAATATAAACCCTCTATGGATTGATATAGTATTTCTGATATCATATAATATTATATCTGGTGTTTTCCATGATAAACAAGTTTATTTATGGTTGTTTCATGGAATCTTATCCCGGGTTCTTGAGTGTTGTTTTCTTGTTTTCAGTTTTCATCGAAACCATCGATATAGGTGGATTCACTCTCAACTCCCTTGATGGAACTATTCTGAATGCTTCAAAATTTAAATTTTTTTTGATATTAATTATGATTTTCTTATTAGATATCGATTGGTAACCCTCTTCAGTGATGGTTTGGGGAATTATGAAAATATGTAAAATTGTGCGTTCTTGAAATTGGCTTTTGTTATTGATTTTAAAATAGATATTTTATGTTGGGGATATTATGAATTTTTTTAAGTAGACATAATTTAAATTTTTTCAATGATGGTATGAGTTTGATGAAATGATTTTTTTGTTAAATTTTTTTGATGGAATGCTTCAATAAACATGATATTTTTTTTAAATGGATGGTATTATTGAAATTGGCATTGGTTTCCAGAATAAATGGTGGGAATATTCATATTGATTTATAAAAAAATGTTTAAATAGGACCATGTTCTGAGTTCCAATTGTGTAATAGATCATGGTATTTAATTACCTTGGGATAACTCGGTATATTAATGAGAATCCTCTCATGAGTGTGGATCCATCATAATGATGAATGTATTTTTGGAATTATAGATATGTGTAATTAAATTCTTTTTCCAACATCGATATATTAAAAAAATTAAATATTTATTTGATTTTTTACATGGAAAATAAAATTTTGTAATAATAGTTAAAATAGTTTTTGTTTATATTTAGTTTTAAAATATTTTTACAACTGTTTATATTTTCATATAAATTGTTTTGTGGAAATTCATATGTATCATATTTTTTATTTAAATATTTCTAACATTTATATACATGTGGAGTGAGTTGTGAAATCATTAGGGAACACATAATGAGTTTTATACTCACCCATTCATTAGAACATTGGTGATTTTATAGATGTCATGTTCGGGGATATAGGAAAAGGTAGAACACTACAAATTTTTAGCACTTCTTTATGAGTTGTTGGGATATTAGGTAAGTGTAGAGCATAGAGCTACTGGATAATGAAGTCTTGTGGTTGTTTTGGATTATTTTTTATTTATCCTTTACTATTTTATTTTAGGTTTAGTTTTCTTACAATGTTACACATTTTGGGTTAACTTTGGTATAAAATATATTTTTCAGTTTTTTTTCTTTTGATAATTCATCATATAGTAATTATGCGATGTGATTTGTATCATTTTTCCATTATTATTAAAGGGTATAAAATCCCCCACTTGTACTTGAAATTCATCAGAATTTGTTTTCAGCCTTTGGCATCTTGGGAATGTCACTTAAGTCATAGTAATGATTAATGGTATTCTCAAGGAAATGTGAATAGGAGGGTCAGTAAAATTATTATCAACTTAAAAATTATGATTCATTTAAAACATATTTTTATCCCTATGTGAACATATAATAGAAAATTTAAATCAGAAGAGTGACATTTATTATTTTTCATTACACAAAATTTTATAAAGAAAAAAATAATCTATTTGAAAATTAGTGATAACTAATGATCTAGGATAGTTATGAATGAAATAGGCTCATCACATGAAATAAAATAATTTTTATTGATGAATTTTAAACCTTATTAAATTATTTATAACTATAATTAACCCATTTTATATGCACCATGTTAACAAATAATTACTATGGTTACTATTAACATTGATGATAAATTATATTGGTCCAATTAAAAATTTTAGAAATACTAATTAAAAATATTGAATCCATATCCCCTGATTCAATTATTATTATTGGTGGTGGTTAATTTAAAAATAATCTCTCAAAATGAGATGAAGAATAATTTTTCAGAAAATTATATTTTTTGTGTGGATTTTTATACCAAATTCAAGTATTATTTAGATTCAAAATACATTTAATGGTTTAATTTTAATAGAATTGAAATAATAAAATATTAAACATTATCCAAAATATAATTTGAATTTGTAAATACATAAAAATAGGAAAAAATTTGAATAATAATCATTATGTTTAACTATTCATTGAAAAATAATACTTTATAGAAAAATACATACAATAAACAAAATATAACATTGATATGATGAATTAAAAATGAAATTATTTTTTTAAATTCAATCTATGAAATTTATAAATCAATATTTTATGTAAATACTTATAATTCATGAAGAAAAATTTAATTAGAAGAAAACTGTATCTTTTTTTATTGAAAAATTATTTAATATTATTTTTCGGAATATATCTATATAAAATTAAAATAATGAATATAAATAATGTATGAAATTTTTTATTAATTTTACCATGATTTTAAAATTCATCCATAATTTTTTTTAATTTCATCCTCACAATTTTACAAATTGACTAAATTGTTTGAATATTTTTTGTCATTGAATTTTCAATTTCCCATGATCCTACATTATCCAAATAGGTTTTCTATAAAATATTAACATCATGAATCAAATTTTTTTTCATAAAATGATCTCTATATTAAAGAATTTGTACTAGTTTTCCCTCAAAAGAATGGGTTTCTTCCTACAAAACTAGTACACATATCAAAACATGAGATGCATCTAGAAAATAATTTCTTAATGATGAGACATTAAATAAAATATAAAACAATGATAAACATGCATGAGGGACCTAGATAGAAATATATCCAAACTTCTCCATGATTTCATATTATCCAATTATCCATTTATATGTGTTTCCTTTTTTACCAAAACACAAAATAAGTTTCCATAGAGATACGATATAAAAATTATGATCATGTATCTTGAATGAAAGATCATTCCTCATGTTATCTACGTAACTTTTACTTCAACATTGACCCATTTTTATAAATTTATGAATCATCTTCACATTATCGGTAATTTATTCTACCAATTATATTTTTAACAACATTTTGTTTCCGACTTAAACTCAATAAGAAATATCCTTACATAACAGTCCTTTTAATGCTTCAAATGGTGGAATTTTTATATTGGAATTAAACTATTTTTATATGAAAATTCACCCAATTAAAAATATAGAATTCATCATCCATGGTTACACATTGAACAAGATAAATTAATTTCTTCTAAGATCTAAATCATTAACTCAGACATTATATCATTTTGGGGATGAGAAAATGTATTGAAATTGAATTAATTACCCAATGACATTAAAACGACATTCAAATTTTTTATTTAAACCCAAGATCAAGATAAAATAAAATGGAGGGAGGAACTCTATGTAACATGACTATCTCCAAAAGTTAAATTCATAAAATTATATATAAAATAGAACATATAATTGTAAGGATATATGTATATTTACTTAGTATAACAACTATAAACCCAATTTAATTATTACCTCAAGATTTATTTGGTAATCCCATCTCTAAATCCATGAATATATTTTCCCATTACCATTATGGAATTGAAAAATGATGTTGTATCCACTTTGGTAATTTTAATTATTTTTTATCATGTTTATAAGTAAAACATTTCATGGTAATATCAATAATAACTCATTTCATTTATTCCCACCAATAATCGTCAAATGGTCTTTGTTCATATTAGTGTTGTTGGGATGAAAAAAAAACTAGACACGATGAGATTCACTGAAAAAATATATATTAAACTATAAATAAATAGTCAAACAAAATATCTTCCATAATCATATAAAACCTTATTTATCAAAATAAATCATTTGAAAATTATCCTTAGTAAACAAATATATCTATTTTTGTAAAACATGATCCTCTCATTGAGATTTATAAATTGTTTTTGATGTAGATGATTGTATGGATTCCTTGAACTAAACAGAGTAAGTTCTTGCATGATTAATTTTTAGGACAAAATTCATCAAATCATTAACTAAAGGGTCTTGTTCAAAAATAATTTGGTTAATCTAGAATTTTCATCCTAACTTAAAGCATTAAGAACTATGTATTCTATTATATGATGGTTTTGAATCACATAGTCATAATCCTTAATCCGGTACATCCATATTCTCTGCCTCTTGTTCATCACATTCTGAGTGAATGTATAGATAAAATTTTTACGAGAATTATATATTTCAAACATTACTCGATAGAAATTAATGAAGTATTATACATGTAGTGGAGGCCCAAAAATATGGCCATTAAAAAAAATCAATGATGATTGACATGAACTCTTCAACATCATTGAATCTCTGAAGCCAAATTCCTTAATACCATCCAAACACTCTACAATAAACTGTGGGAGTGATGATTATCAAACTCACGGTGCTAGCTTGGAATTTCGGTGATTCCATTGATGATCTGATGATCATCACATTGTCTTGCTTGTGATGCATAAGATATGGCTCGATCCAAACTCCTATATCTAGATCCTCTCTCTATAATACACGAGGGAAATTTATAGACAGAGAGTCTATTAATAGTCATTGGAAAATCACTATCATCTTCTATTTATAGGGTGTTATGTGGTTCTTCGTTATTACCCCACTGGACACTTGGTAATTAACACACTATAAATGACATATTATAACTATTGTATTATGTCATTAATATTATTACCAATTAATTATAATATAAAAATTACATTACATGATAATAATTGAGTTTTCAACTCGACACATCCATCCTTCAATTATTAAACAAACCTTGATTATTTTAAACAAATATTCATTCAATTAATATTTTCTTATATTTACATTGAAAAATTAAAATAAATTTAATAAATAAATTCAATGAAAATAATTTATAACTTAAATAATATGAATTTATTTGTTACATTGGTTATCTTATCTCTTTGGAAAACTCCTAGACCCATGTGTTAGGACCCACTATGTCCAATATATCTATTCAACTAAATAGTGCAGATTCTTGAATATACTATTTTGGGGTACCCTCTAGGATCTTATCTCAATAGTAGTGAAAACTATTCAATGATCAAAAGAAGGATCTGAAAGCCCATCATGGACCCTAAAAAGATAATGATAGTCACCGTAGCAAAAACCATCCTATAAACACACACTATATAATATAATATATTTATCTTTGTTATCTCATAAAGTAGGATGAACACCCATGTCATCATCCTTTTCTTTCTTTATTGTTTTTATCTAATTGGATAGATTTACCCTTAACTAACACATCCATGATCATATAATGGAACTTCCATCATGATCAACATGACTTGAGATATATTACTTCCTTAACATAGAGGCGGAAAATACATTATGTCCCATTCAAACAATGTCATTCCATCAATGATTCAACCAACAGAAGATACCCCACAATTAGTTCATCATCGTGGTTTTTTTCATGAATCATAGTACACGATTAAGTGAAACACATTGTTAATGATCTCAAGTTAGGATAACGTTACACATGTCAGTATATATGAAACAAAAAATACCAAGAACCGATGGGTTTCTTATTATCATGTATTTCCTCATTATCTAACTACAAGATATATCCAATTGAGAATATTTTAAGAATAAGTATGAATGATTATGACCCCCCAACACATAATAGTTAAACATCTACTGTGATCTATCAGTATGATGTATCTAAACCTTATGAACTTTTTTATAATTAATGTCATAGTATCTCAAGGTTCTCATTATATCATGAGATCTTATATATCGTTTTGATATAATAACTAACCTATGTAAATTAAAAGTAAATATTGAGTGCAAGAATTTTTACACTATTATGGTATGAAAAAATCATGTACAAATAACTATATACATAATATGGTAATAAAAATAACTGTATTGTTTGGTCTTGAGAACCCACTATTTAAACACTCCCACTTACACACGATCTATCATGCTAAACATACTTTTAATCTCTCACGTGATTATGATCATTTCTCTACTGAGTTACAAAATTAGTTTTTGGGTCAACTATGATTCTTTCACATGGCTATTCTATAATTGGGGACCTCATCCCTAATAGTAAAACTTCTCCAAAGATGGTATCCTCAATTATATCTGATTTCCACTATCATAACATGAAGTCTTCTCCCAAAAAATATCATAATTTATGTTATGAATATTCATTACATACTAGTTGTGATTCTAAGAACTAGATCAAATCATTGTGTTTAACTGATATTTTGTTTCCTCAGAAGATGAAATGTACTTGGTATTTGTAGGTATATCCAGCATTGGTTTATATGAGATTTTATCACCAATCTATATAGCCTAATAAGAATATCATATCATATAAATCTAAGGAAGACTAGTTTGTTTTCCCTGAAAACTAGTAAAATTTCTTCTGAACATACTATCTACATATCCTTTTGTACTCAATGATGTATAACCAGGTAATCCTGACTACTTCTCTTGCAGTGCTCTTAGATTGAACTGATATCTACATACTATAAATTATATCATAGAAACATCAGTTCATATAAATATCTTAGAATGAGTGATTGATCCATCACATTAGCGAGTATATCTCAACTCACCAAATTAATTTCCTCCCATTTCATCCACATGTCAACCTAGGGAGATTAATCAATGTCACATTCGTATCAATTCACTCTTCAATCATTCCAACTGGGGTTTTTTAAAACAAATTCACTATATGAATGATTGAATTTATTCAAGAAATAGCCAGATTAACCTCAGTAGATCATATTCCCTAGAACATAAGTTTATACATTAAGTAAATCCATGGAGATTTAATTTCATCCAGGTCTTATCAAATATGTAGAACATTATTATTTTTCATATGATGTTGAATATATTTTACTTGGAAAAGAATTGAATTGCCACTAATCTCTGGTAGACATATGGAAAATAGTCATTCCAAATTAATATTTTACGATGTTTTGGAATACTACAATACAAAACTAAACTTATGTACCTTTACAACTGCATTACTATATTTCATTGTGACTATACCTTTATGGTTTCACCATATTGACATCGTCTATGAATGGTTGTCTTGATGACCAATGTTAAATAAATTATCATAGAACATAGATATGAAAATTAAATTTCTAATGGATTTAGGTATACCGAATTTTTATAACAAATCAAGACATATTGGTACCATTCAAGCACCATCCATGTGTAATATAATTTTAATATCTATCACAATATTCAATTTAATAACACCCATGAAACATTAATACATTGAATGTAACACCCCTGGTAAATAATGAATATGAAATTTTCATATTTATCCATATTTTTGAATAAAATGTTAATATTAATTTAAAGTGAATGCTAAGCTCGATGGCGTACCCAATACACAACAATGAGTTTCTTTGAAATCATACGTTGCACTCTAATATTAAAATAATATTATTTTAAATGGTAGTTAACGCCTAGCCATTTTAATGGTGGGAATGAATGGAACTAACTAAAAAATGTTTATATATGTTTGTGAAATATTTTTACTTTTTCCAATAAATTTTAGAGAGGTAAAAGGCGAATGAATCTGATATTAAGCATAAATCTTCAAATATTATTTAAAAGGTCGATTAACCACCTTTTGATGGAGAACCCTTTTTAAATATAGTTTTTAATATTTTATATGTTATATTAGAAAAATAAAATCCTTCTTTTAAATCTGGACATCAAAAAATACATTGTGTAAATTTTTGTTATTTTTTCGATAAAAATCAGTTTTAGTGAAATTGTTGTATTTTAATTCAAAACCACTTTTTAATATAAATTATTTATATTATTATATCATCTATTGAATTGGTTTTAATGTTAAATTAGAATATATTTTTACCATTTAATACAATGGTGGCCATTGGAATTAATTTCACTTTGAAATTCGACATAAACTACTGTTAATCATTTAATATATATTGTTTCTTAAAAACATGATATTTGTTTTGACAAAAGGAATTAATTATTAAAATAATTAATTCAAAATTTATGTTTTTAATTTTGTAAAATAGACATCATTTTTGAATATGGAATATCAATTATATCTTAGGGTTAATTTTGGTATTTTTCTAACAAACATCAATTTTTGATGAATAGTGAAACCACTATGTGGTAGTTAAAGAAACTGATTTTTCGTTTAAATGAAACATTACTACATCTGTGATTTGATTTTCAATAATCTGACATACATGGTTTTTATTAGGAAGTAAAATGTTGTTCGATAAGATTTAAATAATTTTTTGGAGAATAGTAACTTTTAAGTTTTATTAATCGCAATTAAAGGTAATTAGGGTAATTTAAGGTAAAAATAATGTTTTAATAATATGAAATGACCTAGACACATGTACTAACCTTATTGGATGTTTCATGGCCGACCAAGAAAATCCATGGGTCCACTTGGGGACCCCATGGAACCACTTTGGTAGGAAAATGACATTAATAACTTTTTATTTTAAGATAAAATTAAAATGTCACAAACATGTATAGTTTTACTAAAAGAATTTTTACATGGGGTTATAAAAGTCATATGATTGACTATAAATATCCATTATAGATCTAAAAAGATTTCCTACATCATAGTATTTTTTTATATTTTTTAGAATATAAATGAATTAATTTATTTATGACATCGTGATGATGTAGCGATTACCTCATTAATAAACGATTTAAATAAAATGAAATGATAATGTAAAATATAAGAATTACACTTGTCCAAAAAAATTGTATGAGTATATTTCTAACCCTTATAACCTTATCATAGAAATATATCAATTTGGGACCTTTAAAATCCGAAACGCAATTTAATATAAAGTAACATTTCTTTACATTCCAAGAGTGCCCCTCCTCCCTCTTATAAAAGGCCCCCACCTCTAACTCCTTTCCAACACCTCTCAAGCCATTGGGTCGGACAAAATCTACTCATTTTCTCTCTCCACATCTCTATATTACTCCTCGAAGCCTCAATTTTGGGTGAATCCTTTCCATGGGAGCCTTTGAGCTCAAATCAAAAAGAGTTACCCGATTTAAAGGTAATGTCTTCCCTTGTGTTCTTTTGTTTTATTTTTCTTCTCCAACCACCTAAACTCTTTTTATTTATACATTTTCTAACAACGCCAGTAACTTCAATATAATAGGATGTTTTTATATGGAGTATTCGAGATACACTAACACACAACTCCATCTAATGGTTATAGAACATACTGTTTCCGTGGATGGCGAATTACTGCCTCACGAAGCGATGATTGTTCTATCTTCTCATACCACCTCTCACGGTGGCCATTATGATGGAACTATATTTATTTATGATATATATTATATTTATTTTCTCTATATTCTTCTGTATTTTATATTTAATACATACCTTTATGCTTTGCATGTTGTGAAAATGCGATAATTTCATTTGAGGAAGTGTGGACTACCGCCCCCTCAAGTGATGTGACTCGTTCATGCAATACATGGAATGTATAAAGAATGAAATAGGTGAACTTCTGTAATATATATAACATATATATTATACTGAAATTATAATATATATATCTCTCTCATCTAGTTTTAATTCCATTAATGTGTCAAAGAAATGAAAGTAGTGTTAATGTGTACGTACGGCTTACCGTCTCAATGAACGGTGCATTTCATTTCCTATCTTCAAATGTTATGTACTATTATAATTACATATATATAATGGATATATATATGTAATATATTAAATCTAAATTATGGATATCATTCGTGAATTATAATATATATATATATATCTTCTAGCTTTAATTCCATTAATATGACAGAAAAAATGAAAGTATCATTCATGCGTACGTACGGCCTACCGTCTCCATGAACGGTGCTTTTCATTTTTATCTAAAAATGTTATGGAATAGTATAAAATGAATATATACTGGATATATATGATATTTAAATCATTTATAATATTCTGGATATGATGTACCTATAATTTCATGGAAAGTTCTTTTCCAACAAGCTCAATTTTGACTCATGTACCGAATATCGACAAAAATGTCTGATATGAACTCACATTATTAACCAAATATTACAACATTATAATATTTGATATGAACTGAATAATAATATTTAATGGAGGAACTTAATCAATTATAAGTTTAACAATGTTTATTATTCAGGAATATAAAGAAACGAAAAAAGACAAGTTGGACTTCAGGTAAGGGATGCTACCTCTCTCTGTCTTTTTTTAAGAAGTCTCTTTTATGTAATTTCTTTTAAAATCATATTTATTATGATTGAGGATGTTATTTTATATTCCTCTTACTGTAATATTTATGTTCATATGATGAGAGACCCTATTTGATATCATCAAACCATTTTTGGATTTTTTTAAGTGGTGACGTTAGGATGCTGAGTTTTTGTAAGGGATTTTTCATCTCACTTTTATTCCCATGACATTTATGATATGTTTGCCACCATTTCTTTTGATTGGTGTATGTAATTCCCATTATTATACTATTTGTGTAGTATAATTTCAATTATGGGTATTTACATCTTCATTGTATGACCATTCTTCCATGGGGTGTACATTTCGAAAGTTACCCAAGTCAGTAAGGGAACCTTTCAACCTCCTCTTTTTAAAAGACTTATTTAGTTATGTATTTTAATTCACATACTATTATGTTGGGATATGTTATTATATATCCTTATTGATGTAAATTTTATGTCCAAGTGATTAGATACCATTTTCTCTCCCATCAACTCATTTTATAAATTTTAAAGTAACGTCGTTAGGCTGTCAGATTTATGTAATGGACCTTCTTTACCCACTTTCATTTATTTGGGTTAAACCTCTACTTCATGATTTTATTATGAAAAGATTATGTGTGGAATATCTATGTTGTAATTTCCACAAACCGTTGTGTGGATATCATATTTCTACACATAATCATCTCATTGATAAATTCTTACGTAATTTATACGAACGTGTATGGGAAATCATAACTCAATCTCATTTCATTGAGTTAAATATCTATGTCATTGGTTTTGTTTTTTCAAAAGTATGTGTGGATGAACTCAGATTGTTTTACACTTAATATTCTCTTATATTTTGTGTATTTATATTTGTCACACATAATCGTATAATTGATTTATCCTTAAGCTAAGGATACCGACTTTGTAAGGGACTTCGTCTCAATCTCCTTTCATTGAGGAATATTTTGTTTTATACACAACTTTCTTTTATACGGTGTATACACTCCTTTGACTTCTACTTTTAATTGGAAGGAATCCTTTCGATACAAAGCATTTTACTAAACGAGAAAATGTATATTTATTTTTAACGTACGTGGTGACAATGACCTTTTCGCCTCCGCGAGTATTATTTGATCTTTGGCTTCCTCAAAAAGCCGTTATATTTTTAAAAGTAAATAAATACCATATACTATTTTATGAATTTTGGTATTGAAAATGGTTTTGATAATGGATTTGTTATGTAAATATATTTAAGTGATATATTGTGCTTGAAATGTGGAAATTTTTTTATTCCTTTATAATGTTTTTATGTGTTATGATTTTATAATGGTACTTGGACATTTGACGTGTGGTTACGTGATAAACCAAATGATGGGTGGTGTCGCGAATACCAGGATGGGTGTTTATGTTATAACCTCCAATGCATTGGGTATGGAAGTCGGCCATATGGCTATTCCATTAAATGATATTAGTGTAATTCGACCATATGGTTATTCCACTTATGTATGTTTATGTCCCAAATTACCTTTATATGTTATGTGATCTTTATGTGGGTTTTACGGTAATATTTTGGTTACAAAAGGATAAGTAATGATCTTTTATTTAGTAAAGAGTTTTTACTAATTCATAAAAGTGAAAAGTAATACTTTGATAGAGTATTCTTGGTTTACTTGTTGTTTTGAAAACCTAACAGTTTTCCTTCTTTGTGTATCCCTTACTGGGATTTTTATGCTCATCCCATGTTTTTGAAATTTTTTCCACATGACTTAAAGATGAATATGGTCAAGGATGGGATCAAGAAAAGACATGGTATCTAAAACATGGAACTAGACATGTTTCTTTTTAAGTGTTTTTTATTTTATGGAAACTTAGTAGAAGTGTCTACTTTGTAATCTTTTGAGATGTAATAATTATGACCTAATTCTCTAACACTATAAACCTGAAAAGATCCTCTATGTGAATTATTCATTTAAATCATGACTAAGTAATGTTTAATGTTGGGGCCTTATAGTTGGTATCAAAGGTCGGTTTAGATAACAATAGAGGTTAGAGTGTTGTTTAAGCATATATGAAAAGTTTTTTATAACCACAATGGTTATTATATTAGATAGAGTCGCTGTTATTTTTGAATGTTGTAATGAGTTTGAGATAACTTGGATAAGTATATCTTAGTGTTTGTCTTCCTCTTTAGTACATGATGATTTAGTTGATATACTCACACTGACATTTTTGGTTTTAGTAAAAGGATGGATCTAGTAGGAACCAAAGTGACAATGGGTTTGAAGGAAACTGTGGTGGTTCTCTGATTAAGAGACTGGATGAAATGAGGGATTCAATGAGAAATCTAGTGGTTATTCTAAACCAACTATCAGGAGTCATGATCAACCACTTGAACCTTGGTGAGTTCTATAATGCATCTTATACGAGAGAACCAAATCGATGTGGAAGTTCATGTGATAATTATAATGGTAACCATTAGGGTTTATATGATCCTTACTTTTGCGGAAATTATGGGTTACTATATGTTATGATGGAAAATTAAAGGCATGAGATAAACTTGAGGTTAAAATATGTTGTGATTATTTTTGATGATTTTATTTCTTTTTGGGGAATGATTTGAGAATTATATAGTTTGGAAAAAGGACAATACGCAGACCGTGTGACAACCCGTCGCGTCGGACAAAGCTGCATGAATCGAACCCACAGCCAATGTGCGACTGGTATTTGTCTCCTACCACTGGACTACGTGAAGTCCCTGGTTATTTTGACTAATTCTTTTTAGTTAGATGATTTTATGAATCAAGAGTAATTTTATTTTGGGTTATCTATGGATATTATTGACATATCATGGAGGATATATGATTATGTTAATTACTTTTCAATATGAGACTTTAAGAGCAACTGATGTTATTTGGAGATAAATGTTAATTTGTACCTTGAATGACTATTTGATTAAATCCATCAAAATATTTGGGTTTCAATCATAGTTTTGTTTACATGGAGGGATTTTATGGATAACTATTTATTGAAAGGTATTTTTTGAAATATGGATAATGTTTGACAAATTTTGGAGATTAAGAGTAGTGTTTATTTTTATAAAGGATTGTCCTTTTTGGGGATTATCTGATCTTGTTCTACCAATTTTGGTTTTGGTTAAGGTGTAAAGACATGGGAAATATATTTTTCTCTTTTGTGGATTAGGTGATTCACTAAATTTTGATTATAGTTCTCTTAATGTGAACAATTCATCCTAAATAGTCGTCTTTTGGAGAAAATATGAGTTTGTGTAAGAAATCTAGTAAGAGATGAAGGTCAAAATGACAAGTAAGTATGTTTCCTTATGATTTAGTTAGGCTCATAAATAAATATCTCAATGAAAAGTAACATAATAAAAAAATTCTATTAACCTTTCCTACTGGGGAATCAAATACCATTTTACCCATCACAAGTTTGTGATTTTCTGGTGGTTAACTTTGTCATAATCATGTTTTCTATCACTCTCCCTCAGAACAAGACCCTTTTTTTTCATCCATATCCATGTTTTCCTACATGGAATCCTAGTATGGGTAAACATGGGTGACCTTTGTACTTCTCTTTCTTTCTTTTAACGTGACATTTTAATTTAATCTTTTTTCAATGTGGGGATTTCAATGAAGTTTCCAAGCCCAATATTAAAATTACGAGGACAGAATTACCAAAAGGGGGGAAGGATGTAACACCCCAAGTAAATAAAGAATATGAAATTTTCATATTTATCCATATTTTTAAATAAAATATTAATATTAATTTAAAGGGAACGCTATGATCGATGGCGTACCCAATACGCAACAATGAGTTTCAGTGAAATCTTACGTTGCACACTAATATTAAAATAATATTATTTTAAATGGTAGTTAACGCCTAAATTTTGTAATGGTGGGAATGAGCAGAACTAACTAAAAAATGATTATATATGTTTGTCAAATATTTTTACTTTTTTCCAATAAATGTTAGAGGCTTAAAATGCGAATGAATCTAATTTTAAGCATAAATCTTCAAATATTCATTAAAAGGTCAATTAACCACCTTTTGATGGAGAACCCTTTTTAAATATACTTTTGATGATTTTATATGTTATATTTGACAAATAAAATCCTTCATTATAATGTGGACATCAAAATTTACTTTGTGTAAATTTTTGTTACTTTTCAGATAAAGATCAGTTTTAGTGAAAATATTGTATTTTAATTAAAAACCTCTTTTTAATAAAATTTATTTATATTATTATATCACCCATTGAATTGGTTTTAAATTAAAATTAGAATATATTTTTACCATTTAATACAATGGTGGTCATTGGAATTAATTTCACTTTGAAATTGGACTTAAACTAGTGTCAATCTTTTAATATATATTGTTTCTTAAAAACACGCTAGTTGTTTTGACAGCAGAAATTAATTATTAAATTAATTAATTCAACTCGTATGTTTTGAATTTTTCTAAAATAGACATCATTTTTGAATTCAGAATATCAAATATATCTTAGGGTTAATTTTTGGTATTTTTCTGAAAAACTTCAATTTTGTATGAATAGTGAAACCGCTAAGTGGTAGTCAAAGAAACTGATTTTTAATTTAAATGAAAATTTACCACTTCTGTGATTTGATTTTCAAAAACCCGACATGCATGATTGTCATTAGGAAGTAAAATGTGGTTCATTAAGATTAAAATAATTTTTTGTTGATTAGTAACTTTTAAGTTTTATTAATCGCGATTAAAGGTAATCAGTGTAATTTAAGGTAAAAATAATGTTTTAATAATATGAAATTACCTAGAAAAATTTCTAACCCTTATTTTATGTGTCATGGACTACCAATAAAATCCATGGGTCCACTTGGGGACCCCATGTAGCCACTTTGGTAGGAAAATGTCATTAATAACTTTTTATTTAAAGTTAAAATTAAAATGTCACAAACATGTATTGTTTTACTAAAACAATTTCTACATGGGGCTATAAAAGTAATATTTTTTACTATAAATATCCATTAGAAATATAAATAGATTTCCTACATCATAGTATTTTTTTTATAATTTTTATATATTAAATAAATTAGTTTATTTATGACACTGTGATAATGCAGCAATTACCTCATTAATAAACGATTTAATTAAAATGAAAAGATAATGTAAACTCTAAGACATACACTTTTCCAAAAACTATTGTATGATTATATTTCGAACCCTTATCACCTTATCCAATAAATATATCAATTTGGGGCCTTTAAAATCTGAATCTCAATTTAATATAAAGTAACATTTCTTTACATTCCAAAAGTGCCCCTCATCCCTCTTATAAAAGGCCCCCACCTCTACCTCCTTACCAACACCTCTCAAGCCATTGGGTCGACCAAAATCTTCTCATTTTTTCTCTACACATCCGTATATTACTCCTATAATCCTCACATTGGGTAGAATACTTTCCAAGAAAGTTTTTCAGCTCAAATCAAATAGAGTTACCCGATTTAAAGGTAATGTCTTCACTTGTGTTCTTTTGTTTTATTTTGCATCTCCAACCCCCTAAAATCTTTTTATTTATTTATTTTGTAACAAAACCAGTATCTTAAAAATACTAGTATGTTGTTATAAGGATTATTAGAGCTACAATAACACACACCTCCGTCTAATTGTTAAAGTACATACTGTTTATGTGGATGGCGAATTACTTCCTCACGAAGCGATGATTTATCTATCTTCTCATACCAGCTCTGATGGTGGCCATTATGATGGAACTATATTTATTTATGATATATATTATATTTATTTCCTTTTTTTTCATATGCATTTTATATTTTATACATACCTTTATTCTTTTAATGTAGTGAAAATGCGATAATTTCATTTGAGGAAGTGTGGACTACCGCCCCCTCAAGTGATGTGACTCATTCATGCAATACACGGAATGTATAAAGAATGAAATTGATGAAATTATGTGATCTATATAAAATATATATTATACTGGAATTAAAATATATATATATCTCATGTATTTTTAATTCAATTAATGTGCCAAAGAAATGAAAGTAGCGCTCATGCGTACGTACGACTTACCGTCTCCATGAATGGTACATTTCATTTCTTATCTCCAAATGTTATGTAATATTATAAGTACATATATATAATGGATATATATATGTCATATATTACATCTAAATTATGGATATCATTCTGGAATTATAATATATATATCTCTTCTAGCTTTAATTCCATTAATATGACAAAAAAATGAATGTAGCGTTCATGCGTACGTACGGCCTACCGTCTCCATGAACTGTGATTTTCATTTTTTTATCTCCAAATGTTATGGAAAATTATAAAATGAATATATACTGGATATATATGATATTTAAATCATTGATAATATTCTTCAGATGATGTACCTATAAGTTCATGGAAAATTCTTTTCCAACAAGCTCAATTTTGATTCATGTACCGAACATCGACAAAAATGTTGGATATGAACTCATATTATTAATAAAATATTATAACATTATAATATGTGATATGAAATGAATAATAATATTTAAATTAGGAACATAAGAAATTATAAATTGACCAAAGTTTATTATTCAGAAATATAAAGAAACGAACAAGACAATTCGGACTTGAGGTAAGGGATCCTACATCTCTCTTTCTTTTTTTAAGAAATATCTTTTATGTCATTTCTTTTAATCTCATGTTTATCATGATTGGGTATGTTAATTTATATTCATCTTACTGTAATTTTTATGTTCATATGATTAGAGACCCTATTTGATCTCATCAAACCACTATTGGAAGTTTTCGGTGGCGCCGTTAGGATGCCGAGTTTTCATAAGGTGTTTTTCATCTCACTTTTATTCCCATTACATTTATGCAATGTTTGCCAAAATTTCCTTTGAGTGGTGTATGTACTTCATATTATGATATTATTTATGTAGTATAATTTCAATTATGGGTATTTACATCTTAATTTTATGACCCTACTTCCATGGGGTGTACGTTTCGAAAGGTACCCAAGTCGGTAAGGGAACCTTTCTCCCTCCTCTTTTTAAAAGACTTCTTTTGATATGCCTTTTAATTTACATAATATTATGTTGTGATATGTTCTTCTATATCATTATTCATGTAAATTTTATTTCCATGTATGAGATACCATTTTATCTCTCATCAACTCATTTTCGGAATTTTAAAGTGACGCTGTTATGCTGTCGGATTTCTGTAAGGGAACTTCTTAATCCACTTTCAATTCATTGGGTTAAACCTATACTTCTTGATTTTATTATTCCAATATTATGTGTGGAATCTCTATGTTGTAATTTCCACAAACCTTTCTGTGGATATACTATATCTACACACAATCATCTAATTGATAAATTCTTACGTCATTTATACGAACTTGTATGGGAAATCATAACTCAATCTCATTTCATTGAGTTAAATATCTATGTCATTGGTTTTGTTTTTTCAAGAGTATGTGTGAATGAACTATGATTGTTTTATACATAATATTCACTTATATTTGGTGTCTGTATATTTTTTCATACATAATCATATAATTGATTTATCCTTAATATAAGGATACCGACTTTGTAAGGGACTTCATCTCAATCTCATTTCATTGAGGCATATTTTGTTTTATACTCAACTTCCTATTATACGGTGTATACACCCCTTTGACTTCTAAATTTATTCTGAAGGAATTTTTTCGATACGAAGCATTTTACTAAATGACAAAAAGTATTTTTCTTTTTAACGTACGTGGTGACAACGACCATTCCACCTCCGCGAGTATTATTTGATCATTGGCTTCCTCAACAAGCCGTTATATTTTTAAAAGTAAATAAATACCATATACTCTTTTAGTTATTTTTGTATTGAAAATGGTTTTGATAATCGATTTGTTATGTCAATATATTTATGTGATATATAGTGCCTTAAATGTGAAAATTTTTTCTTTCCTTTATAATTGTTTTATGTGTTATGATTTTGTAATGGTACTTTGACATTTGACAGGTTGTCACGTGATAAACCATGTGACGGGTGGGGCTGTGAATACCAGGACGGGTGGTTACTTTATAACCTCCAATACATTGTGTATGGAAGTCGGCCGTATGGTTATTCCATTAAGTGATATGTGTGGAAGTCGACCATATGGTTATTCCACTTAAGTATGTTTATGTCCCAAGTTACCTTTATATGTTATGTGATCTTTATATCAGTTTTATGGTAATATTTTAGTTACAAAAGGGTTATGTAATGATATTTTATTCAGTGAAGAGTTTTTACTACTTCATAAAAGTGAAATGTAATAATTTGATAGAGTATTCTTGGATTACTTGTTGTTTTGAAAACCTAACAGTTTTCCTTCTTTGTGTATCCTTTACTAGGCTTTTTATGCTTATCCCAAGTTTTTGAAATGTTTTCCACAGGACTTAAAGATGAATATGTTCATGGATGGTATCAAGGAAATACATGCTATCTAAAACATGGAACTAGACATGTTTCTTTTTAAGAGTTTGTTATTTTAGGGAAACTTATTAGAAGTTTCTACTTTATAATATTTTGAGAAGTAATAGTTATGACATAATTCTCTAAAACTCTAAACCTGAAAATATCCTCTATGTGAATTATTCATTTAATTCATGATTAAGTAATGTTTAAGGTCGGGCCTTATATTGAATCCATTATTTAATTATAAGTCATCATGTCAAAAATCACTAATTTCCATATAATACTTTATTATAGGAATGACTATCCACAATTAAAAATATTTCACTAACCATTGTGAATACGAAACCATTACCATGATTATTAACCTTCATACAATGTATGTGTCACTAGAACATTCCTGTTTTAGATGCACTTCCGGTACCAGTTCCTATCACAACTACAAGTTCATCTCAGGAATCGACCAAAACAAAGTCAATATGGATCCTACTATCTCAAAGGAGATGTGAGCCCTCATATAGATATTTGTTCTATCACATGACTATAACATTTCTATATTAAGTATTTCTATAAAATTATATGATTCTATTAGGATAATTACTTTATATACGTAATGTTTTTTTACATGATGAATGTTTTTTTATGTAGTGAAAAAATAATTTTATCCAAACACCTACCGTTATAACATAATAGATTTCCATCAAAATATAACTATTTTGATATCCATCATTCATTATAATTGGCAAATGGTTATGGGATATAGCCATTATTCTTTAACACTTCTAGAAATATAATGAAAGTTTCATAATGTTGAAGCATTTATAATACTTACATGATAGCCTTGATGTACAAAATGTGTGTTTAGGAATTGATCCACGCTACATTTTTTCGATCAATGATAACATGTAAGACTACATCATCAGTCATCCTCATTAACACCAATTCCATGATATAGATGTCGTAATGTAAATTTAGGAATTTGTCTACACTACATTATATATTGATCGATTAATTCTTTGTTAAAATAACCTTTGACATGTAATTAGATGTAACACAAATCTTCTGATAATTCATATATAATAATTCAATTTATAATCCTTAATTACTTAAAGGAATATCATGATGTATATATACTTCTACCTTATCCTAATAATAGTTCATGCTTCTATGCTAAACTAACCCAAAAGGATTTATGGAATACCGTTATTTATAAAAATTCCGTTGTTCAAACTAAAGAGATTGATAATAACAAATTTTTTTAGCTTTTGCAAACTGAAATACCAAACTGGGAATATTCTTGATGTACACCTGTAGTTTTACTTGATAAAGAATTATCTTTGAGCAGTTGGGTATAAAATTCTTACATTTTATATTCATTGGATATTTCCAATGATGCATGTATCACTGAACTATTGGTTGAGTATTCAACAACAACAAAAATCATTCACCCAGAAATAGGTAATAATGTATCTTTATGTCCAAAGAAATGTTAGATAAATGTTTTGGTTCTACTCAATAATATTTTTAAAAGAATCATTCACTTATATTTATATAATTTTTCTTCTTATCAATACTGACTTATGAATCACCATGTCAGAGCTACTTGTAGAATACACATTACTTTTAGTAATGTTTCTATACTCACCTAGTTACTATGTTTAAATACACATATGTGATAAGTATATTGTTTTTAATAATGAGGAAGTAAATCCAAATAATTACATTTTATATAGTGAATATCAATGAAGAAGATGTGACAAATTTCATCTATAATTAATATTTTTATGATTAAAATTCCATAATTTATTTCATTATATTAAAATCAAATAAGAACCTATTAATTAACCAACCTCATGCCATTAATAGATGTTCTGAACATTCTTTTAGTGTTTCTTACCATTACCATTTTTTGCCTTTCAAGTCAATTTTTTTCTCTAAAATAATTAAGGATTACCATATATTTTTAAATTATTATTTACTAGGTAAAACATACAGAAATAGGAAATGAATAATTCACTCAATCGTATTTGTTTTGTAAACTAATATGGGATTAGAGTAAGTGGGTGAAAATTATATTATAAAGAGATCAATTGAAATATCATTATCTATATTTCAATTTACTCATGTCGGTGCAATCATCACATTTTTCATGCCTTGCTTCACTTTCTCCTTACAAACATATTGAAGATGGGACATCATATTAAATCACTCTATTCCTGATGTAGTGATCCCATATAAACATATATGTTGGCGATAACATTATGAAATAACCATAATATGATTCATAAATGAGTACTCTATTATCATACTTATTACTCTTTCTTATTAAGGTTCCATAATATGAATAAGGCAAACGTGCACCTTGAATTTCCTATATAGTGGTATTGTGTGCAAGAGCCATTACTACACTTGAAAACATGTGCCAATTGGGTAATTATCATTGTCCAATATTTATTGTAGTAATACATGTGGTATATCTTTCATATTTTATACAAAATTAAAAAATTTACCTAATTAGTACTTTTACATCTTTATTATGGGTTTAGAAATTTTTATTCGTTAATTAAATCAATAACTGTGATAAACTATTTTATCAAATTATAGGAACCCTATGTTATGGAATTGGAATACTATGTCTATTATGTATTCTAGTGGCAAGGATCCATAAACCTCCCCTCATAGTCTAGATCCATTGTCAATGCCACTACTCGATGTGTTGAAGGTAGGCGTTTAGTTAGCCAACTACATTAAGTCACAGTTTCTTAATCTATTGAGTGAAATCAAAGCTTCCTAAATCATAACTAGATTTAATCAATACTTTACTAAAAAAATGATAACGATTTATATTCAAATAATACTTAGTAATACTTTAGTTAATTCAACCCACCACTTTTATACGATTAACCCAGTAGTAACAAGCACCCTCACCTTTGGCATGATGAGCACCCCAATTACCTGGTTTTGTTCAAACACATGTCTGGCATATTTCTAAAAACTCAGTTCAAAGTGTGTCACATGCTCATCTTCATCAATATTCAAAAATATAATCATATAGTATAGGGAAACTAGGGTGTATAAAACCCAATGTTGAATTGGAAACACAAGCCCTTATACATATAATGACTCTTAGATGATGGAAAAATCCCCATTTAATTAAAATAATTATTACCAACCATGTAATAATTTAAAAAATAAATAAAATATGAACCAAAAATGAATTGTTTGGTTCATGGGATCTTGATCAGTCTAATATTTTTTAACTATCATATTAATATTAAATACAGAAATAAATCTAATCACGCATTAAAAATAATTTCTGGGAGACTTTTTGTTGAATTAAATTTATTTAATATTTTATTACAATAAAAAATATTTTTCAGACCCTCTAATATAATTTGAATACCAAAAATTAAATGAAATTATTTAAATTAATTTTACACCACATTAAATTATTTTTAAGATGTAATTGATTTAATTAAATTTTTAACCAAAAAAGGTAATATTTAGTTCATTTAAATTAAAACCAAAATTAAATTAATTAATTAAATTATAGTTAATTATATTAAAATAAAATGGGCCCCAAAAACACTGAGCGTGCATGTAGGGCAAGGGAAAAACTCACACATACCCATTCATGGTCGTTCAGACCCTTTGAAGGTGTTTCTTTCTCTTGGTTGTCCCAACAAAACCCATTTTAGGGAAGGAAAGGTTTAATCGAACATGTCATAGGGGTTTCCTCACGCTTAGGTCTGTAGTAATGATCTTCCGAGCTGAGAAGACATGTGATGCAGGGGGTCCAAATCATGGTGGGGTGGAAGGACGTTGGTTCAAATTGGTCAGGCCAACCAGTGGACTTCACTGTTGATCTCGAAAGTGGTGAGGCACACATCAGATACAGGAGGGAATATATTTGTAGGATTTGAGATGACCTCAGGTGGATAAGTAAAAAATATGGTGGGGGTATAATAGGCAGTTGTGGTACACCTCCCATGTTGTAAGGTCACTGCAGTGGTGTCCTCTAGAGAGAGAGGCAACCATTGCTTTAGGCAGCATTGAGGGAGGAGTATTTCCAAGAAATTGCGGGCTGTTGAGACTCAGGATATGCGGAAGAAGGGAGAAGGCCAATGTGAGAGGGGTCATCCGATGAGGATGGGCCAGGTGGTCAGTGGGGAGGCATGTTGTCCTGGCTTTAGGTGATGGGTGGGTGTGACTAGAGTAAGTCCTAGTATCTACCGACGTTCACGACGAGGTAGAGGGCGGATTCCATCGAATGTAATGTGAGACTCTAGCCTAGTTTAGTGGGTGGTGGCCATCTATGGATAGGTAAGGTAGAAGGCCGAGTGAAGGGGTTCCACCACTAGGGAAGACCCAGTTTCATGTCGTCTCTCCCTTTTTTTTCTTTTTTTCTTAATTAAAAATCCAATCCCACCCATTAAAATCATCTTTTTAGTAGAATTTATCCAGTTTCCTAGCCTTTACTGATAGAATTTTAAACATATATTATAACTTTATTATTAATATAATATAATTATTATTTTAATAAAATTATTTCTATATTAAAAAATTATTGTGAGACAAACATGAGGAATAATTCAGTTGGATGAAATTAACAATTTCGGTGATCGAAAAATCATGGGTGATCATGGTTAATGATGAAAAATCCTCACCCAACTATGGAGTATAAAATTAAAATATCATATATTAATTTTTTTCATGGTAAAATACAAAACAATATAAATTCAAATTGAACATAAATCTTTGGATGGTTATAGACTATCCATTCGACGTTGGATTGAAGAATTGTCTGCGACATTGGGATCAGAATGATGAAATCTTCAAAAATTTATGATATTTTATGATTTATTTTCTTCAATTACTCAAAAATAGTTCTAATACCAATTGAATGTATTGGGAATTTAGTGGAATCCCAGAATTATTGGATTTTAAAAAATATCAATGACGATTGAGATGAACTCATCGACGTCGGCAAATCACTTCCCAATATAAGCTGAGGATCTCACCTAAAGAATATTAAGTAAATAAAAAAACATTAAATGCTTGGTTCAGATCCAAATAAATGGTTTAAATCTCCAAATATTTGTGAATCACTTATCATTGAATCTAATATGAATTCCACTAGATCAACCAACTACTGTTCAAAAATCTATAGGAGCACCGATCATCAAAATTTAGAGGCTATCTTGGAATTTTGGTGACATCCTTGACTCTTTGATAATCACGGCATAGCCTTGTTTACGATGTGTGAGAGATGGCTTGATCTAGGAACATGGATCCAAAGACTCTCACACTAGAATTTGGGAGTATGATGTGGAGAGAAAAGAGGATATGAATAGTCATTGGAAAATATCTCTCCTCCTCTATTTATAGGTTGTTAAGTTATTATCCGGTATTTCCTCCCCGACCACAGAATAATTAAAACTCTACAAATGAAGTATTATGACTAAATTACTAATTCCTAAATATTATTATCACATTTTTGAAATATAATAAATATATTATGTGATAAAAACCAACCTATCTTCTCAACTCGTCGTTCCCAGAAATACTAAAATGACATAGAATTTTTAAATGAATATTTGTTCAATTAATTTTTTCATCTATTTACTTTTGAACATAAAAATACAAATAATAAATAAATTGAATTCCAATTATTCATAAATTCTATTATATGAATTTATTTTTTAATTTTCAGTTTTTATCTCCTTGGGCATATTCTGGACTCGGCTGGTGGTGCCCACCATGTCCAAATTACCTTTTTAACAGAATATAGATGATTATTGAATAATATATTGTGTGTGACCCACTGGACCCTTATCTAAATAATAGGGAATGCTCTTTATAAGTGAATAGTGGGATTAAAAACCCCATCATTCCCCCTAATGTGATAAGGATCATCACAGCAGTGACATGTAGCTTACGAACATGTACGGTGTAATGTAATACTTTTTTATTTAGTATCTCATAAATGATGAATCACACCCATGTCATCATCCTTTTTTATCTTTATTGTTTTTTGATCTCAATGGA
Source organism: Viscum album (assembly GCA_963277665.1). Classification (NCBI taxonomy): domain Eukaryota; kingdom Viridiplantae; phylum Streptophyta; class Magnoliopsida; order Santalales; family Viscaceae; genus Viscum; species Viscum album. The sequence goes on from OY728133.1 coordinate 1,498,966,938, forward strand.
TGGATTTACCCCTAATTGACATGTCCATGGTCTTATGATGTTACTAACAACCTGATCAGCATGGCCTGAGATACAATACTTCTTTATCCTGGATAGGAGAAATCCTTTATTGATCACTCAAACAATGTCATACCACCTATGATACAACAGACACAAGATACCATATAATATTTCATTATCATGTTTTTGTATTTCATCAATGTATATAATAAAATGACACACATTGGTAAGGATATCAATTCTGGAGATCATTACACAAGTCCATAGATAGGAAAAACCAATGACACACAAACCATGTGTTGTTCCTATTGGATCTTTTGTCCTCATGATCTCACTACTAGAGAACACGAAGTGAAAAATTCATCATATGTTGTCTCAATTGTTATGATTAATCAGCATCTGATATTCAACCATCTATTGTGTCCATTAATTATTTTGTATTAAGACAAAATGACCTTCTTAAAGAATAAATAGTACTCGCCCGTGCGTTTTCACGGTGATATAATCTAATGGTATAAAAAATGTTCCACTACTCAATTAAAAAACACGATCCACTTCTTAAATAAAATACATGTTCCAAAAATATATGAAAACATCCACATTCCATATTAAATACATCATCTAGTGATCCAATAGAGTACATAATCTAGTTTTCAAAAACATGTATCACAAGTGATATTTAGTACATGTAGAAGAAAAACATGTTTTTATAGTGAAATAAAAAAGTGATGGTAACTAAAAGAGAAGATACTGGTTTTAATAATCAATTAGAGAAAAAATGAAATGACAAAATTTAATTGGTAATGATAAAAAATACTATCAATAGTTGTGACATAAATATAGATGTTTCTATTTGTAAATGTTTATCATTAATTTCCTTTATAAAATCAATTACATTGAACATTATGGGGTCAATTTGATCAGAGGGGATTCCCTCAGACATCATTACATTAGGCCCCCTTAAACCTCGGTTTCCCCCTGTGATTTTGTACCTATTTTCATTGAATAAAAATTTGATGATGGAGTGGAGTGGTATGTTTCTTGAAGTTGTAAAATAAAACATTGAATATGTCACCTTGTATTAAATATTCAAATTCAATAACATCACCTTAGTAGGGATATGCTGAATATGAAATCCGCATATATTGAGTAATTAAAATGCATTCAATATACTATTTCTAAATATAATATGAGAAATATATATTTTATATTATGAAAATTGAAAATTGAAACATAATATATGATTTAACTAAACAAATCCTACTATAGGTCTGAAATCAAAGGGTGAGAGAGGCAGACCTAGAGGAGGCAGAGTAGGCGGAGGCAGAGTAGGAATTGGTAGAGGAGATGAAGGCGGAGTAGGCTAGGGAAGAATAAGGTGAAGCAGGCAAAGGTGGGGAAAATTGAAAGAGGGAACATGTGAAGGGCACGATGAACCTTCAAATAAAAAAGGGAAAGAGTGAAAAGAAAATCTATGAATGAAAAAAGAACCTAAAATAAAAAAAAGGAGAACGAAGGAAGAGAGATATCAAACCTAAAATCCTGAGGAATATAGAAATAAAATTTGTGAACCTTTTAGAGATAACCAAAATAGAGAATCTTCAAAGCACCTTTGATTTTTATATTTATTGAAAAAAAATCAATGAAAAAATTATATTACAGTAAATGATGTTAATATACAAACTATCATGAATTGACAACAACGAAATCTGGTGGACTAGGTAGCTTCCCACTAATATTCTTCCAATTATAGACATAAAAATTACCCCTTAAAATTGAATCTGTATTAAGACAAAAATAAACCATTTATCTTAAATTCATGTGTGTATAACTAACTACATATTAACCTCCAATGGGACGTTTCTGGGTTTCTAATGTGGAGAACAGAAGCACCTCCTTCCTTGTAGTTCCTAGCAGCCCCCAGTTAGATCCTACGGGGAACCTCGTGGTTTGGCCACCAAAAAACTCCAATTTATTGATCAACTTCTTCCATCTACATCGAAACATGAAACCTGAAAAAAACTCAATTGAAACTACTAAAACAAAAAAAGTAATAAAATATAATTTTGTAGTAGAAAAAGTACAATAGATTTGGGCCAAAATTTGAAAAAAATATGATCAGGCCAAACATTAATCCATTTACGACTATTTTGGACAATCTTATAATATTTATAAATAATTAATGATCACCTCAATCTGACATATACAGCTCAGATAATCATCAAAACACAGTCGGTAACATAATCTAAATTCTGCATTTTTTAGAAGAAGAATTAATGTCCTTTAGGGTCCGATTTAAAAAATTTTGAAGATTAATTTTTTTATAGAATCTTGGTATGTTTCTAATCTCATAAGAAACTCATAAAGATACCTAAAACACCAAATATAGTTGAAAACGATATGTATGTAAAACTATAATTCCACATAACATAATACAACAACTTAGAACATTTTATGTTTTTCCTTAATCATTATGATACAAAACTTCATCCAATTATATAACATGAAATTCATGATATCGAAGTGATATAAAATTAAATATAATTAATTTAAGAACCATTTCATCACAGCATATCTAAAAACATTAATAGAACATTTTCTAAAATTACAAAACAAGAAAACAAATAACCAATATGAAATATATGTTCTAACATTAGGGAATGAAGTATGGATAGATAAATTTAAAAAATTGAAAAAGTGTTAAGGGTGTTCTGTTTAATTTAGTATACACTAAACAGAGATGTAATCAATAATTTAATCAAATTGAAATTTTGTAGCTAACCAGCTGAACACTATATGCATAAGATGGAAATGAGAAAATATTTTTTGTAGAGGCATTAGTCAATAATTACTGGTAACCAAAAATGAAATTATTAAATATTTCCTATATAATTCATATCATAACATGAAAATCTCAAAAAATTGATTCATTAGAGATTTACCTTGAATATAAGGGGACTGGTGCAAGGGTTTAATAAAAAATAAGATGAATTTGAAAATGGAAATGTTTGAAAAATAAATTAAAAACCAAATAATATGTAGACAAATTTCCTTTCAAATGATATTTCAGTTCATAAACATCAACACATATCAAGCTCTCATGAAATACATTTTTTGAAATTAGAAATTACAGAGACATGATTGATGAAAGTGAAAGACACAATGTATGAAAAATTGACTATAAGCATGAACCCATCCAATACCAATATGAATCATTAAGGAAACAGTAAGAATGGATGGTTTGAACTGCTAATGTTTTTTTCACTAGGAAGAACCTCCATATATTAAAAAAACACAATAAGAAATCATTTCTTTGTATGGAAATCAAATACAAAAGAAATATTTATGAGGGGAAAACACCTTCTTCCAATCATTCTCAATGAATGCATTTACATTGATTTCATTTTGGGCATATATCATATATGAGATCAAGTACCACCATATCCACCATCCACTGATGTCATCTGTATATAGATCAACTTTTTATGTAGTTTCAATCCTATAATTTCAATCCAAAGAATATATTTGTGCTTATACCTTGGGATTGAAAAAATCCACCCATCACAAACAATATCAACTGTGACAATGTATTGAACATGGATAATAAAAAATAACAGTATGTTATGGAAATTATATAGTAAATATTATATAGAACAAATTTTATTTAGTTTATTACATTGTGGGTGATGTTTTCTGACACACTTCTCATTCTTTTTTCCAATATTTCCAAAATCTATGATGAACACATAGTGAATCATTCATTTTGGAATGTTAAGACAATGCAAATAACTAAAACAACATTATAACACATAATAATAATATAAAAATTTAGACAAATTATTTTAGTTTAAAAATAAAATAAATAAGTACTGTAAGAAAAAAACTATTGTAAAGAAAAGTGGTACAAAATTTCATCATTTCTGTTAGTACAGGGCAATCTTGTCCTACAAAAGGTGATAGAAAAACCTGTAATGTGGGTTAGTAATTAAACATAAATTATATCATGTAGACAAAAAAGTAAAGTAAAATTACATAAATTATGAATATGAAAACCTATAGATAGGAATAATACTCTTTGTAGCGTACACTTCATGAAGCTTTCTTTATCATTGGAAGGTGTGTTTTCCATATTTGTAATCACATGATAATATATTTCATAATATTAAGTTTCATGTGGATGAATATATTATTAATAAATAATAGTTCTTAAATAGATGATCGTATTGTTTAGATTATTGTTAGAGGGATATTTTAATTAAATATAGATATTATTAGTTACATTAAAATGGAATAAACATACACAAAAAAGTGTTGTCATAAAAAAAAGAAATCATGAAACACTTTGGATGAAAGTACATCTTAGAAGATTAGAAATCAATTTAAAAGATCAGATATGACATGGAAAAATCTCATAATAACATCACATTGAAATTATTGTCTATCACCCATGTAGAATAAAAATTAATATGGGAAAAATATGAAATTAAAAAATACAACTCATAGCATAAAATAAATATAAAATGATTCACTATGAAGGATTTAAATTTCATACATATATTATAATAAAAATATTATAATAAGTCTTCACATTTGATACAAATTATTAATATCAAGTGAGTATAATTGAACAAATAATGTTATACTAGATGATTATTCCAAGTAGTCATAGAAGAATTGAATCAAAAAACATGTCTTAGAAAAAACCTACAAAAAATATATATATTATGAGAACCTACTAAGAATAAAATTCCAATTTAATATGGTTTTAATCAGTTGTTATTTCAAAAAATCAGAATACTTATTAGTGTAAAATATAATAGATTTATTACATGGAAAAAACCATGAAACCCATATGAAAATTTGATGCATCGTGAAGAAAAGAAAACTGAATTAGGCAAAATATCATTACTAAGTGTAAATTTTTTAGAAGAACTAAATCCAAATCTAATGAGATGATACATTTCATGTAGGAAAAAATAAATCAATAGCGAAGATCAACTAGATTAGAAATTTGTAAAATTACCAATGGTAGCATATTAAAAGGAATTTTATATCAATTATATTAACAATACTCATAAGATGCTATCCATTCTGTTAAATTCATGATATATGCTTTAGTCATGGATTTAAGGGTTTTTTGGTTGGAAATTAACTAGTATAAATTCTCATTGGTATCTTCATATAGGAAAATAAGGTTTCAAAGGAGGGATTCCAATAAACGGTGATGAATATAATTTTTATGTATCAAAAATTCAAAATTTTAATCGTATGTCCTAATAAAATAAATTAATAATATATTGTAATAAGCAAGCACTTAAATAATTGGAAACAAATATGATAAGTAAACCTTAGTAATAATGGAATAAGTTCTAGAATACATTAATCCAAGAAGAAAAAGTAATCTGTAAGCATGTGAGTTTTATTGAATCGGAAATCACATGTTTATGTGTGGATACATTAATTAAAATAAATCATGGATGTTAATAAATATAAAGATAGGTATTTTTTAAAAGAAATTACTTTTACCTGTAGTTTACTATATAATGTGGTGTAATACAAAGATGTCAATGCTGGTAGATATATAGTCAAAATGAACAATATCATTCTAGATGGATCTGTTTAATAAGGACAGGTTAAATATAGTATAAATTTTTTTGAATGTTGTTAGTATTTTCCCAAAATTGAAAGAATGTGTATCTTTTGAAGAAATATTAGTTTCATGTTGATTTACATGTTCACTTATCTTCCATGAATAGCTATATGTAATGGTGAACCAAACTTAAGCTGTCACAAGTCCAGAAGACCTTCCCCAATTTGTAACTGGGCCTCCAGTACGTATGTGTGAATACATTTTATATATAACAGGAAAACAATTTAGATTATGTAGTATATTTGGAGGGAAATAAATATTGTACTAGACGTAGGGGTAACACTACTATATAATAAAATAAGATGTTTTGTAGTTAGGGTCAAAATTAATTGGTGGCAGGATCCTGTGGTGGTATGCATCGATGTTAGTACAATGTAAATGTAAGGTTACCTCTTATATTGAAGATGCAATTCGCAAGCTGAACCTATATCCAATCAAATGATTTCCCGCTGAAGTATATTTGTGTTGCGATTGTTGTGAAAGTGACTAGTTATGAGTGGATAGCTGCAGGACGATGTAGGCATTGAAATAGAAGATCCCGATGAAGGTATAGATAGATGGAATGGATATCCCAGCTAACTAGAGGAATATCCAATGGTGCTTCTCAAAGCCTGCTGAAGGACAGATGATAGCCTAAGATTCATTGAGGAAGTGAGTCTGCACGGTGCAAAAGGGTAGCTCTTCAAGGAACCCTAACTGCGGAGGTAAGAGATGGGAGCAATCCTTCTTGATTGTCGAAGACTACCAAATGAATGGAGGAATCCCTAAGCTCGATGGATGAAATGTGGTTATGTGGGGGATAAGGAAATCCCATCGTGCATCGATTGAATGCAGTAGGAGGATTTTAGAAATATAGGTGGTGTGGTCAATTTGTATGGTGACATGTAATCTGAGATAATCTAAGTTTATTATATATAATCAATTTCATAATATCACAAGGGTGTTTGGTATATTGGTCATAATTTCATCAGTTGAGCCTTAAACAAGATAGTATTCTTCCATTGGTATGATGAGCATGACTTTTGGGGCACTCGATTAAGAGGGAACACATAAGTATATGGATATATATAGATATGGTGAACATGATGTGATTATTTTTTTTAAATAGGGGAATATGGTGTTCTAACCCACTTTGACAAAATATAGGTAATGGATTTGTCGACCAGGATAGTTTAAACAACTATGAATTATAAATTTATGAGTAGACTATATGAAAGTAGAATAATTCATGTCCCGAGGTCACGTGATGCCTTATATAAATATATAATAAGATTATGTTTTCATTTATATGGTAAAACTAGTTCTCATAACAATAGATATACATTTTTTATGAATGGTTCGAAGGGTATACATAATATTTTATCCTTGATATAGACACTTTTATCCATTTTTTGAAAGGTTCGAAGGGTATCCATAATCTTTAAGAGTTGATGATAAGTGTTAGGTAAGAATAAGATGAATTATCAGGGATGATTTCACAGAATAATCCCAAAGATAAAACACAACAGAGCACGTAAAACATCCAGAAGCATAGATAAATCCTTGAACATAAATAAAAACATATCAAGACCTAGTTAAAAGATATTTGATAGAAACTAGAACCAAAATGAAACTACGATCAATATTTGTGTGAAATATCAGTCACCACCATCCATAAAACAAACCTACACCATGAGGGAATTTGAATGATAACATGAACCAATAAAACTAAACATGTCTACCAATGATGAGTGGAAGAATTGGGTTTCAACATATGAAATATTATTATGTAAGAACATGAAAATAATTATTTTTTACTTTAAAAAAATAGTAAATAAAAATTTGATTGATAATATAAATATAATATAGGTTATCATAACTTTTTTGAACAAATACACTTCCATTAAATCCACTTTAAAAACATGGTTTCACATTAAAAAAATCTCATTTCACGATCGAGTTTGGAAAACCAACCCCCTCAAAATAACCATAACTGAAGTAAATTGATGAGAAATGGTAATCATAACTGAATAAAAAATGTATTTCAAAAAATAAATTACAAAATATTAGATATCATACATATAATGATGAATATGTATATATAATAAGAGAAAATCATTATAAAAAAATTACTATAATATAAAAGATATTTAGTCTTGATCTGATCTCAAACATCTTGAGAGGACCCCCTATACCTACTATGTTCAGAACCATTGAGCTAGAATGAATATTTGATTCATAGATTGTCACTAACCATGATGCTCTCAATAATCCTCACTAGTAGAAAAACTCACCATAAACAGTCATCTACAAGGGGGGTTTAGACTATCTAATCCAGAACTATATTGTCAACATCTCTCGACCCTCTAGATGATGTATAGTATCCCACTAAAATTTTAAATGGGAATGTGATGATGGTATAACATTCCTAAAATTAACTATTACCAGTGGATTCTAATTTTCATTCCATTACCACCTACCCAACACAATCCATGATAGGGCCCTCATTATATATAACACATCCATATGGGTCAAAGTCAAAATGGAAAAAAATTCATGTACTAACCAGATTTGAGAATCATGAGAGAATGAAACCAAATTACATAGAAACAACTAATGTACAAAATAGGTTATAGTGATATAAATCAAAAACCATTTCAATGGAAAAAAATATTTCCATCCAAATCCAAAACCATGATAACCATCCAAGTACAACTGTCATTTTCCAATTGGGCATTTGGAAATTGGGTTTTTATGAAAAAATATTTAAGAAAAATTGGTGTCTTTAGAAGCCACGAATAAATTTGGTATATATTCATAGTCTTGGAATCCTTTTTTGGGGAAGATGGAATGAATATAAAAGAGAGAGTTTGAGATAAACCAAGGTTATGTGAGAGTAAATTTTATTTTAACTCTATTTATATGAATAAAACATCAATATGTTCACCTTGTGAATATAAGAATATTAACACATCCCTAGACATATATATGAACAATAATAAATGTGTAAAACATCTAATTTTACGGAAAACAACAAAACATTATGACATAGTAAAAGATGTCTCACTTAATCACCACACCCACAAAGTGGTAAAAAACCATTTGAAGCACAATTATATACGTTAAATAATTTTATTAATGTCTAATGAGGAAAAACATCATTTCAAAAAACACAATTCATTTTGAAACATGACTTGGATTTTTTTTCAAACATCTACTACACATATCCCTTTAAGAACATATAGACATAGAATAAGAAAACCTTTGAATAATCCATTTTCATTTAAATTACAAACATAAAAATCCATAATAATTCATTCTATAAAATAGAAATAATTAATAAATCATTTAAAATTCATTTCATAGGGATAAATAATCAGAAAAAATGTTCATGAAGAGAAAATATATGGGAACAATGACATCAACAATGTTTAAAAGTGATGACAATGTGGACAAGAAAAGAACAAGGGCTGGGAAAATCAAATAACCTACATCAAAATAAAACAAAATCCAACATTACCCCATCCTATGTGGTTCATCCAAAACTGAAATAATATATAAAAGAAAAATTAAATAATATAATATGAGGAATATTGGTGAAAAAAACTTCAAATTTCCAAAGAATCTTAATGAAGCCTGATGGATAAGATTCAATATAATTATGAGAAGCTCTGGGAAGATTGGATTAGAAGCCCCTTTTGGTGATAAAACTAAATTATAGTCAAGTGTGGTAAAATGGTATTTTATATATAAGACGGTAGAACACAAATTTCGTGTCTTAGGGATTCATAGAAAGCCCCATTTTCAGGTTTCATTTTTTACCAAATTGTGCACTATCCATGAACCACCACTGAAGTGAAAATCCAACCTTATAGAGATTTTATGCACTATTTGGCCACATAGTTCGGAGGCTTTGATCCAATAATTTATCCTCATCTTGAATGTAAAATTCCCACATAGGATTTTTCTACACGATTTTAGGAGCTATGTGACATCCCTAAAATCAAGGTATATCAAAAATGGAGACACTCTCACACAAATGATATACTTTTTCATCTATCTATGTGAAATTCATGCATGTGTTCTCATAGACACAAAGTAAAATGCACAATTTTTCCTAAAACCCACATGGTTAGGAAGAAAACCATTTAGTAACCATGGAATATAAAGCATGTAATGATTTTAATAAGAAACACTTATTTTATTTTCCACAAACACTTTTTCCCTTAATCCTGTGAAAATTTACTATTCTGTGAGCCAAAAATAGACTAAATCCTCAAAATAAAATATTTTCACTAGGAACATCACATTAAAACTAAACACTATATCATTAATCAATAAATAAAACAAATAATAATGAGAACCATGGTTGGGATGTGATACTTATCCATACAAAAACAAATTTCTGCCCTAAAAATGTTACTAGGCACGTGTTGTGAAACCAAATAAAAATCTCTTAAAAATAATCACCTATGAAACAAACCATCAAAATAAAATCCAAAGCCACAGAGATCCATAAATATTTTCCTAACATATCAATTCCAAATTTCATAACTATACTTACTGAAACAACATAACTATGATAAACATCATGGGTATCCCCACAAATTATGAACCATCTAGATGGTGGACCATCTTTGGAAATCATTGGATTGAATTACAATCCATAAAAATGAAGAGACGACTAGGGAAACCAAAAAAATAGAACTATACAAAACCACTATTCATTGTTGAAACATAAAAATCCTTTTTTATAAACCATAATAATTAATAAATCACCCAACAGAACATGCATTTAAACAAAATCACACCATGACTGTGGATAGAATACAAGAGATGAAGAAAGATGAAAACAAAAAAATGGAGAAAATAAAAATGAATTACCTCAAAAACATAAAGTGGAAGGTATTAAATGATCATAAAAATATTGGATTCCTTTTTATTCTATAGAGGTCCCCCAAGAAAGATATTCCAAAAATATCACAGCTGACCACACCGATGACAAGTTGTTGGGGTGTTATGTAAATATATATTATAATTCCCTAGTTGAGAATAAAGGAAGCACACAAGAGAGTGGTATTTCTAATGAGAAGTAGGATAAGATAGGTAATAATCCTTAGGAATCAGTTCCTCCAACTTACACATCCAACCAAATATGGAACCCTTACTAGAACTAATAGTAGACATGCTACAATCCACTATGGAATTCCCTCTAGAAACCCACTCGATTAGGAACATTTCATTCCTTAAGAAACATAAAAAATATTTAGTTCATGAAAAAACTCAATCATGATTCATGTACTAAAAACCCTATATAAAGATATGACATTTCAAAAAGATCTCATGACACTATTTATAATGAAAATGAAACCACATAATTTGAGTGAGAAATATACCCCTTCGTTTTCCATTGACCATTCTAAACATCAGTATGATCTACCAAATTGCTCCACTTCACTTCCTCATGAATAAATAATTGATCTAATGTGGTCTTAAATATCTCCCACATCATCCGATCTTGAAATGTGGATGGAAAGATTACATTACCCTGATCTAAAATGGGCACCTCAAATAAACTCAATAAATCTCAAACCCTAATGGTGTCAGGGTTTCCCGATGACTTGAAGGAACCTTCAACATCCATAAGCCACTCCAAAAATTCTATAACCCCTCCATAAACATAGAAAATAGGCAACAGTTGAAAAGAACATTACTCCACCACCCTTTAGTGAGTATTGGATGGCAAAACAAATTATTGGATAAACCTTAAAAGACATCAGGGAATTTATCTGAGGCATAATACAAATAAAATAAAAACCAAATTATCAAATGAACATTAAACCAATTCATAACCAAAACTCAACAAATTATATACATCAAGCCCTGATACAAATCCCATAAACCATGATATGCCACAAAATATAATTAAAATCTTATTTTAAAAATTTGTTTTTTAATTTATATATTTAAAATTATTTCCCACTCCACAGCCATCTAAAAAATAATTTCCCATTTTAAGACCTCTTAGACTAAAGCCTCTCTAGTTCATAAATTTAACGAATAAAACACATATTCAACATTACCTTTGTGACCAAAAATCATGTTATAATATAGAATAATATTTATTAGTTTCTAAATTCAAAAAACCCCATTTAAAAACAAAATCACACTAAATAATTTAGAAAACGATTATACTAAACATAAAAAATTCATAAATAGTGGACTTGTGTCTATGAATGACTTGGAAAATTTACCTATCAGCTCATGTTCAAAGCATACCTCTATGCTGGAAGCATATTGAATTGTGGACTCTTGTTCCACATAGTTCATTTCACCATTTAATCACACCATGTGACATTAGTTAACATTCATTAACACCACCCAAACAAAAAATAATGATATAATAGAACAAGAAAAAAAACAAATTTAAAATAAAATACTCAAAACATGACTTTCCTTGGTGGCTCAAATCTCTTGATGTATAATAGTTCATTATTTTATTCTCATACATAACCCCCTGAGTAATTTCAGTATCGTATCTAGTTTCCTAACACAATAGATAAAGAAGAGCTCCTTAGAAACCAATTTATCCGAGACCATCCTCGGTCATTTGTGAACTCAACACCCAAAATAGTGTAAGGAAGGATCAAAGGGAAATCTTGATCCTCATAGGCTAGCACAAAAATTTAGGAATAAAAATATTAATCGATGAGGTTTATTTTTCCTAATAAAATCAAAAGTAAAATACTATATACCATAAAATACATCTTTTAGGATACATAAATCATTATCAAAAAACAACAATTCAATATCTAGATACAAGATACCAAAAATATACTATAACTAAAAATGAACTAAACATGACCCCATTTGACCTCATTATGTTTGTAATAATTTTCATATATGAATATACATATATTATTGGGAAAGTTGTATATTAAAAAAGTTATTTAATATATTCAAACTAATTAAATCACAATCCTATTAAATTAACATTATCAGACTCGGACTTAGTATGATTTTCATATTTTCAAAATAAAAAACAGTAAACATCCAATTATATCAATGTAAAACAATCATAGTCACAATGTATTTGATTAATATATAGGTATTTTATTTATAATATTCTTAGTAGAATTGATAAAAACAATTTTTTATAAAGAATAGTACAAATACTATATTTCTCTAACATACATATTTGAAAAAAGATATCCTAAAAACAAGAAATAAAATACCCATGTAAAAGTAATAATTACATAAAATAAATTATTAATAGATTTTATCCATTATAATTACATCTAAGGTACTAAATATTCTTGAATAAATATATCCACTATTTTATACTTAAAGTCATGTATGTATTTCATTACCCGGAAATCCAACGATATGATGATTGGAATTTCTCTATCTTCTTATCCTTGGAAATCCTCAATATGATGGTCTTCTCTATCATCCTATCCATGAAGACAACGATCTGATAGATCAGATTACCTATATTCATATCCCCATAATCACTTGTTCTTAATAATGATCCTATGATATTACAAAAGAAAAAAAATTTAAGGGAGAAACCGTAATAAGGATTCCTTAGAAGTACCAACACTCTAAAGAATTAAAAAAAATAAGACCAATAATTTTACACTCTGAAATATTTAGATGACCTGAGATGCAAATGGAATCTTCTACAAACTCTTCAAATTAATAACTATTTTTTGGTGATGCTATAACACTCATATTTTTCCTTTTCATACAATGGTATCAGAAATATGGAGCATGAAAGAACATCTGTAACTGAATGTTAAACATTATATTGATCAACACCATTATAGATTTAAATATCATCCTTAATATATGAAAATGTATATAAATTATTATTATAAACATAGTTTAGTCTGGTGTACATCCTTATAAATTTTCAATATGATAATACTTCTGAGGGCTAGTATGACTGTTTTTATTCCAATATCATTTTGACGTTCAAGTCTTTTGTTAGTATAATAGATAAGTCAATGCATAACTTATATTATTATTATCGGTAATTCTAATTGATCAGAAACAAACTCATTAAAATGATCATCATTAGTAATTGTATGTTTATATTTGAAATATATTTTATCTTTTTCTACGTATGGAAAAATGATAATGTTTTTTTTATAAAAACATACTAAAAAATGTGGGACATAAAATGTTAATAATAAAGGTTTAAGATATTGTTTCTGATTTACAAAACTAAATGAATTTAAAATTAAGATGTAATCATTCTCACTCAATGAACTTTTTGTTTCCATCATCCACAAAACTACACTTCCCTATGAGTGAACCTATATAAGAAACTTAAACTACTTAATATCTCGATTCAACCAACAATGAATAACACGAGTAGGGTGAAAGATTATGATAGCTCATTTGATAAAAATAACATAATCTATATATCTATTTACTAAAATATTCTAGAAACATTTATTTAAAGGAATATATAAAAAGTATGTTTCTTCTTTTTTATATAATAATATAGCTTCTCACAATATATTTTTGAAAAAAAGGGCATTCCATTAAAATAGATTTTAATTTAATTTTTTTTGAAAACCATCCCTAAGTGAGTAATACTAGAATAACAGACAATATATGAATTCATTTGAATAGCCTAAACAATATGCACAGATACCTAAAAAACACAATTTTGAACCATCTAACCAACAAAACATTGTGATCTATAGTCTATGACCTACCTACCCCCACAAAACCTTCTATGCTAGTGGAACTTCCCACCCATGCCATTATTAAATCATAGAGATCTGGCCTATCTAATTAGGAAATTGATAGAAATCTTATTTTGAATATCTATATGACATCCCAGATCTCATTAAGATTTTAATGGGGAAATTGTGGTGGTTATCACCAAATAGACAATCACCATAACTGATAGATGGAAATGTAAATTTCTTGCCCACCTTCATTACACTATGAATGTAATGATGATCTCTATATAAAATTATTCAATCGAGGTTCCCATGAGATATTAAATAATTATCATTTACAAACCATTTATATATTTATAGTGTAAAACCACTTTCTAATGAAACATCTAATGTACTAAATGGGCCTTTGTTTCTGAAATCCAAAACCATTTAAATTGAAAAAAAATTCCTTCCCAAAACAACATAAAAAATGAAGATAATCATCCTATTACAATTCAAAGGTACCGAATAAGCCTTTTCAACTTGGGTATTTAAAGAAAATTATTTAAGGAAAATTTTTGAGCGTTAACATCCACATAAATATTTGATAATGATTTGGAGTTCTGTAAAATTTTTTAGTGGAAGTAAAAAAGAAGGTTAGCAAGAAACATTGAGAAAAAAGAAATTTTTTTGAGAAGATTTATTTAAGACTCCATTTATATTCATTAAAATATCTATATGTGAAACCTATAATCATATGGATATGCATACATCCATCAAAATATATATCTAAATCCATAAAAGTGTGAAACAACCAATCGATGAGAAAATAATAAAATAATATCAGATAGCACAAGAGTTCTCACATAAGTACCACCACTTTAAGGTGGAAAAATCATTCAAAATAGAAAAAAAAATTCACACGTAGTTTTATTAAATACTGACAAGGCTAAATATAGTTATAAAAAACCAAATTCATTTTAAAGACCTCCTTTTCTTTTTATCATATATCTACCATAGAGATACACATTGAACACATATAAGAATAACATTAGATTAACATAGAAATCCTAATTTCCAACCAAACCATCGACATGTAAATCATAAAAAAAATATCCGAGAAAAGATATGAATAACACAATTAAAATTTTTTTTGAAATTACAAATCAACGCGTGGAATTATTTGTAATTAAGATAGATGGAAACACCTACCTCAATAGTGTGATATCATGATGAAACTCTAGAATATGGAAGAAAATGTCCTCAGAAACAATCCCCATAACTTAAATAAAAATAAAACTATATAAAAAACCATCCAAAATCATTTTGGGTTTATCCAAAAATATAACCATTCCATAAAAATCCTGAAACAATTTTAGAGGCGGATGAGAGGTGAAAAGAAGGAAAAAATCCCTTGAAACATACAAAATCATGATGAAGAAGCTTCAATATAATGGGCAAGATCCAAAATATTATGGGATTAGAATATCCTTAAGGGTTTGAATCTACATGGGTTAGGATGGGAGTACAATTTTGTATTATTTTTTGGAGTGTGTAATAGTAATTTTAGGGAATTGAGGATTTTGGGAAAGTTGCAAGGTTATGATGTTTGGTTTATCGAACCATGCACCAACCATATGATCCTTACAAGAAAAAGAAGTTATCATTGAATATTTTTTCCATATGGTTTGTATATGATGTTCTAACTATGAAAACTTATCTAGAATTTCAAACACCCTCACACAGGCATTCCATATAATATGAGGAACCATAAAACAAACCAAAAGAACATATTTTTTAAAAATTAAAACACCCTATCACACCTGCAACATAGTTTACTCTATCCATGTACAAGTAATGAACTAAAACACAGACACCCCAATACTAAAA
Organism: Viscum album; assembly: GCA_963277665.1. NCBI lineage: Eukaryota > Viridiplantae > Streptophyta > Magnoliopsida > Santalales > Viscaceae > Viscum > Viscum album. Next base: position 1,498,983,135 of record OY728133.1, read on the forward strand.
TACAGTTATTCCAGATAACCGCATCGCTTTGGATTGATCGTGCACTTCTCATTAAAGTCAACCCGTTAAATAAAGCACTATAAAAAATGTCTTATACCAATAGAAATTTATTTTCAGATACTATATCTGTCGATAAAATTATTAAATTACAATATATATTAATTATTATTTTCAGATACTATATCTGTCGATAAAATTATCAAGGTGAGTTTGATTCTATAGATTCATTGATCTGGATAGGTCCTTTGGGGTTTGGGATTTATTTTTTCTAGTTTGAGGCTTTGTTCTCTATTGCTGGGGAAATTGATACACCTTTCAAAATTAATTTCTCTATGTTATATCTTTCACAGATATTGTTAGCTTGATTTTAGGTATAGATCGATCTATCTAAGCCATTTTTCCTGAAAATTTGAATCCATAATGTGTCAGTTGGATTCTTTCAACCAGTATTCTACGAGGACATTAAACTGTACTATTCTTCGTACATGCTTCGCGGTGACAAATGTGACTCTGTTCTCTTTCCTGTGTCTACTTATTTCGGGTTCTAGGCATCTTACCAGCCTGGTTCTACTAAGAGGGACCCAAATTCTTATTTTTATCATCAGGAGGATGGGAATGGCCATAGTCAATCTTCCAACCTGGATTCCCTTGTCAAGACCATTCATGATTTAGTTTAGTAGCATAAGGTAATGAAAAAGGCTAAAGGGGGGCCTTCTTCCCATATCCATGATTCAGTGGTTTTCCTAGAGGAAGTTCCCAGAAGATGGGTCTTACAAGCCAATGTTTGTAGTAGGGCATAGACGGTGTAATAGATTGATCTCATTGGTAAATTATGAACATATAATGCTAGTGGAGATTGAAGATCGGTCACTAGGTGGATGCAGGGTCTTCTCAGATTGTCTAGCTACCTGGTGTGGTATGAGGATTTAGCAGCCATGGGAAGGTTGAATCTTTGAATTACTAGGGTAATTTTACTATGAATCCACCAGAAATGAAAAAGAATTTACATATTGGAGGTAAGAAGGTAAAGGGAAAATAATATACCAGGAATAATCCCACATAGATGCATGTTCTGGGATCTGCATGATGTTATTTTCAGTAAGTTCACTTCTCCTTCGATTGAGTACCACAAATATTTGGAATTTCTAGAGGCTTATATTGATATGGAAAACTATAATGAAGATGAAAAAAGGAAATATTCCACTGTTAAATGGTTCTTCTGAATCACCAAACACTAGTACCAACACAATATGAAATAAGAATCTATTGCCTATTAGACAAAATTTTGGTGAGTCTAGGATCAAATATGAGGATATAAAACTAGGTATATTTTTAGGAAAGAGAAAAGTATAAGAAGAATCAATAATTACCATATGAATCATGGAATCAAGAATGATATTTATGTTTATCTCAGTAGGGTGTGGGTGGATCAGACTGATGAAGCTTCCGATATTGTTCAACATTAATAGTATAATACTGAATCTAGAATGTTTCATCTGTTCATAATTTGGATCATTGAATGGTATTAATTTTTTTATAATTTTTGAAGGTTTCACTACTTTTAAGCATGATTTAGTGTGAAATTATTTTTGTATGCTTTCCCATTAAACCTCTAAAAGTGGTCTGTCTTGAAAATAAAAAAATTGAATTGGAAGTAGTAGTAGTTATATCCATTTTGGGATTTCATGAAAAATATTTCATTAATTTATTTTAATTGTCATTTTTATTTAAATATCAATAACGTAAATTTTTCATTGTTGTTCATTTAATAAACATTTATAATATTAATTTTCTGTTTTATTCAAATCATTAAGGTGGGTAATTAATAATGTATTTTGTCTTGCACTAATAAAATAAATGAGGGTACTGAAAATTGTTATTTAACCTAGGTTTTCATTTTGTAATTAGTAATGTTGGTTCGATTTTGGTTTTTCTTCCTAAAAACATGTTATGTTTTAGTTGTTTTGATGCTCTTGTGGATATCATGAGGCATTTTTGATTGGAATTTAATAATGAACATTCTTGTTTGCATTATAAATGAGAGTTTAATTTAGGTTTAGTTTTGTTAATAAAATTATGATAATTAATGTAGGTTTAATATTGATTCAATTTTGGTCATATTACATTCTTACAGGTAATATTAGTAATGTTGTTTCATTTTTGGTTGTTATGATACCTTCTTACAGTTTGTATAAGTAATGTAGGTTCATTTTTGGTTCATTTTTTATTGCTATCATACATTCTTGTAGTAAGCATTAGTAATGCAGGTCCAGTTTGGGTTGTTTTCATACACTTGCTATTGACATGAGGCAGTGAAGATTGGTATTTAATCTCAGGCTTTCATGATCAGATTTATTGATGTTCTTGTTATTTTTAATGGAATTTATTCTCTTTTTATTTTCATAAATTCATAGGGTCCATCATTTCTATAAGTTTTATCAAAACTGATTTTGGTATTGAATTTTTTCATAATAAATATTTTTGTACTTGATGACTTTTAATATAAATTATAATGCTTCATTTCTTATCTTACTGAGGTCTGTTGTCAAACTATGTTCATGAGAGATGGTATAAATTTTTATCTAGTATACTGGATATCTCATTATCATTTAATTTTATACTGTGTGTATGGAGTCTATTCTACGGGTCTATGGATGAGGATGTTTGGATATTTCATGCATAGAAAGATGGTGGAGTTTTTTTGCAAAAAAAATCTAGAGTACTTTTTATCCAAGGCCATTTCAATGAGATGTAGTATATTCTCCGGTCCATGGTGGAGGCTTGTAAATGATTAAACTTGGTGTCTTCTCTACAGACAAGAGCATTGATAGTATCTACAAGGTGGTTTGTTTTTAATCAGGTGTTGTGTGAAAATGCATACATTGTGTGATCTTGTTACAATATTTAATCCAGGGGAATTAAAGGTATCTTCAAAATTGATTTTTCTATATATATATATATAACTATATCTAAATATAAGGATTTCAAAGGCATGTTTGATGTTAGGGAGATGCATGGATATCTTGACATGTGTTCTAAAGCTGCACTATGGTGGATGGGTTGTAGAGGCATAGCGCTAGTGAAGCGTGGTTTATAGATTTAGTACATGGATCTATGTGGAGGGTTCTTCATCAAGGAATCTTCAAAAATATTCTAGGTTACTAATCCTGTACAATTTCATGGTGGGTTGTCACTACAAATGTAATGTGAGGCCTTGGGATCTAGTGGCTAGACATCTATCATGGTTGTCTCTGCCATTCTCTCAGTGTACTAATGTTTAAATATTTTTATTTTTTATACATATATTTGTTTTATATACATATATTTGTTTCATTAAATATATGTTTCACTCAATGTACTAATGTATGCATCACATGTTTGTTAATTTTTCTTTATCCTATGGTTCTTGTTTCCACTTTTCAGATAATCCTATTTTTTTCATTGGGTGATATTTTTGATCATGGACTTATTAGCGTCCACCAGGACTTTTATTATCTTGCACTACTTTTATGGCTCAAAAATTTGTGAATAAAAATGTATTCTAAGTTACTAGTTTATTTTTTGTCAGTTCAAGTTTAGTTGGCTCTGTTATTTTTTCACTGTACTCAACAATGATGTTTTTTTGCTAAATGGATGTTGATATGTGTGAACTATTCAAAACATATTCATGTATTTGTGATTTCATCCATGATTCTAGAATTAGTTATCTCATTAAAGATCTAGTTTCTTTTAAGAGCTAGTATGCACATTACAATTAACTATGTATGCCCATTACCCATTTCCCATTGCCATCTTTATGTCCATATCACAATGCTCATGGCCCTGTTCAAAGTATTTTATTTAAAATTTTCAAAAATCAAACAGAACCATATTTCATCTAATTTGGAGAGGTTGATTGATTGTGAATTTTTTAGATGGACGTTTAGCCTAGTGTACTTGATGTCGGAGATGGACATAATATTGTGGCAGGAGGGGGATGTGGACAATTAGCATATATGCTCTTACTAGATTCGTGGGATGTCAATAGTGGTGATTAAAAATGATCACAATGAAAATCATTTTTTATACCTCTATTTATAATTTTGTTTCAATTCATGCCAATATTTTTCAATAATTTGATGTGAGCTGGCTCACTGGCATGGATGGTCTATTGTTGGCATGTTGATCCGGGGGTTCTTGTTCTTGTTGGACCCTGGTGTGGCATAGATGAGCTAATTCTGGCATGGATGGGTTTCTTCTTACTCACCGGCATGGGTGGACTATTACCGGACCCTAGTGTGACATTGATGGGATGATGCTGGATTTATAACATCCTCACATTGATAGACAGTTGCTGGATCATTGAACATGTGTTTATGCTGCTCAATTGTCCCCTGTGTAGCATAGATGGGATGATGCCTGAATTTGGGGAAGTGGGGGTGTGGGTTTCTTAGGTGTGTGAAACATCCTTTGGGGGGATGTATTTTTCATTTATTTAATTTCATTATTAATATAATTAATTTTTTTCTAATTTTTAACATGTGTGAAAGTCTTGTTATAATTAATAAGTAAAATAGATGTATTATATATGAGAAATTAATAAATATAATATGAAATTTTATTATAAATTATGATGTATAATTTAAAATATATTATATGTTATTTATATTATTACTAATAGAAAAAATGTCATTAGATCCTGTTGCTAAATATTTTAACCAACATATATATTATATGTTGCTATTATTATAATTATAATAGAATTATTTTACCCATCACAAAACATTTAGCGACAGAGTTTTTACCGACAATTTAGTCATAGGGACATATACATTGGTATAACATTTTACCAACATAAAATTTGCTTTTACCAATAGATATTCCCCAGTTGGAAAAGTGAAATATTTTATTCTGAGGGATTGAACTCAAAATACTCAATTGATCAGTTAGGCACACCATTTACCTCAAAAAAATTCACACAAGAAATGATCATATCTACAAAAGTATCAAATCTCTAGCAGACAATGTTTTCACCAGGAACACCACCTAAAAACCAACCACAAGATCATGAACCAAAAAAATAATAATAAAGAAAACCAAGGACAAGGTGTAACATTCCACTCTTTTCATAAATTCATGTCTTTATAAATTTATATATTTTACATTGGTATCAAGGAGTATGGATACAATGCTTTTGGTAGGATAAACCAAAATTTAGTTTTAGATAAAATATTGTGTTTTTTAAAAGCAGATTTAGTGTTTATCCTAAAGATGTTTTCGTTGGTATTACCAAAATATTTCATATTATATGATAGGTGATGAAATTAATGGTAGATTCCCAATTGTAAATCAGACTATGTCCAAAGTAGGGTTTTAATACAGTGAAGAAGATTATAGTATAAGAAACAATATAATGCGAAATGGCATAAAGTAATTATGGAGTAAGTGTAAGTGAAATATTGAAAGAGATGTTCTATAAGGCCTATATACATTTGATTTATTTTGGGACATATCATATGGTATTATATGGGTGTGTTATATGGTATAATATACATGTTTTGAAGATAATTATTTCTTCATATGGGGTGGATAATTTGTTATATTATATAATTCTAATACTCTGGTCATTTGTAATGCCTGACATGTTCCTGATAGATGGATATGTTGTTTGAAGAGTCATATTGTTTGATTATCAAAACACCCAATGATTAAATATGGAATTCAAATAATAAGTGTAAATTTTTAGAAATCTTATACATTTTGTATGATAAATCGTAATGTTTAATGTGATGAAACATATGTGAGAATCAATAATGTGTACGTATGAGAACTTCATGTATGACTAATGAATTACTTGTAGATTATGTGACATATAGGTAAATGCATGGATACCTAAGGTGAATCTCTAAGTAATATATAAAGTGTAATAATCTATAGATATGGATAATGATTTTATCATAGCAAGAAATGTTTTTTTCTATTGCTCTATTCGTCAATCAATATTTTCCATAAGAGATGCTTGTATATATTTTTGTAAACTAATGTTATTCCCAAACATTGAGTTAATTTTTTTCACAAACGGATTCTCTATTTAGAGAATAGTAATTATTTATTTATTGTTATATATTTCAATAATATGATTAATGAATGTGGTTCAACCATATATTATTGAAATGTAATCATGTTATTCCATTTATATATACATGGATTGGGTTATAATATAATGTTGATGTGATTCTATGTATCTCATAACATTTATTTAATGTGGTAGAATAAAATAGAAACAACTATTCCCAAGATCACCATGCTATGTAAAACCATAATCATGTATACTATAAATGAAGAATAAGTATATTTTATTGACGATATATTATTCTATGATATTCAATCATTGTACTTGATGATTATTAATAAAGAACAACAAAAGGACTCTTACCTCCAAGGGGTATCAATGAGACAACTTAAGAACAAAATATTTTGTCATAACCCATATTTTAAGAATGACATGATAGTGTATATCAAGGTAATGGAAGAAGGATGAAGTGAGATTCAAGTATTATTAATTGGATTACCATTCAGACAAATATAATCCCTCAACATGGATTAAATTTCCTATATTTTTCATTGGACATTCTGAATAGTTTACCTTCATTTAATCGAATAAAATATAACATACAAGAAAATATTCAACCATTTATGTATTTCTCAAAAAAAAATACACAATTGATCCTCTAATATATTTCATTAATTCATGATAACATCATCTAGGATATTATTTAATGTTGAAAAATATCATTTGAATTCAACTATCAACTATAAAATGATAGTCTTAATTATAAAATTTGATTCATTTCACAAATCTTCATTAGGATATGTATAATACATTCACTATGATTTCTTATGTTGTTATAGTATGATCTCATCATAACATATTTAAAGATATACTCATGAATGTAATATTACATCAATATTATCATACATGATATCCTGATATCATAAATTATAACATATGCTAACATGATTCTTATAAATATTAGGATTTTCGGAATATCTCTATCACCCACACAATTACACTGAATTATTATATACATAGTGTTATTTCATCTTATATTATATCTTATAATGTGACCTATTAAATCATATCATAAATAATTTTTTATATTATTTAAATTACATTTGAAAATATGTAATAAAATTTATCATGTATCACGTTATATACAATACCTTGTCTAAATCAAAGAAAAATTTCATTTGGATAAAGAATAAAAAATAATTAAGAGTATATCTATGAGTTTTATAAACAATATATCCCAATTTAGTCAACCCATAAATGCGACCCCATGGTCCTTTTGAAAATTGAAAAAATATGAACTCTTTAATTCATAAATTTAAGAAAATAATGGCCTTTAAAAAAATTCAAAGCTACATAAGCTAAAATTTAATGTAAAATGATAGATATAAATCAAAATTTTATTATACCTAATTCCAGTATTTAATTAATTTTTATTTATGCATAATCTTATAATCCCCTTTCCATGAACTAGATTTACATATGCACTAGACAGGATTTATTATAGATGTATATGTGAGTCTCCTACTAAGATACATCAATTCACACCAAAGTATTATGCATAAAATATTCATACAAACCTCTTAGTATGTCAAAAAAAAACCTACCTTTTTACAAAATCATTCAGTCAATTGGCTCAACTATGATTTCCTTTACCACCCAGATCACTCTAAAGATAAAATGTACCATGATTTTTGCATAAAATATCATGGATTTATGTATTCCACCAAACTCATCCAGTTAACATTACCATTTTAGTAACCCAATGGGAAACATATATAAAAATTCATATTAACCTAAATATTCACTAAAAAAATTGATCCTCCTAGATACTATTCGTAGGGTTTTCTACCATATCCATCCCAATATCTGATAGCATCTAAAAAAAATTATCCTAGAAGCTTATCATGAAACATGACTATATAATGGATGATAATATACCTTCTAATCCATAACTGAAGAATAATATGAAGCATAAGGGGTTTACAGAACCCAATAAATGGCTAACCACAACTGTATAAGGTCTACCCTACTAAAATCGATCACTATAATATTTTCTCTATTTTAACAAGGACCAATTTACTAAATGACCACTCATCTAACCCAAGTGAAATTTTAGAATATATGAGTCCTAATAAAGACTAATGACACCCAAATTGATCTATTTGTCCATAAATGCTAAAAATCATTTATCTAGGTTTATGGTCTTGAGGTGCTACCTACCTCTTCATTCCCGTTACAAAAAATCGAAATGTATAACCTATAGATAGGTCATTATAAAAAGATCACTAGTATCAACCACCTATAACTATTGTTCAAGTTATAAAATATGAGTCCTATGGGAAATGTCCATGTTACCGTTCAATGTTCAATTGAAGAAAACACTTAAACATCCCATAAACAATGGATTATACTAAAAACAACATAAGGTTTTTATTTGATCTGATTTATTTGTTTTCACTTGATATGTAAACATTTGGATGCCCAATTTAATATTATAATGAACCTGTCATGAAAATATCTATACATCATTCTTTTTTAGCTATGTCTATAAGATACACTAGAATTATCTACTAGAAATCCTTTTAAAGATTGATATTTAACTAACATCCAACCGTAATTAAGTAATTTACCATGAAAATTATATTAAATAAATACGGTTTATCATTTAGGATCTAATAATTTGGCATTCTTAATGAAACTTTCTATTAAAATCTAGAGGAAAAATACCCATTTGGTTGTAATTGAAATTTTAATTATCTAATGGCTCAAATTAATACTGTTCAGAAGTGGAAAAAGGTATTTTATTAAATAAGGAGGGGACACGTCAAGTAAAATTTCACCATATTCTTATAGGTAAAAACATATAAACAACTATAGACACTTCAAATGAGTATCCCTATATAGTATACAAATACCCCATGGGGTTAAATACTAAGGTATAAATAGATAAGGTGATTAATGAGGGTCCGCTACAACATTCTTGGATCATCAAAATACAACCTTGTTCTATTTAAAAAAAATTTAAAACACCCATAATGGTTTTATCTCATAAGAATCATTCCCCAATTTACCTTCAAGGGTCTAGTTTTTCATTTTTTGGATTTAGCCATATAGGTTGTGATGACCATGTGATTCTTTTATAAGACATTATAAAGAATCCAATAATGGACCGAACCTCCATGGTCCATCAAATTGTAAAAATATAGTGTTTGGGGATTTCTAGGAGGAAATGGTATCCAATTTCATGATTTCTCCTAATTTCTAGTTTTTCCATCGGTGAGTCAGGTGTCAGTGAGTCAGATATATAGATTAGTGTCAGTATTTTAGTATCAGTAGTATATCATCAGTAGCTCCATATTGGTAGCTCAGAATCAGTAGATTACTGTCGATATTCCAGCATCAGTATCTTAGCATTAGTAGCTCCACATTGGTAGCTCAACATCGGTAGCTCACATCGATAGATCAAATCAATAGGTCATGTTGGTAGCTCTATGACAGTGATTCGGAATATGGGTAGGTCAGATCATCGGTAGGTCAGGGCATTGGTAGGTCACCACATTAGTGGATTAGGCGTTGATGACTCAGGCATTAGTGACTCAGGCATCAGTGACTCTCGTCAGTTATACACCCATTGGTGATTCATTTTCCATCCATTTTGAGTTTAAATTGTTATGTGTATTTTTTAGATTAAATGAGTTAATTCCATATTTAATGAGTTTTGGTCCATTTCAAATGGTATTTATCTTCTGAAAAAACCATAATCCTCCTTTGACTCCTAGCCTCTGTAGTCAGGGTCATGATGAAGCTTTATTTTTCACTCAAATAATTTCCACAAAGACTTAGGATATGGTCTTTCTAAAGCTTAGTCTTCTCATCCTTTGAACCCTTATATTTTCTATAGGTGCACGAGGAAGCTTCTTTCCTTGAGGAGTCATTCCCATGTTGTCTAATAGTTTGTTCGGTTTTCCCCTAGATTCTTTCCTACTACTGACACGACCACCAATTTTTTATGCAAGGAATAATATTTTGTCTCATTTTGTTCCAAGTAGGTATTTCATTCATCTCTCCTTTAAGTATGTATCATGAGGGGTGGGTGTACTCATGAAACCTAGTGAATACGGTTGGACCCATATTTATGGAAGATAATAATAAGTAACAAATGAGGGTTTTAGAGTATAAGGATTGTGATCCCTTTGTTTTATATGATATCATGGATCTAAGTAGTGAATTGTATGGGATGTATTCTGTTAAAAATCATGGTCATAGGTGTTATCTATTTGCAAACATTTATGCTTTGTGAATCACTGCTGTAAGAATTGGAATCTGGATAATCATGTATAATCAATTAATTATATGGATGATCTCGGAACAAACTTATTATGTAATCACCCCTGTTTTATCAAGTGGAATTATATCATGAGTGATGATAAATCTGAATAAACCTTGTCCCGTTGGTGTGGTTGTGTGTTGTGTGTGGTTCTGTTTGGATCGTGACTGTCGTGTTTCTATGGTGTTGTGGTCGAGAGTGTTGTTGTGAGTATTGGGTGGTATAGGTGGTGTAATGTTATATTAGGCTAGGTGGTTGGTGGACAGTGGAATAGATGAAATTATTATGCAATGGTACTATATCAGCATAGTTTTTGGGGAGTGAGGCTTCCATATTGGGTTGTGCCCTGTTCATGTTTATGGGTGTGATGGGCATGATGTTGTTATGCGTCAGGGGCTACTAAGTGGGGTTGTACTGAGGTGTGTTTGTGGGTATTCATGTTGAGAGGTTTGGTAGGGCAGCATTACTTTGAATAATTATGATGGAAGTGGTTGAATGGGAGTCTAAGAGGGTGGGGGTGTAGTGGGACTGTGAGCAGGTTGAGATTTTTTTTTGTTTTTATGAATGGGTGTTATAATGGAATCTTTTACCTTGGTCCTTCATCCTCATTTGTGATTGGAATTGGTTGGTTTTTGGGTACCGGGACAGTATAGCAGATGCTGGTGGTCTAGGAAATTAAAATTTTTCTACATCGCAGGAGTGACATAACCATGTCAACTCTGATGATCTTGTCCCGGTTCAATCTGAGTATCACGCAAGATTTAAGCAGAGCACAAAAATAAATTAAACATGTACCGTCTTCGGAATTAGCGTGTGCAAGACCCCCGCAAGATGCCGACCATCGTTGCTCAAAGAATCCAATGTCGAAGCCCTCTAGATCGTCAACACATGCCTCTCAAATCTACTCGCACACCATTCATCAATATCCGGGTGCTAGCGCGGATCTTCAATGATCACTTCAGCGCAACGATGATCACCGCAAAGGAAGAAGGATTAATACGAGAAGGATGAACATGAAGATCTTCCTTTTCTTGAAACTCTCTCTCTAAATTCTATTATGAGAGAGATGATCTCAATATTGAAACATGAATAGTATCCATGGGAGAGCCTCTCTCACACATATATAGGGAGTGTTTAAAACATGTGGTATAGATACCCGGCCCCTGTGTAATAGACTTCCGCTATATAAGTGATATAAATATTTATTTATGAAAAATAAAATTATTCCATAAATAATATTTATAATTTATCAATTACTTATAATAAATAAATATATTACATGATAAAGTTGAGTCTTCAACTCGACTCATTCCTCCTGCTAATATTAATTGAACCAAGGATATTTATATCTATTCGGATAATATTAATACTTGTATTTAGTATATATATTGTAAATAAATGTTATAAATAAATCCATCAAATTTTTCTAAACTCGTGTAATTAATGAATTTATTTCTTCTTTGGTGATCCATAGAACTTGGATAGTGCTCGGACCCTTTGGCAGGCCCCACCAAGTTCTATTTTCATATTCCCAGAATAGGGCTGGTTCTAAAGGCGATATGATGTGTGACCCTATAGGCCTTTACCTCAATAGCAGCAGATAATATCCACCGACCAAGAGTGGGGTCTAACAACCCATCGTGGCCCCTATAGAGATAAGGCAAAGTCATAGCAACGACTGCCTCCCTACGATCACGGTCCGTGTATTATAATCTCTTCATCATCTATATCTCAATAAAGCAGAATGCACACTAGTGTCATCATTATTTTTATTTATTTATTTTACTTTTTGATTTGTATGGACGGTGTTACCTTTGACTACCATGGCCATGGATTTACTGTAGGTGGAACCATCCTAATCAACAAGGCCTGATATATCTCTTCCTGATCTCGGAAGCGACAAAACCATTCTCGATCATTCAATCTATGACATGCCATTAATGACGAACCCGATTCAAACTACATCACCATGACTTTGTCGCCATGGGTTTTTCCTTACATCATATGTAAGTAATTAAATTTAATTCATTGATAATAATATCATGTGAGGAGACCATTACACTTGTTCATAGATAGCAATGACCAATGGCACCTGAAACATGTGGTGTTACTATTAAGTGGGTCTATCATCATGATCTCTATTATTAAAGATCATAAAATGAAAAATTTATGAGAAGAAGTCTCAATTATTATGAGCGCCCAACACCTGATGGTCACACATCATCTTTGTCCATTCAGAATGATGTAACTGGACCACATGACGTTACTTTAGGATTCCTGTCATGGAATCTCTGGGTTCTCATTATGGCTTGGGACCTGCTATAACCCTTTGATGCGACAGGTAATCTGAGGACATTTCCATAATCTAAGTTGATGTAGAAGTATCTACACTATCATGACAAGATAAACACATGTATAAAAACAAACTCAATACATGAAACTGTAATCAAAGTACAAAAAAAGTTGGGTCGAGGTCACCCACTTTCAACACTCCCACTTGTAGTAGAGCCAACTGCTAACAGGTTTCAATCTGCTAGCTCTCACATGTGAATCATGCTTCTGTTGAGTAATGTCTTTAGTCAGGGGGCCTTTTACATTATCCTCTATGGCTACTCTACTAACTATAACTTCACCTCTTTGAGTAAAATCCCTCAAGAGATAAAACTTCAGAAGAATGTTCTTTGTTCTCTTCTTAGAACTGGGCTCCTTGGAAAGCACCACTGCAGTTGTATAATCAAAATATACTAGACCCGGGTCTGCACTGCTAGGTATAACACCAATATATGATATAAATCATCGTATCCAGACTGATTCCTTTGCTGCATCTCAAGTTGCAATATATTCAGACTTTGCTGTAGAATTAGTAACCACAACTTGCGTTGAGCTTCTCCAACTCACTACACCACCATTCAGGCAAAAAATGTAGCATGACTACAATTTCATATTATCATTATCTTTATGGAAAACTAGCATCATTATATCCCCTCACAACTAGTTCTTTGTCTCCTCCATACACCAGGAACATATCCTTAGTACTCCTTAATTACTTTATGATTGGTTTAACAATTGTCTAGTGCAGATCTCCTGGATTGGCTTGATATCTACCTACCATGTTTAAATCAAAGGCAACATCAAACCTAGTGTATATCAGGGCGTACATGATAGAACCCACTGCCGAAGCATAAGGGACTCTACTAATTCTATCAATGTCCTCATGTGTTTGTAGAAAAAATTTCGTGGAGATATTTACACCATGTGACATATGTAACAATCCTCTCTTGGATAGTTCCATATTGTAACTTTTGAGTACCTTGTCAATATATGTACTTTGACTTAGGCCAGGCAGCCTTTGATATTTATCTTGATAGATCTTGATCCCTAGAATGTTGGCTGCTTCACCTAAATCTTTCAAGGAGATGCATTCATTTAACCAAGTCTTAACTGACTATAAGACTAGGACCTAATTTCCCATAATTAACGTGTCATCAACATATAAAACTTGGAAAAAAATAGCATTCCCTTCAACCATTTTATAGAAACAAGGCTCACATTCATTTTTGAAAAAACCAAAATCTCTTATGGCCTCATCAATGAGAACATTCCATGATCTTAATGCCTGCTTCAATCCATAAATGGATCTCTGCAACATGCATACTTTTCTAGCATTCTTTGACAAAAAAACCCTTAGGTTTGAGTCATATATACATCTTCAACCAACAACCCATTTAAAAAAGCAGTTTTGACATCCATTTACCAAATTTCATAATCATGAAAGGCTAATATTTCATGCAATATTTTGATGGATTTAATCATTTTCACTAGTGAGAAGGTTTCATCATATTCAATGCCTTGATGTTGTTTGAAACCCTTTTCAACCAGTTTTTCATTAAATGAATTAACCTCACCATCCATTTCCAGCTTCTTCTTGAATACACATTTTCATCCAATGGGCTTTACATCAGGTGGAGGGTCTCCCAAAATCCAAACATGATTTTGGATAATGGACTCCATATCAGAATTCATGGATTCTTTCCATTTAGCAACTTATTTTCCTTCTACTGCTTCCTTGTAGGTTAGAGGTTCATCATCGGACTATTGTGTCACTTGACTCAGTGACAAGAAAACCATAACGCTCTGGATATCTAAACTCTTGCGTATACCTATGCAGTGTCTGTGTCTCATGAACAATTTCTTCTTCCACTTTCTCTTTTCTAGATTGTTCCTCTACCAACTCTTGTGCACCTGGAGCATTAACTTCATCGACGTCATTATTGCTCCCACTATATCCAATATAAATGTGATCCATTTCAAGAAATGTTGTGTATCTTTCCACAATGACTTTTCTATATAAAGGTTTATATAGGTAGTATCCTCTAGTTTCCTTAGGATAGACTATGAAGAATCTCTTAGTGCTTCAGGATGCTAATTTGTCGCTTGGTAATGTATTGAAAAATGCTTCGTACCCCCACACATGCATGCGTGTTGTATTGGGTTTCTTTCCATACCATAACTGATATGGAATCCCATCTGCAACTTTAGTTGGTACTCGGTTAATGGTATATGCTCTTGTCTGCAAGGTGTATCCCCAAAATAATAATGGAAGAGTTGTTTGACTCATCATTAATATGACCTTGTCAAGAAAGGTCCTGGTCCTCCTTTCACTAACACCACTCCATTTTGGTGTATAAGGAGGAGTGAGTTGGGACACTATCCCACACTCTTTCAAGTGATCAATGAAATCTTGGATAAGATATTCTCTGCCTCGGTCTGAGTGAAGTGCTTTTATCTTCTTACCAAGTTGGTTTTCTACTTAATTTTGGTATTCATTAAAGAAACGAAAGAAATCAGACATTATACCACATTAAGTAGATATATTCATACCTACTATAATCATTGGTAAAAGTAATGAAGTATAGAAAATCACCCCTTACCTCTACGGGAAATGGACCACATACATCGGTATGTATTAATTCCATCACTCCATTGGCTCTTTCTCCCTATACTGAGAAGAGTGATTTGTTCATATTTCCTTGTAATCAAGCTTGACTTACATCTAAGGGTTCTAACTGTACCGAGTCTAGATACCCTTCTTGATGTAATCTTTGTAATTGCTTCTCGTTTACATGACCAAGCCTGAAGTGCCATAGGCTAGTGTTATTTGAGTCATGTTGGCTGTTTTTTCATTGATTTCCATTACTGAGTTTTCTAGTTCTACAATATACAAACCATTATTAAGATGTGCCATACCATAACATATTTTATCTCAATAAAAGAGATAACATTTATTTCCAAACATTAAATAAAAACCCAAAGTGTCTAAAATTGACACAGAGATAATATTCCTGGTAAAAGAAGGTACATAATAGAAATTGTTTGAAACAAGAACCAAACCAGTTGGTAAAGTCTAGTGATAGTCTCCCCCTACCAAGGCGGTTATACTTCCACCATTTGAAGTTCGGAGATCAACTTGACCTTTTTCAATCATCATGAACCTACTTGGTTCATGTATATGAATACAAATGTGTGAGCAACATGTCGTATCCAATACAAAACTTGTAGATAAAGATATATTGCATTCAATGACAAAAATACCTGATGTATAAGGGTCAGCAAGCTTCTTCTTCCCAGATCTGCAATTCTTCTTCTAGTGGCCTTTCCTTCCACATCCAATGAAAATAGCTTTTTGATCATTACTTTGCCTTTGAATCTTTGGCTTCTTTGCAGGACAGTGCATTTGTGACTTTGGCCTTGACTTTACCTTATACCCCTTTCCCTTGTCCTTGTTTTTCTTGTTCACCGTAAGGATAGTTGAATTCGTGTTTTTCATTTCCTTATCATATTGTCAAACTAAAGCCAAGAGATCTGGGAGCGACTTTTTCATATCATTCATATTATAATTGACAAAGAAAGTAGATAATCTTGATGGTAAGGAGGCAATAATGAGATCAATTTCTAGTTCTCGGTTGAGTTTGAACCCAAGAAAATCATTCCTTTCAATAAACCCAATCATATTAAGTAAGTGAGGACCGTCTTGGTGCCCTTCTTGCATTTATAAAGTGCACTTGAGATCTCATACCTTTGATGCCTAGCCCACTCCTCATATAGTTCTTGGAGATGTGAAAGAATCATGTAGGCGTCCTATTCCTCATAAATTTTTTCAATTGGATGGACATGGATGACAACAAGATGCATTGTACATAAAGCGCATCATCTACACGCTTTCTCAACTTATCTTTTTCCATATTGCTTGCTCCCTGAGAGGGCTTAGTAAGAATGGGGAATTCCAGCACATATAACTTCATTTCATGGCCTATTACTATGCGCAAGTGCCTGTACCAATCCTATAAGTTATTTCTGGTATGGTTATATTCTTTATCCAAGATCGATCGTAGTGATAAAGTTCTTGTGTTGTTGGTGATTTCCATTTTGAATCTACTTCAGATAAACATTTAGCAGTTAGTACATTGTCTTGATTACCTTTTTACATTTTATGATTGATAAATTATTATATCATTTAATGTCTCAAACTATTTTAACGAACCATAATAGTCCTCACTATTTGATTCATAATACTCTATCTCTTGAGAATTATAGTGGAAAGGATCCTTGAAACCTCTCTCATATTCTACAATCTACGTCTACACCACTACTTGGAGGGTTTCAAGGTATACACTATGCTGGCCAACAACTTGTTCTTGTGGTTCCTTGTGTTGTTGAGTAATGTCCCATATTTTGGAATCTGAAAATGATTCCATCAACCTCTTTCCTCTAAAGTGATAGAAAGTTCGATAAGACTAACCATGACGACTCACTTTAGTAAATTTGACCCATTTCTCTCATGAATACACCCCGGTAGTAAGAGGCACTCTCAACTAAGGCTGAAGAGCACCCAAACAGCCAGTTTTGTTTAGATGTGAGCAATGGAAGGCATTTAAACTTAATAAAACATTGAGGGAATTTTAATAATTAATGAAAAATATAATCCTTTTATATTTATTATGTTCAAACTGGGTTGTCGCGCTCACAACTAAACATTAAATAGAATATTATTCATCACAACTTTATGCATTTTATCTTGTTTACTATTCTATGTGATCACATAATAATCAGGCATACACATAAAATAATAAACTATGCATAATGTAAATCATGCATTCAGAATGGTCTTGAGCATTCAATAATCATCGATCAATAACTGATCAACCATCACCTAGAGGCATCCATACCTGAGTCGATACATGACTTGTGTCACTGCTTTCCCCAATGCTAAGCGCCGAACTCCTGTATGGACTACCGCCTCATCATGATAGGGACTGCCTCTTGGATCATCACCGTATAATTACAAATATACTCGCACATAGGTGAGGGGGTCTTGGGTACAAAATACAACTAGTGAAATGAACACGCAGGCCCTTATACATAGTTGAATTAAAAGACGATTCACAAACCGTCATTTATCTAATTATATATTACTATCATCGCATGCATTGAATAAATAATTAAATAAATAAATAAATTCCAAACATACACAGTTCAATCACTTGCTCAAGACTAGTCGGGGTAAAAGCACAATAAAATAAAATTGCAATAAATTTAAATAATGCAAGGGTGTTCTAATAAATTAAATGAATTTGATTAAATTAAAATAATTTATTTTATAGGTTCATTTGTTGAATTTAATTTTAATTCTAAAATTTAATCAAATCATTAATTTATTTTTAGTCTTAAATGAAATTAATATTTTAGATTAAAATAAAATTTAAACCCCTAAATTATTTCCAATTAATTTAATAGAAAAAACTCAATTAATTAAAATTAATTTAATGTAGGGTTACCTCTAGCCGGAGTGGAGTCCGACAGGAATGCGTACCGCCACAGGGTGTCGTCATAGAGCAGGGTACCGTGGCATGACTGCGGCGTGACCGCGGTGTGACCGCAATGTCCAACGACTCTCACGGTGGCTGTATCATTCGGCGAGGTCCGAGGGGAGCAGGAGGAGGCCAGGAAACAAAACAATGTGCCGCATGGCCGAAAGCCCGCTGCTCCGGCGAGCCGGTGAAGCGGCAGCCCAGTCCGGCACAACCTGGACTGGCGCGGCCATTGCGGTCCTCAGCCGGTGTGAGCTAGAGGTCTGGCAAGGGGCTCGGGGTGACAATAGATGGTGGTTCGACACGAGCTCAGCTGGTGAGCTCAGGGCGACCGTTAGAAGGGGTCCGACACGAGGTTCTGACAGGATCTCGAGGGGGCCGCTAGAGGCGGTCCGATGCAGGCTCAGGCTGACTGGCTGGAGGCGGACCGGCGTGGCGTCCGGTGTGGGCTCTGGGCGGCATTCTAGAGGCGGTTTAGTGAGAGGTGATGGGGGGAACCCAGCAGCTAGGGTTAGGGGTGTTTCCCCTTTGGGTGTCGCGTGATGGAAGGAGACCCCTTTGGGTTCTTACACTTTTTACATTTTTCTTAATAAAGGGAGAAGACCCCATTTTTTATTTTAATGGACCCCATTTTTTTATTTAAATGCAAGAAGACCCCAAATTGAGGTCTTTCTCTTGGTCTTGGTCCCCTTCCCTCTTATTTTTTATTATTATAAATTTTTCCACACACCTTTGTGGAAAAATATTTTACAATATAATATTTTATAATAAATATTTTATTATAAAATATTTCATAAAAAATATTTCATTATATTTTATAATAATAATAAAATATTTTATTTTCATTATCAATTTGAGATAAACATCAAATGAATGAAAAACACGAGGCCGATCCTATTAAAAAATTTCAATGATCGTAACTTGATCATTTGAAAATGAAATGATGTGCGTTCTAATCTTAATGAACCGTTTTAACACCCCACACTAAAATTTAATGCATTTTAATTTTTTTGACATAGAAAAACCTTGCACTCGTTCTGATACAATTGTTGGGTACCGAGATGGCAAAGCAGAAGCAGGTGGGTTAGGAAATTAAAGTTTTTCTACATTGCTAGAGTGACATAACCATGTCAACTCTGATGATCTTATACCGGTTCAGTCCAAGGATCACGCAATATTTAAGCAGAGCACAAAAATAAATTAAACATGTACCTTATTCGGAATTAGCGTGTGCATGTCCGCCGCAGGACACTGGTGATCGTTGCTCGAATAATCCAATGTTGAATCCATCTAGATCATCCACACACGCCTCTAGAATCTACTCTTCCATCGTTCGTCAAGATCTGGGTGCTAGCGCAGATCTTCGACAATCACTTCAGCACAACGATGATCACCACAAAGGAAGATACTTCAATCCGAAAAGGATGAACATGAAGATCCTCCTTTTCTTGAGAGACCCTCTCTCTAAATTCTAGGAGGAGAGAGATGCTATCAATCTTGACACATGAATAGTATCAATTGTAGAGCCTCTCTCTCACTTATATTGGGAGTGTTTAAAACACGCGGTATAGATACCCGCCCCTGTGTAATAGACGTCTCCTATATAAGTGATATAAATATTTATTTATGAAAAATAAAATTATGCCATAAATAATATATATAATTTATCACCTACTTATAATATATAAATATATTACATGATAAATTTCAGTCTTCAACTCGACTCATTCCTCATACTAATATTAATCGAACCTATGATATTTAAATCCATTCGAATAATATTAATACTTGTATTTACTATATAACTTCTAAATACATCTTATAAATAAATCCAACGAATTATTCTAAACTCGAATAATTAATGATTTTATTTATTCTTTGGTGTTCTATAGAACTTGGATAGTGATCATACCCTTTGGTGGGGCCCACCAAGTTCTATATTGCTATTCTCAGAATAGGTATGATTCTAAAAGCGTTATGATGTGTGACCCTCTAGGCCCTTACCTCAATAGCAGCAGATAATATCCACCGACCAAGGGCGGGGTCTAGAAACCCATCGAGGCCCCTATAGAGATAAGGCAAAGTCATAGAAATGACTGCCTCCCTACAAACACAGTCTGTGAAATATAATCTATTCGCCATCGAGGTCTCAATATAGTAGAATGAACACTAGTGTCATCATTCTTTATTTTTCTTTATATTATTTGTTGATTTGTCTGTACAGTCATACCTTTTACTACCATGGCCATTGATTTATTGAAGGTGCAACCATCCTAATCAACCAGGCCCGATATATCTCTTACTGAACCCAGAAATAAAAAATCCTTTCTCGGTCATTCAATCAATGCCATTCCATTAATGACATACCTGATAAAAACTAACTCACCACGACTTTGTCGCCATAGTATTCGCCTTACATCAAATGTACGTAATTAAATAACATTCATTGATAATGATCTTAAGTCAGGATACCATTACACATGTCCATAGATATGAATGACCAATGAAAAATGAAACATGTGGTGTTCCTATTAATCAAGTCTATACTCATGATCTCAATTACAAGAGATCATCAAGTGTGAACTTCATGAGAAGAAGTCTCAATGCTTATATGCCCCAAACACCTGATGGTCACACATCCTCAATGTCCTTTCAGAATTATGTAACTGGACCATAGGACATTACGTTATGATTACTTTCATGGTATCTCAGGGTTTTTATTATATCCTAGGACCTGCTATAACCCTTTGATGCGATAGATAATCTAAGGAAATTTCTATATACAAAGTAGATGTAGAAGTAACTACACTATCATGGAAAGATAAACACATGTATAAAAAACTGAATACATATAACAGTTATCAAAGTACAATACATGTTGGGTCTAGGGCAACCACTTTCACCATTGGTATGGCTGCTTTGCCTTATAATTCATTAATTTTTTGGTAGAGTCCGAGGTAGGGATGGAATAAATTAATTAATTAATAATGAAGACTCACAATTTGTTAAAATAATTGTTTGGGGGTATGTTCCTAGTATGGTCATCTAGTGAATCATTGATCATTTATTAGGAATTAACCAAAGTTCATTTTGACGTGGGCATTTAGAGGTGGTAGCATGGGATTTTTTGTGTGGTATGGTTTTTGTTATTAAATCATATAGGTTGGGTTATGTTTTTGGTACTTATATATATATATACAAGTAGTTCCTTATGATTTCTATATGTACCCCACCCGTGTTGAGAACTACGCCTTGAACTCCCTCATTGTTATGGGGGAGGGTGTCCATTCCCAAAATCTCAGTGGGAGGATAAATGGATGGTTTATTGGTTCATCTCTGATCCCACTTCTCTTCATTGGTATCCCTAGACTCTATGTGCAGGTTGTGGTGTGGTGGTGAGACCCAAGTGCCTTGAGGTGAGGTGTGCTTTCCATGTGTCTTCGAGATGAGGTTGTGGTGTGTGGACCATGAGTTTTATGGTGAGATGTGATGTGGTATGTGGACCAGGTGTGTGCGGTAAGGTTGTGACAATGAGGATTATGGAAGAGGATGATATCATTAGGACATATCCCGTTATAAATGAGCAGTTAACTAGTGGGAAGTGGTACGGGAATGAAAAATAACAATGTGCATACTATATTATTTTACATAACATGAATTATTTAGGGAGAATTCCTTAGTAAGGGTGGGGGTAGATAGTGTACATTGTTAGGTGATTTTGAGTTTTTGTTGGTTTATCATAGGGAAATAGTATGATTCTCCCACTTGTGCACATGTGAATTTGGTTTTTCCTTAATAAGTATAATTGTTGGCTTAACCTTTATATATAAAGTCGTTTTCTGGTTTCTAGAGAGATTACCCAGACCATGCTACACCTTACTAGCTCAAATGTTGGGGATTGTTATTGTGTCACTGCTTAGTTTTATTTTTGAACATACTAGGTATTTTTCTTATATTTCTAGAATTTTTACATTAATCTTTCATGTGGTCTATACTTTGGTTTCTATATATATAAGAGTCTTCGAGATTTTTGAGGTTGATACATCTTATCTCCTGATGATTTTCTCATTAAAATGTTATTTCCTTTCATATTTTGTGAATGTTTACATATCCTTAGTGCTAGTCGCCACCCCAGGGGCGATTGAAGGCGGGACTCGAGGAGCTGGGTCATATCCCTCCTTAAACATGAAGAAGGAAGGAAATTTAATCTTTTTATACCATCCCTCATCATGAAGAAGGAGGTTCATGACAAAATGGTATAATATGTGATGGTTGAGAGGTAGGATTTAGTTTGGAGTTAGGCATAGGGAGTAATGAAAGGGTTGGTAGGGAAGAAATGTTAGGTGATCTTGGTGTGTGACATAGGATAGGGAAGATATGTTTGGACATGATATTTTAGGGCACCCTTTGATCTGAGTTAAGGACTCCGAGCTTACCGAATGACCATGTGAGGCTACACTGATTGTGTGGTAGAGACCCTAGGGAAGGTACTTGTATCGTGATGACTTGTGTACTTGTTTTTTGAGAATTATGAGTAAATTAAAATAAACAATGAGTTAAAATGAATCCTAAATAAATTATATAATACTTAGGCATACGAATTCCTTATTTTCCTGTTCAGCTACGGTACTGTGTAATTTTTCATGAGTGTTTCAGGAAGTGGAGGCATAGAATGCCAAAACAGCTGACTAGAAGAGCGTCGATCAAGAGGAGGAGGACCATCAGTGGAAAAGTGTGCATTGTACTTTCTAATGATAGAATCTAGGAATGTACGGGGGTATTGTTTCAAGCATGGTGATGGTGAGTTGTCCCAATGAACTAGTGATCACATTCAGATCAATCTGGGATCTGAAAAAGTATTGGATTTCCCTGGAAATGATCCATATTGGGGGAGAATCACATCAGTGGTGGAATCATTACCTTAGGATGAGGAAGGAGACCAATGTTTTTTGTTTACTGACTTTGAGAAGGAGTTTCAGCCGAATTCCACTCTTTGATGATGAATGACGACAAGTAACTGGAACTACTCTCCCTCTAGTATGGGAGAATGTCGGTATGTGAGTTGGGGATCAAATTCAAGGATCTCCCTCACATTTCTCCAGATCTATTTCTGTATAAGGATTTTTGGGAGTGACATTTAGAGGAGGCACTTCATCCTTTTCTCGAGTACGACGTTACTCCCTTCACCTCAACGACAAACATAGAGGTTCAAAAGAAGGATGAGGTATTCAAATGGATGAATAATCTAGGAGGTTTACATAGATAGGGTAGTTAGAAATGTTCTTTAACGTAAAAGGTTGTTAGTAGATGGTTTATGGTGTCATGACCTTCCAGGTTTCGACCGATGAGGAGGCGAACCCTACTGTTTGAGTTCTGGCCTTCTGGTCTTCATCTTTTTTCCTATAGTCTTGGGACCATGGTTTTTCTCTTATGCAGTTCATATGCACCTTCAAATTCAGTGCTCAATTCGAGCTCAGTATATTGGAGGTGGGTTGCTCTAGCGCCAGCCTTGCCAGTACTTGCTGGCCATGCAATTTCTGTAGTAGGGACAGCAGGCTCTTACTCCACCAAGGGGAGATGAAGCAGGCAGAGGCTGACCTCAAGGAATTCCCTAGGGACCATGAATATGGCATAGTTAGGGAGGCCACTAATAGAAGTTGGGATGAGGAGCTGGGTGTGGTCAGTTGCATGTGGTAGAGGCATCCTCTCTAGAAGGGAAAGAGATTGTTCTAGGTACTATCAGTTTGTTCAGTACTCTTGTTTCGACCTTATTGGATTCTAGAGCATAACAGTCATTTGTTTCAGCTAGTTTATCCCATGCTATGGGGTTGTAAATAGAGGGAATTTTTGTTCCACTCATGTTTAATACATGAGTCATAGTTCATCCCAGCTTGTTTGATGTTTAGAGAGGATGTAAACTGATGTTGGTGCCGCATCAGTGTAGTGGGGATATTTTTATGCTATAGATGCATCCTTATAGTGTTATCCATGGAATTGAATAGTTTTTCTCTATATGTTCTCTTATCGACTACTTATTGAGAATATTGGGGTTTTTATACATGATTGGACACTATATAGCTTTCGTTGGTGAGTTGAGTTTTATGATGGGTAGTCAGTGTGTGGGGAATCCTCTTTCCATGTTGCCCAAGCTGTTAGTAGAATCAGAAAATGCGGAGATGGTGGTGACTCCCATAGTTGTTAGGGAGCTATTGGATTTTTTTCCCAAGGGTTGAATGACTATACCCCATCAACGTGATGTTGAGTTCAGGATAGACATGAAAACTGGTGCTTCTCTAATTTTGATGGCTCTATATTTGATGGAAAATATAAGCTGTAGGATTTTTCTGATTCAAATTGACAATCTTATGAATAATGGATTTATCTAACACTGTTTTCCATTGTGGGGTTCTCTGTTATAATTTTCAAATATGGAAAAATGTGGTTTGATGATGTGTATAGACTATCAAAGATTGAATCAGGTAAGAGTCAAGAAAGGTCACCCTCTCCTGAAGATATAAAATATTTTTGACCATTCGGTAGGAGCAAGTTAGTTTTATATGATATATTTGTGGTCTATGTATAACTAGTTGAGGGTGAAGGATGGTGAAATACCATAGACTATATTTAGGTGCATAATGTGAACTTCGAGTACATGGTTATTCAACTTAGTGTTAATAATTCACCATTCATGTAAATGGGGATTTTGAACTCAATATTTCCTATGTTCCTGGACATGTTCTTCTTCAAATTCATAGATGAAATCATGATCGACATGATTTTAGAGTATGAGCATACTTAGAATCGTAGGATTTTCTTAGTGGTCCTTTGGAACCAACCAATCTATAGAAAGCTATCCAAGTGCATGTTTTGGACATTTTTGGTCCACTTCCTTTGATATATAGTGCTTAAAAAGGGTGTAGAAGTGTACCTGTCAAAGTTCTAGGTAGTTGTTTTATGGGAATCTCCCATGAATGTCTAGGAGGATCATAGTTTTCCTGGTCAATCAGGATATTATTAGATATTCGTACCCAATTTCACTCGTGTAGTATCCCCATTGATATCTTTGACCAGAAAAGGCCAAGATTTTGTGTGGGGGATGATGTTCCTGGAAACATTTAGCTATCTTAAGGGGATGTTGGTCAGTGACCTAGTGCTTAGGTTTCCAAAGAAATGGGTGGTGTTTGACTAGTTTTGTGATGCTTCCTATCTAGTTTTGGGGTTTGTGCTGATGTAGCTATATGGAGTGATATCTTATGTCTTTATTTATTTGTGTCCCCACAAATGTAACTTTTCCACCCATGATCTGGAACTAGTAGTGGATGTGTTTGCACTAAATTTGTGATGTAATTACCTCATTAGGGATCTCTTTGTGGTCTTCACCGATCACAAGAGCCTGATGTAAATTATTTCCCAGAATGATTTGAACTTGTAGTAGCATATATGGATGGCATTTATCTAGGATTATGATTTCACGATATCCCACAAGTTATGAAAGAGGAATGTTATGGATTATTCTTTGACCAGGTAGTCATATATAGTGGTTGTTCAAGAATCTATGGACGCTTGGATAGAGATGGAGGAGTCGACCACCATGAAGATAGATGCAGAAATGGATGTTGGTAGAGTATGTATGTTTTAGATTATGGTGCAGTCACCTATGAGGCAGAAAGTGGAAGAGTCTCCATTGGGATACATTGTGGCATAGGTGATTCATGATCGCATTAACCAGGGTGATAGTCTAGGGATGGTCAGAGGATGTTCAGAATCATATGTTGTTCCATGGGAATATATTTGTTCATATGATGATGCGTGAGATATTTCTCCCTGTGTTTCATGTCTCACCCCTCTTAGTGCACATAGGGATTTCAAATATTTATTGTTTCTTGAGGGAATAATACTTGTATCCTTGAATAAAGTGATCAGTGGTAGAGTTTGTGACATAATGCTTGGTGTTCCTGTATGTGAAGGCTGAGCATCGGGTTCCTAGTGGATTTTGATGCTCTTAGATGACTCCAAGTGGAAGTGGGATGAAAACTCAACCGATTTCGTCACACGGCTACCCATGGATTAGGGAGGTTGTGATCCAATCTCGGTAGTAGTGGATCAGTTGAAAAAATCAACTTACTTATTTCCAATCAATGAGTTGAGTGTAGTAGATATGTTAGCACATAGGTATGTGGATGAGGTGGTGCAGCTTCATGGAGTTCCCAGATCCATCATCTCAGATTGTGATACGCATTTTACATCACGTGTTAGGATGGGATTGTACCATACCTTTGGAACTCAGTTACACATCAGAACTTCTTTCCACGCCTATATATATGTTTAGACATAGAGGAATATCACTACTAGAAATATTAGTTTCTTCATCTGTGTATGATGTATACAACCATTGGTGGTGTAGATGAAATTAATAAATGTGTGATTTATCCTACCTCCATGTTTTTCTTCCATAAAATTTCACCGTAACACTGCCCCCCCCCCCCATCCCATCGTTTCCATGCATCCTATGGCCACCCTCGACACTCCCATATCAACACTTGACTCCCCTAAAACATCACAAGCAGTAATCGGATCCATCCCCTGACAACTGGACACTACAACATGAATTCCCTCCATGTACATTACTTAATATTTCCATCATTCATCCTCCATGGCATCCATTATAAGGTTTTTGGTCCCTTACTATCACCCCTATGTCCCACTATGTTGGAAACAACAAATAAAACCCGAATGTGGGTGTTTTCATGGATGATGTTTAGGGTCTACCTTAGGCGGTCACTGTTTCCCTTACCAATGAAGCAACTACGACCACCAAAAGTGGTCGCAACTCATCCAGTATAGGTATTTAGTAGCTGCTTTTGGTGGTCTCTAAAAGAAATTTTTCTAGTAGATCATCTATATGTTGGAGGACATACATCAAGCATGCATCTTGGACCTTGGGGGGTATTTGGTGCAACACATACATTTGGTAGATTTTTATTACAATAATAGATATCACCCTTCCATTGACATGGTTCCGTTCGAAGTCCTATAAAAGAGACAATTAAATTCACATTTGATCTGGAGAGAAGTTGGGGTTTCACCTCTTCTTTTCCTTGATATGGTGTAGAGTATGACCAAGAAGGTGCAACATGTCCATGAGAGGATTAAGGCTTCACATGACTAGAAGAATTCATATGCTGATCATTGGAGAAGGCCCATGGAGATTGAGGTTGGGGACCAAATGTTCATGAAGGTTCCCCCTTTTTGTGTGAAGAGTATGTTTGTAAGACGAAGTAAGCTTTATCCTAGGTTCATAAGACCCTTCTATGTGTCGGAATGAGTTTGTGAGGTGGCATAATAGTTGGTATTTCCATCATAGTTAAGAATGATCCATGACGTCTTTCATGTATCCTAGATTCATCAGTATCTTCATGACGTTTCCCATGTCATTAATTGGGGATATATGGATATCTAGAATGGATCAACATTTTTGGAAAAACCAGTGGAGATATAGGATTGATGGGAGAATTTTATGCATGGATAGACAACTCCATTAGTTCATGAGTTCTGGAGGAATGGTGGACTAGAGGAGGGTACTTGGGAAATATTGACTCTAATTTTTTCCCAATAACCAATTTTTTTTGATTTCTTCATTGTTATGTATTGACTTGTAATGATTGAACCATGTTTCTATGAGATGAGTAGTTTCTTTGTTCTCTAAAGTATTACAAAGACCTAATATTTGAGGGGCAGGGTGGAAATTGTCCCTAATCAAGACACATTAAGGTGGATGTGATTAAACCTATGAAAGAGAGTCTATGTGGGCCAATTTAGATATTATCTTGACATGGAGGAAAGAATTATCTAATTCATATGTTCGGGTAGTGTGACATTTGGTGGTGGTGGGGTTAGTATTGTAGTTATTTGGGATTGAATTTCTGGGAGTAGGTGTTCATGGATGTTGAGGATTCACTCTAGCTTTCAAAAAAATACATGGTGGTTTATTCATGATAGGTATTATATAGGGTGGTTTTTTGGACCCCTATTTCTTCAAGGTTTTGTTTTAAATTCTAGATGGAGAGAATAGTTTTAGAGGTATATGATCTACTGGCCTGAAACTTCATTGTCCATTACCAGAAATCTCAGAAACAGTAAAAAAATGATCCCAAGAAATTTTATTAAAAAATAATATCAGCAAAAGAGGATAAACAAGAGGGAAAAACAAATCTACATGTACACATCACCACACGCATCCGAAATAACCAACACACAAAGAAATTTGGTGTAACAAAGGACCAAAAAGAACCAACCTCCTCAATGGAATGTTTAGAAAGAGAATCAGCATCCTGATTCGCCTCTCTATAAACATGAGTGACAACAAAATAGAACTACTCCACATGCTTGAGAAAATCATCCCAGTCTAAAAGCATTCTACATGGAACATTCATTGACCAATTTCGATGAATATCAACCACCAGGGTGGAGTCAGATTCCAGCCATAAAACCATCCAGCCATGAAAAGAAGCATATTGTATAGCCTTGATCATATCCCATAACTCTGCGTCAATTTCCAAACCATTCCCAAGAATGTGATAAAAACATCCTTTAACAAAACCTCTGTAAGTGTGGAAGACACCACCACAGCCCGAAGGTCCTGGAACAGCCGAGGCAGCCCCATCAACATTGATTTTCAGACACTGTGAATTCAGAGGTATCCACCGGATATACTTCATCACACGAGGTTTTTTACATCTACCAGAAATCCCAAGAGAACTCAAGATCACAAGATCATAAAAATAATTTTGCATAACACCAATGTTAGCCCGAGCAGTCGCCATGACACCAATATGAATCTCCCGAATCCCAACAGAATTCGGGATAATTCTATTCTCGAAAGAAAGAGCATTCCGAGCTCTCCAAATGAAAGATACAAGCGCTGAAACAGAAGAGAGAAGAAGAGGATTCACCTGAGAGCTATAAACAACATGAACCACAGACTCCATAAGTTGACAAAAACATTCCAAGTGCAATTGAGATCCAGAAATTCCCCGAAAATATCTCCATAAACAGGATGGAAATTTACAAGATATGAATAAATGATCAACATTTTCATCTACAGCTAGACAAAAGAGGAAAATAGGTGCAAGATAGAATCTATCCATCTACAAAGTCCATTGTAGAGGAAGCTTGCCCTTCCAAAGCCTCCATATGAGAAAATAATGAGCTGGTAGAAGAAAGGAAGTGTGAAACATCAACAACCATGCAGGGAGCAGAAAAGGAGTAGCTCACATAGATCTATAATCATCTTTTGCCCTAAAGGATCCAAGAAAATAAGGCATCCAAATCATAGTATCCATAGCAGAGTAATGATAACAATCCAATTCAAACTTCAACGGACCTGAAAGAAGCTCCTGAGCAATCCCAGTATGAATAAATTCAGAAATATAGATATTCTTCAATAAAGGAGGAATGTCAATGACATCAGAAATAGCAGAAGATAACCAGACAGTCTGCCAACAATTCAAGGGGGAATTTCTAAAAACCACCCATTTGGAGGAATGAGAAAGGCCGAGATAAACATGTTTGATAGAAGACCAAATAAAAGAAGGGACATAAAGAGAATACCCATTTAAAATCATGGACCCAAGTTTAGTGCACATGAATTATAATGAGAAATCATTCGAATTCAAAAGGGACCATGAAAACTTCTTAAAGAGAGATTCAATAAAAGCTTACGATATTTGAACCCAATACCTCCCATGTCAACAAGCCTTATACAATTACTCTAAGAAACCGTAACAAGTTTTCTTTCATAAACTGAGCCATTCCATCTTCATGGTCCATTATTTTGTCAAAATCCATTGATTGAGGTGTTCTGGGAGGCAAAAGTATCCCATTTCAAGATTTTCCCAAATTTCATTTTTTCAATCAATGAGTCAGGCATCAGAGAGTCATGTTGGTATATTATCATCAGTAGATCAGTGTTGGTATGTTATTCTTGGTATCTCAGCGTCAGTAGCTCAGTGTCCGTAGTTCATGTTGGTAGCTCACATTTGTAGCTCAGTGTCAGTGAATCAGGGAGTTATTAAGTCATTTCATCGATGACTCATAATGTTGGTGAGGTCATGGATTCAATAGTTCAGGGTGTTGTTAGGTCAGCACGTCTGTGGATTAGGTGTTATTGACTTAGCTATTTGTGACTCGCGTCAGTTAATCACCAATTAGTTAGTCATTTTCTATGCTCTCTGAATTTTTCTAGTTCTGTGTATTTTTTATGATAGATGACTTAAGTTCCATAAATAATGAGTTTTGGGTCATTTACAATGGTATTTTCTTCTAAAAAAGATGAATATCTATTTGACTCATAAATCGTGTGGTCCTCGTCGTGATCCAACTTTAATATTCTTTGAAACCATTTCCCCATAGATTTAGGATCCAATATTTCTAAATCCAAATCTTCTCTTCCTTTAAACCCTTAAGTTTTCTCTTAGTCTATTGAGAACCTTTATACCCTAAGGATTCATGCCCCTATGGTGTAGCAGTCTGTACGGTTTTCCCCTAGAGTATTTCCTACTCCTCGTTCGACCCCCTGTTTTTGCTACAAAGAAGAATTGTGGTCACATGTTGTTCCTGGTAGGGATTTCGTTGTTGTTTCCATTAATTTTGTATAATGCTGGTTGGGTGTACTCATGTACCCTTTTGAATATGGTTAGACATATATTTAAACAATATAATAATATGTAATAAATGAGGTGTTGGTAGTATGATGATGTTGATCACATTGTTTTATATGTTATCATTGTTCTATGATTTCTATTGAATGGGTTTTATTCTTTTTAAAATCACAGTTCTTGGTGGTGTCTATTTTCACACATGAATGATTATTCAATCACTGATTTATGAATTTCAATCTCATTAATAACATATATTTGGTTAATTATATGGGTTCCCTAGGATAAAACATATTATGTAATGATAGTTGTTTTATTAAGTGGAATAAAATCATGAATTTAGCTAAAATTGAATGATCCTTTCCTTGTTGGAATGGAGGTCTGTTTTTTGTGGTCGTATTCAGCTTGTGTATGTTGTGATGTTTTAGTGTTTTCGTTGGGAGTGTGGTTTTGAGTATGTGGTGGAATAAGTGTTGTAATGGTATATCAGGCTAAGTGGTTATTTGATTGTAGAATGGATGAACTCATTATGAAGTGGCACTGTATCTAGGGAGTGGTCAGGTAATGGGGATGCAAGACTAGGTTGTTTCAGGTTCATGTTTAGGGTTGTATAGGTCGTGGTGTTGTTATGAAGCGGGGATACCAAGTGGTATTGTGATGAGGTGTGTTTGGGGGATTTACTTGTCGAGAGGATGGACGGGGCAACAAAAGTTTGGATAATTAGTGTGGTAGTGGTTTAACTAGTTTCCAAGAAGAGGGGGGTGAAAGGACACTACAAGATGGTTGGGTTTAGTTTTCATTTATTAATGGGTGTTAGAATTGATTCTATTAACTTGGCCCTTCTTCCTTGATTTTCTATGGTAGTGGTCAGTATGGTTGCTTCGCCTAATAATGGATTACGTGTTTGGTTGTTTCACAGGTAGGGATGGAATAAATATATAATTTAATAATAGAGAATGAAAATTGGTTAAATTAATCAGTTAGGGTTATGTTTCGAGTTGTGTATTGTAGTGAAGTGGAATTCATTTTCTGGGAAGTGATCATCCTTAATTTTAATACATGTATTTAGAATTGACAACAGGGGAAATTTTTTGTCAAATGGTTGTTGTTCTAAAACCCCATAGGTTGTGCATAGTGTTTGTTACATATATATATATACAATTATTTCCTTGTGATTCTTATATGAACACACTAGTATTGAGCACTATGTGCTGAACACCCCCATTATTATGGGGGAGGGTGTCCTTTCCCAACATCCTAGTGGTAGGATGAATAACTAGTTATTTGTTTTTATATACTCCATCATCTAGGAATTGGTTTCCCTAGAATATTTGGGATGGTTGTGGTGTGGTTGTGGAGCCCAAGTGTCTGCTGGAAAGGTGTGCTTCCCAGATGTCTTTAGGATGATGTTGTGGTTTGTGGCCTATGATTTTTCTATCAAGATGTAATGTGGTATGTGGTCTACGTGTGTAAATATAGTTTGTGATATTCGGGCCTGTGGAGGAGCATGGTAGCGTCAAGACATTTTTCTTTACATACGAACAATTAACCAGTAAGAAGTGGTGTGGGGTACCCAAATATTGACATTCTTACTACATTATATTACATTACTTGCGTTATGTGGTGATTGTTCCTTGGTGAGGTTGGGGTGGATACTATACCTTGTTTGGTCCTTTTGAGTTTCTTCTATTTTATTAAATGTTTATTAGTATGCTTCTCCCACTTTTCTACATTTGAGTTTGGTTTCTCCCTAATGAGTATACTTGTATGGTCACAATACATATAAAAAAACTATTTTCTAGTTTCCATGGAGATTACAAGGACCGTGTTGGACCTTACTAGCTCAGACATTGGGGACATATGTAGTGTCACTGCATAGTTTTATTTTGGTTATTATGATAGAGTTTTCTTATATTTCTAGAAGTTTTAAATTATAAATTCATGGGGGATGGATTTTGGTTTATATATATATATTGTCAATTTTGTTGAGGTTGATACAACTTTTATTTCGACCATGATTTCATTAAAAAGGGTAATGAATCCCATCTTATGTGAATGTTTCCCTACCATAGGTGTTTGTCACCACGTGAGTGCCTATCAAAGGCCATAGTTGGGGGGCCATTATATCTCCTTCAACTTGAGGAAGGAAGGTATCAACATCTTGACATCCCTTCCCTCATAATGATGATGGAGTGTTGTGATACAACCAATCCCTTTTCAAGTAAAAAAATTAATGGATTTTATATTTTTTAAATAAGGTCAAGTAATATCAAGTCATATATGTTCCCTTGGCTATATGGGTCACCATTTTTCAATTTATAAAGTGAAAATACTCTTTATAGATTAAAAAATTGATTCCATTTAATTATAACCAATACGATCCGGCGCATGAAACCAATAGTATAAGTATCAAAATTGTTGGGATGGGTTAGTTAAGGCGTCACCAATAATCTATGCAGGAAAATACCATTTTGGGTGATGATTGATCTTTAACAACAAAATGTATATCTAAATTATAACTTATCATGCTACCAATTGTATAAAATATATAGAAACATGAAAATTAATTTTTGTATGCTTCTACCTGACAATGAAACCACAAAAAATGGTATATAAACATATCATGATAATTATATCCTAGAAGCATGATGTACAAGAAATCATTATAAATAAACCAGACATATTATTATATAAAAGTAATTTTAAATAAATACCTAGATGGGTATAAAACTAATCGTGTTACAAAAATAAATAATATGGTATATAACAGGCATGCTAGTAAACATAGAATGGACATAAAAAAATTTTAAATAGCCTAGAAATGCAATCCATTAGGCATGGTATATGCACGAAATGAGAATTTCATATACCTAGAATGATGAATGTAATGATACCTCCATACCATACCAGGCCAAGGGTAAAATTATGTAATTCTCATAAATCTATAATAGAGGAGAGTATACGATTAACTCTAGGTAAAATAATAATCAAGAGTAATGACAAACTATATTAACAATGGTTCCATCCTTAGATAGTTGGACATTTCACTATGCATGGGTTTATCACTCCTAAAAACAGTTACTTACCAAGCACCAACCTAATCCAAGTATCCAATTTTTCAATCCCTAAATAGATGGAAAATAGGGAAATAGTCTATGATACCATGTTGTTACATCCCGACCCAACTTTCCGTGAATCCATTATCCATACTAGTTTCAACATGACCTCACGCATGCCTCCATGTAGAGTAGAGGATTCCAATAAGTAGTGAGGGTATGACAGTGGTACAGTGGATAAACTTTAAACTCATTTTCAGAGTTCAAATTTGGTAAAATAATAATAAAGAACCAGTATAAAACAGCATAATGAATTATAATAAAAGGTATAATAGTGGAAAAATAATACAGTAACTGAACAAAAATGAATGGCCATCACAAAATAAAAAAAACCATTCTTGTATGTCTAGATAATGATACAATACACAAGAATCAAATGGTATAATATAAAAGAAAATAAATTAAATAAAAAAATAAACAAAATCGAAAAAGTTCATTCTCACATGAATATCGGGTTCTGACTAATTTTGGGGCTCATAAGATCCCGTGCACAATGCACATTTGAAAAAATATTCCATAGACCTATAAATATGAGATCATTTTAGGGGCCTTAATGAAATGGAGCCCTAAGAAGGGTGTGAGAAATATTC
The DNA here is from genome assembly GCA_963277665.1 of Viscum album. Lineage (NCBI taxonomy): Eukaryota > Viridiplantae > Streptophyta > Magnoliopsida > Santalales > Viscaceae > Viscum > Viscum album. The sequence goes on from OY728133.1 coordinate 1,499,017,744, forward strand.
AGTAGGCCACCAACAATAGTTCATAAATTATAACCTAGTCAATGAATATTAAATACAATAATGTGGTGGAATAGTAAATGAATATAAGATAAATAAATAAATAAATGTAACAATTTGGTATTAGGTTACTCAAGGAATCCATGAAAACCATACCTACTTCAACAGAATCCCAATTCCTCATATATTAATAGATGTACATATATATTGAAATTTATACATATATATATTCAATATATACATAGTAATATTTATAGCTACATATATCTTTTAATACATAGTATTATCCATGATTTTATGTGTAACTCATGCGTCCATTAAAGTCTACTCATAATAATAATATTTGAAATAATAATAGACTTCGCGATCAGAGATCACCATCAATATAGGTCACCATGCTGAGTAACATAATCAGTATATCATGACATGTTGAATATCAATGTTAACAAACAAGTGGTTGTTACCCAACCTCCTAATCAAGAGGGCGTCAAACATCATTCCCAACAACTCATGTGATATGGATTTCATTCCAAAATCCATGAATAAGTTGTGCAACATGTCATGGACTATGACCCTTCTTTAGGTCCCTTTTATCATTAAAGAGTCAAATGTAATATTTTTTCCCAACAATCTCTTAGCATGATGTTCCCTAAATAGGCAACCAACACCGCACAAAGCATATTTATAGGGCCCCGACCTTAAACCTTACTTAAAATTGAATTAAATGAATAATTCACATTGAGGATCTTTTCAGGTTTAGAGTTTTAGAGAATTAGGACATAACTATTACATCTCAACAGATTACAAAGTAGTCTCCTCTACTAAATTTCCATAAAATAAAAATTCTAAAAAAGAAACATGTCTAGTTTCATGTTTTAGGTAGCATGGCTTTCCCTTGATCGCATCCTTGACCCTATTCCATGCTAAGTCCTGTGAAAAACATTTCAAAAACTTGGGATGAGCATAAAAGCTCAGTAAGGGATACACAAAGAATAAAAACTGTTAGTTAATCAAAACAAATAGTAAACCATGTATACTTTATCAAGGTAATACTTTTCACCTTTATGAAGTAGTAAAAACTCTTCACTGAATAAAAAATCGTTACTTACCTTTTTGTAACCAAATTATTACCATAAAACCCATATAAAGAACACATAACAGATATAAAGGTAACTTGGGACATAAACATACTTAAGTGGAATAACCATACGGTCGACTCCCACACATATCACTTAATGGAATAGCCATACGGCCAATTTCCATACATACTTAATGGAATATCCATACGGCTGACTTCCATACCCAATGCATTGGAGGTTATAACGTAACCACCCATCCTGGTATTCACGGCACCACCCGTCATATGATTTATAACGTAACCACCCGTTAAAATGACCAAGTACCAATATAAAATCATAAAACATAAAACCAATATAAAGGAATGATAACATTTCCACATTTCAATCATAATATATCATAAATATATTGACATAATAGAATCCTTTTTCAAAACCATTTTCAATACCAAAATACATAAAAGAGTATATGGTATTTATTTTATTCTAAAAACATTACGGCTTGTTGAGAAAGCCAAAGACCAAATAATACTCACAGCGGCGGAAAAGGTCATTGTCGCCGCGTATGTTAAAAGAAACATTCCTTTTTGTCATTTTGTAAAACGCTTCGTAGAAAAAGATTCCTTTTGTATAAAAGTAAAATTCAAAAGGGGTTTATACACCGTATAAAAGAAAGTTGTGTATAAAACGAAATATGCCTCAATGAAACGAGATTGAGATGAAGTCCCTTACCTTGGGTCCGACTTGACTCGATCGTTCTTTAACGTCCTGAATAATAAACTTGATTTAATTTCTACTTGATTAATAACCTTTTTAAAGTTCATTATTCCTTTTATATCACTTATTGCCATGTTATAAACATTATGTAACCATTTAAGTTAATAATGTTTGTTTTGTCGATATTTGGTTCTTAAGTCAAAAGTGGACTTCTTATAATTACATGTTGTTTGTGTGGTCAAAGGTTCTTTATATCCAGAATGGAATTCCTGATTTGGATATCATATATATAATATATATCCATCATATACATGTATTTATAATATTACATAATCATTTAGAGGTAAGAAATGAAATACACTGTTCATGGAGACGGTAAGCCGTACGTATGCATGAACGCTACTTTCATTTCTTTCTCATATTAATGGAATTAAAATTAAATGAGAGGTATGTATATTTTAATTCCAGAATTATATTCATCATTTAGATGTATTATTCATTATATATATCCATTATATACATATACTGTTAATAGTACATTACATTTGGGGATAAGAAATGAAATGCACCGTTCATGGAGACGGTAAGTCGTACGTACGCATGAACGCTACTTTCATTTCTATCCTATACTTTAATGGAAAGAAATAATAATGATATAGAGGTATATTATAATTTCAGTATAACATCATATATAATAACTTTAAATCCATTCTTTACACGTCCCACATATGGCATTAACGAATCACATCACTTTGAGGGGGCGGTAGTCCACACTTCCTTAAATGAAGATATCGTGTTTACCCACAATGGAAACCATAAAGGTATTCCCAAAATGAAAAATACAGAAGCTTAAAGAAAAAAAATAAACATATTATATATCATATATAAAAATAGTGACATCATAATGGCCACCTTTGAAGGTGTTAAATGAGTATTGAACAATCATCGTTTCGGGAGGCAGAATTTCGCCATCCACGGAAACCGTATGTTCTTTAACCATTTCATGTAGTTTTGTGAGAGTGTAGCTTGAATAAATCTGATAACAACATCCTAGTATATTTAATATACTGTTTTTGTTACAAAAGAAGTAAATAAAAAGAGTTTAGGGGGTTGGAGAAACAAAATAAAACAAATGAACAAGAGAGAATGAATTACCTTTAAAAGTGTAACTCCTTTTGATTTGAGCCTAAAGGCTTCCTTTGAAAGGATTATGCCCAAAGGAAATCCTCTAGGATGAGTAGAGGTATGTGGAGAGAGTAATCGGGCAGGGGTTGGCCGAGCCAAAGGCTTGAGGAGTGTGTGAAATGAGGTAGAGGTGGGGGCCTTTTATAAGAGGAGAGGAGGGGCACTTTTTGAATGTAAAGAAATATTACTTTATTTGAAAATGTGTTTCGGTTTTAAAAGGTCCCACATTGATATAATTCGTGGATAAGGTGATAAGGGTTTGAAATCCACCCATCCAATAAGTTTTGGACATGTGTAGTTCATAGATTTTACATTATCTTTCCATTTTATTTAAATCGTCAAATAATGATGTTATCGCTGCATCATTATTATGTCATAAATAATTTAATTTATTTAAAGTCTAAAAAATATAAAACAAATAATATGATGTAGGACATCTTTTTAGCTTTCCAATAACTATTTATAATCAAAAATCTGATCTTTATAACCCCATATAAAAATTGTTTTCGTAATACATATTATGTTTGTGTCATTTTTACTTTTACATTAAATAAAAAGTTATTTATGTCATTTCCCAACCAAAGTGTCTCCATGGGGTCCCCAAGTTGACCCATGGCTTTTCTTGGTCAGCCACGACAAAACCAATAAGTTTGGTACATGTTTATAGGTCATTTTATATTATTAAATCATTATTTATACCTTCAACTACCCTAATTACCACTAATCGCGATTAAGAACTTAATAAGTTACTATTCACCAAAAAATTATTTTTATCCCATTGAACCACATTTTACTTCTTAATGACAACCATGTATGTCGGATTTTTGAAATTCAAAACACAATGATGGAAAAATTTCATTTAAACGGAAAATCAGTCTTTATAAGTACCACTTAGTGGTTTCACTATTCATCAAAAATTGAAGTTTTTCAGAAAATTACCAAAAATTCACCCTAAGCTATATTTGATATTCCAAATTCAAAAATGAAGTCTATTTTACAAAATTAAAAACATATAAGTCACATTAATTAATTTAATAATTAATTCCCGCTGTCAGAGAAAATAGCGTGTTTTTATGAAACAATAAGTATCAAAAGACTAATACTAGTTTAAGTCCGATTTCAAAGTAAAATTAATTCCAACGAGCACTATTGGATTTAATGGTAAAAATATATTCTAATTTCACATTAAAACCAATTCAAAAGATAATCTAAACATATAAATAAATTATATTAAAAAGAGGTTTGGAATTAAAATACAACATTTTACACTATTCATTAAAAAATGAACTTTATCAGAAAAATACCAAAAATTTTCACAAAGTAAAATTTAATGTCCCGATTATAAAGAAGAGTTTTATTTGGTCCAAAATAATGTATAAGAGTGATCAAAACTACATTTAATGATAGTACGCCATCAAAAGGCGATAAGTGAACCTTTAGTGAAAACTAGGGCATATACGCCTAAAATTGAATTCTTTCTGTATTTGAAGCCTTTATCTTTTATTGGATAAATGTAAAAACATTTAAAAACATATATAACCATATTTTAGTTATTTATATCCATTCCCGCCAATACAACGGCTACATGTTAACTACCATTTAAAATAATATCATTTTATTATTAGAGTGCAATGTAAGATTCCCAAGAAACTCGTTGTTGCGTGTTGGGTACGCCATCGAGCATAGCGTCCCCTTTAAAGTCATATCAATATTTTATTCACAAATATGGATAAATATAAAGATGGAATATTCTTTATTTACCTGGGGTGTTACATCCTTCCCCCCTTTTTGGGAATTGCGTCCTCGCAATTTTTAAAATTGAGCTTGGAAACATCCTTGATCCTCCCACAACGGAACAAGAGTCGGTAAAACAATCACTTTAAAATAAAGGAAGATAAGTATAGAGGTCACCCGAGTTAACCCATACTAGGATTCCATGTAGGAAAACATGGACATGGAGGAGAAAACATAGGGTCATGTTCTGATGGAGAGTGATAGAAAACATGTTTAGGAGAAAGTTAACCATGAGAGAATCACAAACTTGTGATGGGTTAAACGGTATTCGATTCCCCAGTAGGAAAAGTTAATAGACAACATTTTTGTTTTAAGTTACTTTTTATTGAGGAATTTATTCATAAGGAAACATAATCATTTATCATGTTGACTCTCAACTTTTATTAGATTCCTTACACAAACTCATATTTTCTCCAAAAGGCGAGTATTTAGGAAGACTTGTTCGCATTAAGAGTACTATAATCAACTTCTAGAGAATCACCTAACCCAAAAAAAAAGAACTACATACTTCCCATATCTTTAGACCTTAACCATAACCAAAACCAAAAAGGTTAGTACAAGGTCAGATAATCCAGAAAAGGATAACACTTTATAAAAAGAAAATCTATTCTTAATCTCCAAAATTTGTCCAACAAAATCCAAAGTTCAACGAGGACCATCCGATAAAAAAATTTGTCCATAAAAATTCCTCAAAGTAAACTAATCTAAGATTGAAACCCAAACATTTTAAGTATTTAGTCACATAGTCTTCCAAGTTAAATTGTAACATTTATCTCCAAACAACATCAGTTGCTCCTAAAGTCCCGTATTTAAAAGTAATTAACCTAATCACATATCCTCCATGATAGGTTAATCATTTTCATAAATAACCCAAAATCATCTTACTGTTAATTCATAAAATCATATAACCAGAAAGAATCAGTAAAACTAACCAGGGACTTCACGTAGTCCAGTGGTAGGCGATAAATACCAGTCGCACTTTGGTTGTGGGTTCGATTCCCGCAGCTTTGTCCGATGCGACGGGGTGTCACACGGTCTGCGTGTTTTCCTTTTTTCAAAACTATATAATTATTAAATCATTGCCCAAAAAGGGATAAAATCATCAAAAATAACCATAACATAATTTATCCTCAATTTTATCTCATGCCTTTCACTTCAATCATAATATATATTAACCCATAATTACCTCAAAAGTTAGGATCATATAAACCCAAATGGTTCTTTATAACTGTGTCCACAAAAGAAGAGATAACTATTCCATGAATAAAATTTGCCTATATTAAACATCATGGTTACACATAATATAAAAATTCTTCTAATGTAACCCCATCATCAAAAGAGACTTAATACTCTTAAGAATTTCACCATAACTCTTGAAGCCCTTATCTTACTCATTCATCATTCTTCATGATCCATTAACCATTCCTTCTCAACTTATTCTGAAATACCTCTTTCCTACAAACAAAATCATGAATCATATCCTAAGATTCCAAAATAGGAAAATAATAGTCATGAAATAATACATACCTTTGATTGGTCATTGTCAGTTTCTTCATCCTCAATCGGAATGGCATTAGGTAGTGGTAAACAAACATTTGTACGCTCTTGGTGACCCCATTCACGAAACTTCTTCATAGGACATGTGTTTTCATAATGACCATGCACACCACATTTAAAACATTAAATTTATCCCTCAGAAAGAACTTCTTTCCCTTTCCTCGAGTCAACGGGATGCTTCCTTTTTCCATGGCAGGTTCTTGCTTTATGACCTTTATATCCACATCTATAGCATATTTCTGTCCCTTTGAAACATTTTCCTAGGTGTTTCATTCCACATCTTTGACACATAGGTTTTTTAACACACTTACCTTTATGATTATTACCTGTAGTTACGTAGGGATTTGTTTCTCGCATACATGATGCATTATATAAATCACCAAGGTTTAGGTGGTCAATCATAACTCCAGATAGTTGGTTGAGGATAAACACAAGAGTTCTCATTACAGCTCCCATATCATTCAGTTTCTCGATCAGAAAACTGTCACAGTTTCCTTCACATCCACTGTTACCTTGGTTCCTGCTAGATCCAGCCATTTACTAAAACCAAAAAGGGTCTGTGTGAGTATAACAACAAAACCATCATGTACTAATGAGGAATATAAACACAAAGATATTCTTACTCATTCACTTTATCTAAAACTAGTACTCTGTCTGAAATCCTAATCATTATATTAATGTCACTTATGCTTAAAGAATACCCTAACCTCTAAAGTTATCTAAACCGACCTTTGATAACAACTATAAGGCCCCGGCCTTAAACCTTACTTAAAATTGAATTAAATGAATAATTCACATTGAGGATCTTTTCAGGTTTAGAGTTTTAGAGAATTAGGACATAACTATTACATCTCAACAGATTACAATGTAGTATCCTCTACTAAATTTCCATAAAATAAAAATTCATAAAAAGAAACATGTCTAGTTTCATGTTTTAGGTAGCATGACTTTCCCTTGATCCCATCCTTGACCCTATTCCATGCTAAGTCCTGTGAAAAACATTTCAAAAACTTGGGATGAGCATAAAAACTCAGTAAGGGATACACAAAGTATAAAAACTATTAGTTTATCAAAAAAAATAGTAAACCATGTATACATTATCAAGGTAATACTTTTCACCTTTATGAAGTAGTAAAAACTCTTCACTGAATAAAAAATCATTACTTACCTTTTTGTAACCAAAGTATTACCATAAAACCCATATAAAGAACACATAACATATATAAAGGTAACTTGGGACATAAACATACTTATGTGGAATAACCATACGGTCGACTCCCACACATATCACTTAATGGAATAGCCATACGGCCAATTTCCATACATACTTAATGGAATAGCCATACGGCCGACTTCCATACCCAATACATTGAAGGTTATAACGTAACCACCCGTCCTGGTATTCACAGCACCACCCGTCATATGGTTTATAACGTAACCACCCGTTAAAATGTCCATGTACCAATATAAAATCTTAAAACATAAAACCAATATAAAGGAATGATAACATTTCCACATTTCAATCATAATATATCATAAATATATTGACATAATAGAATCCTTTTTCAAAACCATTTTCAATACCAAAATACATAAAATAGTATATGGTATTTATTTTATTCTAAAAACATTACGGCTTGTTGAGAAAGCCAAAGACCAAATAATACTCACAGCGGCGGAAAAAGTCATTGTCGCCGCGTATGTTAAAAGAAACATTCGTTTTTGTCGTTTTGTAAAACGCTTCGTAGAAAAAGATTCCTTTTGTATAAAAGTAAAATTCAAAAGGGCTTTATACACCGTATAAAAGAAAGTTGTGTATAAAACGAAATATTCCTCAATGAATGGAGATTGAGACGAAGTCCCTTACCTTGGGTCCGACTTGACTCGATCGTTCTTTAACGTCCTGAATAATAAACTTGAGTTAATTTCTACTTGATTAAGAACCTTTTAAAGTTCATTATTCCTTTTATATCACTTATTTCCATGTTATAAACATTATGTAACCATTTTTGTTAATAATGTTTGTTTTGTCGATATTTGGTTCTTAAGTCGAAAGTGGACTTCTTACAATTACATGTTGTTCGTGTGGTCAAAGGTTCTTTATATCCAGAATGACATTCCTGATTTGGATATCATATATATCATATATATCCAGCATATACATGTATTTATAATATTACATAATCATTTAGAGGTAAGAAATGAAATACACCGTTCATGGAGACGGTAAGCCGTACGTACGCATGAACGCTACTTTCATTTCTTTCTCATATTAATGGAATTAAAATTAAATGAGAGGTATGTATATTTTAATTCCAGAATTATATTCATCATTTAGATGTATTATTAATTATATATATCCATTATATACATGTACTTTTAATAGTACATTACATTTGGGGATAAGAAATGAAATGCACCGTTCATGGAGACGGTAAGCCGTACGTACGCATGAACGCTACTTTCATTTCTATCTCATACTTTAATGGAAAGAAATAATAATGATATAGAGTTATATTATAATTCCAGTATAACATCATATATAATAACTTTAAATCTATCCTTTACACGTCCCACATATGGCATTAACGAATCACATCACTTTGAGGGGGCGGTAGTCCGCACTTCCTTAAATGAAGATATCGTGTTTACCCACAATGGAAACCATAAAGGTATTCCCAAAATGAAAAATAAAGAAGCTTAAAGAAAAAAAATAAACATATTATATATCATATATAAAAATAGTGACATCATAATGGCCACCATTGAAGGTGTTAAATGAGTATTGAACAATCATCGTTTCGGGAGGCAGAATTTCTCCATCCACGGAAACCGTATGTTCTATAACCATTTGATGTAGTTTTGTGAGAGTGTAGCTCGAATAAATCTTATAACAACATCCTAGTATATTTAAGATACTGGTGTTGTTACAAAATAAGTAAATAAAAAGAGTTTAGGGGGTTGGAGAAACAAAATAAAACAAATGAACAAGAGAGAATGAATTACCTTTAAAAGTGTAACTCCTTTTGATTTGAGCCTAAGGGCTTCCTTTGAAAGGATTCTGCCCAAAGGGAATCCTATAGGATGAGGAGAGGGATGTGGATAGAGTAATTGGGAAGGGGTTGGCCGAGCCAAAGGCTTGAGGAGTGTGTGAAATGAGGTAGAGGTGGGGGCCTTTTATAAGAGGAGAGGAGGGGCACTTTTAGAAAGTAAAGAAATATTACTTTATTTGAAAATGTGTTTCGGTTTTAAAAGGTCCCAGATTGATATAATTCGTGGATAAGGTGATAAGGGTTCGAAATACACCCATCCAATAAATTTTGGACATGTGTGGTTCATATATTTTACATTATCTTTCCATTTTATTTAAATCGTCAAATAATGATGTCATCGCTGCATCATTATTATGTCATAAATAATTTAATTTATTTAATATCTAAAAATTATAAAACAAATACTATAATGTAGGAAATATTTTTATCTTTCCAATGACTATTTATAATCAAAAATCGGATCTTTATAACCCCATATAAAAATTGTTTTCGTAAAACATATTATGTTTGTGTCATTTTTACTTTTACATTAAATAAAAAGTTATTTATGTCATTTCCCAACCAAAGTGTCTCCATGGGGTCCCCATGTTGACCCATGGCTTGTCTTGGTCGGCCATGAAATAACCAATAAGGTTGGGAAATGTGTCTAGGTCATTTTATATTATTAAATCATTATTTATACCTTCAACTACCCTAATTACCACTAATCGCGATTAAGAACTTAATAAGTTACTATTCACCAAAAAATTATTTTTATCCCATTGAACCACATTTATTTCTTAATGAAAACCATGTATGTCAGATATTTGAAATTCAAAACCCAATGATGGCAAATTTTCATTTAAACAGAAAATCAGTCTTTAAAAGTACCACTAAGTGGTTTCACTATTCCTCAAAAATTGATGTTTATCAGAAAATTACCAAAAATTCACCCTAAGCTATATTTGATATTCCGAATTTAAAAATAAAGTATATTTTACAAAATTCAAAACATATAAGTCACATTAATTAATTTAATAATTAATTCCCGCTGTCAGAGCAAATAGCGTGTTTTTATGAAACAATAAGTATCAAAAGATTGATACTAGTTTAAGTCCGATTTCAAAGTGAAATTAATTCCAATGACCACTATTGGATTTAATGGTAAAAATATATTTTAATTTCACATTAAAACCAATTCAAAAGATAATCTAATCATATAAATAAATTTTATTAAAAAGAGGTTTTGAATTAAAATACAACATTTTACTCTATTCATTAAAAAATGAACTTTATCAGAAAAATACCAAAAATTTGCACAAAGTAAAATTTAATGTCCCGATTCTAAAGAAGAGTTTTATTTGGTCCAAAAGAATGTATAAGAGTGATCAAAACTATATTTAATGACAGTACGCCATCAAAAAGCGATAAGTGAACCTTTAGTGAAAACTAGGGCATATACGCCTAAAATTGAATTCTTTCTGTATTTGAAGCCTTTATCTTTTATTGGATAAATGTAAAAACATTTAAAAACATATATAATCATATTTTAGTTATTTTTATCCATTCCCGCCAATACAATGGCTACATTTTAACTACCATTTAAAAAAATATTATTTTATTATTAGAGTGCAATGTAAGATTTCCAAGAAACTCGTTGTTGCGTGTTGGGTACGCCATCGAGCATAGCATCCCATTTGAAGTCATATCAATATTTTATTCACAAATATGGATAAATATAAAGATGGAATATTCTTTATTTACCTGGGGTTTTCAAATATTAGATGCTTTTAATTAAATTTAGCTAACATTTTGAAACAAAAATCTTCTCATCCATTCCAACATAACATTCCACTTATTTATTAAAAGTGAGTATAATCTCATATCATGGAATAAAATAATTCATGTACATTTAAATATGATCACACCAACATAAAATTTCAATATAGACCATTCATTTCATAATTTGGTTTAATCCATCAATTGCAATATATGTGGAAGTTGAACCATGAAAAACTATTAGAAACCTACATTAATGATGAAGGAAATAGTTCACACTAATATACATACTAAAAAAGAATCATCAAGTTAATTTAATAATATAAGGTTCCAACACCTAAGGTGGTGGTTCAGTCTCTAGGAGATAATGAGGTGGAGTATCACATCCTTCCACATTCCAACTAATCAAATCGTCTCTATTTTATAATACATCACACATCAATGATGGGTTTTATTAGAGAGAAATAAATATCATTAAATTTAATAAATGAAAAAAAATATTTAAGTGTGTTTAAAACACGACTTCTATGACAATAAATAATGTAAATTTAACATTCATGGGAAATTATAGTTAGGTATTCGGGTTATAAAAATTAAAACTCACTTCATAGAGGCATCATAAAGAAATACCATTGAACATGAAATCGTTTTAACGAATTAATAAACTATACTTTAGGGAAAAATAAATATTCCACCTACTTTGTGAATAATGTGAAACACAAATCCAATATGGAGGATTGATTTTTTATGTTTGATTTAAATCGATGAAACATAAAATCACCATAAAAGTGTGATAATTATCCCATATAAAGATACTTCAAAATATGGAAAATGAAACAAATAATCTTGGAAAGTTGAGTGTCGTATTAACTATTGGTTATAAAACTCACCTAATAACACTTGAAAAGGACTCTAGATGAAAAAGATATCCACATGATTGGGAGAGGATAAGAGTTGGAGGTGGAGGGGAGAGGGATGATAACATGTAGGAGGATAAAAGTTGGAGGAATTATATAATACAGAGAAGGAAAAATTGGGATTTAACACCACTAAATGAGTTTCATGATTTTTCTACACAATTTTCCAAACCATGTTCCAACGGTTCTTGAGACTCTTCCCATGTAGGGGGCTCTCATAATTAATGATTATATTTTGATTAACCATGTGCAAATAGTGTATTTAAACTATATAAAAAAACAAAAATTAGGACACAGATATTTGGCACGATGTGCATGGTTAAAAAAATAGTCACCACCTGAATCCTCTCTAGATATGCCACATGATTTATCATATATTTCCACATAGTTTCATAGAAACTGTGTTCCGCTATCAACCATCTTTGGATGTGATTTTTTGAGGTCTAATGGTCCTAAAAATCAATATAACACTCGATCCACCTCTCAATATACTATCCCAGTATAAAAATAACACATTTAAGTGATTACACTCCATGAATTCCATTTCAATGATTTATTCACTATTATTTATATACACCAACCAAAAAACTAAATTCCATTCATAAAATTTCATCATGTCAATAAATGTGGAACCTTATAGCCGATCATAGGTAGATGACATTAGGGATTGTTGTTGCAGACCATTTATTCATGGAGGTTTCTCCTCATCGAGGCCTCGTTTTCTAGGTAGGATGATTAAGCTCAAGTTCTAGTTTGTGTGACCTTTCAAGATTAGGTAATATCACAATGTCTTTCAAATCACTTATAAATGCTTTTATCTTCAAAATTACTCTTATTTATTTAACTGGGAAGAGTTGGATATCAATAATGGACCAACATTCAATGATAATCCAATAGATATGCAAGAACATTAAGAAAATTTTGTTGTTGTATGAAACATTTTTTTGAGTTGTGGAGGAATGGAGGCTTGATGGAGAGTATATCAGAGTATGAGATACAGATATGTGCAGAATTACATAAGTTTGTTTAGGTTTATTGTTTTTTCATTATTTTCTATTTTCTATGTTTTGTGATGTTTAGATGTTGTTGGATTTGGAGAAATGAATTGTTCTTCATTATTTATATGTTTGTTAGGGATTCAAGAGTATGTAAAAGGTATAACTATTTTATAATCATGATGTGTTATACATTTAATTTTTTTAAAACTATGTGGGATTGTCAGTTTCACAAAAAGTGGATAATATGTTGATATCATAAGTAGAATTACATGATTTTTTAATGGGTTCATGATGTATGACAGATGTGTTAATTATTTTCTAGGTCCTTATAGATGTTGAGATAATTGTGTGGATGGATGTGTGGAAATGTTTCTTGAGGTCATTGTAGTTTTTTTGTAATGAGATCCCTAATAGGTATCTCATAGGGTGGTCGTTCATAACTCTTTTACTATTTCTATTTTATGAATGGGGATTCTTCTCAAGGAGATAATTTTTTTAGTGTTATATTATGTAAGAGTAATGATCTTCCTCACACATTACATTGGGACAATCTGGTGGGGGAGGTGTTTCAGTGAAGCCATAGAGAGTTTCAATTGTATGTGGGGGAGATAAAGTTCAGATTTTTTTCTAGAATTTTTATACGAAATAAATTGATTAATATAAAATATATATAATATAATATTTGAAAATGTGGAGGTGGTTGTAGAATAGAATCTCTAGGTGATGTGTTTTGGAGATATTGGCTAAATAAGAATAATTGTGGCATAGGGAGAGGCTACATCATGGTGGTGAGTTCTTACCTAAATAAATGTAGTGTGATCTTCCTAGGAGAAGAGTAACAATATAGTTGGAGGGTTTTGGAGGTTACGTTATATTTGAAGTTTCTAAACTGTAAGGATAGGCTGTGGGATATCCTCTGTTAGGAATAGTTCTTCACTATATAGTATTTTCCTTAGCTATGTTGTCATGTTACCCCTTATTTTTTTGTAAATATATCCCAAAGATATCAAATATTATTGGATACCATAATGAATATCTATGATTTCATGTGGTGTTACCCATTAGGGAAATATCCTTACGTTTCTTATAAGTTTTTCAATTTGTTTTCAGTGTTGTGTTATGTTATTATATTTTTTAAGACACCTATACAATTTAAAATTACATTAAATATCCTCATTACTCTAGGTTTTATTAAAATATTTGGTGACTCAACTCCATACCATGAATAAATTTCCACCCATTTCAGTTTCCTTCCACCATAACTTTGAGGGGTCGATCATGGAAGGTTCCATGTAATTCTCCATTATCCCCTTGTTTGGTTTCCTCTATATTCTCTATCTCTATAATTTTATTATTAATTAAACCATTATTATTTTTTCGTGTATGGTAAGGTAATGATTTGGATTTTATATTTTATTTTTACCATGATGTTTCCATTAGTTAATGGTTTGGTGATTGTCTCCTTATATACAAAAAATTTTATGCATCAGTTTGGAAATATTCGTTTCAGGAATGGGATCCTTCTTATCAAATCTTTTTGTATAATATTGGCGGGGTATTCTATTTTTTTATCTTTGTAGAGATAGTATATAGTAGTTAAATTAACATAATGAATCAGTTTAATTTAAATTCTAGATGAAGGGAAATATAATCACATATTTTTATTGGTTTTGATATAATCGATACTAAATTTTATGGGCATAGTGGTTTTCTAAAAACCACAATTGTTGGGTTCTTTTCATTATTTATTATTTGATATACTATGAAACACATATTTTTTTGTTTTTTTTCATATTTAATAAATTAATATTCACATACATTTGTCTATTTAACTAGTTTTGTATAGAAATTCTGGATTGTTTTAGAATTCACTTGAAATAAAGAAGTGGAATGTAATAAAATCCCCCTTGTTAAAATATAATGAACAGTGGGGAAAGTTATTGTGATTTATAGATTTTATGTGGAGGTAGTGGTTTTGATGAATTTATGATGTAGAATATGTGGATATATGTTGTGATATGAGACATGGTGGTTATATGTGGATGTTGAAATTATGATGTTGTTGTGATGTGTGGATGTGGTGATGTGTGTCTTGTTCACATGAGAATGATGTGTTGTTATAGTGTTGTAATTTTGTTGTAGTAGTTATCTAGTAGTAATGAAATATATCATGAATTCATTAAATGAAATTATTTGTGCAATGACATGGATTATGAAGAAAATTATTAATGATCTCTAGAATCAAAATTGGGATGTGTGGAGAAATTAGTTATTGTTAATTTTTAAATAAGTGGTGTAAAATATTTGGGAATAATTCTGAAATTAATGGGATTTTTAGATGGAATTTGGTGGTAATGTAAAATTTAGGAATTTCCATAATTTTTAAAGAATTATGGATTATTTACTTTTTTTAATTACGTGATGTCTTACATTAAGTTGTAGTAGTGAATGTATTGGCAGCAATAAGACATTAGGGGTAATTTTGTGACATATAATGAAAACCTTATTGTAAATCCATATGTTGGGGTTGTCATTTATGGAATATAAATATATATAATCTATTTACATGAAATATTGATTTTTACCCCACCCATTTGGAGAACCTTGTCAAGACAACCAAATGTTTTTGGGATGTTCTTCAAAACCTCTATATTCTGAGAATATATTTTTGTGTACATGTTCTTCCCAACTCCCACATCAATATTAAGTTTACATGAACGTTCTATGATGGGAAAAGGTAAAATTTTCACTAAGTTGAAAATTTTATGAGATGTTACGATGACATAATGCATATCTATTTAATTATAGGAGGAGGGAACGGGGTGTTTGTCCCCAATGTTTATGTTACCCTACTACTCTGGTTATGAGGTGATGTAGTAGTGTGATGGACTGGGTTTCTAAGGCTGATAATTGATGTGATGTGATGGCCTATGTGTCAATGGCTGAGATTTTATGTAATGTGATAGCCTAGGTGTCTATGGGTATATTTTTATACATGAGAGGTGGGGTATTATGACATACATTATTGGGGTGAGGGTGTAGAAAATCTACGAGATAATGATGTAAGGTACCCTATAATAAATATTCAAAATATAATGTTACAATACTTGGTTTCATTATCATGTGATTGTGAATTGGTGAATATGGTATTTCATAGATGACATGTTCTGGTGCCATTGGTTCTATGTTTTTCTCACTATTGTAATAGTATGTTATTTTCAAATGTTCATGACATGAATTAGGTATGATCCTACTATATAGAATTCTATTCTCACATAATATATATATACAAAAAGATTTTTGGTTTCTGTGAGGATATTATAGAGAATCTTGTACATCACTAGCTCAGACATTCGAGCAATATTCCAGTTTCCTAGAGCAGTACCATTAAAGGTAGGGGTCACGATGATATTAAAGGGGGTCTAATCTAACTATATTATATCATTTTATTCAAATTTTATGTATTTATTCCTAAAATGATATAGGTTTTAATCTATATTACTTTCGCCAAATCAATACATTGATATATAAATCTTTAAACACCTCATGAATTAGGTATAGTTATGGTAAGATAAATCTAAATCAATTGTAGTATCTGGAATGTAACCTTTTAGATGTATGTATGATTTTTTTTGAATTAGTTTAACTCTTTAAAATATATTACACATTTGTACATAATAAAAAAATTATCAACATATAATAAATCAATTAATAAAAAATTAAGATAAACCAATAATTTTAATCATGAGATAAATTAATGACAAATAATAATAATAATAAGTATTTACACATTATAATTAAAGATATATAAACATGAAAAATCCAATTTTATCCAATAAGATATTTTTATTTCATTCCCTTTTTATCATATAAACTCCATCATATTTTACAAATGCGAATCATTTAGGAAAACATTCATGATCTAGTAATAAACATTTCAAAAATTATTATTCCAATAATATATACAAATCATTTCTCAAAAATGTTTTCTAATATAAAAAATATAAGTTTACATTTTTTTAACCAAAATAAAAAAAAATTATAATTCACTTTTTTTTAATAATTTAAATTAATTTTTAATAGTGATCAAATCCACCAAAATGATTTTGTTATGATTAAAATGCATCATCATATTCAGTGTGGTCCTATAAAGGTAATGATTTTTGAGAATTTGAATAATTATATATTTACTTATTAAATACAGTAAAATCAATTAATAATTATTTATAAATATTTAATTATAAATTAAATTATAAAAATTTCCTAAATTAAGTAAATAACATAAAATAGTCTTTATCATTTTCTTTATAATTTATATACATTTTATATCTTTTATAATGATTTTTTTATTTAATTTTATGAAATGTAAGTAATTCATTTATATTGAATTTAATGGTATTTTAATATCATAAACCATGATTATGTGCAATCCTAAATCATGGTTTATGATAGAGTGTGGACCCTTTATATCACCTTATACAAAAATAAATAATATTTTATGATAGATAATCTACACTAGTGACACAATCATTATTGTTTGATAATAATTTCATATGATATCACACATTCCATTATAAATATATGGTGATATTATTTAATAACAAGAGTGGTTTCTATCTTCCACAACGATTTACTGTTATATACTTTATGAAACATCAAAAACATGTTATTTTTACTAGATCTTACTTTGTGATTTTTCATATCATATTTTTGAACATATCATAGGTTGTGATTGAAAATATCATATGAATTGGTTATTTTAAAATGTATATCATATTTATGGATATTTAATATTTCATCCATTTTTATGTAAACATATAATGCTGTTGAAAATTGAAATATGTTATGTATAGTTACTTCATTATAAAACATGAATTTTTGAATCAATGAATAATGGTAACTCAATAATACAACTAAGGGATTATATGGATAGAATAACAAATATTAAACACTATATAATATAAAACAAACCACATTTCTGAATTTTACTATTATATGTAAAAATTTTACCATCTATACAATAAATATACAATATCTACCTTTTATTAAATATTTATCACCATCATATCTTCAATCGATATATATGATAAATATCACTAATGAAAATCAAAGAACACTTCCCTTTGAGGTGTATCCATGTTTCAACTGAATCACCTCAAAATTTGGTGGAAACATAGTTACAAAAAAAATACTCAAGTATCTCTCAAGGTAGTGGCAAAATGAAGAAGATAAATTCAATGTGATTTAAAAAGAAAAAAAAAATCAAATGAATCAAAAGGTATCAGTATATTTACATCTTTATAAATGACATAGGACATTACTAAGACATCATATTAACTTATTAAAACATTGGATAACATAGAATTAATTATTCAACTGTTCAATAGTTTTCCAATCAAATGTATTATTAATTATCCATTGCAATTCATCCATTAATGACAACTTTATGCTAAAGATTACAAAATGTGAGAAATTATTATATAAATTTCACATTAAATCATATAGTTTCTTAATGAATTATATTATTATATTTTTCTATAAAACCATCATTATGAAATATTTTATTTTTACAATGTAATTGGCTTGTACAACTTTATTATGACATCATAATCTTACATTAAATTATATACTCATGAATAGAATATTCCATGGATTTTCTCATATATGACATCCTTGTTCATAGCTTATATTATAGGTAAAAAATATCATCAATGTAGAGACCCGAAGCTTGACGTACATTTACATTACATTACTTTTGAAGAATACTTAGTACATAACAAAAACACACACACAAGGATCGTAATAGTTTAGTGTCTTTGGAAACTCGGAATATAATATTCTAATCCTGGTGAATGATCTTCAACATCTCCCATAAAGATCTTCCTTTTTTTATACCTAAAACCTTTCTTTATATCCTGGGGAAAAGTAAACATAAAAGGGTGAGCTCAAATGCTCAGTAAGGGTAAACAAAAGAAATATCAATCACATAATATACATAAGCACATAACTTTTGGAAATCTTAACATGTAAAAGAGATCATAATTTCATAATCTGGGATAACTCATGGCAGTGAAATGTAATCACAATAATCATAAATTAAAACATTAAACTTTGTGGCATGCACACATAATCATAGAGAATCATTTCTTGTTAGTCAAAACTCATTGCCAATACTTTCTTAGTAGACAAAGTCCCTTTCTAAACCGAGTCACCCTCGTTTCAGTCCTGTTTCACTGAACCGGTATAACCTACCATTCCAGCAATGTCTATCTCATGAGATATAAAATCTTTACCCAATGCATTGGGGGGAGATATAGGTCCCACCCATCTCATAATGATACCATTCTTATGTGTGCCACAAAATTATAAACCATACATCATTGCATAACCCATGTAAAAAAAATGGGAATCGTAAACATCATGACATCAAAAAACAATTCATATACGATAAATGAATTCATAAAAATAATTTACATTACAACATAATCAAATCCATGTAATAACAGGGATATAAACAGAACCCTTTATTATCTTATATGGAAAATAATTTTTATAAAACACTTGAACTCCATTCTTGAGGAAAATATCCTTTCTACTTCAAAAACATTTTCCTTTCTTAACATGTCATACAATTTTAAACTAAAAGAAGTTTATTAAAAATAAACTTGAAAACTTGTAAAGGAATCTTCTTGGAAATAATGTTTTAAAAATCCATTCATGCTGTATAAGTTAAAAAAACAGCTTCTCATACTTTTGTGGGAAAAGTCAAAAAGTACCTCGTACGAAAAACGACAAAAGATTCCTTTCATATCTTTTACTAAAAACTCACCGAAGGGTAAAATTGGATTTAAAAAATTTTAGATGGATGGAAATAATATTACATATTGAGGAAATATGGTTGTGGATGATAAAATACACCCCAGTAAATACCAAAGTATAAACAATCTCGGATAAAAATGAGATTGTGATATTTCCCTTACCTTAGGTCCGATTTTCTTCGTAAGTGTCCGAACCTCCTGTATAATGATTTAAATAATGTCATTTACTTATTAAAAAATCATATTCATTGTTATTATATCATATATGGTTCACTTATGACTTTATATTACTCGTTTTTTTGTAAATTCCATGTTAAAGAGCGTTTTGGGTAAAATTGTTTCATTTGCCGTCCGTGTTTTGACTTGTAATTATTCATATGATTACTTAGATCATAATTAATTAAATCCAGAATATAAAACATGATTTAAATATAATAGATATTCATAATATACATATATATAATAAATTAGTAAATGGAATGAAATACACTGTTCATGGAGACGGTAGGCCGTACGTACGCATGAACGCTGTTTTCGTTTCCTTATTGAGTTAAATGGAATTAAGTAGATGAAATACATATATACATAAATCTAGTAGCTTTATAATGTCATATATTTCATTATAGTTTCTTATATATATACTTTATAATCACTCTTAAATGGTTAACATGGAGAATGAATCTCATCGCGTCGTGGAGACGGTAGTCCGTACGTACGCACGAGCGATGATATCGTTTCCATAAATATTGAATTGAATTAGAGTGGATGATACAATATATCAGAATTATTATGATGTTATAATAACTATGTACAGTTATTCTTTACACCATAATACCCATCCATGTAAGGTGGTGGTGGAAAATTGATTTCACCACGGCATGGAGACGGTATTCCATACGTACGCACACGCGGTGATTTTGTTTTCCGTAGGATGGATAGATGGTGAAATAGGGTTGTTTCATAATTATAATAACATATAAGTATATGAGTGATACTGATGTTATTACTTCATAATGAAACAACCTAAGAAGAAGGAGTGGAAGAAGAAATAAAGGTGAAAGAATCGGTAAAGGAAATTACCTCTTCTTTGAAGCACCTCCTTGAGACCTCCTCTTAGGGCACTAAGATTGGCCTTTGAGGAAGACCAGAACCTCTAGGATGTTTCTAGGGAAGTGGAGAATAGAATTTTTCAGGTGTTTGCCGAGCTTGAAGGTTCAAAGTTGTGTGAGGAAGAGAGGGAGGTGGTGCCCTTTTATAAAGGAGGAGAGGGGCACCTTTGGAATAACTAAAAATATTATTTTATTATAAAGTCAAGTTCGGTTTTAAATAGCTCCAAATTGATTTATTTATAGGCTAAGGTGGGGATGGGTCGAAATCCTCTCATCCAATAGAATTTCGACATGTTTAGGTTCCTATTTTAACCTTATCATTTAGATTTATCATTAAGTCAAATAATTTTCCTTTTAGAATGTCTTCTTGTGTTCTTACACTATAACGTTAATAAAATTACTATAAGAAGCCAAACGAACCCCAAGTTGTTTATTATTAATATATATAACCTTATCTATGTCATTTGGCCGAACCTTAGATTTTTAGGAATAAAATAACAATTAATAATATAATATTTGTTTTAAAAACTATTTTTGTCAATTTTGACACTATTTAGTAATTGATTTTTTTGAAAATCATAACAGAATGATAAGTTCTAAAAAAGTTATTTAAATCAATACTAACATGTCATATTATCCTATAAAATTAGTGTAATTCATAAAAAGTCTCAAATTATATTTATTTGAGTATTTATAACATCAATTATGTCAATATTTATCTAATAAGATAATTACTGCATCATCGTTGTGTCATAAATAAATTAAATTATTTAATGTCTAAAAATTACAAATAAAATACCATTATGTAGAAAATCTTTTTATCTTTCTAAATAATATTTATAGTCTAATTTATATTATGTATAACCCTATATTAAAAATGTTTTATTAAAGAAACTTTGATTTTAACTCTTTTAACTCTTCTTTGAATTAAATAATAATAAATGTCCTAATCTAATTCAAGCGGGCCTAAATGGTCATATTTTATTCCTAAGGTTGTTTTTGGTCGAATTACCCTTATCCAATAGAATCAGGACATGTGTTAGGGTAATAATAATATCATTTTACCCTTAATTACCCTATTTACTTTTAACCGTGGTAAATAAAAGTAAAAAGTTACTATTCACCAAAAATTATTTTCATCTCATTGAACAACATTTTACTTACTGATATCAACCGTGTCTCTCGGATTTTTGAAATTCCACTCACAGAAGCGGTAAAATTATGTTTTATGAAAAATTCAGTTTTTTTAACTACCACTTAGTGGTTTCACTATTCATCAAAAATTGAAAGTTTTCAGAAAAATGCCAAAAATTAGGCCTAAGCTATATTTGATATTATGAACTCAAAAATGATTTCTATTTTACCAAATTAAAAACATATCATTTGCATTAATTAACTTAAAAATTAATTCCCTTCGTCAAAACAAAATACATGTTTTTAAGAAATAATAACTATCAAAAGATTAACACTTGTTTATAACTGGTTTAAATGTGAAATTACATCCAATGACCAACATTATATTAAATTATAAAAATATATTCTAAATATAATTTAAAACCACTCAAATTAATAATTTATCACTATTAATTATTTCGATTGAAAAAGTTTTTTTTAATTAAAATTTAGTATTTTTCACTATTCATCAAAATATGAAAGTTATCCGAAAATTACCAAAATTCAACCCTAAGCTAATTTCAATATTCCGGATCCAAAAATGAAGTCCATTTTGAAAAATAAAATTTACAAAATTTCAAAAAGTGGTTATTACTATTCATAACTGCTAGTTTTAATAATATTTTAATAGCATATCGTTGTTTAGTGAAACTCGGTATTGCGTACTACACACGCTATCAAGGAAGGTCGTGATTGCGTGTAATGAAAGGAAAGTCAAGGATGCGTGTTGTGCAAGCTCCTTTTGGTGTATCGTACAACACAAGACATTAATGAAATTAAAAAGAATATTTTTCATAAAATCTCGGGGTGTTACATTCTACCCCCCTTATAATGAATTTCGCCCTCAAAATTCGTCGGGGTTATAAATGGTTTACTATTCGAAAATTTATTTGATAGAAACCCACTTCGTAAAAAGGAATACCAAAACTAATCTTTAAAAACAAAAGTATGAAACTTAATGGTTACCCAAATAAACTAATCACTGGCTTTCCACATAGGTGAAAATATGGATATGGAAGAGAAATCTAACCATCATGTTCTGTAGGAGAGTGGTAGAGAACATGGATATGGAAAAGCCAGCAATCACAAAGCCATAAATTTGTGACGATCTAAGATACCATCTGATTCATCAGATATAAGAGTACTAGGACAGAATTTTTGGTTTTCAAGATCATTTCACTAAAGTTGATGAAATTTGAATTAGAAGAAATACTTTCGTGATTTTGGTATAGTTTCACCGTTTTTCGTTCTTTGGACAATTTCCACTTCATCTCTTAAAGAAATAAAGTTGAATTTTTCATTCATGATGTGTTAGTAGATCATGTGATAGAATGATGGGTCATTCCATCTGTCTCAAACAAAAGGTTAGAAAAAGTTATTTAAATATACATAAGTCATTCTATAGTGACATTAATCACATATGTTTCCTAAAATGGACTTATACTTCATATATCACACTGCTTAATATAATAAAACTAGTTTCTACTAAATAGGGACTTCCTGTAGGCCAGTGGTAGGCGATAAAGGCCAGTCGCACTTCAGTTGTGGGTTCGATTCCCACATCCTTGTCCGACGCGATGGGCTGTCGCCCATCCTGCAGGTTGTCCTTTTTATAAAACTATATTACCATAACATCCCATCAATAATATTGAAAAAAAATTCTATCCTTAAACAATAATAACTTATGTCCAACATAATCCATTCCAATCTTTAGGCTTATCCATAATACTGCAGTCCACTCTCATAACATAGTGAAAACGATTACCAGAGATTTAATACCATCGTTGATCCCCATATATCATAAGATATATCTTGTTGGTCAAATTACAAACATGTGAATACCTTAATCATGTATTCTCTTGAAGAATGAATACCCATTTAACCATACTGAAAACATAAATGCTGTCAGAAGTTAACTCTTTTAACATACCAAAATCCAAAAATTCTATATACTCAATCCATTACATAACCTTCTCATTATATCAGTCATGAGCTCAAGAATACTATAAAAATTTAATTTTCTCCTTATCCCTTCATTATGCGCATATCATCTGCATTCCAAAAATATCTGAATAACCTTTCATGGATACTGGTACCATTAATCATAAACTTTCAAAACTCAAGGAAAGACAACAGTGTAACAATACTTAGATGTATCTTTATTGCATAGTACCATGATATTACCTATACAACATTACAAATGATAAACATGTAATCATTCCACTACATTCTTAAACCATTGATCAAGATTCAACAATTCTTTCATCTCACATATCATTTGTAGTCTCTTCATCATCATCCACATAAATACTACCCATACGACCATACAGATTCTCTTCATGAGACTTTCCCTTAGGGAATTGGTTTGCATAATACCTGTACATTCCACATTTAAAACATTTAACCATTGTTGATATCGTAGAAATACCATTAACCTCATCCATGGTGTTAACCGAAACTTTTCCATTGCACTTACTGGCTTTGTGTCCTTCTTTTCCACACCCAAAGCATCTTCCAGTTCCTTTGAAACATTCTCCTTGAGGCCTCTTCCCACATGATTTACATAGGGGAAATTGAACATTCTTTCCTCTATGATCATCATGAAACTCCATCTTTCTCTTATTAGCCGAGTCAGGAAACTTACCAAATTTTACTTTATTGATCATATTATGAGATTGCTGATTCGGCATAATAATGATGTTTGGACTTCCAAATCCCATTTCATTTGATTTCTGATGAAGAATATCATTCCATTGTCCAGCATATCCTCCATTATCGTGAATCATCTTGTTTCCAGCCATTTTCTAAAACCCAAAAAAGAATAGTGTGAGAGGAAAAAATAATAATAAAGGGGGAGTAACTTCAATATCTAACATCTTTGGTTTAATCTAATATTGTTACCATAGTTCTAGGACTATATCCTATACATATACTTATCCTTAAAGACATCCCTAGACATACCTTAGAAATGTCTCTAGGGATCTCACTAACATTTTCGCATCCTATTTTCCAAAGGTTGACTAAACCTTTCCTCTGATACCAACTGTAGAGACCCAAAGCTTGACGTACATTGACATTAAATTACATTTGCGGAATACTTAGTACATAACAAAAACACACACACAAGGATCGTAATAGTTTAGTGTCTTTGGAAACTCAGAATATAATCTTCTAATCCTGGTGAAAGATCTTCATCATCTCCCATAAAGATCTTCATTTTTTATACCTAAAACCTTTTTTATATCCTGTGGAAAAGTAAAAATAAAATGGTGATCTAAAATGCTCAGTAAGTGTAAACAAAAGAAATATCAATCACATCATATACATAAGCACATAACTTTTGGAAATCTTACCCTGTAAAAGAGATCATAATTTCATAATCTGGGATAACTCATGGCTGTGAAATGTAATCACAATAATCATAACATAAAACATTAAACTTTGTGGCATGCACACATAATCATAGAGAATCATTTCTTGTTAGTCAAGACTCATTGCCAAGACTATCTTAGTGGACAAAGTCCCTTTCTGAACGGAGTCACCCTCGTTTCAGTCCTGTTTCACTGAACTGGTATAACCTACCATTCCAGCCTTGTCTATCTCATGAGATATAAAATCTTTACCCAATGAATTGGAGGGAGATATAGGTCCCACCCATCTCATAATGATACCATTCTTATGTGTGCCACAAAATTATAAACCATACATCATTGCATAACCCATGTAATAAAAATGGGAATCTTAAACATCATGACATCATAAAACAATTCATATATGATAAATGAATTCATAAAAATAATTTCCATTACAACATAATCAAATCCATGTAATAATACGGATAGAAACAGAACCCTTTATTATCTTAGATGGAAAATAATTTTTATAAAACAATTGAACTCCATTCTTGAGGAAAATATCCTTTCTACTTCAAAAACATTTTCCTTTCTTAACGTGTCATACAATTTTAAACTAAAATAAGTTGATTAAAAATAAACTTGAAAACTTGTAAAGGAAGCTTCTTGGAAATAATGTTTTAAAAATCCAATCATGCTGTATAAGTTAAAAAAACATCTTCTTGTACTTTTGTCGGAAAAGTCAAAAAGTACCTCGTACGAAAAACGACAAAAGATTCCTTTCATATCTTTTACTAAAAACTCACCTAAGGGTAAAATTGGATTTAAACAATTCTATATGGATGGAAATAATATTACATATTTAGGAAACATGGTTGTGGATGATAAAATACACCCCAGTAAATACCAAAGTATAAACAATCTCGGATAAAAATGAGATTGTGATATTTCCCTTACCTTAGGTCCGATTTGCTTCGTAAGTGTCCGAACCTCCTGTATAATGATTTAAATAATGTCATTTACTTATTACAGAATCATATTCATTGTTATTATATAATATATGGTTCACTTATGACTTTATATTATCCGTTCTTTTATAAATTCCATGTTAAAGAGCGTTTTGGGTAAAATTGTTTCATTTGTCGTCCGTGTTTTGAATTGTAATTATTCATATGATTACATAGATCATAATTACTTAATTCCAGAATATAAAACATTATTTATTTATAATATATATTCAGAATATACATACATATAATAAATTAGTAAATGGAACGAAATACACCGTTCATGGAGACGGTAGGTCGTACGTACGCATGAACGCTATTTTCGTTTCCTTATTGAGTTGAATGGAATTAAGTAGATGAAATACATATATACATAAATCCAGTAGATTTATAATGTCATATATTTCATTATTATTTCATATATATACATTATAATCACTCTTAAATGGTTAACATGGAGAATGAATCTCATCGCGTCGTGGAGACGGTAGTCCGTACGTACGCACGAACGATGATATCGTTTCCATAATTATTGAATTGAATTGGAGTGGATGATACAATATATAATAATCATTATGATTTTATAATAACTATGTATAGTTATTCTTTACACCATAATACCCATCCATTAAGGTGGTGGTGGAAAATAGATTTCACCACGGCGTGGAGACGGTATTCCGTACGTACGCAGGCGCGGTGATTTCATTTTCCGTAGGATGGATAGATGGTGAAATAGCATTGTTTCATAATTATAATAACATATAAGTATATGATCGATACTGATGTTATTACTTCATAATGAAACAACCTAAGAAGAAGGAGTGGAAGAAGAAATAATGTTGAAAGAATCGGTAACAGAAATTACCTCTTCTTTGAAGCGCCTCCTTCAGACCTCCTCTTAGGGCACTAATATTGGTCTTTGAGGAACACCAGAACCTATAGTATGTTTCTAGGGAAGTGTAGAATAGAATTTGGTAGGGGTTGTCCGAGCTTGAATGCTCAAAGTGGTGCGAGGAAGAGAGGGAGGGGTGCCCTTTTATAAGGGAGGAGAGGGGCACCTTTGGAATAACTAAAACTATTATTTTATTATAAAGTCAAGTTCGGTTTTAAATAGCTCCAAATTGATTTATTTCGAGGATAAGGTGAGGATGGGAAGAAATCCTCTCATACAATAGAATTTAGACTAGTTTAGGTTCCTATTTTAACCTTATCATTTAGATTTAACATTAAGTTAAATAATTTTACTTTTACCATGTCTTCTTGTGTTCTTACACTATAAGGTTAATAAACTTACAATAAGAAGCCAAACGAACCCCAAGTTGTTTATTATTAATATATATAACCTTATCTATGTCATTTTTCCAAACCATAGATTTTTAGGAATAAAATAACAATTAATAATATAATATTTTTTTAAAAACTATTTTATGTCAATTTTGACACTATTTAGTAATTGATTTTTTGTAAAAATCATAAAAGAATGACAAGTTCTAAAAAAGTTAATTAAATCAATAATAACATGTCATATTATCCTAGAAAATTAGTGTAATTCCTAAAAAGTCTCAAATTATATTTATTTGAGTATTTATAACATCAATTATGTCAATATTTCTTTAATAAGATAATTACTGCGTCATCGTTGTGTCATGAATAAATTTAATTTTTTAATGTCTAAAAATTTAAAATAAAATACCATTATGTAGGAAAGCTTTTTATCTTTCTAATGAATTTTTATAGTTGAATTTATCGTATGTGTAACCCTATATTAAAAATGTTTTATTATAGAAACTTTGATTTTAACTCTTTTAACTCTTCTTTGAATTAAATAATAATAAATGTCCTAATCTAATTCAAGTGGGACTAAATGGTCATATTTTATTCCTAAGGTTGTTTTTGGTCGAATTACACTTATCAAATAGAATTAGGACATGTGTTGGGGTAATAATAATATCATTTTTACCCTTAATTACCCTATTTACTTTTAACCGTGGTAAATAAAAGTAAAAAGTTACTATTCACCAAAAATTATTTTCATCTCATTGAACCACATTTTACTTACTGACATCAACCGTGTCTCTTGGATTTTTAAAATTCCACTCACAGAAGCGGTAAAATTATGTTATATGAAAAGTTCAGTTTTTTTAACTACCACTTAGTGGTTTCACTATTCATCAAAAATTGAAAGTTTTCAGAAAAATGCCAAAAATTAGGCCTAAGCTATATTTGATATTATGAACTCAAAAATGATTTCTATTTTACCAAATTCAAAACATATCAGTTGCATTAATTAATTTAATAATTAATTCCCGTCGTCAAAACAAAAGGCGTTTTTTTAAGAGATAATAACTATCAAAAGATTGACACTTGTTTATAACTGGTTTAAATGTGAAATTACATCCAATGACCAACATTATATTAAATTGTAAAAATATATTCTAAATATAATATAAAACCACTCAAATTAATAATTTATCACTATTAATTATTTTGATTGGAAAAGTTGTTTTTAATTAAAATTTAGTAATATTCACTATTCATCAAAATATGAAAGTTATCCGAAAATTACCAAAATTTCACCCTAAGATAATTTCGATATTCTGGATCCAAAAATGAAGTCCATTTTGAAAAATAAATTTAAAAAATTTCAAAAAGTGGTTATTACTATTCATAACGGCTAGTTTTAATAATATTTTAATAGCATATCGTTGTTTAGTGAAACTCGGTATTGCGTACTACACACGCTATCAAGGAAGGTCGCGATTGCATGTAATGAAAGGAAAGTCAAGGATGCGTGTTGTGCAAGCTCCTTTTGGTGTAGCATACAACACAAGACATTAATGAAATTGAAAAGAATATTTTTCATAAAATCTCGGGGTGTTACAATCAACATATGAGGAATATACACATCAAAACACATAATTTATTTATATAACACTAACACTTTTTATAGACACTTACCATTCCATCCATTATGATTAAATGGATAGGAAAATGTACGATCAACACCATTGTACTACATTTCTATGAGGAGTAAAATTTTAATGGTTTGAATCAACATAATATTTCCTGGAAATTATTTGGTAATTATTATAGTAAATACTTTCTTAGTTTTAAGAAATTGAATAATCATTGGTAGTAAATAACACTTCATATCAGTGGGGTACATAGATGATCATTTTTCTTGTGGAATAAACAGATGAGGAATATAATCATTTAAATAATTTTTTGATATACAAACAATATATTAGATAGGGGTCTCATTCATTATATAATTGGTATCATGGGAATATTTTCTACTAATTATTTTTCTTGAAAGAAAAATGTTTTAGGAGTATAGAGTTATAAGACCTTAGTTTTTGGATAAATAGAAAGATTTAGGTGGGGTGAGATAAAATTATTATTAAAAAGTGTTTTTAATTATGTAAGGTATATCTTAATTTATGGAAAGGTGTGAAGGTATGTTAGATTGTACATATTAATAAATGTTAAATACACTATGAAAAAGATTCAATGTAATTGGATAATCTGCTATATTTTTTGTGGTATTGTTGCATTAAATTTGTAGGTTATAAAGGTATTATAGTTCCTAAAAATTTGTATTTTGGTGGTGGGAGTATGTTTAGAGTTTTATGGAGTCAAGTTATAGTTCAATAAGTGGGAGTGGAAATTATATTTTCTCCATAATGGTATTGGAAACTATACTGTCTACCAATTAATTTTGGTTTTGAGATAATATAAAATATTGGTACTATTATATGGTCTTATATATTATTAATTAATAATATAATGTTTAAAAATATTTTCTAAATAATTTATTTTACTCTAACCACTATCATATATCCACTATTTTGATCATAGATTGAGAATGCTATTTTTGGTTGATTTTTAGGTGATTTTAATGTTATAATTTTAACTCAAATACCAACTAATATAAGGTGGACCAATATTCTCTTACGCTCAAATTCTCACTCTTATGATCCCCATATTCATAGTGAATGGTTCTAGGAATGTGTTTTGAGGATTTCACCAATGTAAGATGAAACCACAAATATTGACTAGGGTATTTAATTGGGATATGAAGGGGTATTAAATATTGAATATTCATTCATTGACATCATTTGTATGTAAATTTATACAGCCTTGGTATAATATCATTATATTTTTTTTATTTTGGTTAATTTCTCATGATATGTTTATTAAAAAATTTGTGTATTTTTTTGGATGATGTTCTATGATTTTACAAATGGGTTTCATGTCATTTGAAATTTTTTTGAATGTAATTTTAAAATAAGTTTTAATTGTTCTTTTATTTTTATTTTAAAATTCATTGATATAATATTGGATTCTATGAATAATTGTTTTACATAATAATTTTTGTAGGATTAAATGAATAATTTTACATATTTGAGTTTTCATATTATTTTTAGAACAACATTTTAAAACAAATTAGTTCTTATAATTGTAATATAATTAATATTGATATTATTATATTATGTATTTCTAAATGATTATGAAATAAAATAAAAATTTAGAAAAAAAAATTAGTTATCTAATTAATTTATTAAATATGTTTTATTAGAAATATCGGTTGAATCTGAATTAAAATAGAATTTATATTTTTGAGTTTCTTTCAATGTTTTTGATTTTTTATAAATTTTAAATCAATTTTTATAGTTGTGTTTATACTATTGTGATATCCCATAAATCATGAAATAAAAATTGATTTTAAATTCTCTAAACCTCATTTAGTTATATGATTTTTTGAATGGTTGGCCTTTTGATGGAATATTTAGAGTATATTCCCTAATGATTGAGTGGGAAAAGTAGTTGAAATTCATCAGCTAGATAGTGTCCACGATTGGGTGTATGAGAGGTATGTTGAGACACTTTTAGAAAGTGAGACTAATGATACAGTGATAAAGGGGTGTTCCATGATAAAACATAAACATTTGGGTGGCCCAATGTCTAAAAGAGTTCATATAACAACCAATATAGTCTTCATCATGATTATATATGGGCAAAGGTGAGACCTCAGCCTTGTCTAAGTTTTATCGTGACCCTTTCAATTGGATGTTTTCTTAAAATGAGGTGAGTTTAAATCTCTGTCATGATATTCAAACCGTTTTATTCATCTTATATTTTCCATTTGATGATAAATTTATTCAAGTGAATGTCCATAAATATTTTTTATACATTTTAAGCCCTATATACCTTCTCTTTATTCTTTTTTATTGGTTTTTAAAATTATAAACAAAACATCCAAGGATTGGGTCAAAATTTATGAATTTTCATTTGTAGGTTTGAATTGAGGCATGTATCATGGAAAGTTTGATTCCCTACAAATACTTGTGGTTATCCCATTATATCCCTTAAATTATTGTCTATTTATTACCTATATATTATTTTTGATTGAATTAACCTATATCCAACACCACTAAAACCTTAAATTTATAATTATTTCCCCATTCTGAGTATAAATTGTGTTTTTAGTCCATGATTCATCGATACACTTATGGTGAACCCCCAATTTTTTCCAACATGTACGATGAACCATAATTTTGTAAAATATAATTTATATTGGAAAATAATGGGATTCATTGATCTATGAGATAACATAGTATGTTAATGTAATACACTAGGAAGACTCTTATAATAATAAATATAGTGTGTTTGAGATGACATGATAGATTGTGATAACTAAAAAAATTGTGAAATGTGAATGAAATGAAAAAATTGGGAATAATAAAATAATTTCTATTCTAAAAGATTACTAATTAATTTAATTGTTAAAGGTATATCTGTGGACCCCGTTGGTATAAATTTCATGGTATTAATTCCTAGTTTTGATCTCCCAATATAGTTTTTCCATGGTTATAGGGATGGATATAGATCTCCTTTGATAGGGTTTTTATGGTGCCAATGATGGATGTGGACCCCCGAGAATAGTGTTTCCTTTGGTTTTGAGGTAGGAAATTGGACCCCTAGGTGATAATCTCATGGTTTGAGAATTAGACGTGGTTAACCCTTGGATTCATTGCTTGTTTTAGGTACTTCCCATTTTTGGTCATATTAGTTTTTATGTATTGTAATATAAAAAGTTATTAAAATGAGGGATCTAACTTTTATGGTTAAAATTTATGATTCATACTCTATTTTGTTGAATATATCATTAGTTATGTATTTTGTTTAAATGGATTCATAAATGATGTCTATCATCACTTATTTATCACAAGGTATGATATTGTTCATATTTCAATTTTTATTGGACACATTGATATAAATGATTTATATCGACCATAAATTTATTTACATTAATGGAACGTATCATTTTCACAATAATTTAAACACTATAAAAACAAATTCTGAAAGAATATACTAGTCTATTTTCATTAGAAACATGGAAACATAAGCACTGATACATAAATTATATCGATTGTATCCCACTAGGTTCATGTTAACTATTACCCTTCTTAGGAATGTAAAACATAATAAATATATTTATAACATTGTAGAAAGAAACATAAAAATGGGCGAGCTCATATTCTCAGTATGGGTGAGAATGGGAGATAATTAAGCATAATTATGAGCATACGGGTATGAGAACATGATCATGAAAATATAATACCATACCATATATATCAAATAATAAAAACATTAATGCTGGAAAAAATATAATTGGTTCATAGGATATGAATCATAAAAAAAGAACATAAGCCATGACCGAATATCATAGGAATAAATCATGAAATTTCAGCAGTCACGTAATTATATAATATGATGTATATAGAAGCCAAGTAATTTTTATAAATACCATCTTATTAGAAGAAGTCCTTTACTGAAATGGGCTCACAACCTATTGCATCCATGTATTACTGAACCATGTTCATTCCGCATTCTATCCCTATAATACTAAACAATGTTCATTTCCCGATCCATCTCTATAATACTGAATCGAGTTCATTTACCATTCCATATATGGATATCTAATTAGTTATAAATCATTACCCAATGCATAATAGGGAGATATAGGTCCCACCAATCTCAAAATGAAATCCAACAAACATGTTCCACAAGATCACAAATAATCATGTCATACCCTATGAAAATAAATGGGTATTATAAACATGTAATCATACAATAACCTATGGAAATAGATAGGTTTCATAATCATTTAATCATAAACATAACCTATGAAAATAATTGGGATTAAAAAGCACGTAACCCATGAAGGAGAAACATGTTTCATAAACATTTTTCCATAAAAATATAACCCATTTAGAGAAATAATAAGAATTTCAACATTTAATAATTTCCCCATATTCATGATTAACACTAATGGATGTCATCTAAGATGGAAAATATTTTTGTACGATCTTTTAAAAACATTTCTTGAGGAAAATATCCTTTATTCTTTGAAAAATAGTTTTTAAAACATGAAAAATTTTGAATACCATTTTCTTTGAAAATAGATTTGAAAATATATAATGGATTAATTGAAAACTATAAAACGTTTTTACAATACTTTTTTCATGAAAAACGAAATAAATATTTTTTCAAAATTTTCTTGATTTTTTTTTGAAAACCTGGTTTTTGAAGACAATAGATTTTTGACTGGAGAGAGAGACAATCATAATTTACTAAAAACATTTTATTTATTACCAAAGTATGGTTAAATGTTACTAATACATGTATATATCATGAATAAATATTTTTATTAGAAACACATGAGTGTTCTTAAGAGATTTATATAATGTTTCCTCAAAGGAATCATAAACATAAACACTCTCAGAAAGCGATGAGATTATTTCAAAATAATATTATAAATTGGTTACTTGGGTTCGTTATATCTATGTAAAAAAAGGAAATGAATTAAAGGTAAAGAATCATTAAAATAATTAAACTCATTATATAAAATTTAAAATGGTAGTATAGATCCCTCAAAATAAAATTTAGGTGCATAAAAATGTATGAGTCTCAATGAAGGGAAATTGATAAAAATTGTTTTATTATTTTAGTAACTTTTGAATCATAAACCACATTAACGAAAAACCATAAAATGGATATGAGAATATAAATAAATTTATATTCAAGGTTCATTGAAGACATATATGTGAATTATACACAAAACAAAAATGGAATGGATGGTGAATAAGTATTGCAAGTCATAGAAATAAAAAGTGAGATTAATCTACATACCTTGTGTCTTGATTCTCATTGTACCCGTTCAAACCACCAGTATATTAAATATAAAATTAACTTACATATTTTAAGGGGCAATATAATTATATATAATATAATAAATTGTTTGATTATTACCGTATATTACCTTCTTGTTAACCATTATATATTGAGGTTTTACTTTGGATAATATTCTCTTTATTATTTGTATGTACATTAATTTGTTATATATATGGTTATTATAATTATATAATGAATAAAGAATTTAAAAATGATAGAAATATCATTTATATTATGTATTTTTGTATTAGAATAATATATATAGTATAGAAGTGTGAATTGAAATACACCATTCATGGAGACGGTGAGTCGTGCATACACATGAACGTTGTTTCTATTTTTATTGTCATATTGAATGAAATAAATAACATCACATAGATTAATATATGTATATATTATCATTAAATTAGAACTAATATATTATTTATAATATTATTTTACTACCTCCATCATTAATAAATTTTATTTAGTGTGTGAATGAATCATATCACATTGAGGGGGTGATAGTCCACACTTCCTCAAACAAAATTATCATATTTACACCATATAGAATGTAAATAGATATGTGTTATAAATAGAAAAAATAAGATTAAATTAATAATAAATATAATTTATAACATATATAAACATATTTTACAAAAAAAATTCCACCATGTGTGGTGGTTAAGGAATAATGAACCATCATCATTTAATGAGATGGTTGTTCTTACAACTAAATTTAATGTTCGTTATCCATTAAATGGCGGTGTGATTAAGTGTAGTTTTAAAAACTATATTAATTTAATACTTTATTATTTAGGATAATATTTTTTTCATTCAATCATGGAATAAAGATAGTGGTGGGGGTGAAGATGGAAAAAAGGAAAGGAGCCTGAGAGAAGGTTTTACCTATTAATTGGGTGACTCCTTTAAGATTGTGTGAAAATGCTTACATGGAAGACATTCTTTCCAAATTGTTGATTAAAGGAGAATGGGTGGTATTTTTGGAAGAGTATTTGGAAGATATTTTCTAATCCTACATTTTTTGATATTTTTTAATATGAGGTACAGGTGGTGGGCCTTTATAGGGAAGGAGGGGCATCACTCTTGTAAATATTTGAAGAGGGAATACACCCACATTTTTCATGTTTAAGATGGATACAATAATGATAAATAAGATGATAATGGTGAGGATAGAGTCAAAATATAACCATAAAATGGATTTCAGAAATTTTTAGAGGAATTTTTTGGCTTTATGCTTCTGGTTTAGTCCCTTATTAAGCATACGTTAACCCTAATCAATGCAATTAATTTTAATCACATTAACTAATATTTTTTGTCATAAAATATGTTTAGGATATTATAAATTATAAATTATTATTATTAAATTTATTTAATACCTTTTTATAAATTATAATTGAATATTTGTAAGAAATTAATTTAAAATTAATACCTCATTTGGGTCATTAATGCGGGGTCTCAAAGTAAACAAATTTAAATGTTTGCTATGTTTTATATTCAATTTCAATGTGAAATTGATCTCAATCACCAAAATAATATTAATTAATAAAAAATAATCTAATTATGTTTTGAAACCAATATAAAATAAAATTTGACCTTAAAAAACAATTACATTAAAAATAAATTTTGAATTAATTTGAGGTATCTTTTACTAATCGTTCAAAAAATAAAGATTCTCCATAAAAATCCCAAAAGTTCATCCCAATATAATTTTGACATTATAAATTCAAAAATTATTTTTATATGATCAAATTCCATTTCTGAATCTATCTTAAATTAATATTATTATTTTTCATAAAAGCACGAGAAAATTAATTTGTTGGAGATAAAAATATTTTAAAAAATATAAGGACTTTAAAAAATATTATACCTTTCATTATCAATATGTTTTATTTATATAAAACCATTATAATATATTTTTGAAAATTATTTATTACTATTTATATTACGATGTTTAATGCCTATGTTATAATTATATCATTTAAATAATTAGAATAATAAAATTATAATTTGTAGAAACATTCGTGTTGTATGTAACATACGCCATGTTGATGTTGCATACAAAATACACCGAGTTGATGTTCAATGTATCATAAAACGAGTTGGTGTATTGTAACGTACACCATGTTGGTTCCATGTGGAAGGAATGTTTGACGAAGAAAAGGGTTACATAAGAACCCTATGTGTTACATTATACCCCCTTTAAATGAATTTATCCCTCAAAATTAATCACTCAGATAAAAAAATAAGAATACTTAAGCTTCATTATATCCTCAAGTTCCCTTGTAGCTCCCTCTAACTAGTGATATCTCTACATAACTTAGACAATGTGAGTGATCTTTTTTTGTATAACTTTCTCTGATATGTCTAGAATTTCAACAGGTTGATATTTGGAAGATAGATCTTTCTCTAGTGGTATGAACAAAGAGCTTTTTACATGTGATGATTAAGGTATGTAATTACATTGATGAGGTAAAGGGAACACATCATGGACTTGAGAGTTATTTGGAGTAAGTGCCAAGTGATAGGATACCATCCCAATATGATCAAGAATCTAAAAGGGACTAATATACCTAGAGATAAGTATCCCATTTTTTCCAAACCTCATAAAATTCATCCAGGGTGATATTCATAAAACACCTATTCACCAAACTTCAAATTCTAGATCACACAATCAGTTATTTGCATAGCTTTTCTGTCAACTTTGAGTAGCCTTGATAATCTTGTAAATGATTCTAATCTTCTTCATCATTTTATTAGAGAAATGAGGTCCGAATAGATTTAATTATCCATCTAAATCCCATAATGTTGGATATCTACACTTCTTCTCATAGAGGGATTCATATGGTTCTATATAATTTATTGATTTGAAGATATTTTTTTAAGAATACTCAACTAGATGAATGTGTTGATCCGAACCACCATGGAAATCAAGAGAACATGATCTCAATATATCTTCTAGGGTTTGAATCATTATTTCAGGATAACTGTATATCTAAGTTGGATAAATAGTTCTAAATCTCAATTGTGTATCATGTTATTGCAGAATACTTCTCTATGACATCGATGTAAACATTAGATAAAGATTTGATACAATATAATGTGGTCCTCCATGAAACCATTCCTATAACTTAATGTATATCCTAGAAATGTTATCTATGGAGATGTATTCTCTGATAGGGATGAAGTGTGGTGAATTATTAAGGTGATTTAATACAACTCATACAATATTAAACAATTTAGATGTTATGTGTAGTCCAATGAAAAAATCAATAGTGATGTTCTATCATTTCCATTCTCGTATGGGTAATGGATGAAACATCCCCTTTTACTTTTGACTTTCAGTATTAAATTCTTTGAATTCAAAGCACTGAGATGAAAACACTTTGATATATCTCCTCATTCCATCCCATGAGATGTATTATTTCAGGTCCCTATATGTCTTTGTACTTTTGGAATGAATATAGAAGTAAGAACTATGAGCTTCATTTAACAGATCCTTTTACAAATATGGTATGTAAGGAACACATACATGGTTCTAGAACCTTATCATTCCATCCTGATCAAGGTTAATCTCAGGATTTTTTTTTGAATTTCTATTGAGGCTCTATATCTTTTTTATACACCTCCTTAATCAATACTTAGATAGAGGGTTGAAAATTCATTTGGTAATGATACAAATTTTACCATTTATTCTAGGATTTCTAGATTTATCATTTTTAAATATAGGAATATTGGGTCTTTTGTGATCCTCACTGTGGATAACCGAGCTTGATCTTTTGGACTCAGTGAATTGGCCACCATGTTCACTATCCCAGGGTGGTAATGTATTTTCAAGTCCTAATCCTTTATCAAATATAATAATCTTCTCCCACACATGTTCAAATCCTTTTGTGTGAATATATAATTTAAACACTTATGATCGGTATATATATCACACTTTTCTCCATAATGATAATTCATCCATATCCACTAGTGCAGAAAACATTTTTAACGTCACTATTTTTTACATCACCATTTTTTACATTGGTTATATATAACTGATGTGAAAATCTTTGATATGTTGTTTTTTTACGTTTGTTATTTGATAACCGATGTAAAAAAGTGAGTTATCTAACAAATTTTTTACGTCGTTTATAAAATAACCGAAGTAAAAAAGGCAGCAACTGAGGCCTTTTGGATGTCAGTTATTTGACAACCGACGTAAAAACCCAACCCGCAGAATTTTTTACATCAGTTCAAAAATAACCGACATTAAAACTGTGCTTTTCGCTGTATTTTTTACATCAGTTATAGAATAACTGATGTAAGAAACCGACAAACATCTTTTTTTACGTTTGTTATAAAATAACCTATATAAAAAATGTGGTATTTGATACATTTATAATGGCAGTTATTATAATAACAGACGTTTTAAGTATAATAATAAATAGTTTATTATGTTAGTCATTAAATAACTGATGTTATAAAACATTTAAAAAATTTATCACGCCCCGTGGATTGTCATTTCCGATTTTTCGATCGACAGACATGTGACTCGTCTATCTCACGCAGAAAACCTAGAATCGACTCATCAATCTCGTTTTTTTAAACTCATTTTTACATTATCGTTTATCATCTTTACTCTCCTCGGATCTATCATCTCCACTCATAACACTTAGGTAAGCCTCCCAGGACTTTATTCCACTCATTTTTTTTCGAATAGTCTATATATACATTTTGATATTTTTTGTTTAAACTAGGAAAGATTCATTGATTTCAAACCCTCTTACCTTGTTTATCCATCTTAGTCTTATTTATTATCACTAGATCTATTAGGTCGACTCGAAATATTCAAGTAAACCTCACATACTTTTATTTAATTTGTTTTTGTTTCGCGGATGCACTACATTTATGGTAATATTTGTCTTCATTGACAACTAATGGTCTCATTCACATATATTACTGCAATTTATATCTAAACTATTGTGATACAGCCATTCCGTGTACCAGTGTGATTTATTTTATAAGTATATATGGTTTTTCATGGTGGAATATTTGTTTTGGATCATTGGTTGTTTCTATATTGGGTATCACTTTTTGTTATTCCATAAACTATTTACGTCGCTTATTTTAGTGGACTATTATAAGTCTTCATATTCTATTAAACACGATGAATTGAATAATAGTTAATTTTAGACTAGTAGGAGATACAGTTCATGTTTCTCATTTTGAATAATGGAATGATACCAAAACTAGTAGCTTGAGGTTAAAATCCCTAGATATGCCAAAACTACTAGCATGAGGTTAGAATCCCATGGTTCTAGGGGGATTTCCAGAGGGTTGGGGGCTGTCCAGGGGGTTGGGGGATGTCCAGAGGGTTGGGGGTTGTCTAGAGGGTTGGGGGCTATCTAGGGTGTCCATGGAGGTGGGGGGGGGGGGGTAGTCCATGGGTGTGGGGGGGGGGGGGGGGGGGGTCCAAGGCGGTGGGGGTGTCGAATGGTGTGGGGGCTATCTAGGGGGATGGTGTGTGGGGGGGGGGGGGCTGTCCAAGGGGGTGGGGGTGGTCCAGAGGGTTCGGGGGGTTGTTTGTGGGGTGGGGACTGTCTAGAGGGTTGGGGGTGTCCCGGGGGGTTTCTGAGGGGGTAGTGGTGGGGGTGGTGTCCAAGAGGGGTGGGGGTGTCCAAGGGGGTTGCGGGTGCTGTCTAGAGGGGTAGGGGTTATCCAGGGGTGGGGGAAGTCCAGAGGTGTAGGGGGGTGTCCAAGGGTGAGGTGGTGTCCATAGGGCTGTCCAAGGGGGTGGGGGTGGTGTCTAGAGGGTTCGAGGGGCCGTCCAGAGGGTTGGGGGTGTCCAAGTTGTCCATGGAGGTGGGGGGGGGGGGGTAGTCCAGAGGTGTGTGGGGGGGGGGGGTCCAAGGGGTGGGGGTGTCTATGAGGGTGGGGGTTGTCCAAGTTGGTGGGGTCCTGTTCAGAGGGTTCGGGGGTTGTCTGGGGAGGCTGTCAAGAGGGTTGGGGGTGTCCAGTGGGTGTCCATGGGGGTAGGAGGTGGGTGGTGGTGGTTGGGTCCTGTTCAGAGGGTTTGGGGGTTGTCTGGGGAGGCTGTCAAGAGGGTTGGGGGTGTCCAGTGGGTGTCCATGAGGGTAGGAGGTGGGTGGTGGTGTCCAGGAGGGGTGGGGGTGTCTAGGAGGGGTGAGGGTGTCCAAGGGGGTGGGGGTCTGTCCAGGGGGTGGGGGTGGTGTCTTGAGGGGAGGGGGGACCGTCCTAGGGTGTGGTGGTGTCCAGGGGGTGTCTATGGTGGTGGGGGTGATGTCCAGGTGGGGGGGGGGATTTCCAAGGGGGTGGTGGTGTCCAAGGGGTGTCCAAGGGGGTGGGAGTGGTGTCCAGGGGGTGTCCAAGGGGGTGGGGGCTAAGTGTCAGTTGGGATTGAATTTTGCATCGTGGTTTGTGAGATTATGACATGATGATTGTATTGTTTCATGGATATTAGTGTTGTAATATGATTCTATTTGGTTATATATATTTTGACCAGTCATCGACTATAAGAAAATTATGGGTTATTGGGGAGACCATGTCATGGTTTCCAAATATGTGTAGTTATCCTGACCCCATTGTGTCGTGATGATTGGCTTTATATTGCGATTTTCTCCATCTGAGTTTTTATTTTAAATTTGATTTGATTCTCTGGTTTACTCCATTTTCTCCAATTTTCTATCAAAAATTGGAGGCCCCATGGTTTTCTTTTATTCCATGGAATTTTAAACTATTATATCTAACTATATATTATTTTTAAAATCATATTCATGCATAATTTTTTAAATACGCATAGATTTGTTTTATATTTCAAAATTGTTTTAAATTCAAATTATGATTTTCTTCATATAAACATATATTTTTCTTCTCTTAATAAGATGTATAATTTTGATATTTATTATAGGTAAAAATGAGTCGATGTTGGATTATAGAACATTGAATGATAAATGAATATGAGGAAGGTGTTTATGCCATTTTGGTATTCGATAAACGAATTGTTCCATGTTGTGACATTTTTTTCTATCCATTCCTGAAATGTTTGAATATGAAGAAGTTGAAAAGTAGAGAGATAAAAGATCATCTGATTTGTCATGGTTTTTATCCGAGTTACAGACCTTGGATTCAGCATGGTGGAATTGGATGGAATATAACTGATGATGATGATTCGCAAGATGGTAACTCTGATGGAATTGAAAAATGATTCATGATATTATAGCAGAACAAATTGAGATAAAACCGACAGTTTCACATCTATATGGAGATGCTGAAAAACCATTATATCCTAGATGTATAGATTTTATGGTTTTTTCAGCATTGTTAAGATTGATTAACCTGAAGGCGAAACATGGATGGAGTGACAGAAGTTTTTCAGAGCTGCTAAAATTAATGAAATACATTCTTCCAAAAGATAATGATCTTTCATATTCACATTATAAGGCCAAGAAAATATTATGTCCGATTGGATTGGGATACAAGAAAATAAATGCATGTTCGAATGACTGTATGATATATATGAAGGAATATGAATTTCGGTTAGAGAGTCCTAAATGTGGGACATCACAGTATAAGGTGAAAGAAAAATCACAAGCTGATGTGGATATTACAAAGATCCCTTCAAAGGTATTTTCGTATCTTTCTATAATCCATCATTTCAAATTTTTATTTTCTATTTAAAATGATTGAAAAAGGTTATGATTTCATGCTGATGAAGGTCATGTGATAGAAAAATACGTCATCCAGCTGATTTTCCACAATGGAAGAAAATTGATGAGCAGTATTCTACATTGGGAAATGAAATTAGAAAGATCAGACTAGGGTTGTGCACAGACAGAATGAAACCATACCGAACCCTCAGTAGCACACATATTTCAAGGCCTGTTTTATTATTAATTTACCACCTATCTCCTAAAGTTTGTATTATGCACATGTATGACAAGTTGAGTATAATGATCTCTGGTCCGAAGCAACCCAACAATGATCTTGATGTTTACTTGTCACCGTTGATTGATTATTTGAAACTTTTAGGGGTGGATGGAATTAGGTTGTATTATTCTTATAAAATGGAATAATTTTCAACTCCATGCAGTGCTTTTGTTCCCTATAAATGACTTCCCAACATATGGAAGTTTTTCTGGATACAGTGTTAATGGGATAAATCATGTCCAATTTGCGAATAATAGATGTCATATTGTCAATTGCAACATGGGAGGAAAACAATGTACAAGGCTCATGAAACGTTTTGCCTATGGATCACTATTATAGAAGACTTAAAAAGGCATTCAAAGGCTCACAAGACTTTTATATTGATCCAAAACCATTCTCCCCTAATCTGTATTTTGAGTGGGTGAAAAACATTGATGTGAAATTTGGAAAGACACATAGATCTGGTAATGATAGACATATTTTGAAGAATAGGTCAATATTTTTTGAGCTACCATATTAGAGATATCATGATGTTGAAAATATTATTGATTCCATGAATGTGGAGAAGAATATATGTGATTGTTTGATTGGAGCATAGTTAGATATTAAAGGAAATTCAAAAGATGGGTTGAATGCAAGATTAGACATACTATCAATG
Organism: Viscum album; assembly: GCA_963277665.1. Classification (NCBI taxonomy): domain Eukaryota; kingdom Viridiplantae; phylum Streptophyta; class Magnoliopsida; order Santalales; family Viscaceae; genus Viscum; species Viscum album. Next base: position 1,499,061,084 of record OY728133.1, read on the forward strand.
GGAATACACTGGGAGTTAGATCCCACTCCTAATGGAAGACTGACATTTCTTCCCTCGGCTAGTCATACATTATCAAAGAGGGAGAAGATTAGCCTTTTTCAGTGTCTTCATGATATAAAGCTACCTCAAGTTTATTCTTCAAATGTAATTTTTTTTGTCTCATTGAAGGACTTGAAGTTGATACGTATGAAATCTCCTGATTGTCACGTCATGATGCAATAACTTCTACCAGTTAGATTGCGTGGAATATTTCCCATCTATGTCTAAAATAATATAATGAATTTGTGTTAATTTTTAAATTCAATTTGTAATAAGGTGATTGATGTAAATTCTTTGAAATTTTTTGAAATGGATGCAATTTTTATACTTTTTCAATTGGAAATGTATTTCCCTACAACTTTTTTTGATATAATGGTGCTTTTAATGATTCATCTGGTTCGAGAAATAAAGCTTTGTGGACCTGTATATCTTCATTGGATGTATCCTTTTGAATGTTATATAAAAATATTGAAGGGGTATGTTAAGAATCCATATCAATATGAAGCCTCCATTGTTGAAAAGTATATTTCTATAGAGGTTGCAGAGTTTTGTACGAGCTACTTAGCTGTGGCACAACACATTGTTTTTTCAAAATCTCTCTATGAATGAGTTAATAATGAGCGAAAGGGGATTCGTGGTTTAAAAGTCAAATCGTTGTCAGCTGAACAGATGAAGAAGTTAGAATCATAAATCTTGAATAACATAGGCGATGCTCAACTGTATATCACATTGCATATTAATGAGTAGAAATAATGTCATCCAAAGAAGAATGAAATGTGGATTTTCAATGAGCACAACATAACATTTTTTTCATGGTTTAAAAAGACCTTTCTTGGTAGATCTGATATATCCAAGACATTAAAATGGATAGTGGGTGTTCCATGTTTAAATTTCATATCATGGTCCGGTTATGACATTAATGGCTATTCATTTCATACGAAAGCTCAGGACAATAGAAGTGTAGTTTAGAAAAGTGGTGTATTAGTGTTTGTAGAAGCAATGAATTTTTTGAGTTCTAAGGAAAAAATCCCAATTTCTTCATCAAGTGCATATTATATAGTGATTAAAGACATATGGGAGGTTGAATACTTTAAAATTGAAGTTCATGTTTTTAACTATAAATGGTTTTTTGGTTACAACCAGGTCAAACACGATGAATTTGGAATGAAACTTGTTAATCTGAATAGATTGAAAGACATAGATGATTCTTTTATAATGGAAACATATGCCAAACAAATTTTATATGTAGTAGATCAATCAGATATGCAGTGGGCTGTTGTTTTACAAGGGAAAAACAACATGTTTGTGAGGATGAACTTGATGAAGATGTTGATTTATGTGAGATACCTAATTACATTGATAGATTAACAGATTATAATGATGAGCATGTTGAAGACATGGTTTGTTCCATAAGGAACGATCACGACGAGGGATTTTTGGATATAAATCCATTTGTACATTCCAAAAATTACAGGTAAGATTTGTTTATTTCTTGTTTACATTTATTTTTTTCATAAAATGTTATATATTGTAAATTTTTCTTTATTAAAACACTTATTAAAACAAAATAAGTATATTTTTTTATGTTTGTTTAGTTTACATTATCATTTTTACCACAACATAAATTATATATCTATTATTTTTGTTGAGTGACAATTACTTTACCATTTTTTCTAGGTTTACCATGTTTACCATGTTTAACATCTTGACCATATTTACCATATTTACCATTGTTTAACATGCTTACCATATTAACCATGTTTACTATTACATAACTAAGTGCAATTTTCTATTTTCTGATTATAGTAGTATTAAAATATTTGAATTTGTATATCTGTGAACTAATGTTTGTTTTTTTGATTTGAAGGGTAATGAGTGATCAATAAGTTGATCAACCACATGATTCTGGAGATGATCCTATTGTTCATACCTCTGGGGAGGAACATTCACTTGATCTTTTTGATGTTCCCCAATCTTCCTCATGTACTCCTATCACGACAAAGAGTTCAAGAGTTGGTAATCATGGGTGCACACATTTACCAAAATTATCACTTTCTTGTACGCAGGATTAGGGGATTCACATTGAGTTTGATGAAGATGATATTCCTAGAGGTCCAAATGAAAAGATTTTAATAGTTTTGTATCAACATAGGGTAAGATCAAAGTATGCATTTTGTATGATGACTGGAGAAGTGTAGATAAAGAGATAATCTCTTAGTTGTGGGAGACGATTTTGGTACGGTCTTTTTCTATTGTTTTCCTATTCTTTAAATGATTCTAGTATATATAATATGTTTAACTTCTTCTTTATCAGATGATATTTGATATTCCTGACACTAGAGGCGTCAAGAAGAAATTCTTATCGATGGTTGTCTGGAGATGGAGGGATTTCAAATCAACCATCTCTTATGATTTCATTTTTGGTCATAGGAGTCACGACAATCCTTGTCGTATATATCCTTTTATAGATGAAGACACATAGAGACAGTTTTCTTAATTTAGAAGAAAAGAGTCGGTTTTGGAAAGGGAAATGTATACTTTTATAAGATTTATTATATAAATGATCTTATTAATGTTTTGTTAATGATTTATTATTTCTAATTTATATCAAACAAGGAGTGCTCACCTGAATATCCAATCTATAAATGTATTCCCTCACAGTTTATCAAGGGGAGGGTATGCATTTTTGGAAGAAAAAATGACGACGGAAAGATTAAAAAAACTAAGAGCTGAGTCTTCAAGCTTTGGAGAGGTAGACCCTTCATACCCTCTATCTAGACATGAAAAATGTAAGAGGGCTCGGATTGGAAAAAAAGGGCAATATATTTCGGACTAATTGAGAATTATAGTTGAGATGATTATAAGATAACTATTTTATTTATTTAAGTTAACTACTTTCTTCGTATAATTTAAATCATTACAAAAAAGTTAAATTAGTTAATACATGACTCTCTTGAGGAGAAGAGCTCACAGGGGGTATTTACAGCTGTTGGGAGGAAAGATATTTTATCTGCAACATCGGGAAATCCCGAACATCCTGGTCATGTACGAGGATATCTGGTAGGTGTATCGGTAAGAAAAGTGTTTCCACATTCTTCAGCTTCTAATGTTGAGGGTGTTTATATAAATAAAATATAATCCTTGGAAGTTGAAGTTCATAATATTAATGCGACGATGGAGGATAATATTAGAGCGTCGTTATAGTCTTTGATTGCAGACATTCAATGACAATTTCAGACTGTAGCTTCCACTCCTCCACCTCCCCCTACAGACCCCATTATTTATCCTCCACCTCCGCCAGTAGCTCCCACTACCCCACCTCAGCCTACGGACCCTATTTTTTATCTTACTCTTCCACCGCAGCTTCCTACTTATTACGATTTGTATGTTGATGATCCTCAACATCATACAGTTGCATATTAGTAGGTATATTGTATAGGACATACATTTCATCATCAAAAATTACAGGTAGTGAATCAGAGGGTCACTGTACAGGATATTATAAATAGATCAGCTCGATTACCATTCCTAGACATGAGGTGATGACATTGGGACATAGTATCATCCATTTTTTAATTTGGCCATCCAGACTTCTTCGACTCATTACCATAGAGGTATTTATGTTATATCTTCTATTTTATTTTTTTTATTATAGTTTTTTTATCATTTGAAAACTATTATATTTTTCTATTTATTTTTATAGGAATACATCAAAGGTAAAGAAATAATGTATAGACAACAACAAAAAGAAATGACTATGACATCAGATACAGATTATATTATTCTTGACAGATTGTCCATATATTCAAATTTGTTGGTGTCCCATTACGAGTTTCCAATAGATTCTAATGTTTTTGGATGTGCAAAAACTGTAGGGATTGTGAAAACTGATATCATGGAGCTTGTTACTAGAGGTAAGTTGGGCACCAACGTGGGGCAAAATGTTTCCATGTATGTCTTAACACCTTTTCCCGGCGTAATATTTATTAAAAATGTATACTTATGTCTGTTTTGTATTAGGTATCTTTATATCATTTGTGAGAAGAATGAGCGGGCAGATGTATATGGATTCATCGACCCGCAATTGATTTCCCTTGAAGCATGTGCATTGGATGAGGAACAATGAATGCTTTATATTACTGAAAGACTGGAACAGAATATAGTCACACAATTTTGGATGATGCCTTTTTGTGAGAGTTATGAAACACATCTCTCTCAAAGAGTACATCATCTTTAAACATAAAAACCCACTAACCATAAATTTTCTTTTATTAGTGATCATTGGATGTTAGGGGTTTTTTCCCCAAGGGGGATATTCTCTATCCATGGTGATGTGCGGGAATGTTTTAAGAATATATTGGAAAAGTAATATTCAATTTCTCAATAGTTTTATATATTATAATGAATTTTAAATTTAACCCATTTTTATTATTTTCTAACATGGGATGGGTCTACTTTCGAAAAAACAAAAACAAAAGGAGTGTGAAGATAAAATATATAATTGTGATGGTAAATATCAATTTAAAATTTGTACTTTTTGATTTATTACATAAAAATAATATATTTAATTTACACTAATAAAAAAATAATTTTCATGAACAACAAGGTGTCATCGAATATAAATATTATATGTTAAGATTTATGTATGAAATAATAACAGCTGGGATATTTGTGAACATTGACCTGGTAAGATTTACTTTTAAACATTTCCATAATATTTCAATTTGATTTATTCATTATACACATTTACTACTATCCTTTTAATTTTTCGATATTTTATGACCCTCAACCCTATACTTCTCAAGACATAAAACACATACAAGTGGATTGGTCAAATTATTTTACAGGTTTGATTAGAATTTTAGTTGTTTGTTGTGTAAAATATAATTTTGAATATTGTTGTTGTAATTGTGTATTTGGTAGTTGTTTATGTTGGATTTAGTTTTTATTAAGTTGATAGTGTATGTTTTGAATGTTATATATGTGAATGTTTAATTTTTCTCTACTTATTGTTTTGGCCTACTTATGATGGTTTTTCTGGTATTGATTCTGGTCTGGGGGGGAGGGGTTCTAAGGGTGTGGGGGCTGTTCAGTGGGGTGGGGGTGTCCAGGGGTGTGGGAGGGCAGTCCTGTGGGGTGGGAGGGGGGGGGGGCTAGGTGTCCATGAGAGTGGGGGTGGGGGGTAGTCCAGGGGTAGGGGTGGGAGCATTTCCAGGACGGTGGATGGGCTGTCCAGGGGAGTGGGAGGCTGTCCAGGGGGTGTCCAGGGGTGTGGGCGTGTCCTGTAGGGTGAGGGGGGTTTCCAGCGGTTTGGGTGAGCTGTCCAGTGAGTTGGGGTGGGGGGTTCAGGGTGTCCATGGGGATGGGGGTAGTCTAGGGGGTGGGAGAGGAGGTGTCACCATCCCTCGGAGGGTTGAACGCCGCGGGAAGGTAATAATCACACCCACATGTGAATAATTTAGAGAGCTCAAGCTTCGCATGTGGGACTGATGACAACCTTCCAGCTGCGTTCCCCCCAAGGGGGTGTCGAGGAGGGTGGGGGTGTCCAAGAGGGTGGGGGTAGTCCCTGGGGTGGGGGGCAGTCCAGGGGGGTGTGGGGGTTCCCTAGAGGGTGGGGGTTGTCTAGGGGTGTGGGGTATGCCAAGGGGTGGGGGGCAGTCCAGGGGGTGTGGGGGGGGGGGGTGTCCAGAAGGGTGGGGGGGGGGGGGAATTCCAGAGGGTGGGGGAAGTCCATGGGTGTGGGGGTGTTCAAGAGGGTGGGGTTTTTCCAGGGGTGTGGGGGGATATCCAGGGGTGGTGGGGAAGTCCATGGGTGGGAGTGTCCAGGAGGGTGGGGGTTTTCCAGGGGTGTTGGGGGCTTTCCATGGGGTGGGGGAAGTCTAGGGGTGTGGGGGTGTCCGGGTGTTTTGGGGGGATGTCCAGTGTGGTGAGGGGGTTCTGGTCTGTTTTTGTAACTTTTGGTTTGTTTCAGGGGTGAGTGGGTTGTACAGGGGTGTGGGAGAGTTGTCCAGGGGGTGGGGGTATACAGGAGGCTGGGGGATGTCCAGGGGTGGTAGTGATGTTTAGGGGTGTGGGGGTGTCCAGGTGTGTGGTGGGGGAAGTCTAGTGGGATGAGGGGGTTCTGGTCTATTTTTTGTAACTTTTTGGTCTGTTTCAGGGGTGTGGGAGGGATGTCCAGGGGTATGGGAGTGATGTCCTGTGGGTGGGGGTATACAGTAGGGCGGGCAGGTTGTCTAGGGATGTGGGGGTTTCCAGGGGGTGGTAGGGATGTCCAGGGGTGTGGGGGTATTTCCAGTGGTTAGGGAGGAGTCTAGGGGTGTGGGGGGTGTCTAGGGGAGTGGTGGGGGATGTCTAGTGGGGTGAGGGGGGGGGGGGGGATATACAAGGGGTGGTGGGGTAGTTCAGGAGGGTGGGGGTGGGTTGGGTTTTCCAAGAGTTTGTGGGGATACCCAGCGGGTGGGGGTAGTCCATAGTATATGGGGTTTCCATGGGTGTGCGGGGCTGACCAGGTGTGGTGGGGAAGTCCAGCGGTGCCCAGGAGCGTGGGGGGGGGGGGGGTTGTCCAGGGGTGTTGGGGGATATCCAGGGGTGGGGGCAGTTTAGTGGTTTGGGGGGGTGTCCAGGGGTGTGGTGGGGGCTGTCCAGTGGGGTAAGGGGCTTCTGGTCTATTTTTGGTAACTTTTTGGTCTGTTTCAGGGGTGTTAGAGGGCTGTCCAGGGGTGTGGGAGTGCTTTCCAGGGGGTGGGGGTATATAGGAGGGTGGGTGATTTCCATGGAGTGGTGGTGGTGTCCAAGTGTGTGGGGGTGTCCAGGGGTGCGGTGGGGGAAATCCAGTGGGGTGAGGGGTTCTGGTCTATTTTTGTAACTTTTTGGTCTGTTTCAGGGGTGTGGGAGGGCTGTCCAGGGGTGTGAGAGTGATGTCTAGGGGGTGGGGGTATACATGAGGGTGGGGGGGGGGGGGTTGTATAGGGGTGTGGGGCCAATCCAGGGTATGGTGGGGATGTCCAGGGGTGTTTGGGGTTGTCTAGTGGGTTGGGGGGTAGTCCAGGGGTGTGGGGGTGTCCAGTGGTGTGGTGGGGGCTGTCTAGTGGGGTGTGGGGGGGGGGGGGGGGCTGTCCAGGGGGTGGTGGGGCCTATAAAGTGGGGCAAGCTTTCAATGTTATCAATGTAAATGCTTAATTTTTCTGTGGTTCTTGTTTTGGCCTACTTCTATTTTTCTTGTACGAATTCTTGGTTGGGTATCTGATTGTTTTTGGGGATATCAGAGTACAGCATTTTATTTTAGAAAAAAAATTGTTTTCAACACCGGTTATTTTATAACCGACATGATAAAGGAATGGGGAAGGGTTTATCACATCCGTCATCAAAATAACCAACGTGATAAACACCTGTGGAATGGTTTATCACGTCGGTTATTTAATAACTGACCTGATAAACCCTCCCCCCTAGTTTTTTCACATCGGTTATTTACTAACCGACGTGATAAACACCCCCCCGCACTAGTTTATCACGTCTTTTATTAAATAACTGACGTGGTAAACCCTACCCCCTTGGTTTTTTACGTCAGTTATTTAATAACTGGCGTGATAAAAGACTATGAAGGGTTTATAAAGTCAGTTATCTAAATAACCGATGTCATTTCACCAGGGAACTGGTTTATCATGTCGTTTATTTAATTTCCAATGTGATAAACACTCCACCACTAGTTTTTCACATTAGTTATTAAATAACCAACATGATAAACACTGCGATGTTATGTTTTTTACTTCGGTTTTTAAATAACCAACATAAAAAAACAATATTTATAATGTCATTCGAATTACTGTCAGCTAAAAACCGTTGTAACAAAAAATAACCGACATAAAAAAACATTTTTTTCACTAGTGATCATTAATGGAAAAATTACTGATTCTAACCTCAAATCATATGTTGGGTATTTTTCTCATGAATCTTCAACATACATGAGGAAGAAGTGATAACCATATTATTATGCATAAGACCACATCCCAATACCTTTTTGGATGCATCTATATAAATTACAAACCCTTATCCACTACAAGGTAATGTAAGCATAGGTGAACTGACTGACCTTCTCTTCAGTTCTTGGAAATTTGGCTCACATTCTTCTATCTAGAGGAACTGGACACACTTCTGAGTTAACATGGTTAGGGGTTTAGACAGTTGTGAGAAATTTTTCACACACCATCGATAATATATAGAAAAAAAAAAGAAATCTATGGATCCCCACCAACATGGATGTTCATGGCTATCATTCAATAGACTTCATCATTGATGGATCTATTGTTATACTATCTCTTGAGATAATGTGACAAAAAACTGATTCATTTTGTAGCAAAAAAATCACAATTTAAATTTTATTCAAATTTCTTCTCCTTCATTATGGTATCTAGTACAATTATCAAGTTATGTACATACTCTTCTATGTTATTTTAATTGATTATGATATAATCTATAAAAAATCCAAAAAAATGATTGAGGTAATCTATAAGGACTATATTAATTAAGTTCATTATGATATTTGTTACATTGATGATACTAAAATTCATAACTATATATTCATAGTGCCCATACATTCTACATAATTTTTTCTTGGATATATCCTACTTATTGACCCTCAATTGATGATATCTAGGATGAAGGTAAATATTGTAAATGTATAGGGCTCTATATAGTTAATAAAACAAAGTCATCAATATAAGAAGTGAAAACTTGTTCATAATTGTAATTTTGCTCATATTCGGATAATCAATATATATTCTGATTGATCCATACTTATTTTTAACAAAATTATTCAGTGCACCCCAATGTGACACACCTTGTCGAATGAATTCTTTATTAATGTTTTCATGGAGTTGCTTCTTCTATTTATGTAACTCAATCAGATCCATTATATACGGATACATTGATATTGGTTTGGAACCAAGTATATGTTTATTGAGAACTCACATTCAAATTTTAGTGCAAGACTAAGAAACTCATCTAGAAATACATCAACAAAATCCTAAAAAACAACTATATAATAAATTTCAATTCCCTCCCCAACCATTAGAGATAAATTAATATTTTTAATAGGAAATATAACCCATACACTCGATGTAATCTCCCTAGAATTTTTTTTGTTTTCATCACATTGATAGATAATCATAGGAGGGTTTGAGATTACAAACAAAACTTCCCATCCTTCGAAATTGATGTGGGATTTATGCTGAGAATGAAAATCCAAGCCGAATATGACAAAAAAATCAACAAGATAAAGAATGAAAATATATGTATGAAGAATATTACAATAAATGTCAACCATAGTGGAATCATAGAATTGAGATACAATCATCATAAAATTAGGGGTTTGAAATACTAATTCCGTATCAAATTGGTTTGGTAGAATAATAACACCATTAGAAAATTAGTCAAATATGAAAGATTGGGTCGATCTAGAACAAAATTTGAAATTAGTAGTTCAAGACTGGATGATAAGTGTACATTTCATCACATCGTTAACACACCCATCATCAAAAATAACAATTTAATGAGATTTTACTTTTTTCATTGGATTAATAGGTTAATAACATTGATCATAATAACCAGACCTTGGGTTTGGGTAGTGGATAGAAAGTCCCATGCTCCTTACACTTGTAGCAATAAATTGTGGGAGGTGAATTCAATGAATATTTATATCTATTATCATTTTGAGCTAAAATGTTCCCATCATTTCAAAAATAATTTTTTTTGATGGAAATCAATTCCCCACATAAATAATTTATTAGGCCCCTTAAGTCAATCTCCCCGATGATTATTTCCATACAAAGAGCATAAACAAAAATTCCTTTGATTTTCTCTATGGTTTTTATAGTTTCTATTTAACTTCATCTTCATTTTATTATCAAAACCATGAGGTCCATACTTGAATAAAACCAACATTTCAACCATTATTTCACAAAATATAATCTCTTCAATGTTAATAATGTCACCTATGGCCATATACCATCTAATACATGTCTTTAATCCACTGAATAACCTATCACATTAACATTCAGGTTGGATGATAATTCCAGAAGCGTACCTCGCAAGTCTCATTAAATTATTCTCATATGTACCAAACAATTCATCAAATTTTTTTATTAAACTCATGGAACAAATCCTCTTTCATATTATTTATAATATGATGAATTTACATACTAAAAACAATTCTTGAGCTCATCCAAATCTGTGGATTCAATCCAACATTATTTCCTCATTTTCATGATTATAGTCTAACACTGATCTTATTGTCCTTCTAACCAATAATAACATAGATCAATTTTCTCATGATCCATGCACTAATAAATAGATAATATATTTTCAATAGTATTTATCAATTTTTTAGAAAAATGTTGATCCTAAGACCCTATGAATGAAGGTGTGCGTTGCATCTAGAAAGACTTAATAGAATTTTGTTTCCTCTTATTCTCATTTGAATGTCCACCATTATTCATATCTTGAGAAAGATATATGAGCATAAAAATGAAATATTTAATTACATCTCCCAAAGAATTCTGTTTCTTGGCAAAAAATCGTGTCATTTTCCATATCAATCACCATTGACACAGTTCATTCAAGTTACATCCATTGACTAAAACAAGAATCATAGAGTAAAAACCAATATTCATATCCAAGAACAAAATAATCATGAAAATTAAACAATAGGTTGTATAAATTATGAATCATTTTTTAATATTTGACACCTCAGGATCATAATAGCATATTTATATCCAAACCCTATATAAAACATTCATGATGTTTTGTAACGAATTTATGAATTCCCAGAGTATATCCCCAATGAGTTCCAAACCAGGTGTGTAGCAAGGCCTATTGTCATTTACCAGATTACCCTATGTCAATACCATAACTTCTTGTTAGAGTTTTTACCCCTAGGTACATCTGTTCCAAATCCACATAAACTTATAGTATACATTCTAATGTGTATTTATCTGAAACCACTCACTCTATAATTTCCAAAAAAATAAGAATTTTTCTCAAAAGATTACTTATCATTGGACTTACCCCTAGAAATTTTTATCAGGTTTCTAACTAAGGTTTTGTCATCCTATCTTCCAATGAAAAATTATAGATTATATCTGATAATAACTTTAAAAACCCACACTTTACAAACATTAACATTAAATTACATTTTTATAATACTTACAACATTATTCAAATATATTCCCAAAGACCACATAAGTCTATTTCCTTTTGAAAAAGGGAAATAGGAACAATGATACATAAATGAGCCACATCATCTCCCACCAGGATCCTCTTGACTATAACCCTTAAAAGAAAAATTAATTATAATATATATTTTCAAAACTAGGGTATGGAAATATAAAAATTTGAAAGATCATATCCTTAGTAAGGAAAAACAAGGGAGATATATAAGCATAATAATGATAATAAGGGTATTAAAAACAATCATGGAAATAGAGGATTATACCCTACATATCAAATAACCAAAACATGAATGATATAATAAATATTAGATATTCATAAGGCATTAATAATAAGGAAATAAAAAACATAATCTATAAAAGAAACACATAGGAATAAAAGATGGGATTGTGGAAGACAGATAAGCATATAATATTATTTACATATTATCAAACACATTTTTATTAAGAAAATCTTAGTGGAAAAATACCATTTTTGAACTAGATTAACACCCCATCCTAACCCTATTTTACTAAACTAATTTCACTCCCTATTACCACCCTGTAATATTAAACCATGTTTATTTCCCATTCCAGCCATGTCTTACTCAACTGAGTTCATTTATTGTTCCAGACATGTCTATGTCATGATATTAAAACCATTACCCAATAAATTGGAATGAGATATTGTTCCCACCCATCTCATAATGAAATCATACATTCATATCTCACAAGATCATAAATAATCATATAATAACACATGAAATGAAATTGGTATTATAAATATGTAATCATATCATAACCTATGGAAAGAGAGAGGATTTATAATCATTTAATCATAGATATTTTTAGTGAAAAGAAATGGGTTTTATAAACACATAACCCATGAATGAGAAATGGGTATTATAAAAATCATGAAATCAAAACAAAACTATTTCAGAGAAATAATATGAATGGAAAAATTAAATAATTTCCCAAAATAGGAATGGAAAACACCAATGGAAGTTATCCTAGATGGGAAATAATATTTAATGATCTTTTAGAAAAATTATTGGGTAAGATATAATTTGTGTATTAAAAATTCTTTTTAAAAACATAAACCCTTTGAAAACCATTTTCATTGAAAATAGATTTGAAAACATTTAAAGGAAGCATTGAAAACCATAAAACGTTTCTATAATTAGTTTACCATGAAAAAATCCATATATGTATTTTGAAAACATATTTAGAAACATTTTTGAAAACATGGTTTTTGAATATAATTATATATGTTCAGAGAGAGATAGTAATATTTTACTAGAAAATATTGTATTATGTTTTCAAGAGTGGAGAAATAGTACTAACACGTGGATATATATTGAATAAATAGTGTTTTATAAACTCATGAGATTTTTTTATAGATGGATCATAAGATTCCCTTAAGGTAATATTAAATAAAAACATTATCGAAAAGTGATGAGATTGTTTCAATAAAATCTTACAATATGGTAACATGGGATCACTCTATCCTTATAAGAAAACGAAATTTCATAAATATTAAAACAACATTATTAGAAATAAATTAATGATATAACATGTAAAATTGAAGAACATAGATGTCTAAAATGAATTTAGGTGTATAACTAAACACAAGTCTCAATGATATAAAATCGATACAAAACAATTTCACTGATTTGGTAACATTTGAAGCATGAAACCAGTGAAAGAAATATCGTAAAATGGATATGTTAATACCGTTATGTTTTTGTATAAGGTTCATTTAATTCATAAATGTGAATTATACATACAACAAAAAAGTAATAGGTGGTGAAAAATGCACGAATCTACAGAAAACAAATTGAGATTAAATTCTATTTGATTATGTCTTGAATCTTATCGTACTCATTCAAAACACCTAAATAATAAATATAAATTTATTATAAATAGTTTTTAAAAAATAATCTTATATATAATACCATATATGGTTTTTTGACAACCTGATATTTCCCGATAGTTAATCATCGAATTTTATGGTCTCACCTCAAATAATATCTTCTTTGTTCTTCGCATGTGTCTTAATATATTATATATCTGGTAATTATAAAATTATAATGATTTGAGAATGTAAAAATGTTAAAAATATCTTTTATATCAATTGTTCTTTTACTATAATAATTTATATAATATTGAAGTATGAAATGGAATACACGATTTATGGTACGGTAAGCCGTACATACACATGAAAGTTGTTTCCGTTTTTATTATCTTGTTGAATGAAATAAATAAAATGATATTTATATATATAATATCATTATAATATAAAAATAATTTTATAAATATCATATAATTTCTTTGATCACATCATCAATATATTCCTGGTTGTGTTTGAACAACTCTCATCGCTTTGAGGGGGCAGTATTCCACACTTCCACAAACAAAATTATCATATTTACAGGAAATAGAAAGTAAATAGATATTTGTTGTAAAAGGAATTAAGAAGATTTATTAAATAATAAATATGATATATAGAATATATAAAAAGGTTTTCCATAATAATTTACACAATCATAGAAAATAATGGAAAATGAACATCCATCGTTTAGTTAGGCTATATTTAACTGTACGAATAAATAGTATGTTCATTAACCATTCGATGGAGGTGCATATAAATGTAGGATAAACCCTTACCATAAAAAATATTTAGTATATTTAGGAAAAAATTTTTATACAATCACTGAATAAAGATATTCTAAGTGGCAGAGAAGGAAAATAAACGAAAAGATCTTGAGAGATGGTGTTACCTCTTAATTGGGTAACTCCTTTTGGTTTGTGCCAAAATATATTCATTGGAAGACTTTATTCACAAATGGAGTCCTAGAAGGGGAATTGATTTATGTTGGGATGTTTATTGGGCTTAAATGGTCCTAGCCTAATTGGTTTTTGATGTGTGAATAATAGGGAGAGTTGGTGGCCTTTTATAGGGAAGGAGGAGTGCCACTCCTATAAATATTCGAAGAGAGAATTCCACCCACATATTTTATGTTGAAAGTTGATGCAAGAATGATAAAAAAATGATCGATGGGAGTATTGGGTCAAAATATGGCCATCCAATGGATTTTGGACAAATGTATAGGTCTTTATAAGCTATAATTTTATGGTATATTCCATTATTAAGCTCAATTTAACATTAATTGAAGTAATTATTTTTTATCAGTTTCACTAATAATTTTTGGATACAAACTATGTTAACCATGTTAGAAATTATAAAATATGATGATTAAAAATATTTATTAGATTTCTCCAAATTCAAATAAAAAATGTCTCATAAATTAATTTAATATTAATCATATAGCCGGGTCAAAAAATGTAGGGGGTTAATGTAAACAAATTCAAAACATTGCTATGGTTTTATATCTAATTTCATTGTGAAATTTATCTCAATTAACTAAATTTTATTAATTCATAAAAAAATTATATCGCTAAACATTGAAACTAATTTAAATTGAAATTGATAATTACAAATAAATTTTATAAAAACATAGTTTTGAAGTGAAATTCTATATTATTCACTATTCATCCAAAAATTATGTTTCTTTGATAAATCTCAAAAATCATTCTTTTTATAATTTTGATATTCTAAATTCAAAAATTAAGTTTATCTTATCAAACTAAATTTCTGAATTATATTAAATTAATCTTATTGTTTTTCAATGAAGGAGATGAAAATTTATTTTTATGAGAAAATAGTATTTTCAAACATATAAGGACTTGACCAAAAATTATATCTTTTCTTATCAATATTTTTTATTTTTATAAAACCATTGTAAAAAATATTTCAAAAGTAGTTATTACTATTCATATTACAATGTTTAATGGACAAGTTTGAATTATTTCATTTAAATAATTAAAACAATAAATTAATATTTGGTATAAACATATGTATTGCGTGTAACATACGCCAAGTCGGTGTTACGTGAAACATATGCAGAGTCAATGTTATGTTTATCATATGGTGATTTGGTGTTTTGGAACATACACACGATGAGTTTTAGGTGATAGTAATGTTTGACTTAGTTAACTGCAAGCCATAAATGAAAATTTATTTTAATCGAAAAAAGTTCCACAAAAACTCTGCGTGTTATAAGATTAGTCATTAGATAATATCACTATAGAATGTCATCTCTAGTCATCTTACTATGAATAATGGTGATGTACATATTAGGTCACATAGAACTATATATAAACAATGTTAATTTTTATCTATATAGGGATCCAAAAGATTATTTTCAAAGAATAATTTTTTTTGTTTAATATTTTGGAAAGGTAGATAATATATAATAAATTTTTGTGACATGACAAAATGCTTTTATCTGAGTTTAGAGAAACCATGTTTTAGGGAAGGCCTTATTACCAGGGATGTGATTTTAAATAGTTTTTTCTTCCTATAAGGATATTTTACTTCACCAAGTGTGATAAATTGGGTTTTGAGTTTATGATTTATATGATTTTTACTCTTCGTAGGAATAGAAATAGATTTTTCATTCATGGATTTTATCCGGAATAGAGGATTCACATTTTATTCATGTGTGTACTTTATATTTGTTTACTTGGTTATGATATTGGATTATGTTTATTAAATTTCACCACCAATTCTAATGTAATTCTCCCATATAAATTAGAGGCGGAATAATATTTTATTGACATCTTTAATGGAGTTATCCTTATAAATTTTGGTTATGTAATTCATTATGGATGGTTATAATTAAAAAAATTCTAAATGATAATTATACATCCTTTCATATATATATTATAAATGAAACATTATTTAACTAATCCAAAATTGTTACATCCTTAGTAAAAAAATGATGATAAATTTAAAATATATAATATATAACCTATGTGTATTGGATAATGAAATTGTATTTGTAATATATGGATAAAGAGGGTGCTCAATTGATGAGGTTGTAATCAACATGCGATTTTTGGATATTGGAATGTTATGAATGTTATTTATTTTCCTAAATTTTGACATCAAGAGTTTATAAAACGTTTTTTATGAGGTGTGGGTTTGTAATTGAATAAGAAATACTCAATGAAAACATCGATTAAAGAACTAAGATGGTTTCCATGATAACTTCCCACAAATGGTTAGAATAGAGCATCTTGTAGTGATATGACCAAAAACATATGATATTCTACACAAGAGATTTATATACGTGATTATTTTTATATATTGCGATACATATGGAGCTACACCATCTATTTTTTATCCAAATATTGTTTCAAATACAACATCCACCAATGATTACTTTTGAGGGTGGGTAGTTGTTAGTTGATTTTTTGACAGAGATCATTGAGATTATTTTTGACCATCTTGAGAAATTCCATGAGATGAGGCTTATTCTAGTAATTTAAATGTTTTGAGAGATGAAAAATAATTGTTTGGTTACCATGATTTAGGTTTAAAAATAAGTGGGGTTGTCCTTGAAATATTTCAAATACCATTTTAATGATCAATTCTACTGTGATACTTTTATGGAGGAAATGGGATGAGATTTAAGGCATATTATATTGAGATGGATAATATTATTGGTCTATGATACTATTTTATTAATCTATTGTGTTTTCCCACTAATCTACTAGGGGACGAGACAACATGATTATGGTGTTTCAAGGATGGGTTTAGATATAATATCTAATATTTGGTGGCAATATTTTTCCTTATATGAATTTTTAAATGATACAAACCATTTCCTCCTTATTGAGTGGTTTGTGAGTGTGGGTAGCGGCCTAGGGAAGGTGGTTTATACTAGAGGTACACATTGAGGATCTTAAAGAAGGATCTTCCAATTTGATAGTGCATTCCATGGATATATCCGCTAAAGAATTCCCAATATTGGGATGTCTCTTCCCCCCTCGTGTAGAATGATATATAGATTCCAATCAGTGAGGAAGATGATAATATACAAATCTCTTATGTAGCCAAAAATCACTTGAGTGTAATTTTTATTATAGTATGGTCCATGTATCATAGATTTTCATGAGTGTTCAATTGGAATATTGTAGTTGGGGTCCCAAATAGGTATAGGGATTTTCAGTACGATCTTTTACACCTGAATAGGTTGGTAGTTTTATTTTGACCAACCGTTAAGATCATGGATAAGTACAGGGTGCCCAGTGAAATTGGTAGTAATTACATATGAAGGTACGATATAGTGAAGAAATATTGGTTTAAGGGGTTATAATTTTTTCTAGCTTAATGGAATTTATCAAATTCTTATCGATGTAGATGTTAGATATATAACATCAAAGGTCGGATTTTATTTGATTTTTCTTTAGTATCTTCCCCATTAGACACTTTTGAGTCACAATAATTTATTTTGGTCATATTTATAGATGGAATAATACTATTGAAAGTTTATTCATTTGGAGTGATGAAGATTTAGAAATACCTGGGGGTTTAGATCAAGGGAATTTGTTGATATAGAGACCATGTCATAATGATTGGTGTCTATAAGTTCATTTGAACTTATATATGAAATATATGACTAGATCTAAATTGAATGTTGATGTGTAATGATTCACTTGATTAAAACCCCATATTCTCTTATATAACTTATGGGTGTCATTTAATTCTCATAAGTGTCACATCTATATATCTACGAGATATTGGGATGCATAAGAATGTGATAGATGACATGACCAATTGAAATTGTGTTAGATTACAACCCATGTTTCTGGTATCATTTTATATTTTGGGGAGACGTATTGGTTAGTATTTACTAACACCGTTGACTAGTTAAAGTATTTTTTCTCACACTATCTTATAGGATTACCACCCAAGAATTTTCTTTAGTTGATGATAAAGATCATAATAGGTTCACTGAATTTTCATTATTCCTCCTTATATAGTAGATATTGTTGATATTTGGGAGAATAATGTTGAATTGGAAGATTTGGAGGCCATATTTTTTATACATAAGATCACATTCCCTTAGAGTTCCATATTCATATTCACTATGATGGTTTATCTATCATTGAGGATACACATGGATTGTAAAATATAAATCCAAGTGATAGCCAAGAACCAATATACACTTATTTTTATTGATAAGATATTTTTATTACATTTTTGGATTGTAAGTGTTTTCTTAATATTGACATGAAATCATGCTATAACTAAACTTGTTTATGGACTTATAACCAATACTATCACAACATTAAAGAGTAAGAATAGTCTATAAATGTGTTTTGTGATGTAGTCATATCTGATGAAATCATCAAATATTATTATATAACTAATCAACCAAGTCATCCATCCATATATAAGAACCCATTATTCGTAATTTAAATTATGGTATCCTTGTATAATATAATTCCATGGAACATGACAAGTGATATGTATAAAAAATTTGAGTAGTATAATAGGAAAATATTTATATAATAGTCTCTAAAAATTCCACATTTGGATTGACTAGGTGAATATACCGAGGCACAAGATATAAATGAAAGGATATTTAGTGTACCAAACCAATTTTTAGGGTGTGGTATAATGGATGAGACCTAGGAACATTTTTCAGATACATGGGGCTTTATTTTGTGAAGGTATTACCAAATATTCAATCAGGATGTATCCTACTAGGTAACACTGATGATATTCATGAACTGAAGTGGATGATGTTTTTCTTGTGTTGAACCTATGAGAGTTCCATTTAGGTGTTGAATGGTGATTTTGACTACAACACCAATCCAGTCCATACTTATAATGATTAAGTATTATAACTTATAATGCGACACATTAGAAGTATTTTTAGGTTCATTTTTTAGGTTGGGTGGATGATTATTTTTCTATAATTATATTTAGATGTGGTTCTATATGAGTAAATATAAGACTTTTGATCTTGAGTTTTCATTGGAGGTGGTAAAACACATCTTAACATAAAAAAGTCTTATATACATGCTTTTTATAAAAGATTATACTTTTATAATTTAAAGGATCTTTTATATTTAATGTTTAATAGAATTAGGTTAAATATTATAAAAAGTCAAAATTTTATTACAATATACATTTTTTCTAAAAAAAGAGCACAATAAAGTATTTAGAAGAGAATATAGTTATTAATCCTTTTGTAAAGATAAAAACCCATAAGAATTTTTTATTTTTCAAAATAAAATATTTGTCATAAAATATTCATTTATTATTTCAAGAAAATTTTATCTCATTTTTTATTTCATAAAATAATTTAGAAGAAACTAGAAATGAATAATAAAAATCATAAGGGATTCTTGAAAAGGCCCAAAAAATTCCTGAATAGAGATCCATTAAAAAACCCCATCATTGTTATTTAAAAAAATTCATAAACATTCCTTAGAACCGTAAACTCATTTTATTTCCATTTGTAATCAAGATATTTCCATTACAGACCATTGAAATCACATCATATAGGTATCTCGAGAAATTATCCTTACATTAAACCTTTCAAGAACCATTTCAATGGAATAAATTAACGTACTAATTTTGATATCACTAAGGAGTATACTATCATTGATAATATCTTCCACTTTACAAAATGAATTCGAGAGGTATTTTGGGATTAACCATCATCAGAGTTATTTTAGGCTCACCCATAATTTTTATAAAATGTCATATAGTCTTAGAATGAATAAATAACCCATATATTTTACTTTAATAATGACTTGTTTTTTTGAATTTTCATCTGATCTGTTAAATAATAAAACTTTTTGTTACCTTATAGAGATGGAAAAAAATGTAACATATCTGTTGAACCTAATGGAACTAAAAATTCATAAAAAATTTACAGAAATATATTTTTTAAAAATAACCTATGTAATATTTATAGTAGTACTAATAATCAATAATATCTATAATGTTGTTCAAATGTCTCCAATCAACATATAGTAACAAAGACATTATTTTTCAAATTTTAAAAAACATGAAAATAAATCAGATTGAAAATGTTAAAAAGATCCCCCTTTATAACATAATAATAGAGTAAGAAATAATTTATAATGTTCTTCTTCAGAATTGGATTCATTCTTAACAACATTCATGAAACATTTTAGATAACATTTACATTGAAGAAAATAATTTGTAAGAAAAAATTTATTATTTTTAAAATAAGGTCCCTTACCATAAGTCCCTCCAATCATCGTATATTCTCAAAATCATAAATAATTAGTTTATGTCATATTTATACATTCTTGATTTTGTTTATTATAATTTAATTATTTTAGGTATTATTATTTCATTTATAACTGATAAATTTATAGTTACTAAAATGGTTAAGATTACATTAGGTGTTTTGTAGTCATTCAATTTATAACATCAAAGCAACATCGGTTTGTTGACCATTGTCAATGTGTTTAGCATTCCATTAACAACTAAAAAATATTATCATTATAATTATCTTATTTTTACATTCAATGAACTTTTAAATTCAACTATTTATGGTGGTCATGGAATATGAATCACATCGTTTCCTAGAAATGGTAGCATGTATGTACGTAGGAATGCCATTTTCATTTTATGCAATGTTTAAAAGAAAAAAAATTACAAAATAACTAAATTTAAAAAAATTCTAACTGTTTTATAAATTTCATATATATTATTTATATAAATCATTTTTAATACAATAATATGTGGAAATGAAAAATGAATCACATCACTGTTTGGATGTGACATTCTACACTTATGCCCATGTGACATTAAGATTCTCTGACATATTAAAATGATAAAAAGGAAAAGAAATATATTATCATTAATGAATAAAACAATACTTAAAAATATATTATATTAAATAAATCAATATTTATAACTATTTTGTTAGCTAGTTGTAAAAAAACTAATCACTTCACTTCATGGAGATGGTAGTCGACATGTATGTACCACCAATGTCTTTATTCCCCATAGACTGGATAAGAGATATAATTTTTTTTTACAAAAAAATATAATATTTTTTAGGAAATATGATTCTTAATTTTTCATTTTATAGTTTTTATATTATATTTGGATCAGTTATAAGAAGAAATGAATTTGAAATAGTTTGGTTATGATTATACACTATCCGCATATATATATTCCTTGGCTGAAAAATTCTTTCTTCTTGGATTGGTATTTTTATGACACAAGTTTAGATATAACATTGGGAGGGATATTTAGGAACGTTTTTATTATGAAGGTGACAATTTATAGTGCTCAATGGGTTTGTGTCTGGGAGGATATTAGGTACACTTTTGTAAGTGTAAGGGGTTGGGAAAATTTATAATTTTTAAAAACCATTAAATATTATAAATTATTAATCATGCGAATGTGGATCAATAAATAAAAAATGTCAACGTTAAGATGATATGGGTCAATTTAAAATAATTAAATAGGAATTATGATATTAATTTTTGTCCTTATCACGTAGTTTATACCTCAATTAACCTGATTTACCCACTACCTTGGTGATACATATTTTACAATGATTATTATTCATAATGACCCAAAATGAAAATGAAGAAATGATAAATTTGAAAATATTGATTTAAGATATGGTTTAAATTTTCAATTATTAAATTTTTACATGTATAAAAAATTATTTTTAATATTAGTATGAAAATGAAAATATAAAATTAATTTTAGAGAATTATTTTTTAAAAATAAAAATAATGTTATAGAAATAATAAAATTATTTCTTGTGGAATTATTTATATAATGTTTAATAAATTTTTCTTATTTTTAACTAAAAACTCTAAAATATAATGAATAATTTAAATTTACTAATTTTTGAACGGAAATGGAAATTTAGGAAGAATTAGCATTTTTACTATTCAATCAAACATCGATTTGTCCAAAAAAATCCAATAAAGGCATCCTGATAATATTATGGCACGATTATTTAAAAAATTATTTTCATTTTATAACAATATTCTAAAATTGTTATGAATTAATTATAATATATGTGCAAAAAGTGTAATAAAACCCATTTTTAATGAATCTTTGTCTGAAACATAAAATGATTTTACCCTCATTAATTTACATATAATAATAACTACGAAAATATTAATCCATTAAATTGAATATATAATATAATTAATTTATTATAACAAGTTATCAATAGAGATTAATTTAATATAATAATATAAAAAAATTAAATATCAAAACATATTAATGAAATATATATATTTTATGTTCAATAGATTTCATTTTCATTCCAACCAATTTTTATTCAATATAATACCGATCACTCATTTGATAAAGGAAAATGAATTCAAATAAATTTCATAATATGTTTATTATTATGAAAACTCACCAATAAAATAGTAAAGTCATAATGAACAAGTCTAGATAATATTACTTGTTTAGTACAACGTGATTTGTTTCAGCTCGGTATTACGGCTAAAACACAACATTTAAGAACATTTTTATGAAACAAAATTAAAAAAATCATGGGATATAACATTATGTACCCCTGAATGATAATCTATCGTTAAAAAATTATCTCACATCCCATAAAAAATGGATAATAAACCATCTTATTAAAAATAGGATAAGATAAATATTACATGTACATTTAATAACATATAAAAAAATTCCCCACAAGAAGAGAACATTCATGGGGAATGAAAATATGGATATAGAGAATAAAAAATATCAACTAAGGAATAATTGAATGAAAATGGAAATGATCATGATAAATATAATGACCATAGAAATATAAATTGGTAATCGACAAAGAGGACTATAAATTAATTACACATGAACATTAATTGAAAACATTTTTTTCCAAATCTTCATCTTAGAGATGAGGGATTATTTCTCTATGAATATTAAGTCCTTGGAAAAAATAGTTACTTGCATTTTCCATTTCATAATTAAAATATAATCCTCTTGATTTTCATCATTCAATATATAGATATGTATCATCTTTTACACCGCGAAATTAATATTGAAGATCAATTTTTCTTACATAAGGCAATAAAATTATCATTTAATGAATCAAATGATCCATAAAATGATAACAAGTTATTAATACTAACATTAAACATTAACCAAAAATACTTTTTAGTGTCAGATAATATGATATCCAATATGAATATACCCTCATATGAATAAATACTATATTAATCACCAATGAATCCACACTATTACTTAATGATAAATATAAAACATTTTAAAAATAACAAAATGTAAAACACTTTATAATATTCCTAGAAAAGTTTAAAAATAAAAATTCATAATGATTTGATCAAAAATTCTTCCAAGATAATTATACCATTTATCTATAATCAATATAAATCACTCCTAAAGTCAAATACCAAAAATGAATAAGTCTAAATCATAATATCACTAAAATATCAAAATATTTTTCCATAAATATCTTAGATTATAATAATGGAAAAATAAAATTAGATTTTCTTTCAAAAAAAACCACCATTTATTAATTATATAAAATCCCATATTATATAAAGAAATATTTCAATTTCATTAAATCAAATAATGTTCCTAATATAGGAATGATTTTTATGAATAAAATTATTCATATATTCATCTAATCACTTTTAAATCCTATTTTTATCAAGATAATAAATCATGTGATCCCAGAATATAATAAAACTTTAATCACTATTAAACACAATTATCTCAAAATAAAAAATAATCGTATTCATAATGGTTATAAATATATTTCAACTTATTTTCACAATATATTAAATCATTGTTCATCAAAGCATATTTTTGCAATAAAATAAGATAAAATTCAAGGTTATTTATAACCGATCATTGATAAATCTCAAAATATTACTTGTAATGCACTTGAATATCATAATACCTCAAAATAGTATAAATATATTTAAATAGCCAAGAATACATAGACTTATTAACCCATGAGGGTATCTAAAACCCTCAAAACATCACCATATTAATAATCCTAGCCTATAAGGTTATCTAAACCATTACACAGATACTAAACATAAAAATTAACATAAAAGGCCCAAAATTCCATGATTTATGACATGTTTTTAATTTCCATGCGTCTAAAGTGTATTTATGGTATGTGCATATAATGAATTAGGTGAAATATTACATAGAATGATGTAAATCTATAAATTTTACCCATTTTTAGCAAAAAAACAATTTTATTATAAGACAACACTTACTTAAATCATGGTATCTCCCACATTTTAAACTATTAATTTATTAACATTTATAATCATCATTTTTCCTTGTGATGACTAATTTGAATGTGGAATGCGAAAAAAATGATCAGTAGGGGATATAAATAAAATGAATCTTTTTACTCCATTTCTAAATATAAAATAACTTTAAGAATGTTTTACTTTTTTTAAATTATCATTTAACATCACGTATCAAATTAATTTTCCAGGAAAGTAGATTTATAACATAATTGACATCATAAATTATTTCAGATGAAATAATAAACAATTTCATTATTATAAGTATTTCGTGGAAATCATGAAAAACCATGAATACATTTACATCAATTAAAATACATTCACCTTTGTTTTCTAAAAACATTCATTGACATTCCTTAAAAGCATTATCACTTTTAATAACCTTTTGAAACAAAAAGATTTGCTTTATAAACAATTTCAATAATATCTCATTGTTACCTAGAAACACTAAACATACATTAAACGATATAATAAACATTAAAATGGAATCAGCTAATCGGATAATTCACATATCTTTTAGGAGTAACCTATCACTAGTAAGCTCTGCCACATTACATAATGCATTAGAAAGATATATCATGATCAGAAATGATAAGATATATTTTAGGATCACCTATAATTCATATTAAATGAAAAAGTATCAAAACATGAATAAATAACATATACCTTTCACGTTAATCATATTTCTATTTTTAATAGTCATTCCATCCCATAAACAATATGAGTTATAATTATCTCATAAATATTAGATAAATATTATGTTTCCTTAGGATTTTATTTCAATAAAAACATTCCATCAATACTGAGAAGAAGGATATAATGATAAACAACCTTGTGATTTTTTAGTTAAATTTTAATAATTATTAATTGCAATAGATATGAGAAAAATATTTCATATTGTATACATTAAAAATTACTCTTGATCATTGATTAAAAATTCATAAAATAAACATTATAGAAAATTATGAAATGATTCCATTATTAATTATTTCTAATGGAATTAAAACCTAAATAAAAATACATTATAACAATATTTAAATCAGAATAATGAATATTTTCAATCAATATAAAATATCCTACACTTGGATGAAATAAATTCCGAAGGAAAACATTATGATTTACAAAATAAGTACACATTTTATATTACGTCAACCTTCATACATTCGTTAACTATTGAATAATAAAATTATATCATATTTTTACATTGATAATTGAATATTAAATTTTATTTCCATTGTTATTATTATTTTTATATCATTTATTCCAATGGATAATTTAATCACACAAATGTTTATGTCTGCATTATTATATATAACATCAAAAAATATCGGTGTATTGACTATGATTAAATTGTTAATGGTTCCAAAGTCATATTGTTTTTATCATATTATAATTATCATATTAATACATTAAATAAATATTCAAATCCAACCATGTATGTTTTTTTCTGAAAAATTAATCAATTCATTCCATAGTGACACTAACTTTTACAAACACATGAATAATTTTTTCATTATTGAATTGAGTGGAAAATAAATAAAGTTAATAATATTTTAATTTTAATGAATCATAATATATATTAAATAATTTTTTTCACTGTATACATCCTTATATAAATCCATGTTAGGTGGTATTGAAAAATATTTACGTCACTTTAAAGAGGTGTTATTCCATACACACGTTTGAAAGAAATTATATGTTTCCACGAGATGCAAATTTTATAAAGGTATGTAATATATTATGTTTCAAAAAGAAAATGAATGTCATATAAATGTTATATATTAAATAATATTTCCTTTATAACCATTCTTGCACAGTGGTGAAGGAAACAAAACACATTATTTTTGGAGGGTGGTAGACCACACTTATTCACTCGTGATGTTATTATTTCCCATAATATTGAAAAGATATGCAATAAAGTTATTAAATTAATATTGTTCAAATAAAGTTATTAAATTAATATTAAATAATTTAAATATAAATATATTATAACTATAATTATCTTATAAACGTTAGAATATATTATAGATTGGTATAATAAGAAATAAATATGGAATATGTTAGATTGGATTTATACCATCTTCTCATATATATCCCTTTAGAATACACTTTAATCCCTATCGGATTTTTCTATCGAAAATATAAGGACTTATAAAACATCGGGAGGGATATTTGGGAGATATTTGGATATGTTTTGTCTAAATTATAGTGAAATTTTTTTTGATGATGGGAGGATAGGAGGTTCCCTTTCATAAGGGATGTGATTGACACAAATGAAATTTCTAAAAATAACTAAATATTATAATGACATTATCATGGGATGTTTTTCCAAAACATAAATTATCAAATTTATATTGTGAGTGATATAAATAAAATAATACAATTAGAGTAAAAATGATATATTTTACATTATTATATTATTTTTACATTAATAAAACTAATTTATCGTTTACTTTGTTAACTCATTTTTTCCATGGACACTTTTCATAACGGAAAAAAATGAAATTGAAAGCATTAGTAAATATGAAACAAATGACCTCAAATATGGAATCCATTTTATAATAATAAAATTTTAGAGGTTCTTGAAATTAATTTTAATATAAATGCAGAAAATGAAGGGAGAACAATTTTAAGAAAATTTTTCTTTTAGGCATTCAAATGAACATATAACAAAATAAAAAATAATTATGATTCCTATGAAATTATTTATATTTTTTTAGTAAAAATGGTATCATTTTACATAAAAAATATAATATATAATGTGACAGTAAATAAATTAATTTAAATAAAGATGTGACATTTTTTCCCAAAGAGACATTTATCATTATTCACAAAAAAAATCAAACATCTCAAAAAAATAAAAAACATTCATCACAAGACTATTATGACATAGTAATTTCAAAGGTAATGTTAATTTTATTATAATATTTCAAAATGTTCTAGAAATTAATTGTAATATCCACACTCAAAATGGAATAAAACCCATTTTTAATGCATTAAATGAATATATTATACTTCATTTCAAAGTGTTCATAAAAAAGAGATATTAGTTAATTAAATTGAATATATAATATAATATTCTAATTATATTAATTCATAAAAATTTATTAGTTTATCCTCTTATCCAAGAAATAATTTTTCAATAGTAAAATGATTTAATTAAAAATAATAGTTTATCCTCAAGTGGATTTTATCTTCATTTCCTACCAATTGATAATAAATTAATGATTTATTACTAATTCAATTATGTACAATATTAATACATAAGTATTTTAATTTTTATATTCATATTAATATTCTCTAATCTAATAACTAGGTTATAATATTCATATTTAAATAAAAATATTTCTTTATTATAGCATGGTTTAATTAAACTCATTATTTCATATAAAACATGCCATGATTTTTTTTGTTAAATTAAATTTTAAATTATTTTGTATTTATACATTAACACCTCGATATACTTCTAGATAATATATATTTCTAGATTTTCATGGTATATACTAGCCACAAGTGCTCATGGGAGATTCAAATAGAGTGACTCCTGAATATTAAAGAATGATGATGGGTGGACTATCTGACATCCATTGATATTGTTCAATAATATACCCTTAGTAATGGTAAAAAAAATTATTAATTGAGAATAATCATACACAATCACTACATCAGTCATGTTTTGAGTGGAATATGAAATTATTATTTGGTTAGTTTCATCTAGAAGCTCATGCATACAAGGGATGAATGGCCCCTGTGAAATTATCTAAGAATTATTCAATCAATAATATGGAGAATTGGGATTTTTATCTGATTCAAGATTTATAGTTCTGAGGGAAAATATATAGGATGGGGATACACCCATGAATGTATCAATGGGTATGAGATTCTTCATATTTGAGGTCATGTTTTTGTTCATACGAGCAAACATGAATAGATGATGAGAGAATCGCATGCTTTGAAGTGGTATATTATATGAGTTTCACCAAAATGTTTGAATATGTTCCCAAGTATTATTTGTTGAATGGGATAATGAGTAACATTATGAGTTTAATTAACTGTTACCCCATCTTTCATTAGGTGAAGGAAAAAAGGCCACTGATGCATTGGTCTTTTTCAGGAACATCTCATTCTTATGTTGAAGTGGGATGATGTGACCATTACTTTTGTGATTTGGTTGCTAATGATACACCGAGTACATTAAATGTAGTAGTTTATTTTAGATTAATTTTAAATGGTAAATCACATTTTATAGATCTAGGATACCTCATCCATTGATGAGATTGGTATGCTCGATGTTTATGAGATTAGACACTTGCATGGGACACCACAGAGTATTATATATAATAAGGATCCACATTTAAAATCATATAGTTATTAAGGATAATATAATATATTGGTATTTAATTTCATTTGATCACTGTATATAATATGTTCATAGACTAGAAATATGAGAAAAACATTCATATATTAAGTATATTCTTTGAGTATTTTACCATTATTTCGGAGGTTTTAGGGACAACCATATGGAAATTTTGGTGATTTTCTATTAAAATATCTAGATGGAATAAATATAGATAAAATATTTTGAGGATATATTGTGTAGGACTTAAATTTTTACTCTTTTTGGGAAGATTCTATATAGTTTTTAATTGTCGGGAATGATTTATGTTGGATACCTAAGACCACATCTGGATGACTAGGAAGTTGTCATACACTGTTAGTAGATGACATTTTTTGGAGTTTCATATGGAACATCATGTAATCATATTGTAATAACCTCACCTAGAATATTATTATATAAATAGGAAAATAAATCTGACTCTAAAGCACATAGATCTATTTGAGACCATAGAGATCATTGATATGATGGTATAAATTTTTTGTACCCCTCGTTGTTTTATTATAATAACTTATATATTTCTCATATTATATTTTCAATGGTATTATTCTTATCCTTATCATGGTAACAATATTGAAGATATCAATCTTGAAGATGACACATCCATTAAGAAACATATTGTCATGATAATAGATCTGAGTAATAAGACACTATATCAGAATATAATTTATTTGGTGATAGTGTAATGGAAACAATAGTCTATCAATTATGATATGTATGATTGAATGTATGATAAATAGGGCCAATTTTAACTGTTATTTGTATATGGGTTTTGTGATACATGAGAACGAGGCTTCCAAAAAAATCATTATAGGACATAAAGGTTATAAACAACACACTTTGTAAGGGAAAATTAATTTTTTTTATGAACCTCTTGTATTTTCCTTTTATATGATAATTTGTAAAGTTTATGGTTTCTATAGAGTAGGTTTTGGATTGTTATATAAGGCCTCTAGGTGAAATTTTACTATATAAATGTGGTAATGGTGTGGTGGTTGGGAGATGTGATGTAACAACTTCATGAAGATTGTCTCATAATGTGGGGATGAAGGAGAATACCTATATATCTCTGGGATAGTGGTGTATCCCATCTCATATATAAGCTAATGTTCTTACCCATAAGGGTTACATTGCAATAATGACAATGTACATGAGAGGCCCCCAACCTAACAATGTAATTATACTACCATTAGGGTCATGCTATTCCCCTTTCACAAGGATGTTTTTTTTATGGTAGGGGTTTAAAGTCCAATTTAGACCCTACATCCTCTCCACTACCTCGGCCTCAACACATAATCAATATTAATGGAAGTTTATGCTCCTACTTGGTATCCCAAATCATTTTCTTCCAATCGTATTGGATATTGATGATTAAATTCATTTCTAGGGTCATAATTTAGAATGTCTAAGAAAAAGAAATATCTATATACCTTATCCGTACCCATTTTCACATTATGTAAATTATATAATCTAAATAGAAAGGGATGAGTTTAATTTTAGTGTTTTGGGTGTTTTTTTGGAACTTTAGGAGATTTTAATGGCATGTGTGCTTCCTTACACTTAATGTAGATGACCTCTATTATATCATCTAATTTCTAAAATAAGTTAATTTTATCTATGTTGGATGAAGGCATGAACTATTGTTCTCTTGACCAATAACATGATTTTTTAAATTTTCATCTTCTATTATTAAAAAAATATTATTCCAGACATGATTGACACGTAATAAAACTATGGAGCACAACATTTTTCCACCATGCTATTTGTAGTTTTATTTATGAACTATAAATTTAATAAGGTAACCCCAGGGGTAGATTAAAACAAAATACAACATAATATATACATATAAAACAAAAGGATGAAACATAAAAAGTAACATGGGTAAGTATTAAACATTCGGAGAATTATTACATATAGAAAAACCATGGAATCTGAATGAAATTTGGAAATAAATAATAATAAAATCTTTTTTTATTTATAAATGAAGAGTAGTGAGATATTTGTTTCATGGAAGGAAAAGGACCCCTATATCTAGATTTGGATCCCATTGGGTAGAATTTTCAAAGTTTAGAAGCACAATATGGATAACCTTGAGTAATAATATAATGCATCAAGATATAAATATGGAGACCCTATGGTAGTATTTTTCATTGGTTTTAGGGTAGGAAATTTCTCTTAGGCGTTGCCCGTATGATTCAAGGTATTGATGTGGTTCCCTATAGGTGGTTATGTAATTGGTTAAGAGACATCCAAACTAACTGATGTTGGTATAGTTGATCACATTTGTCACTTTAGAACCAGAGGATCATTGATGAATTATTTATCTTGTTTCTAGTTATATTTTATTCCACAACAAGATAAAATATATTTTTTGACTTGATATATTTTTGTATACTATTGGTTGTGGACTACTAAGATGTAATAACACCTCACTCATGATATCATTGGAACCATGAATGACTCCATGGTTTTAAGACTATATAAGGTTAAATTTATTGTGATTCATAATTGATAAATAATGACTATGATTGATAATGGTAGATGAGAGTATTCTCGAACTCAGTAATAGTTTTTAATAATCCCTTTATCATGATACTATTCCTTCTTGAATATGGATGTATATGATCCAACCACAAGTAATTTTTCATGTTATATTAATCATATGATTTTTATATAGTTCATAATGAAATTGAATAAGTTCTGTATAATGTTTACTTGGTGATTTCCCTGATTTTTTTATACATATTTTATATAGGTGTACGATATTATTATTATTATTTTAATTCTATCTTTCACATGACTGTATTGTCTTCCAAGATTATCATAATATATAATTACTACTATATTCAAACCTCTAGTATAGGTGGAGGGATACATGAGACCACCTAACCACTAGGTTTGACACACTACACAAAATTTAGTATTTAACGACTATTTTAGTTGCGGTTTCACAAACAACAAATAAAAAATTGAAAAAATATTGTGGTGTTTTATTAAAAGAAGATACTAAATGTTTTTTATTTTTTAATATAATCAATTATTTTCTAATGTACCTTCAAATCCCAACCCTCTCTCCCCCACCCCTCACCCCCAATCCCTTAAGCCCGAGCCCAGGCCTCCAACCCACTTTACCCCTAAAAGAAATCAACAACGACCCCCTAATCCCCCTTCTAACCTTCCCCTCAACCTGAGCCCTCACCACCAATCACCTTCCCAATGAATGATAATGTTTTTCCAGCCACACTATCCCTGCCAACCCTCTTTCCCTCCCCACACCCCTCATTTCCCCCTCTCTACTCCCACTCCCCATCAGCCATACCCCCTCACCTCCCCGAAACCTCATTGCTTCCCCTTTACCTATTTTATTTTGGGGTTTTCTACTCTCCCTCATGGCTCAAGAAACCAAGACAAACCCTAAACCAAATTTGGGTGTTCCATTAGTTGATTTTTGGTGTCTATGATTCTTAATCTCTATTTGAGGCCAACTCTTTCTACAACCATTGAAGACAATTATTTTACATTTTTTTCATATGTTTTTTAGTTCATTATCCCATTTTGGATCGACTTTACTTAGGGTATTCTTGATTTTTATGTCCCACATTATTCTATAGGGTTTTATAGACATTATTGTGGTGTGATAGTGTCACCATTATCAAAGGCAGTGAGGTTCAGGTCGGAGGCCATTTGTTTTCTATCATTACATTTTATAACATTTCTTGATTATATTTTTAATCTTCCATTAGGATATCATAGTACAACAATAAATATCTTCAAAATGAATTGTATATGTAAATAATATTTTGTTGATTTCCACATCAATTCTAAGGTTTTTCACTAATTAAATGTTTGTTAAAATCCAAAATAAAATCATTTCACTCATGGAATGTTTTGTAATTTCACAAGAAACCATTAAATTATAAATTAGTTTTTTTGGGAGGTTTCGACTTCAAAAGTGGGGATATCTCATATTATAATCTTTTTATTAATGTTATATTCTTTTAATATGTATATTTTTATTTATATACATAATGGTTATACACATATACACATGTTTATATATATGTGTGTATGTGACTGTGTGTGTATATGTGTGTTTCTATGTGTAAAAATTCACATGAGAATATCAGAATTTATGAAATGGGATATATGTATATATCCCATAATCCCAAGTCCATGAGCCACATGAGCCCTCGTCCTCACCAAGCCCAATCCCAGTTAACCCCTCGAACCTGATTCATCAGCCTTGATAACAACCCCCCCCATACCCAAATAAATCATTTCTAGGACCCTCACCCCATTCTACCCTTCTCCTTCATGCCCCTCAAGCCCCCTCTGTCACCCTCAACATAGTCACCCTTGTCTCCACCCAGACATAACTTCCATACCCCCTTCTCCCACTACTCCACCTATCTATCTTGAGCCCCCTCACCCTTCCATCATCATTAACCCATATCCCCAAATCTATCACCATTGTCTCCCTCTTTCCCCTTATCACCCTCCCTAACCTCTCCCCATGCCCCCTTCTCAACCAACTACCCCATTTCCATTTGATTTCATGTAGGTTCTAGTGGTTAACCCTTTATTCTTCCTCTTTTCTCTTCCTCCCATATACCCATGCCTCGATCACAATTTTTATCTCTATTATTATCCCCGTCTATTGTTTAGGTTGATTAAGGATTATAGAATTTATAATAATGCATATATGGATTGTCAAGGTACACCGGGTTGTATATTGGATCAATTGTGAAATCATTATTAAAGGTGACATATTTTAGAGTGTTCCTCTTGAAATAATTTATTGTTTTCTATGGAATAACCTTATAATTCATATTTTATAAATATTAAATAATTTTAAATAATTTATTCTAATATTATAAGAGTTAATAATCAAATTATAGCATATAAATTATTTTTAAATGTATTTTTTTCTTCGAATAGATGTGTCTCATGGTAAGTGTTCTCTATAGGTAACTGAAAATATCTTATACCGCTATCTATAATATTTGGATAATAAAAAATATTGATAATATCATATTTTAATTTTTTTTTCATGGGGTGATTAATTTTGAATAATTAAATGTAATATTTATTTGTATGTGTGGTCATTCATTATCATACGTATTAATATATTATTTGTCAACACTATTTATATGTTATCATTTATAAAGGTATTTTTTAAAATAATTTTTCTGAATATTTTTTATAAAATAATTTTTTTTATTTTTTTAAATGATATGTATTCAAGGAAGAACCATTTAACTAATCATAGTTGACTCCGAGACAGTGTTCCCTCGACCCCAAAAACACATAATGATCTACTGGTCTTGGTCCCCATAACATATGGGACACCCTCCATCTATCCCGTCAGTGTTTTTCACACCCTCGGTCTCCAACCCACCAGTGTATCAAACACACTCCGTCTCCATCTCATTAACTTATAACACATTGCCTCTAATTCAGCAATTTGATCACATCATGATTCCACAGTTGGAGAACAAGTTTTCCATCTTGTTTCCCCATGAGGAAATTGAAGGGTGACATTTATAAGTACATATTTTAATGTGAATAAATTTATAAAACTACTTTTTACTAATAGATACTTTCATCATAAAATATAGAAATAATGTTACTAAAATAAAAAATATTAAGAGTTTATATTTTTGAATTCTAAATGGATGAATGATAGTTGTCCCATTTGATTATTATGGGGTCCCCATCAATAATGCTGAGGTACTATTTGGCTAGATGAGAGGCCAATTGGTAGCTAAGCCAATTACCCTTTTGATTACATATTCAGATTGCAGTAGTATGCCTCAATAATGGAATATTGAAATATTGTTTTCATAGATAAAGGTAATATTAAATCATTATGGATCAATTGAATACAATTTAATATATAAAGTCTGATATTTTAAAAATAAATCTCTTTTTACAAATTTTATTCCACCTTACTGTTTAAAATCTTCTCGTTCGGGAGTGGACATTGAAAATTTTTGGTAAAACATAAAAATATTTTTAATGGGGATTATGGAATGAAATAAATGGTACATTGTTGAAAACTCAATATTGGTATTATAAGGCACCAGAAAGGATACCTATAGGGAACTAAACGATGTTTTTATAAATCCATTGTCATGAGAAGAACATTGTATTGAAAAATATATTATAATAGTATTATCATTTATTATATTTGGAGATAACATTTCATACCATACTATTAAATTAAAAGTTACATATTTTTGGATGCATCAAGTAAAAATGATTTAGGACAAGAAAAAAAATCATTTCCCACATTGCCCGTACAAATATTTTTCCATGAATCAGATCGACTAAGGTAATATATTGATTAGTTTAAATATATATATGATAACATTTTATATTTCATATATTATATTATTCATATAAATTTAATTAATGTATTAAATGAATTGGGGGTACCATGTATCCCGAATGGAACTTTTTTTGGATATTCATATGAAATATGATGAGAGTTTTTTGAATAATCATTTTAAAGATATAAGGGTATGAATTCCATTTATATTTAAACAACGTATTTCTAGTTGTAACTTTTTAAAAGTTTATTGCTTTAAATATGATTGATATTTTATTTATAGGTAATGATAATATAACTATTATATTCAAATCATACACATGCCTTCTCAGTTTCCTTATATGATCTAGTTGGTCAAGTCCTTGGGAAGGAGCATCCTGGTCATGTATGTGGAATGAGTTCAAGACTAGTAATGTCTAAGGCTAGTGGATAGTCACTGGGCTGTGTAGCTATATCTACTTCTGGTTGTAGTTATTCTCAGCCTTGAGATATTTATATGACGTTTACAGTAATGAAAATCAAAAATCAAGAAAAAGGGATCACAATCCAATAACTAGGGTCTCATTTACAGATAGAGGATACAATGTTCATTATTTAGAAGATGTAAATAATTTTTTTATATCAGAAGATGATTTAATGTATCCTCTATGGTTTTTAAAAAATGAATGGTTTGAGTGTGAATATAAATCATAAATCTAAATAATCATTTACACCCAAAAACTTAGGGTTTTAACATTAAATTTAAACATAAAACACATTTTTTTAAAGAAAATTTTAAAATATATTCATGTAGCAGGGAGTTGAGATGGAGATAGAGGTGGTTTTGATCTATGTTATTCTAGTAGTGATGATGGTTGAATTTGGATTTAGTGATAGTGATTTCAAAATAAACTCACGACTGACTAACATAATGACATGGTGATCGACAAACCTTTTTGTGGTTTGAGGTTTGTGTTTTAATTCAACTCTATTAATTTAGAATTCCATTGATTCATTAATTTTTATTAACTCATTATTTATTTAATATAAACGTATATATTCAAATATCAATGACTTATAGGTTTATATTTTTTTTATTTCTAATCATGACATAAATGGTTTTTCTGTTGTTTTCTATGTTTTTACCTTATAGAACACTTCCATGTACAATATATATGTTTGATAAAATGTTGAGTTGGATCTTTTTAATTCATATTAATCAATGTGATGTTTCAATTTTCTATAAAATTTCTAAATGAATATAAATAATAGATTTTATAGATTTAAATGAATTATTATCAAATTGTTATTTGCGGTGGGTTATGGAATATTATTTATTTTGTTTTATGGGTATTATGATATGTCTTCTGATATGTTTCATCACATACATTAGATAGTTTCATAAGGAACATGGGTATCATGGATAGATATCAAGAAATATTTAGTATACTAGTCATTATTACACTATGAATAGTATCCTATTATGAATGAAAAGATACATTTATTGGGATTTCTTCCCAATGAGGATAGGTTTGAGAAATTATGAATGTTATTTGATAACAATATCATAATTAGGTTATAAGAAACATTAACATGATAATTTATAGGATTTTCTAACTATAAAATATGGTATTTCCCCTAATATATAAAATTTTCATTTCTTTCTTATTGTGGAGAATTGATTACTACTTTGGTTATATTGATTATATTCATATATTACATTACCATTATTTTTATTATATTTAATATCCTATTTGGTAATTTTCATTCTTTTATCAATGATATTTATTAAATATCATATGAAATTCAATATGTTACTTGTATCTTTTAAGGCTTTTTATTTAATTATTTCAATTTTCTTCTATTTAAGACATTGGTTACTTATTTAGTGTTTTTTTTCTTTATTATAGTATAGATTTATCATCATATTTTAAAATGTGTTTTTCATTTATAATAAACAGAAAATATATAAAATAAATTTACCCTTCTCATTTTTTTTCTCCTATTTGTCTAAACTTTATGAATTTCTATTGTTATTTACATATTTGAATGTCAAATATGTATAGATAATAGTATGCTTTATTTCATTTATACTTATATATGAAATTATTTTTTTTTATGGAAGGAAAAACAAATTATGGATTCATTATATTCTGATTTTATCATTATTTTAATGGTTTTAATTGGATAGTGGTCTTCTTGGTTAAATTTTGGAGTTTTATTTCTTACAGCTATAATATTTTTATAAGATCCCCATATAACGATGACTTAAAATTCTAGTGTATTTAGTAAAAGAATTTACAGTAGTTTTTTAAAACTCCATATCTATATATATTATAAAATATAGTGTAAAATTAAACAAATGCTAACTCCCTATAAATTTTTGAGATGAAATTACCACTTTTATAAATGAAATTACCACTTCCAAAAAAATGATTGATTCCACTTTCTACAAATGAACACTAAGGTAGTTAAAGTAACAATATTTGGTTATAGATGTCATATTTTTAGTGGTTCTGAAATACAATAATGGAAAAATTTGTTAAGTGTTTAAACCACCACAAATTGAAATAAACTATCACTACTAAGTTGTAGAGACATTGTTATGTGATCTTGTCTCAATATATTTTATATGGATATATACATATTAATTAAGATAAAATAATTACTTGTACGTTGAATATGATTAAATTAAAATCATACTAATATTGTTTCATAATAAATTTCATGTTTTATATATAAAACTAATTTTAATGTTTGTGGAAAAAATTATATTAAATTATTATCTAGTAGAATAGATTTCCAAAAATTAATTTCATGCATGTTATATAAAATCAAACGACCAATGGGTGTTATGTTTGAATATAATAGGATAAAAATAATATTAAATTTGAGATAAAAGTTGTTATATGAAAAATCTATTTGAGTAATAATGAATGGACCCAATCAAATCAGGGAGACAAAGAATGATAAATAAATTAAACAAGGCATAATGATGAAATTTAATGGGAAAGATACATTTAAGATGCTTACTTTTAAATAATAATTAATTTTTTAGATTATTCATTTTAATAGTAAATATTAAAATATTATAAATAATTTTTTTAATTTATTGTTCAAGAATACAAAATTAAGTTTTGAAAAGGAGTAAGTTTTTATCAAAATTCTATTCCATTTGTTTTATTATTTAGGTTTAATATTAAATGTCTAAAATTTATTTTATTTATTTTTGAAATTAAATTATAATTTTCATTAATTATATTAAAATTTTCATATTGTGATTTCATGGGATTTTTATGAAATTGTTTATTTATAGATAAATAGTGGAAAATCACATATTCTCAAATACCATACCTTTTCCTCTCATTAAGTATTAAAATGATACCATTTGGTTTTATATTAGTTTTAAATTCAAATAACTTTCTATTATTTTAATATTGTAATAAATTTTCTTTGATCAATACTAAAATTAATTTTTAATAAAATTATTATTTACTCATAAAAGGAATATTATATTAAAACTGGTAATGTTGAGTAATGTGTACTTATATTAATTTTCAATTATAAAATTTTTAAAAATTGAATAATATGATTTTTTCACATTTTAAATCAGAAGTGTGAAATATTTCGTTATAGTGTATTTATATTTTTAATATAAAAATATGTTACCATGATAAATGTTTATCATTACAATAAAGGATAAAAGGGTGAAAAGGGGTTAAATTGTGGTATAATGTCACAAAAATAAAAGAATTTATTTAATTAACTATTTCATAGTATAATCTATTTTATGTTATTTTTGTTTTAAATTGGATAATATTTGTGTCACTTTACATGATAATTATACTTTTATATATTATAAATACATTTATTTATAAGAGTGCCTGTCCTATCACCTAAAAAGGGATCAATGTACCACATCACTTCAATACTCACGCCATTAGAATAGCACCTCGAATATGAAATATAAAAACCTAACCCAAATATCCTACCCATGTCCATGATTTTCTAGTCTCCCTAAAGCATTAATCGACGAAGTGTTAATGAGAGGCCTAATAGAGGATATTGAATGAATAAATAATTCCCTAAGATATGATTTTTTAGTTTCATTCTTCGTCCACCTCCTCCATCCCATTATGAAAATAATAATATAATGAAATAATATAATAATTATACTAAAAAGTTATTATGACTATGAGGAATATTTTATCAACATTCCCCCATATATTGGAAAATGAAAATGTTTCCTGAGTTCCATACAAACTGCTTTCTCAATGAACAACATATTTAATTTCAAATCACTCCCTATCAGGATTACTAAAAAAATTAAATTTAATGAATTAAAATGATAATTTTAACATGATAATGTGGTTGTGAGGATATTTTTTTCATTTTATTTAACAAATTAACAATTTATTGACATCCTAATACTTAACAACTTAAAATGAGTCTACCATTACACATTCTATGTAAAAATCATTACTATTATATTTAATTTATCTTATTCTTCATCCTATTGTTGAAACAAATTTATAACATAAATAAAATATTTCTGAAATCATTAATCTTATCCATGAATTATTTTATTATATGACAATAATATATTCTTATTCATTTGGCCATCATAAAATGTTTTTATTTGGGTAGATTTTACCACCCAAATGAATTATGATGTAATGTTTTTTCATGAATGATTTGGGAAAAATAATTAATAGTAATATTATATATTTATTTTTTATCATGATTTTATATTTATTAATTAAATAAGTATTTTATTTAATAAAATCAATTTTTTATGAAATAAAATTTAAAAAATGAGATTTTTTTTGTGTTTTATGTGAACTGTCAACCAAAGTTCCTTAAATAAAAAATTGAACTCCATATATATATATATATTTATATATATTCATAAAAACACATTATCAATATACAATGGTAAAATATAAATTATAAAATTGGAATTAAAAGTGAACAATCATGGTGGTTTTAATCCTTCAAAAACCATCTTGTCAATGAAGATTCATTGAAAATAAATTTTTCATAATATATTGAAGTGATCTGTATTTTGTATGATATGGTCCATGTAAATCAAACAATATAGTATATATGGAACCATTTTTCATATAATTTGTACCATTAATAGGATATTTTTTTGATATTATGAATCGAACGACCCCAAAATGTCATACACGAACAATAATAATTATTTAATAAATAAAAAATTATTATAAATTGAATGATAAGACTTTAATAGACATGAGTAAATTATTAATGTTTTAGATAACTAATAACATATAGTTACTCAGGAGGTTATATTATGTATGAAGCGAATCAAAACATGATGTTCAAGATTAATATTTTAAATATTATTATAAATGTACTATTATTTTTATCAAATGTAATTTTTCTCTATATCCATATTATGTTAGGTATGTTTTTTCCAACACTTAAAATTTATTATTAATGTATTTTTTTATTATCCTTTAATTTATTTACAAACTTTTATAAAGGTAACAATATAGAATTTTCCTTAGGTTCCATTTATTTAATTTCTTTATAATGGTGTGAAAATAATGGTTTTTATAATTTACTTATTGATAACCTTTTCCCATTATCATTAACATTATTAATTATAAATTATCATTTCAAAATTTTCATGCTTTTCCTATGTAAATTTTATTGTCATATTTATATTAATATTTTATTTTTTAGAGTTATCAATGAAAATGATATTTTATTTTATTTTTATTGGATAACAATAAGTGTTTATTATTATGTGTCAATGTGAATCTCATTATGAGTTTTGTGACGATTGTAAAACACCCAAGGTGTTTTATTCATGTTTATCATGATGCAAATTATATATTTTTATGGGTGGTTCTGATACAGGCCTACAAAGCATTGTTTAATAGTTTATTCATTGGGAAAAATATGTTTGAATTAACTAGATTCCATACTCTATTGTATGGATGACTATAAAGATCCTTATAAAATATATATGAACAAGACATACCAAATAACCTTAATGGATATTTCACCATTAATTAAATTCAAAAAAAAATTATTACAGTATTTGGTAATAATTTTGACTCCATGTGTAATATAGTTATTATTTCTTCTCAATGTTTGTTATGGAAAAGGAAAAAATTATAATGTGATTTCATGTGTTTTGATGGAAAACTTTGTTTCCATTATTTTTATATAACATACATTATTTTATATTCTAATAACACATTTTAAAATAATTATATTGTATTTAAATATGTTTTTGAACACTAAAAATTTCAATTATTCAATTTTGAAGGCTCAACTTGAATGAAGAAAGAATATAATGAATAAAATATGTGTATCAATTTGAGGACCTAATTTTAATGGAGAAAGTATGGACTATGTGGAAGTGTAATCCCCTTTAATATAATGTTTTAACTGATTATATAAAATGAAAATCCATAATTTTTATTTGAATGTAGGTAACTTGAATCGATATAGTAAATCATTTAATTATAGTTTGGTTTCGTATCATATATTTTAATTCATATCAAAGAATAGTTTATATAAAATTATAGGATAAGATGGTGATAAGGAAATAAAATATATGTATTATAATTTATGGTTATATTATTATGTTAGATTTACTGATTACTCAATGGGATTCCATGTTTCTTCTTATAATCTATGTGTTTTTATAATGATTTTTCATATAGGTAACATGATGAATGAATTAAGAAGGTGAAAAGAAAAAAAATATCATTAATAAAGAGAAATGATGAATTTTCAAAGATAATTTCATGTAGTTTGATATTTTATTAACATAATTAATGTAGCCTATAAATGAGGGACCCATGAAATAGGATGACCAAATTCCCAAAATAGAAACAAGTCAACAGTGCTGTATTTCAGGAAATAACACCCACTATATTTTGGTGGAACCACATAAAATGTTGTAGCATAATGTTGAATAAATGACCTAGAGAATAATATGAATATTTGGGTTGTTTATATATTTATATGGTTTCTATTTCTATTTATCATTTGGAAGGTGAATCTAATAAGTAATGTTATCTGACCAAGAATACCAAGGAGAATAATGAGATTAATATCATGTAATTGATTTTATTTAAGTGTATTGTTACTTCAAAATATTTTAATGATATTATTTGACCTAAAATGGAATGGAAATTTCTAGAGATAAATTACAATGGGGGGAACTCAGTTTCATCTTATGGAAAAAAAATTACAGATAAATTGGTTATTCACAAAATTTATATTATCCCATGAATGTAAAATTGATAGACATTATATATGATTATAAAGAATTGTATGAAGTTATTTGGTTACTTGTGAATTTAAATGTAATATTGAATTTCAATTATTTGATTTGAATTTGAGATAGGTTTTCAGGAAACTAATGGATCACATAACAATAAAGATATTAAGTGGTCAATATTACATATAATAGGGATGTAGTCTAAAAAGAGATATGAATGTCTACATGTTCAATTTCATTTTTCTCTTATACTTGCTAAGAATAATTTTTGGGAGTTCCCCATGATATCAATATAGTTTTACTAATGTTTTAAAATTGATTATATTACTCAGGAATGTGAAAAAAAGATAAATCGTTAATCTAATAATTGCTGAATAAAAGACAACTATTTTAATTCAAACGAGGTTTTCTATTATGAAATTTTTTGTCTAAATATTATTATTAAAAGGTAAACCTTCATGAATACAACTAAAATCATGTGTAAGGTTCATTTTATATAACCTATAAATTTTTTGGATCACCAAATGAAGTGGTAGCTCGAACAATACTAATTTATTTACATTATTGTAACTTCTTTTTTATTTGGGATCTACCTTTTCGTTTATTTCAAATAAATTTTCCCGTAAAATGAAAATATAACCACAAGAAATAGAGATATAAACTATATAATAAATTCATAGTGTATGTATTAAAAATATAGTGATTTTTATGAATCTTACTATGGTTGTCTATGAAATGTGTTATACTAGAAATCTTGTTTTCTTACCCATAAGATATATTGATGTTGTTTTGTGTATAGATTAGATTTTTATTGTTACTATATAATAGATTGATAAGATGAATAATTCATAATAAATTTATATAATTATATTCCAATTTTATATAATAATGAGTTCTTAACTACAATGACACATCAATAAGGTGGGAAATTGATTATATATGGGTTTAAAGATATAAAAAATATTTCATTGAAAATGAGGGAACTACCCATCTTCATAATGTGCATATGCTAATTTTGTATTTTTATTTTTTAAAATGATATACCATGTGTTATTCTTTATTGGTAGTTTTACAATTTAACTAATTCCCAATTCTAATTCAATATGGAATCATCCCTATCAATTTGATCTAATGGTGAAATAAAATTTGAAGATATAATTAAATGTATTACATGATAACAGTTTAATTCACTATATCACTTCATAAGGGGGTGATAACATTTTTTTGTTAAAAATAATTTTTATTATGAGGTGTTACATTGTTTATATAAAACTATATAACTCTATTACTAAGAATAAGTATTCATTTCCTTAAATAGATTACTTATTTTATTAGCTCTAGGTAGCTCAATAATATTAAAATATTTTCACTAGGTCAATATTTTTTTTTGATGGTAAAGAAAGAAAATGTTATGTGGAAAAAAATTTCAACTCTTTATAGTCATAATTTGTTTTTGGTTATTTACATTATTTTAACAAATGCACCTTATTTACTTATGGAGCTAATGTATATAATTTTCCTAGATTAATTGGATAATTTTTTTTCATTTTAATTTATTAACGAATGGTATATAATAAATGTTTTGTGGATAGTGAGAAACATCCAAGGATAGTTCTAAAAACCCTTAAATGAGTGGTGATATTTAAACAATTTATTAAATGTTAATATTAGTAGAAGGTTATTTTATTCCATGAAAATATTGTAACTATTGATGGAATATAGTCAGATCCTTCTAAAAATATTATGGGAAAACAATGGAAAATACATTATAAAATTTCAGACATTAATATTTTCATGGATTAGTAGGTTGTTACAGATGGGTTGTTGAAAACATTTCTTATTTATCTTGTCCACTATCTATGATACCTTAAAATCTACTTATATACATTTTGTCCAACAAATATTATTAGTTTTTCAAGATTTTAAAATATTTTTCAAGGCTCCATTATTGGACTTACCATCACGAAATGGAATTTTTTTTATTATATTTATACTTATTTTGAGGGACTTTATTGTTTTTTGAGTCAAAATAATTAGGTAATTACATATGCCTCATGAATGTTGATACTTGATGAGAAAAATTACTCAATAAATTATCTTGTGCAAGCGGTTGTAATTTTTTATTTAAAAATATAGAGACATCATTTATCTTCGGTTAAATTTGAAATATATATATAAATATATGTGTATACTATAAATGTTCAATGAATATAGTCACATGAAAATATTTGAACATTTAGTACAGAAGATAGTTGGAAATGATATTAGATTAAGAATATACAATTCAATATCATATGGATAAGGAAAACAAATCCACATATGATTTGATTTGAATGGATAATACATCACTATCAATGTTATGATGGGAAGAGGATCCAATATTCAATGATTTATGGAATTTGACCATGAAGCTGTTTATATGAAAATTTCTTCTCTTTTTCCCACATATCATTAATATCATCCTTTCTAGTAATAATTAAGTATTCTCAAAGGGAATATAATGGTTTGTAAATAAATATAGAA
Organism: Viscum album; assembly: GCA_963277665.1. Taxonomy (NCBI): domain Eukaryota; kingdom Viridiplantae; phylum Streptophyta; class Magnoliopsida; order Santalales; family Viscaceae; genus Viscum; species Viscum album. The sequence continues at coordinate 1,499,105,996 of OY728133.1, forward strand.
GTGGTGAATGTAGGAATGTTTTTAGAGTTTAATATTGATAAAGACGTTTTTAAATGATTTTTAAAGTGTTTATGTGTATTAGGTGACTCTAAATTAATAAAGGAACTACTAAGGGAGATAAAAAGATCTCAACATTCTATTTTTTCCTCTAAAATTGTGATGTATTTAGACCATTGAGAATATTATTGGTGGGATCTAATACCAATTAAAAATTTATTTATAAAATGATTTTTTTAATTTTCCAATATGATAATATTGAACAACAATAACTAAAAGGAATAATTAAAAAATTATCCGCACTATAATAGAAATAGTAACACATATCCACATATTTTTAGGATGGGATTCCCAAATAAATCTTCATGTAATAATTCGATAGGGGTTATTATAGGCTACTTGAATACATATTATCATTACAATCTTAATAGAGATGAAATGCCTTTTGATATGATATATCTACTTGAACATAATAAGGTATCTGTTTTTCTTAGTGTTCCTTTAGCTATTAAATCTACTCAGGATCCAACATATAAATCCAATTTTTTGGAAGGGACTTTAGGTATCATTGGGAATAGAGTTATATTTTAATTAACCTTTTTATACTCAGTCATATGAAAAATTAGAATGGAAAATTTTAATATTGGTGGATATTCTCTTCGATTTCTCATTATATTATGTTGGTGATTGGGATAAGAACATTTCATTTTTCTCATTTACATATATTAATAAGTTTCATTTAACTACTCAGTTGACACCTTTTGATACATTATATGGAAAATGGATTTGAACTTTATCATGTTGGGATGTAGTTTGAGAGTGGAATTTTTTTGGGCTAGAATTTGTGAAAGAGATGGTTGAAAAGGAAAATTTAGTTCAACACAATATGAGTGAATCATAGATTATAAAAATCATTTATGTAAGAAACAAAAATAAATATTATTTGTTTGAGGAATCTTTCAATGTTTTTCATTAAAATAGATATCTGGAATGGATTTATTTATTTTTTGCATAGAGTATGAAAGTATTCTCATTGTTTTCCTATCAATATGAAATTATAGATAATGTTTTATTATTTTATTATTGAGTATCTTCACCTTGGAATTAAATCTTAGTAGATGATGTTATTAATGTTTCTTTATTAATTATATTTTTACTTGATATATATAATTTATTAAGCCCTACAATGGTATTTTTAAAGGAAACTAATTCTTCTGATAAGAAACATGTACATATTTTTATTCTTAGAAAGTAGTCAAACGTTTTGTTGAAAACCCATATTTTTTATGAAGTAACAAAGAAACATGAAATATAAATAAGATAAAAATATCCCCATTAATTAATCATTGAATAAAATTATGAGGATGAAATTTCATTATGTTGGTGGATGTGATGAACCAAGTAATTTTTCAATTAAATCAATTTTATATTTTATTCATATTAATAATTACTATTAATTCCACATAAATAATTTTATTATTCTATGGAACAATAATATGATTTTTCATTTGGTTTTGTAAGTAGATTTTATTTTGAATAACATTTTCTTCATATGTTATATGGACTTATTAAATGTTACATTTCTAGATTATTTGAATTTTATTTTGATAAAATTCACATCATATTATGATTATTAATCATAACGATCTTAGGGTGAATGTTTTGGATTTTTCTGAAAGGTTTATTTTTAAATGAATAGGGGGAAATACCATGTTCTCAAATACTAAAACACTTACATTAATAATTATCCAAAAGGTGACAAAATTTTTTACCTTACTATAGACGCCAATGTTTTTTTCTTTTTTTATTAATAAAGAAATAAGTCTCATTAGAATCAATACTAATTATGCTTTTATTGAAAAGTATTTTTTTTCTCAAGAAATTGTTTCTTATAAAAATATTCCATTGAAATATTTCAAATTATATAAAAATGAAATTTTATCCCCAATATAATGTGAATCTATTAATTTTTTTTCATTTTTCTCATCATACAGTTAAATTTTTTTAATAAGGTGAATTTCTTTTGGATCATAAACAATATAAATCATAGTAAATGCTATCCTCGTGATAAATGTTAAAAGTGTTTAAAATAGGTATAAACTATGGGATAACTCTATATTTTCACAAAATATATATTTAATTTAATATATTATTTCATTATTAATTCCCCTTTAACATATCATTAACATTGTTCTTATTTTATGGCACACGACTTGTAACATCTTGCCCTGACTCACTCCATGGACAGTAGAAAAACCTATTCACCACATGACCACTGATGCACCTCTTAATATTCTAGAGGATTCCAACTATTAGTGAGGTCTAATGTGATACAACAAGAATAATATAACACTATATCAGCGTGTGAAACCACCATTAAATAACTATAAATCATAGACATAAAAGTATTAAAATGGAATAAAGGAACCAAAAAAGAAACTTGTTGTAATAAGATGAAACACCAAAAAGGATATAATATCCATAACAGAAGTAAGAAAAACTAACCCCATATTGTGAGGATCATATGTAAAATTTAAAAAAATATAAACACACTTTTTTCTTCTTCTAACATCATTTCATTCCATATATCCATTTTCTGTTACCCTGCTGAGATCTAATATTTTGATCATGGGACCTCAGATCTTCAACTCTTCTCAATAAAGAAAAGTATGGAATTTTCCCTATCCATAAGTAATATATTATAAAATCCAAATTATATATAAGGTCAAAATACACACCATGGTTCATTTATAGGTGGTGAGAATTAAATATTGTAATGTATCCCCCATAGGTGAATCAATAATATGTTATTATAAGTGCATCTTCATGATACATGGTTAGAGTAGGTACAACACAACTAAAATAAAAATAAATAAAGTCATTTTCCATTCATAGGTACATGTAATTGATCAAACTTAAAAAATTTATCCATCATTAGGGTGTCCTTGATAATTTCATGATGATCTTTAATCCCTCATAATATGAGGGATAAACATTTAGGGAAGCCCAAACCTAACCTAATGAATTTATTCGTTATCACATACTTGGTAATTGGATACATAATTATTAGGTACTCAAAAAATTATAGTGTACATCCAATACCTATATCACCAGTCTGACATCAATCCAATGCATCACAAACAAAATATGATAGAGGATCCATCTAGCATCTGACTATACATCAACACTGGGGGTTCAAAAATAATCAGTCTAGAATCATCTCAATAATGGGGAGGATCAATCCTTCATTATAAAACATATTCTACACAATAACTTACCATTACATAAACCTGTAAAATAATCCGTAGATTATACTATCATTTTCTAGTTACAAAATCTAACATGTAAACCATATAGCATAATACCCATGGTCAAAGCCTCCTTCCAGAATCTAAACCACACATGTTGAATTCCATGTCCACTATTGATAATAGTATAGAAAAAAAAACTACCCAAGAACCTCATTCTATAACATGGACCATGATCAATGCAATTATAATTGATAAGAATTATCATGTCAACATATTCACCCATGGTAATGTAGTTTCATGTCTGTATTTTTCTCTCACCAATTCAGAACATCATTTTTGGCATCTGGAACAATAAAAGTCTACCTTCATGTAAAAATATCTCAATCAAAAATTTAGAGCATCATGGATGAAATACAAAACTATAAATGTGGTGTATCATGACAAAATATATAAGACATAGATGTGGATAGTCATGTTTGGCATTCCAAACCATACAAGTGGGGCATCATGTCACACTCCCTCAACCATGGAAATCAATATCTATAAGACATGAACCAAAAATTTTCATCCTTTCCATATCAAAATATCCCCAAGTGGGTAAATGATCTCATAGTATAAAAATACAATAGAAATTTTATTATGGGTTGGACGAACACCTGTTCCAATCATCAAAATCAAAGAACTATTAGCTCAAACATCATTTTGGGTCCTGAACAGACACCTTCAACCATTACTACAAAAAACACATGTTCTGCACAGGGTTGGCCTATCAATAAAGTACCCACTTTTAACTATGGATTCCACATAAATATAAGAATCCATATTTGGATCCTCAAACTGGGTTATGAGTATATGCATCCCTCTTTGGATCCTCAGGGTCAAAACATATGCGAAGACATCCCACTTTTATCCATTGATCATAACTAATCTCTATTTCCAAACCTTATTTCGTTTGGATCACATATTCCACAAATCTACTCTATATAATATCAAGGAATCAAAGGGAGAGATTTTGGAAACCTCACCAACCATGTGGCCTCTATCCACCCACTTTATAAGATACCCTTCTAGTTAAAACACCCAACCTATCAATAACCTCAAGTATCATCATAGTATCACTAACGATGGATAGTATCATTATAACAATATTCAAGGACTTTAGTGAACCCATAACATGCCATAAAATAATTATCATTATCCTATCCTTGGTATCCACCCACATATCACTCTTATGAAATTGTTTTATTGAGTTATTTGAGGATTAATCTCTCAAACACAACTTACTTTCCCTGAATTGTATCTAATAAGTCCTCAAAACACTCCACGGATTCCACCAATGTGTTCCATCATGAAAAATGATCAAAATGAACTCCAATTATTTACAATTTTGACATAGTGGCACAAAAATATTCATAACCCCTAAAAAGGGTAAAAAGTGGTTGTATATAGTGTTTACCTTGAGTACACAACATGTACTCCAAAGCCTCTTGTCTGGCCATGTAATTATATTTGGAATGTGTACACATGGGTTCTATCCAAGTACTACTAAATTAATATGGAATACATGGGATCCAAAAAAATAATACAACAGAACCACATCTCCCATATATGTTGTCTGTTTCCATGTACATAGATATATATCTATGTACCACTACATTAAAAATAACTTGAGTACACAACTTGTGGATCCAATACTCCATCTATGAAAAAACTCATGCACATTTCCATGTAACATATATAGTTAATAATCCATATATAGTAAATGTAAATCCAAAAATTATTTCTTCCAGAAATACTAAAACACATGGTGTGTGATCATGAAACCATATGTTGTGTGATCGAGATTTTTGAATGGGAAACTCCCACAAACATCTTAAACCCCTGTTCTCCTAGATTACGCATAGATCAAATACCATATTATTAATAGATATAAAAAATTGATTTAAATACTATAAATCATGAATCTATGGTGATTATGACATGAAATTCTAATCTGGGCTACATTATAGTGAAAACCGTAATGTTTCGGGTCAAAATCCACTCTTGAAAGTCACTGCACCTAGATATGGACTTAATATCCTCAATGGAGGATGTCTAGAAGAACATCCTTCCCCTTTTTCTCTCACTTTGACCATAACATGATGTATAATCCCTAACCTCCCTCCATCCTTAAATAACAACTAAAAATGTGGGGGAATATTTGAAATAATTTTATTAATGAAATAATTTAATTAAATTTCCACTTAAAGGATTTTACAAAGTCCCAGAAACCAAAGAGGGTTTTAAAAATATCTAATAAATTCATCCACATTATATACTCTTATAATAATTCGAAATCTTAGTTTGGAGTTATGTTCAAAAGATATCATCATCTGAAAGTGTGGGAATAAATGAACAATCAATTACTAAAAAATTAAAAATTCCAACAAAACATGAGTGTCTCATAAATATTCTATACTTTTCTACTATGTTATAAACCCTAAATGAGACCAATATAGAGGATATAATTATTATCCATTATAATTTTCTAGGTTAAAATATCTATTTTACCCCTTATGTTCAACTTAATGTAAAAATTCATTTTTTATCAATCTCAAAATATAAGAATACATTGGTCCGTAAAACCTCCCAAATATAACAATTTACATCTTCATGGGGCCTTAATTTCATTCTAATCACACATTTTAACCCACCATAATAATAAATTTGTTCTTAATTCCTTAAATTATACTATAGTGTGACAAATCTGTTTCTTTAAATAACTCCAAATATAAGACGTAAAACCCATCAATGATCAATCCACCACTTTCCCACATAATAAAACTACCAAGATGGTGCGTAACTAAAAACATACATATTGAGATGTCCCAACATCATCCAAAATTCATCCCTAGTCTCTTGGTACTCTACACCATAGAACTCAATCTATAGAGGCCAAATTTGATCCACAATACTTGCAACCATCAAAATCGTAAATAAAAACAAATCACATGCAGTTTACTGACCCATTCAATATGGTTCCCATTGAATACTCATCCATATCCAATAAATGGTTACTTCAAAAAAGCTAATATTGTATTCCCCGCCATATGAGTATTCATATTTTCACTTAATAACCAAACTCCACCACCATAACCCATCATATAATCTCAATCAAACCTCACAACATGGTGTGTCTTTATCACTCAAACTAAAGTGAAAAAAACATAAGAAATGAACCTTTCGAAGTATATAATAAAGACAATGATTAAATTGGTTGGCTTCCTATCCTAAAATGAACCTCACATAAAGATGAAAAATTGGATACCCCCAATACGGTTTCAGTTACTCCTAACAATGAGAGATACATACCAAGGGGTTTTCATTAATCTAAAAGTGACATTTAGGTATCTTGGAATATTCATGGTTTACTATCTATCTAATTAGGAAGATTATAATTTATTCAGTGTGATCATCTATAGATTTAGATTATATAAATATTTAATTAATGAATACCATCACAAATCTTTCCATTCACATAAAATACTGATTCTATTTGAAGAGCCTCATGATAGTATACCCACAGGCCTCTCACCACATCAACATTTTTTCTTTACCCACATAGGGATATATATGATTTCATACCACCAATTTTAGAAAAACCGAATGACATATAACATAAAAACTTGTTCATTCCACCACAATTTCATTAACACCAAAATTTATTGGGCTCATTTGTAACTGAAATGAAATATATGTTTTGAATACAATGAGTCCTTCCACTTTAAAACTCATCTCAAATGTCCATTATAAATACCATCAAACACATAATATTCTATAATCCATCTCGTAAACACGAGTAACAAATTTCCTTCACATTTTCTACCTTTTCTATACACCCAGTAGATCTATAAGTATAATACATTCTCGATATCAATGAACCATAAGTGATTCTGTATAAATTGGAGGTCATATTTGGACTATAATAAAAAACCCAAAAACATACTTTGAATAATTCTCAATCCATCAAGAACCATCCTATGCTTCAATATCAATGAAATCAATGGCCTATGATGACCCCTCTCAAGGTTCACCCTCAAATTACACAGGGAAGCAACTCTTTAAAATGGAGTAATGTCAAATAAGCTTACTTGGATATCCCACCTAGCCATAATATCCAGTCACACCACTAGTCACTATGATTAACCACTTAGGAAAATAATAAATCATAGAAGTACAATACTCATTGGGAATCAGGATCAATATTGTACCCATATTACATGAATGGAACCTCTTAGAACACCCATATCTATGGTCTCAAATAAATAAGGCATCATATTTGACATTAACATTCAAAATCATTAGAACCATCCCAATATTATAATATTAATTTCATAGCAATCCCAAGAGAACCATGACATATAATTAAAAAGAGATATAGTTACTGAAATCTTAATAATAACAAACCAAAAGGGGGTCAATAGTTAGTGACTTATGCGAAGTAGAGCCACATATGCCACTGAACCCGCTATACATGAGGACCACATCATATTTCTCATCACCTATCACCTCAATATAAATAAAAATGACCTTTCAATTTCAGAATATCTATATACAAGTCAACATAGTTGTTTTTAATAAAATCATGTACTTAAATGGTTATCAACTATATGAGAAAATATTCACCCTTGAAATAGCATAGCAACTTTCTTCAAAAAAATTAATAACTAGAATGCCTATAATATGTGGATCCAATATACATGGTAGGTTCAGGGGAGGGGAAGAAACGAAATAAAATCTGCAGACATGGAGGCTTGAAACCACGACCTCCTCCACTCACCACCACATGTAGTGCAGGGGCGAAACCATTGAACTTCACCCTATGGGGCAATGTGGATCTAATATACTTATCCTAAAGCATGAGATCCCACTTTCCTTCCTATATCGAGAGTTAAATCATTCAATTACCACATTCTAAATGGTCAATATCCATAAATCCATTAGAACTCATAAAATATAGACCAAAAAACCTCACTCAATGGGACATCATATATAAAAATAATATGAAAACCTATGATCATTAATCTGATACATGGGTTAAATGGACACTACACTATAATAGGTGTTCTCAATGCACCGTCCCAATATCCTTTTATGTCCATTATACATTCCAACGCCTATAATCTATAAAATAATGAAATATTAAAATAAATTGTTTGTATCTCCTATGATAGAACTTTTTAATGTACATTATTATCTCACCCCATGAACATTTGTTTATAGGATCATCATAAGTCTTGATGCATGCCTCCTATTATGTTTGAGACTACAGACCAAGAGTAGGCATATAAAGAAAAACTATTATGGGACTATACACCCATAAAAGTATGTCAAACCATAAATAAATTTTCAAACATCATAAAAATCATAGAATTAGAAAATGATGAAGGAAATGAAATAGAATAGTTCTATAATAATATGATTTATTATTGTGTAGAAAATAATTATTCCATATATAAAACATAGATCAACCACTAGGATGATCAAATATGAAAAATAAAAATTGAAAAATAAATACATTAGGATCTTCTGCCAACTATAATCCATGCCACATAACTCATATCCATAACAATATTAAACTAAATTAACCCAATCATCATATACAATACCAGTGGATCTGCTCAATAATGTATCCTCAAGCCTCCTCAATATCCTTCACCCATCCATTCCCAATCTGATTGAAAAAACTATGATCAAAATTAACACTAAGGTTTGTGTTCAAGTGGATAAAAATAAAACCAAATAGTACACTATAAGGATGAACTTATAATCTACCATTTTATGTTCATGATGATTCTGTATTCCCATACTATTAGAAATAGAATAGAAAAAAGTCAAATAATACCATCATCGATCCTTGGTTATATGACTTCAATACATCATACCAACATAGGCTAATGTTGGTATGTATCTATGCACACATAAATAGCCATGAATCCCATTTAACATGTTGGATCTACATCAATGATAGACTCAACTTATCCTCAAATCATTATTTGTTATCTATTACATGGAACCTATAATCCTTAATAAGAGGTACTAAAAATATGTTAATGTAAAAATAGAACTCATATTTTTAGTATAATATCAAACACATAAATCTAAATTAATTTTATACTAAATCAAGCCATCACTTTATTAGACATTAAAGCTAATGGTTCAAAGAGTGTTCTTCTTCCATAACCCTAAAATGTGGAACATCTTTCCTATACACTAATCTAGATGGTATAATATCAATTCATTGTGTGTATGTTTGGAATATAAACCATATACTATGCATTCAGTGTCAAAAGACATAGTCTAACACCTAATCCATATAGTATACTACCCATTTCGGGAGGCTTGGTTAGACATCCCAATCACATGTTTTGAACAATATTTCTGCAATTCTAAACTATGTGAAAATACCATGTTCTTGTAACCTTAGTCCAGAATCCAGTCTATGAAAAAACTATTTGTACTAATACATGGAATCTTGTACAATATCACAACTGAAAGGTGTGGAGTGTCATGTCCAAATATCTCAATTACGAATGTGGAACATCATGTCGTACAGACAAAATAATATATATTGATCATCGTTTCGTAGACTTTCTACCACAATAAGTATTATCATATCTAAAATCTGAAACCATACATGTAGAGAATCATGTATATCTTTATAAACAGATGATATAAAGTTTCATGTTGGAAATTTGTAACAATTCATAAGGAGCATCGTGACCTAATCTATCAACTACAGAATTATTTATAAGTAATTTGGGGTTTAAAACACAGAAACCCAACCATGGCACAATATTCACAATGGTATAAACTATCTACAACCCTAAAAAAAGTTTAAACATATCAAGGTTCAGATGGTATCTTATTCCTATAATTAACACTTAATCCTTATCAACTCATACATCAGTTCAAGTCTGAAGGGGACTCCCAAAACCCTTGCTACCAAAACACACATTCATTATCTTATTTATTATATCAATTAGAAAAAAAATCTCTCTAGTTCAATATATAAGTATATGAATCCCTCATGGGATCTTTATAACTAATACAGGATTAGTGGAATACCTATTGGTTGTGTATGAATATAACTAGTGGCATACCCTTCTAATACCTGATCAAAAATATTCTATCAAGATAACACCAATATCTTAGGGTCACATAACCTGTAACCTAGTATCTATAATCTCATGAACTCACATAAAAATATGACTAAACCTCATAGAGGAGTTCACATAAATCCCATTCCATCTCTATTACACTTTTGGTAGGATATAACACTCATCCTACATATCACATTGAGTCATAAAATAGTACAACCATCAATGGATATTCCTATTCTAGCATGTTTCAAGTACTCTATTAAACCCATACAACATCGTCTAAGAATTCCCATGACCCTTTAATGTGACTCATCCCATATGTCACTCTCATGAGACAACTTCAATCAATTATTTGAGTAAAAAAGTCTCTATCATAACTTATTTCTCATGTACCGCCTCATTAAAATCCTTATAATGAAATAACGATAACACCATCATGTTATACATAAAAATATTACAATGATAGACACAAATTTTTAAAAATTATGATTCTTCGGTGAAAACCCAACCAAACCATCAAAAGGGTAACAGGGTCATAGTAAATGAAATGTACCTCGACAATAAGGTGTGTGATCCCAAACCTACAGTATGGTCATGAACATCTACATGCAATTGTTGCACCTTAGGTATAGCTATGTATTATTACATGGTCATGGCTCTCAATAATGATATGTTTAAATATTATTTGACAATATATAAATTTCTCACTACATGGTATGCACCTTGAGTAAACAACATGTAAATCCAAAACTCCTTCATCCAAACTACTCAACCACATCAATTTATACAACTATAAGAAGTTTAATCAAATTACTTAGAACATACTTTTAATATTAAATATTCCATGTATTGGAATAAAACATGGTATGTGTTAAAAAAACCACATATCATGTGATTACGATTTCCGAATGGAAAACCCCTATGAAGCACTCGAAATATTTATTTTCACTAATGGTGCACAAATCAACACCCCCAAGTTCCTTAGGATACATAAAATGATTTTAAAAAATAAAATCATGGATTCTACAGGTATTTGGGAATTATACTCAAAACTAACCTACCTCATTGTGATATTTTTTGAGGGATTGGGTCATAATTATTTCTCAAAATCTAATGCACCAAAATCTAATCATAATCGCCATCATGGAAGAATCATGATAACTTATCCATCACTTGTTACTCTTTGTTAAACTATCACATGAGGGATAATTCTTCTTACTCTATAACACCCTGATACATTATGAATTATTTTCTAATAAATTTAATTTCTTCAATAACTTTACTTATACGTAACAAAAAGTTCTAAACAACCAAAATACAATATAAGTAACATTATTTAAACATTATCATTATAACGTATATACTAATTATGGATTTATTAATTTGGATAAAAACTATTAAAAATTATGTATAAGGGATTTTTATAGAAAAAATATTTAAAAATAATTACTTAATTTTTGGAAAAATCTATATATGAATTGAAAATACTTTTTCCTCAAAAATGATATTCATTGATTTTTATGAATAAAGTAATGAAATTAAAATTTTAATCTATTATATAATGTAATAGAAAATTTTATATTAATTTTTGAATTCATCTTGTCAAAATTATCTTAACAGTTAATTTTTGAGAATTTTCAGCAAATGTTGTTTTCAATGAATAGTGAAAAGTTCTGATTTTTATTGAAAAGTGAATTTTCAGTTAAATATAAACAAAGAAGAAGTATTTCTAAAAATAACATTAAACATAAAATTATTACAATATTATTATTATTAATATAATTTATGTTATTTGAATTATTTTTATGTCCAATTTGAATACAAATACTTTTCATACATATGAAAACATACTCTTCGGAAAATGGATTTTTGGTTGAATCTATGTGTTATATTTTAAATTAAATTCTACCACTAATTTGTATTGAATTTGGTAAATTCTATTGTATAATTTTAATCATTAAAGTTAAATTATGTAATATGGTAAACATAATTTTTTTGTCCAAATGAATAGTAAAATTTGAAAATAACAATTACCACAGTTAATGTTAAAATGATTTTATCGTGGGCTTAAAATAAAATTATTGGGGTAAATTTGGAATTAAAACTAGTAGAAATACTATTTAATGGCCATATGATATCCTTATTCTATAATATATTATAATATATTTTCATTTGTAATCATTTATTCAGGAAATGAATTAATCATTTTATATTATTTGGGAAATTTCAATGTTGTTTCCATGTGGGTTTCACTCACCACATAAAAAATGAAATCTTATCTCCTCTCCTATTGACACATTAATATTATTTTGGTTTATAAAATACCTTAAAAAATTCAGTCTATAATTTTTTACACATTTCACTGACACCTTATTCGAATAGGAAAACTGTCACGACCCCCTCCCACCAAAGATGTCCCTCCTTAGCTGGAAATGGTGAAAGCAAGATAATGACCCCCCGAGTCCCGCCTCCAGTAGACCCCGGGTTGGTGACTAGCACCAAGGGTATGAGTTTTCACAAATATGAGAGGTATTACCCTTTTATTTTTTTAAGATTGGGAAATAGGACAAGTCAACCATCAAAAAGGAAAAGAACAAGTGTATAAAAATAAACCCAAACCGAGCCCACATGCATGTTTAAACAATTTTATAACAAGGTGAAAGATCAAGAAAGCTCAAAGTACAATACCAAAAGAAAACAAGAGTACATCAACTGCAACAACTCCAACTGTCTGACTAGTAGGGTCCCGCACGGCCCTGGTAGTCCTCCTGGGAACCTGAAAGTAAACGTAGGGTGATCATTCAAGTATACTCAGTAGGGAAACCTAGTGCTCTCATTCTCACGTGGGGAGACATCCTAATGTCCCGTGAGAACAACAGAAGAAACCTATCAAGGAATTATATCCACCAAACCTCACCAGCCACACTCACCAAAACACAATCACAACAGGTAGCAGTAGTAAAAGAACAAGAGTATTGGGTACCCCGCACTATTTCCCATTAGTTAGATGCTCTTCCTAATGGGGAACGTCCGGACACTGCCACAATCTCCCCACCCGCACACACCTGGGCATCACAAATACATATCTCGCCTGCACACACTTGAGCCTCACAACCACGTATCCATCCCACACACACCTGGGCCTCACAACCACATATCCCATCTGAACACACCTAAGCCTCACAACCACGTATCCCGCCCTCACACACTTGGACCTCACAACCACGTATCCCGCCCGCACACCCCTAGCCTCATCCTGAAGATTCTTGGGAAATAGTAAAAACCCGCCCGAAGAGTCTTGGGCTAAAACCACCCCAATCGAAACCTACCAGAATGGTCTGGGGTGTAAGGTCACCTCAAGCCATCAGATCCTAGGGAAGATGGAGCAGGAAGGATCTAGTAACATAGTGGAAGACATCCTCTCCCATGAAATGGGAGTGTTCGACACTAAGTTCTCATCATGGGTGGGGTGTGATAAAACACAATGATACATATATAAATATATACCAAACACTCAACCCAACCAATTTCATCTAAACAAAGTAACGGAGCATGTGCCTCGACACTACTACTAAAATGAATGCATACAACAAACAACCCCAACCCCATTTAGGTTTTCATGTTTCAACAGAATTATATTATTAGTTCCTCAACTACTGGGAAACTATCCACAACCAACCACATCAATCGTTCGTAAATCATATCCCTGCCATCCACAAATCAAGTTAGGAAAACACATGCACAACAAAAACCTTCTTATTAACCCACCAAACCATTGATTATTATTCCTATTCCATTACCATGACCCACCATTCATCAACTCTTCCTCCTTTTTATTTATTATTCACAACCCATAGTTCGTTCACATTCCAACCCATCCTTGCAGCTCCGCTGCCAACCGCCATAACCACAAACACACTGAAACATGTACATCATCATCCTTTGATACAACTTATCGCAGCCCCGCTACTCATCAGATCCACCACAATCCACAAAACAAGATTTGTGCCACATCATCGCCCCTTTAACATCATTTACCGCATCCCTACTGCCCGTTCAATTCGTAAAAACCCAGGATTCACACCTCCCTTTCACACACTAGTAACCAAGACAAAACCCACATGTTCATTATTCCATTTTGTTAAACCGGGGTGATGACACAAGGGTTCCATATTTTAATCCACAAAATTTAAGTGATTAATAAAATTCTACATTCAACAATGTTCCATTCACAAATACTGTCGAGAATGATAGGGAAAATTTTAATTGTGCAAGAAAAGGTCCCAAAAGACCGTGATTTTCAGTAGACAGAAGCCTGTTCAATTCACAACATAAAATCACATGATATAAGATAAACATAAAAACTCCCCCATCCCCATTCTTTAACCAGTTATTATCTTTATTTAATGGTTCAACCATATCTCAGGAATAAAGGAGGATACCCACCCCGCATGATGCACAAATTAGAGAGATGAAGGTAAGATCCCAACTTCAATAGGTTCTGATCACAACGCTCCCCTGGATCAGCCTTAGAAGACGTCTTTCGGCGTCTGTCACCTCTGTCGAGTCCCGGAAAAACCTCCTCGGGTGGAATTTGGAAAGGAAAGGCCAAAGTAAATACAACGGATCCAAGCTCGGATGTTCCGCCTCGTCTTTACGATCATGTGGCCACTGACGGATCATAAATCGGAGCTCGGACGAATAAGTTATGGAAGAAAAAGTGCCTTCGAGTCTTTTGGGAGAGCTCTGCTCAGAGGGATGGGGAGGAGAGGGTTCAGTTCAAAAGGGGTAGGGGACCCCTCCTAATATAGTCGAGAAAACAAAACGTACACGGAGTGTACATTATGGTACACGACGTGTACTCGGCCGTTTCACACGGCCACCACGCGGCTTCTAACACGGCCTTCAACGTGGAACGTGGCCGTTGACTGGTCAACACACGGCTTGAAGGTAACGTATATGAGGGGAAGGACTACACGGTGTGTAGTATGAGGTATATGGTTTGTACTCATTTATTTCACATGGCAAGGACACGGCTCCAACACGGCACATGGCCGTTGACTGGTCAACACACGATAACGCGTACGCGGGGAGAGACTACACGACGTGTAGTATTGGATACACGGCGTGTACCCATTTATTTCACACGGCAAGGACACGACATTCAACACAGGGTATACCCAGTGAGGGGGTACACGGCGTGTAGTTTTAAAATTCTGAAAAGTGTGGGAAAAGTCCATTTTACCCTCCAGAACACTTCGTGGCCTTCTTTTTTACAACAGAATGGGCCGAAGAGGTCCAAGCCATTACATCAGATACCTCTTAAAACATTCTCGTCCTCGAGAATTCAAAAATCAACCAAGAGGAAACCCAACAAGATACCTCTTATGGTTCTCGTTATGATAGGAACCCAACCAACAACCCTAATCATATGTGTTAGGAATTCCTTCTACTATGTCGAGATATTATCCGCTTTAGGCGGCACTGACTCGCCTGTATGGGTTTAATCGCAACCTCATTAATGTGTCTCGATTAAGAATTGGGTCTTCCCACTTTCATACATTAGTATTTTTCAACTTTCACTACCCCCAACACAACACAACCAACACACTACTCGAACATGTGGTTTGAAGAAATTCTTTCTCCTATGTCGAGATATTATCCACTTTTCGCGGCACTGACTCGCCCACATAGCTTCAATCACATCTGCCTTAATGCGTATCGATTAAGGATCTTGTTTTTCCCTTTTTCCTACACATCCGTACATGCTACACAATTCCATAGAACAAGGAAACATAAGGTCTCACAACCGACAAGCCATGAATTCCATATGTCAAAGGTACAGAGTATAACATCAACAAAAATCTCAGAATACCAAAGGAAAATACATGTCAAAACAACTCCGGGTACTGAGCGTGCGTCTGGGCCTCTCACTCCCAAGTGCTCTCCTCGAGGCTGCCATGCCTCCACAACACACGAACCAAGGGAATGGTTCATCCATGAAGAACCTTATCTTTATGATCCTTGATTCTGACTAGTCATTCCTCGTAGGCCGTGTCGTCTCCCAGATCTAACTCTCCCCAGTCGATAACGTGAGAGTCATTGTGTAAGTACCGACGAAGCTGGGAGACGTGGAAGACTTCATGAACCTTCTCCAACTGAGGTGGCAGGGCAAGGTGATATGCCACCTCACCAACTCACCTTAGCACCTCAAAAGGTCCGATGAACCTAAGTGAGAGCTTGCTCCCATTCCGAGACCTCCACTTCCCCCATAGAGGGGAAACCTTCAAGAACACATGATCTCCGACCTCGAACTCCAAGGGCCTCCTCCGATGATCAGCAAAAGACTTATGTCGGACCTGAGCCGCTTTCATCCTCTCACGTACGAGCTGGACTTTCTCCGTGGTGCTCTGCACTACCTCTGGCTCAAAAGCACCTATCTCACCAACCTCTGCCCAGCAAATGGGTGAACGACATAGACTTCCATACAGAGCCTCAAACGGTTCAATTCCAATAGTAGAGTGGAAGCTGTTGTTGTTGGGAAACTCTACTAAAGTCATGTATCGTACCCATGATCCTCCAAAATCCAGAACGCATGCTCACAGCATGTCCTCCAACGTCTGGATAGTCCGCTCTGTCTGCCCATCAGTCTGGGGGTGGAAAGCAGTGCTAAGGCGTAGCTGGGTTCCAAAAGCATATTTTCACCCCTCCAAACTCATGAGGTAAACAGAGTATCCCAATATGAGATGATAGTCTTCAGAACTCCATGAAAATGCACCACCTCATCTACGTACCTCTGTGCTAAGGTACTCACTGGGCCTGAATCCTTAATTGCTAAGAAGTGAGCTGATTTCGTCAGTCGATCCACCACTACCCAGATAGCATCATAACCAACTTGACATCTGGGTAGTCCTGTGAAGAAGTCCATTGAGATGCCATCCCACTTCCACTCGGGGAAATCTAAAGGATGCAACAATCCACTAGGAACACGGTGTTCAACCTTCACTTGCTGACACACAAGGCATTTAGCCACAATCTCCGCCACTTCCCGTTTCACCATGGGCCACCAAAACTATTCCCTCAGGCCTCGATACATTTTTGAAACTCCTGGATATACCGCCATGTCTGAGCTATGGAACTCACGGAGAACTCCCTCATGCATTTCCTTCAAGACAGACAACCTTCCATGGAAAAGAATTCGATGTCGGCTATCCTCTGACCATCCTTCTAGAGCATTCCCCTGATCGACACGATCCCACATAACTTCTGCATCAGAGTCCCCCCACTGGGACACTTCTACATACTACAACAAGGAGGACTGCACCTTCATCTGAAACAAACAGCCTCTACACCTTCTACCCTTGCATCCAAGTGCATGGAAGCCAACTCTCCCATCGCCTTCCAAGCATCAACAGATTCCCAAACCACTTCATGATGCGACTTCCTGCTCAGGGCATCAGCCACAACGTTTCCCTTACCTTCAGTGTAAGAGATCTCGAAGTCATAGTCTTGGAGAAACTTGACCCATCTTTGCTGTCGTAAGTTCAGGCCACGGTGGGAGAATATATAACGCAGGATCTTGTGATCTGAGAAGACCACGAAGTGCTCCCCAAAGAGGTAATGTCACCAAAACTTCAGTGATAACACTACTACTACAAGCTCTAGGTCATGGTTGGCATAGATAGGCTTGTGAGGGCGTAATGGCCTGGACCCATAACAGATCACTCCCTCTTCTACATCAGCACGCACCCCAAACGAAGGTCAGAAGCATCGCAAAACACCTCATACAACAACCCTTCCTCCAGAAACCTGAGTATGGGAGCACTGACCAACTTCTCATTCAGGTAGTCAAAAGCTTTCTGGAACTACTCAATCTATTGGAAGACCTGGTTCTTCTTAGTCAATGCTGTCAATGGAGCAGCAACTCGAAAGATGTCCGAAAAGAGCCTCCGATAGTAACCTTCTAACCCCAGGAAACTACGAACTTCTACCACGCTCTTTGGTGCTAACCAAGAAACAACTACCTCCACCTTTGACAGGTCCACTAACACTACATGCTAAGACACTACGTGCCCAAGGAAGTGTACTTCTTTTGTCAAGAAATTACACTTATACAATTTCCCATAATGCTGGTGGTGTCGATGGACTTCCAAGACTGCCCTGAGATGCTCAACGTGCTCCTCCTCTGATCATGAGTAGATCTGGATGTCATCGATAAACACAATGACCAAGCAGTCCAGAAACTCTCGGATGACAATGTTCATAAGTCCCATGATCACAGCCGGTGCATTTGTAACTCCAAACTGCATCACTATAAACTTGAAGCGCCCATACCTGCACCAGAAAGCCATCTTTGAGATGTCATTGTCCTTTACCCTCAGCTGATGATATCCAGATCATAGATCAATCATAGAAAACCAATCATCTACCCTCAGTTGGTCGAAGAGATCATCTAACATTGGACGAGGGTAACAGTTCATGACCATTATTTGGTTCAACCTTTGGTAGTCTATGCATAGCCTGAGACCACCATCTTATTTCTTCACGAACAAAACTGGAGCACCCCAGGGCGATACGCTAGGTCGAACAAGACCCTTATCCACCATATCATCAATCTGAATCCGCAACTCTCGCAACACCGAAGGTGCCATTAGATAAGGGGACATCGAAATTAGATGGACACCAGGCTGTACATCTATCCCGAACTCAACGTCACGTCGGGGGGGATGAATCACAACATCCACAGGAAATACATCGAAGAACTCCCCAACAACCTCCGGGACATCCATCATCTCTACATCAGCTGGAACCACTGATAACCCGCCTAACAAAGAAAGGAGATGCTTCACCAGCTGGCTCCCTACCTGATAGCTCCTGTCTCCAACAAAAGATACACGCTGCCCATCAACGCCGGAGAACACGACTCTTCTCCGGAAGCAGTCGATAACGACACTAACAGAAAACAACCAGTTCATGCCTAGGATGACATCGTATGTATGCATCTATAACAGAATAAGGTCCCCACTAGATCGATGTGGTCCCAATGTCAGCCCACATTCTCGGCAAACACAAGATACACTAGTCTGGCCTCCAACTGGTGTACTCAGCACCAATGGTATAGAAAGTATCTCTACATTTTGTCCCAAAGAATGGGCTAGACTAGGTGCAACAAAGGAGTGTGAAGCTCCCGAATCGAACAAAGAAGAAACGCGAGTGCTAAACAAGAAAATCGTACCTCGCACCACCTCTAGTGCTGTTGGAGCTGCCAACTATGCTACATGCAACTGTCCACGCCCATCTCCTCTGCCTCTCTGTTGTCATCCACCTCTTCAACCACGCCCTGGTCAAAGTCCCTGAGGATCACCCTGAGGCTGGCCTCCTCCTGTAAAGTCTGCCCTCGGAGGGGCATGGTACTGCTACTGCTGGAAGGGCCTCGCAGGCAACTAGTGCTGCTGAGGTGGGCGCTGAACCTTCCCACCTCCACCATACTGATCTCGGGTCGGGCATCAAATCTGAACGTGCCTGAAACCTCCAAAAGAAAAACACTTTGGTCCTGGTCTCGTGAAAAAGGGTCGAGGACCCGAAGATCTGAACTGGAACTGTTGGGGCCTGCTCCCCACTGGCCTGAACCTGGAAGGCCCCGTCGTAGGAGACCTGCTGCTGACTGCCTTCCCCTTCGACGAGCCCAGATGGATCCCCTCTCATGGTGCACCTCCCAGCGAGTTCATCATCTCTATATCCTCTTCCTTCTTCTGTACCACCAAGTACGTCAGAAGGGTAAAGGGGGTGACACCATACTGGAGCGAAGGATGAAGCGCCTCCTCCAAACGTCTCGCCCGAGACTCCTCATCCAGAAAGAGATCCTGAGAAAAGCACAGGAGATCCTTGACCTTGATCCCCAACTCTCATACTGTCATACTCCTCTACTGAAGGGAGGGTAACTCCTTCCGCTTCTCCGCCTTGATCATGGAAGAATGGAATTCCTCTCGGAATTCCTTCTCAAAGTTAGCCCATGAAACCTCTGCCTCTATCCCCTCTCCGAGGTAGAGAATCCAACACTGTCGTTCCAAACCTCTCAGCAAACTGACTTCTAGGGGAACCCAGTACTCCCTCAGAGTATGGATCAAGGTAATATCGATCACTAGCTCCTCAAGCCACCCCTCCATATCTGTATTCGAAGTACTACCCTCGTAATTCTTGAGGGTTTGCCGCTGGAAAGAACGTAGAGTCTTCTGCCACTGGCTATCTTCCTCCTCTCGGTCAATCATCAACTGATCGACTGCCTGATTCTGGTAAGCCTCATCCGTCTGGGCCACCCAGGGACGATGTCCAGGTGCCATAGTTTTACGGTAAACAAGGATCACCTATTCCCAAGTAGTAAGGAAATTTCTCAAGGTTTTATTTTATCATTTTATTTATATTTCTTTCCCAGAACACCAATATCAAGAAAAACACAATCATTATGATGCATGTACCTTCCCTAGGGTCTCTACCCTACAATCTATTTAGTCTCACATGGTCGTTTGGTAGGCTCAGAGTCCTTGAATCGGATCACGGGGGCCCTAAAATCTTGTGTCCTAGTCGGTCTTCCCAGGCCTATATCACACACCAAGATTAAGCAACATTGTTTCCCAACCATCCCATGCAATCCTCACTGTGCCTAACTCCAGACTCAATCATATCTCTCAACCATCACCTCTGATACCATTCTGTCACGACCCCCTCCCACCAATGATGCCCCTCCTGAGATGGAAATGGTGAAAGGGAGATAATGACCCCTGAGTTCCACCTCTAGTAGGCCCCGGGTTGGAGACTAGCACGAAGGGTATGAGTTTTCACAAATATGGGAGGCATTACCCTTTTATTCTGTTAAGATCAGGAAATAGGAAAAGTCATCCATCAAAAAGTAAAATAACAAGTGTATAGAAATAAACTCAAACTGAGCCCACATGAATGTTTAAACAATTTTATAACAAGGTGAAAGTACAAGAATTCGCAAAGTACAATACCCAAAGAAAACAAGAGTACATCAACTGCAACAACTCAAACTGGCTGACTAGTAGGGTCCCGCATGGCCCTGGTAGTCCTCATGGGAACTTTAAAGTAAACGTAGGGTGGGCATATAAGTATACTCAGTAGGGAAACCTAAAGCTCTTGTGCACAAGTGGGGAGACATCCTAATGTCCCGTGATAACAACAGAAGAAACCTAGAAAGGAATTATATCCACCCAACCTCACCAGCCACACTCACCAAAACAAATTCAGAACAGGTATTAGTAGTATATGATCAAGAGCATTGGGTACCCCGCACCATTTCCCATTAGTTAGCTACTCTTCCTAATGGCGGACGTCCTGACGCTGCCACACTCTCCCCGCCCGCACACACATGGGCCTCACAACCACATATCTCGCCCGCAGACACCTGGGCCTCACAACCATGTATCCCGCCCACAGACACATGGGCCTCACAACCACTTATCCCTCCCGCACACATCTGGTCCTCACAACCATGTATCCCGCCCGCACACACCTGGTCCCCACAACCATGTATCCCACCCGCACACACATGGGCCTCATCCCAAAGATTATTGGGAAACAGTAAAAACCCACCCGAAGCGTCTCGGGCTAAAACCACCCCAATCAAATCCTACTCGAAGGGTCTTGGGTTTAAGATCACCTCAAGCCATAACAGCCTAGGGAAGAAGGAGCAGGAAGGAGCTAGTAACTAATGGGAAGACACCCTCTCCCATGAAATAAGAGTGTTCAGCACTAAGTGCTCAACATGGGTCGGGTGCGATAAAACAAAAAGATACAAATATATATATATACCAAACACTCAGCCCAACCTATGGCTTCTAAACAGAGAAAATGAGAAGGTGCCTCGGACCTGCTACTACGAAGCATGCATAGAACAAACAACCCCAACCCCATTTAGGTTTTCCTGTTTCAACAGAATTAATTTATTAGTTCCTCAACAATAGGGCAACTATCCAAAACCAACCACATCAATCATTCGTAAAGCATATCCCTGCCATCCACAAATCAAGTTATGAAAACAAAAGCACAATAAAACCCTTCTTATTAACCAACCAACCCATTAATTATTATTCATGTTTCATTACCATGACCCACCATTCATCAACTCTTCCACCTTTTTATTTATTATTCACAACCCATAGTTCATTCACATTCCAACCCATCCCTGTAGCTCCGCTGCCAACAGCTATAACCACAAACACAACGAAACAAATACATCATCATCCCTCGATACAACTTATCGCAGCCCCGCTGCTCATCTGATCCACCACAACCCACAAAACAAGATTCATGCCACATCGTCGCCCCTTTAACATCATTTACCGCAGCCCTGCTGCCCGTTCTATTCGTAACAACCCAGGATTCACCCCTACCTTTCACTCACCAATAACCAAACTAAAACCCACATGTTCATTATTCCATTTTGTTTAACCGGGGTGATCACACAAGGGTTCCAAATTTTAATCAGTCATCTTTACGTGATTAATCAAATTCCACATTCAACAATGTTCCATTCACAAAACAGTCTAGAAATATTGGGTAACATTTAATTGCACAAGGAAAGGCCCCCAACGACCGTGATTTTTAGAAGGTAGAACCCTATTCAATTCATAAAATAAAATCACAGGATATAAGATAAAAAAACCCCCCCATCCTTTTTCTTTAACCAGTCATTATATTTATTTAATGTTTCAACTGTTTCTCATAAAAACAAGAGGATAACCACACCGCATGATACAAAAATTAGATAGATGAAGGTATGATCCCTACTTCAACAGGTTCTGATCACAACGCTCGCCCGGATCAGCCTTACAAGATGTCCGTCGGTGTCCGTCACCTCTGTCGAGTCCATGAAAAACCTCCTCGGGTGGAAGTTGGAAAGGAAAGGCTGAAGGAAATACAACAGATACAAGCTCGGAAGTTCCTCCTCGTCATTACGATCCTGTGGCTGCTGACGGATCGTAAATCAGTGCTCAGACGAAGAAGCTATGGAAGAAAATGAGCCTTTGAGTCTCTTGGGAGAGCTCTGCTCAGAGGGATAGGGAGGAGAGGGGTGAGTTGAAAAGAAAGTTGGGACCCCTCCTTTTATAGTCGAGAAAAGAAAAATTACACAATGTGTACTTTATGGTACACGGCGTGTACTTGGCCGTTTCACACGGTCAACACGCGGCTTCCAACACGGCCTTCAATGCAGAACACGGCTGTTTACTGGTCAACACACAGCTTGAAGGTAGCGCATACGTGGGGAAGGACTACACGGCGTGTAGTATGAGGTAAACGATGTGTACTCATTTATTCCACATGGAAAGGACACGACTCCAACACGACACACGACCGTTGATTGGTCAACACACGGTAACGTGTACGCGGGGAGAGACTACACGACGTGTAGTATTGGATACACGACGTGTACCCATTTATTTTACAAGGCAAGGACACGACCTTCAACACGGGGTATACCCAGCAAGGGGGTACACGGAGTGTACTCACACTACACGGCGTGTAGTTTCAAAATTATGAAATGTGAGGGAAAAGTCCATTTTACCCTCGAGAACACTTCATGGCCTTCTTTTTAACAAAGGAATGGGCCGGAGAGGTCTGGACCATTACAAAAACATCCAAGGTGGGATTTATCTACAATCCCAATGAGGCTCTATAATAAAGAGATATAGTTCATAACCATATGTTGTTGTTTTATATCGTATTCTACCTAGTAAAAATATTCTTAATAAAATAAAATCTTATAAAATAAATATTCATATATAAGTAAATTTTATTAATTTAATGGAAGATCCTATATATATATATCCTCTTCCATCAACTGTTAAACCAAATTCTCATTCATGGTTATGGAGGACTACCACCTTGTGAACCAATGTGATTAATTTTCTATCACCAAATCTCATGGATTGGTATAATTATGGATTTAAAGTAAATATATAAAATTTATGAGTTAAAAGTACTTATTTATTTATTATATTACATCTAAATTATTACCTTATAACCTATTAAACTATGATAACATCAATCTTGTGTACTTTTGGACTACCATATCAACAATGTGATGAAATATGTAATAATGTTTGATTTAAAGAATATATATGATATATGTTATATAATAATGATACTATAAAGGTGAATTATTATTTATTTTTCTTTCATTACACCCATTGAAAAATGGAAACAATGTTCATGATCATGTATAACCTACCGTCTCTATAAATGGTGTAATACATTTCTTATCAAAAAATTTATAGATGAATACAAATATATATATATAATATAAATAATATATTTATATCATTTTAAAAAAATATATATAATGAATCCTTGACTAACGAACAAGTAAAAAAATAACTAAACCAAAACAACCATTCGAAACAATGTTGTTATCCCAAAGAGTTGTGAGTTTAATAAAGAACTGTTAATGAACTGGTGATAAAAGGTTATAGGTTAATAATATATGATATCATATATGTGATTATATTTTTGTAATAGATGCATAAAAAATAAATATTTATATTATAAGAGTTTTGAAAGTGTATGATGGAATTTGGATATAAGTTGAGGGATGTGTAGCCACACTTTTATTTCTGTGAGACACATGCCATATTTATCAGTAGAATATTTTCGGTTATGTATATACATTTGATGTAGTTATATTATGATTATTAAGATGAAAATTATGAATATTTATAAATGAAACAAATGGTCTTTCATTAATGGGTTTTATGATTGAAAAGTTATATGCGTATTATGGAATTTATATTAAAATAACTTTGTACATCAAGATTGTGTACGATTAAGTGTTAAATGATGAAATATTATGAATAATCTCCCAGTAAACTCATATATATTATTATAATATGGTTATTTATTCATAATAATATTTTGAACTGTATTTTTATCAACTTATGTACTCTGGAGAAAAAATATTAGTTTTTTGGAAAACTCATATTGTTTCCCTCTTTAGTCAAAACAGTTCTCATCCATATATATGTTTTCTAAAAAATATTTTAAATAATTCTATTATAATTTTTATAAATATAGTAAAAATTTATTTTTACACGTTTCTAAATTTTTTTTTTAAGTAGAATAATTTTTTTTTTTCTGAATGAGGATATTAATAATTTCTCATAAAATGTGAAAGGAATATTTTTTAATTATATAAGGAATGAAATGTATTTTATACAATTATAACCTCTCAATGATTTAATGCTTCATTTAAATGTTTCCAAGTTATTTTTTAATGAAAATGTTTTTATCGATATTTTTGGAAAATTTTATTTTAATATTTTTATTTTCAAAGTGGTATTTCTATATTCCTAAAGAATGTTTTAAGGACATGTTTGCGTTATTTATATTAATTAATGAAAAAATTAATTAGATTTACTTTTTGTTACTATAGATTTGATTTTGTGCTACCATCCATATTTTTTATCTCAATATATTATATTTAAGATTATGATGTTGAGATTTTTATTGAGCCCATTTATTTTCTTGGGTTACGCAACGATAAATAACTGGAATAATTGTAAAACTTGTTTTCCTGAAACATGTAATAATATTATGAAACAATGGCTCTTTTAAGATCTAATTTCACACATATGTACACATTTTCTATATTTTATGGAGGTTATGATATAAACCAAGGACTTCTGGTTATGTGATGAAATATGGATGGGTGTAAAATTATAATAATATGATGCAATTTGACATTATAAACAAATGTAAGGTAGTTATATTTTATAAAAAGTATTGGTGGTTCTATTATAGTCATAAAAAGGTTTAGTGCATCATATTTCTCTAATGAATTAGGTAAAGATGGACATCTCATGAGTTAATTACGTTGTGCATAAACCTGATTTCATGTCCACAATGTTATGTGTGTTCATGGTTTCATGTCAACAATGTTATGTGTGAACATGGTTTTCATGTCCAATTCTTTACATGAGTTCCCACATTCATGTCCTTCACTTATCATGTGAGCCTCTATCTACTAATACTTGTTCAAAATTTTATTTTTATATTTTTAATACATAATTTAATTCCATATTCAATGCTATCCACTCATAACTCATGTTTATTTAATTATTTATGATTCATGTCTTATAAAAATAGAATATTTATTGCATTACACATGTTAATAATATCTTAATAATTGTGTGTTAATAGAGTATGAGATAGTTATGATCTCATACCATTATATTTATCCTCAACCACCATAATTTAATCAATTGATATCTCTGAGATTTATCCTTCCTGGGCATATGAGATCGCAGTTTAATTTTTTTCCATTCCCCATGTAAATAGGAATGGTTTTAAGTAGGGTATATAATGAATTTTAATACATGGGAAATCATTTAGGGTGATGGTAAGGATTGTTCCTGAAACTTGATGATTGTGTATCTCATATCAAAATACCATAAAATATTATGGTCATTAGGCATGTATTTTTGAAATGTATTCAATATACATCTAAAAAGACATAACACAAAAATATGAGAACTACAGTTCTCTAAATTTGGAATTACTAGAAAATATTAGCCAACCATTGGATATTTTCATTAGGTACCTTTTCCTAATACTCTAGATATATGTTTATGTATAAGAATCATCCTAATGTTTTTTATGGAAGAGATTTTGTGAATTTACTAAAAATAAATCTCATTTGGGGTACTACAAGAGTATATGGTTTTTTCATAGATGCATCTTTAGGATACAACTCTAGAATGGTTAGGTTAAGTATATATCGACAATCATTCCGATTCATGGTGAGTGTTCCCTTATTGTGAACCTTTTATAACACTATTAGGGGAAATTATTTGGTTAATCCACATTTCTATTACAAACCATTATGATGGATCTGAATAGATGAATATCATGGATAAATAAGGTTTTGCATTAGTATTTATATATTTAAATGAATTATTCATGATTTAGATGTCTGGTAACTGATTTTTTATAACTATATATTTTCCCATAATGATTATTTTCCAAAATAGTATTTATTTTTGTTCTAGTCAATTGATGGAACTTGAAGTAATCAAGTTAATTCTGAATAATATAGACAATATAATGATTTTACTCCTACAAAACCAAATGTTATAGCGGATGGAATAAAAATATCATTGATATGATGAAAAAAATCTCAATATATGAATCATGACGAACATCAGGATGAGAAGTTGATAGATTAATGTTATTTTGAGTCCTTTATGAGGTAACTTCAATCTTCATTTTGTTTTTCTACAAATTCACTTGATACTGAGAAGTTGATTAGTACAACTAAAAACATATTAACTGTTTGCTAGTGTTAGGTAGATGAAAATTCCACTTTATATATCTATCATTTATAAGGTGTAGTATATCAATAGTGGAACCTTATTAATAATATGAATAAAGAAGAGAAAATTAACTCTAGTGAGTGGAATGAGTTGATGGAGATATTTTTCAGTAATAAATTCTCTCGTATTCTAAAAAAATAATAGAAAATGATTTTCATTAAATCAAATAGAATTATGAGGAATCTATTGGTACCTAGGAATTTAATTTAACAATAATTTCATGTCACAATTCTTGTTTAATCATAAACCACTGAATAAAAATTTAACGATTATTTGGTCCCCTAAAAACAAGTCCAAAAAAGGAATTATATATAAGGGACTTTATTAGAAATGAGGATATCATTTCATGCACACTCGTGATAGAAATGTAAATACGATATACCAACGATCTTAATGGGTGGGATATGAAATGGAATATTGAGACTAATGATAACTAAATTAAATCACATTGTGGGAATAAATTCTAGACATAAAAATGAATGAAATGTTGGAAAAAAACATCATGGATATTTATTATGTAGAACTAGGTAGTGATATAATTCATTGAACAGTGGAAATAGATCTAGTGAATGTCAAAATAAATAAGAAATGGATACTCTACCTAATACACTGTAATTTCTCCATTACATCCAATGTAATGTGTTTGGAAAATTTTCTCATCAATTCCCTTGTCTAAGGGATGAAAAGGATGATGAGACAAAAAAACCACATAAGATGAGGAAAAAAGGAAATCATATGTAATCATAATAGTTGAAATGAATCATGATAATTTTGGTATACAAAACCACTACTCCATATTTTGGAATTTCATGTGTGGTTTTGTATTCATGGGCCCAATGTAAAAATTATTGTTTATATTTTAATAGAATTTTATGTGATTATATGTAATCATTATCCCTCTCAACATGGATTCTAGAATATTAAAATCACATTTTATATTCTATCCTTGAATGAATGAACCTATGTTTCCATTCAAAATATTTTTATCTAATATTTTATCTTATTTAGGAATAAAGGGTTACTTATATGTTGATATAATACATGTGTCCATGAATGATTAACATAAGAGTTATGAATACAGTCTTGGGTTTATGAGTAAATGGTTGATAAAATGTTCATTGTGTTAGACACTCCTCTTTAGGTATTATGTGATGAGATTTTATCAACGGTAAAGATATTTTTGGAGACATTTAAAGAAATAAAACACATTGGTTTTTACATGTTTTAGTATAATTTATTTGAGTATGAATAAAATTAAATATTTTTTCATACAAATAATATTATTTGTAACCTTTATAGTATATATCATTGTTGATTTTGAGGTAATTATTGGTTATGGAGATTTGGATATA
The DNA here is from genome assembly GCA_963277665.1 of Viscum album. Taxonomy (NCBI): domain Eukaryota; kingdom Viridiplantae; phylum Streptophyta; class Magnoliopsida; order Santalales; family Viscaceae; genus Viscum; species Viscum album. The sequence continues at coordinate 1,499,135,122 of OY728133.1, forward strand.
TTTTTGGAATATCATTAATATAGTTTTGTAAAATGGATACCCCATATGTCAGGTGAAAACCTATCATATCAGGAAATATCTTTTGGATTAAATAAATGAATAATGGGAAAAAGGATTTATCTCCTAGAACTACCTGACAAGAAAGCGTGTTTATGGTTTTAAAACACGAAGAATGATATTTCATAGTTTTTATCTCAAAGATTGGTATAGAAAGAAGTTAAGGATTAGTGAAAAAGTAGAAGTTGATGTTATGACCATTTCCCATATCATAATATCAATGAGTAAAAATCTCCTTGTATTTTGTTTTTGGACTCCCATAAACAAAAGAAAACACAAAATACAACTCAAGTTTAATTGATCTATTATATATTTAATCCAACGTGATTTTGATAATGGAACATTTATCTCATAATTATCTTTCCTAAATATAAATTATAAATGTTTTAATGTTTAATGGTGTACAGAATTTTATTGTATCAAAACAAGAGAAAAAGTTTGACTTTATGTTCTTGAGATTTATTTAATTAAATCTTTATGTACTGTTATATTTTTAGATTTATTATTTTCCTTAGAAAGATTGTCATTATAGGATAAATATTAAAACCGTATAGGATATGTTGAGATCAGGTTTTCTAGAATTCAATGGTGGTTGGGATCAATACCTACCACCTAATGAATTTTATTAAAATAATACATTTCACTAAATAATTCATAAATACCCTTATGAAACCTTCTTTGTAATGAACTGTAGAGAACCAAAACATTGAAATCAATTTATAGAAAGAAGTCTATTATTAATTGATCATGCTAAATATATGGAAGTGGCGATTAACACAACATAGCAACACATAAGTGAAACAAAATTTCTTCTGAATGATTTTGATAAAAATCCTCAATGTGATCTAAAATTTGAATTCTGTAAGAATTATTCATTAAAATTATATATTGAAAAAGGATCTGAAAATTGTAAAGAATATAAATATGAGACCTATGTATATTATCCATTATGAGGTTCTTGATCGATTTGGGGTGTTGTCATATCACATGGAATTTCCACTGATCCTCTCTCAAGTCCACGGTGTGTTCCATGAATATCTATTAAGGAAGTATAAACCTTATCATTCACATGTACTAAACATAGTTTTCATACCAATGGATACGGAACACTCTTATGAGGAATAACTGGTGGGAATTATATATCAAAAATGGAAATTTCTATGAAATAAGAGGATCCACCTATTCAATGTCTTTTGTTAATTTAATGATATTTTGGAAGCTACATGGGTAATTTATGACGTATTGAGGAAGAATTAACACTAAATTTATTATATCGGAGTGATATAATATCATGGAATAAATTTATTTTAAGGGTGTTATAATGTAACACCTTGATATTTTAAAAATTTCTTTTTCAATATAATTTAATTTTTTGATTTCTTTTGTTACATGAAGAACTAAGTTTTCATGAACCATAATATACTATTAGTATTTTAATGTAAACATCACCATTATAAAATATCCATAATAATTTTTAGTAAGAAAATAAATAATGTTTTTCAAAAAAATTAATAATGTCTTTGGAAAAATAATGAATTCTGATTACTATGTAATTTGGTTTTTAAAGAGTTTATTTCCTATGAAAATAATTTTACTAAAATTAATACCCACCTTGATTTTTGTAAACATATAGTAAAGAAGTTTTTTTAATTAAAAAAATTTAAAAAATTATTATTTTTTGAAATAATAATGAATAAATTCATTCAGAGTTATTTTTTTGAGAATATTATAAAATGATTAATTTTTTCGATGAATAATGAAAAATGCATAATTTTATTCAAGACTCTTTTTTGATTTAGAGAAATAATAAGGCCAAATTATATTTGAAAATTTATTTAGAAGTAAAATTTGCTGGATAATATTATAATTAATCCAACTTAGGGAATTGGAATCAATTTTATGTTATTTTTTGATATGAAAACTATTTATACTTATGGACATATTTGGAGGGGAATATTGTTTTTTCATCACATCTATGAGTTTAATATTAAATTAATTGTTACCACTATATCTAATAGAATTTGATAGAATTTATTATATAGTTTTAATAAGAATAATTTATATAATTTAAATTGGAAATTATTTTTTGAACATAATTAAATGTAAATATCAATATATTTAATTACCACTATTAAGGGTAAAATGTATAAAATAGGAGGTTACACTAAAAATATAACTGTGTATTTTAGAACAAAAACATATCTAAATCATATTTTATGGCCATATTAAACCATTATAATATCTCAAATTCGTATATATGGACATTTGGATTCATTTTCCATGGAAATGAATTTATTATTTTGGATTATTTGTATAAATATGTAACTAGTTTCCTAGCTAGTTCCTTTATCAACTTTTAACAGGTTGTATTATATCTTCTCTTGTAAAAATTAAAATGTATTTTTTATCCAATACATTTCAAAAATCCATGTATTAATCCCCTATACACTTACTAGATTCCATACATTTCATTCGAGACACTCATAAGAAGGAATTTTTTTTAAACATAAAGACTCTCTCTGAGAAAGAGGTGTAGTTACTAACCATGCATTACTCATTTATTTCTTATTCTAAATTTTAAAAATACTCTCCAATAATTAATATAGAATAATATAACTACAAAAAATATACGGATATACTATTATTATAATTTCATTACCTATATAAAACTCTTATTCCACCGAATGAGAAATGAAACTATCGATCATGTGTATAATGGACTATCACATCACGAACCGATTTACTTCATTTTATATCTCTGATTATAATAGATTGATATAATTATGGATTTAATATATATATATATATATGATATTATTAAAATAAATATATTTCTATAATTAAAATATCAAATCTACCATATTACTTTCTAGTATGTTAGAAAAAGATAACATCATTCTTACATACGTGTGGACTACTACCTCCACAAAATGATGTGATAATTTATTAATTTATACATCACATGGATGTAAATAATAAAATATTTAATGAATTATTCTGATATATATGATAAAATAATAATTTTATTATTATTTTTTGTTATTTAAATTTATTTAATTCCATCCATTTAAAAATATTGAAACAACAATTGTGCATACATAAAACCTACCATCTCTATGAATGGTGTAATCTATTTTTTCTAGATCATATTTTATGGATGAGTCCAAATAAATATAAAATAAATATATATTATTTATATAGTGTTTAAAATTATATAGATAATGAAACCATGTTCAAACCCCATGCACTAAAACATGCGAACCGAATAGTCATGGAAAATGAAGTAGTTATCACCTAAAATAGTCATTTAATAAATAATTGTTAATAAAGGAGTTAAAAAAGGTTATAATTAAATAACATATTATATGATATATTTGAGTAAAGTGTTTGAATATATTTATAATATATATATATATATTTATTTGTTACATAACATATTTGAACTTGTATATAGTATTTCAAACCTCAGGTAAGGGATTTCAATTCTTACTTTCATTTTTGGTAGGAACATGTCATATTCAACCATGGTTTATTTTATGTTGTGTATATAATATAACAACAATATATTTTTGTTTTCAAAATATATTTAAATTCTAGGGATATATTAAATTAAACACAATTGGAATATTAGTCTGTGTTACACGCAACATCGATTTTTAACAACAAACTAAATACAATTAAAATATTAATATTTAATCTGATAGTTATCACATAGAAATTAGAAAGGAGTGCATTAATTGGATTAAATAAATTATGAATGAATATATCTTGTATTTATATTTATATTTCATTATATCTCAATTAGTACAAATGAAAATAATATCCATTTAAAAAAAAAGAAATATTTTTATTAAATAATTTTTCTATGAGTGCAAACCAAATTTTTTCACAATAAATTAAATTAGTCAGTTATGGTGAATTATTTTAATTAAAATTTTTTAAAAATATATCTTATATTATTTTTTTGTAGTAATCATATATTTTCTCAAGGTATGGGATAAGAACAAATACATTTAAATTCTTTAAAAGTGTATTTTTCTAAAATTCTATTTTTCTCACTTTCACTATTTATTTAAAAATTTATTTTTACCAAATATATAGAATTTTAAAAAAAAAATTAAATTTTATTTTCAAAATATTTATTTTAATGTTATCATAGATTAATGTTAATATACTTTACTAAATTGATAGTTTTTTATGTGAATAATGAAAAATGTCATTTTTAATATAATTTACCATTTATTTAAAAAAATTAATAATTAAAAATTCATTACAATTATTAATAAATTAAAATTTAATTAATTTATATATTTATTAATCTCATTTATGTAATTAGAATAAATTTAAAAAAATAATTTTTTATGAGGATATTGTATACTTATAAATATTTTCCTTTTATAAAATCTCTTTTTCACCGCATCTATGGGTTTGATTATAAATTATATTTTAAAATTATAATAATGGGGGTTATAAAAACTGATTGAGTTTCATTAATCATGGTAATTTATACTGTCTAATATAGATAATGCATTTTTTTTATATTAATAGTAGTAAAAAAGAAAAAATTAATTATCGAGATTAAGGTAAAAAAAGTTTACAAGAGGGTAATCTAAAAATAAAAAGGACAAATAAATCTAAAACAAATCCAATACCCATATTCTATCTATATCTATACCTGATAACATATATTTTTTTTAAATGAAAATTTTGGATCCTTTTGTCCTGTGAAAAACCTGGGTAAACATTTTTAATTTGAAAAATTACATGTTTGCCACTAACAATGCATATCAAAGGTCACACCATCTCCTCTCATCTTCACACTTCTGTAAAAAAATTTATCTTCAAATAAATAACAAAATTAAAACCTTACATCCTTACCCTCATCCTAGAGGACATAATTTTTTATAAGTCTCTTTTATGAATAATTTAGGTGGAATCATAAACGAGTTTCCCAATGAAGTGGTATATCCTATATATTTTCATTTTCATTTTATTTCATCTTATAGCCCCATATAATATTATTAGACCATGATGATATAATAAAACCAACAAATATAATATACTGAGATATTATTATTTTAAATTAATGGTCTACATCCATCTCATCATCCCTAAAATGGGAAACAGAACCGTTTATTATGTGTATGATGGTCTATCACCTCATGAAAAGATGTTATTTTTTTCTATACATGTTTCCCATGGATTTTATTAATGATGGATTAATAGTATGTAGATTATATTTTTGAAATAATAATACTTATATAATTTTTATATCGTTTATAATTTTTTAATTCAAATTAAATGGGAAAATGATATTGTCTTCTATGTGTACAATAGACTACCGCATCACAACACAATGTGATATGGTTTTCACTAACCTCTTACATGAAAGGTAAAAAGGATAATGTTAATTAATATATATGTTATTATTTACTTTAATATAATTATTTTAATATAACTCCACATCAATCTATTACCTTTCATCCAGTTGGAAAACAAGTGTTTTCCATTTTAATGACTAAATACCACCTAATGAACCAATGAAATGTTTTTTCATTTCTGTTTTACTTGGATGGAACTAATGATATATTAAATTAATACATATGTTATATATATATGATATATATAACTTTATAAAATATACATTATATCAATATGATTCTGGAAGGGTGATATATTATTTATCTTTCTTACATTCCATCTGTTGAGAAAATGGAAATATTGTTCCTGCTTATGTATGCCCTAACATGTACATGAATTATGTAGTTCATTTTTTATCCCTAAATTTATGAACTCGGATCACCTTTTCAGGTATGTTTTCTTTATTCGGGTCATTTTTTAGAAAATTGGTAATTTTAAAAAAAAAATTAAGTACGCACCGTGTACTTTTTGAGTACATGCCAGGTACTTTCTGAGTACAAACCACGTACTCGGTTACCGCCGGTAACTGTGACTTAGCCATGTAATAGCCACACACGTGGCCATGTGGGGGTGACCTGGAGGCCACCAAATGTAGAGTATGGAAAAGGCAAGTACATTCCATGTACTTAAAAAGTACACACTGTGAATTTTATTTTTTTTCATTAAACGTATTGGGGTCACTTCTAATCAATATAATGGTATTCTTCTAGAGTTTTTTCAGTCGAGAGCTCCTATACAACAACAATCTTCCTCTAAGCCCCCGACCAAGCATCAGAACTCTGGTTCGACCACCGTCGATTGCGTTGGGATCGCCTCAGTAAGCTCTCTATTCTGCTTGATCTTTGTTACCCAATTCATCCTCCTTCTCATGTAATCCTATGTTGAATGTTTTAGATGTTTTTATTAATCTTCAGTCTTCTAAGGCAATTCAAGCCCTGAGACTCAAGTATATCCATCTCCCAACACAGAGGTAGGTGGTCTGTGCCTTTACGTTGAAATTATTTGAGTTATATGTGCATTTTCATCCAATACCTGGGACGGGGTATTGTGTGCTTACCTTTATAACCCTATTAATTACCTACTAGTCTAGTATGCGTAAATAGAGGTTAATTGAATGTGAATAGGGTTTTTTTTCTATCCTTTGGATGTGTTTGCCCATGAATGCTCTATTAACCACCATTTGGTCATCTTTAGCCATTAGGGTTCCTTAATGTTTCCCATTCCTAGTATTGTAGGATGGAGTGATTATTTTATCTGGAATGATTGAGATGTTGTAGACTATATATCCAAGTAGTTATTGAGGTTTACTTTGGCAGTATTGCATTGCTCTGCTCATTTGACTTACACAGGGTCATGAGAACCGAGTGTAGTAGACTATAACGGGAATTGACAGTGTGAGCTTCCTCAGAGAGTCTTTATCATTTTTGACTATAGGGGGAATTGACCAGGTGAGCTTCCTTAGAGAGTCTTTATCACACTATAAGTAGAATTGACCATGTGAGCTTCCTTAGAGAGTCTTTAACGCTTGGGACTATTAGAGGAATTGACTGAGAGGGCTTCCTCAGATAGTCTTTTTAGTGTCCTTGTTTTGGTTGAACCAGTGTGGTTAGGTTGAGAGAACTAACCAGAGGGTTACCTTCTTGTTTTTCCGTTGTTGATATATAGAACTGATTGCATTAAAACTGCGGGATTGGTTTCTACTGAGTACTTCCTTGTTTATTGCTTTCTTTTGTTTATTATCTTCCATATATTCACAAATTGTTAGGCACATATCTTTTTGTGATTTCATACTAGGATTTAGTCACACACCCTATTTGAGATATGAATTTGGACCCCAAACAGATTATATTACTGCTGGTATAGATAAGGGAAAACGCCCTTCTAATTCTGGTACTTGAGTGCTGTGGAGCTAGAGAGCATGGGACCAAGCTGAGGATTTCAATGCTGATGAGTTATCATCTGTCTTTCTTTTTTACATTGGATTAGTACTATTTTTATTCTAGCATTGTGATTTATTTGGATACATTCCTAGACATATGTATTATGCACCACTCATAAATATATATGTGTGTGTGTGTGCTCCAGTTTATTGCTTCTAGTCTTCCGCTGTTTCATTTTGTATGGATTATTACTGATTCTGCAATTTTATATCTATTTTAATTCTACTATGTTACTCTTCCAATGACAGAATAGTTTCCACACTATCACACCCATGTCCCTCGCTGCTAGTTAGCATCCTTTGGCGTTCGGGGAAATGCACATGAGGCCATGTGTCCAACCGGGTATGGGGGGCCGTTGGGTGGCTTCCGGAACCGGGATGTTACAAAGTGGTATTAGAGGAGTTTCTTTTTCTTCTCGACATACTGTTTGGAGCCTATATTCAGGGATATTACGGAATGGGTAATTGGTAATAATCTATGCCCAGAAGTAGCTAACATGTGAACATGGAAAAACCAATTTACCTCATTTATTGAAATATCTATGGTTTTTCAAGTTTATGGTTGATCTGATTTTCACCCTTGGGTGAATCATAGGTATTGTGCTGTTTTTTATGATGTTATTGAGGTTATATTTATGTTTCAACCCAGTGATATTAGGGTATGACATCTCATGCATCATATAGGCAATTTCTAGGGATCACATGTCATGCATTCTTGTCATGCCATATTGGTTGAATTAGTGATTGCATGTTATTTTGATAGGTGTTGTGCTAGATATGCTTTTTTTTGTGATAGATCCCCTGATAAAAAATTACCAGTTGTTTGATAGGGTTTTGTCTCTGTAATGTTTTGTTTGAATGAACGTCAAACATTGATTCTTGAGGTGTTATGGGCCCACATGGTTCAGAATTTGGTGGATCATTGATCTGTTATGCTTGTTTATAACATGTATAAGATGCCAAGATTGGATTCATAAAGAGTACGGGCCCTCATGGATCAGAATTTGGGACTTTGATGTTCGTTTTAGTGTTTATCTGGGATCCGGAGTAGTTTTTCAGGCTTACTATCTGGAAAAACCCAGAATACACGATGTGTAGTTTTGACTACATGCCATGTGTTCCTCTATTAAGAAATAAACTATTTTTCATAATTACATGCCGTGTAACATATGTACACGCCATGTAGTCACTAACTGTGTCACAGGCTATGTGGGCAGATACATGGGATAAGAAAATTCTTTTGGGAACATGTTGTGTACCTATTGTACACGCCATGTCGTCTTACCATGTGTCCGCATGTGTTACTAATAACACGGACAGAGAGATACTAGGTTATACACACCATTTTAGTTATGTACATGATTTGTAGTGTTATATTTGAATCCGACCATGTAACTTACAACACGTGTCGATGTTATCTTTCATAGTTCACGATGTGTCCATATGGAACACAACGTGTAGTGTCAGCTGAGTATCTGGTCATGTCACGAACCACACGATTCGGTGAGGCTCGTCTAGTAAATTTCATGTCCGGCACAAAAACACTGGGTAATTTTGTCCTAAGGACAACCGTGTGTCTTATCCATTTTGAAGGACTTGGGTAGGGTAAGAGAATTTACGTACACTCTATGTGTAAGGACAACACATTGTGTGTTTGGGGTGTCACACGACTTGTTCTGGAAGAAGTACATGCCCATGTGAAAGGCTTAATGGAACATGTTGTATAGTAATTATACTCACCGTGTAGTCTTGTTTTGTAAAACCTGAATGTATTTCTTCTCATTTTCCCTTCTTACACTTCCAGATTATAGTCCTTGATGATTTTGTTCTAATTCATGCACTTGAACTTGAAGAGTCATGCCACCAAGATGTCCTCCAGTTGTCCACCAGTTAAAGGAAAGTGATCAGACACCAGATATGACTGATCAACAAATTCTAGCAGATCCTCCTATAGTGCCAGTCTTGGAAACAACTGTCATTCTGGACACAGGTGCTGATGCACTGTTCCGAGAGGGCTTCATGAGGTTCATGCATACCATTCGTGGAGTACCACATTTTTCCCTGTCTATATAGAGCTGAAGTGGGTTTTCTAGTAGCAGCATCCTCCCAATTTCATAGGGGAAGGAGGACATATGGCTACATAGTCAATGGTTAGAAGCCAAGCTTTCTATCTTTGAGCATTTAGAGATGCCTCAAAGGACGAGGGTCAGTCTCACCACATACATGCTTTGGGATTCTGCCAAGAGATGGTGGGATGTGATATCACTGGTAGGATTCCAGAATGTAATGGATTGGGATGAGTTTCGGTGCATCTTCTATGAATAAATATACCTAGTGACGTTGAGGTACAATCTAGAACAAGAGTCTATGAGTTTGAAGTAGGGTACTCTTTCTGTTTTGGAGTATTCCTCTAGCTTCACTGAGCTGCAGTGCTTTACACCCTTTCTAGGCGGAGATGGGTTGTTCCTTACATGGAAGTTTGAGTATGGTCTCAGTCAAGATATCTAATATCAGGTGAACATTATCAGGGTTTAATTTCATATCTTCTATAGTCAACTAGGAGCAGATCACCAAGCGCAATCTGAGGGATTATGGAGCTGTAAGCAAGGGCAGTTCAACTTCCAGAGTTAGTGCTCCGCATGCTGATAGCAGGAAGCATCGTAGGGAGACTGCATGTGGAGATCTGAGTAGGTTGGATGCATCTTCTAGAAGCCAAGTGGTGTGCTACCAGTGCGGGAGGAGTGGGAATACGAGGACAATTTTCCCAAGAGACCCAATGTATTGCCGAACTTGTTGCAAGATTGGTCATCATCAGTGCTTCTGTCATATCTTCCCACTAGCAACTGTTGACAGGGGTTCTTCTATGAATCCTCGTTTAGGAGTAGCACAACTGATTCCTCACCAGTTTGGGAACTGGGGTTCTTTCGGTCGTTCAGGCTGAGGTCGAGGTCATGGATGGGGTATCCAGTCGCTCGATTTTCAGCACAACAGGGTTGATTAGATCAGGGTGGCAAGATAGGGTCACAGTGCCGCAGAACAGGTCAAACCATTGAAGTGGAGCAAGGCCAATAAGAACAGGATCTTGGACCCTCTATATGTGAGGTACGATCTTAGTAGCCTCAGTTTTAGCTTCTACTCCTTTCGATACATGGTCTTCCCATATCTTTATATCTGTTGCGATTGTGGAGAGCCATGGGCTCTACATATTCTCTTCTGCTAATATCTTGTCACTAGACACTCCATTGGGGACTAGAATGACAAGTGTACATTAGTGCAAGGAGTTCCCTCTAGTGTTTAGTGGGTGTCACTCTTTATGGGTCCACTATGTCGTAGATATGATGGGCTATGATTTCATTCTCATAATAGACTGGTTAGTTTTCTTCCAGGAATTCGTCGATTTCTATCTCCATAGGTTGAGTTTCACATCACCAAAGGGTGGATCTTTTCTTCATAAGGGCGAATGGGATGTCCAGGCAAGCAGAGCGGGACCTGATCATCAGTGGTAGGGAGGAGTTACATCGTATATTTCTTGCCTTTATCTGGATGATCAGGGGACTTCACAGATTGAAATTCTTCCAGTGGTGGATCTTTTCAGGGACGTCATTCTAGAAGACTTTTTAGGTTTGCCTCTAGATCATGAGAGAGACTTCTCTATTGGGAATGTTCCAAGGGAAGTACCAGTGTCCATTCCTCCTTATAGGAGGGCTACACCAGAGTTATAGTATCTCAAGAGGCAGTTGGGGGAGTTGTAGGTAAAGGGTTTCATCTGACCCAGTAACTCTTCCTAGGGTTACCGTATCATGTTAGCAAAGAAGGCAGATGGTACCCTCAGGATTTGTTTGGATTATTGGAAGCTGAACTGTTTGACGGTAAAGAACCGATATACCTTGCCTAGGATAAATGATCTCTTTGATCAGCTTTGAGGAGCCCTGATGTTCTCAAAGACTGAATTGAGATCCTATTATTATCAGTTGCGTGTTAGACCATCTGATATACCTCTTAAAACATTCCAATGCAGGTATGTCCTATACGAGTATATGGTTATGTTGTTCGGTCTCATGAACGTGCATGTAGTTCTCATGGCACTGATGAGTCGAGTGTTCCATCCATACTTGATTTCATTCATGGTTTTCTTTGTAGATGATATCTTAGTGTACTCTCACACTAGACATGCCCATGATACCCATCTTGTGATCATAATGAGTACACTAAGAGAGAATAAGTTATATTATATGCTCTCAAAATGCCACTTTTGGATGGACAAAATTCATTTATTGGGTCATGTTATCTCGGAGACAGCAGTATGAGCCAATACAAAGAAAGTGGGAGATGTAGTTTCTTAGGAGAAACCAAATATCTTCTTTGAGATATGGAGTTTTCTAGAGCTATCTGGTTACTATAGTCACTTCACACAAGACTTTTCACACATAGCAGTACAACTGATGGGCTTGACTATGAAGGGTGAAATGTTCTTGTGGTCAGATTCTTGTGAGTCATCCTTTCTGGAGATAAAAGGGAGGTTGTTTGTAGCACCGATACTAGTTTTCCTATAGCCAGGAAAGAGCTATATTGTGTGCTGTGATGATTTAGGTATTGGGATGGGAGATGTACATATTTATGGAGAAGGAGTCGTTGGATACGGGTATCGACATTTGAGACCACATGAGAGGAATTACCCGATTCACGATCTCGAGTTGGCTACAGTTGTTCATGCCTTATGATGTTCGAGAAAATATATTCTGGGATATCATTTTATGGTTTTCACCGAACACAATATTCTCTAGTCAATATTCACTCAGCGTGATCTGAATTTGAGATAATGAAGGTTGGTTGAGTTCCTTCAGTCTTTTGACTATGAGCTTTCCTATAGTCCTGGGAAAAGTAACGTAGTGGCTGATGCGTTGAGCTAGAGGACACAGATACAGGTAGTTCAGGAGGCCAGCAGTGAGTGGAAGCTTTTAGCTCTGTTCTCTGAGATGCATTTGGAGGTGCACGAAAGACAGGGGTAGATGTTTCTTTCTTTTTTGGCTGTTATATCTACTCGTCAGGATCAAGTGAGAATGAGGCAGTTATTAGATTCTAAAGGCCTTGTCCTATGGGAAGGTGTGTCAGAAGAGGATACTATTTCGGGATGGACCATATGAGAATATGAGATCTTGCGTTTCCTGGGGCCAATATGGGTTCCTGAAAACATACATGACGAGCTGATCTAGGACTTTCCTTCCTCAGTTTGGGCAGTACATCCGGGGTTCACCAAGATGTATCGTGATCTACACCATAAGTGTTGGTGGCCACTAATGAAGAGAGATGTTTCTAGTTTCATCATGAGGGGTTCCACCTATCAGCAGGTGAAGGACGAGCATCAATCACCAGTAGGGATTTTACAGTAGTAACCCATTCTCGAGTTGAAGTGAAATGATGTCGTGATGGATTTCGTGACAGGTTTACCGAGGTTTCCTCGAGGGAATGATGCAATTTGGGTTGTCATTGAAAGGCTCATGATGGTTTCTATCTTCTTGCTAATCAAGGAGACCTTCAGTGTTGATGAGCTAGGACGGTTGTACATCTATGATATTGTGCGCTTACATGGAGTTCCACAGTCCATCATTTTAGACAACGAAGGCCATCTTACTTCTCGGGTCTGACCGGGGCTTTAGAAGGATTTGGGTACACAAGCGCTTTTGAGTACTACTTTCCACCCCCAGACAGATGGCCAGTTCGAGCGTATGATTCAGGTGCTTAAGGGAATTATTTGTGAATGTATCCTGTATTTTGGAGGTTATTGGGAGGAGCACTTACCTATTATGGAGTTTACCTACAACAATAGTTTTCAAGAAACTATTAAGATGGCACCTTATGAGGCTTTGTACGGTAGGCCATGCCAATCACCCATATGTAGGCTGGTGGCAGGAGACGAAGCTATGCTAGGATCTAGTCTTGTCCAGGAGACCAATGAGCTGATAGAGTTGATTCAAAAGGGGATTTCTATTTCAATGTCATGACAAAAGTCTTACGCTATTCAGCAGAGATGACCTCTAGAGTTTGAGGTCGGGATCAGGTTTTCCTACATGTCACACCGAGGATGGGGAACAAGAGGATTAGGAGACATGGTAAGCTTTCGCCGAGTTAAATCGGGCCGTTTGATGTGTTGGAGAGAGTTAGGCCGGTTGCCTATCAGTTTTAGTTACCTAAAAGGTACCAGGATATGCACGACATATTCCACATTTCTCAACTTAGAAGTTACTTATCTGACCCGTCTCATGTGTTCCAACCTGAGGAGGTTGAGTTGGAATTGGATGCATCGTTTGAGGAGAATCCTACCCGGATCATTGACCATAGTACGAATGTTCTTCATGGACGGTCTATCCCTATGGTATGAGTTCTATGTAAGCATGAGAGAGTACATAATGAGTCTTTGGATAGGTATGTCGATGTACGAGAACAGTGGCCGGAGCTATTTGGGAATTCTACTTCTATTCCGCCTTGCTAAGGAAATTCAAGGACGAATTTCTTTATGGTGGGGGGGGATGTTTGTAAAAACCAGGATATTTTTTCAGGTATGTATTCTTTCTTATGGTCATTTTTTAGAAAAATGGGAATTTATAGAAATTTTATATGTACAGTTCATGTTCCTTCGAAGTACACGCCGTGTACTCAGTTGCTGCAGGTAACCGATTGCTGGCCGTGTAATGGCCGCACACACGGCCATGTGGGGGGGACATGGAGGCCTCCTAAAGCGGAGTACGGAAAAGGAAACTACATGAAGTGTTATTTAAAATTACATGCCATTTACTTTCTTTTTTTTCATTAAACGTAACGGGGTTGCGTTTAATCGCCAGAATAGTTTTCTTCTAGTTTCCGTTCAGCTGGGAGCTCCCATACGACCGTGATCTTCCTCTGAGCCCTGACTGAGCATCTAAAATCTGATTCGACCGCCATCGACTACATTGGGATCACCTGATTATGCTCTCACTTCTTCTTGAGCTTAATTTCCCAAATCCCCCTCTTTCTTATGATATCCTCTATTTAACGTTTTAGACGCTTTTGTGGATCCTCGACATTCTAATGTGATTCAATCCTTAAAACTCATATATATCAATCTCTCAACACTGAGGTAGGTGGTTTGTGTATTTCCATTGAATGTATTTGTGTTATATGTGCATTTTTATCCATTACCCTTGAATGGGGTATTGCGTGTTTACAGTTTTATCCCTTTTAATTTCTTTCTATGCTGGTATGCGTATATAGAGGTTAATTGGATGAGAATAGGGTTGTTTTCTATGATTTGGATGTATTTTACAATGAATGTTCTGTTTACATCCATTTGGTCATGCTTAGCTGTTAGGGTTCCTTGATGTTTCCCATGCCTAGTACTATAGGATGGAGTCATTATTTTATCTAACATGCTTGATATTCTGTAGACTGTTTAGCCAAGTAGTTATTGAGGTTTACATTGACCGTATTGCATTGCTATGATCGTTTGACTAACACAGGGCCGTGCGAACCTAGTGTAGTGGTCTATAAGGGGAATTGACCATGTGAGCTTACTCAGAGAGTCTTTATCACTTTTGACTATAGGTGAATTGACCATGTGGGATTCCTCAGAGAGTCTTTATCACTTTTAATTATAAGGGTAATTGACCGTATGAGCTTCCTTAGAGAGTCTTTAATTCTTAAGACTATAATGGGAATTTACTAGGAGAGCTTCCTCAGAGAGCCTTTATAGTATCATTGTTTTGTTTAAACCAGAGGGGTTAGGTTGAAATAACTACCCAGAGGGTTACCTGTTTGTTTTGTTTTTGTTGATATATGGAACTGATTTCATTGAAACTGTAGGAATGGTTCCTACTGTGTAATTCCTTGTTTACTGCTTTCTTTTGTTTATCACCTACCATATATTCACTGACTATTAGGAAAAGATCGTGTGGTGATTTCCTAATGGGATTTAGTCTCACACACTGTTTGGGTTATGCATTTGGGCCCAAACAGATTATATTGTTGCAGGTATAGATAAGGGCAAACGCCCTTCTACTTCAAGTACTTGAGTGTTGTGGAGCTGGAGATCATGGGACCAAGCTGAGGCTTGCGATTTTGAGGAAATATCATATGTCTTTCTTTGAACATTGTTTTAATACATTTTGTATTCCAACATTTTTATTTTTTGGATTATTTACTAGACATATGTATCATGCATCATTCCTATATATGTGTGTGCTCTAGTTTATTGTTTCTAGTCATCTGTCGTTTCCTTTTGTATGGATTATTAATTCTTCCACTGTTTTATATCTATTTTACTTCTGCTGTGTTACTCTGCCAATGAGGGTATAGTTTCCCCATTATCATACCCAAGGTCCTCACTGCTTTTCGGTAGCCTCTGGAATTTGGGTTAATGCGCTTGAGGCCATGTGGCCAACCAGGTATGGGGAGCCTCTGGGTGGCTTCCGGAACTGGGATGTTACACTAACATTAATGGATTTATATAAATACATATATAATTAATAAATAGTTATATAATTTTTAACATTTTTTAAATGGAGGATCCTTGTTTAAAATAAATGGAACGAAAATACCAAAACATATCATATGTGAAAAAAAATCCATTATTACAATGAACGTAATTTTAACAAGCATTATTTAATCAATAGTTAATAATAGTTCATAAGTAAATAATGGAAATTATTATATTTTTATTTTTGTAATTTTTTGTTTTTAATATAATCCAATATTTATTATACAGGAGGCTCAAACGTGTATGAATTACATCGAGACTTATGGTAACAAATGTTTCTCTCAATTTTTCCTCTTTGTTTTATTGGTTATTATATACAACTAAATTTTTTTTGGTGGTTTATATAATTCCACAATAACATTTTATATAATTAATATAATTCTATTCATGATATTTTATTTTTCATTCCATTTTTTTCATTAATGGGGATTATAATTGAAATGTTACCAAAGCGGTGAGGAATAACTATCTTACTTTTTACTAATTTGGGACACAAACCATATTCACAACCTAATAAATTTATGTGTTTTCTATACTTACCTTTAAATTATTTTATGATTTTTATTCTTGAAAATTAACGTGATTGAAAAATCTATTAGGGAATCTATCATTCATGGGGTTTAAATTAGAAATGTTACCTTATAAGAAGAGGATTATTTTCCAAATCTTCTTCTTTGTGAGATATGTTATGTTACAAATATATATTATCTATTTAGAAATATATAATTCCAATTCAAAATTTTATATCATAAATCAAATTATTTTCAGGAAATTAATTTTTTTATATTGTTTCTTAATGGGGCCTTATAATCAAAAGATAACAAAGTGGAATTTCTTTGATGTTACAATATCATTATTTATCAGGATTGTGTATAATTATTATTTTGATGATTAAATATTATGATTCATATCTCAGTATATTATTTAATTTTATTACCCTATATTTAATTAATTAAAATAAAATATTTCCCTATATTTTTCTCTCATTATGGAGTCAAGAGTTATAAATAATTATTTAAATAAAAATCATATTTATTAATAACATCGATTGTAAAAAAATTTATTCAAAAAAACAATTTTTTTGAAAAATGTTTTTTAAAATATTTCATTATAATAATGATTTGGTAAGAAAACATTTAACCATATTTGATGTCTATAAAAATCTATTTTAAAAAATACTATTCAGTTAATTTTTAAAAGAAGGACCATTTAGATTTTACTGAAAATTTTAAATGAACCTTTATTTTTAAATATAAAACAAGAATTGAATATATCAACATCATAACCATTCTTGTTTTTAAATATTTTATTTAAAATATAATAGTTAATTTTAAAATAAATATATTTGATAATTTTTTATATTTTAAAATGTTTTTTTGAATTGGAAATAATATTTTCCACAGTTATTGTATATAAAAGATATTAAATTCTTATTTGGTAAGGAAAAAATTAAAACTGTTTTTATGATTTATAAAATTAGTTTTCATGTAGAAATGATATTTTCCAATGGAATTCTATTTTTAATATCATATAAAAAAAAATATTTTAAGAAAATGTCTTTTGAAAAATATTTTGTTTTAAAATGTCTTTTCCATATTTAAAAGGATATTTTCCTCATTAAATGTTACAAGTGATCATTAAAAATAATTTCCCATCTAATATTTCGTCCATTGATGTTAATTATAATTTAATAGGGATGTTATCCAAGGATAAAATTCTTATTTTTTTATTGTAATGTGTTATGTTTATGAAGTAAATATGTTATTGAAACCCATTTATCATCTATGGATTATACAATTATAAAATTATTAAAAACCTGATTCAATTTTACCAGGCTATATAATGATGAAATGATTAATAACCCATTAATTTTCATGGGTTTTCATATGATTTTTAGTGTTTTCTAGCACATGTATGTATTATTATCATAATGTGATGGGTGGGACCTTTATCTCCATCCAATACATTCCGTAGTTATTAATTTTTTGTGAAATCGTGGGTTATACTGGAGGTAATCCCAAACCCAATGAAGGGTACATGGGAGGTTTTCCCAATCCCAGAAGAGGATACACAAGAGGTTATCCCAAGACCAAAGAAGGCACAATTGTGTTTAGTCCAATACTAACATATTAGGAATGACTTTATGGTTATCCATGATATAATATATATTTTTTATTTTTTTATGACACAATTCCATAACTTATGAAAATGTTATGTTTTCATGGAATATGTAATTATAGTTGGTTAAGATTCATTCCTTATTGATGGAAAATATTTATAGAGTGACTCAATATTATTATCATTGATATGTAGGATAATGGTTTTAAATGGTATGCTCATGTTCACATACCGCTAATTATATTTTGTATTTATGCATCTCTCTTATTTAACATTACTAAGATATTGATCACACCCTTTCTAATGTGTCCTTTTTCAGGTTAGGAATAATTGTTTTAAGAATGATATATTTGTGAAAGTAGTCTATGGGAAGATATTAATGCGATACATTGATCATTATTCACCAAATAATAATATTGTCTTCCAAGTATTTAAACACAATAAATTATTATAGTTCCTCTACATTTAATTGTGTAATGTTTTTAATATTAATCTAAAACGATGTAATATTTATGTATAAAAATAATGGTTTATTATAGATGGTATAATAGGATATGATTTTTTATGCTTTGGAAACTATGATTATAAAACATTAGTGAGAACCCTTAGGATTAACATATGAAAAAAATAAAAACCAATAGTTTTTTAAGGAATAAACTATATGAATTTTTTAGAAATATATCCACGTATGGAAATGAAAAAGGAAAGTGGTTTTGGACCATTGGTTTATTTGTAAATTAACTTAGAAAAAGGCATGTCATTATTAACTCAAGTGTTTAATGGTACATGATAATGATCTTTACTATGAACCTCGTTTAACATTCTCATTAGATATGCTTTGGTTAGAAACTTATTCCTTATAAACCACCATGAAAGATTTAAATTTTTGATGATTATGGATGACCTTGGATAAACCTATGTTGTCAAATATATAAAATAAAAAGTCTTTATATATACATCCTATTAATGATTTTTCACACATTGTGGTTTTACACTATGATTGGTGTTTCTCGCACTTTTTTATTTCTATTTCAGAAAATGGAGAGAACTCAAAGGATCTGTGTTAACAATGAATGTGAAGGAAAATTTGTTAATGATAATCCAAATAGGATGCAGACTGGAGTTATGGATATTACGATTATTCCTAATTAGTTATCATGAAACATTATTAACAACATGCACCTTAAATAACTCTCTAGATCAATAAAGAAGTAAATGATATAGTTCAAAGAGAGTGTGGGTAGTGAATCCCTTGTAGAAAAAAAGATTTAGCTTCATATATGGATTAAATATAGAAAAAATCACTCAATTTAATGTCTCACAAGGATGATAAGATGCTATTTTTCTGGAAATGAAGGACAGGAAATAATTAATTGCGAATGAATTTTAAAAGGTTGGGTAACATAATGGATAAGAATAATTTTCAGTTTAAGGTGTCTTCTATTGTTGAATGTTTTAATTGTGGGATGTATAGGAATTTGGAAAATAAATTTCATGAGGGAAAAGATAATGATGTGAATGAGAAATATTTTTATTATAATGGTTATATTATTGATGATGAGGAGAATGTTAATTACCTATAAGAGGAAGCAAGTGTGAATGAATAATACAATGAAGACTAGATAAGGGTTTATGATGAACTAAAAATGATTTATTTGATTTTGTTTTTAGAATCATTTAATTATTTTGTAGATGAAGTGTTTATCAATGGTATTTTTGTTATTATATTCATGAAACATAATTGGATTGAACCTCAATTGTGTTATAACGGATAATTTCAAGAATATATAGAATGGTATTGATGGCATAAAAAATTTATTTAATGGAATGGTGATATTTTAAGGGAAAAATGTTTTATGGAAAGATAACACATAAAATATTCATGATATTGATATAATTATGTTCAGATAAAGACATGGTTAATATGTAAAAATTAAATTGGATTATATCTATAGATTTGGAACCTATTAGTGATTTGATAACAATGTGGTTTAGTTTATGAAATTTTGTATTCATGGTATATATTCATTAGTATTTTGTTATTTAAAAGAATATAGAGAGAGATAATATTTTAATTTACACTTGTTTTCATTATGATTTTATGGTAATTCATGTTATTATCATATTTCATTATAATATATAACCAAGGTATCACATATTCGGTAAGTGAAAATTAATAATTTCGTTATGATATATTGGGGATTAATGTTAAGTTGATTTTAGAAATATTGTGACATTCATTAATGAAAATAAAATTATCGAAGAGTATTAAGGATAATAATATAAGGAATTGATAAAATTAAACCCTATATAAGGTTTTAGTGATTATTGTGTCATTTCCTTATATAAATACTTATAAACATTTGACATTTTATGATAACCATTTTAGTTTTAGACTCTTTATAGAGATAGATTGAATTACTTGTCATTATTTGTTGGATATTATCATCCATTGGTGCATTAGGAATAAAAAATTAATCTTCATTTATTGTGGAAAGAGATCATATGAAAATATATCGAGGAACAAAAAATGTAAGAGATTATGATGAAAAAATTAATGAATTAAAGTATATGTATTAACTTGTGTTAAATATATTGATAGTATAAATTACATAAAATAATAGAAAAGGTATATTGAGAAAAAATGTAATCATATTACCTTCATTTCATTTGGATCAATGACCTTTTTACTCATCATTGTTTTATAGATTTTCTTATGGTTAACTTTCTCGTGAACATGTTATCTATTATACTACATCAGTCCTTGGGACTTATTTATCACTTCTATATACATATTATCACCTCACCTTAAGGTTATTATTTTTGGGAACCAAGTTTTTTGATTTTATGATGACTTTAATAGTTACCCCTATCTCTTTTTGGATGAATTTTGATTAACTCGTTTTATGATCTACGCTTCCAAAAAATAATTTCGAATACCTTGATTACCATGAAAAAGTTCAATATATGGGACTACAATTTATTTATGTAGAATAATGTAACAACATGAGATGTTGTGATTTTTTTAAAAATAAATTTTAATTTTTTCGAAATATTATTTAACCTTAAATACCATGTTTAGATTGCATTAAACAAAGCATTGAGTTTTAACAAAACACGACATACTGTTAAAATTTTATTATTTTATATTATTATTAAAACCAATCCATTGGAATAGAGGTTTTTAATAGGATTAAATAAATTATGAAAAAAATATTGTATATAAAAATATAAATCTAATCCTATATTTATCAATTAATTTAAAATAAACTAATAACCACTTAAAAAAGAAATTTTTTTATGGAATAAAACATAAATGTGAGAAAACACATTTTATAAAAATAAATTATATAAATAACTTGTAGTGATTTTTTTAAGAAATATACATATAATATTTTTATTATAATATTTTTACAAACATGATATATTTTTTTGAGTTATGAGATAATAATACATTTAGTTTCACACTTTTAAATTCTATTCTTCTAACATTCAGTTTTGTCGCATTTAATGTAATTATTTTAAAATTATTTTTTCCCAAATTTATAAAATTTTATTTAGAAAATAACTTTATTTTTAAATATATACATGTCAATATTATCTTAGTTTAATATTTTTAGAATTTTTTGTAAGGATGATTTTTCAGCGAATAGTGACAAAAACTTGTTTTTATAATAATTTTTCATTTCATATAAAGGTTAGAAAAAATTAAAAAATATTTCACGATTTTTATAAAAGTAAAAATATTTAAATTAAATATTTATTAATAAAATTTACTTCTTTATAATAAATATCATATTGAATTTGGTATTGATAAATTTTAAACATGTGATAAGTTTCTCATTAAAAAGTATTTTTTTGTCACGCCATTGGGTTTAATTTTAAATTACAATTTTCCACATCTATGAATATAATTTTGAAAAATGGATTCAATAATTTTAATATTCTTAATTAATATTATATTCTAAATTAAACATAATTTTTTTCCATTATGATTTCTAAAAATTGTAAAATTTTATCACCACTATTAAGGTTAAAATTTGTTTACTTGGTTTTAAACTAAAATAAAAAGGGTTTTAAATAACCCAATACTTTAATAAACCCCATTTTTAGAGAATATATTGAAAAAATATATTATATTATTGATAATTTATGAATTTGGATCCTTGGTTTTTGTAAAAAACATGTTCACAAAATTTTCTATTCGAAGATTACAAGTGTCCCACTCACCTCCCTTTTAAAAGGCCACACTTATCCTCTCATCATCATAATTTATTTAAAACATGGTTCAACCAAGAACATAGAAGAAAAATTAATTAAATACATTACTTATAATTATATTCCATAGTTTGATTAGTTATCTTTTCTAATACTTATTTTAGGGTAAAGATAATGGTTTTACTGAAGAAGTTGTAAAGTCCTTAACTATGATATTTCAATTTATTTCTTCACATAACCACATAACATATTCATCAACCACAACAATATAATAGAAAAAAATATTTTATATAATGATTTTTATATTTTTCATTTAATTAATTTTATCCATCTCATTTTTCATTATATGTTAAATGAAACTTTCCATCATATGTATTATAAACTTTCTCCTCACGAACTGATGTATTTCATTTTCCATAACTATTTCTCAAGTATTATTATGAAGATGTATTTAAAGTATATATATTATAATAATAACATAACGATACATATTTAACTATTAAATAAACATAATATTATACTTTTAATGTCATGGTGGATTTGATAATGTCTCTCATTTGTACGACGGAATACGACCTCATGAACGGATGTGGTTCGTTTTACACCAGTTTTTTACAAAGATGGTCACATGGAAAAAGATAACAAATATATGGGATATTTTTTTTACTGATATAATATATATTTATATATAATATCACATAAACCTTCATAAATTCTATCCAAATATATTGATATAATGTTCCTCATATTAATGGCTGAGTAGAGCCTCACAAACCAGTGTGATGTATTTTTTCATATCTTCTTTACATGGATAGTAATAAGGATATAATAAATTATTATATACGATTTATATATACATAAATAATATATTTCAAATCATAATTAATATTTATGGTTGATAAATTATTTACCATTCTTATATTTCCTCCATCGAGAGAATGGAATCATCGGTTATGCATATGTACAACAAATCGTCTCTATAAGTTGTGTAGATTAATTTATACCTATATCATTAATTTATTCCATAAAAATGTAATTAATATATATATTTATTATTATTTTCATTCTATAAATTATATATCCATGGTCAATGAATGATATCAAAAAAACCAAAACATATGTGAAAAACAAAGCAGTTATTAACCAATGGTAAATTTAACAATGAATTGCAAATAAATGTAAAATAAAATGTCATATGTAAACCAAATATGAGATTATATATATATATATCTATATTTATAAGTTATATAATAATCCTTTATTTATTATATTGGGTGTTTGAATGTGTATAAAGGACTTTAGGACTTCAAATAATGGAATCTTTCCATGAAGTGTATTCTATCGAACATATGTTATATTAAAAACCTATGTTATTTTATGATGCATATATAATTAAAATATAAAATTAAATTTCATGATTATAACATTATTAGTGATAATAAATTTTTGGTTTTATATTATATTTTAATGTGTCTTTTGATTGAAATGTTACCAAAGTGGTAAGGGATTTGCATCTCACTATTTAATTTTATGAGATATAGGACATCTTTGACACCTATTTCTTTTAAGTGGCATGTATTGTATAATTATTTTTTTATGATTCATATCCAAAAAATTATTATGTTTTACATATACATTTTAGGGTATCTCCTTCATGGGTTTAACGGTTCAAAATATACTAAAACTGTAATGGATATTTGTCTCAAATATCCTTCATTAGGAAATAAGTTTTGTTATGAAACTATCTTCTTCTATGCGGTGTCTATAATTAACATTGAAAATTTTATATAATTAATATACTTATTTTAATTATATTAATGTTATAATTATATTAATGTTTTAATTATATATTTTCGTTTATTGGGTCCTATGATAATAAAAGAAGAATGTAGTAATAGTTTTATGTTACCATCTCAATGTTTATGATTATTCTTTAATTGAGGAAATTTTAAGATCCATATCTATAAGAAAAACATGTATTTTATTCCCATTTAGTTGTTAAATGAGAATAAATTTTTTCATCCACTTTATTCTCCTTATGTAGTCTAGTGTTCAAAAGGATATTTTTAATATTTTTTTATTTCTCTCTTCAGTTGAAAGCCCATTTTTATCCAAAATATTGTTTTATAAAAAATTAATTTTATTTCAATTCTAAAAATTATTTATTAAATAAACTTTTCACATTAATGATTTACCTTTTTAGAATTTAATCTTCATTTTTCTTTACAAACAAGTCATTTTCCACTTTTATTTAAAATGTGAAATTAATATTTATTTTAAAATGTATAGTATGAAAAAAATTCCCCGCCTTCTATACCACTCAATGTTTAATAACATCCATTATCTTTTTAGAAGTATATTTTTAATGAAATTGTTTTTAATAATTTTTTAATAATTTTTTTATCATGTGGAAAATATATTTTCCTCAACAATTTTTTTAAATGATTATTAATGATTATTTTTAAATAAAATGATTTTGAATTTTTTTTAGTATTGAAAATGATTTTTTTCAAGTTTAAATGACATTTTCCTAAAAATTTATATTTAAATAATATTTTTTAATAATGTAATTATTAAAAAAATTACATTTTAAATTTTTTTTACAAATTAAAAAGGTAATCTTCCTCATGAAATGTCCTATGTGATCTTTAAAAAACATTTTCCATTTAATATGATATACATTGATGTTATTTATTCTTTACTTGGGATATGATCCAAGGAAACCATTATCATTATTCATATTAAGGGTTTATGTTTATGAAGATTATATGTTATTGAAACACATTTCTCTTCCAGGGGTAACACCATGTTATAATTATTATGAAACACACATCTTTTTTAATGGGTTATTATATGATTAAAATATGAAATTATTAGGAACTCCATTAATTTTCATGGGTTCTATTATATTGTGTCTTTTAAAACATTGTGGAACATGTATGTATGATTTTCATCTTGTAATTGTTTTTACATGTATTTAATATCAATACATTGGTTAATGATTAATGTTATATGATATCAAATAGTATATGAGTGTTTCTCCCATTCCTAAAAGAGGGAATACAAGAATTTATCCCAATCATAAAATAGGGTACAATGGAGGTTATCACAATCCCATTATATGTACATGTTTGTTTGTCCAAATAAAAACATGTATTTAATGTCTTGGTGAGTATATTTAACACATTATTTGATTTGATTTTGTGTTTTCCACAATTTCACATCTTAGGTGAATGTTATTTTCTCACAGACCATGCTCTTTGATTCATTATGATCCATTAATTATGAACAACCAATATTTATTCTATGACTCAATATTTTGAGCTTTTCTATATATGATATGGTTTTCAATTATTATTATAAGGTTCTCATAACCTCATTCCTATGTTATATTTTTGTATCTCCCTTATATATAATTACTGATCAGCTAATTTTACCCTTTCTTATGATTAATTTATATTGTTATAACAAAAAGGGTTTATATATTATATGTTTATAAATTTTAATAAATGTTAATGTATTTTTGGGATATGTTGATTTTCTTTCCCTAATGTCCAAGAATGTGTTTCTATTATTGAAATACACTAGACTATTTCGTTCATCGGGTGTGTACTTATATAATTTATTGGATATACATCTAAAAATATGTAGTATTTATGTAATAAAATCTTCTATAATTATATATAATACTTATTAATGTATTTTATTATGATTATTTACAGAACTAAAGGGATTTACCAATCCATAATATTTTATTTTTTTGGATTTTATAAATCAAAACATACCAAAGTGCTAAGGTATTTATTTTACTATCACATTATTTTTTATGATTATCTAAGATTATATATCTGATGGTGAAATCGTATTATTTTTCACTCATGGTAGTCATTAAATTATTTTTTATGTATTAATTTCGTAGGAATAAATGTTTTCCCTTCATTTTACTCATTTTATGGACTCGTGATACATAAAATTTGTTTTTATTGGTACCTAACCTTATTTCCCTCTTTAGTTGAAAAACATATTTCTCCCATATCAATGATTTCTGAAAATATTTTTTAAATAATGTTGTTCCAAATTTATATCTATGGATCAAAAACATTCTTAAACATAAAAATATTTTGTCAAAAA
Source organism: Viscum album (assembly GCA_963277665.1). Classification (NCBI taxonomy): domain Eukaryota; kingdom Viridiplantae; phylum Streptophyta; class Magnoliopsida; order Santalales; family Viscaceae; genus Viscum; species Viscum album. The sequence continues at coordinate 1,499,161,515 of OY728133.1, forward strand.
AATTTAGAGGATCATTTTTTTCATTTTTGAAATGATACGTTTTGGAATTTGTTTTGAAAAAAATGAAGAAATATTTTTTTCAATATTTACATCATGAACCATATTTTCAATCGTTATTATTGATTAATGATATATATATTCTTCTAAATGTTTCCAATGTAATTCTAATAGAATTTTTTTTCATCAATATTTTCATAAATAAGTTTTTTAAAAAGTGATTTTTAATTTTGAAAGGATATTTTCATCATGAATGTTTTACTAATATTTTAATGATATTTATATTCATCAGAAATAAAATAATTCAGGGTATCTTATTTTTTATGGATATGATCCAATAGTACCAATATTTTTCATATTATGGATGTTTTATATTAATTATTATAATTATGAGATATTTTTTAAGCCCATTTTTTCATTATATATTCTATGATGATCTAATTAAATATTTATTAAACATATTTTCATTAAACTAGTTGTGATGTGATGATATAATAAATGTTTTAGGATATTATGGCACCCATGTATATAGGTTTTCATTTTTTGTTATGTGGTAACATTATAATAGATGGAAATGTGAAAATGTTATAAACCAAGAAGGATGGTATTGTAATAAATCAAGGACAGAATGTAAAGTAAAAGATAAGTATGGGTGGTTATGTTATAAATTAAGGATGGTTGGTCTCTTTATAATCCATGGATGATTGGTAATATGATAAATAAAGTAGGGGTGGTCCCTCTATAATCTAAAGAAGTATGATCACATTATAGATTCCCAATGAATTTGATAAAAATTGATAAATCATGAGTTAATTATTTCATAAATGAATATGATTTCATGTTAACAATTTGATGTGTGCACATGGTTACATTTCCCTGAGGTTATGGATAGACCAGATTTTCCTGTTTACTACTTTTTGAGGGGTCATGATTTCATGTCCATTCCTCATTTATTGAACGTGATTCAATATATAAATTTTCAGAATGTGATAATATTATATGTATGACCAGAAATATGTCTTATGAAATTTTATGATCTCATGGCTCATGTTGTTTGATTTATTTATAATTTATCTCTTATGTACTTCCAAGCAGTATGACGTGACTCATTTTTCTGATCCATGAAATAATTGGTATGAAATTTTCATGTTATGGTCATCATATAATACCCTTATATGTATCTTATTTTTTATATTATCATTGATTAAAATCTCCCATGTTTACCCTCACTGAGCATTTGATCTCATCCTTTCATATGTTTCTATTTCCCAGGTTATAAAGAACAGCTTCAAATATGGTATTTCAAAGATGAGTACAATATGGGAATTTCATAGTTGGTAATGTTGAATATATTTAATGAAAAAATAATATTTTTTATCCAATATCCAAAGTCAATAAACTTTTATCATCCTCATGCTTGTATTTTTGAAATATATTTACTATTCATCTAAATGGTTGTAATATTTATGTATGATAAGACCAAGTCTCTATACTCTCTCTCTTATTATTCATATAAAATAAAAGGGGTATAGTGTATTTATTAATCATTTATATAATTAATTCAATTAAATCCACACACAAAATACCCAATTGAGTTCCAGAACCCAATGTGAGCTTACACCATCGTTATGAAAACCCACTGTTTTGGTATTAATCGGGGAGTCAGAATCTCTATGTAATTACCCATTAAAATGTATCACCATTTGAATATGAAAGAATAAATAAATATATTTTTAGTTAAATAATAAAAATTCTTCCAATATTTTAAAACCTCTAAAATCTCAAAAACTCCATTATTAGTGCAAAAACCCTGGTACATTACAAATCGAGTGGTTTGAAAATTTAATCTAGGTCATTTTATGGAATAATGACTATTTTAAAATTCACAAAATCGAGAAAGAAAAAAATAAATTTTCCTCAATATTAGAATCTTGAGATGATTTATCATTAAATAACAGGACACTGATTTCTATTATATATTTAGATAATAGCTATTTACAAGAGCTTAACTTCTCTCTCATATAAATGGTTCCCTTTAATACCTCATTTATCCACTCTCATTGATCATCATAACTCGATAAAAAACTAAAAATACATACCATAATCATATTACCCCACACTGAATCTTATTTATGAACCAAAATACGAATAAAATATTATTTATGAAGATTATTAATAGAGGATACCCAAAGAAATATGCAGTTGACTAAACTGAGATTTTGATAATTATTATTTATTCATTATCATGATCAAAATATTTTATAAAAATTTAAAGATAATTAAATAAATTTCATTTTTATATTAAATTAGTATTATGTTGATGGAATTTTTATTAAATACTTTTATCCCATCAATGTATAAAATAAAATATCCCTTGTGTTATGTGTATACTTCCACCTCTATGAACATCTTATATTTTTTCCACACCACATTGAGTGGATGATTATAAAAATTATTTTAATGAATTAATATGGTATTTTATATATGATAAAGGTTATATAATATCAAATAATACATTATATTAAAAAAATTAAAATTAAATGTTTCCCTGTGGTTTCTAAAATATTGAAATTACATATTAATATATAAATCATCATTACATTACCCAAATACATGCCAAAAATTAATATTATTTTTCTATATTTAGAAGCATGGATACATAAAGAACTAGTTCATAAATGAAATATTTCATATCCAACTAAGATCATAATAACTATAAACCTTTTTAGAATTATCACACATAATATATTTATACATAACATGTATAAATAAAACATAGGAAAAAGTTTATGAAACCAGCCTTGGTACCCTGGTATCCCGATAACCAAGCTAACAATGAAATAGCCTAAGGGGTGTTCCAGATCTCTACAAGTCATTGACTAACACCTATTATCCTACAACATGAAATTGGTAGTGAATTTTCTACAAAATATAGTGGTGTAATGAAAAAAATGTCATTATGAATACAAAATAGACTCACCTAGGAGAAATATACCAAATGTCAACAATGAATTAAATCACAAAGTACTAAAACCCTAGTAATGGAATATTGAAAAAAACCCAAGTCTCTATGGATATAACTTTCCACATCTAATGATCAATAGATAGATCCACATCAAAGATATTCTTTCCTATTTATTTAACATAGAACAAGATAATCTAAATTCACTCGGCGACACAAATATGGTGTGAGCTAAAATCCATTGCAGTGTCTCACCAAGTATTCCATATCAGTTTCCAACAATAGATTAACCATCATAATTATTTCAATTTTAATATCAAAAGGTTTGTATATTTAAATTATGTTTAAAAGAATCATGATATTCCATTAAAATGATGGAAAATATATTATGAAAAGGATTTACATGTGATAGAATATTTAAAAAACAAGGGATTAAATAAAATAGTTATATAAATTATTTTATGTAAATTCCAAGGCATGTAAAGTAGTTCCACAACATTGGTGTACATTTGTATCTCAAGTATATATAAATATAGAGAAACATGTTCATCTTCTAAATAGGTACGAAATGTATAATTTTAAATAGGACAAATAATAAGAAAAGGTGAATTGTTAGGAATAGCCTGATGTGCTCAAGTGATGACGGGGTCATGCAGTGTGATAAAATCCACTCCATCAGTAAGAAGTCCCTTAATGTATCTCTAAAAACGTTTCCCATTGAATGTAAAGCTACATCCAATGTCCTCTTGTGTGATCTCCACTGCACCATAAGGAAAAACATTAGTCACAACATAAGGACCTAACCATTTGGAACACAACTTACGAGGCATCAGATTTAGTCATGAACTGTAGAGGAGGACTTTCTATCCAACATGAAACTCCTTTAATTGGATCATTCTATCATGAGATGATTTGGATTTTTTCCTTATAGATCCTTGTGTTCACATATGAAGACAATCAAATCCCCTCAACATATTGAATTTGAAGCTTCCTTTGGATTCCAACTTGGCCCAAATCAATGTTGCATTTCATTATATCCCAATAAGACCGATGCTCAACTTCCATGGGGAGATGACACTCTTTCCTAAATACAATCAGAAACAGGGACATACCAATGGGTGTCTTGTATCCTGTCCTATAAGACCACAATTCTTCATCCAAGTGCTCTCTCCAATCCTTCCCATTTGGCTACACGGTTTTTCCTAAATTCTATTTCAACTCACGATTTGAAACATCAACTTGGCCATTTGTCTGGGGGTGGTATGTTGTCGATGTTTTGTGTGTCACACCATACATCCGAAGGAGGGAGGCAAAATTCTGATTGCATAAGTGTGTCCCCTGGTCACTGATGATGTCCGTCGGTACTTTAAACCTGTGAAAAAATTTGTTCTTTGACAAAGACCCCAACATCATGAGAATCATCAGTCGTGGTGTCCTTAGCTTCCACCCATTTACTCACATAATCAACAACAACCAAAATTCACAAAAAACCAAATGAACTAGGAAATGAACCCATAAAATCGATGCCCCATACATAAAAAATCTCACAGAATAGTATGGGTTGTTGGGGAATCTCATGTCTCCTTGAAATGTTCCATGTTTGTTAGCAATGAGAGAATGACTTAAAAAACACATGGGCATCATGGAATAAGCTAGGATAAGAAAATACATAGTCAAAAACGTTCCTAGTTGTCCGTTGGGGTCCAAAGTGTCCACCACAAGCAAGTGTATGAAAAAAATTCAAAATAGACACCAACTCATGATCAGGAACACACCTCCTAATAACATGATCACTACACATGTACCAGAGGTATGGATCATCCCAAACAAAACACCGAGACTAACTTTTTAATTTTCGGACTTGATGTTTCTTTAAATTTGTAGGTATTTTAAAGGTAGCAAGGTTGTTAAATATATATGCATACCAAGGATGCATACCTGAGACGAAAGAAATATGCTTATCGGGGAAAGTGTCCCAAAGGGGTACCTGGTCCAAGGTGTCATCCTCTTGTGTGTGAGTAAGCCTACTCATGTGGTCCACCACCAAGTTTTCTAACCCCTTTTTGTCCTTTATCTCAATATCAAATTCTTGAAGAAGGAGCATCTATCAGATCAGTCTGGGCTTTGCATCTGGCTTCATCATGTGTTACCTCAGAGCTGTATAGTCAAGAAAAAAAAACTTTAGAGCGTAATAAATATGATTGAAATTTATCTAAAGGGAATATAACAACAATAAATTCCATTTCCGTGGTTGTTTAATTTGATTGGGCTGATTCCAGTGTCCTCGATGCATAGACGATCACAAGTGAACGTCCCTCCACCCTCTGAGATAAGACGACTCCAACCATGAATATAGAGTTGTTACACATAACCTCAAAAGGAATATCCCACCGTGGGGGATGTATGATTGGTGGAGTGGTCATAAAATTCTTTATCTCAACAAAGGAAGTCCTGCAACAATCATCAAACACAAAATCAGAATCCTTTTGAAGTAATCGTGACATAGGAAGATAAATCTTACAAAAATATTTGATGAAGCACCGATAAAATCTTGCATGCCCGAGGAAAGATCTAACATCACGCACACATGAAGGATAGGGTAAGGATGAAATAATGTCTACCTTAGATCTATCAACCTCTATCCCATGTTTTGACAATACAAGCCCTAAGACAATGCCATGCTATCCCTTGAAATGACACTTTTCAAAGTACAGGACCAGCTTCTTCTCAATACAACGTCTCAACACCTTTCCAAAACTACTTAGACATTCATCAATTGAAGACCCATATAATGTAAAATCATCCATAAATACCTCTATGCAGGTCTCAATAAAATTAGAAAAAATACTCACCATGCATCTCTGGAAGGTACCTAGGGCATTTCAAAGTCCAAATGACATCCTTCGGTAGGAAAAGGTATCGAAAGAACAAGTGAATGTTGTATTCTACTGATCCTCCAAAGCAATATGAACCTGAAAATATCCAGAAAATCCATCCAAGAAATAATAATGTGTTTTCCTAGAATGTCTCTCAAAAATCTGATCAATTAATGGGAGGGAGAAATGGTCCTTGTGAGTAGATTGATTTAGTTTCCTATAATCAATACACACGCCCCAACTGTTTTTCACCCTTATTAGAACTAACTCATCTTTCTTGTTTTTAACAACAGTAACACCTATTTTCTTATACACACCCTGAATAAGACTTACCCACTAAAAATCTGAAATGGGATAGATTATACTTTCCTCAAGATATTTTTCAACCTCTTTTTTAACACCCTCCAGAAGGATTGGATTGAGCCTCCTTTTTATTTGCCTCACTAGTTTACCCCCATCCCCTAAAAGAATCATATGCACGAATATAGAGGGGCTAATACCTGATATGTTATCCAATGTCAACCTGATTTCCCTGATGTTCTCCCTCCAAAGTTCCAAAATATTTTCATGATGTTATAAATGGATATTGTTAGCAATGATAACATGTAATTTTTCACCACATAACATGTATGAGTATTTGAGGTTTGGTGGCAATGGCTTGAGTTTCGGTGTAGGGGGGAGGTGTATAGATGGAGACTTAGAAGGAACTAAAATTTATGCGCAAAGAGCATTAGTATCAGAATATACATCATCAAAATTTGAGAATAAAGCATCAAATCCGTCTGCATAATCAACATCCATGTCATAATTAGAGTTCACATGATCAAAATCAGAATATTATTCCATTTAAAAATCAAATCTTAGAGAGTCATGGGCATTAAAAATAGGTGTGGAAGTACTCTTAGACATCAAACTAGAACCAATACTCATAATATCCTTAAGCATAATACAATAAAATTCCATGGGGTTTTTATTTGGTTGATCAAAATGGGAGATAACAAATGCAGAATGATCCTCTATGAGGTACTTCATGGAATCTATAAAATTAAATATCACAACTTCATCCCTAAATTCCATGGAATGTGTACTATCATTGACATTTATGATAGTTTTTTTTTCATTTTTCAGGATTTTTCTACCTATGATAATGGGAGCATGAGAACTTACCTGATCATCTTCCATGTTAAGAATATAGAAATCTACTGGGAATATCATATCTCTTAGCCGGACAAGTACATCCTCAATGACTCCCACTTGTTATGTCGTAGCTCTATTCGCCAACTACTCCACTACTCTAATCAGTTTCGACTCACCAACCTGCAAAGACTAGAATATAGAGTGAGGCATCACATTTATGGAAGCTCCCAAATCACAAAGTTCATCAGAAAAGTGCAACTCCCCCATGGTGCATGGGATGGTGAATTTCACTGGATCCTTGAACTTTGTTGGCATTATAAGAGTTGGTGTAACGAGTGCTGACACATTCTTTCCAAGATTTATCCTCTCATTTACCTTGATCCCACTTCGATTGGTAGAAAGTTCTTTTAAGAATTTTTCTTACCGTGGAATTTTCTTAGTGGATTAAAGTAGTGGAATGTTGATCTCCACAGAATTTAATGTGCCCAAACCCTCTTTTTTCATTACTTATTCGTCCATCTTCTTAGTTTGAACAACCCTGTTTGGAAAAGGAAGGGGTTTAGGAGAAACAACATTAATCTTTTGATTACCTTTATCTTTCTCCTTGGGTTACTCATCAGTTGATGTGGAATTGAGATTTTTTGGAGTTGAGGTGAATCTATGTTGAACAGTAGGTGGAGATGTATCATTTTCTTGCTTCCCACTTCTCAATGTGATGGCACTGACATTTCCCTTGAGATTTGGAGTAGGTTGGGATGTTTGATTTCCATAATTCTTACTTACCAATTCAAGGAGGGAAATGAAAATCTGGCTAATTTCAGTCTTCAACTCCCTTAGCTCCGAACCATGACTCTTCATCTCATTCTATTTATTAAGAACAATTTTTTAGAATAAGTCATTAGTTTTAGAATCTATCTTGGAAGGGGGATTCCCTTGTTGTTGGCTTGTTGATTATTGAGATTCAAATCTCCTTCGGGGATGTTGGAATCTCTATTGGTAAGGGGGAGGCTTCTTGATGTTATTTTTTGAAAGGGAGGTTTTTGTTGTTCTCCGGAGCCATACCTCATGTCTGATTGGTCCTTCCACCCTTGGTTGTATGGTGGATCAAGCTTCATTTGGGGATATGGTTTTGTTGTTGTTGCTGATACAGTCTACCAGGGAACACTTCTGTACAATCATTTGTTTCTTGGAGTTGTGGGAAATAGTCAGTTGGGTGGCTTGTCTTAGTGAAAATACCACAAGGACTTGAAGGAGGGGGTTGGGATGTCTTTTGTGCCAAATAAATATATCTCACTATAGTTGTAAATTATTCTAACTTGGTATCAATCAAATTACCTTCAAGAGAAGATGGACAAACCCGATGTACTCCACTGACATGTGGTGTACCTCGATCTCCAAATTGTTTGGTGTTTTCGGCCATTTTGTTGATCAACGCTCGTGCAACTACTGTTCTCTTGTCCACCAATGCTCCACCAACTACATCATCCACCATTCTCCTCTCCATAGGTGCGAGTCCTTCATAAAATTATTTGATGAGGATTTTCTAACTAATTTGGTGATATGGGTAGCTTGCACACAACTTATTGAATCATTCCCATTACTCATACATTGACTCCGCTTGGGCTTTATTAATCCTAGATATCTCCTTATGAATGGAATTGGTCTTTGATGCTAGAAAAAATCTCTGCATGAAAAGACGTTTCAAATCATTCCAACAAGTTACATCTTCAGTTTGTAAATAATCCATCCAATCTTTTGCAGCCCCATCATGTGAGAATGGGAATGCTCTTAATTTGATTTTGTATTCAGATACATTTTCTAGTTTTACGATTGAGAAAACCACATTAAATTCTTTAAGGTGTTTATTGGGATCCTCACCTGAGAGGCCATGAAATTTTTGAAGATGTTGAATTAATCCAGATTTCAATTCAATGTCTGATTCAAGATTTGGGTATGCAATACAATTTGGTTGATAGTTCATATCAGGTGAAACCAATTCTAGAATTGTTCTATTAAGTTAACTTCCATTATTTTCATCCATTGGATCTTGTTTTATGGTTGAATATGAATTTAATCCAATTTCAATGTTCTGAAAGTGGAGTAACTCTCCAACTAGTTGAATATTGAAACTTCCTATAGACTGAGAATGTCTAATTAGAACCCTAAGGCTATGTTCAATCTCAGGTTCAAGATCTAAGAGTTCTTTGGGATTAGTTCATGTCATAAATAAAATAAAAATAAAAATAAAGAAATTGGGCCATAGTAAAGTAAAAATAATAATTTCTAGTTGATGGTCTAAAAAGAAGTAGAATAAAATAAAAGAAGAAGAAAAAAATCATATTTGTTAAAGAAGGAAGAAAGAAGAGAGGAAGATAATAAAATGTAAAATAAAATAAATACATATATTTGGTTTAAATAATTATTTGGCTCTCTAGAACAAATGCCAATTAGAAAATGCACTGTCATGGGAACCCTCAAATAATTAGTGTGATTTTGGGGAACTTAGGCGCATCAGAGTGGCTGACCAAGGTCATCTCTCAAAGGAGGAAGTGAATTAAAACAAAATTTTATGGGTATTCTAAAAATAAAATAAAATAGAATAAAAACATTACTTGAAAGGATGGGGGTTGGTTATAGATTATAAATCTAGAATAAGTTTGATGGAATAAGGTTGTATTTTTTTTAGTTTTGAAATGAATTTCGATTAAAATGACACAACAAGAAGATGTTTTTTAGACAATATTTAAAAGATATAATCGATATAACTATACCTCTTAAATGAATTAATTTTAAGTATAATTTAAATTAACATCCACTTAATCATGATTCCTTAACTTGTTAACCCCCGAACCCTACGAGAATTAACCTTACCACAAAGATGAATTTAATTAAACTCTAGGTTATATTTGGAACATGTAATCATATCACCCTGCTTTGATTGATGTTATAAGGATAGATTATGGTATGTGGTAAATTAAGGCACATATCCATTCAGTAAATGAGTAATAATTGAGTTTAGGTATTATGTTTGAAGTCTAAAAATTAATTCCATGTGGTTTTGAATTACTGGATAAGGTTGCGCTCTCACAGTTCACAGAATTCACGACCTCACATGTTTTTTGTTAACGATTAAATCACTTGATTAGTTTCATTTAAATTAATAACTCAATTGATAGATCATAATATGTGAATTATAGTAGCTCATTGATTCAAAATAAATGAATGAAGAAGGATATAGGTCGATCGATTACTAAAAATAACTACTCTTTCATGGGCGGTGTAGTTATCGTAGAAACGTTTTGCATGTGAAAAGGTTTAGAAAGGGTAGAACCCAATAAAATTTCTACTCTTGATTCCAGGACACTTTGGAATATTAAGAGAAGATGAAATTGAAACAAAATAGAAGAAAATATAAGAAATAAAAGATGAAAAAATAAGATTGTTATGAAAATACAAACATTACAACATGAGGAAGAAGTATAGGGCTTCGACGAAGGGATCATTGATTCAAGGTCTACCCTTATTTAATTTCTTGGATAATTAGAGTGGAACATCTTATCATATTCACTAAACTTTCTAATTCACGTACCAACCCCACCAAATGAGAAAAAAACCAATTTATTGAGTGGTGGGGAGGCTTGGTTCAAAGTGGTTTCAAGTGTGAATGGGGAATCTCAACCAAATAATTTATGCCAAATTGCACTGCCCATTGGACCACCGAAACACATGAATCATATCTCCTTCTAGAAGGTTTATTCATTCAAAGATGAGTCATGTAGATCCTCTAAAAATTTGGTTATGATCCAAGAATGGATAGAGACATTATGGCCCAAATACAAAACCCATGTCCATTCTACTGAGTCCACCACACCATTGACATAATCGCCCATTTACTCCATCCAAATGCACTCTTTAGCACTAGTGTCCTAAATAAAAGTTGTATCACATTACGTTATTAACTTTTATGAAAAATATGAAGATAAAACAAGTCTTATTAAAATTTTTAATTGTGAAATACTACAATGCATTTTAAAACGGTAAAACTGGAATTTTTATAAAATTTTCAAAGGAATGATGTAATCCCAAATATTTCATAAATGAACATATTTAGAATAATGTGAGTAAATTATGTCATTTATTATCAATAAAATATTCAATAATATAGTGTTTTATCACTATTATATGACACACATATGCTCATCTCCTTTCATGAGTTCCAAATACAGTGACCTCCAAGGTTCAAGGGATAAAAAGTTCCTCAGGTCAATAAGGTCTGGCTGGAGGTAGTGACGATGGTCTTCCGATTAGTGAGGAAACCACTTGAAAAGATGGTGATCATGGCTCTGAGTCTTTTTCCGGGATCAGTAGAGATATGGTTGTGCTTGATCATACATCCACATGATATGGAGACCCTCTCGAGGGAAGTATTCTATCGTCTTTTTCTGGGAGGAGTTTTTTCCAACGACATTGTGTTCTGTGTGCATATAGGATCTACTTCATCTGTGGAAGTGAAGATTATCAGTGGCTGAGTACTCTGTGAGGTTTATAGACCTCTCTCTCTACTCCATAGAAATGGTGCATGACCCCCTCTTTAGGGCCCATACCTTTGAAAAGGGAATCAAACATGAGATCAGGGAATCTATGGTGTCTCTCAGCATCCCCAGTTAGGTCGAAGTGCTAGAGGGAGATATTCTTATAGATAACATCCTGGAAGAGAAATTGTCTATAGCTGGTTCCACCTACATACATCAGGCATCAGAATCTTCAGTGGTGTGCAGCAGATAGTAGACACAGGGGCCCCTCTGGACCGGGTTTTTCAAGGGGTGACCATAGGAGTTGGGGTTGGCAGTACGTGGCTCCCAATGTAGAGGGAGACTGTTGAGTCAATAAGGAATTACATAGGACTTTTCCATTCCTTCATGATTGTGTAGATTGTTGAGTCAATAAAGGTTCCATAAGGTTTTCTTATAACATTATCATTCCTCGTGTTTTGAAAATCATAAACACCTTATCTCAAGGCAAATTTCATTTTACCCCATGTTTTACATTATAAAGGAATTTTTTCGGTCCCCATGGAAATTTATCCATACAATGTTTTTCATTGTTCATTATCTTGTCTAAGTATAAAATTAAGTTTCACATCTAAGACCTTATAATCATATAATACATCGATATAGAATAATCTATTTTCAGGATCCAAATTCAGACTCCATGTTTTCTAAATTCAGACTCCGAACTCTCATGACTTCTAATTCTGAGTTATCTGAATTCAGACTTCTAACTCTTATGAGTTCGGACTCTGAGTTCTCTAAATTCAAACTCCAAACTCTTATGAGTTCTAACTCTGAGTTCCTTGAAATCAGACTCCGAACTCTTATGAGTTCTGACTCCGAGTTCTCTAAATTCCGACTCCGAACTATTATTTTTTCTGACTCCGAATCCTAATGAATTCAGACTCTGAACTTCGTAAGTTCACACTCTGAATTCTCATGAATTCTAACTCTGAACGTTTTATGTTATGACTCCAAATTCTCATGAAATTTGACTCCGAACATTGTAATTTCAGGTTCTGAATTCTTGTGAATCTAGATTCTAAATTTCCATGAAATTCAGACTTCAAAATTCTATAGAGTTCAGGTTCTAAATTCCATAGAAAATAGAATCTGAATATCATTGTATTATAGACACCAAATGTGTTTTTGATAGACTCTAAACATGAATTTTCTTACATTCTGAATATTTAATTTTGGTTATGTAACCATATTTTTTATTACACTTAATTTTTTTATAAAACGATGTCGTGTATTTAGTTACTAACTAACCATTTTTTGAGTGACACATGTACAGGTCCCTCCGAAATTCAAGGAAAAATATGACCATTGGATGAGGCATCTGACCGTTGGTGATGTTCCTATAAATATGATCTCATTTGAACGAGCTCATAACATGTTGATCAATATAGAGATTACATGCTGTTGAACTTATTTCTAGAGAGACACTCTCATGCTTAGTGCGTAATGAACACCTTGTTTAGATTAGCTTTGTGTGACTCTGAATGTTGTTGAATACATTCGAGGGCTTCCGGGGATAGGAAGACAGAGGTGCCAACTACCATAATGTTTGAGGACTTCCTTGCTGAGGAAGACAGACGTGCCGACTACCATGAAGTTTAGGGCTTGTGGGGATAGCACGGCAGACTCTTATCTTTGTATCGAGGGCTTACCCTGGTGTGGGTAATAAATACTTTCTTGAAAGTATAAATCAAGGGACCTTTATCCAAGGTTGTTGCATACCCTTCTCTTTGGGTTAAAAGACTTACTACTTGTTACATGTTTGTTTCATGTTTTTCATGGTATTTTTATTGTTGGGGAATGTATAACTATCTTATACTTCCTTATACCTGTATTCTTTAATTTAGTAAGATTTTATAGGGTTTAAGGTGGAATCTTTATCTTTGTAAACTTTAATTAAGTTTCATTTTCCAGAACCATCTTTTCCAGAATCACATTCTTGGAATCTTATTTATAGAATCTAGTATGTGTGTAGAACTAGTGGTTTTTTGAATTAACTTGTTTAACCTTGCTAAACATATTCATCTTTAAAAGATCCAAAGGAATTTTTTTAAAGTATACAATTCACCCCCCTCTTGTATTTTGATCATTATTAGATACTTCATTTAGTATCTATATTATTTCGATCCTACATTTTGTATTATAGAGTATATCATACTCCACATACCATCTCAACAATTGGTATCAGAGCATTGGATCAATCTGAAATAATCTCACAATTAGATTTAGAAAAGGATTCATCTTATTATTATTTTTGGAATCATATTTTCGGACTCATAATGTTCAGATTCATTTTTTTTAGATACTCTTGTTCTATGTTTTTTTACTAAGGAATATTTCCTTGTTTACAAACTTTTATTACTGAATAGTTTGTGTGGAAAGTTTTGTTAAGATGGAAGGAATAAATGTTGGTTCCATTGACAACCTAAATCCAACTAGAACACCTATTTTTGATGGGAATGATTACGAATATTGGAGACATTGTATGCAGACATTCATTGTAAACACTAGAGTAGACAATTTTGTTATTCATACTAGAGGTTATAACATTCTTGAGAAGGATGTTAGTACTTTCACAAACCAAGAAAAGCATTAATATCAACTAAATTATAAGGTACACAATACTTTAATTTGTTCCATGACTAGAAATATATGTAGCCAAATTTCATCATGTGAAGCATAAAATTTTATATGGAAGAAGCATGGAATAACACAATTTGGAACTTCAAAATTGATTGAAACAATAAGAGCCATGCTCAGAGCTGAATATCATGGTTTTTTCTTTCCTTATGGAGAACCCATATGTAAGGTGCAACATCGATTCTTGACTATTGTAAATAGTTTACAATCTATGGGTGATAAAGGATTATATGATGAATCCCTTGTTGATAAAATCATAGACATCATGCCCAATGAGTGGGAGTACAAGAGGATAGCTATTGATGAGAATGGAAAGGTTACTCGGATTTCTCTTGATGACATTTTTGGAACTCTTCATCAACATGAGACTATAATGAAGAGAGATGCTGACAACATTAAGAAGAATAATGGGAAAGGCAGTGTTTCTTTTACTACAACTTCAAATAATATGAAATCCAAGTCTATAAAGAGAGTTACTAGATCCAAATCTAAAAATATTGATATACAATCTGAATATAGTGGAAGTGAAACTTCTGAAAATGAACATGACAATATTGCTCGAAGTATGAACAAGATTTTTGGTCATAATAACTTTCAATATAGATATAAAAAGAAAAAACGAATGATAATAAATATTCATAAGTCACATGTTATTAACGCAAGAGACATGGACATATAAGGGTGGATTGTCCTACGCTTAAAAGAAAGGAATGAAAGCAGAAAAATTCTGAGAGAAACCGAAATAAGTACTACAAAGCTAAAGCTAATAATGTCTTGAACTTTAATGACACCTTGAGTCCCAGTGGTTGAGACTCTTCAAGTGAATCATCAGATTAATAATCTTGTGGACAGAAGAATCATGGTCTAATAGCCAGAATACCTATTGACAATCATCGCTTAATGTCTAAGGTACACAATGCTGAATCAATGAAAAATGTTTCTTTAAATTAAAATTATAGTAATAATAAATACTATGAATCATTGGATGAAGAATCATCTTATGATGAGGGTAATACTTTGCCTACCTATGAAGAAGTTTCTAGGATTGCTAAGCTTCTTGAGAATGAAAATTCTAAAGTCAACAAAAATATTGATAAGGAAAATACTTGGATTTATATACTTACTATATAAATATCAGATATTTCTAAAGATATTGATATGAAAAATCTTGATTTTGAAAATATTTCAAAAAATCTTGAGGAAGTACATTCTAAGAATGATAAACTTTCTAACGATATAAAAAATGTAATTTCTAAGAAAAATGTTTTTGAGCCTAACTATAGTTCTAAAGATAATGTTTTTGAAGACAAGAAATTAGTTATTAGACTAAATTCTGAATTTTTTTCCTTGAGTAAGTGTTTATAAAACTTTACCTTAGGTAAAATGTTTTTGATAAAATTTATTCGCAAATCCGACCTCTAAGGAATAATTATGGATTTTTTTATAAAATTTCTAAACGGATTTTTAGTAACAATTATTCTGTTCCTTAAAGTGATCCATTCTACACTAAGTGTCAGTGTGGTGGAAACTGGGAAAAAAGTTGTTCCTTAAACAAAAACCAGAATTTAGGATTTCATAAGGCCTATTCTTATAAGAAAATGTGGGGGCCTAAAATTTTTCAATCTGAAATTTCAGGATCCAAGAATGTTTGGGTTCAGAAAGTCTAACACTTTTGTTTTTAGGAAAATAGAGAATGTACCAACTGCAATACATGGTACATGGATAGTGTATGTTCCAGGAATATGACTGGTAACAAAAACTATTTTGAAAAGATTATCAAGACGAAAGGAGGAAAAGTAACTTTCGAAGATAATGCTAAGGGAGAAATTATTGTTATAGGTAACATCGTTAAACATGGAAAAATGTTTACTTCAAATGTTTTGTTTATTAAGGGATTTAATCATAAACTCATTAGCATAAGTCAATTATATGATGAATATTACCTTGTTACTTCTAGAAATTACATGGTCTAAGTACACAATTCCATGGAAGAGTTTATTCTTTCTTCCAGTAGGTAAGAGAATTTTTACACACTAAACATAGAAGGCCTTAGGATCCAAGTCCAACCATTTATTAGTACAATGGAAGATCATTATTGGTTTTGGAATAAAAGGTTAGGACACTATAACCTTAGGAACATATGAGAACTATCTAAGAAAAGACTAGTTAAGGATCTACTGGAGCATATATTTGATTCTTCCAAAGTTTGTGATCCTTGTCAATATTGCTAGAAACATAAATCACGTTTTAAATCAATCAGTGAAGTCTCAACTAATGCTTAATTATAGTTAGTGCATGTGGATCTTTTTCAACGAACACAAACAGGAATCATTGGAGGAAAATATTATTTATTGGTCTTAGTTGATGATTACACTATATTTCTGTGGCTATATTTTCTAGCAAAGAAATATGAAGTTTTTGTCTTATTTAAATAGTTTTATAGACCATGTTATAAATGAGAAAAACCATCCTTTGATAAATATTCATAGTGATCATGGAGGATAATTTCAAAATTCTGATTTTCAAACTTTTTTTAGTAGAGAAGGAATTACTCATAACTTCTCAGAACCTAGAAAATCTCAACAAAATTGTGTTGTTGAAAGAAGAAATATAATTCTTCATAAGATAACAGGAACCATGTTGAGTGAGTATTCTTTAACCAAAATTTTTTGGTCTTAAGCTATAAGTACTACTTTTTATACTATAAATTTCGTTTTAATTAGAAATTTTCTTAACAAAACTCCTTATGAGTTTCGGAATGGTTGAAAACCTAAACTTTCCTACTTTAAGGTTTTTTGTTTCAAAGTATTCATCCTGAATACTAATGAAAATATTCACAAATTCACACCAAAATATGATGACGGAATTTTCATAGGCTACTCCACAACTTCTAATTCTTATAGAGTTTTTAATAAAAACACATGTACTGTTGAAGAGATGGTTCATGTCAAATTTGATGAAACTGATCACTTTGTTTTTAAATAACCCTAACATACATCTTTGGATGTGTTTTCAAAAACTGATTATCAACCCATGATAGATGATCCTTCTGATAAGGAAAATGTCTAAGAATACAATTCTAAAACATTTACCTCATAATTTTTCCTAACCTATGTTGATGAACAGGTTTTAAAAAACCCAAATTGGTTGTTTCTAAAAAAATCATAATAGTGAAAGTATCATTGGTGATGTGAATAAACCTGTAAGAACTAGATGTTCCTTATGGAATGAAGTAGATAATCTAGAATTTCATATCCAATTAGAACCAAAAATCACTAATAAAGCTTTAGGTAATGATGATTGGATTAAATCTATGCAAGATGAACTAAATGAATTAAAAAAGAATAAAGTCTGGACCATGGTTGAAAGACCTAAAAAAACTTCTGTTATTGGAGTAAAAAGGGTTTTTATAAATAAGTGTTATGAAAATGGAATCATAGTAACAAATATATCTATATTGGTTACTAAAGGCTATAATAAACAAGAAGGAATAGACTATTATGAAACCTATGCTCTAGTAGCTAGACTTGAATCTATTCATATTTTACTTTTCTTTTCCGCATTCTTCACTTTCAAACTCTTTCTAATGGATGTGAAATGTGCTTTCCTTAATGGTTATGTTAAATAGGAAGTTTTTGTTGAACAACCTTCTCGTTTTGATGATACAAAACATTCTGAACAAGTTTTTAAACATACCAATGCTTTGTATGGAGTTAACCAAGCCCTTCGAGCTTGGTATGATAGGCTTACAGATTTTTTGCTTCAAAAAAATTATGTTAAGGGAAATACAGATCCAACCCTTTTTATAAATAATGATAAGAAAAATGTTTTGATTGTTCAAATTTATGTTTATGACATTATATTTGGTTCAACTCATCAATCATTAACTGATTCCATTGAGGATCTAATGAAATCATCGTTTGAAATGAGTATGATGGGTGAGTTAATATTTTTCCTTATTTTTCAAAGTTCTCAAAAAATAGAAGGAATTTATATATCCCAGTATAAGTAAATTAAATATATTCTTAAAAAGTATGGAATTGACAACACTAAGACAATAAGTACTCCCATTGGTACCTCAAACACTCTTGATCTTGATGAAGCTGAGAAACCAGTAGATCAGACACCTTTTAGAGGTATGATTAGAAGTTTACATTACTTGACAGCTAGTCATCCAGACTGAATGTTTTTAGTATTCATATGAGCAAGATATCAATCCCATCCTAAGGAATCTCATTTAAAGGCAGTGAAAAGAATTTTTCACTACATAATAGGAACCATGGATTTATGACTATTTTATACTTACAGAAATGATTTTATTCGAAAATGTTTTTTCGGATGCTGACATTGGTGGATGTAGAATGGATATAAAGTGTACATTTGGAACTTGACATTTCTCGATAGATTCATTAGTTTCTTGGTCATGCAAGAATCAACACTCAGTAGCACTTTCTACTAATGAAGCTGAATATGTAGCAGTTGGAAGTTGTTGTGCTCAAGTGTCGTGGATGAAACACACACTCACAGACTATGGTATAAGTTTTACCAAAACACAAATTTTCTATGATAATACTATTGTCATTGATTTAAAAGAAACCATGAACATCACTCTCTTGAAATAGACATATATATTAGGCATCACTTTCTTAGGGATCACACACAAATAGGAGATATCATTCTTTAATTTATCAGAATGCACGATCAACTTGCTTATATTTTCACAAAATATTTACCCTTTGATAGATTTGAATAAATTAAACAAAAGTTAGGAATGATAACCGTAAGGTAATATTCCTTATTAAAAATCTGTTGAAATCAATATCATTACAAGAATAAACTCCATTCCATAGGGGGAGCACATTTTTTTGTTAGTTTTTCAAATTTTTCATAATGAAGTTCTTCCAATTTTTGATAATGAAGTTTTCCAAATTTTTTGTCATTAAGTATTTCAAATTTTTCATAATAATGTTTTTAAAATTTTTTGTAATGATGTTTTCCAAATTTTTCATAATTATGTTTTTCAAAAAAATTCGTAATGATGTTTTTCAAATTTTTCATAATGATGTTTTTCATATTTTTTCTTAACGAAGTTTTTTTTCCATAGTCAGTTTTTCAAAATTTTCTGTATTTAAATTTTCAAAATCTAAATTTCATTAAAAAGAATTTTTATGCAATACGAATAATCTTCCTTGAAATCCAAAAGGTATGTTTCCTTTCATAACTTTTTGTAATCATCATTTACTTGATGGTATTTTCTTTTATATATAGTTTTTTTTCTGGATTCTCTTTTCTTTAAATATGATTGTTTTTCTTAAAAACCTCAAATGATTGGATTCTATCATTTTTCCTAATGGCTATCATATCAACCGCCAGATCTGATCAGAAGGATTTTCATCCCTTGGATTGATTTTGGAAGATGAATCATTACTTCCAACACCTATATAAAGGTCCCTTGAAGGGTTGTCCCACAACAATCTCAAGATCTCGTGTGATAAAGATCTGACCCTCTACTTAGGACCATTCCAAACATCTTAGATTTTTCTTAGTTCTGAATGTCTGTAGAAGAATCATCTCAGAAAGATATGTCTATTGTCAAGCCAATTATATAGTGGAAGGTGTATAAAGAAATGTTGGTGCCTCCGAAATTCTTTTCTAAATATGATTCAATAATTTTGAATAATATCAAATTTAATGGATGGGAAAATGTTTTCATATCAAATCTCGGGGCTAAAGATTTGGTGTTTTTGGATTTGCTTGTTGGGTTTTATGAATCAATCAGTTTCATTAAGGAAGAAGGAAGGGAGAAGTTCTCCGTCAAAAGCAATGGAAATACCTATGCTCTTTCATACACTAAGGCATCCAGCTTAGTCGGAGTTCCATATGAAGGAGAAGCTGAATTCTGTTCCCACAAGTTTCTAGATGTCAAAGTAAGTTTTTTAAAGGTGAAATAAATGGAGTTCCTTGGTCTTAATGATGTCAAGACTCTGATGAATTCTCACCTCTCTACAAATAATCAGATTCTTTAATTATGGGTTCACGGATTTACCATTCTGAGAAAAGGTGACAAGGACACATTGAAGAAGAGTGATATGTACAACATAGATTTTCTGGTGAATCTGATAAAGGTTAATTTGGGTAAGCATATTCTGATTACAATCAAGAATATCAAGAATGGAAATATGAAGGCTCATATTATCATGTACCCTACCATTCTTTCCAAGTTGATTATTCGGTGTCAAGAATATTTCGAAATCCCTTACAGTTCAAAACCTAGAAATTGAAAAGTCATTCTAGTCAGTTATGATACTTTGAAGAGAATGAACATTGTATTTTCTAAAGACTCCGGAGAATTTTATGACCTACCAGAGGAGGTAGTTGAATCTAATCCGAAGAAGGAAGAAGTGGTTGAACCATAAAAAAATATAGGAAAGAAGAGGAATTTGAAGGAAGTAGAAGAATAAGAGAAAACCCCAAATGATAAGGAAGCTCAATACACACCTCCTAAACCTAAGAAGAAAAATCATATCCAGATGAGGTTGTAGAAAAATGGGGAGATGATAAGAATAACCAGAAGAAGGAGAGAGATAGTTTTTCTTGGATCCTACAGAAGAAAAGGCTTTGAATGAGAATATAACAGATGAGCTTGAGAAGAAAGATAAAAAAAGAAACAAAAGAAGAAGATGTCTGAGACTTAAATTATTCAATCCCTTCTGAGGGATACTGAGAAATCATCAAAGAATATCTCCATACAGGAATCTTTCTTAGTAGAGGCTTTACCTGAGACTCTGGGTAAGACATTTCTCACTCCGGAAAAACCCCAAGAAAAAGATGTTTAAAAAGTTGTGGAAGAAGTAGAAGAAGATGAAAGTAGTGATGACACCGCTGATTTGATTAAGAAAGTGGAAGACATTCATGAGAAGGAAAGTCCATACGAGAAGTTATCGATCTGAACTTCTGAGGCAGAATAGTCATAGTTGGATACACTTGGGAAAGATAAAAAGAATAGGATGAGAAATATGAAGATGAAGTCAAAAAGATATCTGAGGATGAAAGTTTTAATCATCATTTTATTAATCCTGAAGTTTCTGAGGCTGGAGTTGAGAAGGAGAAGAAAGATGAAGATAGAATTGTTCACCTGTCTAACAATGAACACAAATATCTGGATGAGGAAGCCATTAAGAGAAGTAATAAATGAAAATAGGTGATTGTTGATACACTTACTAAAGCTATTGTGAAGAAGAAGGAAGTAGGTGGATCTTCAAAGAGGAAAGTTGTTGATCTAGAGAAAGAAGCCTCACCTAGTGAAGTCTTAGATTCGGAATCATCATCTCTAGGACATGATTTTTTTGTGCAGTCTTTAAAGAAGATGGTTTGAACCATTCCAATTTTCCCAATCATAGAATCTAGACATCAGATGCTTCAACACACACTAAATCAGAAATTGGTTTCAGTATCCATGGTGATGGATAAGTTTGTAAATCTTGAAGATGATTTCAAGAATTTTTTTACTAACTATGATTATCACAAAAGGTCCTGTAATAAAATGGTTGGATTTTCAATGAAGACAGTAGAATATTTGAGAGAACTTAATGAATTCCAAGATGATGTCAAGGAGGCATTTGACATTGAAGATGATAGGATCAAAGATCTTACAACTAGATTTGAAGAAAATCTAACTCTTGAGAAGAATACTCGGAATCATGAAGTGAAGGATCTGAATGGGAAATTGTATTCTGTTTCCCAAATCTAGAAGAGAGAATTAGATCTTTGGATTGAGAATGAAGAAAAGCTTGTCAAGAATGAAGAAGTCCTGAAGCCTCAGGCAGAGGCTCTTATGTCTCAGGAAGAAAGAATCAAGGATTTAGAGAAGAAAGCTGATGATCAGGATCAGTTTCATAATCCAGTAGAGTAAGATCATAAGAAGCTCAAAAATCCAAAGACTATAGCGAAGAAGTTGATGCCGAAGGAAAAGTATGGATAACTTTTTTTGGAATCCAATATTTTGTTGTACTTTTCTTCCTTGTACAAATTCTTTCTAATCATAAAGAAATTTTTGGTTTCTTGTCTTTTGGATGTGTTGTACTAATATTTTAGGTATCATAATTTCTTTTTCATTCCCTCAAATTCTTTTCGAAAATCACAAATGGGAGAAAAAAAAGTATACTAAGTAAAGAAGAAATATCCCTAATGACGGTGGAGTTTATCTAAGAGGTAGTTTTCATTACAGAGATATCCATACTCAAGATAATGAAAAATCTAATTCTGAAAATCTAGAATACGATCCATGGTGTTTCAAAGCGTAAGGGGGAGTTAGTTGTATTCATCTTTTCCCATATGATAAGGGTGATAAGTTTTATTTTCAAAGTCGATAATTTTTTTTCTAAGTCTTTTTTTTGTAAGGATGTTTTTGCTTTCCAAAAAGGGGGAGATTGTAGAGTCAATAAGGTTTTCTTTATGAATTTTCCATTCCATTGAAATTAGGGAGATTTTTTAGTTAATAAGGTTTCCTTATTACATTACCATTCCTCATGTTTTGAAAATTCCAAACAACTTATCTCAAGGGAAATTTCATTTTACCCCATATTTTACTTTCATAAGGAAAATTTTACTTCCCCAATGAAATTTATCCATACCATGGTTTTCATTATTCATTATCTTGTCTAAGTGTAAAATTAGGTTTCATATCTAAAAGCTCAGAATCATATAATACTTAGATATATAACATTCTGTTTTCAAGATCTGAATTCAAAATCCGAGTTCTCTGAATTCAGAATCCGAACTCTCATGAGTTCTAAATCCGAGTTCTCTATATTCAGACTCCGAACTCTCAAGAGTTATGACTCTGAGTTATTTGAATTCAGACTCTGAACTCTTATGAGTTCTGACTCCGAATTCTCTAAATTAATACTCGGAAATCTTATGAGTTCTCTCTCTGAGATCTCTGAATACAGACTCCAAACACTTATGAGTTCTGACTCCGAGTTCTCTGAATTCAGACTCTGAACTCTTATGATATCTGACATCGAATCATAATGAATTCAGACTCTGAACATTGTAAGTTTAGACTCTAAATTCCCATGAATTATGACTCTGAACTTTGTATGTTCTGACCCCGATTTCTCAAGAACATTGAATCTGCACATTGTAATTTTGGGTCCCGAATTCTTGTGAATCTAGATTCCGAATTTCCTGGAAATTCAGACTCCGTAATTCTATAGAGTTCAGGTTCTGAATTCCTTAGAATATATAATCCGAATATCCTTATATTATAGACACATAATGTGTTTTTCTTAGGCACCAAACATTTATTTTCTTAAATTCTGAATATTTGATTTTGGTTATGTAACCATATTTTTTCTTACACTTGTTTTAGTTATAAAATGATGTCGTGCATTTGGTAACTAACTAACCGTTGTTTGAGTGACATGTGTACAGGTCCCTCAAAAATTCAAGGAAAAATATGACCATTAGAGGAGGGAGCTGACCGTTGGTGATGTTCTTATAAAAATTATCTCATTTGAAAGAGCTCATAACAAGTTGATCAATCTAGAGATTACATGATGTTGAAGTTATTTCTAGAAAGAGACTCTCATTCTTAGTGTGTGCTGAACACCTTGTTCAGATATGCTTCGTGTGACTCCGAATGTTTCTGAGTACATTCGAGGGATTCTGGGGATAGGAAGACAGGGGTGCCAACTTCCTTAATGTTCGAGGACATCCTTGCTGAGGAAGACAGAGGTGAAGACTACCTTGAAGTTGAGGGCTTATGGGGATAGCAAGACAGACATTGATCTTTATATTGAGGGCTTACCCTGGTGTGGGTAAGACATACTTTCTTGAACGTATAAATTAATGGATCTTTATCCAGGGTTGTTGGATACCCTTCACTTTTGGTTAAAACACTTACTACTTGTTACTAGTTTGTTTCAGGTTTTCCACTATACTTTGATTGTTGGGGAATGTATAACTATCTTATAATTCCTTATACTTGTAAACTCTGATTTAGTAAGATTCTATACGCTTTATGGCAGAATATTTATCTTTGTAAACATTCATTAAGTTTCATTTTCTGAAACCATATTTTCCAGAATCACTTTATCCGAATCATATTTCAGGAATCTAGAATGTGTGTAGAACAATAGGTTTTGTGAATTACCCTTTTTAACCTTGTTAAACATAATCATCTTCAAAATTTCCAAAGTAATTTTTTTAAAGTATGCAATTCACCCCCTCTTGTATTTTTAGAGTTATTAGATACTTCATTTAGTATCTATATTATTTGGATCTTATATTTGGTATTATAGAGTATATCAAACTCACAATACCATCTCAACAAAGACTACCTGGATCCAGGCTGTGCTACACATGTGGCATGTAGGGACACTTGGCTCGTGACTACCCGACCTGCCACACAGATGATCAAAAGACCATCGAGGGACTGCCAAGGCAGATGTAATGGTTCAACCGAGGCGGTTCGTCGGGTGGTAGATGTGGTAGGGTATCAGGGTGAGCCATATGCAGTGGATGACAGTTTGATGTGTTAATGCCACCACCCAAGGTGGTCCACCATGGGATCAGGGAGCCAATAGATATGGGCGAGGCCATCATCAGGCGATAGATCCCTATGACCACGACATCCTATAGATAATTATAGGTACAATATTTTTCTTACATACCTTATCTATAGTAATTATAGACATAGGTGCCGACCACACTTTCCATGCCATAGACCTTGTTCGAGACTCAGAGATTCTGGTGAAGTCACCGGCTCAGTCCTTATTATTAGAGACTCATCCGAGAGGGGATTCATCAATTAAAAAATAGTTCCTATGGTGTGAGATTACTCTAGGAGGTGAGAGCTTCAGCTGGGATCTCCTAGTACTAACATGGAGTCCTTACGACATCATCTTCGGTATGGAATACTTATCCACAATCATTCTTAGATCCTCTGTTTTAGGTGCCATGTGTGTTGTGTCTGTGATAATGGGACCAGGTTGTACTTCAATGGGGAGAAGGGAACCTTTGAAGCATATGATGCACTTTCTTGGAGGAGGTGAGGCTGAGAACTCACCAGTTGGCTAGCCTCACCCTCATTGCATTGTTTGAGAGGAGTCTAATCATTCTGGTTGTGGTGGACAAGTATGATGATGTCTTTCCCGAGGATGTTCTTGGACTACCTCCTCATAGGGTTTAGAATTAGGCATCGACATGTACCCTAAGAAGACACAGATATCCACACTGGCATATTAGATGGCTCTCAAAGAGCTACATGAATAGAGGGTACAACTAGAGTACTTTCAGGAGAAGGTGTTCTTGAGACCCAGCGTTTCCCCATGGTCAGCCTGGGTGTTTTTTTTCAAGAAGGAAAATAGAAGCATTAGGTTATATGTGGACTTCTAGTGCCTGAACTAGGTGAGTGTAAAAAAAGTATCCACTACTATGTATTGATGGCCTTTTCTATCAACTGATGGGAGCGAGGTGGTTATCGAAGATAGACCATATATCATGGTATCATCAGCATCTATTATAGGATGATGACGTACAAAATACTACCATTAGATGAAGTTATGGACACTATGAGTTATTGGTGATTCCCTTCAGTGTGACCAATTCCATGGAAGTGTTCGTCGGACTCATGATCATGATCTTCCATCCTTACCTAGATCATTTCGTGGAAGTCTTCATTGACGACATCTTGGTGTACTCGACATCAGGGGAGGAGCATGTTACACACCTACAGATAGTCCTGGATACACTCTAAGCGTACAATCATTATGGAAATCTCTCAATGTGATAGTTTTGGATTTTGGAGGTTCACGTTATAGTACACTTCATCTCAGAGGATGGAGTCATAGTGGATCTAGAGATTGTAGAGGCATTTAATTCGTGGGAGCTTCCTAGGAGCCTGACTAAGGTGAGGAGTTTCTTGGGGCTGTCTGGATACTACCGGAGGCTCATGACTGACTTTTACAAACAAGAAGAACCTTTATCAGTCCCTATGTGGAAGGGAAAACCCTTCAAGTGGATAGAGAAGTGCTATATGAGTTTACAGGAGCTGAGGTAGAGAATGGCGAGTCCCCCCCCCCCATCATGAGACTACCAGAAGAGGGTGTTGGATAGGTAGCGTTATGTGATACATCCAGGATAGGATTGGGTTGTGTCCTAATGCAAGAGTGAGAGGTGATAACCTATGACTCACGACAGTTGAGGCGATATGAGCAGAACTACGCAACCCATGTCCTGGAGTTACCACCAGTGGTCTTTTCCATGATGAAGTGGCAGTACTACTTGAAGGGTGAAAAATTTACCATTTACTCTAAGTACAATATCTCTAGTATATCTTATCACAGAATTACATAAATGTGATATGATAGTAATGGATATATTTACATCAAAACTATGTCTTGGAGATAGTCTATACTACTGGTATGGTGAATGATGTGGAAGACACACTCACCAAGAGTTCTGGTATAGAACTAATGAGTGAGGTAATAGATCAACTATCCATGATAATTATATACATCATGGATTTGGATGAAAAATATTACCTTTAGTAAATGATTATCACTCCCCCACTCTTACAACATGTCAGGGTGGCACAACTTGGGGAAGTTGACTACAAGACCTGACGTGCTCAGTTCTCCTCAGAACATACTTCTGATTGATTTTCGATAGGTGGGGATCACGCAATCCTCTTTAGAGGATGCACTATATTACTAGTTACATTGCATGAGGATGTTTTGAGGGAGTTCTATACATCCCCTTTGGAGGTACATCCTAGTGTGGTGAAGATGTACCAGGACCTCCGATGTAAGTATTGGTGCCCAGGGATGAAGAATGACGTGGCAGTGTTCATTTCACGATGCCTCACTTGTCAGAAAGTGAAGGCCGAGCATCAGGTCCCAGATGGATTGGCACAAACACTTGATATATTTAAATAGAAGTGGGATATTATCTCCATGGACTTTGTGATGGAGTTACCATGCACATATAGGGGCCATGATCTTATCTGGGTGATCGTTGACCAACTCACCAAGTCACCTCACATCCTACCCATCCGTGAGTAGGGATTGGTAGATGGATTTCGAAATATCTATGTCCAAGAGATAGTGCGGCATCACGGGGTGCCTTTGATGATCATCTCAAACTGTGATGCACGCTTTACATCTCAGATTTGGAAGGGGTTGCAGGAGGTGTTGGGGAATCAGCTGCGCATGAGTACAGCTTTTCACCCCCATACAGATGGTCATATGGAGCGGACCATACCGATATTAGAGGACATGCTTCGTTATCGTGTCCCTGATTTTGGTTGCAGTTTGGAGGACCTCCTACCACTGGTGGATTTGTTATAAAACAATAGGTATCACTCTACCATTTGCATGGCGCCGTTTGGGGCCTTGTATGACCATCCGTGCTGATCACTTCTATGCTAGAAAGACCCAGGGGATTCAACACTCATGGGTACAATGTTCATACAGGATACCACTAAGAAGGTGAAGATCCTACAGGATCATATGAGGTCTGCATAGAGTAGGAAAAAATCATATGACGACAGGATAAGAAGACCCTTGGTGTTTGAGGAGGGATATCGTCTGTTCCTTCAGGTCTCACCCCGACCGGGTTTGAGGGTATTTGGTCGGAGAAGCATGTTTTCTATGAGTTTCATCAGACCTTTTTATATCTTATGCAGAGTTGTAGAGGTGTCATACCACCTAACTCTTCCCCCACATATGCACTGAGTGCATGATGTTTTTTACAAGTCATAGCTGAAGTGGTATGTGAATGATCCATCTCATGTCATCGACTGGGGTGAGCTGGACATTGATGATGAGGCGACGTTTGTAGAGTTCTCGATAGAGATAGAGGATCAATAGGATCAGGTCCTTTGTGGATGACCTATTACTCTGGGGAGCGTTTTGTGGTATCATAAGAATTTGTAGGAGAGCATATGGGAGAGGGATGCTTTGATTCATCCTCAATACCCCATTTTTTTTATTAGCCTTGTTTTGGATTTTAGGGGCGTAATGCCCAAATGTGGGGAGAATTTAAATTCAATTATTTCTATATATTTTTTTTTAAAATTATAGGGAATTGTTTAGAGAACACATGATTTGATTACATGTGATTTTGAGGCCTGGTGAACCTATAATGGAATTTTTAACTTCTTCCACATTCACATAAGTAAATGTGTGAGTTGGTTTTTTCTAACATTTGAACCGGTGCTCAGATACAAAATCTTATGTCACTGTTGAACATAGACTGTAGAGATTCTCTTAGAAATAAATTAACTTTGACTGGAAATGGTCAGACAGAAAATTTTATTTTCATATTTTTCAGAAAATAATAAAAATACGTAAAAAATTATTTAATTTTATTTTCTCAACGTTGAGCGGAAGACGAATAAAATATAGTGCCGTAATGAGGAATATTAAAGGAATATCTATAATGACTCATTTTGTGCATGTGTAACCACTACAGTATTTCATAAATGAAATAGAGTAAGAACCAAATGTCGCACTGTAACAGAAACGCTGCGATGTGTTTCCTTTTCATGGAATAATGTGTTGGAGAATTGAGGGTTAAATGGTAGCAATTCTTTGAAGAAACACTGGAATTTTTCCCTCCAAAGAAGTATGAAAAACACCGGAGGAATGTTAAAAACATCGACGCTCCAAGAAAAATGGATCCGGGAAGCAAAGAATGCCTTCAACTTCTTGAAACATTGCAGGTAGACCGCTTCAACGTCAAACTGCTTCAAGAGAGAGGTTTTTTTAAAAAAATTCCCCATTATTCTTTCCAAATGAAGAATGTCAATCACCCCACAATGTGGATGATCCACAGATCATCATTTCTTGTAGGAGGTTGGTGCTTCTTGGTATGTTTTATTTGGGATTGGTTTTTTGTTGATGGAACATCGTTCCCAATCCTCTCCCATTTTCAACTTCAAACGCTAAGGGTGAGTGAAGATGTGCAAAAGGCGCATAACTCTCCTCTGTTTTCCTTTTTAGGGGATGAATTTTTTAAATTGAGGAAAGGAAATTTCAAGGACTTCGTAGAAAACATGACACCCCATGAAGTCCAAAGGTGCAGGCGGTGTGAAGAACATACCATCGGAGTGGACCAGGTGGTCCGCAGAAGAGACCACCGGCACCGGCCCATGGTAGCGGCCGCAGGCGGGTGGTGGCATGCCAAAACTTTGCATCGAATGGAACCGTCTTGGATAGCTTGGTCTACTGTGGAGCGGTAGTGTTGGAGGGTGGAGCGACCACTGATCCACGTCGGCGCACTGCAGATGCGGCACCACACCGCATCCCATGCGGCGATGCTACGGTCAACCGGCCGTAGCTAAGGATATGAGTCTGAGGACGACCCATGATGTGACAGATCTAGACACAGCCACCTACCACATCCTGGTGAGGCACGAACTAGTCCGCCTTTGGGTGACCAGGCAGACCAGCGGTCCAAACCTGCTCTAGCTGGAAATACCTGCCCCAATGGGCCAGACCCACCCCATCGGACTGGACCTACGAATAAGTGAACCAAAACTAGGCCAAAGCAGTTCTATGTCGGGTCAGTGGACCTGGTATGGATCGGTGGACCCTATGTAGGATTGGGTTGGGTCGGACTGCACCCGGACCCAACTAGCCCCATTTCAGAAAAACATCAATATCTTGCAAATCGGGCATCCGATTGACGATATGATTTTGGCATTGGAACCATCACGATGAGATGGATATTTTTGAATAATATATGGAGGTTTTCATAAAAGTTTAACTTCGAAGAATTACATTGGGATAAGGTCTCCGGAGATCATGTATGATACATGCGAAAACCCTATAGTTGGTTGAGACCTAATGACTACTGACGAGAGACCCTTGGCAAAACAGATAATATGGCCTTATGGGATGCTGATTCTATGTGAACCAGCATGCCCATGGTGGATAAAGACTTCTCTATGACCTAGTAGACCCACAGTACTCGACCATAGGAGTATCTCTGTATGGACATAGGTGGGAAGCGGGTTCTGAGGGACCCTGCATGCCCACGGTGGGGATCAGCTTCTTTGTGACCCAACATAGCCACAATAATCATCAGTGATTAGTACCACATGAGCCTTTAGGATAGTGGAATGCAACTTCTATGTGACTCAGCATTCCCATAGTACTCATTGAGGAGGAGTTCCTCAGTAGGAAAGTTGGATAATGATGTGACTTATGGTTCTACTTTCCTACTCTGGAATATACTTAGTGTGAGCTATCTTGCTTCATGATCATGATTTGTGATCATGCCTTTTAGTTTTTTATGGATTTCTTTTTGGAATTTACTTCATAGTTTTTTGGTCCAAATAGAATATTTTGTTACTCACCCTACCTGGGCATCACAGAAAGATGTTCTGTCTGGTGCAGATGACTGTATACCTGACAAAGGACTCGGTGGACCAGGACCCGGTGGTGCCCAGTTAGACTAGGCCGACAGGACCTGCTTCCATGGGATCTAGTAGCTAATTTGAACTGACCCATCAGGTAGGGTTTCTAGTGGATTTATTTCTAGATTTTATTTTTTAATTTCCTGTTTTCCAGTTAGTCTTTTTTTTGGGGTTGTAATTAGGACCATTTTACTTTCAGTTCAACTTATTCTTGGTGGTTTTTAGTGGCATGTGTGTTTACTATTCCATATTTGGGATGTGGTTTTGTGTGTGTTCATACATATACTAAAGAAAATTCATCCCACTTTTAGGTTGATTCCTTCGGCGCTTGTCGCCAACACCTAGCCTTCGGGAGGTGGGCTTGGCGAATGTTATCGCACATGCACTAGGGGATGGGTCATGAAAAATAATGTGAAATTATTTTTGGACCAAAATGACTAGTGAAATTTTTTTAATGTAATTCAAATGATTATGAGAAAAATTAGTTTTTCGAGAGATTTAAACTAACAGAAGGGGCCCAAATGACATAGAAAAGTGTCTAAAAACCTTTTTCTAGGAATATGTAGTCCATTTACACTCTTTGTTCTAATTTTTTTCATTATTAGAGACACATGATTTAAGGTAGACCTTATAATAGTGTTTACCTATTTTAATTTACAATAATGACTCTCTTACTCTACTATAAAAAGGGAACTCACCCCTACCCCCCCACTTATTCACACCTCTCAAGATCATTGGATTGTTAAAAACTAGAAAAAGTAACCTCTCAACGTCCATTATCTCATCCTAGAAGCCTTAATTGAGTCATAAAGCTATCCAATGAGGTCCTATAGTGCAATCCAAAAGTAGTTTCCCGATGAATAGGTAACATTCATCAATGTACAATTTTATGTTTCCTTATCAACCCCATTATATTCATTTAATATCAAAATTATATGATACACTCGATACAATAGATATAATGAGATTTTTTTATTATGTTTACAAGCTATACATTCCTACACTTCCATAAAATGGGTACAAAATTAGTATTTATGTGTACGACAGACTACTGCATCACTAATCAATACCCTTCGTTCTTCTATTAACAACATTAAATGTTTGGAATAATAATGGATATATAGTTCATATATGATAGATATTATTCTTACAATTACATTATTTTTTGGAGTAATTATATAAAAAAAATTCATTGTAATTATTTTTTGAGAAATAGATAATTTATTTCAAGAGTGCGTTGGGATACTGCCTTACCAAGTGATGTGATTTATTCATTATTTACAAGGAATGTATGAATAATATGTTTAATATAAATATGTAATAAATATAAAATTATAAATCTAATTTAAAGATAATATATATATATATATATGTCTATAACATTTATTTCATTCATTATGATTATAAAATGGAAGCATCATTCATGTGTTCGTATGACCTACCGTCTCCATGAACAATGTATTTCATTTACTACTACTATTTTCAAATTCTTATTAAAATTTCATATATATTGAATATATATTATATTTATTTCATGATTTAAAATATTAAAATAAATAATTATTGATCAATTTAGGTGGACTAAGAATAACCAGTCAAAACATATTTGAAAAACAAAGTGGTTATTAATATAAACACAACCTTAACAAGGAATTTCTACAAATGGGGAATAAAAGGTCATAATAAAATCCTATATAGTGTGGTATAAATGAATATTTTTCTATAATAGTTGAATAATAATAATTTATTTTTTATACAGGATTATTGAGTAACTATAATGGAAGTCACAACATAAGTTAAGAAGATTTCTAGTCTTACTGTTATTTCAGTGACACTTTTGCCATTTTCATCACCAATTTATTTTTTAGCGTGTATATACCACCCTATGAACATTTTATATAAATAATTTAAATTAGTTCACAGTATTAAAAGTATCAATTGCTTCTATTATTTTATATATCTTATGGCTAAAATGTTAAGCAATTCTTAAGGGATTTTCATCTCACTTTTTACTTTAGTGAGAGACATGTAATATTCATACCTATTACATTCATGTATTTTATATACTTCCTATGAACGTATTTTATGATTATTAATCTAAGAATTATTTATATTTAGAAATCCATTATTGGAACACTCTTTAATGGGGTATATGGATAAAAATTTACCAAATATTTGAGGGAATTTTGTCTCAACTTTATATATTTGAGACACATGTTATGTTATACACCGATATTCTTTTAGGAGGTGTATATAATGACCCATTGACACGATATATCAGAAAAAATATTATTTTAATGAAATTTTATGACTCATGTAAAGTTATTATTTCCTGGGTAATTTCATTCAATGTTACTAATGTGGTAAGCATTTATTGATCCGATATCATAGTTTATCGGAGTTTTTTATTATTATGACTCTATTGATAAAATATTATAGTCTATATCATTATAATTATCATGGATGTTTTTCTCTATATTGTTTCCTGATATCATAATGTAATGGTACCACTTTCCCACTCATTGGTACTCAAGATAATTATGAAATTGTTTTTAATAAAATTAGAATGAATTTATTTTTTTTTGTCATAAATCTAGTTGTTTAATCTATGATATCTATATATTATTTAAATAATGATATAATGTTATCCATGGTTTTTTAAAACAAATTTGTACCCTTGTTTTACCATTATAAATAAAGGTTTCAAAAGTAATATTATTGTAATTTTTGATTGAGGTACTCTACTAAATCTTTTACATTACAAAAAAAACATTGCATGAAAAGATTTACATGTCTTCATGAGAATCATTTCATTGATGCATAATTTTCATTTTTTTGAGAATTTTTTTAAAGAATTTTTTTCTCAAAATATTCTGATTTTTTTAAAACAATATTGGATTAATGAAAAGGGTTCTAAAAATGTAGGAAAATTATTTTTAATGAAAAAATTATATTTTACTCAAGAAGTGTTTTAAATGATCTATCATAATTATACTCAATTTAAGATGATATTGCTTTTATAATTTTTGATTTAATAGGGCTATAATCCATGTATCCCATAATTATTATTTACTTCAATGGTTTATGTTTAGGATAAGATGTTGTTTGTCAATATATTTTTCTCTTTGATAGGATATACCATAATGAAACACACTTCCATTCATGGGGTGTGGTACGATTAAATGATTGTGAAACTAGTTTTTTCACTTGTTATAATATTATAAAATGTTTATAATAACCATTTCATTTAATTTGTTATGATATGTTGAAATTTTCATGATTTTTGGTGAAAATAAATATATTTTTCACTATGTTGTTGGTGGGACCTAAATCCCCATCCAATTAATTGGGTAGTGATAAATTTAATATGAGATTAGAGTGTACATGGGTTATTTTTCAATGCTCGAAATTAAGAGGGTACATGGGTTATAGCCCAATCTTGATAATGAGAGATTACAAAAGTTGTAAACCAATCCCACAAACAATAGGGCATACAATTTGTAGCCTAATACTAAAAAAAAGATGGTAGACTGGTTGTACCACAATCCCAAAAGTAATATAATTCCTGAGTTTTTAGCCTTTTCTCGATTAAGGCACACTGGTGATTATCCAAAGTATAACATATTATGACTGTCTTAGACGGTGTCCTTGACTTATGATTTTCTGTGATTGTTTTTGTACCATAATTCTATGAATTATTCAAATGATATGACCTCATGGATTATTATGTTGATTCATCTATGATTCAGGTATTAAGAACTACCACTATTTATTCCTTCACTCATTATTATGATGTATATTATTCAAGGAATGATTTTCAAATGTTATTCCACTGTCCTCATATAGACATGTTCAGGTTTTGATTTTGTATCACTTTGTTTTTCCATATTGAGCATCTAAGATCACCCATTTCGTATTTTCCTCCCTCTAATATGATGAAAGGATTTAATTATATGTACTGAAGGGGAAGATATTTGGAGGGAACATTTATGTTCATTCACTACACTATAATATTTTTCTCCATGATTCTAAAGGCACTAAACATTTACAGCCCATGGGAATGTATTTCATTAATATAAGGATTATATCTGTAAGAAGACATAATATTGAGGTATGTTAGGTATGGGTATCCATAGATGGTATCAAATTTATGTTAAAAAAATTGAAATGAGGTGTTTAAAACACTAGTGAGATACCGAGGGATTTTTCTTTCGTTATATGAAGTGATGTCTCTAAGAATACATCACACGATGAGTTAATGTATAGAAAAATATCATGGAATTTTGATATTGGATATAGATATTTGTTTACATGAAATTAAATCACTTTTTATATACTATACGTTGATGTTTCTATGGAATAGCTTTTCATATGGGAAACAACCCATAAAACACAATATTCGACTAGACTCAAATGAGAACTCATGCCCCAAAATAGGACTTGCTACAAATCATGTATGCCACTCAATAAGGATAATCAATAGAAATTCATAAACTCCTTATAAACGACCATGAAGAATTTAAATAGATGATGACTATTTATGGCCTGGGATAAAACTAATGAATTATAGATTAATGAAGATGGTTTCATTATTTAGACATCATATAAGATATGTTTTTACGATTATTAGGTTTTGTACTATGATAATTGTATCACAAAATATGATTTCTAATTTAAATCAATAGAGGGAAGCATATGGAACATTGTTATCCTTGAAAGTGATAGAAAATTTACAAATTATTATCCCAATTGGATAATAACTAATGTGGAAGACTTTTTTCTCAATCAGTCATCATAGAACATGATTAACAACCTACACCTTAACAAACTCTTATACTCACCAATGAAGTGAATGATAGAGTTCACAAATAGTTTTTCTAAAATGGATCACAGAGTAAAGGAGATTAATTTTCTTATATTCCCTAAATGTGTAAAGAATCCTCAAGTAATGTTCTTGAATGGAACATTGAGTTAATTTAAATGTAAAAGGGTAGGTCATAAATACCTTGAGTGATAAAATATGATCAACGGTCTAGTTAATGAAATAGATATGAAAAAGATTCTAACAAAATTACTATATACACTTTTTTTCATTTGTAAGGTGTTTTTGTGTGATGTGAAATAGTTTCCTAAGGGGAATACTTGTGAAGATAATAAATAAGGAGTGGAGAGTAGTGGTTATATAACTGATTATAATGATACTTCAAATGAAATATGAGAAAAAATAATTATTAAGGAATAATATAATGAAGCCATGTAAGTTTCTTATGTAAGATTAGTAATGATATAAGTATTAATATATTTTTATTCAATGATTATGATATATAAATCATGAAATATATAGGGATAGTTTTTATATGTTTTCGTTTTATGTTATTGAATAATTTTTTAATTGTAACTGATGACCTAGAAGTTTGACTTAATGTCAGTGTTATGTTATGGTAAGATAACCCTTAAAATATTTATGATGATGATAAAAGTTTTCTTAGTTTTTATAAAGAGATGTGTGATAAGAATAAATTAATAATTCCCTTGTAAATAGATTAATTATTTGTTGTCAAAGTGTTTTATTCTATAATAGATGATATTTATGATGTTTGTAGATTTAGGCAATGTATCCATTAATCATTGGAATATTGAACCCTGCATGTTTTCCAAAAGCATTTATGCGAAGTCAGGATAATAACATGTTTCAGTAGAACCACTGATGAAGGTATTCAAATGTTTTTCATGTGACAACCAATAGAAACACTATGATTTATAGGGCATTAATGTTTATTCAATATTGAGAAATATATTGACCTGCTTCTTTTTTTTGGATTTTTATCGTTCCTATTAGTTAAAATATCAATCATTTGCAGAATGTTTTATGTAGAAATTTGGATATGGAGTTATAGTTTAAAGTATTGTCTAACCATATGATGATTTTTTCGTATTGGAAAACCATTTGAAGCAATTTTTCTTTGACGATAATGAATGATAGATGGGATGCATTATCGTTATATCTACGGATCATATGATCAAATAGTTGTTTTGGAATAAAGAATTCACCATAATTACATATAGTAAGAGATGAAGTGGAAATTTACTAAGGCACAATGAAATGATATGATTGTTCTTATTCAATTAAATGAAATCAATTATGTGTATATATGTGATGATTATTCATTAATAAGAAAATGTTCTGGAAATTAATTTTTTTCATCTTATAATCATTTTCTATAATATCCAAGACATTTTCAAGCCTATTTTAATTATGGATTTACGATCATTATGTTTTTATTGACCAGGTTCTCGTTCACCCTTTATCAGTATTTGGGTGTTTTTTTCCACTTTAATTTACATTATTTCATTTCCTATTTATGTTCTTCTATATAGAAACCTAGTTATGGGTTACATTGGGTAACCTTTAAATACCTAACATTATTTTTTAAAGGATGTTTTAGAATTAATTTTTATGATGTCGGTTTCTATGTGTGGAATGTTAAAGTATTAAAAAACTATTGAAATATTGAATTTTGATAGTGGAATT
Source organism: Viscum album (assembly GCA_963277665.1). Lineage (NCBI taxonomy): Eukaryota > Viridiplantae > Streptophyta > Magnoliopsida > Santalales > Viscaceae > Viscum > Viscum album. The sequence goes on from OY728133.1 coordinate 1,499,198,656, forward strand.
AAATTTAATGTTCGTAGAATGTGATACCCAATGTTTTTATGAACTTTTTTTCCAAAATAAATTAAAATTATTTGATGGACTTCTTTGCACACAACATAATGTTATAATTTTATTATATGCACCAAAAAGTTAATCATACACTAAATACACTAAATATCTTTGATTTCACTGCACGCAATATTATGTTTGTCTTATGTTAAATAGTACCAAATGTTCTTTTGATAGCTTTCATTACTTGCAAGACTTAGTTTTATAAAACTATATTATATTATTACTATTATTATTAAAACATTATCTTAGTTATCACATAAAAATTGGATTAGATGTTATGATTTTGATTAACTAAATTATAATAATATCACTTACACATTTATATAAATTTATTTCATTGTATTCCTATTAATTTTAAATGAATGTAAGAACTATTTAAAATTAAAGTAATTAATTTTATAAAAAAAAAATTTTTATATACACATAAATGTTTTTTCTCAATAAATTAAAAGAACAAATTATGATGAATTAATTTAATTAATAGTATAAATTATCTATTCTAAAAACTACCATACATTCATCTTATGTGTTTTTTAGATAAGTTATAATAATAACTAATATTTTAGGCATGAAAGATAAATTTTTCTAAAAGGTACTTCTACCACCTTTTAAAGGAGTACATATTTTAAAACTAAAAATTGAAAGTTTCAAAAATTTTATTTGAACAAATAAACTTCAGTTTTGAATGTTTAAGGTATAAATTATCTAGGTTGGAATTTTTTGATTTTTCTGAGAAAGTTTATTTTTTGATGAATAGTGACAATAGTAAATATAAAATATAAAATTTTATTTTTGACTAATTTTTTTATTTAGATAAATAATATTTAATTTTTATTATAATGTATAATTATTTAAATAATATATGAATTAATCCAACTTAGGTTATTGGAATAAATTTCAAATTTAAATTGGATATAAAAACTCTTCAAGATTTTGAACATGTTCAGTTTTAATACTTGTTGTTTCATCTCGTCTGTGTGATCAATTTTAAAATAATTTCCAAAAAAATATATGATTGAAATTTTCAAATAGGTATTTTATAGTTATAATGAGAATAATTATAATTAATAAAATATTGGGCTTTAATTTTTTACCAAAATGATTAGAGAAACACGTTAAAATTAGTTACATCAATTAAGAGAAAATTGAGTTTATCGAGAGACAAAAGATTAACTTAAGGGGGATAAATAACCTATAAACCTTTAAAAATTAAATTTTATGGCCATTTTTATACTATATCTCATTTTAAACAAAAAATTATTTATTTTAGGAAAATTATATAAGGTATACCTTCCAATAGTGTTTACCGTTTGGTACTTCTAAGAATCTCAGTCATCCTCCCCTATAAAAAGGGAACTAACACCTAAATTATTCAAACCTAAAAAGCCCATTTCACATCCTAGACCATCAAAAATAATTTAATAACATACCTTTTATAATACTAGAATCATAAATTTATATAGAAATTCCACCAATGATTTCCTTTGGTTCATGCTAAGAAAATTTAACCAAAGAAGATGTAATAGTAATCAATGTGCATTTTTCTGTTTCCTTATGCACAACCACAATTTTTTATATCAAGGTAATATAATAAAATATTTATAATACATATAATTACATACTTTTATGTTAGGGTTACTACCTAAACATTAACACACTTACATCGAATGAGAAATGGTACAATCAGTCATGTGTATGGAAGACAACCTCATCGCGAACCAATGTCAATCATTCTTCAATTACAACCTTTCCTCGATGGGAATAATGATTGATTTATAATTTAAATAATATGTATTATATTAATGATTTATTTGTGATTAAATAATTATTATAAAACATATATTTTCATGATTTCTATTTATTGAGAATACAATAACATCGATCATGTGTACAAAAGAATATGACCTCACGAAGTGATGTGATTCATTCACGCATTACATAGAAGTTATTAACTTTAGGTTTAATATAAATATCTAATATATATGAAATTATAATTAGACTATAATTATGATATATATAGGTATATATATATCACTTAAATTTATTTTTTTAATATGACAAGAAAATGGAAACAACGTTAATGAGTATGTTCCACCTACCGCCTCCAAGAACGGTGTATTTCATTACATATTTATATATTTTATAGAAAATTATATATACATATATAATTGATATATATTATATTTATATAATTATATAAATTCTATTAATATTTAACTCATGATTAATGTAAAATGAAAAAAAACTAGTCAAAACATATACGAAAACCAAAACAGTTATTATTTGAAATGTAACTTTAACAACGAATTTTTAATAAATAGATAATACAATGTTTTAAGAAAATTATATATTTTATATTATAAATGATTATGATTAATATTATATGTATGATAAAATTATATTTATTTTACAATGGGATTAAATGAGTTCAATAGAAGTCAATACATGTGGTATGGCGATGTTTAGTATCACTGTAATTTCTATGAGACTTGTGCCATATTCACCACTTATTTCATTTGTGTTGGGTATAAAATGTTATATGACATGTTATATGAGGAATTTTATTTTTTTTCAGGATATTAAATGTTTAAATTTTTTCTATATCTTTATGGAACCCATGAATCAAAAGTATCTCAATTAGTAGTGGATTTTTGTCCTACATTAAACTTTCATGAGACACAAGTAACATTCACCACCAATTTCATACATAAGGTGTATATAATTAAAATAATGTTATTTTAAAATTATTATAATAAACATTATAGATATCTAAAAATATATTTGAGATTCTCCCTTTCATGGGTTAATTTTTCAAAAGCTACGAAATCAGTAATTGAATTTGTCTCAATATTCATTTAATGATATATATGTTTTGTTATGTAAAAATATTGTTTTATGAGTTATATTTAATGAACCACTAACATTTTATATTATAAATATACTTATTTTAATTATATTTTAATATTCATCTAATGTTACTCTATCATGGGAATTTTTAATCAAAGATAACAATGTGGTATGATTTTCTTGATATTATCTCATTGTTTATCAAAATTATTTTTTATTATACTTCCATTGATGAATGATTATGGTCCATATCTCGTGAATTATCCTAAATTTTACTATATTATGGTAATTATTTATATCATCGTGTATATGATATATTTTTTCACTCTTTGATACTTATGATAATTAAGAAATTCATAGTTTTGAGAATATGAATTTATATTTCTTTTCGGTAGAAACTATGTTCCCTTTTAAAACCAGGTTTTATGAAAATGTTTTAAAAAATTTTATACTATTAAATTATGTTATAAAAAATAAAAAATTACCCATTATTTACATGATTAAAAAATTATTTTAGAAAAATATTCTTTTCACTATCTGATCAAGACATTTTTCTAGACTTTTGTGGTGCAAATGGAATGTTTGACATGTTCAAATTTATATGCTGTCAAGACTGTCATTTATTGTTGAATTCCATTGAATTCATAGACAAATATTTTTAAAGATATTTTTTTAATATTCTATAAATTCATTGTTTATAATGTTTTTTTCAATGAAAATTTTAATAAAAATTTTATATACATTTTTAAAGAACATATGATATTTTCTTTTAAAAACGATTTAAGAGATCTTTCAAAATAATTATCCATCTATGATGTTATCCTTTGATGTATTTTTTTAATTGTTTGAGATATTATCCAAGGACACATTTCTTATTCTTTTTTTAATGGTTTATGTTTAAGGTAAATTATTTATGAATCTTATTTCACTTACATGGTTTATATGATGATGAAACCAACATATATTTATGGGTTATTCTATGATAAATTATTATAAAACTTATATATTTTACATAAAACATAATAATACCCATTTCATGTAATGGGTTATGATATGATTAATGTTCTATAATCTTTTATAACACAAAAATACGTTTTACAATATGTGATGGGTGAGAAAAATATCTCCCTCTAATGCATTTGGTAATGATAAATTATTTATGACCTTAAAGGGTACACATGTTGTTATCCCAAGATAAAAAATAAGTACGTACATGAGTCGTATCCCAAGCCTGAAAATAATATGGTACATGGGTTATAGGAAAATCCTTATAACAATAGGTTACACAAGTTGTATCTCAAGCCCAAGAATAAATGTTTACATGAGTTTTATCTCAATATTGAATATAAGTGGGTATACAGGTTGTCGTAGAAGCATGAAAACAAGAGGGTATATGTGTTATGTCCTAATCCTAAAAACAAGACAAAACATGGTTTGTTAGCCCAATACCAAAGCTGATGGACATGTGATTATCCCATTTATACCTTTATATGAAGGCCATTAGTAGGTAACCTTGAGAAAATATTATATACAGTTATGTAAATTCAAAACTTATATATATTCTTCATATGATATGATCTCATAGATTTTTCTATTGATTACCTTATAATTTAGGTACTATTAACTATAAATATATATTTATAGATTCATGATTATGATATCTGATATTAATGGAAGGAAATTAAAAAGTTATTCTCTTGTTCTAAAACTGTTATGTTTAATTTAAGCTTATGTCTCTCCCTTATTTACCTATAGTAAGTATTTGAGGTCACCCGTTACATTTTTTTTCTCTACGCTGGGTAATTAAAAAATTATTTATGACTTAATAAAATGTTGGAATATCATTGGGGGAAGTTTTTTTTATCATTCACCAAATTAGGAAATTGTTTTCCCTGATTCTAAATGATAGAAACAATTATAGTTCTTGGGAATGTATTTGTGTAATGTAATGTATATTCATATAAAAATATGTAATATCCATGTTAGTTAATCTTTTATTTCTATAAAAGTATCCTAGGAAGATCCTCTATGTCATGATTAATTAATCATGGAGGATTAAAATAAAATAATTTTCAAGCCACCTTCTTGAAACAAACACTTTGTATTTTACACAACATGTAACCCAGTTACACATAGTGTAATCGTAGAGTCCAAGATATGATGAAACACACATTGAATATTATTTAAAATCATATTTTTTATATTTTTACTGTTTCTAAGAAGTACATGTCATTAATACCTTCCATTTGTGTACCAATTTCACAACAACATCAATGTGATGATTACACATTGTTTAACACCATTATAATTGTAAATCTACAGAAGACTATTGAAACGGTATGATTATTAATATGATAACTTCAAAAAATGAATGAATTAACCATTATATGTATCCTCCAAATTACTTCACCTACATACTAAACCAATATAAAAGGAATAAAAAAGAAAATATCAATATATTCTTGATAGAAAGGTAACATGGTGATATATCCTCCTAACCAGAAAATAATATTTTCCCCTGAAGGCCTACTAAGAATATTCCATATCAAAAAGGAGAGGAAACTACACTCACATCAGTTCCTCATTCCCCTGTAGCTCATACTAATAATAACCATTCTTACAAATCATTTATACCATAATTATTGTCCTCCCATGATGTAAATTGTCCTGAAAATCCACTATCCTGAATATATTCTAAATCTTTAATAAATCAGGCTCAACATAAAAATATCTCAATCTTATAACATGAGATGGATATATAAGATACATTAAATGTTGTGATATTGGTAACTTGTTATGTGTCAAAATTCGTTATGAAGGATGTTATAAATGATAACACAATTTCCACACCAACACAGATACCTAAAATTGTCCAACAAAGTGATGAGAAATCATCTATTATCTCACAAGCCATCGATGACCCAAATTATGGAAAAATTTTATGAACACATGATCACTAACTGAAAACAAAAATTGTCTTCATCGATGATTAACACAAAATTTAATCCAGAATTTTTCTATCAACATCCTATAAATAATCAACTAAATATATTTTATTTTCTCTTGAAACAATGTTTCTCAAACTAACAAAATTTCATCAATATCTGATGAATACAGCATAGAATTACATGGACATCCATAAAACTCCTAAAAAGTAGTTATTCTAATGGTGTATTAGTAATTATTTTTATAACACAACTCAACCAGTTGAAAATGATCTTCCCATGATGCCCCAAAATCAATGAAATATACACTCTGAATATCATAATGAATCTGAATAGCTCTCTCTATCTTTCCTTATGTTTGCAGATGTTATGTCATAATAAAAATTAACCTTGGATACCAGAGTCTTTTAATGGCCTCTCCAAATGTAAGAAGTGAATCATGGATCTATATTAGAGACTATAACATATGGAACACCAATAAAATGAATAATCAATATCACATATATATTTTATACATCCAACAAAATGGTTTTTTAACGAATGGGTATGAAGTGAGCAGATTAGGTAATCTTATCGGTCAAAACCCATATCACATTCTTCATTCTCTAGGTATAGGTAAAATAAAGAATAATGTCTATATCAAAATCATCCCATATCCAAGTTCGAATTGGATGTGCCTGAAGAGAACCTTAAGATATTTAATGCATGACTCTAGCATGTATGGAATAATATTTGTGAAAAATAATGTTAGTGATGTCTTGTCACATTCATGGATATCATAATTTTCAGTACATTTTATAAAAAATATTATTGGTACTTTGATGCACTAAACCATGGGAATTATAGAAATCCCCAATCATAGAATTCATTATAAGAAAATTTACAATGTACTATTTCTAGAAACATAGGATACGCTCTATGGAGAATGACCACTCATAAATTCTCTCCCCACTATACAGAGTGTCTCTAATGTTGTAGAATTTATTATCAAGATGATGTTCCTAAAAATATATTTAGAAGATAAAAGTTAAATTGAACACTAAAAAATACAACCTCGTCCCATGTTTCCAAAAATAAAATATTCTACCATGAAAAAATATCCATCAACTTCCACACTTCTAATGATTCCATTTTGGCCCGAGTCAGAAGATTCGTACTAAAATAATATAAATCGAAATTACCATTCCCCATTGTAAAGTAAATATCAAAATGAAATGATTTCACATACTCCACTAAATTCCACTGGTAGATATTCAAATATTCTTGAGATTATATATAACTCAAGCTCTTTGGGTCGAAATACATGGTAAACATTTATATAAAAAGCTATTGCCTATAACTATTATGTGCACGTTCATAGATGAATGTTCAAGAAAATGGATTGGATAATTCCTCTCATGTAGCATAATATTTTGATGTCCATAGGAAATTATGTGATCACTATATATAATAAACAATGACAACCCTAAAATTAATGCATCACAGAAGTCCACATATCCATATTCAGCCTCTGGAGGATTAAACAATAGTAGAGAACTCATAATATGATTCACCTCAACAAAATAACTCCAGAATTTCTCATTATATTAAAAAATTACCCCCATCTATGTCAGAGTGGTCATTATAGAATCCCAAATCTTGAAATCATTTATGATCCAAAGATAATATCATGCTAAAGAAAATATTCTTTGAAAATAAAACATTACAAATTATCTCCCATGTCATAATAAATTTATCCTTTTCAGTATTAAATGAAATGACATGTCTAAAGACAATTTTTACCAAATAAATAACTTCTTGAATCTTGAAATTACATTTTGAAAGCCTATTAAAAATCCATTTATTTATTATTGATTCCAAAAATTTCTATCAAATAACACACATGATACTCATCAGACATAGATTATACTAGGATGTCATCCAAAAAGACCAATATGAATATATCATGATAATCGGGTACAATAATATTCATAAAATACAAAAATAATTCAGCATAATTGGTTAGACCAAATTTCATAGAAGAATAATCAAAATAGCCATAACTTTTTTAGAATATTTTTTTTTCTAATTGACATATTCATATATTCTCATCCGGTGATAACCAGATTGAATATAAATATTTTAATACAAATTCTATCCATTCAACATGTCGAATAGATCATCAATATCTAGAAATTGATACTTATTATTTATCATTCCTCTTCAGATATATTGGTAATCTAAAAATATTTAGAGTGCTCAATTATATTATTACATATAGAAATGTCACTACCCATCGTGACACACTCGAATGTATAAACACATTCACTTTTAGATCATCCAACTGAGTCTTAAAATCATTCATTTCAACCAGTTCTATATGGTAAGAAGAAATAGATACTGGATCAGTACAAACAAATAAAATTAATAAAAAATTATACCTCATATGCCCATGGTTAAATAGAAAACATAGTATTAAAATCATTGGAAAAAATGATAAAAACTAGTAGGAGATCACATCTCAAGGATTCCACTATATATCAAAAGAGAACACAAATAATTAATTCCCCAACACTAGACAAGAATATCTGAATCTATTCGACATCAATTCCCATTATTCCTCAATGATAAGGGACACACCATCAAGTTCCATAAATGAGAACCATAGAGAATAAATATCAATTGGTCCGTTATTAGAAAATGTCATATACATCCAAAAAATGGAATCAAGAGGATTCATGTCTAGAAACTAAGAATCAAAACTATGTTCAATATTTGATAAAGCGAAAACATAAGTAGAAAAATGATGACCCTGATCTATTTTGTCACGAGGTGTGTAATAATATCAATCACATAAAATAAATGATTTGTATGATGATTATGAGTATTCAAAATATGAGTAAAAATTGAACAAGTGAAATAAACCAAAAAAAGTAGTTACTAAGGATGGAGATATAGTGACGGTACCAATCACAGTTTTTACACCCATATCTAATTACACTAGATACTCTTCCACTATGTGAAGAAGCTTATTCCATTTTTATATGGATGGAACCACATAGATAATGAATCATTTAATTGCACCATTGTAGTTTTTTTGTGTTTGTGAACATATCTTAGTATGTGGAGTAGAGATGATATAACAATATTTATGTATGTTTTTTAGTGACCATATCAATCATATATATTGTGCACCTCATTGAAAACCTTTTTTTAATTCCTAGCATTTCAACACAAGTAGAACTAAAAGGAGCTCATTCATACACATATGGAGGTCTAAAAAACACTATAATTGAGATCCACCATGAGTCACATCATGCCACCTTTTCCCATTTTGGGAATGTAAAAAACATCTAATATGAGAAAATGTAACTCCCATCATCCATGATTTACATTCCAGATCGGGTTTTACCATCAATTTTCTATCCATTAGAACACCATAAGAAGAGAGATTCATAAAGAAAATCTAAAAAATATCATATCTAAGTCCCATCATGAATTTCTAAGTCTTCATATTCACATTTTATTAAATATTAGGTGGAATTTTCACAAGATCAGTGAATCAGTATGAATATTCCTTCATGGCCTGGTAATCCTCTTAGAGTTTAAAAACTCCATTGGCATAGATTGTACCATAGAGTCTAAACAGAACTATTCAGTGAAAATTGATTTAATATCCTTCTACTCTAAACCCCCATGATCTGTCTCTATTACCATTGAGTGAAACTACCTCCTAATAGGCCCCTTAAACAAATAGGTATCACAATACACCCTAATAGCCTCAAGAGATTTGTTGAAGTTGAAGTGAAGCTCTTTCTTTCTCAGCTGGTCATAAGCCTATTGAGGATCATTAGTTCATTAGAATGTAGGAGGTTCTTCAAGAATGTTACTCGAGGGAATTATTTTAATATTCATCCCTTTGAGGTTGCACAACCAGAGCACATGAATGTAGGGGTTCAGGTGTCTTTCCAAAAGTTTGGAAAACATGAACAAAATCCTCAATCAGATTCTGGTCCACATAGGATTTTCACATGATGGTTCATCAGTATCTTCCTCCCAGATCATATTCACACATAATCTTAGTGGCATGATTCTACAAAAAATCTGAAAAAACATTGAATACATCATAATACTACTTATTTCAACATTTAATGAAGAGAAACAATGAATAATAATTAAATTAGATAGATAAAAAAGATATGGATTCTAGCCTATCTAAATCAAAATTAGTGGCAAGAGATTAGAAAATCACCTAGATGTATTTCTTAAAAAGTACCTGGTTACCAATGGTTCATTGTGATGAGGTATTTTCCTTTATGTCACTCACAAATTCCTCTAATGACTCGAAAAGATTTATCAACTTCATACTGACATCCTGGAAATATGCTTAACCTTCACCTTTGATATCACTTTGTTATAAACCATCCCAAACACCTTGATACCCTAATAACTCATCTAATACTTTAATATCACAAAAGATGTTACTAATCCCCATGGGTTAATGAATGGAAGTTGGAATCAATATAAATAAAATTAGGATCGTACACATCGGAATAGAGAGATACATAATGGCATGCTAAAAAACTCCCAATAAAGAGAGTAATATAAGCCAAATAGGTATATCAGAAACCCAAATATTACATCATCAATGTATCTGAATTCAATCATGCAAACCACCATGACCCATATAAAGTTTTAGTCAAATACCAAAGGGTTCATGAGTATCCACCTCAAATAAGAGGTGCATCCACATTACGTGGACTTGAAAAAAGAAAGTCTATAAACACATATAGGAAATGGTTGGTTTTAAGCTAAGAATACTAATAGGGTCTAACCAAGTGATCCATAATAATATTCCTTCATATTAAACCAATTATTCTTTCAATTGTAATAAAAAATTTCTTGGAACTACATTTGAATATTTAAAATAAAACCAAATTTTCCATTGAAATGGAGGAAAACATTTCAAACAATGATTAAGAAAAAACATTATACAAATGTTATTATATAAATAATTATGAATGAGTAAAATAGTTTCTAAATCATTGGTATATGAATCAATGAAGTCACATCAAGCACTATGGTTATCTTCCATAAGGTATGATATTCCGAAGTTATGGGATTGTAACAACCCAATGTTCTATCAATGAATTTACCTTAGTATAATTATTTCATATAGTATAATCACATAATATTTCATATAGAACACAATAAAACCATATAAATGATGAATGAAGGAAATAAATGTTATCTCTCAATGTTAGGGAACACATACTGATAAAATAATAACTTCAAATTTGGAATAGAAATGTCACCCTTATGAATTGTAAATTGGTCAACGTAATAGTAACCCCCCAATGGAAGTATAAATAATATTTTTTTCATATTATAAGTGAAAATATGATATAAAAGAAACATATTTTAAGTAAATATTTTAAAAATTATTAATTATGTTTTGGTATTTTTTTCTACATCATGTATAATTAATTAAAGTTTTATGATTAATTTAATAATTATAATTTATCTTTATAAAATTAATTCATACGTAATGTTTTTTATGAATTATGATTATATGCTAATTTTAAGGGACAATAGTTAATTTTTTAAAGTGTTAGTAGTAGAGTTCTAATTTTAAAATTTTTATTTTTCAAGTAAATTATGATTTTAAATTAAAATTAAAATTTTTCATATTCATAAAATTAATTTATTAAAATGGAGTTCATTTTTGAATTCAATACATCAAGAAATGGTTTGGGAGATTTTTTTTGTATTTTTCTGAAATACATGAATTATTTGTCAATAGTAAAATATGATAATTTTTGATAATTGATAAATAAAAAACTTTTTACATCATTCTTGAGTCATGGATGATTTAAAAGGACATTGGTTGGAAATCACGTGATCTATTTACAATTTTTGGTCCCAAGAATCAAGACTATTCATATTCCTGATTAAAAATATTAAAACAATGATTTAAATAATTGGGAACCCCTCCTCTCCTCCACTATAAATTACACCCCTCTTAACCTCTTCTATTCACTCCTCTCATGCCATGTTCTTTGCCTAAATTCTACTAAACTATCCAAAAAGGCTCCTCCTCACATCCATGAGCCATTGGTCTCTTCAAAAGACAAAATCCTCTCCCATAAATTGGTTCTCAACGAATATATATTCAAGAGATAAATTCCTCTTTTCATATCATTTATTTTCCTTCAAGTTACATTATTTCTATTTCTGTCCTCACATCCATTCAAAAAAAAATTTGATAACTCAAATACCTTTGATGTAATAGATTTTATTTATTATACTGTAATAATTCATCAGCATCACTCTTTTCCCCTCATTTTACACTAAAATGTTTACCACCATCTGAGATGTGTTAATTTAACACATTCAAGGAAGAAATTTTTTAAATTTCTATTACCATGTTAAATTTTGGTGATGAAACCATTACGATGGCTGGACCAAACAATAATATTTTTATACTATTTAATTTACAATTATGTAATATTATTTATACATGATATTATTTTATAGAGAAAAATGTGTTTGATGTGATCAAAAATACCATAGTTAACAAAAATATTTATCATTAATGTTTTATATAATCATTCATCTTCCCTCCAAATAACCAAATGATTTTTCCAAGAATGATATCTTTTATATGTTCACTAATAAAAAAAACCTCAATTATTTAAATGAATTATCATCTTACATTTTTATCCTTACATATACCTAAGTAAACCAATCATGAAAACCAAGAAAACAAAAGGTCCCAAACAATGAAATTAAACCACTTAACCCATAAAAATGGTCATGACTAATATTGATAAGGATATAATAAATCAATTAAATTAATAAGTGGTAATGTAAATAATAATTAATTCATTAAATTTCATTATCCAGGACATTAAGACCATTTTAAGAACACCTCTAGACTTTCGGTAAGGGATTCTACCCGAAACACCATTATTCCTCCGGGTTTCTCTATATTTATTTTTACTCAAATAAAGTAATTTGTTATTTATATTTACATATTATAAAGGATTTTTAAATGATCCAAAATCTTGTATCAAGGTCCATTCATCATTTCCTTTTATGTATTTACATGATTTTATGTGGATCCCTATTTAATACACATTGATAAGAAAACCCATTTATGGGATCATCCTAAATTTTTACCCATTTTTATGTACACTATATAATCTATTTGAAGCCAATAATGTTTTTATAAAATTAGTCTCATTATAATTAATCCATTCTTTTTTCACATCTAGTTTTATAGATAAGTTTTTGTCCTTTTCGATTTTAAATTCTATTTAGTATTTTTCCTTAAAACTTCACTAATATGTGTTAATTCTAAAACTTCATGAATAATATTTTTCAACGTTATCACTTATATTTGACATAAGATACCAAGATATATTCATATTTTACCTTATTAATTCCCATGTATGTTCTGATTCATTTAATTCATGGACACTTGTACGATATGTGCATTAATTATGCTTCATGATAGGATTATGATACACATTTAATTCCATGGGTACCCTTAGGGATATATATGATTGATTATGTATGATTCTATGAGTGAAAAAAAATATTAATGAACTTTTTATGATGGTTACACCCATATAGTGCACTAATGCATTAGGTAAGGTTTTGTCTCATGAGACAATATGTGCAACGGTCTTGGATGTTAGCTATGAGTCATACTACCATGTGCAATGGTCTTGGTGTTTAACCATGAATTGTTCTCCTCTATTTGAATAATCTTTGAATCATTATAAATTAATTTTTTATTTTTCTTCTACATTACTATTAATCTATGTTTATATGATCCCATGTTTATATTTCATGATTCTACATGTTCCATGCCTTTTTATATCATTATGTCATTCCTTCTAACCCATGTACTAAGGATTTATTCTAATGTTTCTTAACATACATGGAATTTAATCTCATACCTTTTTTCATGTTATCCCTATTTTTTCCTATGAATAATTATGAGATCAATGAATGTTTTGGATATATTTATGATGATTAAATTAAGAAATGTTTTACTTAGTCCCATATTTTCAGTTTTATGTACATAGTAATCCAATGCACTAGGAATAACGATCCTTGGCTGGTAATATGAAGTTTTATTATGCATTAAATCATCTAATAAAATATGTATAAATATAGGGTCACTATAGTTGGTATCAGAGGATGGTCTAGTTATTCTTGGAGATTAGTAATGGAGATCTTTAATAAGAACCTTAGGGATAAGACTAAGTATATGAAAATATCCCTAAATTCAAGTATTTATAGAGTAAGGGGTTTTTCATGAAAATACATCCCCATTTTGATACAAATAAGAGTATGTCGCTTTGGAATAGATATATGTAGTGGTAAAACCCAAAAACAAACACATTAATCTAGACTCTAACATGAACAAGTGCATGGAAACAGGCCTTGTTATACTCTGGGTGTGACACACTTGTGGGATATGCTTTAGTAAATTCATAAGCTTAGTATTAACAAATATTATGGGAACATAAAAATGAATCCCATAAGAATATATGTTTTGAAACAGATCATGGATATGCTAGAATGAAACCTAGAGAATAACAAGTTAGGATATACTTTCCTTTAAGTATATATCCTTCTATATTTAATATCTCATTTTTTCTCTTATTATTCAAGTATTCAATCCCCCTAATTGTATGTTCTATTTCTCAGTTAATTGAGGGAAATAGAATAACATGTTCCAAAAATTAATGTGATAGGAAATGTGATGTGTTCACTAATGATATTCCTGATATGATTAGAACAAGTACTGAAAACATTACGACAATAATTTCTTATCATGCTGATGTTTGGAATAATGACATGAATCACATAGAACACCATACTCCTCTAGGTAAAGATAATGTTTCAATTGAATCCTTCTTGCGAAAAAATGCCTCTCATGTTTAGTGGATCTTCTGATCCCCTCCTCATGTAACGGTAGATTAACTCCATTGAAATGGTATTTTCTATCCTCTAGTGCTCAGAAAAAGATAAAGTTATACATGCACTCTATTATTTGGATGAGGAATATAATCATTGGGGGACAGTTCTCAAGAATACGGTTTCCTAATAGGAAATTTATTCAATGGATTTGGAGGAATTCAAGAATATGTTTTTCAAAAAATATCATCTTCAAACCATCCATATCATGATTTAAGGAGACTTACTCAGACATATAAAGAAGAAATATGAGTTCATCAAGTTGTATGTAGCATACTTAACAAGTAATGAAAGATACACATTCAGATTTTTCATCAAGATAGAACGAATGGTTGATCTCTTCTTTAGAGGACTAAATACGTGTCTAAAAATACTGTTTGAGGTTCGTGACATCATCTATTATAATGATACTGTCCATTCTTCCCTAAATGATGAAACATATATTTGAAAATCTTAGGGGTCTCGTGGAACTAGTGAAAAAAAAGGAAATGGAGTCTACTAATGGAGGTTCACAAAATAAATCCCATGATAGAAAGAATTTTGAACATCCCACATGTAAAAATTATAGGAAGAAGCATCCGGGGAACTGTATAAAGGGAAATAGGTACTATTTAAAATTTAAAAAAATGGGACATATGGCTAGAAATTACTGAAGGGATATGAAGAATCCCACTACTGTGGAAGAAGAAATTAATTCTCAGATCATCACTCATGATGTAGTGTTGTCTTACAACAGCAAGGAACATGGGAATTATGCGGACAATATCCCCAAGCCAATGGTTTTTAAAGGCAATGAACAACAACCTGCAATGAATCAATATAGGCATTATTCTACCACTACTATTGAGGTGGATTTATAAAATGATGTGTTGATACGTATTCTAGTTATTCATTCATGAATAGAGGATTTACTATTTTATTTTGATTCTATGCATTATTTCATATCATTCAAGTTTAGTAGAACTATTTAAAAACCACCTAAACATTTGGATAATTAGTTATCTGTGTGAATATAAAATGGGGATATTATTTCAACTAAACTATATAACTCCTACCAAGTTAATGTTTGAGTACTAAACCTCAAAAAAATCCAATCATACTTACTTTAGTTGAGTTTGATGTTATCCTGGGAATGTATTGTCTATTGTTACAAAAATCCAACACCGACTATTGAGAATGTAAGATCACTCTTCAAATCTTGTAGCATCCTACAATTTATGAAATTTATAAGGGTGAATATTTATTTAATTTATAATCATTTTATATAGTGTGGATATTACTTCCTTGTGAGAAATAATTTATAGCACAAATTATTGGGACAAAGGGGAGAACCATGCTCAAATACATTCTCATTATAGGGGACACCACTAATGTATTTATAGAATAATTTCCTCAACTTCCTCCTGATTTAGAGGTTGAGTTCCCAATTGAACTTATTTATACATCCCTAACTATATCAAAAAACCTTATAGAATTTCTACCATTGATATGGAAGAGTTGAAGAAGAAATTATAGGAGAATCAAGACCAGGGTTATAGACAGTCAATTGATTCACCTTGTGGATCTCTAGTCTCCTTCATCAAGAAGACGGATCCTCCAATGAACCTCTACATTGATTATAACGAGTTCAATAAATTAATTATAGAGAACATATATCCCATTTCTCTAATAAATTACTTGTTCTATCAGCTTTGTGGGGCTCTCTATTTCTCTGAGGTGGGCCTTCGATCAGGATATCGCCAATTAGAGGTGATAATTGAAGATATTCCCAAAAATGACATTCAACTGAGGTATGGACACTATGAGTTCATAGTGATGACCTTAAGACTCACTAATTCTCTAGTAATATTTAGGGATTTAATTAATAGTTTCTTTAAAAATTATCTCAACAAAGTTTTTGTAGTCCTTGTTAAGGATATTCTAATATACTCCAAGAGATGGTATGAACGGAAGGAGATTTTTAATATTGTGATGAAGAATTTTGAAAAAGAGAAAATATATGAAAAGTAAAGTAATTTTGGTTTTTGTATAGAGGATGTATCATTCTTGGGGCATGCTATCACTATTAAAGCAATATTTATAGACCTTTCTAAGACAAATAAAATCAAATAATGGCCCATGCCAACATCTAAAATGGAGATATGTATCCTCCTTGTTCTAGCTGGGTGCTACTAACAATTTTTTAGAAAATTTCATGATTTTAAAACTCAATTAATATGTCAAATTTGATGGGGGTAATGATTTTCTAGACTCAAAATGTGAGGAATGCTTTAAGGGTCTTAAAAATAGTCTTACCACTAAACTTGTACTCACAATCCTGATAAGTGGATAACTCTTTGTGGTTGATAGTTGTACATCAAAGAAGGGATTAGACTATGTGATGATGCAAAATGATAAAGTTATATCCTACGCCTCAAGGATGCTAAAAATACATGATAAAAAATATCCTATACATGATCTGGAGTTAATGGCTATGAACTTTGTGTTGAAAATATGGAGAAATATACTCAATGGGGAGACGGGAGAGATATATAAGGATCACAAGAGTCTCAAATATATATTGAGACACAAAGATATTAATATGTGCTAGCTATGGTAGATAGAGGTCATCATGAATTATGACTTCTTAGTCCACTACCATCCTGGTAATTAAAATATGGTGGAATATGATTTAAGTAGAAAGGATCCAACATATTTATCAATGATGAGATTTTAAAAGGAAACAATATTATTAGATTGGGATAGGATGGACATGAGAATCATTAAGGAAAAAACATCATCAATCCTTTCTCAAATGATTTCTCAACCATCCGACATGTATAAAATATTGTATACTCAAAGAAATGTTATGGAAGTTTAGATAAAGGAGGAGGATATCAGAAATTGGAAATCATATGAGTTTATGATTAATGAGGAATGAGTTGTATGATTTTGGTCTTGATTATGTGTACCATCTGATCCATATATAAAGAAGGAGTTTCTGAATGAGTAATATAGCTCAACATCCTCTATTCACCCATGGAGCACAATGATGTATCAATATATCTGGGAGAATTATTTTTGGGATAATATGAAGAAGGGGATTTTTGAGTATACATTAAAGTACCTGGTATGTTAGAAAGTGAAGTATAAAAGGAAAAACTTTAAGGGTATGATACAACAGCTACCCATAAAACATGGAAGTGGGAGAACATCATCAGGGACATCATCACTGTACTTCCAAAGACATCTAGAGGAAACAATGTTATATGAGTCATTATGGATTATCTAACAAATAGAGCTCAGTTTTTTGAAATACAATAGGATATTTTATTGGATAAAAGTTCATATGTATATTGGAAAGTGGTTGTAAGGATTAAAGGAGTACCACTATATGTTGTATCTAATTGAGATCCATGATTAACCTTGATGTTCTAGAGAAGTCTCCACCATGATCTATGAACTGAAATGATCTTTAGTGTTTCCTATCATCCTCAATCAGATGGCCAATCTAAATAAAATATTTATACACTAGAATACATGTTATGAAATTGTTATATAGACTTAAAAGGATGATGGAAAAAACATCTACCACTAGTAAAATTCTCCTACAACAATATTTTCCACTCTAACATCTATATAGAACGATATGAATCCATTTATGTGAAATGGTGTAAAACACCAGCATGTTGGGAAGTTGTTAGTGAGCATATGATTCTTGGACTTAAAATGGTTGAAGAATAGTGGATAAGGTGAAAACTATTCCACAACACATCATGGTAGCCAAAAGTTGACATAAGGTTTATAGAGACAATCTTTGGCGGGATGTTGTGTTCAATGATGGAGACATGGTATTCCTCCACATATCTCCATGTAATAAGATCATGATATTTGTGATGAAAGGAAAGTTATGTCCCAAGTACATCACTCCCTTTGATATTCTTTATCATGTTGGAGCTTTGGACTATCGATTATAACTTCCACCAACCATTTCTAAAGTACATAATGCCTTCCATGAATCCCTCTAATAGAAGTACATACCAGATCCTTCACATGTTCTTTCTTCAGAGGTGATTCAACTAGAGAATGATATTTCTTACGATGGGCATCTACTGAAGATCTTGGATCATAGAGATAATGTTCTATGCATCAAGACATATCACCTTGTAAATGTGGTATGGTGGAACCATAAGTGCGAAGATAAAACATTGGAACTCGAGGTGGCAATGATGTAGAATTACCAACACCAATTTACGGCATAGAATGTAAAACTAAAATTTAATGAAAACATTTTATAAGGGGGATGAATGTAATTAACCAATGTTTTATCAATGAAAACCCCTTCTGATAATTATTTCTTATAATATATTCATATGAGATAACATATAGAACATAAGACAAACCTT
Source organism: Viscum album (assembly GCA_963277665.1). Classification (NCBI taxonomy): domain Eukaryota; kingdom Viridiplantae; phylum Streptophyta; class Magnoliopsida; order Santalales; family Viscaceae; genus Viscum; species Viscum album. The sequence continues at coordinate 1,499,217,857 of OY728133.1, forward strand.
ATAAATGAGTAATTAGTGAAATAAAAATATCTTTAGAAGTTATTAAACACATACCGATGAAATAGTAACTTGACCTTTGGAATACTAATTAGACCCTGACGAATAGTAAATCAGCCAATGTAATAGTAACCCCACCAATGGATGTATATATAAAATTAATCCTTCTTATTAGTGAATATATTATATAAATATAACATACTATAAGAATGTAAATATTCTAAAAATTATTAATTAATTGTTAGTATTTTTTTACATCGTATATGTTTAATTACAACATTATGATTAATTTAGAATGATAAAAGAAAATTTATTTTCATTAAATGTATATAGAAGTAAGTATTTTTTAGAATTATTAATATATGATAATTTTATGAGACTTTATTTAATTTTTCAATGTGTTAGAAAAGGAGTTATAATTTTATAATCTTTATTTTTCATGTAAATTATGACTTAAATAAATAATTAAAAAATTAATAGTTTCAAATTTAGAAAATTAATTTTATAAAATGGAGTTCATTTTTCAATTCTATACATCGAAAAATAACTGTGGTAAATATTTGAGATTTTTCAAAAATATGTTAATTTTTGGTAAATAGTAAAATATGACAATTTACTATAAATGCTAAATATGTGTATTTATACATCACTCTTGATTCATGGATGATGTAAATATCCATTTGATAGAACTAAAATTCTCTATATGATGTTTTTGGTCTCAAAAATCACAACTATTCAGAGTCATTAGTAAAAATATTAAACTAATTAACAAAATATTGGGAAACCCCTCCTATCCGCCACTATAAATACAACCCCTCTTTACCTCATATATTAAATCCTATAAAGCCTTTTTTACTTGTCTAAGTTATTCTAAAATATCCTCTCGTTCTCCTATCCATTTCTAATATCCCCTAGACTATTCAAAAGGCTAAATCCTCTCCCCTAATGAGGTTCTCAAGGAAGATATATTAAAGAGGTAAATTCCTCTTTTCGATTCTTTTATTTCCTCTCATGTTCATTTCTCTCTACTTATTTCCTCACCTCCATTCATACAAATTTTATGATAACTAAAATACCTTACATATACTCTAATATTTTTTATGATAACATAAAAATTCATCATCGTCTCTCTTTTATGTTCCTTTTATATTAGAAATGAGAACACCATCCATGATGTGTTAATTTATCACATTCAAGAATGATTGATTTTAGTTTCTACTACCCTCTTCGATTATGGTCACGAAAAAATTTTGGGGGTTGAACTATAATATAATATATTTAATATGTTTAATTAAAGGATCTGTAATGTTTTTTACACATGATATTAATTTATAATTAAAAATCAATTAAATGATATAAAAAACTGCCAATTAACCCAAAACAGTTATAATTAATGTTTTATATAATGATAAATAATCACTAAAAATATCAAAATGATTTTTATAATCATTTAAACTTTTATAAGATAAATAATAACATAAAACTTCAATTCTGGACAACCATTATCCTCTTACGTATTTATCCTTACATATATATAAGTAAACCAATCAGAAAAACAGAGGAAACAAATGCTCCCAAACAATGAAATTTAACCTATTAACCCATCATAGTGAACATGAATTTACATAATAAGGACATAATAAATCAATGAAATAAATATAAGGTTATGTAAATACAAATTAATCAATTTAATTTAATGATAATGTACATTAAGTCCAGTGGAAAAACATTCTGACTTAAGGTATGAGATTCTACACGAACCTGCATTAGTCGTTGTGGTTTCTCTATCTTTTGTTTTACCTAAATGAAGTTATCTATTATTTTAATGTAAATTATAAAAATTATGGGTACATACTAAAAAATATTTTATTTTTTTCCATTTATCATTCTATTTTAGGGATTTACATGTTTTTAAGTTGTTCCCTACTCAATATCTCCCGACAAGCCAACCCGTTTAAGGGAACTTCTTCAATTTCTACCCATTTTTAGGTACACTATAAAATCAATTTTCAGAAAACATTGTTTGAAGGAAATAAGTATTTTTTTATGAAAAATATCTTTCCTCACTTCTGATTTTATATAAATAATTGTTCCCTTTTCTATTTTAAATTCTATTTAGTATTTTCATTAAAACCGCACTAAAATGTTTTAACGCTAAAACTTCTTAAATAATATTTTTAAATGTTATCACATATGTTTGACATCACATACAATGATATATGCATATATTCAGTTATTAATTTCCATTTTTGTTCTAATTATTTCCATTCACGGATAGTTGTATTATATACCCAATAATTATGCCTTATGGCATGATTATTATACCAATTTCTTTCCATGGGTACCATTATATTTATCTATGATTGATTATGTATCATTATTTATGTGAAAATCATATGCATGAACTTGTTATGATGGTTGTGAACAGATCAAGATCAAATTATTTGGGTAATTTTCAGCCTCATGAGATGTTATGTGCAATGGTCTTGGCGGTTACCCTTGTCTCATGCTACCATCTACAATAGTCTTGATGGATATCCTTGACTTGTGATCCACTATGTTTATAGAGCCTTGAATAATGTTAAAGTAATGTTTTTTATTTCGTATACATTATTATGAATCCATTTTTATATGATACCATGTTTATATATCATGATTCTATATGTTCCTTGCTTTTTATATCATTATGTCATGCCTTCTAACCCATGTGATATGATTTTATTTGTATGTTTATTACCTTAATGAGATTTTTATCTCATTCCTTTGTTTATGTTATCCCTTGTTTATCCTTGGAAGATGCATGAGAAAAACGAAATTTAAGAGATCCTTATAAATATTAGATAACGTAATATTTTATTTAGCGCCATGGTTTTAGTTTTATGTACCTAGTCTTCTGATACACTATACATCATGATCCTTGGATTGTAATATTATGTATTATTTTGCCTAAAATCATGTAATGATATGTGTAAATGGATATGGTATCTATACTGAGACCCCATATTTTTATAGAAATATTTTAAAAAAAATTATATTTTCATTTATATATTTCAATAAACTATGTCAAAGATTCTTTTCACATGGAACTGACTTAGAGTTCATTCCACACAACACTGATTTGGAATACGACGCACGCAATACTGTGTTAACGTATGATACATGAAAAATTGAGTTTCTATGAAATATATCTTTTTATTATTTTATTTTTAAATAATATAACTATTACCTATTATTTAAACATAGTAACATTAATAGTAATAAAAACTTTTGTTATATTGTTTATAATATTTTTATAAAAATAAATCTTAATGATAATAATAGATGTGATTTTTGGTAAAATCTATATTATGTTTAAAACACTGTTTTATCAAATGAACTGCTTCTAAAAATGATAGTAATTTTAGACCCATTTATAAATTGAATTTGATAAAATGATCATAATTTTTTAATTCTTAATTTTGATATTATATTATGGTGAAGTTTTGGGTTTTTTGTGAGAACTTTTATTTATGAATAGTGAAAAATAATAATTTTACGTTAAAAACCCCCTTTTCTCTAATTAATTATTAATTCTAAATGATATTATAATTATATTTATGGTAAAATTAGATTAATTTTAAATAAAATAATACTATTAAATTCATTAGGATCCAATTTATTTTGAAAAAGAATAAAAAAATCTTATCAAACTTTTCAGCATTTTCATACTTTAAAACACCTTTATTTCTTCCCATATGTGGGATTAGCACTAGTCATAAATTTTCTTCTTCTGAGATGAAAATTTTAAAAAAAAATTGTATTCATTATAATATGTATAGTACAATAAGACCATATTAATTTTTTACTAAATGATTAGTAAAAGTGATTAAAATTAATCACAACTATTAAGGTAAAATTGAGCTTAATTAGAGACTAAACCTTACAATTAAGGTCCCAAATGTCCAAAAAACCTTTACAACACACATTTGAGGTCTAGAGTTCATACATTAACATTACATTATATATTTTGGTTTGTTAGGTTAGACTTTTTTTAGGAATAACATGTACACAAAAAATTTGATTCTAGAAATTCCATGCGAGTCATTTTCCTTCCCTATAAAAGACTACAAACTCTACCCATTACTCACACCATGGAATCCCTTTCTGTTTGAACTATATCTACTAAATTGGACTCCCAAAAATCCTCCCTTCAACTTTTAAGTATCCCTTTGGGAAAAACACTCTCAAGGAAACCTTTTGTCACAATCCAAAAGTAGTTACCTGATCTAGAGGTAATGACTTTTTTCAAGATCCTTTCATTTATTTCCCTTATTAAACCATCCACTCTATTTTTTACATTATTATTTGAAAAATAAACTTTAACCCATATACGTGGAATTTTTATGAAAAGTGTCTAACCTACACTTACACACACCTCCATATAAAGGATGTTTAAAATATTTTTTTGTGTACGACGAACTACTGCCTCACGCGATGATGACTGTTTATTTCTCTATTACCACCAATAATGGTGGATATTATGATGAAAAATATATATGTATATGAAATATTTTATATTTATTATTTATTTAATAGTTTTATTACTTTTACACCACACCTCTTTTTACCTTCAATTTTTTGTTAATATGATAATCACATTTGAGGATGTGTGGGCTACTACCCCCACAAAGCGATGTGATTATTCACACACCACATAGAATTAATTAAGGATGGGTTTAATGAAAATATATGTAATATTTTATATATTAATGATACTGGAATAATGATATATATATATATATATACATATGTCATTTATCTACATTCATTTAATACGACATTAAAAACGGAGAGAGTGTTCATGTGTACATTCGGCTTACCATCTCCATGGATGGTGAATTGAATTTCATACTTATATATTCTATTAATTATTATAATTTTCATATAATGGATATACCTGAAATTTATATCATGATATAAACTCTGGAATCAGGATATATGTATAAGGACCAACGATATAACAAATTATTACACATGCAAAGAACAAAGAGAATATTACCCAAAGTAAAAACATCATATAGGATCATTAAAAAGTGGGTAATATAAGCTCATTATTGAATAATAAATGTTATTATGTATAGGAATATTCTTCTATAAAATATTTATTATAAAATTTAATTTATTATACATGAAGCTTGTATGAGTACAGAGAGAGTCACGATATAAGTTAAGGGGATTTTCAATTCACTATTAATTTCTGTTTGATACAAACTATGTTCAATACTGTATAATTTTATGGGGTGCCAATAATTAATATGATTTTATTATATGTATCTTATACATAAATTTATGTTTACTCACATATCAATTCTAGGATCCTTGTTTTTTGTTGTTTAACTTTCAAATGTTACCAAATTGTTAAAAATGTTCTATCCCAATTTTCCTTCTTTGGGACTCATGTTTAGTTATGAACCTATACTCTTTTTCAAGGTGTATATACATCCATTGTGTATGTTTTATCATGAATCACCTTATTTTATTGATATCATAAGATTAATTTAATTTCCTTTCCTCACATGGAGAGTGTGACCTTATGTACCGAAATTATAATAGTTTATTGAGACAATCTTATCATTTTTTGAGATTTTTTATGTTTATGCTTCCTTTGAAAAAATATCTCTATAATATTACTGAGTTTTTATCTCCTATGTTTATCCAATATATCCACTTTTTTTAATAACATTTTTCCACTCTTTGGTACATAGTATAATGTTTTCAATAAAATAGGCTCGTCTCTCTCTTCGGTCGGAATTCTATTGAATTAAAAAACCATGTTTTCAAAAGATCGTGGAAGATAATTTTCAATAAAAATGGTTTTAAAAATGTTTTAATATCATAAATAATTCTTTTATATTTTTTCAAAACTATTTTCAAAGATAATGGGTTTCAAATGGTTTTTGGTTCCAAAAAATGTTTTTTAAAGGATAAAGGATGTTTTCCCCAAGAAATATATTTAAATGAACTTTTAAAATTATTTCCCATATAAGATAACCTACAATGGTGTTGATCAATCCTTTAGGGAGAAATTATTTAATTTTTCCACAAATATTATTTATCTAAATGGATTATCTTTTCATGAAATTAGATTTATGATTCTGGTTTCTCTTTGATAGGTTATATGCTTTTGAAACCCACTTCTTTTAATATGTTATCCTAAAATGAATAGGAAACTTATCTCCTTCCATATGTTATGATATGATTTCATGTTTATGAAACCAATTTCATTTCATGGGTTATGATATGTTCATTTATGTTATTGTGGAACATGTATGTATTATTTCATTATATGACGGGTGGGAGCTATATCTCCCTCAAATGCATTGGGTAAAGATTTATATCTCATGATATAAAACCGGGATGGAATGAGGGTCACTTAGTTCAGTAATACAGAGTTGGAATAAGGTTTACTCATTACAATAATACTAGGTTGGAAGGAGGGATACTCAGTTCAATAATACAGTGTTGGAATAAGGTTTACTCATTAAAATAATACACGTTTGGAATGAGGGTTACTCGGTTCAGTAATACAGGGCAGGAACATGGGTTACATTGTTTAGTAATAGACATTGTCCACTAAAATTGTCTTCGCATTGATACCTTGGATACTATAGAAATTAGTATATGATTATGTCTTTCCACAATTCAATTTGTTAATCCTATTTTATAGTCTCATGGCTTATTTACTTTACATCCTTTGCATTCATGTCTTATGATATTTCACTCTTTATTCCCTGATTCATCTATATTATCTTCTTATGTAGGCTATGTTCATCTATTTTCATGATTATGTTCTCAAACCCTTATTCTCATGTTTATGATTACATGTATCCCCTGTTTACCCTCACTGATTATTTGAGATCACTACTTTTCATGTTTCCTTCCCTAGGTTATAAAGATGTGTATTATGTTTTATGTTTCGAACAAGGGTTTTAGTCATGAATAAAATTGTCAGATATAATATAGCACACTTATGTAAAGTGTATATTTTCATGCTTCAAAAGGCGCTTTACCAACTATGGTGTTTATGAATCTCTTTGTATGATGATTAAGTATTCCACATAAGTAATGAAATGTTAATGTTTTAAAATCATGGGTCTCTATAGTTGGTATAAGAGAAAAGGTATATATAACCATTGGAATCTAGGAAGAGAAAGACACTGTGAGAACCCTAAGGGCATGTATAAGGTTAAGTATAATGACCAGGAAAAGTATAAGAAAATGTACTGGAATATTGGTGAAGGATATGGTTAGTGATTCCCTAGGAATAAATCCTTTTATGGATAATGCAGGTGGATGTGGATCTGGAACATAAGTACCTAGGGGAAATAACTCAGATAAGATGTTCTTGGAATGACTCATAGTAATCTGGTACACCACCAGAAGCCTTACTGCACACCTGTTTTGACACTCCTAGGAGATATGATTTGGGAATTTGTCAACAAATTATAAATAATTTTAAGGATTTAAATATATGTATGGGTACGAATAAAATAGGATTAACCTTAGGTGTCAAATATTAAGGATGGTTTCATTTATTTACATTATATATGTGATTTTTCATGATTAGGTGGTTCCTCATAATGATAAATATTATATAATCATTGATTTTGGTATTAGTCAATGGATGGAACCTGATGGAACTGGATTAATGGAGATTGAGATATAAAATGAGAAGAAAATACTCCAGATCCACCGAATTCTATGGGAGTTGGAATGAAAAACCTCATTTCTATACTCTCACAAATTTCTCATTCTATGAATCATGGTGGAATTATAAATGAGAAAAGGATGAAAGAACATTATGTTAAGACTTTTATGATGAATCATCCACCCTCTTTATAAGGGTATCTTAATCCAACTGTTTCTGAATAATGGATTAGTACCACTAAAAAGATATTATTCATTCTTCAGTGTTTAGAGCATGAAAAATCCAATCTAGAAATTTATCACATGGAAAAAAAATATAGAGTACACGTGGAATATAATCAAGAATAAATGGAAAAATAATTAGATTGCATCCATGGTTTTCTATGAGTTCAAGAACATATATTTCATCAAGTATATTCCTCTAGTTCTTCGCACCATGATACAGAAATAGTTTCTTGAGTTCAATCAAAATGATGATAGTCTATTAGTAAATAAGAGACTAATTCCATGTGACATGTGATGTATCCTTTAGGAATTATCATCTATCCTGAAAGTAATGATGATATGTTATTTTTTGCTTTAAATCCATGTCTCATAAAGTAATTGTCCATAAGAGACATTACTAGCTACGAAGAGATTGTGCGTTGTGCAATCAAGGTTGAAATAGAGGTTGGATTCATGTACCAACCTTATGTTGTTTACAAGAAGAGGATGAATATATTCAAAGGAAACTCTAAAAACCATGAAGAAAATGGATGAAAATTAATTTATTATTGATGTGTGGGACAAATTATGGATGAAATTTCATTAAGGGGTCTAATAAATGTTTTAAGTGTGTAAGGGAAGGCCATCGAGCAATTGATTGATGAGGTGATGGTATGAAGTTTCCTCCAAATGAAAATGGAAAAAAAGATGCATAGAATGAACCTCGCAAAATTTAGTTCTTAAAGTGTATGAAGAATGGAATTATTGATAACTATTTCCCAAACACAAGGTTTGGTGATAATGATCATCATAAGCATCTTCTTATACAGAGTGATAAGGTAAGTCTCATAAAATCGTTATATCTGAGGAGGGGTGTGATAATGATGTGATGAACGGTGCACTTACCATCCACTATAGAACTACTAATGTCATATTTGATTATGGATACAACCATTCTTTTATATCTAAAATTTTTTCAAAAGATGTTATGATTCCACCAATAAAATTTGATGTCTAATTAGAAGATCAACCCCCTAATGGTATGATGATTAAATCTCAAGATTATGATTCCACTAAAGTTGAATTTTGTGGGAATGCGATTCCTAAAAATCATGTCATTCTTCCTATGGTATAATTTGATGTCATAATAGTCAGGTATTTCCGTTCTCTACATATATCCCACATCAATTGTCATGGATGGGAAGTTACGTTCAATATTCAAAACCCTCCCATGATCATCCATCAATGAGATGATATGTTTAATCATCCGGTAGAGATTATATCAAGTGTATGGGTCTTAATTTACATTAAAAGATGATTTTTATCTCAAATGATTGGAGATAACATACATATTGATGATATTTATGTTGTTTGGGATTTTGTGGACGTCTTTCCAAAATATTTTCCTAGTCTTCCAAAAAATGTGAAGTTTTTTTCTCAATAGAACTTATACATGGTTTCACACTAATTTCAAAGGCTCCATATAGAATGGCCCTGATTGTGTTGTAGAAATTAAAGAAGAAACACAAAGAAAATATTGATAAGGGATTAATCTGGAAAATTGTGTCCCATTGGGGTGCACTAGTTCTATCTATGAAAAAGAAATACATATCGATGAGACTCTGAATTGATAATTGGTATTTTAACAAAATCACAATCAAGAACTAATATCCTTTTCTTTGTATTGATGACTTGTTTGATCAACTGTGTGGAGCTCAATACTTTTCCAAGATTTACCTTCATTATGGATATCATCAATTGAAGTTAAATAATAAGTATATACCTAATATGGCATTTTGTATATGGTATGGTCATTATGAAGATATAAAAGATGCCTTTTAGTCTCACTAATTCCACTAAAATCTTCATGAATTTAATGAATTGAGTATTTCGAGATTACCATGATATGTTTTTTGTATTCCTTATAGATGATATTATTTTCTATTCAAAGAGAAAAGAAAATCATAAAGATCACATAATAATTTTACTGAAGACCCTAAGGAAGGATAAGTTATATGATAAATTTAAAAAGTTTGAATTTTGGATAAAAATGTTTCATTTTTGGGTCACAGAATCTGAACAGATGGTATATTAGTAGATCAGTCAATGAAGATGATACTGAAAGATGACCTAGGCAAATAACTCTGATTGATATCCATATATTTCATGGTTTATCTCAATATTAATGACAATTTGTGGTGAATTTCTCATTACTATATAATCCTCCGACCATGTTGACTTGGAAGGGTGTGATGTTCCTCTAGACAGAAAAATGTGAAGAAAATTTAGAGGAACTAAAGAAAAGGTTTGTTAGTGCACCAATTCCTACATTACCCTATACATTATAAGGGGTTTTAATCTATAATTATTTATCCAAGAAGGGACTACGACACCTCCTTATAAAAAATAACATGGTTATAACCTATGACTCACAATAGTTAAAGAATCATGAGAAAAATTATCCAACTCTTGATTTGGTGTTAGTTGTGGTAACCATTGCATTAATGATATGGATGAATTATCGTTTTGGATAATAGTTTGATATATATACTCATAAAAATGTATGAAATATATATTCATAAAGAATAATTTGAACCTCTTCCACATAAGATTATTAGAGTTGATAAACGATTATGAATTTTCAATACATTACCATCCAAGGAATGTGAAAAATATGGTCGATGGTTTGATTTGGAAGGATCATGCTAGCTTATCTATGATTGGGATAAAAAAGATCCAATATTTTTGGATGTGCAAAGTATGGATCTTGAAATCCAAAAGGATTGTAAAATGTATTATCTTTCATAAATTAATGTGCATCCCTCTATCCATGTGAAGATTAAGGTGGCATAAAAGGAAGATGGTGTGTTGAAAAAGAAGGCATGAAATGTTCCAGAGTTTATCCTTTATAATGATATAATTACAAGATTCAGGAACTCTATATGTGTTCCTTATATTTTATATTTTAAGAATTAGTTTTTAGAGTAGAATCATAGGTCTTAATTCTCTATTCACCATGGAAATACGAAGATGAATTGGGACTTAAAGGTATACTTTTGTTGGGATGGCATAAAGAGAGATATAGCAGAGATTGTATCTCGTTGTTTGGTATTCTAGTAAGTTAAGGTTTAAAAAAATGTTTAAATAGATGTTGCATCTTTTTCCCATACGAAAATGGAAATGGGAGAACACCAATGTGGATTTTGTAATTGGTCAACCCAAAACCTTTAAAGCGTTTAATGAAATATGGGTGGTAGTCGATTTTCATACTATGTCAACCCACATCATTGCTATCGTAGAATATTTCTCTATTAATCATCTTTCCAGAATATACAGTAATGATATCGTAAGGTTTCATGTAGTACCACATTATATTGTATCATATTGGGATATGTGGTTTACCTAAATGTTTTGGATAAGTCTTCAAAAATTACTTGATATAGAATTTAGTTTGATCCCTACTTATCATCCTCAAATAGATGGCCAGTCTGAAAGAACAATTCAAACCCTAGAGGATATGTTGTGATATTTTTCTCTGAATTTCAATGGTGGTTTGGATCAACACCTTCCTCTAGTTGAGATTTCATACAACAATAGCATTAACTCAATCATTCAGATGTCACCTTATGAATCCATATATGGTATAAAATTTAGAGCTCCAAAATGATTGGATGGGGCTGGGAAAATAAAGAATGTAGGTCCAGAGATCACTGATTAAATTGTCAAGAAGGATAAAACCATTTAGAAGCATATCAAGGCAGCTCAATACTAGCAGAATATTTATACTGATAATTTTCCGAAAGATCTGGAATTTGAAGTTAGAAAAAAGGTGTTTTTATGAATCTCATATTGGAAGAAAGTTAGGAGATTTAGGAAGAATGGGAAACTAAGACCTAGGTATATCCGCCCCTTGGAACTTCATGATCGTATTAGGACAAAAACCTATCACTTGGAACTTTCTACAAATATTTTCCAAGTCCCTGACGTATTCATTACATCTCTTATTAGGAAGTACATACATAACACTTCACATTTACTGAACTCATAGGTCATACCACTAGAGTATGTTATTTCTTATGAGGAGAAACCTGTTGAAATTATAGACCATTCAGAGAAAGTTATAGGAATAAATTCCACTCACATGGCCAATGTTTTATAGAGAAATAATCAATTACAGGAAGACACATGGGAACTTGAGGATAAGATGAAGCAAGAGTATCACCACATGTTTTTAACTGAGTGATGAATTTAGAGGGAGAAATTCCATTTAAGGGGGGTTAAATGTAACACCCTATGCATTTATATATTTCAATTAACTAACTCAAACATTAATTTCACATGGAACTGACTTAGCATATGTTCCACGCAACACCGACTTGGTATATGATGCATCCAACATAGAGTTAGCGTATGATACACACAACATTGGGATTTTTAGGAAATAACCCTTTAATTATTTTTAATTATTTAAATAAGATAATTATAACATAAAGGTGGAACATAGTAATTTTAATAGTAATAACTACTTTTGAAATATTCTTTAAAAATGTTTATACAAATAGAATATATTGATAATAAATGAAACAATTTTTTTGTATCCCTTTTTAGGTTTTAAAACATCATTTTCTAGAATGAACTGATTCTAATAATGAATGTAATTTTAGAAACATTTATAAATTTGATTTTATAAAATAAAATTTATTTTTTAATTCATAACAGAAAAATTATCTTATGGAGAATTTATGGGATTTTTCTAAGAAACATCTTTTTTATGAATAGAGAAAACTAATACTTTTTAGTAAAAAACATCCTTTTATATAATCAATTATTAATGATAAATGATATTATAAATACTTTTAAGGTAAATTTATAAGAATATTACATCCAATGATATAATTAAATTCATTTAGATCAACATCACTTTGAAACTCAGTAACAAATCATTACATACTTTTGAACATTTTCCAACATAAAAACCATGTTATTTTTTCTTGTCTGTGTGATAAGCACTAATAATAATTTTTCTTCTTATATGATTAGAATATAATTTTTTTTTCAAATAAACCATTTTATTCAGTCAAATATTTATATTTTATAATACCATGTTATGATATTGAAAAAAATGATTAGTAAAAGTGATTAAAATTAATCACAGTGCTTAAGGCCAAATTAAGTTTAATTAGGGACTAAACAATAAAATTAAGTTCCAAATTACCTAAAAAATTGTTAAACAACCATTGAATATCCATATATAGTCCATACACCTTATGTTATTGTGATTTGTTTTGTTTTTTTTAAACATTGTTTAGGAAAGAACATGTTCACAACGAATTTGTTTCTAAAAATTCCATGTGTGTCCTTTTCCATCACAATAATATTCCATCACCTATACCCATTATTTACTCCTATAAATTCTTTTAATTCTATATAATATCTATTAAATTATCCTCAAAACAACCCTAAATTATAATTTGAAGCCTCCATTTTAGAAAAAAACCCTCTCATGGAATCCTTTTGAAACAAACAATATAGAGTTACTCGATTTAGAGGTAATATCTTCTTTCAAGATCCTTTCCTTTATTTCCCAACATCACCCCTCCAATATATTATTACCATATTTTGTGACAACCCCAGTATCCTAAATATACAAGGATTATTTTATGAAAATGGTATGACTTAAACATACACACACCTCCATCTAAAGGACATTGAATATACTGTTTGTGTGTTTGACGAACTACTTCCTCACGAAACTATGATTTTTCATTTCTCCCTTCCCACAAATCATGGTTCAAAGTAAGTTGGAAACTATATTTTTATATGTATTATATTTTATATATTATATCTTTATGATTCTATATTATATTTACAACAACTCACTTTTTACCTTCTATTTGTTGTTAATACAATAATCTCATTTGGAGAAGTATGGACTATTTCCCCCTTAAAGTGATGTGATTCATTCACGCACCACATAGAATGTATTAAGGATGGGTTTAATGAAATTATAGGGGATATATTGTATTGTAATGATACTAAATTAATGATATATATATACCCAATTATATATATATATATATATATCATTTACATACATTCTATCAATACTACAATAAAAACAGAAACATCATTCATGCGTATGTACAACTTATCGTTTTCATGAACCATGTATTCTATTTCATACTTATGTATGATATAAATTATAATAATATCTATATAATAGATATTACTTGTATTTGTATCATGATCTAAATTCAGTAATCATTATATTTGTATAAGGACTAATGATATAACAAATTAAGGCACATGTAAAGAACAATAGAAATATTACCAAAAGTGAAAACCTAACATATGATCATTTACAAGTCGGTAAAATAATTTATTAATAAAACCATATATGGTATTTGTTATAGTAATATGATTCTATAATATATGTAGAATAAAATTATATTTATCATACATGAATCATGTATGAGTACAAAGAGATTCAAGACATAAGGTAAAAGGATTTTCATCTCTCTACTAATTTTTGTGAGATACAAGTTATGTTTTCCACTATTTCATTTTTGTGGTGTATGTACTAAAAATAATTTTATTCTATATATATTGTTACTAAAATTATGGGTATTCACATATCTATTCCTTTATCCTTCTTTCATTGGGTTTAACTTTTAAAAGTTTCTAAATCTGTAAAATTGTTTTTCCCAATTTTCCCTTTTTGAGACTCATGTTTTATTATACACCTAAAATGTTTTATTTGGTGTATATAATTCAATTAAACATATTATATCATGAATATAATTGATTTAATGATATATTAATCTTCACATAATTTTCTTTTCTTACATGGATAGTATGATCCCAAGTAACCATGTTATAAGATTTTATTGAGATGATTATATCGTTTTTCAAGATTCTTTATGTTTATGCTTCCTTTGAAGAAATCTCTTGAGAATATTCATAAGATTCCTTGAACACTATATTTTCAAGATATAATCAATTTTTAGTATCAAATTTTCACAATTTTTTACTTATGATAATGTTTTTAATAAAAGCATACCATCTATCACTTCGGTTGAAAATCCATTGTATTGAAAACCCTTGTTTTAATAAATGTTTTCAAAAGGTCTATAAAGATAATTTTCATGAAAAAATTGTTTTAAAAATTTATTATTGTTCTTAAATATTTTTTTATGTGTTTTAAAAAATATTTTCAATGAAAAAGGTTATCAATTTGTTTTTGTTATAATAATCATTTATTAAAGAAGAAAGAATATTTTCCTTCAGAAATGTTTTTAAAAGACCTTTCAAAATTATTTCCCATATAGGATAACATATATTGGTGTTGATCAAGCCTTTATGGGGAAATTATTCAACTTTTCCATTAATATTATTTCTCTGGGTGAATTATATTTAGATAGTATGATGTTTGTGATGCTCACATCTCCTTCATGGGTTATATGCTTTTCATACTCACTTCATTTCATGGGGATTGATGAAATGATTATGAAACATTTATATTTCCACAGTTTATCATATGTTTACATGTTAATGATACCCATTTCATTTCATGGGTTATGATATGGTTGTTTATGATCTTGCGGAACATGTATATATGATTTAATTATGTGATGAGTTGGAAATATATCCTCATCAAATTCATTGGATAAATATTTAAATCTCCTAAAATAAAATAGGTCTAGAATGAGGGTTTTTAGGTTCAATGATATTGGGATGGAACAAGGTTTACTCTGTTTAGTAAAACATTGTAGGAATGATGGTCACTCAGTTCAGTAATATAAGGATGGAACTATGGTTACCAAATTATATAGAGGACTTTTACCACTACGATGGTCTTCAAATTAATGTCCTAGCTACTATGGAAATAAGTATACGATGATGTGTTTCCTCACTTTCATGTATTACTCCTATTTTATGCTTTCATGGATTATATCCATTACTTCCTTTTGATTCATGTCTTATTAATTTCCATGCATTATGCCATGATTCATATATATGATCTTTGATACGATTGGAATAATTTTCTATTTTCATGATCATGATCTCATAAACTTATGCTCATGTTTATTAATACATGTCTCCCTTGTTTTCCATTACTGAGAATTTGAGATCATCCATTTTTAGGTTTCTTTTCACATGTTATGATGATATGTATTATCTTTGATGTGTCTAAGAAGGGTGTTATTCACAAAGAACATAAAGAGAGATAATGTGGTTCACCTATGTAAAAGGGTTTATGTTTCCATATTTACAATGGCACTATACCAACTAAAGAATTTGGTCATCTATTGGTGTAATGTTTAATTATTCAGTATCTGTATTGAAATTTTAATGTTTGAAAAACTAAAGGTACTATAGCTATAGGGATACCCACACTTCTAATATTAGGGATCATAATATATATTTTTCACATTTCCATTAGGTGGACAATGAATATGACCCATAAAAATCCAAACAAGGATATGATATGTCAAACAAGGGTTTTCTTAGATTTTTAAATTGTCAACCCATTTCTAGGACATTACCTTCCAAGTGTGTTATTCAAAAGTTACTAAGTGACTACCTAGGCTCACATGTGCTCAATCAATAAATAGAAAATGTGTAAATAATTTCTATCCAAAATACATAAGATTATCCCAATTTTCATTTCCAAAATTAAAATCCACATTTGAAACCAAAATATTGGTTTCATTATCATTTCATGCCTTCATAATTTAAAATATTTCACAGAATATTATGAAACCAGTTTAATCCATTTTCTAAAATCAATTTAGAAATAAATATATAAATTCCATCAAATAAAAATTACACCCCAAATTATAATTCCATTAGAATTGGGGGGGTCCCTAAATTTCCATGCGAAGTCAAAAACATGTTCCAATTCACATCAAATTGGTTATTCGTAATTCATTTGAAAAAATTTCAAACACATGAAATTATTAGTTTAATCAATTGAAAAATATTGAAGAAAAATCCCAAAATTTTTCATGAAAACAAAACTCCCATAAAGGTACTATATAATATAAAATCAAGGTGTTGAAGATATTGGAACTCAACATAGAATTATAATTCAATAAAAATAATTTTTAAACCATAAATCCCAATATGACCGATCAAACTCCAAGAGGAATAGATGGAGATATGGAAGATATATAAAGACTACTAACACATAGATATTCACAAAAACAACAATGATGATAAATTTTGGAATGAAGTTGATCTAAAATTGCTAGAGGGATCCAAAATCACATTATAGGAGCCTCTAGATCAAAATAATGGAAAACTAGTGGAAGGAAATATGAATTTTGGATGAGCCACCTGTATAATAGAGACACTTGGGATTTTACATTGTGTGTAACCCAATTACACATCAGGTGATTTTTGAGTAATAAATATATATATACCCATTAATTATATTTAAAATTTAATTTTTTACATTTATATTTCATGTAAGTTTAACATATCCTATTACCAATCACATTGTATACCTATTTCATGGGATATTTTATGAAATGATTACGCATAATGTATCTAATTACATGATATTTAAATCCCCAAAAAACTCTAATTACTTCTTGTTTTCTTCCAAAAATTTCAACAAATCCCTCACTTCACCATTATAGGTATCCAACCTATTTCTATTATGCCTTACTCAACCAATGAAAAGGAAAAGTAATGAAAATGTGAATACAATATTGATTAAAAGGTAACGAGGAGTTATATAATGAAATTTTTTTACAAAAAATACCTACACAAATATATTCTTCAAATCCATACCCACATATTATGGGAAATATGTTTTGACAAATACTAGCCTTAGAGTCCATATGGTGTGAAGAGAATGATTTTTTCTGAAAAAAAGATATAATTCTTAAATGTGTGTTGTCATATTATTTCATCTTCTAACTCCATCATATATTATTCAAAAATGATGAAAAGAAAATATCAATATCATCCATATACATATTTGTTATTTTTTTTTTTTGAAATAATCTACATCCATTACCTCTTATATGAAAATATAAATGAAATAATCACAAATTTGTATGGTGGAATAACGTATTTTGAACTGATATAATTTATTTTCCATCATCACCTATCATGATAGAATATAATTTTTTTTAAATTTATATAAATATGATAATATTGAAACAATTATAATTATTTAATTATAATATATCATCTACATTATTAACTTTTAATAAATTGAAAAATGATATTGTCATTTATGCGTACGTGTGGATTACAACCTACATTAAGTGATTTGATTTATTTTCCATGACATGATATCATGAATGATATATATATATATATATGTATTTATATAGGGTATTTTTTATTTATTATATAATTATCTCTCTTGGATGGTAAAATGATATATTCCTTATTTCCCTCATATTCAATGAAAAAATGGAAACATTACCCATGCCTATAGATTACCTACTATCTCCATGATTGTAATATAACTTATTTTACAAAATACTCATGTATATTTAGATATAAAATAAATACCAAAAAATAAAAACTATAATTAAATAATGTTTATTTTTTAATTTATTATCTATTAATATTAAATTTTACCATTGTCAAGACACTGATTTCATTTAGATGTTATAAACAGAACATCATCAAAACTATTGAGGCGGACCTAACCGGTTATGTAATTAAATATGAAACTGAAATATTGAAATAAATGTTATAATTATTATTTACTAAAACTATAAACGTTCTTAATAATGTAAATAATTAATTTAATTTTATTATATACAAAGATAACGAACATATGTCATAAATCAGACTCGATATAAGGGATACATTTCATTAAAACATCATTTTAATTTTTTTATTTGATTTAATTTAAAAATATTTTTATTCCATTTAAATTTTTATAAAAACATTTTATGGATATATTTATATGGAAATAAATTAAAAAAATGTAATTTTTTTCTCATTGGATTTTATTTTAATTGTTTTCCAAAGGAATATTTTTCAATATTTTATACAGAACATTATGAATTTGATTATCATAGAAAATAAGAATGTTATGTATTATCTAATATGAAAATAAAGATATTTAACACCAAAAAGTATTAATTTATATTTAAATAAAGTTTTAATTTACATAATTTTTTATAATGGAAAACCCGAATTCCCTTGGTTTTGTGTGTTTTTTTAGAAAATGTTTTATAATGAAATGTGACATATCAATTTGTGAAAATGTTTTACTTATGGGATAAAATGTTTATTTTATGTTATTGATGATGGAAAAGAAATTTAATTTGTGTTTTATACATGTTTTGGACATTGTACATTGATTATGATTATTCTATAATAATATAAATCTTCAATTCATTAGGTAATGATTTTATTCCCTTGATAACAATGGTGGAAGTTTATATAGTAGGTAATTACCCTTGTAAGAGTTATCATTAGTGTTCAATAAAGATTATGTCGCAATAAACCTCCATGACTTTTTTTCTTAAATATTTTTTAATTGAATACATTTGATTTCCAAATGCATTATATTTTTTAAATGAATGATTATTCTTATTAATTGTAAAAATGAATGTTTTGATGAAATAATTTTATCATGGGTTTTCATGTTTTCTAAGAAACCATAATGAATTTGATTTTCCTTTGTTTTTATTATAAAAGTGTTTATGAAAATTATTTTGGTTGAAAAGATAATTTTTCGTATAAGTGATAGATTATTTTAATTCAAATTTTAAAATGTTAAAGGAAAACTCTCTTTTAGGATCTCATAAATTTAAAATAGAAAAATTATTTTATTTTTTCTTCTAAAATATCCATGAGTGATATTAATTTTTATCATCCCATGATTAAATTTTTTTCATGCAGTTTAAGGACATGTGTGAAAAATTATGATGCTAGGTTGGAAATTATGAATATTTTTCCTGGAAAAAAAATGTTTTTTAGAGATTTGTATTATGTGAAAAATTGATTCTATATAAATGTTTACAAATTGTGATGCATGGGATTTTTAAATAAGAGTTATTATATAATTATCTAAAACTATATTCCTCAATATATAATCTATAATGAAAAAAAATATAATCTGGATTAAAAATATTTATCTCATGAATAAGGATTAGTTACAAATAGTTGGTATTAGAGGACGTGTTCAGATTACATTAGAGGTAAGTATGTAATTTTAGAATATGTTAAAATACCTATATAATTATAATGGTTATTATTTTAGGTTTAGATTTGGCCATTCTGGATATATTAGAAGATTTTAATAGAAGGTGACATGCTTAATGAAAACTTTTCAATTATCACTAACATCAGATGATTTTTATTTTATTTTATCGATATACTCACAATTACCATATGTATTTTAGTAAATCATCGAAACCATAATTAACTAAATTAAAAATTTATGTGAAGATAAATTTTTAGGTTGTATGAATGGGAAACCAAATGGAATGGAAAATGTATAAAAAAATCATGTGTTTATTCTAAAAAATCTATAATTAATTATAGTTTATAATATAAAAAATTAGTGGTTTTCCCAACACAAAAAATTAGATAAATATAATGGTCCAAAAATGTTAATGCGACAGTTATGATAATGGTAAAATAATACTACATCATGTTTTTTAAGAATATGGGATGAAGTACATATGGAAATTTTTTAAAATGAATGAAATATGATTTATGGGTGGAATATGAGGGTAGAAATAATTAAATTTCCATTGAAAAAGAAGAGTATGGTAAAAACCATAAAAGGAAATAAATTAATTCCCATGGTATCAATTTAATGAATTAAATATGGGGATTATGATCACTATGAAAATCAATTACCTTGGTTAAATTAATTGAAAAAGAACAAAAAAACCACACATATAAAAGATTATAAATTTCTAGTTCCATTAAAGTGGATGTTGAGGTAACTATTACTGAAATAAAAATGTCATGGATCTATTATGAAATATATATTGACAATGCTGAATATTAGGACATGTTACATACCGTTTATTATAGGAAGGATTTATTTGGTAATAAAATGTTAAATAATTGCTAATCTATTGTGAATTATATTAAATGATTTAGGATTCTACATATAGTGGATTATGATTAATGATTTAGTAATGAATTTATGTAATGTAAAAAAGATTAATGGAACCTATAATGTTTTATTTTTTAGGTGATGTGAGTACATTGAGAGATAATAATTTATTTTTATAATCAAAAGTAGTTATATGTAATCCTTTATTATTAACATGTCTTTTAGTGAAAAGATATTTATGTGGAATAATGATTTTATGCTTTTCAATCACATGTTATTGATAAATTTTAGGGTTAATATGATGTATGGTGTTAATATAACTGGTATAAAAGGTTTATTACCATGCTGTAATATGTTTCTTATCATATATATTATCTGTGTATTGAAAATGGATTTGTGGACTATCTGATTAATGATACATTTTTAAACAGCTCTCAAATTTGGGAACATTATAAGATTAAGATATGTAGAAATAATTTTTGATAAGTTGAGATTTTATTTCCAAAATAAATATTGTTATATATTTTTGAAGTATATTTGAATTTATGTTGTATTTATTTTGATTCAGGTAATTTAAGGAATATATTTCCATATTTTTTAGAATATATGAGTTTATAATATACATTTTTTGGTATATGACATTTTCAGTGATTAATATAGTTCGGAGATAAGTGTAAAAATAATCTTAAAAGAAAAATTGGTCATGTACTATTTATTAAGGGATTTATTCATATTAAGAAATATTTTAATGAGTTACAAGTTCAGTAATTTATGAAATGTTTAATGTTTAACATTGGGTGTTATAGTTGAGGTATATAAGATTACTTTTGTAACATCCGAGGAAAATAAAGAAATTGAAATTTTCATATTTATTAATATTTGTGAATTAAATATTAATTTTATTTCAAAATGGATTATATTTCTCATATAGTACTCAACACACAAAAATAAGTTTCTTTGAAATCGTACGTTGCACACAACATGGAGTTATACCGAAAAATAATATGATAATATTATTATTTTAAATGGTAGTTAACACCTAGCCATTGTATTTGTGGGAATGAAAATAAAAAACTAAAATATTATAACCCAAGTTTTATAAATATTATTAATTTTATCCAATAATTTATAAAGTATTAAAATAATAATAAATCAAATTTTAAGCATGAAAAACACTAATAATTTTTAAAAGTCGTTTTACCACCTATTGATAGAGAACCCCTATTAAATCTAGTTTTTTTCACTTTTATATGATTAATTTGACAAAATAAATTTATTCTTTTGAATTGGGACATCAATATTTTCTTGGGGTATAATTTTGGTATTTTTCTGATAAAGTTCATTTTTTATGATGATTGAAAAATACTGCATTTTTATTCAAAACTACCTTTTAATTTAATTTTTTATATAGTTATCTTTTAGTTTAAATTTGTTTTAAAGGGTTATCGGATTTTTTTAATCTTTTATTCCAATTTTCATAATTATAAGAAATTTAACATTGAAATTGGATATAAACACATGTCAATCTTTTGGTAGTTTTTACTACTTAAAAACACGCTTTTTTGGTTATCACAGCGAGAATTAATTTTAAATTAATATCTAAAACTTCCTTTTTTGGAATTTGGAAAAATGGAATCTTTATTTGGAATCATAAGGCCTAAATTATGTAAATAGGTAACTTTTATTTTTAAACATTATGAATAGTAACTTTAGTAAATATTTTATTTACCATGGTTTAAGGGTAAATCTAGTAAACAAGGGTAGAAAAGAATATTATAATTATATTAAATTACACTAAAACATGTCCTAACCCAATTTTATGATATATTTACGACCATGGAAATACTTGGGTGGATTTCGGGACACTATGGTGCCACATGTAAGTGAAAATGACATTTTATAAAAATTAATTTAATGTTAAGGAAAATGTAACATAAACATAAATCTTTTAGAAAACAAATTTTTATATGGGGTTATAAAAGATATGGTTTCTAATATAAATAGTAATTATAAATATAAAAAGAATTAATACAACATGGTAGTTTATTTATAATTTTCAGAGATTAGATAAATAAATTTATTTATGACACAATGGCGATGTAGTGTTTACCATGTTAATGAATGATTTAAATAAATTATATGATAAATGTTAAAATAAATTTATTTTGAATATTTATATTCCATATACTAATTTTCTGGGTAACTATGACATATTATATTATATTTAATTAATTTTATTCGAATTAATAATTTTTTTTATCACTTTAATAAAAATCAATTACTAAATAGTGTCAAAATTGACATAAATGATTTTTTAAAACAAATATTATTTTATTAAATTATATAATAATCCTAAAAATATGATATTTGTAAAAATGAAATATAAAATGATTCAAATATAATTAATTAACAATTTCAGGATTTTTTTTTGTATTTTATAGTATGTATATTAACCATAAAATATTAACATATAAGAAGACATGGTACAAGATAAATTAGTTAACTAAAGGTTAATGATAAAATAAATGGTTAATTTTTTGACTTAAACTTGCCTAAAACCTATTGGTATAGGGTATTTAGATCTATCCTCATCTTATATTTTGCTTAATATACTTTTTAGCCTTTATAAACAAATAATGAAACTGTAATAAAATAATATTTCTTGACTCTTATAAATACTACCTCCTCCCTCTTATAAAAGAACACCACTTATATCCCATTACTCACACCTCTAATTCCCCTTTGGTCTTCCAAAATATGCTCTAATAAGCTCCAAACATCACTTTATTCCATCTATAAGCCTTACCCTAATCATAGGACTATTCAATAATGCCTTTTGGTTCAAACCAAAGGAAGTTAACTGATTTAAAGGAAACTTATTCTCTCAAGTTAATTTTTTTTATTTTACTTATCCACTACCTATGCTCTTATTATTATTTTTTTTACAAACATACACCATTATAAAAAATATACTAGGTTTTTTTATGAGAATTATTCGAACTACACTTACACACACCTCTGTCTAATGGGTATAGAACATAATGTTTCTGTGGACAGTGAACTACCGCCACAGGAAATGATGATTGTTAAATATTCTCCTACCACTTATCATGGTGTTTATTATGTGAAACTGTAATTATATATGATATATATTATACTTATTTTATATATATGATTCTTTAATTCTAATTTATAGCATACCTTTATGATTTTCAGGTTTGTATATACACGATAATTTCATTTGAGGAAATGCGGACTACCGCCCCCTCAGAGTGATATAACTTGTTCAGGCTATAAATTGGACATATAAAGGTTGGAAGTAATGAAATTATTTAACTTATATAACATAGATATTATAATTGAATTATAATATAACTTTTTATCATTTTGGTTTCATTCCTTTAAATAATAAAAAGAAATGAAAGTAGCATTCATGTGTATATAAGAGTTACCGCCTTCATAAATGTTGAAATTAATTTCTTTTATACAAATTCCATGGATTATTCTAAATACATATATTCTAGATATATATTATATATGTGATATCTAAATCCTGATTGAAATTCTAGAGATAATTTAATTTTAACCACATGGAAAATATGTAATTATAACAAGTTTGTTTTTTACTAATGTTTCAAACATCCACAAAATGTCCGATATGAACTCAAATAATTAACTAATTGTTATAGAAACATTTGAAGTGAATTAAAAGGAATAATAAACATGAAAATGTTTATGAATAAAGTATAAATTTACTTATGTTTTTTATTCATGATGAACAAAGAACATACACGACAATTCGGACTCGAGGTAAGGGAACATCTTAACCAAATTTCCATTCATTGGGTTGATCTTCTACTTCATGATTATGTAGTTCTAAAATTATGTGAGAATTGAATTTTGATGTCCTATATTGTATTTATACTTGATTTTTGTGTACATATAGTGAATACATATAATTGATCTATTTTATTTAAAAAATTGTCTTTGTATAGGACTTCATTTCAATCTCCTTTCAATGAGGCATATTTGGATAATATTTTCCTCCTATTAAACGGTGTGTAATAAATCACTTTGAATTTTACATTAATTCAAAGGGAATTTTTTCTACAAAAAGTTTTACTAAAAAAATGTATATTTTTAACATTTGCAGAGACAATGTAATCTATGCCATCATAATCATTATTTGGCTTCCTCTACAAGAATTATTATTTCTAAAAGGAAAAAATCCCTTATTTCTTTTTTGGTGTTTTAATGAAAATTGTTTGGGAAATGGATTTACTATTTCAATATCATGATATTATTTCATGGGATTGAAAATGGAATTTTATGACTAAAATGTTGATATTTGATATATTTTATGTGTGATGATTATATAATGCTAATTGGACATTTGACAGGTGGGTACATGATAAATCAAATTATGGGTCGCTCGTTGATAAACCAAGCACATGTGGTTTCGTTATAACCTCCAATGCATTGGGTAATAAATTCAGCTGTATGGTTATTCAATTTATTGATATGTGTGGAAGTCGACTGTAGGGTTATTCCATTTTAGTATGTGTATGTCACAAGTTACATTTATATTCTATAAATTGTTTTGTATGGGATTTATTTTAATCTTTTGGTTACAAAAAATAATATGAAATGAGATTATATTCAAGGAAGTTTTTCTTTCTACTTCTTTAAGGTGAAAAGTATTTTTTTTATGATATATTATCCTTGGCGTACATGTTTCTTTGAAAAACTAACAGTTTTACTTCTTTGATATATCCCATACTGATCTTTTTATGCTTATCCCAGGTTTTGAAATTTTTTTACAGAGGACTTAAAGAAAAATATGGTGAAGGATGGGATCATTGAAAATTCATGCAGTCTAAAACATAGAAGTAGACATGTTTATTTCTTAAGGGTTTTTTATTAAAAAATGGATAGTGAGTAGAAGTTTCTACATGTAATTAATCAAGTTGTTATGTATAAGATATGATATAATTATTTAAAGATCCAAACCTGAAAATATCTTCAATGTGAATTATTAACTTAATTCGTGATTTTATAATATTTAATTCTAGGGCCTTACAGTTGGTATTAGTGGTCGTTTTAGATATCTTTATAGCACAGGGTGATATTTAAGAATAAGTGACATAACCATAATGGTTATAATATTATAAAGACTCATAGTTATTTCAGATAAATCGAATGAGTTTAAGATAACATGAATAAGTATATCTTAGTGTTTAACCTCTTCATAAGATAGTATATGATGATTTCACTAATATACTCATGCTGGACATTTTTGTTTTAGTGAATGGATTGATCTAGGAGGAACAAAAGTAAAGAAGGATGTAAAGAAAACTATGATGATTTTCAGAATAAGAAACCTAATGAAATGGAAGGTGTAATGGGAAATCGTGTGGTTATTCGTAACCAACTATCTGAAGTCATGATTAACCACATGAAACTTGGAGATTTTTATAAGGCATTGTATATGATATAAAAAATCCCTACGGATTTTTAGGTAATAATCATAAATATAAGTATATTAATAAACTTATGTGTCTAGGATGTAAATTAAACAACTAGTAAAATGATTCAAAGGGATGGGAAGATGCAATAGGTGTGGTAATGAAGGTCGTAAAGAAAGAACCTTCCATGGAAAAAGGAAGCATCCAGTTGACTCTAGGAAAGGGAAAGAAGTTATATCTAAGGGATCAATTGAATGTTTTATATGTTGTGTACATGGTCATTATAAAAATAGATGTCATACGAAGAAGGTTCGGGGATGTGATCAATAGTAACGTACAAATATATGTTTTCTAATACATAATGCAATTCAAATTGAAGACGAGGAAACTGAAAATTACCAATGAAAGGTATGGATTATTTCTTAGATGTTGTTTTGACATTATTAATCTTATTATATGATTCATTATTTTGTTTGTCAAAAAGCTGTATTACGAAATAAGTTGGAAAATAATGTTTAATGGATCATGAATAACATTGAAAGAGTAAGAAGTATACAGATAAGGGATTGAAGAGATATGGTATATTTTAGGATAATTAAATGCATAAAATTATTAAGGCTCTTTTGATGATCAGATTACTTTGGATGAATTTTTCTAGAATGTTTAACATTGAAGTTTGATATGTGAAAATTTAAATCAAGAATGAATTATATTTTCTTGTGCGTACATAATGGATTACCTTGTGGATTCCCATGATCAGTTTTTTTAGGTGATAAATGGTTATTACATTATGGGATGAAAAATAAAAGGTATTAGATAACATTTGAGGATAAAATATGTGATCGCGTTGTAGAGCACATCAAATTAGATATTTATTTTTAACTAGAATTTCTACAGTATAGCAGCAACCCTAGGTCATCTCTTGATGGAG
The DNA here is from genome assembly GCA_963277665.1 of Viscum album. NCBI lineage: Eukaryota > Viridiplantae > Streptophyta > Magnoliopsida > Santalales > Viscaceae > Viscum > Viscum album. The sequence goes on from OY728133.1 coordinate 1,499,245,191, forward strand.
ACTTAGATCATTTATTCCAAAATCTGGTTATTATTATAAAATGAAAAAAGTGGAAATGGGGATTTGTATTACGTGGTTTTTATGATTAAAGATGACAATAGAATATGAATGTGATAAAACAATGTAGAAATGAACAAGATTAATTAAACATGATCAAACCGGGGAAGTCTCATGATGTTCAACCATCATTGCTTCAAGAGAAAGTGTATCTATATTTTATTCCCTGGATTTTACCAACTATTAAAATAATTTTACTATGTTTATTCTAGGATACATCCTTGGGTTCGGTCAAAACACATAATTATTCATCAGACACCGCCAATGATTGGGTGATTTGTGTTAGAATTCATAACTGAAACTCACCAAGGAAACACACGAAGAACTCAATATGAGGACTAGGTTTGTATGTTATTTATTTGTGATACCATGAAAAAAATGTACATCACCATTACAATGTTATGTGTGTTCAATTGACCAATATGAACCACTCAAAAACTGTAATTGAATGAGGGAAGAAAAATAGATGAACGGTGTGTGATACATCACATGAAAGGGCAGCCCCAATCATGATCATTTGAGTTTGAGTATAACATAACAGCATATAACTCAATTAAATAATAATAGAGGATTAATAAAAACATCATACAACCTGGAATGAAAGAATCATTTAATATAATAAAAACATGAAGCTTAGGATTACATCATGTTCCTTCCCTGGTGATCACAAGGGGTTTAGAAATCCATGGGAGAGGTGGAAGAATAATTTGTTGATGTAGCACTTACAATATCCTCTAACACCTATATGGATGATGGAAAGACAACTTTAGGAATCCAAAATGGTATCACTTTCATCCTGGTCGAATCCCAAAATGGGGTGCCGAAGGTGTTAATTTATAGGCAATGTGAGATGTGGTTTTCGGCACCCTAATTTCGATAATCCTCTTTATCCCTGGTTTTGGCTAGTCCGACTACCATAAATCACGTTTTTCAAAACTGAAAATATGTTTCCCAACACCTATTATACCTCCATGTCAAATATGGTGTCCATATATTGAAAATATTATGAGATATGGCTAATATACATAGGAAAATTGTAACAGCCCGAGATTTTATGAAAAATATTCTTTTTTATTTCACTAATGTCTTGTGTTGTACGCTACACCAAAAGGAGCTTGCACAACACGCATCCTTGACTTGCCTTGCATTACACGCAATCGCGACCTTCCTCGATAGCGTGTGTAGTACGCAATACCGAGTTTCACTAAACAACGATATGCTATTAAAATATTATTATAACTAGCCGTTATGAATAGTAATAACCACCTTTTAAAATTATAGAAATTTTAGCTCTCAAAATGGACTTCATATTTGGATTTGGAGTATCGAATTTAGCCTAAGGTGAAATTTTGGTACTTTTCGGATAACTTTCATATTCTGATGAATAGTGAAAATTACTATATTATAATTAAAAACAAATTTTTTAATCAAAATAATTATTAGTGATAAATTATTAATTTGAGTTTTTTTAAAGTATATTTAGAATATATTTTTACAATTTAATACAATGTTGGTCATTGAATGTAATTTCACATTTAAACAAGACATAATCAAGTGTCAATCTTTTGATAGATATTATTTCTTAAAAACACGCTATTTGTTATAACAGCAGGATTTAATTATAAAATTAATTAATGCAACTTCTATGTTATGAATTTGCTAAAATATACTTCATTTTTGAATTCGGAATATGAAATATAGCTTAGGATGAAATTTTGACATTGTTCTAAAAAACATCAATTTGTGATGAATAGTGAAACTACTAAGTGGTAGTTAAAAAACTGAATTTTTCATAAAACTTAATTTTACCGCTTCTGTGAATGGAATTTCAAAAATCCGAGAGACACGGTTGATGTCAGTAAGTAAAATGTGGTTCAATGAGATGAAAATAATTTTTGGTGAATAGTAACTTTTTACTTTTATTTACCACGGTTAAAAGTAAATAGAGTAATTAACGGTAAGAATGATATTAATATTACCCTAACACATGTCCTAATTCTATTGGACAAGTGTATCTCGACCAAAAACAACCTTAAGTGTAAATTATTATCATTTAGGCCCACTTAGATTAGATTAGGAAATTTATTATTATTTAATTCAAAGAAGAGTTAAAAGAGTTAAAATCAAAGTTTATTTACTAAAACATTTTTTATATAGGGTTTTACATTAGATAAATTCTATTGTAAATATTCATTAGAAATATAAAAAGATTCACTACTGAATGGTATTTTATTTGTAATTTTTAGACATCAAATAAGTTAATTTATTTATGACACAAAGATGATGCAGTAATTATCTTATTTATGAAATATTTACATAATTGATGTTATAAACTAAAAAATAAATGTAATTTGAGAATTTTTATGAATTACACTAATTTTCTAGGTTATTAAGATATATTAGTATTGATTTAATCTACTTGTTTCGAACATATAATTCTGTTATGACTTTCATAAAAATCATATATCAAATAGTGTCAAAATTGACACAAAATAGTTTTTAAATCAAATATTATATTATTAATTGTTATTTTGTTCCTAAAAATCTAAGGTTCGGCAAAATGACTTATATAAGGATATATTTGTTAATAATATACAATTTGGGGTTCGTTTGGTATGTTATAGTAAGTGTATTAACTATATAGTGAAAGAAAACAAAAAGACACGGTAAAAGTTAAATTATTTAACTTAGAGTTAAATCTAATTGATAAGGTTAAAATAATACCCTAAACTTGTCTAAATCCTATTGGATGATAGTATTTCGACCCATCCCTCCTTTAGCTTCTAAATAAGACCCTTTGGAACCATTATAAACCGATTTTGACATTAATATAAAATAATATTTTGAGGTATTCCTAAGGTGCCCCTCTCCTCCCTTATAAAAGGACACCTCCTACCCCGCCTCCTCACACCAATTTGAGCACTCAAGCTCGGCAAACCCCTGCCAAAATCTCTTCTCCACTTCCCTAGAAACATCCTAGAGGTTCTGGTCTTCCTCAAAGACCAATTTTAGTGCCCTAAGAGGAGGTCTCAAAGAGGCGCTTCAAAGAAGAGGTAATTACCGTTACCAATTCTTTCATCTCTATTTCTTCTTCCACTTCTTCTTCTTAGGTTGTTTCATTATGAAGTAATAACATCAGTATCACTCATATACTGATATGTTATTATAAGTATGAAAAATCCCTATTTCACCATCTATCCATCCTACGGAAAAAGAAATCACCGCGCGTGCGTACGTACGGAATACCGTCTCCACGCCGTGGTGTAATCTATTTTCCACCACCACCTAACATGGATGGGTATAATGGTGTAAAGAATAACTATACATAGTTATTACAACATCATATTGATTCTGATATATTTTATAATCCACTCCAATTCAATTCAATATTTATGGAAATGATATCATCGCTCGTGCGTACGTACGGACTACCGTCTCCACGACGCGATGAGATTCATTCTCCATGTTAACCATTTAAGAATGATTATAAAGTATATATAAGAAATAATAATGAAATATATGACATTATAAAGCTACTGTATTTATACACATATATATATATATATATATATATATGTATTTCATCTACTTACTTCCATTCAAGACAATAAGGAAAGGAAAACAGCGTTCATGCGTACGTACGGACTACTGTCTCCATGAACGGTGTTTTTCATTTCATTTATCAATATATTATATATATATATATACTGAATATATATGATATATAAATCATATATTATATTCTGTAAGTAAGTAAATCATGATATAAGTAATAATAATTTCAAGAACAACAAGTCAAAACACCTACGATAAATGAAACGATTTTACCCAAAACGCTTCTTTAACATGGAATTTACAAAAGAACGGGTAATATAATGTCATAAGTGAACCATATATGATATCATAACAATGAATATGATTCTGTAATAAGTCAATGACATTATTTAAATCATTATACAAGAGGTTCGGACACATACGAAGCAAATCAGACCTAAGGTAAGGGAAATATCACAATCTCATTTTTATTCGAGATTGTTTATACTTTGGTATTTACTGGGGTGTATTTTATCATCCACATCCATGTTTCCTCAATATGTAATATTATTTTCATCCACCTACAATTGTTTAAATCCAATTTTACCCTTCGGTGAGTTTTTAGTAAAGGATATGAAAGGAATCTTTTTTCATTTTTTGTACGAGGTACTTTTTGACTTTTCCGAAAAAAGTACGAGAAGAATGTTTTTTTAACTTATATGGCATGAATGGATTTTTGAAACATTATTTCCAAGAAGATTCCTTTACAAGTTTTCAAGTTTATATTTAATCAACTTTTTTTAGTTTAAAATTTTATGACATATTAAGAAAGGAAATTGTTTTTGAAGTAGAAAGGATATTTTCCTCAAGAATGGTGTTCAAGTGTTTTATCAAAATTATTTTCCATCTAAGATAATATAGGGTTCTGTTTCTATCCCTATTTTTACATTTTTTTGATTATGTTATGATGGAATTATTTTTATGATGTCCTTTTATCATATATGGATTATGTTATGATGGCATTATGTTTAAGAATCCCATTTTTATTACATGGGTTATGCAATGATGTATGATTTAAGATTTTGTGGCACACATAAGAATGGTATCATTATGAGATGGGTGGGACCTATATCTCCCTCCAATGCATTGGGTAAAGATTTTATATCTCATGAGATAGATAGGGCTGGAACGGTAGGTTATACCGGTTCAGTGAAACAGGACTGAAACGAGGGTTACTCGATTCAGAAAGGGACCTTGTCCACTAAGATAGTCTTGGAAATGAGTCTTGACTAACAAGAAATGATTCTATATGATTATGTATGAATGCCACAAAGTTTCATGTTTTAGGTTATGATTATTGTGATTACATTTCACTACCATGATTTACCCCATGTTATGAAATTATGATCTCTTTTGCAGGTTAAGATTTCCAAAAGTTATGTGCTTATGTATATAATGTGATTGATATTTCTTTTGTTTACCCTTACTGAGCATTTGAGCTCACCCTTTTATGTTTTCTTTTCCCCAGGATATAAAGAAAGGTTTTAGGTATAAAAAAAAGGAAGATCTTTATGGGAGATTTTGAAGATCTTTCACCACGATTAGAAGATTACGTTCCGAGTTTCCAAAGACACTAAACTATTACGATCCTTGTGTGTGTGTGTTTTTGTTATGTACTAAGTATTACGCAAAAGTAATGTAAAGTATATGTACGTCAGGCTTCAGGTCTCTACATTTGGTATCAGAGGAAATGTTTAGTCAACCTTTGGAAACTATGATGCGAGAACTTTAGTGAGATCCCTAGAGATATTTATAAGGTATGTCTAGGGATGTCCCTAAGGATAAGTATACGAATAGGATACAGTCCTAGAACTATGGTAACGATCATCGAATTTAACATAAGATGTTAGATATTGAGGGTACTCCCCCTTTATTATGTTCTTTTCCCTGGCATGATTTTTTCCTCTCACACTATTATTTTTTGGGTTTTAGAAAATGGCTGGAAACAAGATGATTCACGATAATGGAGGATATGATGGACAATGGAATGATATTCTTCATAATGAAATGGGATTTGGAAGTCCAAACATCATTATTATGCCGAATCAGCAATCTCATAATATGATCAATAAAGTAAAATTTGGTAAGTTTCCTGACTCGGCTAATAAGAGAAATATGGAGTTTCATGATGGTCATAGAGGAAAGAAAGTTCAATTTCCCCTATGTAAATCATGTGGGAAGAGGAATCAAGGAGAATGTTTCAAAGGAACTGGAAGATGCTTTGGGTGTGGAAAAGAAGGACACAAAGCAAGTAAATGAAAAGAAAAAGGTTCAGTTAACAACATGGATGAGGATAATGGTATTGCTACGACATCAACAATGGTTAAATGTTTTAAATGTGGAATGTGCGGGCATTATGCAAACCAATGCCCTAAGGGAAAGTCTCATGAAGATAATCAGTATGGTCGTATGGGAAGTATTTATGTGGATGATGATGAAGAGACTACAAATGATATGTGAGATGAAAGAATTGTTGAAGCTCGGTCAATGGTTTAAGAATGTAGTGGAATGATTACATGTTTATCATGTGTAATGTTGTATAAGTAATCTCATGGTACTATGGATTAAAGAGACATGTAAGGATTGTTACACTGTTGTCTTATTAATGTTACCAGTATCCATGAAAGGTTATTCAGATATTTTTGGAATTTAGATGGTATGCGAATAATGAAGGGATAAAGAGAAAATTAAATGTTTGATAGTATTCATGAGCTCATGACTGATATAAGGAGAAGGTTATATCATGGTTTGAGTATATAGAATTTTTGGATTTTGGTATGTGGAAAGAGTTAACTTTTGACAGCATTCATGTTTTCACTAAGGTTTAATGGGTATTCTTTTTTTTTTCAAGAGAATACATCATTAAGGTATTCACAAGATTGGAATGTGACCAACAAGATATATGGGGGATAAATGATGGTATTCACATGCTTGGTTGACGACATTTCAAGTAATCATTTTCTTTATACTATGAGCTTTGACCGAAGTATTTTAGATAAGCCTAAAGATTGTAATGGATTATGTTAACCATAAGTTAGTATTTTTTAAGTATAGAACTTTTTTTTGATATTATTTATGTGATGTTATAGTAATGTAGTTTTAGAAAAAGGACAACCTGCAGGACGGGCGACAGCCTATCGCTTCGGACAAGGCTGTGGGAATCGAACCCACAACCAAAGTGCGACTGGCCTTTATCGCCTACCACTGACCTACAGGAAGTCCCTGTTTAGTAGAAACTAGTTTTATTATATTAATCAGTATGATATGTGAAGTATAAAGTCCATTTTAGGAACTATATATGATTAATCTCACTATAGATCGACTTATGTATATAATTTTGCTAACCTTTTGTTTGAGACAGATGGAATGACCTGTCATTCTATCACATGATCTACTAACACTTCACGAATAACAAATTCAATTTCATTTATTTAAGAGATGAAGTGGAAATTGTTAAAGGCACGAACAATAGTGAGATTGTACCAAAATAAAGTAAGTATTTATTCTAATTCAAATTCATTAACTTTAGGGAAATGATCTTGAAAACCAAAAATGTTGTCCTAGTGATCTTATATCTGATGAATCAGATGGTTCCTTAGATCATCACAAATTTATGGCTTTGTGATTGCTGGATTTTCCATAGCCATGTTCTCTACCACTCTCCATCAGAACATGATGGTTAGATTTCTCTTCCATATCCATATTTTCACCTATGTGGAAACCCAGTGATTAGTTTATTTGGGTAATCGTTACATTTCATACTTTAGTTTTTAAAGCCAAGTTTTGGTATTCCTTTTTACGATGTGGGTTTATATTAAAGAAACTTTTGAATAGTAATCCATTTATAACCCCGACGAATTTCGAGGGCGAAATTCATTTTAAGGGGGGTAGAATGTAACAGCCCGAGATTTTATGAAAAATATTCTTTTTTATTTCACTAATGTCATGTTTTGTACGCTACACCAAAAGGAGCTTGCACAACACGCATCCTTGACTTGCCTTTCATTACACGCAATCGCGACCTTCCTCGATAGCGTGTGTAGTACGCAATACCGAGTTTCACTAAACAACGATATGCTATTAAAATATTATTATAACTAGCCGTTATGAATAGTAATAACCACCTTTTAAAATTTTAGAAATTTTAGCTCTCAAAATGGACTTCATTTTAGGATTCGAAGTATCTAATTTAGCCTAAGGTGAAATTTTGGTACTTTTCGGATAACTTTCATATTCTGATGAATAGTGAAAATTACTAAATTATAATTAAAAACAAATTTTTTAATCAAAATAATTAATAGTGATAAATTATTAATTTGAGTTGTTTTAAAGTATATTTAGAATATATTTTTACAATTTAATACAATGTTGGTCATTGAATGTAATTTCACATTTAAACCAGACATAATCAAGTGTCAATCTTTTGATAGATATTGTTTCTTAAAAACACGCTATTTGTTTTAACAGCGGGATTTAATTATAAAATTAATTAATGCAACTTCTATGTTATGAATTTGGTAAAATAGACTTCATTTTTGAATTCGGAATATGAAATATAGCTTAGGATGAAATTTTGACATTGTTCTAAAAAACATCAATTTTTTATGAATAGTGAAACTACTCAGTGGTAGTTAAAAAACTGAATTTTTCATAAAACATAATTTTACCGCTTCTGTGAATGGAATTTCAAAAATCCGAGAGACACGGTTGATGTCAGTAAGTAAAATGTGGTTCAATGAGATGAAAATAATTTTTGGTGAATAGTAACTTTTTACTTTTATTTACCACGGTTAAAAGTAAATAGGGTAATTAAGGGTAAGAATGATATTAATATTACCCTAACACATTTCCTAATTCTATTGGACAAGTGTATATCTACCAAAAACAACCTTAAGTGTAAATTATTATCATTTAGGCCCAATTGGATTAGATTAGGACATTTATTATTATTTAATTCAAAGAAGAGTTAAAAGAGTTAAAATCAAAGTTTATTTACTAAAACATTTTTTATATAGGGTTGTACATGAGATAAATTCGATTGTAAATATTCATTATAAAGCTAAAATGATTCAATACTGAATGGTATTTTATTTGTAATTTTTAGACATCAAATAAGTTAATTTATTTATGACACAATGATGATGTAGTAATTATCTTATTTATGAAATATTGACATAATTGATGTTATAAACACAACAATAAATGTAATTTGAGACTTTTTATGAATTCCACTAATTTTCTAGGTTACTATGATATATTAGTATTGATTTAATCAACTTTTTTTGAACATATAATTCTGTTATGACTTTCACAAAAATCATATATCAAATAGTGTCAAAATTCACACAAAATAGTTTTTAAATCAAATATTATATTATTAATTGATATTTTATTCCTAAAAATATAAGGTTCTGCCAAATGACTTAGATAAGGATATATGTGTTAATAATATACAATTTGGGGTTCTTTTGGCATGTTATAGTAAGTTTATTAACCATATAGTGAAGGAAAACAAAAAGACACGGTAAAAGTTAAATTATTTAACTTAGAGTTAAATCTAATTGATAAGGTTAAAATAATACCCTAAACATGTCTAAATCCTATTGGATGATAGGATTTCGACCGATCCCCCCTTTAGCTTCGATATAAGACCCTTTGGAACCATTATAAACCGATTTTGACATTAATATAAAATAATATTTTGAGGAATTCCTAAGGTGCCCCTCTCCTCCCTTATAAAAGGACACCTCCTCCCCCTCCTCCTCACACCAATTTGAGCACTCAATCTCGGCAAACCCCTGCCAAAATCTCTTCTCCACTTCCCTAGAAACATCCTAGAGGTTCTGGTCTTCCTCAAAGACCAATTTTAGTGCCCTAAGAGGAGGTCTCAAAGAGGCGCTTCAAAGAAGAGGTAATTACCGTTACCAATTCTTTCATCTTTATTTCTTCTTCAACTTATTCTTCTTAGGTTGTTTCATTATGAAGTAATAACATAAGTATCACTCATATACTGATATGTTATTATAAGTATGAAACAACCCTATTTCACCATCTATCCATCCTACGGAAAAAGAAATCACCGCGCGTGCGTACGTACGGAATACCGTCTCCACGCCGTGGTGTAATCTATTTTCCACCACCACCTTACATGGATGGGTATAATGGTGTAAAGAATAACTATACATAGTTATTACAACATCATATTGATTCTGATATATTGTATAATCCACTCCAATTCAATTCAATATTTATGGAAATGATATAATCGCTCGTGCGTACGTACGGACTACCGTCTCCACGACGCGATGAGATTCATTCTCCATGTTAACCATTTAAGAATGATTATAAAGTATATATAAGAAATAATAATGTAATATATATGACATTATAAAGATACTGGATTTATATATATATATATATATATGTATTTCATCTACTTACTTCCATTCAAGACAATAAGGAAAGGAAAACAACGTTCATGCGTACGTACGGACTACCGTCTCCAGGAACGGTGTTTTTCATTTCATTTATCTATCTGTTATATATATATATATACTGAATATATATGATATATAAATCATATTTTATATTCTGGAAGTAAGTAAATCATGATATAAGTAATAATAATGTCAAGAACAACAAGTCAAAACACCTACGATAAATGAAACGATTTTACCCAAAACGCTTCTTTAACATGGAATTTACAAAAGAACGGGTAATATAATGTCATAAGTGAACCATATATGATATCATAACAATGAATATGATTCTGTAATAAGTCAATGACATTATTTAAATCATTATACAGGAGGTTCAGACACATACGAAGCAAATCAGACCTAAGGTAAGGGATATATCACAATCTCATTTTTATCCGAGATTGTTTATACTTTGGTATTTACTGGGGTGTATTTTATCATCCAAATCCATGTTTCCTAAATATGTAATATTATTTTCATCCACCTACAATTGTTTAAATCCAATTTTACCCTTCGGTGAGTTTTTAGTAAAGGATATGAAAGGAATCTTTTGTCGTTTTTCGTACGAGGTACTTTTTGACTTTTCCGACAAAAGTACGAGAAGAATGTTTTTTTTAACTGATATGGCATGAATGGATTTTTGAAACATTATTTCGAAGAAGATTCCTTTACAAGTTTTCAAGTTTATTTTTAATCAAATTATTTTTGTTTAAAATTGTATGACATATTAAGAAAGGAAATTGTTTTTGAAGTAGAAATGATATTTTCCTCAAGAATGGTGTTCAAGTGTTTTATCAAAATTATTTTCCATCTAAGATAATATAGGGTTCTGTTTCTATCCCTATTTTTAAATTTTTTTGATTATGTTATGATGGAATTATTTTTATGATGTCCTTTTATCTTATATGGATTATGTTATGATGGCATAATGTTTAAGAATCCCATTTTTATTACGTGGGTTATGCAATGATGTATGATTTAAGATTTTGTGGCACACATAAGAATGGTATCATTATGAGATGGGTGGGACCTATATCTCCCTCCAATGCATTGGGTAAAGATTTTATATCTCATGAGATAGACAGGGCTGGAATGGTAGGTTATACCGGTTTAGTGAAACAGGACTGAAACGAGGGTTACTCGATTCAGAAAGGGACCTTGTCCACTAAGATAGTCTTGGAAATGAGTCTTGACTAACAAGAAATGATTCTCTATGATTATGTGTGAATGCCAAAAAGTTTCATGTTTTATGTTATGATTATTGTGATTTCATTTCACTACCATGATTTACCCCATGTTATGAAATTATGATCTCTTTTGCAGGTTAAGATTTCCAAAAGTTATGTGCTTATGTATATAATGTGATTGATATTTCTTTTGTTTACCCTTACTGAGAATTTGAGCTCACCCTTTTATGTTTTCTTTTCCCCAGGATATAAAGAAAGGTTTTAGGTAAAAAAAGGAAGATCTTTATGGGAGATTTCGAAGATCTTTCACCACGATTAGAAGATTAAGTTCCGAGTTTCCGAAGACACTAAACTATTACGATCCTTGTTTGTGTGTGTTTTTGTTATGTACTAAGTATTCCGCAAAAGTAATGTAAAGTATATGTACGTCAGGCTTCGGGTCTATACAAAAATCTTTGACCCCGTGAAGATTCATTTTATTGGACAGATCAGTTTGGATGGGACTCTTAATGAACTAATTGGGCTTCAGTTATTTCATGAAATATGTATCCCACGATGTTATAGATCAGATAAAAAACATCCACCCCTTTAGGATGCACATATTTCTCATATCATGCAAAACAGTGGACTTGTTTTCATGTGTTTCCATAGAGTTTGGCCCAATTTCCTTCTACATCATTCTGGGATCTCCAAATCTCCTCACCTTCATTTATATCATCAAACCAAGTGAAATTTATCTTTTTAACAGTGAAAATAGAAAACTTATTTAATCAATAATTAAGTGAAATTTTTTATTAGAATAATAATTTTCATTATAGAAATTGTTTAATACATTGGTATAAGGGTGAAATAAAATAATAAATCATCGTACGATCACACACCCACACCTATACATTTGCACTCCTAGGAAAAGTATAATATCTTAATCAAGACCCATTACTAAATCAAAGGTGTTAAATTACAAAATATTCTTTTTTAATGATATTCATCTTGTCTCGTTTATGGAATCACTTTTCCTTTCATCTTTCTTTTCTCACATTCGATTATTTTCAACTTAATTTGATCACCCATGAACCATGTCATAGCCAACCTCACATAGAAATTTCCCCTATCCACTCAAGGAACATATGAAAGTGGAGGTGTTCTCTTTTCCCATAGTTCATGTGATCTCACTATATGCTTTAAAAGATTATAAGTTCTCTACCAGTGGAAACTAGTGTGCTACTCAAGACGAATTCCCAATGGATTTTCTGATGTTCAAGGGTTGGAAGGATTTAATGTTTAAAAATATGAGGCTAAAGAAGAGTGATTAATCATTTTGTACAAAACATGTCAAAATTTATCAATTGTTCATAATGAATTTACACACTCAACCCCTCACAATGTTTTTTATCTTCCACTCAGTTTCCCCATTGTCCATTTGTGTGGATCAAAACAAAGAAATGAATAATAATGAGTAAACATTCCCTTTTCTCCATTTTATATATTTGTTCTATTTTTTTCCCAGACGTACAGAACTATATATATATTTTATTTTTTTAGATAAATAGGGAAACATATGTACAAAAATTATGTAATAAGTCTTGTGAACCAATTTCACAATGAAAATGTAGGCACCCTTTATATCAACCAATAACAATGATTCTCTTCCCAAAATTACCATGGAAACACCCTCTCTCCTTCAATTGCTAAAAATAATCCAAGAATATAAAAATGATATGGGTAGGTAGGGATAAATTATCATGTAATGGGGAAACTTAATATTCAATTGATGGATCATGAGTCTTAAGAAGGATATAATGTAATAGTGTCCCAAAATAGAGGATAATTGTACTAATGGATTTTCAATGAATGATTGCCTCTATCATGAATGTAGCATACATGAATCTTATGGATTAAAATAGAATAAAAGAGAGTTCTTGTTTTCTACATGTCCTGAGACTCTCAAGAATGTGATTAAAAGGGAGAATATGCAATAAAGGTCTTAGAATGTCTCTCAGGTAAGGGATTAAAATATTGTTCAGTGCTAATGAGGAATGGGATTCAAAAAACCATTAAACACATAAGAATTATTTGAAAATACAAATTATATAAGAAGCCTCCATTTCAATATTCATTTGAAGTACATTTTTCCAAAAACTATGGAATTTTCCACACAATCGAGTCATACATGAAATATAATTTTGAGATATTCTTTTTAAGATCAAAATTTTATATAAAAACATAAATTATGGACAAAACAAATCAAAAATGAAAACACCTTTTCTTTTTTAATTTTGTTTCTTTTTTTATTTTGTTTAATCCTAACTATGACATGTCACCCTCCCCCACATCTAAAAGATACATTATCCTTAAAGAATGTATTTTAAATAAATGTATAAGAAAATAAATGTGGGGAGAAGTGATAGCCTGTTATGTGGTTTCATATATGGTATCTATCTATTGGATTTCCTCCACCACAAACTTGGGAAAATCCTCATTTATGTGTTTGAGCCTCTTCCCATTGATATTAATCCTTTTTCCACTATTCTCATGAAAAACATGTATAGCACCAAAAGAGTAAACATTTGTAATTATATAAGGACCGGGCCATTGGGAACAAAGATTACATAGGTGGAGCTTTATCCTGGAATTATACATGAGAACCTTCTCACCAATATGAAACTTCTGCTGATGAATCATGCTATCAAGGATATCCTTTTTCTTCTCTTTATACATCCGAGAGTTCTCTTATGCATCACATCAAATTTCATCCAACTCTAGAATTTGTAGCTTCTTATGCTCACCTTCATCTGAATGAATCATATTATATTTTTAAAAAACCATATGTGCATGGGGTTATACCTCCACCAAGTGGTGAAAATCCTTTACAAACATAATCCTATATGGTGAAATTCCATTTGGGGTTCTAAAAGCTGCATGGTATGACCAAAGTGCATCATCCAAGCGCAAACTCTAATCTTTCCAATTGGGTCATAACATTTTTTCCAAGATTATCTTAACATCCAAATTTGATATTTCTTCTTGTTTGTTAGTTTGGGGTGACATTTGTAGAGAATTTATGAACAAACCCATATGTAAGAAGAAAATTTTTGATGTTGTGATTGTAATAAAGTAAACCCTGATTATTAATGAAGAATCTTGGTAAACCAAAAATACTAAAAATTTGTGACCTCGCAAAATCAACAACCACTCAAGGGTCATTGATCTTGGTGGCTTTTACAACCACCCATATAGATACATAGTCAACCTCCAATAATATGTACACAAATACAAATTAGTTTTCATGAGGCCCCATGAAGTCAATGCCCCATGCATAGAAGATCTTAGAAAATAGAATGGGTTATTGGGGCATTTCATTCCTCTTGGACATATTCCCTATAAATTTACATTGACTACATGACTTGAAAAATATATTGGAATCCCTATAAATATTTTCCCAATAATTTCCTTGGTCAAGGACCTTTTTATCTGTACAATGAGAGACAAAGTGTCCCCTATAATCCAAAGTGTGGTATAAGGTCAAAATAGAGGTCAACTCATGGTCAGGGACACACCAACAAACTACTTGTCACCACAAATTCTCTAAAAATATCGGTCATCCCAAATGTAACATTGAGAATCATTCTTAAGAATTTGGGATTGGGAAGTTATAAAATCTATGGGGACCCTAGATGTTTCTAGAAAATTCACAATGTCCACATACCAGGGGGTAAGCTCCACAACATCACAATGGTTCTCATGAAGAAATAATTCTCCAATGCGGTGGGATGAGTCAACATTATGGTCCAATGGTGGGGAACGACTAATAATATGGTCAGCTACAACATTTTATGCTCCCCTCTTATCTCTAATCTGAAGGTAAAACTCTCGGAAGTGGAGAATCCATCATATGAGGTGGGACTATTCTTTAGGTTTATTTAGGAGAAAACAATGTGCATCGTGATCAGAATATACAAATGAGTTTTGACCCAATAAGATATGAACAGAATTATTCAAAGGAAAAAATAATAGAAAGATTTTCTTTATTAGTGGTTGTGTAGTTTTTTTAGGCAGGGTCAAGGGTACGTGATGCATATGAAATTACATGAGGATCCTTCTCAACCCTTTGTGATAAAACTACCCCAAATGCAAAGTTAGAGGTATCTCGCATAGTTCAAAGAGGAGATACCACCATATTGGCTGGATGATAGGTGGTGACGTGATATTCATTTTTATTGAATTGAATACATCCTCACAATTTTTATCAAACACCAACACAAAATCCATTTATAATAACAGGGAAAAGGGAACTGTGATCTTACTATGGTCTTTAATGAATCAGTGGTAAAAACCAGACTGACCAAAGAAATATCTCACCTCAAAAACAAGTTTTGTATTTTGAATGATCAAAATTAATTATATTTTAGATTTATCGACTTGAATTACCTCTTTTAAAATATAATTCCAAAGAATTATCCCTCATTCAACCTCCTCCAATGGCCCGAAGGACATCATTTTTTATTGATTTTTGATAATCCCCCATTCAGGGGGTGATGTGGAAGCCTTACAAGGCCTATAGGCATCTGTATTACATGGCTCATAGGCCTTATAGAAATTCATTTGCACGTAGGATTCAAACATTACATACAACCCAAACTAACTACTTGGAACTGCTCCTCCCCAGCATCTTCATCATGAAATCATCTCTCCACCTTCGCATGGATGTTCGGCTAGGCATTCCCAAACATGCATAGGCTTGTCCCGATGGCAGGTGACATACCCTCTCATTCTTGAATTCCATTTAGCTTTTTCTATGGTGAAATCTCATTACTCATCCTCATTTTACAACTTTTTCCTCATAGGTCATCAGGTATGCATCTGCACTTAAGGTGGCCCGAAGGCCTTGAGGCGGCCCAAAGGCCTTACTGACCCGAAGTCCTGGGTGGACCAAATGCCTTATAGGACTCAGGGACCAAATCGGTGGCCCGAAGGCCCAAACGATGGCATATTCCCGGATGCTACAGTGCCAAACAATACCTTCAACAGTCCCGCTACATTACCTGCTATAGTACTGCACAGTACCTGATACATTACTGCTGCAGTACATTCTACAGTAACCTGGACATAATGTCTCCGCCTGGATTTGATCACGGGACTCCTGGATGCAGTTGCAGAGTCCTTACCAACTGGGCTAAGGCTCATGTGCTATCCCTCGTTCAACCATGAAACGGAATTTATCATAATTTAATAGAAGATCATTTTCTATGAAATGATGGAGGATTGAACCTAGATGAGCCAAACATTCATCAAAGGGAGCTTCATAAACTGTGAAATAATCCACAAAACATCCATGAAATTTTCTAGCTACTAAAAAAAATACTATGCATACATCGCTGAAAGGTACAAGGAAAATTACATAGGAAAAAGTCATCATTCTGTATGAAAATGTGCCAAATGGAAAGGTAAATGTGGTCTTTTGTTGATCCCCAGTGGCTATATGGATTTGAAAATAACCCAAATACCCATCAAGTATACAATTGTGGGACTTACCAGCCAATCATTCTCACATTTGGTTAATAAAAGGTAGAGTAAAGTGGTCCTTTCACATGGATTGATTCAGTCAAAGGTAGTTAATATAGACTCACCAAATATTTCACCCACATTTTGGAAAAATTCATTCCTTCCATTTGAATCAATTGTTATTCCTATTTTTAAGAACAATTTTCCCTGTGAACACCCATTTACTATCATATATAAGATAAATGATCCCCACAGCAAGTAATTTACTAACATCCAATTATACCACTTCATGGAGAGTGGGATTCAACCAACATTGATCTTTCCTCATGGGATTAGACTCATCATCCAAAAGTATTTAGTGCATACAAATAGATGAGATATTCCCTATAATATCATCAATTTCTATCATATTTACTTTTTACATTATCTAAAAAGGTCAATCAGTTTTGATTCCTGCTATTGAGAGAGGTTATTAGTAATAATCATATTCAATTGGTCAATACCCTCAACATAGGCATATGTTATATTAGATGTATGTTTTTTTAATTCCAATAATTTGGTTTTTAGGACTTGGGGATGGGTTTTAGGGGAAGTGAGGTCCATTAAATTTCCTACCTACTCATATTTATTCTCTAAAGATAGAGAATTTATTGAAATGAGATTTTCAGAATCATTGGTAGTCATGAGTACCTCAAAATGAACACATTCATAGATCAAGGCATAGAATTTACACTTTTTAGAACCCACATACCACTAAAAACATGAATCAAAACTCAAATCATGCAAGGGTGAAGAAGAGGAAAATGAAGTAGAGTATGGGTTGAGGAGAGAATTGTGTGTGTGTGCATCATTTGAGAACACGTACATCGAATAAACAGGAAGATTGGAGTGCTCTATAATGGGGTGTTTCATAGCCTCAAGTATGTTAAAACATACCCTTTCTCCAATGAACTAAATGGATAGTGTACCATTGTGATCGTTGACGATCATATTTGTTGTTTTAAGGAATAACCTCTCATGTATGGGAGGGGAATGTCCTTGGATTTGGGTAAACTTCCATCTCAATAATGTAGAAATCAATGGGGGAAGATGAGATTCTTCAATCTGATAGGGATATCCCCAATCACTCTTGTTGGATGTGTTATAATTCAGTTGAAAAAATGCGGAATAATTCTGGTTGGTTGAAGCTCTCCAACCTGCATATAATTATACATGGAGTGAGACATTATATTAATGAATTCTCCTAAATTTAGTATAGAATCAGAAAATAATGTCTCCTCTATGGTACACAGTATCATGAATATGCTGAGATCTTTTCATTTTGTTGTCATTGCTGGTTGAATCAGGGTCGAGACATTCCTTCTGATGTTGTCTTTCTCATTCCCCTTCAGCATTTTTCTATAGATGAAAATCTCTTTAATAAATTTGGTATATCAAGGGATTTTCTTAATGAAATCTAATAGAGGAATGTTAACATGAACCTTTTTATTTGTATCCATCATTTCATTATCAATATCCTTATCAAATTTCATATTATATTTATAGTCATTGGATTTAATTAAGAGGAATGTGTTGTTCATATGAATCATCAATGATAATTTGATTACCCTTTTTATGTTACTTTTCTTCCTTGGAATATTTTATGGGTCAAGAATGTGTGTTTTAAATATGGGGACATACCTGTTGTGTAGAATCAGTATAAAGAAAAAATTCATTTTACTATGAAGTATTACTTCACATACATTACCTTTTTCGTTCGGATTGGTAATTGGTTGGGATGGTAGTTGTCTAGAACCTTGCATCTTAAGTTCACCTATTGTGTTTGTATGTATTGAATAGCTGATTGTGTGGTTTTTTGGAATTATATGATGTGGGTTTCCATTTTATTTACTATATTCTTGAGTCTTGGATTAGATTTTGGAGGAGAAGGTTGATTGTTATGAAATGTTGAAGGATAAGAAGGTTTCAAACATTGGCCTTGTTGATACCAATTATACTTTGGGTAGATTGAGTTTTATCATAGTTAGTAATAGGGTTGTTCTTACCAACCGAGGTTTGGATTTTACTTGAATGGTTATTTCTGGAAGGAAGGTTCCTATTGGTATTGACGCCCTGGGAACACAACTACACAAGACTCAGGTGAATCTATAATTTGTGGGCACTAGTCAAAAAAATGAGTATTATCAGAGAAAATACCATAATGTAATGGAATTGAAGTAGAGTGTGAGTTACCTTATACTTTATCGAATTTCATTAGAAGGGGATGAATCTCATCAAGTTTAGTATCTACCTTTTTTTCAAGGGATGAATGACTAACCTCATAAACTCCTCGGGTTTCTGCAATAGCTCATTTACCGAATTGTTGTCCATTTTGAGCCATGTTGTCTATTAAGTCACGAGTGGAGAAATAATTTTTATCCACTCGGGAACCACCAGATGTAAAATCATTCATTCCATAATCCAAAGGGATGATTCCCTCATATAATATTATATTAACAATTGTTCACTAATCTGGTGGTGGGGGAATCTTGAGAAAAGTATTTTGAATCTCTCCCAGTATTGATAAAGGGTCTCAACTTGAGATTTCCTAATGCCATAGATTTCATTCCTAATTGATCTAGCTTGGGAGGCAGGGATGAAATTCTATAAAAGAGTCTTTTCAGGTCATTCCATCCCACAATTATTATAGGAAAATAGTATATCCAATATTTGGCTAGACTATCAAGGGAGAAAGGGAACTCCCTAAACATAATTAAGTCCTCAGAAACATTTTGTGGTTTCATGGTGGATAACACTATATGAAACTCCTTAAGGTGTTTATGAGGTTCCTCACTAGGAAGACCACAAAATATGAGAATTATGTGGATGAATACTGATATCATCTCAAAGTTGGATGCTTCGTCAGGATATTGGGTTTACGCAGGTTGGTACTCCACATCTGGGGTGCTCAGTTCATTTAATGTTCGATTATTTGCAACCATTTTTCATGGATTTTATTCAGTTCAATTGTTGTTTCTATTATGACAACTCGAGGTTCCAAAGGTGTTTCCTTAGTGTTACCTGATTGACCATCCCTAGGTGCCTTGATTTTTGTGTGAAGTGTCTTTTTAATTTCCAGGTCAAATTCAAGCAGATTGTATTTTTCTGATTGGGTCATGAAAATAAGTTATGAAGTTTATTTTTATTTGTGAATGAATATGGATAACATCACTTAAGAAGGGTGAAAAGAGAATATAATGTTACACTATAGAAATATAGAAAGTGATATGGAGGTGAATAAGAGAGATACAAATAGTGTGAGAGAGAGTAAAAGAATATGCAAAAATAACAAAAAAATAGAAACCCAAAATACTAAAACAAAAACAATAAAATGGGGGTGGGATATTGAAAGGAGTAATAATAATGAAAAAAAATTGAATAAAATGATATTTAATCCCCAGCGATGGTGCCAATATTCTATTGTGTTGTTGAGCGCATCAAATTAGATGTTTATTTTCAACTAGAATTTCTGTAGTATAGTAGTAACCTAGGTTGTCTCTTGATGGAGCCTTAGATCATTAACTCAAAAATTTTGATCTTTTTATAAATGTAAAAAATGAAAATATGGATTTATAATTCTTGGGTTTTATGATTAAACATGACAAGAGAAAATGAATGTGATAAAACAAAGTAGAAATGAACAAGATTAATTAAATGTGATCAACCTAGTGAAGCACCGTTATGTTAATCCTTCATCGCTTCAAGAGAAATGGTATAGATATTTTAATCCCTGGTTTGTAACATCTAGTACCATAATGTTACCGAGTTTATGCTAGGATTTCGTCCAGGGTTCAGTCAAAAACACACAATGAATCATGGGACACACGTGATGATTGAGTGATTAGTGTTCATCTTCATAATCGAAACTCACCAAGGAAACACAAGAAAAACATTATGTTCTATCATGGTTTGTTTGTTATTTATTGTAATAACATGACTTATATTTATGTGCCTTTTAAAATTCTTATGTTAGTTCAATTGACCATTATGAATCACACAAAAAATGAAATTGAATGAGGGAAGAAAAAAGGATAAACGGTGTGAAAAACATCACATGAAAGGGTACCCTAAACATGATCATTTTAGTTCGAGTATAACATACCACTATATAAATCAAATAAATAATAATAGAGGAGTAAAAAAATCAACATAAAACATTTAATTAGAAAAATCATTCAACATAATACAAACTTGATGCTCGGAATTACATCACATTCCTCACTGGGTGATCGCAAGGGGTTTAGAAATCCATGGGAGGGGGGAAGAAGAAGATGTTGAAGTAGCACATACCATATCCTCTAGAAATTATAGGTATGATGGAAATAAATCATTAGTACTCAAAGTTTATAGAACCTTACCTCTTGGTTGAACCCCAAAATGGGGTGCCCAAGGTGTCAATTTATAGGCAATGTGAGGGGTGGTTTTTGGAACACTAATTTTGATAATCCACATTCTCCCTAGTTTTGGACAGTCCGAAATTCATAAATCACATTTTGAAAATAAAATAATGTTTTTTACCAACAATTTTTCTACCTCCATTTAAATTTCGGCTATGAGATATGGAATATAATAAGGGATATGTCTAAAATAATGAGGGAAATCTTTGATTGTGGGCAGATTCATTTTATTGTAAAGATAAGATTGGATGGGCCTTTTAATAAATGAATTGGATTTCATTTCCATCATTAAAGTTGTATACAATGATTATATGGATTAAAAAAACATCAAGGCCATTTTGATCACTTATTTATCGTATCATTCAAAATAGTGAATAGGTGTTCATGGGATTCCAAGTTATTTGGCCCATTTTCCTTATGTATCATTGTGGGCTCTCTGAATCACCTCCACCTTCAATGTTATCATCAAAACAAGGGACACTTATCTTTTTAAAAATGATAGTACAAACTTTTTTATTATATCATGAAGTGAAATTCGTTTTTATAATTATAATTTTCAATAAAAAACAAGTTTAATACATTGGTATAAGGGTGGAATAAAATAGTGAATTGTGGTACAATCACACCCCCACAACGAAACATTTGCACTCCTGGGAAAAGTATATAATCAGAATCATCTACCATTCCTAAATCAAAGGAGTTAAAAAATCCAGGATTCTTTTGAAATGATATTTTTCATGTCATGTTTATGGAATCATTTTCCTTTCATCTTTATTTTATCACATTCAAATTTGTTCAACTTCATTTGTTCACCCTTGCAACATATCGCAGCCTACATCACATAAAAATATTCCCTCTTAA
Organism: Viscum album; assembly: GCA_963277665.1. Classification (NCBI taxonomy): domain Eukaryota; kingdom Viridiplantae; phylum Streptophyta; class Magnoliopsida; order Santalales; family Viscaceae; genus Viscum; species Viscum album. Next base: position 1,499,267,307 of record OY728133.1, read on the forward strand.
CTCAAGGAATATATGAAATTGGGGTAATTATTTTTTCTCAAAGTTCATCTTATCTTACCATATGCTTTACAAAATTTTATGTTCTCTACTAGTAGAAAGTAGTGTGTTACTAAAGAGGACATCCCACAAGTTGTTTGGAGGTTCAATAATTGGTATGATTTCATGTTTAAAAGTCTGAGGCGAATGAGGAGTTTTTAATCTCTTCTGTACAAAAAATGACAAAATTCAGCAAGTGTTCACAATGAATGTACACACTCAATCCCTAACAAAGGGTATTATCTTCCCCTCACTATCCCCATTTCCCATTTGTGTGGGTCACATAAAAGAAAGGAATAATAATGTGTAATCATTTTCTTTTATCCATTTTATTCTTTTGTCCTATTTTTTCGATGTACATAACTATATTTTGTTTTTTTGGAGATAAGGAGGGAAACATGTGCACAAAATTATGTAATATAGAATGTGAACCCATTTCCCAATGAAAATGTAAGAAACCATTATATCAACTCATTGCAAATATTATCTTCCCAAAATTCTCATGGAAACACTCTATCTCCCACACTTACTGAAAATAAAACAAGAATATACAAAAGATATGGGTAGGTAGGGATAAATTATCTTGTAATTTGGCTACCTAATTGGTATTTCATAGACTCTATAACTTATGGACGATAATATGTAAAGGTGTCCAAAAATATAGGATAATTGTACAAAGGTATTTTCAATGAACGATTGTCTCAATCAGAAATGTAGCATACTTGAATCTTATGGATTCAAACAGAATCATGTCAGGTTATAGTTTCTCTATATGAACCAAGATTCTCAAGAATGTGATTAAGAGTAATAATGTGTAATAAAGGGATTATAGTGACTTTTTGGTAAGGGATAAAATATTGGTCAGTGCCAATGAGACATGGGATTCAAAAATCTATTAAACACCTAAGAATTATTTGAAAAATACCAATTCTAGAAAAATACACCATATTAATGAAAATTTAAAAAGCATTATTCCAAAAACAATGGAATTTTACACACAATACAAACAAGCATGAAAAATTATTTGTATATTTACTTTTTAAGATCAATATTTTGTCTAAAATAAAAAATAAGTGAATAGATATTAAATATGAAAACACCAATTATTATTATTTTTTTGTTTTTTTTAATTTTTTTATTTTGTTTAATCCTAACTATGACATTTAACCCTCTCCCACACCTAAAAGTTACATTGTCCTCAATGAAAGTATTTTAAATAAATAGATAATTAATGAAAGGTATAGAGAAGGGACAACCAGCTTAGTGGTCTCATATGTGGAATATATAAGTTGGATTTCTTCCACGAGATGATTTGGAAAATACTCATAAAAGTGTTTCAGCCACTACCCATTGAAAATAATCTTTTTTCCACTATTTTTAAATAAAACCAGTATATAACCAAAAGTGTTAACATTAGTTACGATATAAGGACCAAGCCATTATGAACGAAGCATACCAAGGTGGATCTGTAGATTGAAATTATACATGAGAACCTTTTCACCAATATGAAACTCTTTGCTAATGAATCATGCTATCATGGATAACTTTTTTCTTCTCTTTATATATCCGGGAGTTCTCATATGCATCACATAGAATTTCTTAAAACTCTTGAATCTGCAGCTTCTTATGCTCACCTACATCTAAACAATTCATATTTCATTGATTAATAGCCAAATATGCATGGTGTTATACCTCCAATGGAATGTGAAAAGCCATTCCAAACATAATTATGTATGGAGACATTCCAAATTGGGTTTTAAAATATGTATAGTGTGCCCAAAGTTCATCATCAAAGTGGAAACTCCAATATTTCCTATTGGGTTGTACTATTTTTTCCAAGATTCTATTATCGTCCTGATTTGAGATTTCATCTTGTCCGTTATTTTGGGGGAGATATGTGTAGTGACTTTATGAAAACCCCCGTACTAAAGAAGAAATTTTTTCATGTTGCAATTGAAAAAATGTGAACCCTGGTCACTAATGATGAATCTTGGTAAACAAAACCATCAGAAAATTTGGGACCTCACAAAATCAAGAAACGCTCATGTGTCATCGGTCCTAGTGGTCTTCGATTCCAACCATATATATACATAGCCAAAAATCAATAGCATGTACACAAATCCAAATGAATTTGTAAAATTTCCCATGATGTCAATGCCCCATGCATCGAAGATCTCACAAAATAACATGGGTTGTTGGAACATTCCATTCCTCTTGGAGATATTACCTATAAATTTACATAGACTACATGACTTGAAAAATCTATGGGCATCTATATAAAATTATAGAAAATAATTCCCTGAGTCAAGGACCTTTTGACATGCACATTGATAACCAAAGTGGACCCCACAATCCAAAGTGTGGTAGAAGGTCAATACAGAGGTTGACACTTGTTTAGGGACACACCGATGGACTACTTGGTTAGCACAAATTCTCAACAAATATGGGTCATCCAAAATGTACCATTGAGTATCCTGCATAATTATCTAATATTGGAATGTTTTGAAATCAATGGTGACCCTAGATGTTTCTTGAAAATTTACAATGTTCACATACCAGGGGGTATGGTCCAAAACATCACAAATTCTCCCATGAGGAATGAGTTCTCCAATTGGGAGGGATGAGACTACATGATGGTCCAATGGTGGGGAAATCATACTAACGTGGTCAGATACATCATTTTCTACTCCCCTATTATCTCAAATATAATGGTAAAACTCTTGTAGATTGAGAATCCACCGCATGAGGTGGGGCTTAGCGTCATGTTTCTTATAGATAAAACAAAACAGCACATGATCAGAAAATACAATGAATTTTGACCTGATAAGATATGAAATGAATGTTTCCAATGAAAATACATTATAAAGATGTTATTTTTCATTGGTTGTGTAGTTTTACTGGGTAGGTTCAAGGGTACGTGAGGCATATGCAATTACATGGGGATCCCTCTCAACCCTTTGTGATAAAACTACCCCAACTGCAATGTTAGAGACATCAAACATAAGCTCAAAGGGGAGATCCCACCTTGGTGTTTGGATGATAGGAGGTTATGTGATAATACTTTTTAGTTAATTGAAATCATCCTTATTGTTTTTATCAAACACAAAATCATAACCCGTTTGTAATAACTAGGACAAGGGATGTGTGATCTTACTGAAGTCATTAATGAATTGGTAGTAAAAACCAGCATGACTCAAGAATGATCACACCTCATGAACACATTTTGAATATTGAAGTGTTGAAATTAATTCAATTTTTAAATTATCCACTTGAATTCCCTATTTTGAAATATTATTCCCAAGAACTACCCTCATTCAACAATAAAATTACATTTCTTCTAATTTAATTCTAGATCATTTTCTATGAAAAAATAGAGGATAGAACATAGGAGAGCGGAAAAATATTCAAAGGAAGTCAAATAAGCTATGAAATCATCCATAAAAACTCTCATGTAATTCTCTAGGAAGTCAGAAAAATCATCAACATACATTGTTGAAAATTACTAGTAGCATTACAAAGACTAAAAAGAGTCCATCTTTATGAAAAGTTTCTAAATGGATAGGTAAATGGGGTCTTTTCTTGATCCCCTGGGGCTATATAGATTTGAAAATAATGTAAATATCCATTATGAAAACAATAATGGGAATTACTAACCAATCAATCTAACATCTGATCAATGAAATGTAGTGGAAAGTGGCCCTTTACCATGGATTGATTCAGTCCATGGTCATCAATACTGACTCGCCAACTGTTTTTCCCATGTGTTAGAACCAATTCATTCCATTCAATTGACACAACTGATATTCCTATTTTTTAGGCACATTTTGTACTGGGCTAGCCCATTTACTATCAGATATAGGATAAATGATCCCCGCATCATGTAATTTACTACCTTCTGATTTTACCACTTCATGGAGAGTGGAATTCAACCTGCGTTGAGCCCAACATATTAGCTTGTCCTCATCATCCAAAATTATATGATGCATACAAATAGATGGGATAATCCCAAGAATATCATCCAATGTCCATCTTATTTCCTTTTTACACTCTCTCAAAAGATCAGGTATTTTTGATTCCTACTATTTAGATATGTTATTGGAAATAATTTTGGGTAATTGGTCAATACCCTCATGATATAAATATATTAAATTAGATGGAAAATGTATTAATTCCAACACCAAAGATTTTTGGACCGAGGGATGAGATTTAGGGGAATTGAGGTCCATTTTACTGTGTATCTTCTCATGTTTATTCTCTAAATATAGAGAATCTATTGAAATGAGATTTGTAGAATCGTTGATGGTTGATGGTACCTTAGAATGAACAAACTAATCAATTCAGGCACAAAATTTACACTTTTTATAACCCACAGAACACTCAAAACATGATTCAAAACTCTACTCATATATGGGTGAAGAAGAAGAAAATGAATCAGATTATGGGTTTAAGAGAGAATTGTGTGTATGTCCATCATTTGAGAGAACTTCCATAAAATAGATAAGAAGAGTGGACTTCTCTTAAAGAGGTTGTTTCATAGCCTCTAGGATGTTAAAACATACCTTTTCTCCACAAAACTCTATGGATGGAGCTCCATTATTAATGTTAATGATCATCTTTGTTGTTTTGAAGAGTTTCCTCCCAAGTATGAGATGTGAATGTCCTTGGGTTTGGGTACCATCCATCTAAAAAATGCATAAATCAGTGGGGAATAAGAGATTCTTCACTCTAATAAGGATATAATCAATCACTAATGTTGGATGCATTGTACTCCGGTTGGAAGTCGCACGACAATGCATGTTGGTTGAATCTCTCCAACCTGTAGAGATGTATATAGGGAGTGAGGAATTACATTAATGAAAGAACTTAAATCTAGCATAGAATTAGGAAATAAGGTCCCCCTATGGTACACGGTATCGTGAATGTGCCTAGAGCCTTTAATTTGGTTGGAATTGTCGGTTGAATCAATGTTGAGACATTCCTTCCAAATTTTACTCTCTCTTTCCCCTTCATCGTTATTACATGGGTGAAAATATTTTTAAGAAATTTTCCATATCAATGGATTTTCTTAATAGAATCCAATAGAGGAGTTTTATCTTGATCCTTTTTAAATGTATCCATTATTTCATTGTCATTATCATTATCAAAATTCTTCTTAGATTTGGAGAGTCTTTGGGGTGAAGGAAAAGGAATGGATTGTTCATTTGAATCATCATTGATAATTTGATTAATATTTTTATTTTTCATTTCTTTATTGGAATCCTTTATGGGTGGAGAAAGAGTGTTTCCAAGAGGGGGACATACCTATGGCATTGAATCAGTATAAGGATATATTTATTTTCCACTACAATGTGTAACTGTACACACATTACATTTTTTCTTCAAATTAGAAATGGGTTTGGATGGTAGTTTTCTATAACCTTGCATCATATGCTCACCGATGGTGTTTTCCAATATATCCACTTGAGTTTGAAGGTCTTGATTATATAATTGTGTGGTTTGAGGGAATTTTAGGTTCCAGTTTTCCATTTTCCTCATCATTTCCTTAAGGCTTGGTTCAAATTTTATAAGAGGAGGATGATTATTTTGTGATGTTGGTGGATACGAAGGTTACACACATTGTCCTTGTTGATACCAATTCTACCTGGGGGAGCTTGAGTTTCCTCCCTGTTGGTACTGGGGATGTGCTTGCCACCAGGGGTTTGGATTTGGCCTGAATGGATCTGGATTGAAGGGAGGTGCTTGTTTGTATGGACTCCTTAGGAACTTGACTACACATGACTCAGGTTAATTTTGAAGTTGTGGGCACTGGTCAGAAAAATGACCATTGTCAGAGAATATACCACAATATATTGGAACTGAAGAAGTGTGTGAGATACCTTCTTCTAGAGATAATTGACTTATAAGGGTATGCATCGCATCAAGTTTATTATATATCTTTTGTTCTTGGTATGAATGAATTACATCATGAAATCCTTGGGTGGTTCAATAGATCATGTACCTAATTGTTTTGTATTTTGAGCCCTGTTGGCTACTAGGTCACTAGTGGCGGAAGGAGTTTTAACAACTCTGAAACCACCAGCTATAGCATCAATCATTAAATGATCCATGATGATAAGTCCTAAATATAATTATTGGATAAATAGTTGTTCACTAATCTAGTGGTGGATGCAGCTTAAGAATAGTCTTTCGAATCTCACCCAGTATTCATGAAGGGTGTCACCTTGTTATTGCCTAATGCTACTGATTTCATTTCTAATTTATTCATTTCAAGAGGAATAAAATAAATTATCTAAAAATAGTCTTTTTAGTTCTTTCCATCCCCCAATTTTGGTAGAAAAATAGTATATCCAATCTTTGGCTACACCATCCAGGGAGAAAGGGAAGCCCCTGATCATAATTAAGTCCTCGGAAACATGTTGGGGTCAATGGTGGAGAACACTATGTGAAACTCTTTAAGGTGTTTATGAGGTTCCCCAAGAGGAATACCATGGAATTTGATAAGTAGGTGGTTGAGGCCTGATCTCACCTCTAAGATGGGTGCTTCCTCGGGATATTCGATGTATGCAGGTCGGTACTCCACATCCAGGGTGGTCAGTTCTTTTAATGTTCGATTATTTACAGCCATGTTTTCATTGATTTCATTGGGTTCAATTTTTGATTAGTTTATGACTACTTGAAGTTCCAAAAGGGGTTTTGTAGTGTTACTTTAATGAATTTCTCTATATTCCTTGATCTGTATATGATATGTTTTTCAATTTCAGGGTCAAATTCACGTAGTTTTTTTCACATTAGGTTATGAAAATATGTTGTGTTTTATTATGATTGAATATGGATAAAATCAATTAATAAGGTTAAAATGAGAATATAATGTTATACTACAGAATTATATAATAATATTTGAAGAAGAATAAGAGAGAGAGATAGAGATAGAGAAAGAACACAAAAAAACAACTAAAAATAGAAACAGAGAACTAAAACTAAAACAATAAAATGGGGGCGTGGTATTGAAATTCATAATAATAAAGAAATAAAATAAAATAAAATAAAATAAAATAAAATGATCTAGGATCCCCGGCAATGGTTCCAAAATTTGATCGCATTGTCAAGCGCGTCGAATTAGATGTTTATTTTTAAGTAGAATTTCTGCAGTATAGAATCAACACTAGGCCATCTTTTGATGAATCCATAGATCATTAATTCCAAAATTTGGTTCTTATTATAAATGTAAACAAAGGAAATTTGTTTTTATAATACTTGTGTTTGATGATTAAATATGTAAATATAAAATGATAGCGATAAAAAAGTATAAATTAAAAAGATTAATTAATGGTGATTAACCGAGAGAAGTATTGTGATGTTCATCCTTCATCCCTTCAAAATAAAGGGTATAGATAGTTTAATTCCAGGTTTGTATCAAATAGTACCATAATGTTAATAAATTTATCCTAGTATACCTCCTAGGGTTCAATTAAAAACTCACAATGATTCACTAGACACTGATGATGATTGGGTGATTTGTGTTCGACTTCATAACCAAAACTCACCAAGGCAACACACAAAGAACCTGATGTACTGTAAATGTTTGTATGTTATTTCATTGTGATTCGTTGAAATAAATGTATATCTTTTTTAAAATTATTATTTGTGTTCAATTGACAAATATGAAAAACATAAACACCGCAATTGAATGAGGGAGGAAAAAGGATGAACGATGTGTGAAACATCACATGAAAGGGTACCCCCAAACATGATCGTTGGATTATTAGTATAAAATAATAATTTATAACTAAATTAAATAAGAATAGAGGATTATGAAAAATAACCTAAAACCAAGAATTGAAAAAATAATTCAACATAATGAAAACATGATGCTCAGGATTACATCAAGTTCCTCTGTGAGTGATCAAAATGGGTTTAAAAATCCATGGGAGGGGAGGAAGAATAAGATGTTTAAGTTGAACTTTACATAGCCTACAAAACTTATAGGGATGATGGAGAGACACATTTGGGACACCAAAATGGAAAAATCGTTCCTCCTGGTCAAACTCCAAAATGTGGTGCCCAAGGTGTCTGTTTATAGGCTATGTGAGTGGTTGTTTTGGGTACCCTAATTTCGATAATCATCTTGGTCCCTAGTTTTGGCATATAAAAGAGTCATAAATCACATTAACAAAAATTAAAAATTATATTCATGACATCCTTCCTACCTCCATGTCACATGTGGTAGTTAGATATTGAATATAATAATATATATGTCTAAAATATTATGGCAAAGCATTGACCCTGTGAAGATTCATTTTATTGGAACGATTAGATCGAATGTGCCTCTTAATTGATGAATTGGGCATCATTTCCTTCATAAAACTTGTATCCCATGAAGATATGGATCATCCCACAAAATTCCATCCCATTTGTATTATCTTCTTTCTCGTATCATAAAAAAAGTGAAAATGCTTCATGGGCTTTCATGAAGTTTATCCTATTTTGCTTCTGCATCATTGTAGGCTCTCGGAATAACCTCTCCATTCAATGAAATCATCAAAACAAGTGAAAATTTTCTTTTTAATAGTGAAAATAAAATAATATTTAATCAATCAGGAAGTGAAATTTTATATTTTAATTACAATTTTTAATACAAACCTAGTTTAATACATTGGTATAAGGGTGAAATAGAACTAAGAATTGTGGTTCGATCACAGCCCACAACTAAACATTTTCTCTTCTGAGAAAAGTATAATATATTAATAATTTCCCATTCATTAATCAATTTAGTGAAAACATACAAGATTATTTTTAAATGGTATTTATCATTCCTTATTTATGGAATCAATTTTCCTTTCATATTTATTTTCTCACATTTGAATTTGTTCATCTTTATTTTTTCACCCATGCACCATGTCACTGCCTTACTCAAGTAGAAATTTCACCTATTCACAAAAAGATCATATTAATGTGGAGTTATTCTATTTTTTAGAGTTCATGTGATCTTACCGCATGATTTCCATGATTCTATGTTTTCTACTGATAGAAACTAGTGTTCTACTAAAGAGGAATTCAAAAAGGTTGTTCTGAGGTTCAAGGGTTGGTAGGATTTATTGTTTAAAAATATATGGATGAAGATGAGTGTTTTATCACTTATATACAAAACATTTTAAAATTCCGAAAGTGTTCACAATGAATGATCACACTCAACCCCTCACGAAGTTTATTATCTCCCACTCACTATCCCCACAGTTCATTTCTGTGCGTTACAACCATGAAATGAATAATAATGAGTGAACATCCTATTTTCTCCATTTTATTCTTTTGTTATGTTTTTTAGATGTACAAAACTATTTTTTTTAATTATTTGGAGATAAATATGGAAACACATGTTCAACAATGATGTATGTAATATGGATTGTGAACCCATTTCCCAACGAAAATGTAGGCACCCTTTATATCAACCAATAACAATGGTTCTCTTCCCAAAACTCCCATGGAAACACCCTCTCTCCCACACTTGCTAAAAATAAAACAATAATATACACACAAGATGATTAGGCTCGGGAAAATTTGGTTCTAATATTCCTAACTAATAGGAATTTCATGTCCTCTATGGCTTTAGAAGGATAAAATGTGATGGTGGTCGAAAATAGAGGATAATTGTACAAAGGGATTTTCAATGAATGGTTGTCTCTATCAAGAATGTAGCATAATTGAATCTTATGGAATCAAAAATAATCAAGGAATGTTTTAGATTCTCAATATGACCCGAGACTCTCAAGAAAGCGATTAAAAGGATGAATATTAAATAAATGATGAAAGAATGTATCTTAGGTAAGGGATTGAAATAATTATCATTGATAATGAGGAATGGGATTCAAAAATTCATTAAACACCTATGAATGATTTGATAATACAAATATGAGATAAATATTCCATAGCAACCTTCATTTGAAATTTTTTTTCTAATAATAATATATTTTTCCTCATAATTGACTGAAGATTGAAAAATGATTTTGAGATATTATTTTTAAGATCAATATTGTATCTTAAAATAAAAAATAAGGAAAAAGAAGTCAAAAATGAAAATACCTTTTATTTTTTAATTTTGTTTTATTTTTTTATTTTTTTAAATCCTAACATTGACATGTCACCCACCCCCTACACCAAAAAGTTCATTTGTCCTCAATAAATACATTTTAAATAAATATAAAAGTAAATAATGGTAGGGAGAAGGGACAACCTACTAAGTGGTGTCATATGTGGCATCAATCAAATGTATTTCCTCCACAAAATGATTTAGAAAATCCTTATAGAAGTGTTTGAGCGACTTCCCATTGATAGTAATCCTTTGTCCACTCTTCTCATGAAAAAACATGTATAGAACCAAAAGGGTAAACATCAGTAATGATATACGGAACGAGCCATCGAGAACGAATCTTACCTTGGTGGAGCATTAGCCTGGAGTTATATATTAGAACCTTCTCAATAATATGAACCTTACACTAATGAATCATTATATCATGGATATCCTTTTTCATCTCTTTATATATCTGGGAGTTCTCATATGCATCACATTGAATTTATTCCAACTCTTGAATCTGCAGCTTCCTATGCTCACCAGCATCTGAAAGATTCATATTACATTGTTTAACAGGGAAATATGCATGATGTTCAACCTCCACCAGGAGGTGACAAGCCATTCCAAGCACAATCATGTTTGGTGAAATTACTATTGGGGATTTAAATGTCGTACGGTACACCCAATGCTCATCATCCAAGCACAAACACCAATAATTCTTATTTGGATGTGCCATTTTTTCATGATTCACTTAACTTCCTGATTTGAGATTTCATCTTGTCCATTAGTTTGGCGGTGATATGTGTAGAAACATTATGAACAACCTCATACTTAAGAATAACTTTTTCATGTTGAGATTTCAAAAATGTAAACCCTAATCCCTGATGTTTAATTCGGTATACCAAACCTACTAAAAATTTGGGACCCCACCAAATCATCAACCACTCGAGAGTCATCATTCCATGTGTCTATTTCTTCCACCAATTTAGATACATAGTCAGAAACAAATAATATGTACTGAAATCAATATGAATTTGGATAAGGCACCATGAAGTCAATTCCACATGCATCAAAGACCTCACACAATAACATGGTTTGTTGGGGAATTTAATTCTTCTTGGAGATATTCCCTTTGAATTTACATTAACTACATGACTTGAAAAATATATGGGCATCCTAATACAATTTTGTCAAGTAAAGTCCTCAGTAAAATACCTCTCGAGCTTTACGTTGAGAGAAGAAGTGGACCCCACAAGAAAAAGTGTGTCAGAAGGTCAAAACAAAGGTGAAATCATGGTCAGGGACACACAAATGAACTACTTGGCCAACACAAAGTCTCCAAAAATATGGGTCATTCCAAAGGTACCATCGAGAATCATGCATAAGTCTCTAGGATTGGGAAGTTCTAAAATCGGTGGGGACCATAGATGTTGCATGAAAATTCACAATGTCTACATACCAGGGGATGAGGTCCAAAACATCACAAAGGTTCTCATAAGGAAAGAATTCTTCAATATGGAGGGATGAGTCAACATGTTGATCCGATGGTAGGGAAATCCTACTAATGTGGTCATATACAATATTTTCTACCCCCTATCTCTAATTTCATGTTCAAACTCTTGTAGGAGTAGCATCCATAGTATGAGGTGGGGCTTAGCTTCAGATTTCTTTAGGAGAAAATCATGGGAAGCATGATCAAAAAATACAATGACTTTTTATCTGATAAGATATGAATTGAATTTTTCCATTAAAAAAACATTAGAAAGAAGTTATTTCTTTGTAGTCCTGTAGTTTTCCAGGGAAGGGTCAAGGGTACATGAGGAATATGCAATTACATGAGGAGATTTCTAAACAGTTTATTATAAAACTTCCCCAACTACAATGTTAGACGCATCACTCATAAGATCCAAGGGGAGATCCCACCTTGGTGGTGGGATGGTAGGAGGTGATGTGAGACTCCTTTTTAGTGAATTGAATGCATCCATACAATTTTTATAAAATAGAAACTTAAAACCATTTTGCAATTACTGGGATAAGGGAAGCGTGATCATACTGAAGTCATTAACGAATCGGCGGTAAAAACCAGCATGACCTAAGAAAGATCTCACCTCACAAACACATCTTGGGTATGGAAGGCTCAAAATTAATTAGATATTTTATTTATCCACTTTAATTACCTATTTTTAAATATCATTCCAAATAATTATCCCCCATTCAACCACGAAATAGAATTTCTCATAATATAATACATGATCTTTTTCTATGGAATGATGGAGGATAGAACCTAGGTGATCCAAATATTCATCAAGAAAACATCCATAAACTCTGAAATCATCTATAAAAACATCCATTTGATTATCTAGGTACTCAAAAAAAGTATACTGAACATTCATCTCTAAAAATTACTGGGAGCATTACATAGACCAAAAGGATTCCTTCTATATGAAAATGTGCCAAATGGATAGGTAAATGCTATCTTTTCTTGATACTCAGGGGCTATATGGATTCAAAAATAACTTGAATAGCCATTAAGGAAACAATAATGGGACTCACCAGAAAATCATTCTAAAATCTAGTCAATGAATGGTAGTATAAAGTTTTCATTTCTTGTGGATTTATTCAGTCGATGGTAGTAAATAGGGACTTGCCAACTGTTTTTCACACATGTGGGAACCAATTCATTCCTTTCATTTGACAGAATTGTTATACCTATTTTTTAGGAACAATTTTCACTAGTCTTACCCATTTACTATCATTTATATGATAAATGATCACTGCGATAAGTAATTTACTAACATCCAATTTTACCACTTCAAGGAGTGGGGGGTTCATCTAGCGTTGAGCCTACCTTATGGGTTTAGCCTCATCATCCAAAAGTATAGGGTCCATACAAAAATATGGTATTATCCCGGGAATATCATCCAATGTCCATCCTATCAATACTGCAAATATGATCTTTTCCAATGGTTTGGAACCGTTGGTATAGGCCTCCAAACTATTGGTATAGCATATACCAAAGGTCTGGAGAACCGTTTCCAAGTAAGATGTGGGGATATGTCTATACAAACAGTTTTTGAAACACCATTGGTATAGACCTATACCAACGTTTTCAAAACCATTGGTATAAGTAATATGAAAATCTATACCAACGGTTCCATAAAACCGTTGGTATATATAATTCAAAAAACAATCATCTAGTTGGTTTTGATCACAGCACCTCCCGTTTGGGATTGAATGACCTAACCACTAACCTTACTTACTTTTGTGAACATAATTTCATAAATATATATATGTATTATCATAAGTATTTTAAATTTTTATTTATTAAATTTTCTCTGTAAGAAGAGTCCATTAAAAATACATGTACATTTACCAATGGTTCTGAAATCCTTTATTATAGTCCTATACCAATGGTTTTGAGAACCGTTTGTGTAGGTTAATTGATTTTGGGACCTATACCAATGGTTTTGGATAAAACGTTGCAATAGGGGGGACCTATACCAATGGTTTAGCCAAAACCAATGGTATAGGGTCTCTATAGTGGACCTATACCAACAATTTTGGCCAAACCATAGGTATAGGTCCAAATTAGTGACCTATACCTACGGTTTTGGGAGAAACATTGGTATAGGTCCATATAAGTGACCTATACCAATAGTTTTGGCCAAACCATTGGTATATGTCCAAATTAGTGAACTATACCAATGGTTTTCTCAAAACCATTGGTATAGATCATATTTCTAGTAGTTTATTTCCTTTATATACTCTCTCAAAAGATCAAGCAGTTTAGATTCTGGCGGTTGAGAGAGGTTATTGGAAATTATGACGGAAAATTGGTCAATAACCATAAGATAATCATATTTTAAATTAGATATATGTTGTTTTAATTTCCAAAACTAGGGGTTTTTTGGAATGAGGGTAGGGATTTAGGGGATGTGTAGTCTATTAAACTTTCTATATACTCATTTTTTATTCTCTAATTATAGAGAATGTTTTGAAATTATATTTTCAGAATCATTAATGGTCTTGGGTGGCTCGGAATGAACACACTCATCAATTAATTCACTACATCTAGACTTTTCAGAACCCAAACGACACTCAAAACAGAATCATAAATCAAATCATAAAAGGGTGAAGATGAGGAAAATTAATGACAGTATGGGTTTAGGAGAGAATTGTTTGAGTGTGCATCATTTGAGAGAACTTCCATCGAATAGATGTGAAGATTGTAGTTCTCTTCAATAGGGTGTTTCATAGCTTCAAGGATGTTAAAACATTACATTATCCACCATAAAATATGGAATACATACCATTCTGAATGATGATTATAGTCATTCTTTTATTGAGGAATTTTCTCCCATGTATTAGAGGGGAATGTCCCTGGGTTGTTGTATCTTCCATCTCAAAAATACATAAATCAGTGGGGATGATGAGATTCTTCACTCTAAAAAGGACATCCTCAATAACTCATGTTGGATGCATTGTACATCGGTTGTCATGTTTCATGACTATGTTAGTTGGTTGAAGCTCTCCAACAAGTAGTGAAGTATATAGGGAGTGAGGATTTAAATTTCTGGAAGAACCTAAATCTATAATAGCATTAAGAAAATATGGTCTCCGCTATGGTACATGGTATCATGAATGTGCCCAGATCCTTGGATTTGGTTGGAATTGCTGTTTGATTCAAAGCTGAGACATTCATTCCCATGTTGACTCTCTCATTACCCTTTAGCCTTCTTCTATGGGTGAGAATATCTTTATGAAATTTGTCATATCGAGTGATTTTCGTAACACCGTCCAATAGAGGAATATTTATGTGAACCATTTTAAATGTATCCATTGTTTATTTATCCGTATCATTATCAATATTCTTCTTAGATTTATAGAGTCTTTAGGGTAGATAAAGAGGAATGGATTTTTAATTTTAATCATCAATGTTAACATTATTTCCCTTTTTATTTTTCAATTCTTCATTGGAACCTTTTATGGGTATAGAAAGTGTTTTTTCAAGAGGGGGAAATACATGTTGCATAGAATTAGTTTAAGGAAAAACTTATTTTCCACTATGAAGTGTAACTGCACATACATTACCTTTTCCATTCAGATCGTCAATGGGTTGGGATGGTAGTTGTCTAGAACCTTTCATATTATTCTCACAGATGGTGTTTTACAATTTCACCACTTGAGTTCATATGTCTTGAATTGTTGATTGTGTGGTTTATTGGAATTGTAGGTTCTATGTTGTCAATTTCTTCACCATATCCTCGAGGCTAGGTTCGGATTTGGGGGGAGGAAGATGATTTTTTTGGAAGCTGATGGATATGAAGGTTGAATACCTTGGCCTTATTGATACCAACCCTTCTTGGGGTAGCTTGAGTTTCCTCCTTATCGGTAATGGGGTTTTGTTCGCCACCTAGGGTTTGGATTTGGCATGAATGGCTCTTGCATGAAGGGATGTGTTTATTGGTATGGATGCTCTGGGAACATGGATACCCAGGACTCAGGTGAATCTTGATGTTGTGGGAACCGGTCAGAAAAATGAGTATTGTTAGAGAAAATACTACAATGTAATAGAACTGAAGAAGAGTTTGAGTTACCTTTTTCTTGAGCTAATTTCCTTAGAAGGGTATGGATCTCATCAATTTTATTATCTACCTTTTATTCTAGGAAGGAATGTATTACCTCATTAACTCCTTGGGTTTGTGTAATAGCTCATGTATCGAATTGTTATGCATTTTTAGCCATGTTGGGTAATAAGTCACAAGTGGTGGAAGAATTTTTATCAACTAGGGTACCCCCATCTACAATATAAATCATTTCACGATCCATGAGGATAAGTCCCTCATATAAGTATTTTATTAACAGTTTTTCACTAATATTTTAGTGGGGGAAGCATGAGCAAGGTCTTGTGATTCTCTCCCAGAATTCATGAAGGGTCTCACCATGGGATTTCCTAATGCCACAAATTTTGAGAGGTAGGGAAGAAGTTCTCTAAAAAGTGTCTTTTCAGGTCATTACATCCCCCAATTGAGGTAGAAAAATAGTGTAAGGCCCACGACTTAATCAATACATAATCTTGAATTATGTTAATAATTCACATTGAAGATCTATTCAGGTTTAGAGTTTTAGATAATTTGGCCATAACTATTACATTACATCTCAAATATTACAAAGTAGACACTTATACTTAGTATCCATTTTTTCATAAAATAAAAACCATTGAAAAAAGGGTGATGTCTAGTTACATGTTTTAGACACCATTACTTTTCCATGATCTCATCCTTGACCCTATTTATCTTAAAGTCATGTGAAAAACATTTCAAAAAAACTTGGGATGAGCATTAGAATCTCAGTAAGGATTATAAAATAATGAAATAAAACATTATTCCATTAATACATACCATGCATAAGTTATTTAACACACCTAATGAAATCATAAGATTAATGAATAACACATATAAATCAAAAATCATAAATGTAAATTGTGGAATCCATAGCATAATTACACTGTAACTTTCATAGCTACGTAGGGAGTTACGTTAGGAATACCCATCACAGTATATTCCCTAAATCTATTAGGAGAAACATTAACATTTACCTTTTTCACATTACCCAATGCATTGGAGAGCTATCTCGGGCTCATCTGCCCTTGGATTATCACGGAACCACCCGTATACGTAAACAATTCCCAATAACCATAACATATTCATAACACATAAAACAAACATAAAAGAAAGATAACATTTCCAAAATTCAATCACATTATATTATTTAAAGATTTTAAAATAATCAATTATTTCTCAAAACCATTTTCAATACCAAAATACATAAAAATGTATATGGTATTTATGTTAATTTTTTAAAAAAACACCACATCTTGTTAAGGAAGCCAATGATCAAATAATACTCGAAGTGGAGGAAAGTTCATTGTGACCGAGTACATTAAAAAGAAATATTGATTTTTTTCATTTATAAAAATTCTTTGCCGAGAAATGATTCCCTTGGAATGAAATTAATAGTGAATGGGGTTTATAAACTGTATAAAAAAAGTCGTGTATAAATCATAGTTTGCCTTAGTGAAAGGAGATTGAGACGAAGTTCCTTACCAAGATTGAATATTTAGATTAAGGATAAATTGATGATATAATTATGGGTGAAAAATATAAATACACATAAAATAAGTGTATTTTTAGTGTAAAATAATCAGAGGTCATTCACACATATTCATAGAATGACATAACTAATTAGTAGAAGTTTAACCCAATGAATAGTAATTGGTTTAGGAAGTCCCCTTACAAAGATCATTTTTAAAAAAGTATATATATTATCTGTATAAACTATAAGAACACATATATGATGTATAAATACTTGAAAATATATAAAAATTCATTTCTCACAAATCAAATAATGACATAAACTAGAAACAGAAGATCAACCCAAGGAATGGAAATTGGGTGAAGAAGTTCCCTTACCTCGTGTCAGACATGACCGGTTCATTTTTTAATAACCTAAATAATAAACTAAAGTTAATATAAAATTTCTTCCGATCATTTATCATGTTAATTACTCCTTTTATATCACTTATTAAATTATTGTAAACATTATATAATCATTTAAGTTAATAATGGTCGTTTGGTCGATATTTGGTACTTGAGTCAAAAATGAACTTCTTATAATTACAAGTGATCCTAAGGTCAAAATTTTTGGTATTCAGAATGATATTAATGATTTATATATCATATATATCATACATATCCTTTATAAATATGTATTTAAAATTTTATATAACATTTGGAGATAAGAATGGAAATGCATTGTTCCTGGAGACGGTAAGTCGTACGTACATATGAACACTACATTAATTTATATTTAATATTTAATGAATGAAAACATAATTATACATAAATATATTATAATTCTAGTATAATATCATATATAATTTCATTACAACCATCATTTATATGTTCCAGTTATAGAATGAATGAGTCATATCACTTTGAGGGGGCAGTTGTCTTCACTTTCTCAAATGAAATTATCATATTTACCCATTATGGAAATCATGAAGGTATGATATAAATGATAAATAAAGAAGAATAGATACTATATAAATATAATATATATCAAATATAAAAATATTTCCATTATAATGGTCACTATGAGAGGTGGTGGGAGATAATTGAACAGTCACTTTTTCATGAGGTAGTAGTTCGCCGTCCACATAAACAAAATGTTTGTATCCATTAAATCAAGGTGTGTGGATATGTAGTTAGAATACTTATTATAAAACATCCTATTATATTGAAGATACTATTGTGGTTATAAAATAATGGAATAAAGAATGTTTATGGGGTTGAATAAGGAAAATAAAAGAAAATATCTTGAGAGAAGATGTTACCTTTATATCGGGAAACATCATTTGGGTTGAACCAAAAGGATTTTTTGAATTTCCTTAAACCTAAATTAAGGCTTCAATTATGAATATATGGATTTCTGGAGATTCGTGGAGCAGATTTTGGACTAGACAATAGGCTTAAGAGGTGTGAGTAATGTGTTATAAGTGGTTTCTGTTTATAAGTGGGAGGAGGGGCTCTTTAGAAAAGATTGAAATTATTATTTTATTATAAAATTATTTTTGGTTTCAAAAGGTCCAAAACATATTTAATTCGACGATAAAGTGCATAAGTAGAAATTAAATCATCCAATAATAATTGGATAGTTTTTGGATATTTTTTTAATCCTTATCGTTTTTATTTAACCATTTGTTAACCTATTATACTTTTACCATGTCCTCTTATATATTCATATTATATGGTTAACATATTTACTATAAAATTTCAAGAGACCCAAAATGGTTCTTTTCTGACATTTTTAACATTATTTAATTCTTTTGGCTTAATTAATGATTTTTATGATTATTTTATCTTTTAATAAAATATTAATTGTTTTAAAAACCCAATTAGGTCAATCTGTAAACTATTCATATAAGGACTTTTAAATAAACTACAACAAATTTTTTATTCTGAAAACCCTTCATTAATTAAAATATAAAAATTCATTATTTTATCTAGAATTTCTGTATGACATAAATAGTATCAAAATAAATTTATTTTAATAATTATAATTTCATATATTTTAATCCTTTATAAACGAAACAATTACTGCATCATCATTGCGTCTTAATTAAATTTATTTATTTAATGTCTAAAAAATATCAATAAAATTCCATGATGTAATAGATATTATTATATTTCAAATAAATATTTATAGTCAAATAGATCACTTATACAACCCCATATAATTTTTTTACTAAAATATATATGTTTATGTTACTTTTGACATTACATTAAATTAATTAATATAATGTGTAATTAACACTCCCATGTGGCACCATAGGGAACCAAAATAGACCCAAATATTACCTTGGCAAGAAACATCTCATTCAATAGGGTTATAAAAAATGTAAGGGTAATTTAGTATTATTATATTATTATTTTCTTACCCTTATTTACTAGATTTACTCTTTAACCATGGTAAATAAAATATTTACTAAAGTAAATACTCATAATGTCTAAAATTTTAACCTACATATTTAAATATTCTGGATCTCATAATTATAAATATGGAAACCATTTTGTGAAATTTAAAGCACATACGTGGAACGTGTTTATGAAATAATAAATATCAACAGATTGACACTAGTTTATGTCCAATTTCAAAGTCAAATTAATTCTAATAACCAAAATTTGATTAATCAGAAATAACATAATCTAATTAAACTTTAAACCCAATTAATATGTTAATTTAAACATATAATTAAATTAGATTAAAATGTAGTTTTGAATTAAAATTTTGAATTTTTCACTATTAATTAAAAAAATAAACATTATCTGAAAAATACCAAAATTTCATCCCTATAAAAATTTGATGTCTCGATTCTAAATAATAATTTTATTTTGTCAAATGTAATAGATAAAAGTGAAAAAAATTATATTTAAAAAGGGTTCTCCATCAAATGGTGGTAAAACTACCTTTTAAAAATATTTGTGTATTTATGCTTAAAATCGTAATTATTCTCATTTCCTGCCTCTAAATTTTATTTTATAAATGTAAAAAAATTCAACAAACATTTTTAATCATTTTGTATTTTTCCCTATTCATTCCCTCCATTATAATGGATTGGATTTAACAACAATTTAAAAAAATAATATTATTATTTTATATTTCGGTATAGCTCAATATTGTGTGCAATGTATGATTTCAAAGAAAACTGTTGTTGTCTGTTGAATATGCTATCAGACATAGAATACCATTTAAAGTAAAATTAATATTTAATTCAAATATATTAATAAATATAAAAATGTCATATTCTTTATTTACCTGGGATATTACATCCTTCCCCCCTTTTGGAAATTGCTTCCTCACAATTTTAAAATTGGCATTGGAAACATCATTGATTGTCCCACATCAGAAAAAGAATAAATAAATCATTCACATTATAATAATTAAAGATAAGTAAAAAGGTCACTCGAGATAACCTATACTAAGATTTCATGAAATCATGGATATGGAGAAGAAACTAAGAGTCATGTTCTGATGAAGAGTGATAAGAAACAAGACCAAGAGAAACTTAAGAATCTAAAAACCAAAAACATGTGATGTGTTAAGTGAATTTTGATTCCCCATTAGGAAATGTAAATGGAAAACATTTTTGTTTTATGTTCCTTTTAATAAAGTTGGGGAATTTATTTAAGTGATTGATTACGAACATAAGGAAACATTCTTGCTTTAAGAACATAAGGAAACATGCTTGCTTGTCATGTAGACTTTCATCCTTTACTAAATTTCTACCACAAACTCATATTTTCTCAAAACAATGAGTATTCAAGATGGATTTTCCATGTCAAACGATCTATAATACCCTAATATAGAATCAAATAATCCATAAAAGATGAAAAATATATTTCCCCTATCTTTAGACATTAACCAAAAAATGGGTTATTACAAGATCAGATAATCCCCAAAAGCAGAATCCTTTATTAAAATAAATACATATCTTAATCTCCAAAATTCAAAAATATGTACCTAATGTTCTAAAAAGAAAATTCAATACACAATTGTCCTTAAACATCATCAAAATAACCCAAACTCTATTTGAAATCCAAAATTTATAAGTATTTGATCACAAAGTCTTCCACAATAAACCCTAAAATTTATCTCCAAATAACATCAACTATTCTTAAAGTATCATAATTTAATGTAATTAACTTAATCAAATATTCTCTAGGATAGGTAAGTCATTTCAATAAAAAAACCAAATCTATATATGTCTACAATAAAAACATAGATTCTTAAAAAATAAAATACGACCATTACTCCTCATTAAAATTCCATAGTATTCTATTTTCTTTGGGGATATAGTGTTCCCAAAAGAGAAAAAATCTTCCAAAACTACCATTATTACATAATAAAAATATCATTTTCCAATACTAAGTATATCCATTTGATACAACATAAGATCTCAAATCATCTTATTTTGATCATTAAAATCATTTAACTAAAAAACAGTAGTCATACTGACTAGCGATTTCACGTAGTCTAGTGGTAGGTGATAAATCTCAATTGCACTTGGGTTGTGGGTTCGATTCTCACAGCTTTGTCCGACACGAGGGGTTGTCACACTGTCTGTGTATTTTCCTTTTTCAAAAATTACATAATTTTATAACATTCCCAAAAATGAGATAAAATCCATAAAAATAACCATAACATATATTAACCACAAATTTTATCCCATACCTAGAATTTTCATCCCTGAAAGTAATAACATGTAATTTCCTCAGAAAAATATCAAATAAACCCCTAAGCTTATCCATTATGTCCACATAAGAAAAGAAAATTATTTATTGTATAAAATTTTCACATATGAAACTTCATTGTTACACATACTAGAAATAGTCCTCCAATGTAATCCCATCATCAAAAGATCCTTAATAATTTTAAGCATTTCGGAATCCTAAAATGCACCATAATTCTTGAATCCCTTATATGTAAAGCTTTTAATAATTCAACATTTTTCCCAATCAATCATCCATTATTTTCCAAAATATTTTGTAATTCTACACTCATACAAACAAAATGATGAATCATTTCCCATGATTAAATAATTTCAAAACATCATCTAAGAAATAATACATACCTTTCATTAGTCATTGTCAATTTCTTAATATTCAATTGCAATGGCATTAAGAATTCATAATCATATATTTGTATGATCTTGTTGATCCCATTCTCAAACCTACTTCTTAGGACATCAATTTGTATAATGACCATGAAAACCACATTTAAAACATTTAATTGATCCTTCAAAATGAACTTCATTCCTTTTTCTAGAGTCAACTAGACACTTATTTTGTCCAAGGGCGTTTCATTCTTTATGAACTCCATTTCCAAATCTATAACATCTTCTAATCCCTTTGAATTATTTTCCTAATTCTTTCTTTCTACATCCTTGAAAATTAGGTTTTTGAATATACATAACTTTATGATTATTACATGAAAATGTGTAGGGATTAGTTTCTTGAATATAAGATTCCTTTTAAAAATCCCCAAGGTTCATGTGGTCAATCATGACTGTAGATAGTCGGTTGAGAATAACCACAAGAGTTCTCATTGAAGATCCCATTTCATTTAGTTACTCATTTAGAAAACGTCACAGTTTTCTTCACATCCATTGTAAATTTGGTTCCTACAAGATCCATAAATTTACTAAAGACAACAAGTTCAGTGTGAGTATATCAGTAAAATCATCATTTAATATATTATGAGGAGGGTAAATACTAAGATATGCTTATCCATTTCATCTTAAACTCATTCAATTTATCTAACATAACTATGACTCTTTCTAATATTCTAACCATTATGGTTATGTCACTTATGCTTAAATAACACCCTAAATTCTAATGTTATCTAAATTGAAATTTGATACCAACTATAAGGCCCCAACATTAAACAATTTTTAATATTCAATTATGTTAATAATTCAAATTGACGATCTTTTCATGTTACAATTTTAGAAAATTAGGCCATAACTATTACATTTAATCTCAAATATTCCAATTCATACACTTCTACTCAGTTTTCTTTTTTCTCATAAAATAAAAACTCTTGAAAAAAGAGTCATGTCTGGTTCCATGTTTTAGAGATCCCTACTTTTCAATAATCCTATCCCTGACCCTATTCATCATTAAGTCCTGTGAAAAATACTTCAAAAAAACACGGGATGAGCATAAAAATATCAGTAAGGATTATAATATAAATAAAGAAAACATTGGTCCATAAATAGATAGAAAGAATAATCTCTTTAACATAACTCATGAAACCATAATATTTATGAATAACACATAGAAATCAAAAACCATACATGTAACTTGTGGCATCCATAAAATACTTACATTTTCGCTTTCCCAGCTACGTAGGAAGTTATGTTTCAAATAACAATAACATTATATTCCCTAAATATATTTAGAGAAAAATTAACGTTTACCTCTATCACGTTACCCAATGTATTGGAGATCTATCTTCGGCTCACCAACCCTAGGTTTATCACAGAACCACCCGTATACATAAACAATTCCCAAGAACAATAACATATTCCTAACACATAAAAAAACATAAATGAAAGATATAATTTACACATTTCGATCAAAATATATCATTTAAATATATTATAATAATTAATTCCTTCTCAAAATCATTTCAATACCAAAATATATAAAAAGGTTATATGGTATTTATTTTCTTTTTATAAAAAACACAAAATCTTGTTAAAGAATCCAAAGATCAAATAATACTCGTGGTGGTGGAAAGGTCATTGTCACCACATACGTTAAAATGAAATATTATTTTGTTCATTTAGAAAAATGATTTGTAGAGAAAATATTTCCTTCGAATAAAATTAAATTTCAAAGGGGTTTA
Source organism: Viscum album (assembly GCA_963277665.1). Taxonomy (NCBI): domain Eukaryota; kingdom Viridiplantae; phylum Streptophyta; class Magnoliopsida; order Santalales; family Viscaceae; genus Viscum; species Viscum album. Next base: position 1,499,291,380 of record OY728133.1, read on the forward strand.
TACATTGTATAAAAGAAATTTTTGTATAAATCAATGTATGCCTCAATGAAAGGAGATTGAGATAAAGTTCCTTAAAAAAATTGAATCAATTGATTAAGGATAAATCAATAACATAATTACATGTAAAAAATATAAATACACCCAATATAAGTGGATAATAAGTGTAAAACAATCATTGGTCATTCACACATATTTAAATAATGACATAATTAATAAGTAGAAATTTAACCCAATGAATGGAAATTGGGTTAAGAAGTCCCCTTACAATGATCATTTTTTTAACAAAAATAGATCAATTATGTGTATTCAATATAATCACATATAATGGAAGTAGAAATAAATGATAATATATGAAAATTCATTTCCCACATAATCAAAGAAAGGCGTAAGCATCAAAGATAAGATCTACCAAAAGAATAAAAATTGGGTGAAGAAGTTCCCTTACCTCGTGTCTGACTTGGCCCATTCATTCATTAGTTTCCTTAATAATAAAATAAATTAAATTTCAACATGCTTCAGATCCTTTTTTAAGTTTATTATTCCTTTTATATAAATTATTACCATGTTATAAACATTACAAAATCAATTATTTTAATAATGGTCATTTTGTTGATATTTGGTACTTGAGACAAAAATGAACTTCTTATAATTAAAAGTTATCCATGTGGTCAAAAGACTATTATATCCAGAATAATATTATTTATTTAGATATCATATATATCATATATATACAGTATATATATGTATTTATAATTTTACATAACATTTGGGGATATAAAATGAAATGCACCGTTCATGGAAATGGTAAGGCATATGTACGCATGAACGCTACATTCATTTATATTTCGTATTTAATTGAATGAAAACATATTCATACATAGGTATATTATAATTTTAGTATAATATAATATATAAAATTTATTAAATCCATCCTTTAGACATTCTACTTATTGCATGAATGAGTCATATCACTTTGAGGGGGCGATTGTCCATAGTCCCTCAAATATAATTATCATATTTAATCATTATGGAAACTATAAAGGTATGATATAAATGAAAAATATAGAAGCATAGAGACAATATAAATATAATATATATCACATATAAATATTTTTCCATCCTAATGGCTACCATGAGAGGAGGTAGGAGATAATTGGACAATCATGGTTTCGTGAGGTAGTAGTTCAACGTCCATAGAAACATTATGTTTTTATCCATTAGATGGATGTGTGTGGTTGTGTAGTTCGAATACTTCTCATAAAAAAATCTTAGTATATTGAAGATACTGGAGTTTTTATATAACAATGGAATGAATAGAGATTCTGGGGTTGTTGAAGGAAAATAAAAGAATAGAACTTGAGAGTAGAAATTACCTTTAAATCGGGTAACTCTCTTTGGTTTGAACCAAAAGACATTATTAAATTGCCTTATTCCATGGTGAAGTCTTCCAAGAGGAATAGTGGGATGTTGGGAGATTCTTGGAGTAGAGTTTGGATGAGCCAAAAGGCTTGAGAGGTGTGAGTAAAGGGTTATAGTTTCTAGCCTTTAATAAGAGGGAGGAGGGGCTCTTTAAGAATGTTTGAAAATATTATTTTATTATAAAATTATTTTTATTTTCAAATGGTTTAAAACTTATTTAATTCAAATATAAGGTGCATATAAGTCGAAATAAAATTATCCAATAATAAATGAACTGGTTTTGGATATTTTTTATTCCTTATCTTTTATATTTAACCCATTATCAAGTTATTTAACTTTTACCATGTCATCTAATATATTCTCACTATATAGTTAATTTATTTATTATAAAATTACAAGAGACCAAAAATAGATCATTTAGGACATTTTTTACATTATTTGTGTCATTTGGCTGAATCTTGGATTTTTAGAATTATTTTATCGTTTAATAAATTCTTATTTTTTTTAAAAACTCATTTTGTCAATTTATAAACTATTCATATCAAAATTTTAAAAAAATATATAATGAGTTTATTATTTCCAAAAAACATTATTAATTAAAATATAAATAGTCATTATTATACCTAAAATTTGTGTATGGCATAAAAAGTGTCAAAATAAATTTATTTTAATAATTATAAAATAATTTATATGAATCCATTATTAATGAATTAATTACTGCTTCATCATTGATTCATAATTAAATTTATTTATTTTATGTATAAAATTAAAAATAAAATACCATTATCTATGAAATATTTTTATATTTAAAATGAATATTTATAGTCAATGATATCACTTATATAACCCCATATAAGAATTGTCTTTCAAAAAGATATATGTTTATGTTACTTTTGTATTTACATTAAATTAATTAATATATAGTGTCATTATCACAGCCATGTAGATCCATGGGGTCCCCAAATCGACCCATGTATCCCCTTTTCCGAAAACACTCATCCCATAGGGTTAGTAAAAGTTTATGGATAATTTAATATTATTATAAAATTATTTTTTTAAACTTATTTACCAGATTTACCCTTTAAAGATGTTAAATAAAATATTTATTGAAGTAAATATTCATAATGAATAAAAATAGATGTTACCTATTTAGTTAATTTGGACATCCTAATTATAAATTTGGAATCCATTTTTTCAAATTTAAATAACAGAAGTTTCAGAAATTACTTTAAAATTAATTCCCACTAGAAAAACAAAAAAAGTGTTTTAAGAAATAATAACTATCAAAATATTGACACTTGTTTATGTACAATTTCAAAGTGAAAATACTTAAAATGACCAAAATTGTATTAAATTATAATAAAAATCTTATTAAAATTTAAAACCAACTAAAAAAATAATCTTACCATATAAATAAATTATATTAAAATGTATTTTTGAATTAAAATGCAGTATTTTGTACTATTCAATAAAAATGAAATTTATCAAAAAAATACAAAAATTTCATCCAACATAAATTATTATGTCCCAATTCAAATGAAGAATTTTATTTTTGTAAAATTATTCTTATAAAAGTGAAAAAAAAATTTATTTAAAAAGTGTTCTCTTTCAAAAGGCGGTAAAACTACTTTTTAAATATATTAGAGTATTTATGCTTAAAATTAGATTCATTCCCATTTTAAGTCTCTAAATTATATTGGATAAATGTAAAAAAATTCTAAAACCATTTGTAATTATATTATATTTATTTAATTTCATTCCCACCAATACAATGGCTATTATTTAACTACCATTTAAAAATTATTATTATATTATATTTCAGTATAATAAAAAGTTGTGTGCTATGTAAGATTTAAACGAAACCCGTTGTTGAGTTTTGAGTATGCTATTAGAAATAAAATACCCTCCAAAGTAAAATTAATATTTAATTAGAAAATATAAATAAATATTAAAATGTCATATTATTTATTTAGTTGGGATGTTACAACTAGTATATCCAATATTTGACTACACCATCAAGAGATAAAGGGAAGGACCTAAACATAATTAAGTCCCAGAAATATTTTGGGGTTTCATGGTGGAACAAAATATGTGAAACTCTTTATGGTTTTTATAAGGGTCCTCACTCGGAAGACCATGGAATTTTTGAAGTAGGTAGATAAGGCCTGATGTAAACTCAAAGTTGGCTACTTCCATGAGATATTATATGTATGCAAGTTGGTGCTCCACATCTAGGATGGTAAGTTCATTTAAGGTTTGATTATTTGCAGCCATCTTTTCATGGATTTAATTGTGTTATATTTTTTATTAGTTTATGAACACTTAATTTTCCACAAGGGGTTCCTTAGTGTTACCTGATTGACCTTCTATAGATGCCTTGATTTGTGTGTGAAGTGACTTTTCAATTTCAGGGTCAAATTCAAGAAGTTTTCTTTTTTCTAGTAGATCCATTTAAATAAGATATGAAGCTTGTTTTTTTATGATTGATAATAGATAAAATTACTAAATTAGAAATAAAAAAGAATATAATGTTATAAAACAGAATTATAAAAAGAGATATGGAGTAGAAGAAGAGTGAGATAGATAGATAGTGAGAGAGAAAGAACTTAAAAAAAACCAAAAATAGAAACAGAATACTAAAACAAAAACAATAAAATGGGGGTGTTTTATTGAAAGGAGTACTAATAAATAAAGAAAAAAATATAATATAATATAATGATCTTGGCTCACTAGCTATGGTGCCAAAATTTGATCGTGTTGTCGAGAACATCAAATTAGATGTTTATTTTTAACTAGAATTTTTGTAGTATAACAACAAACCTTGGTCATCATTCAATGAAGCCTTATATCATTAATTCCCAAATATAGTTCTGAATATAAAAGTAAAAAAATGGAAATTGGTTTTTATAATACCTGTATTTTATTATTAAAGTTGAAAATAGAAAATGAAAGTGATAAAACAATGTAGAAATGAAAAATATTAATTAAATGTGATCTACCTAGGGAAGTCTCGTGAAGTTTATCCTTCAATGCTTCAAGATATAGGGTATAGATCATTTAATCTGTGGTTTGTAACAACTAGTTCCATAATGTTACTAATTTTATGCTAGGATACCTCCTAGGGTTCATTCTAAAACATGCAATAATTCACCAGACACTGCCAATGAATGAGTGATTTGTGTTCGACTTCATAATTGAAACTCACAAAGGAAACAAACAAAGTACTCGATGTCCTATCTAGGTTTGTGTAAAGACCTGGAAATATCCAGGAAAATTTTTTCTTAATTTTATTTGGAAGTTTACAAGAACGCAGTTTCTGACGGCGCCTGATTCCAAGTCCCGGTGTGCCCGGAATCATTTTACGAAATTTAGCTCGGGTACGTTCAGTGAACCAACGAGCGGGTTTTTCTAACTTTTGAACCGGTTCTCGGAATTGAAATCTGAGGGCACCGATGAACTCGCAACGCTAGTAATTTCTTAAGGGGACCCTTACCGCAGTTGCGTTTGCTTGGGAGGAGAAGCTAAAATTTGTGGGTTATATATGAAGTGAATAAGATTGTGGAACAATTTTATTTTTTTGTATCTATGTGGCTATATCCTACATGGGGGAGTTGGGGTGGGGCACCTAACTACCCATGTGAGGATAATAGTGAGGTGGGGCCCACACTAGCCCCAACCTTACAACTTCCCATAACTCTCATAACATTTTCCCCCCTCATTAATTTTTAACTCTCAAAGAAACCCCTCTTTAACTCTCCCAACATTTAAGAGGACATTCTCTCTCCCTCTATTATCTCTTACCAACATACACAAATTAATTAATTGAACCTACTCAATCAATTAATTAATTGTTTTGAGTTTTGAAATTTGAAATGGCTTGTGTTAATAAAATATCGAGGGTAGCTTATTATTTTATTTTGGGAGGGCTTTCGTTGTGCTAAGGAAGATTGGGAGAGATTTCTTGTGAAGAAGAAGAGGACTTCATTCTCGATGAAGAACGACATCTTCTTCGATGAAGAACGCCGGTTCCGCGAAGAATGATCGGCATGCCATCTTTTCTATTCTCCGCGAAAAGTGAGCAGACGCCGCATCAGACGCACTCCGACGTCGCCTACGAATTCTTTCCTCGCGACGCCGTTTTCCGGGACGCCCGACGTGCCACATCATTTATCAAGGTAGGGGAATTTATTTTGGTGTTCTCTTATCTTTTGAGAAAAGAAAGACGAGCGCGGACCAACCAATTCCAGGTTGATCTGCGGATCGTTCGTTCATACGGATTGATGTTAAGGATTATTATTTAATTTGTTCGTGATTATTATCTTGATGATCCTCGTGAAATAGGACCATTTGCTATCAATTAATAAGAGGGGGTCGGACTGCACAAACACGGCCGACCCTCCTCCTTATCCTTGTGGGTTTCTTTTTTGGATTGAAATGGGAATGGCGCGGTGTCGTCGCACCGCATGGAAACGTGCGGCAAGGAATGTGCGGCGCCGTCGCGCCGCGTCGTGAAAATGAACAAGGACGCGACGTCGTCGCGCCGCGTCGGAGTAACCCGAAGACATCCGCGGACGGAGTCGGGCCACGGCGAAGGGGCGTGGCGCCATCGCGTCGCGCCGGGGAACCACGAAGATGGCGCGTTTGGTTAATTTACGTGCGGATTGGCGGGCGATGACAAACGAAGCCACACGGGCGTTGTGGGATCTTTTCAGCGAAAGTCGGATCCCAGGGTGACCATTGGCGAAGACCGCAGGAGAATCGGACCACCGGAGCGCATCCGGTTATCCGCGGAAGCCCCTACCGGCGCGCCGCGCCGGTGCTGCGGCGCCGGCGGTTGGGGACGGCGGCGCCTGGAGCGCCGTCGGAAGAATCAGTCGTGGCTGAAGCCACGGGGAGCAGTGGGACGCAGCCGGCTGCCGCGTCCGCTAGAACTGGCGGCCCCAACCGCGGGGTCGCGGCTCTTCACGCGGGGGCATCGCCCCCCCGCACGGTTGGACCGTTCGGCCGAACCCCGGCCGAGCTGGGCCGGCTTGGGAAGTCCGGGTCGGGTTGCGCCCCGCCCTGCCAGACCACGCCGGTTGGGCCGGATCGCGCTGGTCGGGCCGGACCCGCCCTCGGGTCAGGTCGACCCGGTTCGGGCCAACCTAGGGGGTCTTGGGTCGGGTCGGTCCGGGCCCGAAACCCCCATTTTCGGACCCCTCACGGTCTTTCTCCCATATCTTGAGTTGTAGACCTCTGATCGACGCAACGTTAGCGGCAATGCGATCCTTGGATTGAGACGGTCGTTTCGGTTTATGACACTCAATGTTTTGTAACACTTTGGGTTCGGCCGGGTTGGTTCGGATACGAAACCAACCGAGCCCTCGAAGCGGAAACACTTATATCTTGAGCTCCGGACGTCTGATTGACGTGCCGCCAGCTTTGATGGATTCCTATAAGTGAGAAAAATCTTTTGGCTTACTCTGCTCGAGGTTTGGATGTCGTCGGAGTGCGGTCGGGTTGGTTCGCTCACGAAACCAACCGGGCCCCTAGAACGAAAAGGCCAATAACTCACAGACCGGGCGTCCGATTGATGCGCCGTCTATCTCATTGAATTCCTCTTGATGAGACAGAACTTTTGGAATACTTCACCCGAGTTTTGGTTGCTGTTGGATAGTGTCCGGGTTGGATTGTACCTGAAATCCAACCGGGCCCTTGGAATGGAAAAGCAGTTATCTTTCAAACCAGACGTCCGTTTGACGAACCGTCAGCGGCGTTGGTTATCACATTGAGAAACGATCCCTATGAGTATACCGTATGAGTGTTCGGGGTACAGTTGAGATATGTCCGGTTTGGTTCGCACATGAAACTAATCGGGCCCCAGGGACGAAAAGGCTAGTAACTCACAGACCGGGCGTCCGATTGATGCGATGTCTTTTGCTTTGAGACCCCTATGACGATGTGGTCCTTTGAGATACTTCTTTGTGGGACTTTGAGATACTTGGAGTATCGACCTATAGCTTGTGGAGCGGACCCTCCTGGAGATAAGCATAAGGAGTACGGAGATCGTGTAGCCGACTGAGACCCGACGACTTCTTGACCGACTCGACTTAGAGTGAGTCGACTAGCCCAGTGGACGGAGCACTACTTTGTTTGGGTGCAGACCCAAGGCGGACGGAGCACTACATTTGTGACAGTGCAGACCCGCGGTACTCGTCCGGAGAGTACCTCTGCAGGCTACTAGGGGGTGTGCACTATTGTGTTTGGGTGGCATACCCTGGCGAGAAGCACTATTGTGTTTTGGTGGCTGGCCTGCGGTACTCGACAGGAGAAGTACCTCAGCAATCATAGGTTAGTGAGCAGTACCTCGGAGTCGTGATAGGACCACTGTACACTCCAGAGACGAGGTTCTTCAGCAGTTATGGTTTCGATAATGAAAATCTTGGTTTGAGCTGAGACTTTTGACCTTTGTGTTTACCTCATGATTGAGATGGGTCACTTGATAACTTAGGTATATGTATGGGCACATACCTGGGTAGTGGTTATCCGTTGATTTCATGATCTTGGTGTTTTCCGCAAGATTGAGATGGGTTAATTGATAACTTAGGTATATGCATGGGCATATACCTACCTAAAGGTTATCTGTTGGGATCTTCTTTTTGGTTATCCATGTTGGTTTTAGTGAGACCTTGAGGGTCTCGGGGTTCCTACTGAGTATCATTATACTCACCCCTGCATGGTCTATGCACGCACCTTGTTGTGTTGGTTGCAGACGACGGACAATGGTGACGGAGGCCGAGTGTTCGAGGACTGGACGGTACCTAGAGGTGGACCACACGACGAGTCAGTATCCCAAGGTGGACTTCGCGACGAGACGACACACGGAGGAGGTTGACGGGCGAGAGCGTTGTGGAGGCTATCTGTACCTACCCTTCAGGTAGTATCCGTGTAGGATGACCCAGGAGTCGCTTCCGTTCTTCCAGCTGTTGTATTTTTCTATTGTACATTGTTCAGTTATAGTTGTACTTTCATTTGGGTTTGTATTCTGGCCCATTTACCTTTCAGAACATCTCATTGTACTTAGTGTTTTCCTTCCACTTGTACTCTGTGGTGTTTTGTTTAATTTTATAAAGGAAATTCCTTCCCAGTTATCGAGATTTACGCCTTTGGTGCTAGTCGCCTGCCCCTGGCCTATGGAAGGCGGGCTTGGGGAAGTCACGGCACGGGCCCCGAGGATGGGTCGTGACAAATTGGTATCAGAGGAGTCGGTTCTACCACAGAACTTCTAACTCTGATATTTTCATTCTGTGAAGAAATATTGTTAAGGGTACCGAGTGTGGTCTTCAGTTCAGGGAGTCCAGTGTTGGTGCAGGCGGCCGACATATCCATACACCAGGACCCTGACAACTGAATTCCGACTTTGTGCTAGAAAAAACTGATTTCATGTGTGTTTCCCGAAGTTTTATTAAAATATCAGCTCAAACCAGGTCAGCTCACCAAGTATAATCATTTGACCGTGTCACGTTGTTTCTTTCAGGATGTCTTTTCTCGGAAAACCAGGTAGAGCCCAAAGGGATGTGCGTACTGACAGCCTGTCGAGCGACGAGGCTTCGGTACAGTGCCCTCTTGCAGTTGAGTCACCAGCATTGCTACCATACATTGGGCCACCGATGCCACTAGCCCCAGCAGTAGGCGATGTACGCCACTTGAGTGCGCTGCACGAGTTCCAGCGCCAGAGGCCACCCAGGTTCCGGGGAGAGATGGACCTGCAGGTGGCTGAGGATTGGCTGGAGGCTGTGGTGAGAGTCTTCAGGATAGTGGGGATGCCTGCAGACTTCATGGTGATCTTTTCTTCCAGCCTTCTTCAGGCAGCAGCAGGCAGGTGGTGGAGCCACTTGTTCCAGTTTTGCGACAGGATGACCTTCACATGGGAAGACTTCGAGACCTTCTATAGGGTGGATTTACTTCCAGTAGCTCTACCTACCGAGCATGTACATGAGCTTTTGCCTTTGCCGAGTGTTATTCGAACAGTAGCTGAGTCATCTGTGGGCAGTAGACAGATGATGCAGAGGTCCAGGAGGACCAGACCAGCAGTTGGGCGATCTCGGGTTTTAGGATCGGTGGTGCGGGGCACCCGGGGTGGGGACAGAGCAAGGCGTGCCAGAAATAGACAGTGTTACTCATGCGGCGAAAAGGGTCACCTGACACGTGACTGTCCGACTCCTCATACAGTTGATCTGCATGCTTTGGAGGAGCCACCGAGGCAGAAGCAGTGACGGGTGCTTGAGCAACATCCGAGTAGTGGACAAGGCAGTAGAGCTCCGGGAGCAGGTAGACAGGAGCGGAACTAGTGGATACATCCCTTGTAATTTTAGTTCCATGTTGCTGTTGTATTCGTGTCTTTGTAATATGAGCTGCAATAAAAAAAAGACACTTATCTTTGTTTTCTTTCATGTCCTTTTGTTTGGTTTATACTGAGTGGTCCCGGTTAAAACTGATGACTTGACCCTCACTTTCGAGATTTCTACTAGAGGAGACCCAATGACCTCACACTGATGCCGAAAGTGTGACTCGACCCTTGGAGACGAGAGTGACAGTTGGATCTCTTAGTAGTTACGTCGAGGCCTTACGACATCATCCATGGAGTGAATGCGTCATTCATGTCAGGATTGTCTGTATTAGGCAATGTGCGTGGTTCATCCAGGGATGAGACTGAGTTTTTATTTTCGGGAAAGGAGAAATTTTAATAGCTCCTTCAGATCATATGAAAATAAGGTACAGATCATCCAGGAGCGGATGAAAACTGCACAGTGCAGTAAGAAACAGGAAACCGGCTCCAGTATTAGAGACTCGAACGTGTTAAATGTTTAAAGAAGAGGAAGCTCTAAGGAGAGATGATTCTTCGAAGCAGCAGACGTGGAGGCATAGCTAGGAGTTCAGCATGAGGTGGTGTACATCTTAAAATGCTACAACCACCCGCCTTAGTTTTCCCCGCCAGGCTCAGGGAGCTGGAGGGCGGAGGAAGAGTGTGGCTGAATGCGGTCTAGGAGTGTGACCCAATGGCTCTAAAAATGAT